>CM059416.1:30405000-31655000 GCA_030378225.1 Knoxia roxburghii | reverse complement strand
AACGTGAAGTTATAGTCTTGAGGCATACAAGAGAATCACCAAGTGCACGCTTCAAAGGTACTTTTCTAAGATTCCGCTTTAATAGAAATTTTTTGTTGCGTGGTAAATCGAGCAAGTGCAAACCCATATCCTACCAAAAATCTTTCAATTGGTATCAGAGTCTGGTTTAGGGGGTTCTGTGCTTGTTCGATTTATTACATGGTTTTATTTGCAGGTGGTTTAGAATCCTGACTATTATGGTTACGTTTGTATGAGTTTTAATTAAACTCCGGGACGTGTCCGAATTTAATTTTATTATGAATGTTTGTAATAGTATAACCACGTGCTGGAAGCCGTGTAGGATTAGATCAAATCTGTAGTAGGATTTTTTCTATGTAATTTCGATTATTTAATTTTCCTAGAATGCCTTGTAGTAGGAATTTTTTTATGTAATCGAAGGCGTTATGGTGGGCGACTTGGATTTGTGGGTTTTGGGATATAATGAATTTGAAGAAACCCAGGAAAACCCAGAACGAATTGCAAGAAGACCAAATAGCGTGAAAAAAAGCGAATGAGGAGTTGGCGGCAGGAGGCGACACTGGCAACGATTGCCGGCAGCAAAATCGCCAACCGACAGGCAAAAATCGCAGCAGCAGGCAGCAGCAGCGCGCAGCAGTCGCTGCACGCAGCAGCTACTACGCGCTGCTACCGGGCGCGCAGGGGCCGCGCTCGCACCGCCCGTGCAGGCTGTGCGTGCGCGCGGGCATTGCGGCCTTCGGGCCGTGCTGCGGCCCGGGCAGCCCGATCGGGCCGTTCGAGCTGTTTTTGGCCCGTTTTCCCTCCAGTTTTCGTTTTTTGAAGTTCAAGACTCTCTCCATCAAGTGACGTGACGGGACACGAGATCAAGGCAAAGGATGGAAGCAATTAAAACATAATAGTCGGGAAATTTGTTTTACGTATTTATTTCCCGTATTTATTGTTATAATTTTATGGTTTATTTTTATGCTGTATTTTAGATGCATGAATTAAAGCATGTCTGGTTTTATGATTGCATACAACTTAGGTTAGTTAATTGCATGTTGAAACCGGAAAAACCCTCAATTTGGAAATCTAAGTGGGAGCGGGTTGTGTTATATCCCCTTGGCCACCATTACGGGTTCATATGCGATGTGGGTGGGCTTGCGCGTTGGCATTAGGGCCTTCCTCCATTCGGATGAGTCCAGCCCCGAGATCGCTAGACTATGAACTTCTGAGTAAGATGACTAGAGCGAGTTTAACTAGGAGAAATGCGACACCCTCTCCATCTGAGGCGTACTATCTAGAGGTAACAAACTCAGAAGTCACGTAATGGCACACACTTAGTGTACGATCTGCAGTATTCCTCCCGCGAGGTTACGCTGCTTACTTGTACGGCTGAAAGCACCGACTATTAGCTACATTGATCAAAAGATCGTTGGTCAAATAGTGTAGTTAATGAACTTGGTTCTTCTCAAACGAATGTGGGTTAGCGTAAACGTCCACACTGCATTGCTTGTGAGAATCCCGGTGGATGAGATGTTGGTGGATTAATATTATTGTTTTGAGGGAAATCAATAATTAAATGGATTTTCATATTTTGAAATTCTAAGCATATATAACTGAAACATTGTTTGTTTACTTTCCAGTTTTAATCGATATGGCATTCAATCCTTTAGCTGCTATTTTGACAAATAACAATTTAACTAGAACTAATAATGTCGATGGAAGTCGTAACTTAGACATTGTCCTTAGGGCTAAGAGCGCTCCGGTGAGAGATCATGTCATTGACATGATTAGTAACATCAACAAGGTTGAGTTAGTGGGAGGCAAAATCGTTGGTGAAACCAAAGCCGATATTGTCCTCCGGAGTTTGCCTCAAAGCTATGAGCGGATTCGGTTGAACTACAATATAAGTAAGATGTTGTGGAGTTCATCCAAGCTCTTGGCAGAGTTGATGGCGGCTAAAAGTCTTCTTCAAGAGAAGAAGCGAGCTTTAGTCGCAGTCGAAGCTTTAGAATCTTCTTCTGAGCCTGAGGCTGGAAAGAAGAAGAGAAAGCTCGAGGGAGTAGCTCAAAAGGCACAAATTGCGCCTAAGCCAGATATTGCAAAGAAGAAGTCGAAAGACAAGTGCTTCAAGTGCAATAAGACGGGACATTGGAAAGCGGATTGTCCAAAGCTTATAAGTACGATAAATTATGCCTTAATTACTGAGACATGTTTAGCGGCGATTCCCACAGATACTTGGTGTGTGGATTCAGGTGCCACATACCATGTTTGTAATTCTTTGCAAGGGTTCCAAGTAACCCAGAAGCTTAGAGAAGGCGAATTGGATATCTACTTGGGCGACACTACAAGAGTGTCAGTAGAAGCAGTGGGAGTAGTTAAGTTGAATTTCGAAAATTCTATCTTAGAGTTAGTTAATTGTCTTTATGTACCGAGTTTTAGAAAGAACTTGATTTCGGTTTCTAAACTCTTGAAGAACGGGTATAAGTTTATTTTTTCTGATGACTGTGTTGTTATTAGAAGAAATGGAAAACTTATTTGTTCTGGTTCATTGGCGGACAATTTGTTTGTGGTTAACTCTAACTCCCCTGTTGCACAAACATAGAGATAGATAGCTCAGAATCTAACATTAATAAGAGACCTTCTGAAATGAATCAAACCTATCTTTGGCATCTAAGACTAGGTCATATAAACCTTAGTAGGATTCAGGGGTTGGTCAATGATGGACCTTTGGGTTCATTAGATATTGACAGTTATGCAAACCTACGAATCTTGCTTGGAGGGTAAGATGACCAAGAGACCTTTTAAGGCAAAAGGTCATAGAGCTAAAGAAGTATTAGAGTTGATTTATTCTGACTTGTGTGGACCTATGATGGTCCAGGCACGATGGGGATATGAGTATTTCGTGACGTTCACGGATGACTACTCGAGGTACGGATACATTTACCTAATGCACCACAAGTCTGAATATTTTGGCAAGTTCAAAGAGTTTCGGGAAGATGTGGAGAAGCATCATGGTAAGAGTATCAAGACACTGCGTTCAGATCGTGGTGGGGAGTACCTGTTCCATGAATTTCGAGATTACCTCATTGAGGTAGGAATTCAGTCTCAGTTGTCTGCACCTGGCACGCCACAGCAGAATGGTGTAGCAGAAAGGAGGAACCAAAATCTTATGGAAATGGTTAGGTCCATGATGAGCTATAGTGATTTGCTAAGTTCGTTCTAGGGATATGCCTTGGAAACGGCAATGTATATTCTTAACCTTGTACCATCTAAAACCATGCCTTCAACCCCAGTAGAGTTGTGGAACGGGCGAAAGCCCAGTCTAAAACATCTCAGAATTTGGGGCTACACAGCACATGTGCTTAAGGCAGATACGGCTAAGTTAGATGTAAGAACAGAATTAATGCTGTTTGTAGGATATCCTAGGGGAACGAAAGGTGGTCTATTCTATAGTCCTAAAGATCAGAAGGTGGTGGTAAGTACCAACGCTAGATTTTTAGAAGAGGACTATGTTTTAGACCACAAGCCCAAGAGTAAGATAGTACTAGAAAAGCTTAGACGACAAACTACTAATCCTGATGCACCAGCACAAGTAGATACACCACACACTGCACATGAGATCACCGATGATGCGCCTACACAGGCGGTGCCTCGTCGTAGTGGGAGGGTTGTAAGACAGCCAGACAGGTTCATTGGCGTGGGAGAGGCTTCAGACCTAGTCCCAGGTGTGCCTGAACCTGACCCAATTAACTACAATGAGGCATTTCAAGATAAAGATGCAGAATCTTGGCTTAAGGCAATGATATTCGAGATGGGGTCAATGAACCACAATCAAGTCTGGGAGCTTGTGGACCTGCCTGATGGGTTCAAGCCCATTGGATGCAAGTGGGTCGACAAACGTAAGAGAGGACCTGACGGGAAGGTGGAAAACTTTAAAGCTAGGCTGGTGGCGAAGGGGTATACTCAGAAAGAAGGAATCGATTATGAGGAAACCTTCTCCCCGGTAGCCATGCTTAAGTCGATCCGGATTTTCTTGGCCATAGCTGCTCATATGGATTATGAGATTTGGCAGATGGATGTCAAGACAGCTTTCCTAAACGGAAGTCTTGAGGAAACCATCTTTATGCAGCAACCAGAGGGATTCATTGAAAAAGGCCAAGAGCATAAGGTTTGCAGGCTTAAGAGGTCTATCTATGGACTTAAGCAGGCATCCAGATCTTGGAACATCCGGTTTGATGAGGTAATCCAGTCTTTTGGATTTACTCAATGTCCAGATGAGCAATGTGTATATCGCAGACGTGATGGAAACTCAGTGGTGTTTCTTGTGCTTTACGTAGATGACATTCTATTGATTGGCAACAACAAGAAAGTGTTATCAGATGTAAAGGCATGGCTGTCCAAGCAATTTGATATGAAGGACTTAGGGGAAGCAGGACATATCCTTGGGATCAAGATTATTCGAGATCGTACGAAATGTTCATTAACGCTCTCCCAAGCTTCGTACATAGACACGATTCTGACCCGTTTTAACATTTCTACCTTTCAGGCATGGAGTGTTTCTGTCTAAGGAGCAGTCTCCTAAGACTGTTGAGGAGATAGAGACCATGAAGACAGTTCCATATGCTTCGGCAGTAGGAAGTCTCATGTATGCCATGTTGTGTACGAGGCCTGATATCTGTTATGCCGTTGGCATAGTGAGCAGATATCAGAGTAACCCCGGGAAAGCTCATTGGGAGGCAGTAAAATGCATTCTCAAGTATTTGCGCAGAATGAGGGACCAAGTTCTGGTCTATCAGGCGCTTGAGCTGGTACCCCGAGGTTACACAGATTCAGATTTCCAAGGCGACAGGGACAAGAGCAAGTCTACCTCAGGGTATGTGTTTACTCTAGGAGGTGGAGCCATAGTTTGGCGGAGTGTCAAGCAGAAATGCGTGGCGGACTCTACCATGGAGGCTGAGTATGTTGCCGCATCAGAGGCAGCGAAAGAAGCAGTATGGCTCAAGAACTTCCTAGTGGACTAAGATGTGATTCCTGGTTTGCCGAAGTCTATCACGGTTTATTGTGATAAGAACGGTGCAGTTGCAAATTCGAAGGAACCACGAGCCCACAAGGCGAGTAAACATATACAGCGCAAGTACCACCTGATACGAGACATCGTAAAGAGGGTAGACGTGGTCATGGCTAAGATAGCATCAGAGGATAACCTTGCAGATCCGTTCACAAAAACATTAACTTCTAAAGTCTTTGAGGCTCACGTGAAGGGCATGGGGATCAGATGCTTAGGAGAGCCTTGACAGTTTTTCTTGATAGATAGCAGCAGATTGTATAGGATTGTATGTAGTTGTATACTTAAAGCACAGCTTAAGTATTAGTGGGAGATTGATGGAGTAGAATACATAAGCTATGCTTGTGTTGTACAGTTTCCCAGATTAATATATCGATTCGTGTTTCAATAATATCATGTTGTGCATTAATCGTCCATTTATATTATGTGAGTAGATGATGAGGTGTCTGGTGCGACACAGTAGATCTCATCTTTGGTTGAAAGACATAATATATAAATGAGGTTCGTAACCGAGACAGCTTTGGACAAACTGTTGGTTTAGGTTATTATGTGGTTCAGATAATTAGTTTGTCTAAACTAATTGAATCATATACATATGTCTGGGGCATATTGAACTTGACTCTTAGGAATGATTTGTCTTGTACTGATTTAATAGACAAATCGATCCTTGTATTCTATCTCTAAATCCCGAGACTCGAGTGGGCATGAGGATTAGACAAAGTGTACTTTGATCTGCCAATGGGTGAGGTCAAATGTGGCCAATAGTCTCGGTGGGTTGGGTGCGCGTGTTTAGTTACTTGGTGTGCTACTGCTTGTCGAAAGGAAACCATGTACCGATGCGTCCGGGGTGATGGTGCTCCCGAGATGAGCTCGAAATGTTTATTATACTAAACCCGGCCGGTGGACTTATGTCCGGTATAGTAAAAAGGTCGAGTGGTACTAGTCTCGGAATTAAAGAAGTTAATTAATTAATTTATCAGTAAATTAATTTTAATTAACGAGCACTATATCTTTGATGTGGGGAGATTAAATGAATATAATTGAATTAAGTTTTCCGGAAGCAATTCTGGTGTAGGATGGTAGTGCCAAAATTAATCCGTTAGTGGTACGATTAATTTTGTAATGGGTTAATTGAGTAGGTAGATTTAATTAATTAATTGGTTAATTATTCCTAATGGTTAATTCAGTAATTAACAAAGTGGAATTATTTAATTAATTCCTAAGGGTTAATTAAGTAATTAACAATGTGGAATTATTTAATTAATTAAATAAGTCTTAAGTTTCAATTGGAATTAGGAAATCCTAGAGATTAGGAATCCAGTAGGATTTGGTTATCCTATCAGATTGGTTGCCTAATTGGATTTGGAAACTAATTCATTACCTAAACCCATTAGGAAGATCAATCCTAAACCAACTTGGAGTCTCTCTTGTAACTCTATAAATAGACAAGGGATCAGTTATTCAAGAATCACAATTAATACAATTAATCCACAGGATTTCTAGAGAGAGAAAATTCTAGAGAGAGAAAACGTTTCTCTCTCCAGGTCGAATTTTCAAGAAGTTTTGGCGGCTGGTTTTTCTTCCTAGTGGCTGAATTTTTAAGCCCTTGGTGTATACCAGCTGCAAGCAACTTACTCTCTCTCTCTCCGGGCTGTGCGTTTGCAGTACGTGCTAGGTGCGGAGGTGCTGGATTTTTCTGGCAGGTGGAGTTGTGGTGATAGCTGATCAATTAACTTCTAGTTCGTTGCCCCCACAACGTGACGTTATAGTCTTGAGGTATACAAGAGAATCACCAAGTGTACGCTTCAAAGGTACTTTTCTAAGATTCCGCTTTAATAGAAATTTTTTGTTGGGTGGTAAATCGAGCAAGTGCAAACCCAGATCCTACCAAAAATCTTTCAGTCACCACAAAATAGCCCCATGGTTCCACTGAAGAGAAAGATATCTGATTTTTACTATAAAAACTAAGATGTAAATGATAACTAATTATATTTATGTAGAACTGATTTATATTTGTTGTTGTTGTTTTCTACATTTCTTGATTATGAAAAAATCATCTTCTTTGTTAATTTATGTTTGATTCTTTATACAGAAAAGTATCAATTTACCCCAACAAAATAGAATCTTACACAAGCGCATAGTAATTTACACAACATAGATCATTACTGATCTCTTTGTGTAAAGTAATGTTTTTTAGTGTAAACTGCCAGTTTACATAACGAGATCACTACTGATCTAACTGTCAGTTTACATAAACTGTCAATTTACATAACGAGATCAGTACTGATCTTACTGTTAGTTTACATAAAGAGATCAGTACTGATCTAACTATCAATTTGCATAATATGTCAATTTACATAAAGAGATCAGAACTGTCAGTTTACATAAAGAGATCAGAACTGGCAGTTTATATAAAGAGATCAGAACTAGCAATTTACATAAAGAGATCAGACCAGTCAGTTTACATAAAGAGATCAGTACTGATCTAACTTGTGTAAAGCACCGTTACAACGACAACTTTACACAAACAATCATCATTTTACACAAAACAAATCAGTAAGGACTAGTAGACATTTTACAATCATAATTTTACATAAATGAACAGTTTTTTACACAAACAAGAAAGCACATTACACAAATGATTTAAACCAACCAACATCATTATAAACCAGAAAGACAGTACTTTACACCAACAATCATGATTTTACATAAACAAAACAGTACTTTATACAAACAAATCAGAAAAACATCAGTACTTTATACTAAGAAAAGCAACGTTCCATACACGAACAGTGCTATACAAAAAACATTTTACATCTAAGTTACAATCTTTTCTCTCAGAAAATATCATTAACAAAACTCCTTCTTTTTCCTTTGATGTTTTAATTTGGCTTTGTGCACCCGCTTCTCAACTGTACTTTTAAAATGAACATTTCGCACATCTCTTGCCCTCCTCGAAGTGGGGTCTCTAATCTTCTTCGACGAAGGCAATTCAAAATTCTCATCCAAAATATCAGCTTGGGTAGCAAGTGCTTCTTTGGCTTTCACATAGTACTCATCCAAAATTCTGCGACCAATCTCACTGGTATGCGATAATCTAATTAAATCAAAATACCTTCTACTAGCATCTGCCGTCCACAAAGATGGTGAAAAACTTGATGGCGAACACATCAACGCTTCTAAAGCATTAAACTTTCCACTATGGGAAACTGAAGCAGCTTTTGTCCACTTATCGAGGATATACATTTATGGAATTTTCTGCTAAAAGGTCAAAAAAATAAAAAAACCAGGAGTGTTATATTGTTTTACATCATTTTTAACTAGTTTACATAATTGACATCAGCAGAGAGAAAATACCGTAAAATTGTTCTGGAAAAGGACACGGAGGCAATGAGAACATAGAATCCCAACTTCAGAAAACTTTTTGCATGAACACTTCACAAAATAATCATTGATCAGTCATTACAATTATCGAATGCTTATTGTCCATCGACCTCAAGAATGTAGAAAATAACCAAACAACTGATTCAATTTTCTCGTCACTCAAAAAACCAATTCCAAACATCATATTCTTCCTTTGGTTGTCTAATCTGATAAATGGACCACATATCAAATCATATTTATTAGTACGATACGTGGTGTCATGGATTAAAAAATCACTAAACAGGTTATAATCAGTCTTCATTTCACATCTCTCCAAAAAATATTTTTCAGAGAAGACTCATTATCCAATTCGAAATCAAAGAAAAAACCTTCCTCGTGAGCAGCCCTGTATTTCAATATCTCTATCAAAGCATTGGAATCACTGCCATCAATGAATTTTCTATTTTTCATTTCCAACTCGTTGTATACATCCCTTTTTGTAAATCCAACGTTTGATCGACCTCCAGCCTACATAACATCAGATTTCTTTACCGTATTCAACTTGGCACTTTACATAAACAAAAAGGTACTTTACACAAGTTAGATCAATACTGATCTGTTTTGTTTATGTAAACTACCAGTTTACATAAATGTTTATGTAAACTACCAGTTTACACAAACATAACAGTACGATCATTTTATGCAAATAACAAGCATTTTACACGAACAAAATTAACCTCTTTATAAAGGAGCTTGTAACTATCACAAATAGATATCCCCGCAGATTTCATTGTATGGAAAAAATCAATAGATGATCTGAACAGCTTCCTGTGAGAACGTAACAAATGTCTTTCATTCTCCGGACACATAACATGATTATGCTTTTTGAAATGCTTTGTGACGACCCATAAACCATCTTCCGGCCTCATTTTAATTTCAATACAAGCCAAACAATCAGAACGACTATCAATCTTGGTGAATATTTGGTCTATCTTACAATTCTCTTTCTTCTTACCATTTTTACAGCAAACAATTCTCCTCCAATACCTGGTTCCGCCACTTCTCTTTCTATCTTTCTCTAAACGAACACCAAAACCAAGATCCCAAGCATATGAATTATAAAGTTCATATGCTTGCTCATCACTCTCGGATGTTCTGTCAACAAGAGAAGGCATTGTTTCATCATCCCCTGGTTGCGAATCTGAAACGAATAGAGAAAGACCAAAGTTTGCATCAAATCCATATTCATTAAAGACGAAAAAAATATGATAAATAATAACCTACCACAACATATTGCAGGGTAGAACGATATCAGGCACTTTTGCAAACACCTAAACCACCTTCAATGAAATTAGCTATTTTCCCCATAGAAATTATTAGAAACTATATAATTCGGTTTATGTAAACTAGCAACTTTACACAAACACAAGCCGAGTTTACACAAACACAAGCCGAGTTTACATAAACACAAGGCGAGTTTACATAAACTATCTTGCCCCTAAGACTGCCTACAATGGATACCACAATGCTCAGATTTTCAAAATTTGAAACACACTGAAGATGAACATGATGATATATACCAAATTTCAATCTCGAAAATCACCGTCCGTCATCATTATTTATCCGCTAGGCAAAAAAATGGAGCAAAAAATCTTCCTTTCAACGATGCTCCTGTCTTGTCGAACGTGGGTGAAGACGGCTCCCTACAAAACACGGCTCAATAAACGCGTGTAAAGCATTCTTTCCCTTCAGGCACATTAAATGTGCATTTAATGCACCTGAAGGAAGAAAGCAAGTAAAAAACCCGGTTTTTTTGTGATTTTTCGGTCATTTACCCGAATTTTTAACAAAAACCGGGTGAGTGTATAAATGAGACTTTACACCTAGTCTTATAATATAATTTGCCTGGCTTGTGGGGCGGGCGGCTGTCAAACCTTTAGGAAAGACTTGACCAATTGCTTCCCAATGTATCACACCCCTTTAAATTGATATCAAAATAATGTATTTTGCCCTCTTTTTAATTATTTTTTATTTTTTATACTTTTTCCTGTTAGTTTGTCTTTCTATTGAAAAGAACAAATATCTATCCTTCATGGTTTGTTCAATAGGAGCATTTTTTCAAATATCCATCCCTCATCTTCAATTCATGTACAAATTTTAATAATGTAATTTCATTTTAGAATCAAGTGTTTATATTTCATATAAATTTAGCTATTGCTAAATAGATATTATAATCTTAATTTATAATCTTCCATTATGTTGGTTAAATTACTCACTTTTGAATCTCTAAATCATTGAGATTTTAGTTCCCATTTTTAAATAATTTTGTTAAATAGTTAAAGAAAATTTGAATAAATAAACATCGCTAAATAAAAATTAGATAAATAAATTTATATTATTCTTTCCGTTAATAATACTTTAATTCTAAATTTTATTTTGTCTAATAAAAATAGTTTTATTTATGTAATTTTTTATTTTTTAATACTTAAATTAATGTTACTGTGTATAATTTCTTTTGAAATTTATTTAAAATAAATTATGATAATATAATTTATATCCGAACTCGAATTATATTTATTATAACTAAAGTTTATTCTCATATTATTTAACGTGATATATGCAAAGGATTTTATAGTAAACATCTCAACAATGACCTCTTTAATTATTTTCTAATTGCCAAAAGTTTTTATTATTACATAAAAACAATTTTTTTGGGCCAAAGGGTTTTATGAGATTATGATTAAGGAGGAAAAAGCTATTCATGGAGTTTATATGCCAAATTATATTGTAGTTTTATGACTACCAATTAATACCGCATGCCTAATACTTTTTCTATAAACTTCAAATTCACTTTAATGTTATATCTCTAAATATAAATTATTTATACTAAATAATATTTTGTAATATAGTTCTAAAAATACCCTAGAGCAATCTTCATTATACAGCTTGGGATTGACCATAAGAAGTTCAGGAGGAAGTTAAATTGCATCATTATTTGTTAAAATTGATCAATCTAGAGTGATTGTTTTTTGACTTATTGATTACTTTATTAAAGTTCATTAGATAAAAGATACTCCAAGCAGTGAAATATAAAATTTCAATATGCATATGTAGTCATTGTTTTTCGGTAGTGTTAGCAAGCCATTTTTTTAAATTTTTTATTCAACGCTCACTTTTTTATAAAAATTTTTTATTTTTTTAAATATCGTCACTTAATTCTTATTTTTCGTTCCCTTTAATACTTATCTTTCACTCATCTTATTATTATCTAATTGTCATTAATTAATTTACAAAAAAATTTATAAGTCCTTTTTTAATCTATTAAAAATTTATAAAAATTATGATTAGAATAACATAAATAAGTGAAAGAAATGTGCAAAATAACAAAATATGAAACGCAAAATAAGGCTTCACTTTTAATTTGGTAATTTATATGGTGGTCCTATAGGACCACCATGAATTTTACTCCTACCCCGCTACAGTAGCGCGCTACAGTAGCGTGCTACAGTGCGCGCTACAGTAGTCTTTTTTTCTTTTGTTTTTTTTGGTTTTTTTTTTTTTTTTTTTGCCTTCCTCTTTGAGACTTTTTTTGGTCCATTTTTTTTAAACAATTCAGTATTTTTTTAATGTTGATTTGATGTCTACTATTTTGTGATCTGATGTCTATATAATAATGATTTAATCTACCTTGTTAAGCATATTTTAGTTCTACTGTATGATTTTTTTTATATTCTTGATCTGATATCTATAGTTTGTTGATCTGATGTCTAGTATTCTCTGATTTGATGTCTATATAATCCTGATCTGATCTCCATTGTTAAGTATGTTTTAGTTCTACTGTATGATTTTTTTTATATTCTTGATCTGATATCTATAGTTTGTTGATCTGATGTCTAGTATTCACTGATCTGATGTCTGTATAATCCTGATATGATCTCACGTGTTAAGCATATTTTAGTTCTACTGTATGATTTTTTTTATATTCTTGATCTGATATCTATAGTCTGTTGATCTGATGTCAGGTATTCGCTGATCTGATGTCTATATAATCCTGATATGATCTCACTTGTTAAGCATGTTTTAGTTCTACTGTATGATTTCTTTTATATTCTTGATCTGATATCTATAGTCTGTTGATCTGATGTCAAGTATTCGCTGATCTGATGTCTATATAATCCTGATCTGATCTCACTTGTTAAGTATGTTTTAGTTCTACTGTATGATTTCTTTTATATTCTTGATCTGATATCTATAGTCTGTTAATCTGATGTCTAGTATTCGCTGATCTGATGTCTGTATAATCCTGATCTGATCTCACGTGTTAAGCATATTTTAGTTCTACTGTATGATTTTTTTTATATTCTTGATCTGATATCTATAGTCTGTTGATCTGATGTTAAGTATTCGCTGATCTGATGTCTATATAATCCTGATCTGATCTCACTTGTTATGTATGTTTTAGTTCTACTGTATGATTTCTTTTATATTCTTGATCTGATATCTATAGTCTGTTGATCTGATGTCTAGTATTCCCTGATCTGATGTCTATATAATCCTGATCTGATCTCACTTGTTAAGTATGTTTAGTTCTACTGTATGATTTCTTTTATATTCTTGATCTGATATCTATAGTCTGTTGATCTGATGTCTAGTATTCCCTGATCTGATGTCTATATAATCCTGATCTGATTTCACTTGTTAAGTATGTTTTAGTTCTACTCTATGATTTCTTTTTATTCTTGATCTGATATCTATAGTCTTTTGATCTGATGTCAAGTATACTCTGATCTGATGTCTATATTATCCTGATCTGATATCCCTTGTTAAGTATGTTTTAGTTCTACTGTATGATTTCTTTTTTATTCTTGATCTGATATCTATAGTCTGTTGATCTGATGTCAAGTATTATCTGATCTGATGTCTATATAATCCTGATCTGATCTTCGTTGTTAAGTATGTTTTAGTTCTAGTATATGATTTCTTTTATATTCTTGATCTGATATGTATAGTCTGTTGATCTGATGTCAATTATTCGATGATCTGATGTCTATATAATCATGATCTTATCTCCATTGTTAAGTATTTTTTTTTTTAAAAAAAAAGTATTTTTTTTTAAAAGAATTTTTTTTAAAAAGGCTGTGAGTCAAAAAAAAAAAAAAAAAAAAACTGTAGCGCGCTAGTAGGAGTAAAATTCATCCTACTCCTATAGGACCACCGTAATCGGACTCCTTTTAATTTATGTGATTTGAAATTATTGTATTTATAACATTACCAATTTCATAAAAAATGATTAGTGTATTAATTTTATTGCTTGTTAATAAACATTCGTGTTTACATTTTTTTATCTTAAAATTCATTCTTAATATTACCAAAAAGGACATTACTTCTTCGCAACTACTTGACTTTTCTTAAATTTGCCCTTTTGAGGTTGTATTTATGAAACTATTAACAATACAAGACAAAATCAATCAAACTCTAAAAGCAACGACGTGGTCTTCATTCTATAAATATATATATATATATATATAACCGAAACCAACCAAAAATTTAATAATTCTACCATTATAAGATTTATTTATAAGTGGTCAAAAACTCAAATACACTTTTGAGAAACAATTCTAATTGTAAAAATCTCAAATTTATAGTTCGACAAACTATCAATATCTGAACGGATAAAATTTAGCGAGCAAGTATAGTTGTAATATAAATTTCTGTTCAAATATGAGTGTTTCAATAAGAAAAATCAAAATTAAATATACTTATATTTTACTGTTTTCCTCCTAATTTGAATTATATTTATTACAACTAAAATATTAAATCTTAAAAATATATAATATTATCATTTATATAGTACTTGCTTGACTTGAATTAAAATTGCGTATATAATATAATAACTTATCTTTAAAAATTCTAGAACCAATCTCCTAGTCCTATTATAATTCCTACATCGGCCTCTGAAATAACAATTTTATAAATAATTTTTAAAATTTGGAAAAAAGGATACGGAAGTAAATAAAATTAAGACACATTTAGGGCAGCCAGGATAATACCTTTTGACTTAATTCAAGACAATTGTAAAAAAGAACCAAAATTCCGTCAACTACATAAACAAAACAGTTACAAAGACTTCCAAATAAAACGACCTCGCACTGCTTCAACATCGCGCATATACAAAACTCATTATCCAATGTAATGAATAATGATGAGATGGAAATTTATATGGTACCATAGATCACCATGCCCAAGTTTTTTTTCTCCCTTCACAATAATACATAGCATAGTATCAGTAATTTCTTTTTTTTTCTCTCTTTTTCAACATATTTTGGGCGATTTTTTTTTCTTTTTCACTGAAACTTTTTTTCTGTTAATTTTTTTAAAATAATTCAGTAATATTTTTCTACGTTTTTTAATCTTTTAAAAAATGATTAAAATATATTTTTAAATTATTTGTAATTATTTAATTTTATATATTATAATATAATATCTATTTTTCAATGATCAGATATACTATTTTGTGATCTAATGTCTATATAATCATGATTTGAACACCTTATTAATTATTTTTTAGTTCTATTGTATGATTTCTTTTATAGTCTATTATTTTATGATCTGATGTTTATATAATCATAATTTCATCCGCCTTATTAAGTATGTTTTAGTTCTATTGTATAATTTTTTTTATATTTTTAATCTAATATCTATAGTCTATTAATCTGATGTCTACTATTTTGTGATTTGATGTCTATATAACCACGATTTAATCTCCCTTTTTAAATATATCTTAATTCTATTGTATGTTTTGATTTCTATAGTCTATTAGTGTAATGTCTACTATTTTGTAATCTGATATCTATATAATTATGATTTCTTTTATATTTGTGATATGATATCTGTTATCTGCTGATCTAATATCTATTGTCTTATGTATTAAAAAAATATATATTTTAAAAAAAAATGATGTGCGTCCAAAAAAAAAAAAAAAAAACGGTAGCATAATACTGTAGCGCATTACAAGAGAAGCAAGATAAATTTTACCCCTATAGTTACAATATAGGGATCCTGATGAGAGAAGTAAATTCGGCGAGATAAAGGGCGATATAAACATATTAAAATAAAACACAAACAAAATTATATCATTCATTCACCTTTAACTACAATATGATGAGTATTTTGTCCACTTTGCTACGACACATATTTCACCTTCCAATCCTTGCTTTCATCGACAAAAGTTAGAAACCTTTTAGAGTGCAGAACAATTTTGGACATAACCACTCCGATTTGCCTCGTATCATGTTACTATTAGTTCTCTACAAGGACTTTAACTGAACTAATAAAATGGCATTATGCATGCCACATCCTTCGAGATCATTATAATAAAAAGCCAGGCATTACCTCATTTTAGAGCATAATAATAAAAAGCCAGGTATTACCTCATTTTAGAACCAACTTCTGCTTGGGGGGTATTGTTTTCAAGACCATGAAAAATGTATCCCAGAAATATGTCAATACCACATCCAATGGGAACTTTAATCAAAACAGTAACCATGATTGACAAAATGTAAGGAAACATTGCAACACTTCAATAAACAAAATAACAGTAAATATACCTGACAAAATACAAGTGCCGTGAAGTAACATTGTTCTTACAGCAAAATTTTGGGCAAAAAACAAAACAAGAGGCACTACAATCCGTCACGCTCTAGAATAAATACAAATAAAAAAATCAACAAACAAAAGACCGTAAATTTAGTATGCTGATCCGCAACTTATCCATTGATGACACCCAGCCAGCAAAACTAGCCTCAGTAATTATTTTGAAGCACTAAAATTTTTCATGCCCAGCTTCCAAAAGTCATGGATTTAAATAAGCTTATACCAAATGAAGTACTTCTAGCTAAACGACTTAGCTATTCAAAATGTAGCTAGGTACTAAATTTCTCACCAGAAGATCCCAGAGGTCGATCTTTTCCACCAAAGAAGGATATCTCATACAGCAATTGTAATCAGGTAAGCAATCCAGTAACTGGTTACTTTTGTGTAGATTTTATGTTAGTAAACTGTCCACATATTTGGAAATATGCTGAAGATGCCATGAGAACAGATGCTTTAACTGACCAACCATGAAAGATATCATCGTAGCCTAGCAAAAATAGGAAACCCCACATGGCCACTGGCACTTGCCAATAAGCAAGCAAGCAAGCAATCCTCCAACAAAAGGCTAACAATCAATTGCTTAGATTTAATATTAGACACAGACAAGATGCTTAGAATTAAAGTGGGTGCGTGTAGAAAGTATCAAGTACTTATATGCACTAACAAATCATGCAGATGCAACAAGTGCTCATAGAGCACTGCTAGCCTGAGAAGTTTCCTTTAAAACAAACTTAGCATCAAGCTATATATAAGAACTCTCCTGTGATTGCTACAAGTGTCTAGAAAATCACAACACCCAGAGACATAAAGAAGTATCTAGCACATCCTCCTTGAAATACAAATCCAACAAAAAAGCTTCTAACTAAATCATAATTTCAGTAGAGTAGTCTAACTAGAAAAGATAACATGATCTAAAACAAAGTAATCTAGATCTGGTTCTCTAAATTCTGGTGATGCTCTTCTAGTGGTGGTCTCCTTGCTAGTGCTTGAAATATCTAACCAATCCTGAGCCTGAAGACGCAACAACCAAGAGACCTGAATGCAACACCTACAGGAAATGCTTAGCAAGAAACCTACCTCCCATAGGGATGATATCGAGCACCACTATATCCTGCTCTACTTCCATACAAACCTCCTGTACCACTATAACCAGCACCAGGGCCTGAGTCATACCCAGCGCCTGTGCCGGCTCCTGAATAACTGCTGTAACCACCTCCGCGGCCATAAGGCCCAAATCCACTACCACTATATCCCCCACCGAATCCTCCGGCATAAGAACCGAAGCGACTAGAATAGCCAAGAGAAGGTTCTCCACGATATCCAACATAATCACTGCCACCATAGTCGCCATAGCGACCACCAAAGTCACCACCACCACTGTATCCACTATAATCACCAAACCTACCACCAATACTACCCCCAAATGACCTATAAGGAGAAGGGCCAAACCCACCACTGCCAAAACTGCTATAGGAATTAGGATATCCACCAAAACCATCATATGAACGGCCCCTAGATTCACTACCATAGGCGGGAGCAGGTGCTGGGTTTGAGGGTTTCTTTGGTTCAGCTTTCTTGATCTCAACCTACAACAAAGAATCATGTTAACCTAAAATTTCACCCGCAGTATCAAATCTTAGTACTAAAGAGTAGCTAAAGTAATGAGACCCTGATGCAAATTTTCTTGAAAATAACTATATGCTGGACTAAGAGAGCCTGACAGGTCAAAGGAAGCAAAAATAAACTAGCATGGCATTCTAAAGCCACCCAAAAAAGACACTTGCACCCGGCATCTCTTGTTTATACTTCACAAACGCCCAAGTACGACTGCCCTGAGTCCAAACCATGACCAAACTAACCTGGGTACCAGCCATGTCGATCATATTTCCATCAGACAGTAGACTATCAACAACTTGCTCGTTGTCAAAGACTATGAACCCAAAGCCTCGAGAACGTTTTGTGACATGATCCCTAATGATCTCGTGCTCAACCACTTTTCCAAACTTTGAGAAGAAGCTCTTCAGCTCATCTAATCAGCAAATTTTCCAGATTCCAACGGGGAAAAATCAATAATCAATGAGCAAGAAGCAGTTTAAGTATCAAGACAAACAATATAACCATCAAAAAACAGTAGTTTCTTTCATAAACAATACCTTCAGTTACAGAAGTTGGGATCCCACCGACAAAAATCTTCTTTGTTTTGAAATCCTTAGATTCAGCAGCTCCTTTTGGTATGGTTCTTTTGATTTCAACCTGGCCACAAACAAGAAGGAACCATATATTGACTGTAAAAAGTATAAATCCGAAACAATAAAATTGCTCCAAGTGGACATAAACAAAAATGGAACATTAAACATTCTTATTAACAAGAACTGCCCATTAAACATCTGCTGCAAAGCAACTGAAATTCAAAAGACGGACAGTCAAAAAATAGCAATATGTACTGAATTCATTCTGAGTCGATAATACAAAGGCAAACAACATGAATCAACCAGATCAAGATAGTACTTTTGATTTCAACCTGGCC
This sequence comes from Knoxia roxburghii, assembly GCA_030378225.1. Lineage (NCBI taxonomy): Eukaryota > Viridiplantae > Streptophyta > Magnoliopsida > Gentianales > Rubiaceae > Knoxia > Knoxia roxburghii. The sequence goes on along the minus strand of CM059416.1, from coordinate 31,636,389 downwards.
ACAATCAACAAGGAACCATATATTGACTTTAAAAAGTATAAATCCCAAACAATAAAATTGCTCCAAGTGGACATAAACAAAAATGGAACATTAAACATTCTTATTAACAAGAACTGCCCATTAAACATCTGCTGCAAAGCAACTGAAATTCATAAGACGGACAGTCAAAAAATAGCAATGTGTACTGAATTCATTCTGAGTCAATAATACAAAGGCAAACAACATGAATCAACCAGATCAAGATAGTACTTTAAATTACAAAAAAAATACACAGAAAATATAAGGTAGTTTGCTTGAGAAAACATGACAAGAGAGTACAACATTACTAAACAAGCAGCAATAAAAAATTTATTTGAGTTCAAGATGACCAAGACAGTACAAAACCTAACAATATCATTCATTCGTAAAGTTTCAATTTTTTTCTCTCCTAATTGGGGGCTTACATGACCTGGAAACAGAAGTAAACCAACCCTAATACTACTACTTCCAAAATTGAAGATCAGTTTTTCCAGCACAAAAAGACACAAGTTGTGATAAGAAAGAGAAACAAAAAATTAGACTGATGTAACAAATAGGCCGATGCCATAAGAAATGTAAGAAAATACAATAGAGATAGGAAGATAGCAAAATAGCAAATCATTATTAACAAGAACGGAACCTCACAGATTTTCGACTAAATCCTATTTAGCAACTGATAACAGCATAGCAAAAAAAAAGATGCAAGAATATAAAATAGTTAAATTCGATATCACCATGAAAAGCAATAAGTAAGGACCTTCCGGCTTATCCTCTAGATGGCAAAACAAAAGATGGAGTTAGGAGCGCAATAACAAAGTTATAGGAGTAAGATTCTTCATCAATCCACTGACCTGCTTCCCATTAATGATGTGGGTTTCAGCTATAACAGTGTCCACCACAGAGGGGTCAGCGTAAGTAATAAACCCAAATCCTCGAGGTCTACTAGTGTGCCTGTCCTTCATTATTACTGAGTCCGTTATCTCTCCATAGTTCCCAAAGTACTTTACAAATTGGTCTGGACAAAGAGCGGAACTATCAGAAATTTTAAGACCTCAGAACCTCAAATTCCAAATATCCACAGAATCCAATAATATGAACATCAGGCACATAAAAAGAACCCCCAATACAATTCCTTGTTCAGATCACTTTTCCCAAAAGTAATGACTAAATTAATCTTTGTTCTGCTCAGAAATACTAGAATTCACATAACATTCCTCGAGGTAAAATAAAATAAAAAACTTTTAAAAAGGGATAAGCATCCATCAGAAAGACCTAAAAGCTTCTCCTTTTATCAGTTATACCGAGTATAAAATATTAACTAACAAATCACTAGACAAGAATATTTGGCAAAGAACAAAACCAATAAATCCGGAAGGAACATTGAGAGAAGAAAGATTAATTACCTAGCGTAGTATCTTTTGCAAGACCTCCAATGAAAATTTTTCTGCAACAAACAAAAAAGCCCATTAATTTCATCTTCAACGAATACATCCATTGAAAGGACAAAATACAAAGAAACCCTAGGCAGAGGAAGGGAAAATTCGAACCCGGGGCTAGCGCCATCGCCATAGTCGGATTTCTTGGAACCCATAATGGAAGTAGAGTTCAGATTCTTCACTCGGTTAGGTTCGGATCTGAGAAAGATAAGAGAGATGAGAGAAAGCGCGCGGGTCCTAGGCTTCTCTCGACGCTAGGGTTGTCTTTTGTTAATTTACTCCGTGCTAGGAGAGAAGTTTATATAGATGACTTGGGTCTGAGTAGTTTTGGGCAAGGAAGATGAATCCACGAAGTCTTTGGTTTGGATTTTTTTTCTCAAAACATGGTGGGTGAATTACATTGGTCAAAATACGAAAATTTTTCTTAAAATTTTAAAAATTTTCCAGTACTATCAAATAGTTTCTTTTCAACTGTTAAACAAATGATTTCATTTAATTTATTAAGTAAATAGACAATAATACCCTTATAGATCCCTAAATAAATTTTCAAAGCAAAACACCCTCATATTCAGTATACATATATCAAAATTGTATAAAAATTCTCCATTTTTTATCTTAAACAATCTTAAAATAATAATTTCTTCTTATTTTTTCTTATAAATTTTCCCCCTTTTTTTTTTCACTTTTCACCTCTTATCCTTTTTGTTCTCATTTTATTAATCTTGTTGCTAACAGTAATTTTATCAAATTATCGTTCGAATCAAAATACTCCCTTCGCCCGATAAAATGACCTCATTTTGGAATTTTTTTGCCTTTTTTCATAAACACAAAAATGCATTAACTAAGTATAAGAACAATGTGTATTCTGATATATAAATAAGACCAAAAGTCCAGTTTATGGCATGTTTAATTCGTACATTTTGCCTAAAAAAAGGGTGTTTTGGCTTATGTATACTAAATAGAAGAGTATTTTAGTTTGAAAATTTATTTAGGGATCTATTAAGGGTATTATTATCCATTAATTCATAAATTAAATGATATCATCTGCTTAGAGGGTGAAAAAAACTATTGGATAGTACAAGGAGATTTTGTGATTTTTAGAATTTTAGGGAGGTTTTCGTATTTTGACCAAAGTTTTAGGGGGAAAAATGTAATTCACCAAAACATGTTTTGTACTGACCGTTTCAAAGTAAAAAAAAGAATTTTTTACGAAATATTTAATGCCAAAATAAAATGTGTCAACATGAACTTTCAATAAATTTAAGTGACTGCGAGGGTTTGATAAGGGCTCAAGACGGGCGGTGGGTGACCGGCTTTATGGAGTGCGGAAAACACACCAAAATAAAAACCTAGTTTTCCACACTAAGGGATTCCAAGACCCCGTCGTGCAGTAGAATAGGTGCCGATCCCACAGAGAGCAACTTAGCATTGTAAAGATTTAATTTTCTTTTGATTAATGGGCAGGAAAGCATACATATGACTAGCTAGCAGTAACTAAAGCACACAAATAGCAAGATTGGGAAATAGGGTTGAGTTTGAGGAGGAGATTCGGCCACCATTTGAATTCGGGTTGTGTTGTATTACAGTGGATAGGTGTGGTTATATTCGGGATTCTTTTCTATCCGGCTGTTTAACCTATTTGCGATTTGTGCGACTCGATGCCTCTTCGAAGAGAAACAGAATTTCATGCCTACTGTAACTCACCTAGGGGAAGGGAAATAACAATCTCGGTCCAGTTATGAACATGCAAGGAATAAACAACTATGGAACTTAAATATGTTGTAGATAAGTAAGCATCAACCATCCAAAATATATACAACCAAAGGAATCAGACAATACACATAAACCCAGTACTAACGACCAATAAGGAGCTCTACCGTGTAGTTCAGCGGTGAAAAGTGACGGCAAACCAGCGGCACTAATTCGAGAATGGGAAAGCCTTGGCCAGACTACTGTCAAGAAGGAAAGTGTTGCCACATTGCCCGATTCCACCAACACCAGCTCATCCGGGGCTTCCTCTCCGACATGGAGCTTAGCACTCCATTGATCCGAGCTCACAACCTAGTTGCGGTGAAACCCTAGCTCGAAGAGTACAAGAGACAATTTCTAAGCCGCCAAGAGGAAAGTGAACAAAAGATGCCTTAAGGGACTTGTTTCTGGGTATTTATACCCGCTACAAATTAGGGTTGCAAATAATTACAATAGGTGGGGTCAAAATGGTAATCTTCACTGTAAGAGGTTGGTCTTTGGTGTAGTTAACAACTGGATTTTTCTTCCAATTTACTCTTCTGAAATCTGTGGTTTACACAAAGCTTTGCCAGCAACTTCCTGCCTCAAATGTGCATGGATTCATCACTTTTGCACTGTTACCTGCAATTCACGATCACCCAACTTCAGTCATGAAAATAACAGGAATAAGGAGAATTCCTTACTCAAAAGATTGGATTAACTCGCAAAAAAACTATAAGAAATGTGATTAATCATGTGCACTTCACCCTCCCACACTTAGAGTCTTGCTTGTCCTCAAGCAAAGTCAATCAAACTCTAAGGAAATTCATACAGCCGAATGTAAAGCACACTCCAGAGGTTTTGGATCCGTCAGAGTGTGAAGTTTAAAACATGATAAGGTAATCTCAAAAAAAGGTATCAGCTTAAACAAAATATGAAGACTCAGCTAAATATGAAAGAGTTCCGTGTGAAGTATTTTCTAGTCCCGTCATCCTCACGAGGTAGGCTCAAAAGAGCTGCACTCAATTCATGGGATTTTATTTATACTGGGCTTTCAGGACTCCTGTAGAGAAGTATAAACCATATGCTTGCAAGAATGTCACATCTCTGCTTTAATTCTGAGCATAAAACATCGATCTGGAATGTATAAAAGGCTTAAGAATAAATAACTAAGGCTAGAAACTGGAGGTTTCACATTCCTACACGACTCTGCTATCTGTGCTATATTTTTCTTTCAAGGTTCCTGGAGACTCATAATGTCCTTTGTGATAAAGGTCCAAGGCTTAGTTGTTAGTTTTGAATACAGAAAAGCTATGACTTGTATCAAAAACTAATATCCACAGTTGACATATCATTTTGTTTCGGTATAAATTTGTTCCTTTATATCATAGAACTAGATAACGGGGTGTGGACAGACATAATAGATACCGTTATTGGTTAAAGTATTGATATATAAAAAGTATGCTCATAACTGAGATAGTCTGAACATAATATCGGTATAGGTTATTGTGTGGTTTGGAAATTAGTTTATCTAAACTAGTCTAAATCACACGGATATGCCCGGGGCATATTGAGCACGACCAGTTTGGATAGAATTGACTTATACTGATCGGCGTAGTCAATTCGATCCTAGTATTCCGTCTTGTTGAGCCATTGGAGCTCCTACAATGAAGCTTTCTTAGCCTTTATTAAAGTCCAATGTTGTGTTGTAATTGTTGCAACCACATTGTGACAAATCTGTGTACTGTTGGCACATCAGATCAAAGGCTACACAGATCAGATCAAGTTATGCGCACATCAGATCAAAGGCTGCACAGATCAGATCAAGTTACGCGCACATCAGATCAAAGGCTGCACAGACAAGTTACGCGCACATCAGATCAAAGGGCTGCACAGATCAGATTAAGTTACGCGCACATCAGATCAAAGGCTGCACAGACAAGTTACGCGCACATCAGATCAAAGGCAGTGAGTATCAGATCAAAGGAAGTGAAGATCAGATCAAGTGCAGTGCGCATCAGATCAAAGGATGCACATATCAGATCACATGCAGCACGTATCAGATCAAAGGATGCACATATCAGATCACATGCAGCACGTATCAGATCGAAGGAAAGTAAAGATCAGATCAAATTCTCAAGGGATTGCTCAGCAGCTTGGTTTCACTGAAGCAAGGCAAGTCAGCTACAAAACATAATTGCAGCAGAAGAGAACAACTGAAGGCTGGAGAGCTAGAGCAGACACCTAAGAAACTGAAGTCAAGGACAGCTAGTGAATCACACCTCAAACGCGCGACTCTAAAAGTCTCTCAAAGATTCAGAAGACGCAGGAGCATCATGTTGAAGTATCTAGCAATCCTGTGAGCGAGCAGAAATACAAAAGAATCAAGCAGTGCCCGATCAGAAGAACTGCAGGAGCTACATGGATGGTTCTGAGTTGCTGGACAGAACGTTGTGACATGAAGGCTAACATCAGATCAACTGCAAGCTAACATCAGATCAACCGAAGGCCAACATCAGATCAACTGCAAGCTAACATCAGATCAATCGGAGGCTAACATCAGATCAACTGCAAGCTAACATCAGATCAACTGAAGGCGAACATCAGATCAACTGCAAGCCAACATCAGATCAACCGAAGTGCGACATCAGATCAAATGCCGAGCACATCAGATCAGCTATAAGCTAAGATCAGATCACTTCTGCTGTTTCAAAATATCTTGGTCAAGTTACTTGAGAAGTCTGAAGGAGTACAGTCAACAATATGACATGGCAAGCAAGTTGCAACTTAAAAAGGTTGAAAATGGATTATATGAATCTTGAGCCGCCTTCCATGCAAGATATGCTGACACACCGCATGTAGGGCACAGTTTTTCTTCTGGGAAAATGAAAAACCGGGCATATGAGTAGGTGGAGTAGGTACAACAACAGAAAAATGCAGGAAAAACAAAAAGGAGAGGAAAAACCCTAAAAGGAGTAGGCAAGAGAAGAGAAAAACAGAGAGAGATGAGTGACAGCAGAGGGGCATGCTGAATCGAACAAAACCGAGAAAAGAGAGCTGCAAAGGGATGATATGAGAAACACAAGAGAGACAGAAACAGTCAGCTGCACAAGGAGAAACTGAAGCTTTGGAGAAGCAGAAGTCAAGGAGAAGAAGAAGCTGAGGAGTAGCAGAACTGACCTTGAGATTGCAGCTTCAGGTGGTAAGCCTAGAACACTATCAAACGTCTTTCATTAAGTGTTTTTGAAAGATATTTGTGTAGAAAAGGCAGTTCAATAGAGACTTATATGTTGTTGTTTTAGTTGATGAACCTGTAGAGGTAGTGAACCTCAATGTGTTTGAGCAGTGAGCTCTTGTTTATGTTGCTTATGGTCAGTGAGGCCAGAGCTGAAGGATTCTGTGATAGTGAAGATTGACAGGAGTGAATCTGTCCGTGGATGTAGATCATTTGATCGAACCACGTAAAAATTCTCTGTGCACATTTACTGCTTTGAGTGTGTCTTGACTGGAGTAGAGTTATCAAACTGTAAGCTTGAACAGGAGTGTCATGGTTGTGTAAGTAAACCCTCCTTGAGTGATTGAATTGATCTGATCTCTTCCTTGGTTGATCTGATATCTTCCTTGGTTGATCTGATCTGCCAACAGTCCTTCTAAGCCAAAACATGAGTTCAACAATAAGCTCTAACTAAGCTAACATTTGAGAGGGAATTCTTTAATTGAAAGAAAAATTGATAAAGTGTTGATTCACCCCCCCCTCTCAACACTTGACACGATCCAACAATTGGTATCAAAGCTAGGTTTGCCTTTGTCAAGTGATTGTTGAAACTTAGAACCAGCAGTAGAAATGGAGAATCAAGCAACTACTGTTAAGGGAGTTCCTTATTTCAGTGGCCAAAATTTTCAGTTATGGAAAAAGAGAATGAGTGCTTATCTCTTAGCACAAGGCCTACAAGTACAAAGAGTAGTCTTGCATGGATTTACACCAACCGTAGATGAGGAGAATCCTACAGCTGCAGAAATTAGAAACTTAGAGGCTGATGGAAAGGCAAGGAATGCTCTATATGCAGCTCTGTCAGAAAAGGAGAACTTTAAAGTTATAGACTGTGTTACTGCTCATGAAATATGGATTAAACTGATTAATATTCATGAGGGAGACATCAAGGTTAAGGAGGCAAAATTGCAGGTTCTTAGAAGTAAGTTTGAAGGTCTTAAGATGGGAGAAGGTGAAAACATTGAGGACTTTCTAAACAGAGTTGTTGAATTGGTTAGCTCAATGAGGGGTCTGGGTGAGAGTGTTGGAGATTCCAATATAGTTAAAAAGGTTCTTAGATCCCTACCAGCAAGATATGATTCTAAGGTTTCTGCTATAGAGGAGAGGGACCTAGATAAAGTGACATTAGATGAGCTACAAAGCACCCTTGTTGCATATGAAATGAGGATTTCAAATTCAAAGGAGGAGACGTCAAAGGCAGTCAAGGAGATGGCATTTAAAGCAAAACACTCAAGGAAGCTAAAGGAGGAAAGCAGTGAAGATGAAGCAGCAGACAGTGATCTTGAAAGAATGATGGTGCTGATTTCAAGGAGTTTCAGAGGCCAGACTGGAAAGTACAAGGGAAAGCTGCCCTTAAAATGCTTCAATTGTGGCAAAATAGGCCACTTTGCAAGCAAGTGCTTCATGAAGAACAAGAGAACAGAAGATGAGGAAGCTGACAAGCCATCAGACAGGTGGCCTGAGCAGAAAGGAAAGAAGAAGATGAGCTTCAAATCAAGAAAAGGGAAAGCTTACAGAAAACGGAGCTACCTGAGCAAGAAGAAAAATGATAGTTCTGAGGAGGATGAAGAGACTGATGTCTCAGACAGTGAAGATGAATCTGAAGCTGAAGAGGAGACTCTCATGGTGATGAAATCTTCAACTGTTTCATTAAAGGAGAATGCTGAACTAGAGAACCAATCAGCTGATGGTGAAGAAGTGGATCTAGAGGAAGAACTGGAGTTTGCATACAACAAGATAGAGGAGCAGAAGAGATTGCACAAGAAGACAATGAAGACAATGAAGGAGATGAAAAAGATCATCTTGAGCAGTCAAGAAGAAAACTCAATACTGGAGAATAGAGTAACTGAATTGGAGCAGGAACTGATTCTCATGCAAAATGAAGCTGAGGTTCACAAAAGCTGTACAAGAGAAAAGATGGAACTTCAAAAGACATGTGAAACCTTGGTAGAAAAGCTAGATGCCACCACTGCCGAACTAGAGGATGCAACAAGAAAGATAGAAGATCTGCTGTCTCAACAACCTGTGTTCAAAGCTGAAGAAATGACTGATGGAACTACTGTAGAATCAAAATTGAAAGGAAAGGTGGAGTTTCAGTCAAGCAAAACTGAGCCTGGTGAATTCTCAAGGAGCAAAGAAGTGGCTGCAAAAACTGAAGAAGCCACAAGGAAGTTAGATGAGTGCCTCAGTAAGCAGAGATCTTATTCAGAAGGGAAGAAAGGTCTTGGTTATGAAGGAGATCAAAAATTAGAAGGACAACCAGCTGCAACAACCAAGAAGACTGTTACCTTTGTCAAAGAAGGTTCAATTTGTGTTGCTGGTGTAAAGGCAGGAACTAGTTTTGTTGATGCTAAGAAGATGGAAATTTTGAATGAATCAAGAAAGTCTGCTGAGCAAAATGAAAGACTGCACGAGCTGAGGGGGAGACAATCTATGTATCAAAGAAGCCTGCCCAAAAGTAGAAGGCTGATTGCTGGAGCATGTTTCACCTGTGGAGAATCAGGTCACTATGCAGCAAATTGCTGGAGGAAGGCATTCTGGAGATTTGGAGGAAGAACAATGCAGTCAGGAGGATGGAATAGAAAAGAGTATTATCATCAAAGAAGCCTAAGTACTCCAAGAAGGATCCCTGAAGCTGAAATCAGAAAAGGCCATATCATACAACCTGGAGAAGTGTATCAGAAATTGAATGACTGGTGCAGATGCAGATTGCCAAATATGAGAAGCAAGTGGTCTGAAGGAGTGAATAGCAGGAGAGCCCAGCCACTGCAACAAGCTACAAATAGAAGGAACCTTGCAGCAGGAACAAGAAGAAACCAAGCAGATTACACAAGAAGAAATCAGTCTCTAATGCAGCCACTTAATCTGAGGAACAGATTTCAAATTTTTGAAGGGTTAGAAGAGGATGATCACTGGAGCTGCAGCAGGAGCAATCAGAGATTGAATGAACAGCAAGGCATACCAGCAGCAAGAAAAATTTGGAGGAAGAAACACAGATTTGAAGAAGCTTGCATTGCTGAAGTTGCACTGAAAACAAAAGCTAAGGAAGCCCAATGGATCATTGACAGTGGGTGCACAAGCCATATGACTGGAGACAAAACTCTACTGAGAAACACAAAAGAAGTTGAAAGAGGGTTTGTCAAGTTTGCAGATAAGAGTGGGTTAAAGATCAAGGCTGTTGGAGAAGCCACCATTGGATCAGAAAAGTTCAAATCTAAGGAGGTGCTGTTTGTAGAAGGGCTGAAGTACAACTTGCTGAGTGTAAGACAACTGTGTGATAATGGTTTCAAAGTAGACTTCTCAAAGAATGGCTGTTTCATCAAAGACTGCAAGACTGGAGAAATCATGGCCAAAGGAATAAGAGACAACAAGGATTTATACCTCATAGATGTGAAGGAAAAGTTGTGCATGCTAAGCAAAATGGATGAAAATACTCTTTGGCATTGCAGGCTTGGACATTTAAATCAAAAGAGCATGAGAAGCCTGGTGAAGTGCAATGCAGTGTTAAACCTCCCTGTACTAAAGAGGGACAACAGCACTTGTGACTCATGCCAAAAAGGGAAATTTGCAAAGCTTTCTCACAAATCCAAGGAGCATAGAACCTCTAAGCCATTGGAGCTAGTTCACACTGATGTATGTGGACCAATGAAAAGAAAAGGTACAGGTAAAGAGATGTATTTCATTCTTTTTGTGGATGACTTCACTAGGATGATGTGCATTATGCACATGAAGCAAAAGAGTGAAGCCTTCAACTGCTTCAAAAGATTTCAAAAACTGGCAGAAAACCAGCATGGAAGGAAGATCAAAGTTTTGAGATCAGATAATGGAGGAGAGTTTACCTCGCAGGAATTTGAAGAATACTTGGAGGAAATGGGAATCAAACATCAAGTCTCAAGTCCTCACACTCCCCAGCAAAATGGAGTTGTAGAGAGGAAAAATAGGAGTGTGATTGAGATGGCAAGAACCATGCTGTTGGAGCACAATACTCCAAAGCACTTCTGGAAGGAAGCCACAATGGCAGCTGTGCATGTACAAAATAGAACCATGTTGAGGCCAAACACTGAAAAGACACCATATGAACTTTGGTATGGTCACAAGCCAAATGTGAAGTACTTTAGAGTTTTTGGCAGCAAATGCTTCATCAAGAACAAGGAGCAAAGCCTTGGAAAATTTGAAGAAAGGGCTGATGAGGGCATTTTCCTTGGTTACTCAAATAAGAGCAAGGCTTACAAGGTTTATAACAAGAGGCTGGATAAGATTATGGAAAGCTATGATGTGAAAGTGGTTGAGGAAGTCAAGATGAAAGCCACTAATCCTGAGAATTTTTTGGATCACTTAGATGACTTAGAGAGCCAAGATGAGGCAGACCTGGAGCTGAAATCAGCTACTGAGGAGACTGATGCAGAAGGATCAGAGACAGAAGTTACAGAAGGCCAGGAAAGAGCAAAAAGAAAGTACAACAAGAGAATTGAGAAGATGCCTATCATTGGAGACCCCAAAGCTCCAGTAAGAACAAGAAGGCAACTGAAAAGTATGGTTGCAACTGCCCTACTGTCTCAAGTTGAGCCAAGGTCAATAGAGGAAGCCCTGGAGGACCAGTCATGGCTGCAAGCCATGAATGAAGAGCTGGACCAAATTGAGAAAAACCAAACTTGGGAGCTCGTGGATAGGCCAGCAAACAAAAATGTGATAGGCACAAAATGGGTGTTCAGGAACAAGTTGAATGAGGAAGGAAAGGTTGTAAAGAATAAGGCAAGGCTTGTGTGCAAAGGATACTCTCAAATTGAAGGAGTAGATGTGGATGAAACTTTTGCCCCAGTAGCAAGGCTTGAAGCCATAAGAATGTTTTTGGCAGTGGCTTCAGCAAGGAGTTACAAGGTCTTCCAAATGGATGTTAAATCTGCCTTCTTGAATGGAAATCTGGAAGAAGAAGTGTACATTGAGCAACCGGATGGTTTTCTAGTTTGTGAAGATGAAAACAAGGTGTGCAGGCTCAAAAAGGCACTGTATGGATTAAAACAAGCCCCAAGAGCATGGTACTCAAGGCTGGACAGTTACCTGAAGAATCTGAATTTCAGAAAAAGTTGCATAAATAGCAATTTATATGTTCTTGATGGAAAGGGTGGACAGTTAATAGCCATAGTCTATGTTGATGACATAATATTTGGAGGAGATAAGGAGCAGCTGTGCCATGAATTTGCTAGAAAGATGCAAGAAGAGTTTGAAATGTCCATGATAGGAGAGCTATCATTTTTCCTTGGATTGCAGATTCATCAAAAAGCAACTGGAATTTTTATCTCTCAAACCAAGTATACCAAAGAAGTGCTGAAGAAATTTGGTATGACTGATGCTAAGCCAATGTCTACACCCATGGCAACTAACTGCAAGCTGAGCAAGGATGAAAAAGGAGCTGAAGCTGATCAAAGTCTATACAGGAGCATGATAGGAAGCTTATTGTACTTAACAGCAACAAGGCCTGATATTACCTTTGCTGTCTGCCAAGCTGCTAGATACCAGGCAAATCCAAAGAGTTCTCATATGATTGCACTAAAGAGGGTGCTAAGATACTTGCAAGGGACAGTAGATTATGGTCTGTGGTATGCGAGGAAAGGAAGCTTGGGATTAAGAAGCTTCACTGATGCTGATTGGGCAGGAAATGTTGATGACAGGAGATCCACTTCAGGAGGAGTATTCTTTCTTGGAAATAGATGTGTGAGCTGGTTAAGCAAGAAGCAAGAAAGTATAGCCTTAAGCACTGCTGAAGCTGAGTATATAGCAGCAACCAAGGCATGCACTCAAGCCATATGGATGAGATCTGAACTGCAAAATCTTAAAGAAGAAGTTCCCTTGCCACTGATAATTCTTTGTGACAACAAAAGTGCCATTGATTTGTCAAAGAATTCAGTCCAGCACTCGAGAGCCAAACATATAGAAATCAAGTATCACTTCATAAAGGACAAGGTTGAGAAAGGAGAAATTATGCTAGAGTATGTTCCCACAGCTAAACAAATAGCTGATGTAATGACAAAGCCTCTTCCAGCCGAGGTGTTTGAAACTTTGAGGATGCAAATGGGAGTGCAGTCCTCCTTCTCATGCTGAATCAGTTGAGTATCCCTAAATCCCTTTGAAATTGGTTGTCAAAGGGGGAGAGATAGACGCAGCAGTATTGTCCTTGGGAGAGAAGGAAGTTGGAAAAGCTCTATGCAGGGGGAGCTTGCAGGGGGAGCTTACTATGTAGAAGAATAAGGTTCAGGGGGAGCTTAGCACTGAGTTGACTGATTGGCTGCAAATGTGGTTGCCAACAATTCCAAAGGGGGAGATTGTTGAGCCATTGGAGCTCCTACAATGAAGCTTTCTTAGCCTTTATTAAAGTCCAATGTTGTGTTGTAATTGTTGCAACCACATTGTGACAAATCTGTGTACTGTTGGCACATCAGATCAAAGGCTACACAGATCAGATCAAGTTATGCGCACATCAGATCAAAGGCTGCACAGATCAGATCAAGTTACGCGCACATCAGATCAAAGGCTGCACAGACAAGTTACGCGCACATCAGATCAAAGGGCTGCACAGATCAGATTAAGTTACGCGCACATCAGATCAAAGGCTGCACAGACAAGTTACGCGCACATCAGATCAAAGGCAGTGAGTATCAGATCAAAGGAAGTGAAGATCAGATCAAGTGCAGTGCGCATCAGATCAAAGGATGCACATATCAGATCACATGCAGCACGTATCAGATCAAAGGATGCACATATCAGATCACATGCAGCACGTATCAGATCGAAGGAAAGTAAAGATCAGATCAAATTCTCAAGGGATTGCTCAGCAGCTTGGTTTCACTGAAGCAAGGCAAGTCAGCTACAAAACATAATTGCAGCAGAAGAGAACAACTGAAGGCTGGAGAGCTAGAGCAGACACCTAAGAAACTGAAGTCAAGGACAGCTAGTGAATCACACCTCAAACGCGCGACTCTAAAAGTCTCTCAAAGATTCAGAAGACGCAGGAGCATCATGTTGAAGTATCTAGCAATCCTGTGAGCGAGCAGAAATACAAAAGAATCAAGCAGTGCCCGATCAGAAGAACTGCAGGAGCTACATGGATGGTTCTGAGTTGCTGGACAGAACGTTGTGACATGAAGGCTAACATCAGATCAACTGCAAGCTAACATCAGATCAACCGAAGGCCAACATCAGATCAACTGCAAGCTAACATCAGATCAATCGGAGGCTAACATCAGATCAACTGCAAGCTAACATCAGATCAACTGAAGGCGAACATCAGATCAACTGCAAGCCAACATCAGATCAACCGAAGTGCGACATCAGATCAAATGCCGAGCACATCAGATCAGCTATAAGCTAAGATCAGATCACTTCTGCTGTTTCAAAATATCTTGGTCAAGTTACTTGAGAAGTCTGAAGGAGTACAGTCAACAATATGACATGGCAAGCAAGTTGCAACTTAAAAAGGTTGAAAATGGATTATATGAATCTTGAGCCGCCTTCCATGCAAGATATGCTGACACACCGCATGTAGGGCACAGTTTTTCTTCTGGGAAAATGAAAAACCGGGCATATGAGTAGGTGGAGTAGGTACAACAACAGAAAAATGCAGGAAAAACAAAAAGGAGAGGAAAAACCCTAAAAGGAGTAGGCAAGAGAAGAGAAAAACAGAGAGAGATGAGTGACAGCAGAGGGGCATGCTGAATCGAACAAAACCGAGAAAAGAGAGCTGCAAAGGGATGATATGAGAAACACAAGAGAGACAGAAACAGTCAGCTGCACAAGGAGAAACTGAAGCTTTGGAGAAGCAGAAGTCAAGGAGAAGAAGAAGCTGAGGAGTAGCAGAACTGACCTTGAGATTGCAGCTTCAGGTGGTAAGCCTAGAACACTATCAAACGTCTTTCATTAAGTGTTTTTGAAAGATATTTGTGTAGAAAAGGCAGTTCAATAGAGACTTATATGTTGTTGTTTTAGTTGATGAACCTGTAGAGGTAGTGAACCTCAATGTGTTTGAGCAGTGAGCTCTTGTTTATGTTGCTTATGGTCAGTGAGGCCAGAGCTGAAGGATTCTGTGATAGTGAAGATTGACAGGAGTGAATCTGTCCGTGGATGTAGATCATTTGATCGAACCACGTAAAAATTCTCTGTGCACATTTACTGCTTTGAGTGTGTCTTGACTGGAGTAGAGTTATCAAACTGTAAGCTTGAACAGGAGTGTCATGGTTGTGTAAGTAAACCCTCCTTGAGTGATTGAATTGATCTGATCTCTTCCTTGGTTGATCTGATATCTTCCTTGGTTGATCTGATCTGCCAACAGTCCTTCTAAGCCAAAACATGAGTTCAACAATAAGCTCTAACTAAGCTAACATTTGAGAGGGAATTCTTTAATTGAAAGAAAAATTGATAAAGTGTTGATTCACCCCCCCCTCTCAACACTTGACACGATCCAACACGTCTCTCAATCCCGAGATTGGGACGGGCTCGGGAGTTGAATATTGTATGCTTTGATTTGCCAAATAGTACGGTCGATTGAGGCCTATACCTCGGTAGGTTGGGTATGCGGTGTTTAGCTTCTTACGTGTCGTTGCTAGTCGGAGGAATCCACGTACCGGTTCGCCGGGTTGATGGTGCTCCCGAGATGAGCTCGTAAAGTCTATTATACTAAACCTGGCCGGTGAACTTTATGTTCGGTATAATAAAAGGACGAGTGGTACTAATCTCGGAAACCAAGAAGTCGGTGAATTAATTTGTCAGTAAATTGATAAACTGACGAGCGCTAAATCTTTAATGTGGGGAGATAGAATAAAATATAATGGCGCGATATAAAGTCATTTTCGAGCGGTAGTTCCATAATTGGTCCGTTAGTGGTACGACCGATTATGCATTTGACTAATCGACAAGGTAAATTAATTAATCCAAAAGGTTTAATTAATATGTAATCGACAAAGTGAATTTACAAATTAATTCTATTTGAATTAATTAATTCTAAGGGTTCGATTAAATTAAATTAACAAAGTGGGTTAAATAAATTAATTTAAATGGGTCGATTGGAGTTGATTAGTCGGGAAGACTTAGCGGTCAACGAAAGTCAAATTAAAAGGCCTAACTCGAGAGCCCATTAGGTCTCCTTAAAAGCTCCTTATAAATATAACTTATTGGGCAAGAAAACAATCAAGAAACTTGAGAGCCAAGAAAAGGCTAGTGAGAGAAAGTCTAGTCTAGAGTGAGAACTTTGTCTTCCTCGTCAAGTTTTCGCTCGAAGTCAACTAGGAAGCTTTCTTCTTCATGAAATCCTTAAGCCCATCAGATTTTATTGCTTCTTCCCATCGGTTTTTGTAAAATTTCCACCGCTGCCGCCGGCTGTTCTTTCTTGCGCAGCAAGTGTCCGTTTGAATTCTTCATCTCCGGCGACTGTTCGCATTCCAGCGTGTTGAGCCGGCTATCCCACTGCGTTGATCTCTCCTCAGGCTGGTGATCCGCAGTGGAGGCTGTACAGATCGCGGCTGAAATCGACAGCAGACTGGCCGGAGCTCTTCGCGCAGAACCGGCGGCCGGCGGTGATGAATTAGAGGGTTCCGTGCAAATCTGTTTTGGGCAGATTTAAGGTTTTTCCGAAGTGAGTTTCTTGGGTTTTCTATATTTTGCTGTGGGTAATTCCGTAGACAATAGCCCACACTATTTCGGAGTTTTTATCGGAGTCATTCTTCGGATTTCTTGTGGTAATTGCGTAAAAGATTGGATTTTTCTTTAAGCAAGGGACTTCGCTACAAAAGGTAGAATCTTTAAATTCCGCTTTTATTAAAGATTTAATTTTTTGTGTCCCGATTAATAAATTAAATAAGTATAAGCCTAGATCCGTTCATGGGTAAACTAATTTGAGCCTGAGCTTGGTCGAAAGCTTCCGATTCTGGAATGCATTGCACGAAAGTAAGGTTTTCGATTTAGCCCGGGCTTGTTCAGTTTTCCTTCATTTTTCATCCTTCACTTCTTCATCTGAGAATTGTTGTTTTTATTCTTCTTTCTGTTTTTCTGTTTTTCATTCTTTTCCATTTCCATTTCCCTTTTCTTTTCTTATTGTTTTTCCAAGGAGGTTCAGGGCTTCAATGTCCCCCACTTCCCCTTTTATTTCCCATAATACTTAAAGAGTGCAAACAGATTGGTTCATCTTAGCAAAATGTGGAACCTTGAAGGCTCTTTTTGATGCTGCTAGGTCCCATAGGAGGGTTCACAAATGATAAAATCAGAAGAAAAGGCTATTGTGTTTATTATATTTAAGGCATTCAAAGAAAGGTTGGGGTTCTAGGGGCTAATCCTAAGGGTAATTGTTTGTAAGTGGTTAGACAGAAAGAGGATAAACACAAAGGTTTCTAATACTTTTCATCATCTCGATGTTCCATACCAGAGCTAAGCGGTGGCATGTATGCTGTTCGCAAATTCTAGATACTTTTCTCAACAGGAATCATCCACTCGTAAAATAAGGAAGCAAACAACCAAAGAGTCACTTATAGAAGCTCAATCATGCTCATTCAAATCAATTTGGACAGAATATGAATAAAACAGAAAATAATTCATAGAGCGCATTTCACATTCAACATCATCTCATATCAAGCAAGCCAATACACTCATCGAGTTTAGCCTTATCGCAAAGAACACTAAGAGCATTTTGAAAATTTTTATAAAATTTCTCTAGACAAAATAATGAGCTTTACCATTTCTCTAGCTACACAGATTTCTTACTAAAGCAGAGAGTTTGAAAAGACTTGCTTGGAGCACTCTGCAAGATTCCTTCCTAAGGTAATTAGCCCCAAAAATTTACATATATATATTTTTTGTATTTCTCCACGAAGAAAATCTGCATCAGCCTGCAGGCTCCGAATCTATGTTCGCATATGCATAAATGCTAGTGTCAAATTTTCTAGGAGGGCTGACAAAAAGTCTTATTCTTGGAATCCAAGCCCTCCCACCTGGGCTTCAAATGCAAGAGTTTCTTGTTGGAGTTGAATACATAAGCTATGCTTGTATTGTACATTTTTTCAGTAATATATCGATTTATGTTTTGGTTATATTTTGTTGTGCATAATATGTCCATTTATATTATGTAAGTAGATGATGAGGTGTCTTGTGTGACACAATAGATCTCATCATTGGTTAAGAGACATAATACATAAATGAGGTTCGTAACCGAGACAGTTTTGGACAAACTGTCGGTTTAGGTTATTATGTGATTCGGATAATTGGTTTGTCTAAACTAATTGAATCATGTATATATGCACAGCGCATATTGAACTTAACCATAAGGAATGATTTGTCTTGTACTGGTTTAATAGACAAATCATTATTGGTATTCTATCTCTTAATCCCTAGACTCGAGCGGGCATGAGGATTAGACATAGTGTATTTTGATCTGCCAAAGGGTGAGGTCAATAGTGGCCAATAGTCTCGGTAGGTTAGGTGCGGTTGTTTAGTTGCTTGGTGTGCTGCTGCTTGTCAAAAGGAAACCATGTACGTGCGTCCGGGGTGATGGTGCTCCCGAGATGAGCTCGTTATGTTTATTACACTAAACCCAGCTGGTGGACTTATGTCCGGCATAGTAAAAAGGTCGAGTGGTACTAGTCTCGGAATTAAAGAAGTTAATGAATTAATTTATCAGTAAATTAATAAATTAACTAGCACTATATCTTTGATGTGGAGAGATTATGAATATAAATTAATTAAGTTGTTCTGGAAGCAATTCTGGTGTAGGATGGTAGTGTCATAATTAATCCGTTAGTGGTACGATTAATTATGTATTAGGTTGTTGACAAAGGTAGATTTAATTAATTAAGTAATTAATTAATCCTTGTGTCAGTTGGTTGTGAATCATACCAGGAGCTGGTTTGGGATAAGTGAATCCCTGCATCAGTTGGTTGTGAATCATACCAGGAACTGGTTTGGGATAAGTGAATCCCTATATCAGTTGGATGTGTATCAGTTCAGGAACAGGATTGAAGGAAACAGAATTCCAGTAGGAAGGCCAATCCTAAACCAACTTGGAGTCTCTCTTGTAACTCTATATATAGACAAGGGATTAGCTATTCCACATATACAATTCATAAATTTTCAAAACAAGAAAACTAGAGAGAAAAAATCCTATAGAGAGAAATAATATTCTCCCTCAAAGTTGGATTTTTTGAAGCAATTTGCGGCTGGTATTCATCTCATCTTGGCAGAAATTTAGGCCTGTTTATACCAGCTGCTTGTGTAGCTTTCTCTCTCTTCAGGCAGTGCGCTTACAGTACGTGCCGGGTACTGCGGTGCTGGAATTTTCTAGCAGGTGGATTGTGGTGATTAGCTGATCAAATTGGTTTCTAGATCGTTGCCCACACAGCGTGAAATCAAAGTCTTGAGGCATACAAGAGAATTAAAAGGGTTGGAATAGCGATTGTGTTAGCGCCTAGGCCTGGCCAGAGATTCCGATTCTGGAATGCACAGCACGAAAGTGAGTTTCTGGCTAGGCCCGGGCAGATAATCTTTCATTTCTCCAGTCTCATCTCCTAATGATCTACCGAGGAATTCACGGTTATCCTCATCTGAATTCGGTACTCACGTAACAGTACACATTTGCTCTATAAGGCTGCCAAAAGGAATGAAGGTTTGATCTTTCTCGATCCAGGCTTGCTCAATGTAATGCGTGATGATATTGCCTACATCCACATCCTTGTTATCCATCAGAAAGAAAACCACCTTCAGTTGGAATTCAGAGATTTGATTTCCTCTATTTATGGGAATAGAAGCTATGTTGCGCCTCACGAAGATGTAGAGCATACGTGCCTTCTGGTTCAGATCCCTGAAGAGCAAATCCCTCAATTTCTCTGGATCAATGCACTTGTCACCCTGCAAGACAGCCCTGATTTAGGTTGGTGATGGCTCGAAGGACTCCATCTGCCAGAGGTTCTATGCTCTTCGAGTAACTGTTTCGCCAAAAAATTCATTGATGGTCTAACCATCATAGGTTAACTATACCAAATGGGGGTGATAATCCTATCATTGTTGTTAAACTGCACTGCTCCTAAAGCATAGAACTCTCACACCAAAGAGCCGTTTACCACCATTTTGACTGGCATAAGTAATGAAAATCCCTTTTGCTCCAAGAAGTCTCAAAGCAAGCAGTAAGGTGCGATAGGGACTTGATCCAACAATGGTTTCTCTTCCCACGCTGCCCAAATGCGGTTGTAATGTTCGTCAGTCAACTCTTTGTATTCCTTCATGGATGCCATTTTTTTTTGACGTGCCTACTACAATTAATCACCCTCACAAAGTGTGTGTTGGATCGAACCTTCATTTACGAACACTATTCAGCCAAAATCACAAATAGATACTTTATTTTTATATACAATGACGCTAAAGATATTTGCTAAAACTAAAGGAAAGTTGAGTAGAAATCAACTCAAAGATATAAATATATACAGACTAAAATAAAACAACTGTGCTAATAATAAATTTTCTTCGTTAATCTCTTCCACATCACCCTTTTTCTGCATTCTTTGTGCCTTCTTGAAGCTAAGTGATTAATTTCACATTAAGTAGATTCTTGTCCTCTTCTTCAATATACAGCTTCACCCTTTGTTCGTTAACTCTGAACTCTACTATGCCTTCCAATTCTCTGACTGTTACAGTACCATTGGCATGCACTTTGAGGATAATGTATGGCCCTTTCTATCTGGACTTTAACTTTCCTGGGAACAATTTCGATCTGGATTGAAAGACGAGTACATTCTGTCCATCATAAAATTCTTTATCTTTTATTTTCTGATCATGACAGTGTTTGAGCCTCTGCTTGTAGATTTCAGAATTCATATACGCCTCTAACCTGAATTCCTCCAACTCGTTTAAACACATCAACCTTTCCTTTCCAGCTATAGTCTCATCCAGATTTACTTTTTTTAGTGCCCACAAAGCTCTGTGTTCCAGTTCCACTGGCAGATGGCAGGTTTTGCCATACATCAACTTAAATGGGGAGGTTCTAATGGGTGTTTTATATGCCATCCTGTACGCCCACAAGGCATCATCCAAATGTCGGGACCAATCTTTCCTGTTGGGGCTCACCACCCTTTCCAAGATATACTTAATTTCTTTGTTGGACGTCTCAACTTGGCCGTTGGCTTGAGGGTGGTAAGGGGTTTTCACCCTATGCGTGACACTGTACCTCGTAAGCAATGAGTCAAATAGCTCCCACCATCACTGATAATAGCTTTAGGAGTCCTAAATCTGAAAAAAAATATTTCTCTTCACAAATTGTCGCACAGTGTTCGCATCACTCTTATTGCAATCTATTGCTTCAATCCATTTGGTGACATATTCCACCCCTACTAATACGTATTGATTCCCATGTGACGAAGGAAATAGCCCCATGAAGTCTATCTCACGCTTATCCTGGTCTGGTCAAAAATTTTCATTCATGCAATCCGATTAGAAAACTTTCAACCAAACCTAATAGCACGTTCGTATTCGGTTCATGTAATCCGATATGAAATCTCTCAAAAATTTATAGTACAGGATCTTGGATTACTTTTATTCAATTTGACACGCAAACAAATACAATATCTTAAATATAAAAGCAAAAGTTAATATTTGACCTTTAAAGTGTGATACTTAAGAAATCGCTTGTATTCTTTAAGATAAGTCTGGGCGTTGTGTGGGCAAAAATTACCGAACAATCTGAATCAGCTATTGATAAAATCACCTTATAGAACTAACTCGTTTAAAACCAACCCGCAGTAATCAACTGCCACCGCCGGTTTACCCGAGCTGCCAGAAAAAGTCACTGTCGCCCGCCTCCTCTTGCTGCCGCACGCCACCGCCGCCGTAAGTTGCTAGAAGCCTTCACCGCTGAGAGAGCAATTCGAGAAGGTAAGTTGTCTTCTTCTTTTTCTCTCAAACTTTCTATCTCTATGTTACTTTGTGTTATTGGTCTATAATGACAACTTCTGTCTAGGTCTGGCTGATTCATGTGTCTCATATAGAGCTACAAGAGAGACCTCAATTGGGATTGAGTTAGGTCTTCCTGTTGGGCTTGAGTTTTATTAACTTCAATCATTTTCCCAGACTGATAATTAACTAATTAACCCAAGGATAAATAAATAAATAAATAAATCCACTATGTCAATTAACCCAACACATAATTAGTCGAACCACTAACAAATTAATTATGGAATTACCGCTCAAACCGAATAATGCTTCTGGTTTCCCTGAATTACATATTCATTAATCTCCCATTGTCAAAGATATAATGCTCGTCGATTTATTAAGTTACTGATAAATTAATTCATCAACTTCTTTAACCGAGATTAGTACCACTCGACCTCATTACTATACTAGATATAAGTCCACTGGCCAGATTTAGTGTAATAATCCTTTCGACCTCATCTCAAAAGCACCATCACCCCAGACGCAATATTTGAAGGAAAACAGAACAAGCCCGGGCTAAATCGAAAACCTCACTTTCGTGCAATGCATTTTAGAATCGGAAGCTTTCGACAAAGCTCAGGCTCAAATTCATTTTCCCATGAACGAATCTAGACTTATACTTATTTAATTTATTAAATCGACATCTAACACACAAAGATTACACCTTTAATTAAAAATGAAAGGATTAAAGGTTATACCTTTGAAGCGAAGTCCAACGCAATAAGAAAAAACCGAATCTTTATATGCGAATACCACCGAAATCCAAAAGATGACTCCAAGAAACTTCAAATATTGCGTGGGCAATAATCTATCAAAGTGTACTCGCAAAGCCCACAAAAAACCCACAAGGAAATCCCTCAAATCGAACTCAAAAAAATATCCCAAAATCTGACTACCACCTTCACTAGCCAACCGCCGCTACTTGCCGCTAAGAAGCTGCCACAGCCGGACACTAAAAACTGCCAATCACCTGAACCCAGCTACTATCAAGCAGTGATCTAGACAATCTCCACCACGGATCACCAAAAGAGATCAACGTGGATGGAGATCGAATCAATGCGCAGACAGCGCGCAAGGAACCGGCGCCGGGAAATAAAAACTGCCAGCAGTCTGGCGGAAATCCAGCGAGCATAAACCGAGAATCAATCGAATAGTCAAGAAGGCATGATCTTTGGGCTGAGTTCAATCCGAGAAGTGAGATCTCAAGTTTGTTGTTGAAAGAAAACTTCAAGAAGAAGAAGTTCTCTCTCTAGAACTTTCTCACTCTAATAAGCAAGACTTGTCTTGCAAGATTTCCTTAATGTTTCTTTGGCCTTAAGTTTTCTATTTATAGGGAGCTCTAATGGAGACCTAGTGGGCTTTTGAGTTTGGCCTTTTAATTTGACTTTCGTTGACCGCTTAGTCTTTCCTAGACTAATCACCTCCAATCGACCCATTCGAATTAATTTCTTAACCCACTTCGTTAATTTAATTTAATCGAACCCTTAGGATTATTTAATTTATGTAGAATTAATTTCTTAATCCACTTTGTCAATTAAATATTAATTAAACCTTTAGAATTAATTAATTCACTTTGTCAATTAGTCAAATGCATAATTAGTCATACCACTATCGGACTAATTATGGAACTACCGCTCAAAAACAACTTTATATCGCGCCACTATATTTTCTTCTATCTCCCCACATTAAAGATCTAGTAATTCACTGACTTCTTGGTATCCGAGATTAGTACCACTCGACCTTTTTATTATACCGGACATAAAGTTCACCGGTCAGGTTTATTATAATAAACCTTACGAGCTCATCTCGGGAGCACCATCAACCCGGTGAACCGGTACGTGGATTCCTCCGACTAGCAATGGCTAAACACAGCATACCAAACCTACCGAGGTATAGGCCTCAATCGACCACACTATTTGGAAAATCAAAGCATACGATATCCAACTTTCACGCCCTTCCCAATCTCGGGATTGAGAGACTGAATACTAAGACCGAATTGACTACGCTGATCAGCATAAGTCAATTCTATCCAGACTGGTCGTGCTCAATATGGCCCGGGCATATCTGTGTGATTCAATTAGTCTAGATAAGCTAATTTCCAAACCACACGATAACTTATACCGATAGTATGTTCAGGCTATCTCAGTTACGAGCATACTTTTAATATAACAATACTTTAACCAATAACGATATCTACTGTGTCTTTCCACACCCCGTTATCTAGTTCTATGATATAATGGAACAATTTAATACTGAAACAAAATGATATGTTGATAGGTTTTGTCATGCCTGTCAAATTAATCCGAATTCGCTTACGGACTACAAAAATTTGCAGCAGTAGTGGTTTCGGGTCGAATCCCAAAGGAGTCTGAATTAATTTTAATGCCTAACTTGATCAATTTGGGTGAAGAGTTTTTGAATTAAAGGAAAAGAACGGGAAAAAATTAAAGTAGGAAATTGAAGGCTGAAATAAGAGATGAAATTAAAACTTGAATTTCAAAAGGATTAAGCTGATTAACAGTAGTTGAACACAGCAGAACTTTTGTTGAACTACAACTAGTTAAAAGAAATTTAATAAGAGAGAATGATTCTGGAAGATAAAGATAGAAGGTAGTGTACTACTACTACTAAACTACGTCCCTTTGCAGGGAAGTGTGTTTTTTTAAAGACTAATTCTGCCTCTATTTATAGGCATCAAAAACCCAACAACTTTCTAAATTAATTCAATCCCAACAGTAAATAAAATATCTGATTATCTACAAAAATATTCCACCAAATCTTGCAACGTTAACAAAAATCATAACTATCAGATTTTCCTTCAGCCAACAGTTTTTACCACGTCAAACTTTATCACATCTGCCTCTCCACTCTCTCCAAGTCAGCCCCTCCTTCAATAAATTGCACTTTAGTCCATATTAGTCTTTTTTTTTCTCTAAAACTTCCTGCCACATACCACAAATCATAATTTAGCCTAAATCACCAAGAATCACATTAAATAGGTGCATAATAATAACAAAATTAATCCTAAAAACTAACTAATTATGCACCTATCAAATTCCCCCACACCAAAACCATGCTTGTCCCCAAGCATGACTCAAGAAGAAAAACCCAATAACACTTGGATCCTCAACATGCAATACATAAACAAGCAAGACTCACACTCAAATAGCAAACTTTTCACAGTATCAAGCATTTGAGATGGTTATCTCTAGTTCCTCATAACTCCCCCAAATTCAAATGACAAGAAAAAGTGACAACCACCTCACCAAGTAGTCTCTCATGCACTCAAAAGTGTATATTGGGACATATCCTCTCTCAAATTCACAACATAGCACATTTTTACCATAAGCTTGCCAATATATCATACTACCATTACTCAAATGAAGTCAATGCACAAATCAAAAGGACTTTTCACAGGATATAACGGGGCTTAGGACAAAAGGTTAGGACGAACAAAGAGAACACAAAAGGCTCAGTCATAAGAGAAAGTTACTACTTGATTGCCAACCTTCCACCATCTTACCAATGATGACCCATGCAAAGTAACACTAACTCACAAAGTTCACAAACTTGACTAATGCTCACTTTTCCATTTTTTTTTCTTCTTCTTCTTTTTTTCCCTTTACTTCACTTTCTCTTGCATCTTGAGAGAAAGAACTTGTACTTTTTCTTGATTTTTTTTTCTTCTTTCAAACACTCGCGCCTTTATTACTTAACACAGGCGACTTAACTTTTCCTCTTTTTTTTTTCCTTCTCTTTTTTTTCTTTTCAAGAGCATACCAACCTCCTTGTGAACTAGCATTACCTTGCAATGTCCACCTTCGTACCACAACCCAAGGTCAACAACCAAGCACAACTTCTCTCACAACAAGGTAGAAATAATCAAGTTAAAACAGGCCTCGGTTTATTTTAATGACTTTTCACATCAAAGAACAAGTCCAAGCTTCAAAAGAGTTCACTAGTGGTAATCAAAGAAGGTTGGAATTTTTAAAGAAAGACAAAAGGGTTCATCCTAGTGCCTTTATCATATTTGCACAATGAAAACATAAGCAACAATAATATGCATAACAAGGCAAGTTCTAGAATCGGCAACCATGTGTGAAAACACTCTTCAACAACAATTGAGCACAAAAAATTTTGCTCATATAAAGCTCAAACCTCACTTATCTAGGCTTTTTGCTGTCACTTAAGCAAGCATTTGTCAATTGAGTCATCACAAAGAACAAGTTATAACCATCCAACACCTCATACTATTATTATTTTCTACTTTTCATGTTCATCTTACCTAATCACACATCGCATGTTAGTTTCCAAAACAAAGTAGAGAACTTCTCCCCCACACCTAGACTCTAAACACAATAAAACAAAAACACTCCCATAAACACACATAATCAAACAAACAACCCCCCACACCAACACTCTACATTGTCCCCAATGTAGAAAATAGGTATAAAGAGAGTTGCAAAAATAAACACCACCAAGTCATAAAATAACACAAATAATTTAAACAAAATGAAAGCGAGTAAAGGGAAAGAGAAGCTTCTCTATTTTGGAGGTAGAGGAAATGGTGGCGTGAAGTGCAGATGGGCAAAAAGCGCGTGAAGATTTGCCTCGCCATGGTCCGTGTTGTACCAGTAAGGTGGGAAAAGTTTTTCAGACCTTTCTTCGCCGGACGGAAGTAGCAAGAAGGAGGCCGCCGATCAAAATTGGACAATAGTGTTGGTGGAGATGAAGATAGCAGCTGTGTGTTTCTTCGTAACCCCTGGCAACAGAAAAATAAATGTGAGTAGGGTTATAAGAATTGCTGAAGGTAAAGTAAAGTTGTTTTTTATTTTTATTTTTTTCAAACCTGAGGTGGGTGTATCCTGGAGTAAATCCACTTCTGGAATGTTGCTTCTGATCTCCCGTGGGCGTGCCGTGGGAAAAACTCTCCTCTGGAATTTTCAGTCATTGCACCGATTAAATCGACACGGGCATGTCGTGGGAAAAATCCACTTCTGGAATTCTGGAGGTAACAGCTGATTAAATCGACACGGGCGTGTCGTGGGAAAAATCCACTTCTGGAATTCTGAAGGTAACAGCTGATTAAATCGACACGGGCGTGTCGTGGGAAAAATCCACTTCTGGAATTCTGAAGGAAACAGCTGAATAAATCGACAAGGGCGTGTCGTGGGAAAAATCCACTTCTGGAATTCTGACATGGCCACGCCGTGGGATACACTCTTATCTGGAATTTTCAGAAGAATTCACTCAAAACCCACCTGCAATATACTCGAAAAACACCAATTTAAAACCATAACTAACTAGAACATAAAATGAGAAACATAACAGAAAAACTCAGTTGGGTTGCCTCCCACTTAGCGCCTTTGTTTATGGTCTTTGGCTAGACCACTTACGATCATTCATAGGAAGGTAAGGACAAGCTAATCTCCTCCACATTCACAACTTCAATATTTTCAATGAAAGGTTTCAGTCTATGCCCATTTACCTTAATCAATTTACCTGACTCCGTCCCTTCAATCTCAATCATACCATGGGGATAAACATTTACTACCAAGAAGGGTCCTTTCCATCGTGACCGCAGTTTACCTGGCATCAGTTTAAGTCTTGAATCATATAACAACACTTTTTGGCCTACAACAAACTTCTTCCTGCGAAGAAAACTATCATGCAGGAGTTTGGTTCGCTCCTTGTACATTCGGACATTGTCATAAGCCTCCAACCGTATTTCCTCTAATTCCTGCAGCTGCAACTTCCTTTCTACACCACTTACCTTAGCATTCATATTACACATTTTAACAGCCCAAAAAGAATGATGCTCAATACTAACAGGCAAATGGCACAACTTACCAAATACTAACCTATACGGTGACATTCCAATGGGAGTCTTGTATGCAGTTCGGTAGGCCCAGAGTGCATCGTCCAAACGCCTACTCCAATCCTTGTGCCCAGTATTCACTGTTTTCTCCAAAATATTCTTTATCTCCCGATTAGTAATCTCAGCCTGACCATTAGTTTGTGGATGGTGTTGGATTTGAATACATAAGCTATGCTTGTGTTGTATAATTTCCCAGATTAATATATCGATTTGTGTTTCAATTATATTTAGTTGTGCATATCCATTTATATTATGTAAGTAGATGATGAGGTGTCTGGTGCGACACAGTAGATCTCATCATTGGTTGAAAGACATAATATATAAATGAGGTTCGTAACCGAGACAGCTTTGGATAAACTGTCGGTCTAGGTTATTATGTGATTCAGATAATTAGTTTGTCTAAACTAATTGAATCATATAGATGTGCCCGGGGCATATTGAACTTGACTCTTAGGAATGATTTGTCTTGTACTGATTTAATAGACAAATCGATCCTTGTATTCTATCTCTAAATCCCTAGACTCGAGCGGGCATGAGGATTAGACATAGTGTACTTTGATCTGCCAATGGGTGAGGTCAAATGTGGCCAATAGTCTCGGTGGGTTGGGTGCGCGTGTTTAGTTACTTGGTGTGCTGCTGCTTGTCGAAAGGAAACCATGTACCGGTGCGTCCGGGGTGATGGTGCTCCCGAGATGAGCTCGAAATGTTTATTATACTAAACCTGGCCAGTGGACTTATGTCCGGTATAGTAAAAAGGTCGAGTGGTACTAGTCTCGAAATATTAAGAAGTTGATGAATTAATTTATCAGTAAATTAATGAATTAATGAGCACTATATCTTTGATGTGGGGAGATTATGAATATAATTTAATTAAGTTGTTCCGGAAGTAATTCTGGTGTAGGTTGGTAGTGCCATAATTAATCCGTTAGTGGTACGATTAATTATGTACTGGGTTGTTGACAAAGGTAGATTTAATTAGTTGAGAAATTAATTAATTCTTGTGTCAGTTGGTTGTGAATCATCCCAGGAACTGGATTGGGATAAGTGAATCCCTGTGTCAGTTGGGAGTGATTCATCCCAGGAACTGGATTGGGATAAGTGAATCCCTGTGACAGTTGGGAGTGTATCAGTCCAGGAATAGGATTGAAGGAAACAGAATCTGTATCAATCTAGAAACAGGATTGAAGGAAAACAGAAACCCAGTAGGAAAGACCAATCCTATTCCAACTTGGAGTCTCTCTTGTAACTCTATAAATAGACAAGGGATCAACCATTCAACATTCACAATTCAAGAGATTCATAATTCAAGAATCTAGAGAGATAAAATTCTAGAGAGAGAAAATTCTCTCTCTCTCAAAAATGATTTTTTTAGCAATTTTGGGGCGGCTGATTTTTCCTTCAAGTGGCCGAATTTTGGTCCTTCTTTGCTTGCCCCGTGTGTTGCTTTCTCTCTCTCCGGGCAGTGCGTTTGCAGTACGTGCTAGGTGCGGAGGTGCTGAATTTTTTCAGCAAGTGGATTGTGGTGAGTTGCTGATCAATTGACTTCTAGATTGTTGCCCACACAACAAGAGGTCATAGTCTTTGAGGCATACAAGAGATTCACCAGGTGCACGCTTCAAAGGTATTATTCTATGGTTCCATTTTTATTAGAATTTTTGTTGCGTGGTAAATCGAGCAGGTACAAACCCAGATCCTACCAAAATCTTTCAATTGGTATCAGAGCCTGGTTTAGGGGGTTCTGGGCTTGTTCGATTTATTACATGGTTTTATTTGCAGGTGGTTTAGAATCCCGACTATTATGGTTACGTTTGTATGGATTTTAATTAAACTCCGGGACATGTCCGGATTTAATTTTATTATGAATGTTTGTAATAGTTTAACCACGTGCTGGAAGCCGTGTAGGATTAGATCAAATCTGTAGTAGGATTTTTTCTATGTAATTTCGATTATTTAATTTTCCTAGAATGCCTTGTAGTAGGAAAATTATTTTTTTTGTAATCGAAGACGTTATGTTGGGCAACTTGGATTCGTGGGTTTTGGGTTATCATGAATTTGAAGAAACCCAGGAAAACCCAGAACGAATTGCAAGAAGACCAAATAGCGTGGGAAAAAGCGAAGGAAGAGTTGGCGGCAGGAGGCGACGCCGGCAACGATCGCCGGCAGCAAAAACGCCACCGGCAGCCAAAGGAGGGCAGCAGCAGGCAGCAGCAGCAGCTGCTGCTGCAGGCGCGCAGGGCCACGCAGGCGCCCAGGCCTGCGCGCACGACCGCGCGCGGGCGCAGCGCCGCGCGCGCAAGGCCCGTGCGGGCCGTGCGCTCGCACGCGAGCGCTGGGCCGCGCGCACGGCCTGTGCGGGCAGTTCGGGCTGTTTTTGGCCCGTTTTTCCTCCAGTTTTCGTTTTTTTTGAAATTTAAGACTCTCTCCATCGAGTGACGTGACGGGACACGAGATCAAGGCAGAAGATGGAAGCAATTAAAACCATAATAGTCGGGAAATTTATTTTTTCGAATTTATTTCCCGTATTTGTTGTTTTAATTTTTATGCTGTATTTTAGATGCATGAATTAAAGCATGTCTGGTTTTATGGTTGCACATAACTTAGGTTAGTTGATTGCATGTTAAAACCGGAAAAACCCTCAATTTGGAAATCTAAGTGGGAGCGGGTTGTGTTATATCCCCATGGCCACCATTACGGGTTCATATGCGATGTGGGTGGGCTTGCGCGTTGGCATTAGGGCCTTCCTCCATTCGGATGAGTCCAGCCCCGAGATCGCTAGACTATGAACTTCTGAGTAAGATGACTAGAGCGAGTTTAACTAGGAGAAATGCGACACCCTCTCCATCTGAGGTGCACTATCCTGAGGTAACAAACTCAGAAGTCACGTAATGGCATACACTTAGTGTACGATCTGTAGTATTCCTCCCGCGAGGTTACGCTGCTTACTTGTACGGCTAAAAGTACCGACTATTAGCTACATTGATCAAAAGATCGTTGGTCAGATAGTGTAGTTAATGAACTTGGTTCTTCTCAAACGAATGTGGGTTAGCGTAAACGTCCACACTGCGTGGCTTGCGAGAATCCCGGTGGATGAGATGTTGGTGGATTAATATTATTGTTTTGAGGGAAATCAATAATTAATTGAATTTTCATGTTTTCGAAAATTCTAGCATATATAACTGAAACACTGTTTGTTTACTTTCCAGTTTTAAATCGATATGGCATTCAATCCTTTAGCTGCTATCTTGAAAGACAACAAATTAACTGGAACAAATTATGTCGACTGGAGTCGAAATTTGGACATAGTCCTGACAGCTGAGCAGTACAAGTTTGTGCTCATCGAAGCATGTCCAGAAACGCCTGATGAGGACTCTACCCAAGAGGAAAGGGACGCCTATGCGAGGTGGAGGAAAGCGGATGAGATGGCGCAGTGCTACATTTTGGCCTCTGTGTCGAATGTGCTGCAACATCAGCTTCATCCCATGCTCTCCGCCTTTGACATGATGGCGCACCTAAGGGAGATGTTTGCGCATCAAGGCAGGACTGCCAGGCAGTCAGCCATGAGGAAGTTAATGAACACCAAAATGGCTGAAGGCGGATCGGTGAGAGATCATGTTTTACACATGATCAGTAACATCAATGAAATAGAGGTGTTGGGAGGAAATATCGACCCAGAAAGTCAGATAGATATTATCCTCCAGAGTCTACCCTCTTGTTTTGAGCAGTTTCGGGTCAACTACAATATGAACCAAAGGGTTTATACGTTGCCCGAGCTCATGACTGATTTGGTGGCGGCTGAAGGCATCTTCCATGAGAAGAAGCAAACTTTGGTCGCGGTAAAGGGTTCAAGCTCTTCTTCTGGGCCGAAAGGCAAGAAGAATAAGAAGAAGAAGAACGCCAAGAAACTTGCGGCAAAGCCAGATGTTGCGAAGAAAAGCAAGCCAAAGGGCAAGTGCTTTAAATGAGGCAAGGCAGGACATTGGAAAGTGGATTGTCCAAAGCTCAAAGGTACGATTGTTTCTGCCCTAATTACTGAGACATGTTTAGCGGTGATTCCCACAGATACTTGGTGTGTGGATTCAGGCACCACTGACCATGTTTGTAATTCTTTGCAGGGGTTCCAAGTAACCCGGAAGCTTAGAGAGGGCAAACTGGACATCTACATGGGCGACACTACAAGAGTGTCAGTTGAAGCAGTGGGAATAGTTAGGTTAAATTTTGAGAATTGTAACCTAGAGTTAGTAAACTGTCTTTATGTACCGAGTTTTAGAAAGAACCTGATTTCGGTTTCTAAACTCTTGAAGAACGGTTACAAGTTTATTTTTTCTGATGAGTCTGTTTTTATTAGAAGAAATGGCAAACTTGTTTGTTCTGGTTCATTGGTGGACAATTTATTTGTGGTTAATTCTAACTCCCCTGTTGCGCAAAACATAGAAATAGATAGCTCAGTATCTAACATTAATAAGAGGAAGAGACCTTCTGAAATGAATCAAACCTATCTTTGGCATCTAAGGCTAGGTCATATAAACCTTAGTAGGATTCAGAGGTTGGTCAATGATGGACCTTTGGATTCATTAGATATTGACAGTTATGCAACCTGCGAATCTTGCTTGGAAGGTAAGATGACCAAGAGACCTTTTAAAGCAAAAGGCTATAGAGCTAAAGAAGTATTAGAGTTGATTCATTCTGACTTGTGTGGACCTATGACGGTCCAGGCACGAGGGGGATATGAGTATTTTGTGACATTCACGGATGATTACTCTAGGTACGGATACATTTACCTAATGCGCCACAAGTCCGAATGTTTTGGCAAGTTCAAAGAGTTTCAGACAGATGTGGAGAAGCATCATGGTAAGAGTATCAAGACACTGCGTTCAGATCGTGGTGGGGAGTACATGTCCCATGAATTTCGAGATTACCTCACTGAGGTAGGAATTCAGTCTCAGTTATCTGCACCTGGCACGCCACAGCAGAATGGTGTAGCAGAAAGGAGGAACCAAACTCTTATGGAAATAGTTAGGTCCATGATGAGCTATAGTGATTTGCCAAGTTCGTTCTGGGGATATGCCTTGGAAACGGCAATGTATATTCTTAATCTTGTACCATCTAAAACCGTGCCTTCAACCCCAATAGAGTTGTGGAACGGGCGGAAGCCCAGTCTAAGACATATCAGAATTTGGGGCTGCCCAGCACATGTGCTTAAGGCAGATACGGCTAAGTTAGATGCAAGAACAGAATTAATGCTGTTTGTAGGATATCCTAGGGGAATGAAAGGTGGTCTATTCTATAGTCTTAAAGATCAGAAGGTGGTGGTAAGTACCAACGCTAGATTTTTAGAAGAGGACTATGTCTTAGACCACAAGCCCAAGAGTAAGATAGTACTAGAAGAGCTTAGACGACAAACTACTAATCCTGATGCACCAGCGCAAGTAGATACACCACACACTGCACATGAGATCACAGATGATGCGCCTACACAGGCGGTGCCTCGTCGTAGTGGGAGGGTTGTGAGACAGCCAGACAGGTTCATTGGCATGGGAGAGGCTTCAGACCTGGTCCCAGGTGTGCCTGAACCTAACCCAGTTAACTATAATGAGGCGCTTCGAGATAAAGATGCAGAATCTTGGCGTAAGGCAATGATATCCGAGATGGGGTCAATGGACCACAATCAAGTCTGGGAGCTTGTGGACCTGCCTGATGGGTATAAGCCCATTGGATGCAAGTGGGTCTACAAACGTAAGAGAGGACCTGACGGGAAGGTGGAAACCTTTAAAGCTAGGCTGGTGGCGAAGGGGTATACTCAGAAAGAGGGAATCGACTATGAGGAAACCTTCTCCCCGGTAGCCATGCTTAAGTCAATCCGGATTCTCTTGGCCATAGCTGCTCATATGGATTATGAGATTTGGCAGATGGATGTCAAGACAGCTTTCCTAAACGGAAGTCTTGAAGAAACCATCTTTATGCAGCAACCAGAGGGATTCATTGAAAAAGGCCAAGAGCATAAGGTTTTCAGGCTTAAGAGGTCTATTTATGGACTTAAGCAGGCATCCAGATCTTGGAACATCCGGTTTGATGAAGTAATCCAGTCCTTTGGATTTACTCAGTGTCCGGATGAGCAATGTGTATATCGCAGACGTGATGGAAACTCAGTGGTGTTTCTTGTGCTTTACGTAGATGACATTCTATTGATTGGCAACAACAAGAAAGTGTTATCAGACGTAAAGGCATGGCTGTCCAAGCAATTTGATATGAAGGACTTAGGGGAAGCGGGACATATCCTTGGGATCAAGATTATTCGAGATCGTAGGAAACGTTCACTAACGCTCTCCCAAGCTTCATACATAGACATGATTCTGGCCCGTTTTAACATGCAGAACTCCAATAAAGGTTTTCTGCCTTTCAGGCATGGAGTGTTTCTATCTAAGGAACAGTCTCCTAAGACTGTTGAGGAGATAGAGACCATGAAGACAGTTCCATATGCTTCGGCAGTAGGAAGTCTCATGTATGCCATGTTGTGTACGAGGCCTGATATCTGTTATGCCGTTGGCATGGTGAGCAGATATCAGAGTAACCCCGGGAAAGCTCATTGGGAGGCAGTAAAATGCATTCTCAAGTATTTTCGCAGAACGATGGACCTAGTTCTGGTCTATCAGGCGTCTGAGCTGGTACCCCGAGGTTATACAGATTCAGATTTCCAAGGCGACAGGGACAAGAGCAAGTCTACCTCAGGGTATGTGTTTACTCTAGGAGGTGGAGCCATAGTTTGGCGGAGTGTCAAGCAGAAATGCGTGGCGGACTCTACCATGGAGGCTGAATACGTTGCCGCATCAGAGGCAGCGAAAGAAGCAGTATGGCTCAAGAACTTCCTAGTGGACTTAGACGTGATTCCTGGTTTGCAGAAGTCTATCATAGTTTATTGTGATAACAATGGTGCAGTAGTAAACTCGAAGGAACCACGAGCCCACAAGGCGAGTAAACATATACAGCGCAAGTACCACCTGATACGAGACATCGTGAAGAGGGAAGACGTGGTCGTGGCTAAGATAGCATCAGAAGATAACCTTGCAGATCCATTCACGAAGACATTGACCTCTAAAGTCTTTGAGGTTCACGTGGAGGGCATGGGGATCAGATATCTAGGAGAGCCATGATAGTTTTTTCTAGATAGATAGCAGCAGGTAGTATAGGATTGTATGTAGTTGTATACTTAAAGCACAACTTAAGTATTAGTGGGAGATTGTTGGATTTGAATACATAAGCTATGCTTGTGTTGTATAATTTCCCAGATTAATATATCGATTTGTGTTTCAATTATATTTAGTTGTGCATATCCATTTATATTATGTAAGTAGATGATGAGGTGTCTGGTGCGACACAGTAGATCTCATCATTGGTTGAAAGACATAATATATAAATGAGGTTCGTAACCGAGACAGCTTTGGATAAACTGTCGGTCTAGGTTATTATGTGATTCAGATAATTAGTTTGTCTAAACTAATTGAATCATATAGATGTGCCCGGGGCATATTGAACTTGACTCTTAGGAATGATTTGTCTTGTACTGATTTAATAGACAAATCGATCCTTGTATTCTATCTCTAAATCCCTAGACTCGAGCGGGCATGAGGATTAGACATAGTGTACTTTGATCTGCCAATGGGTGAAGTCAAATGTGGCCAATAGTCTCGGTGGGTTGGGTGCGCGTGTTTAGTTACTTGGTGTGCTGCTGTTTGTCGAAAGGAAACTATGTACCGGTGCGTCCGGGGTGATGGTGCTCCCGAGATGAGCTCGAAATGTTTATTATACTAAACCTGGCCAGTGGACTTATGTCCGGTATAGTAAAAAGGTCGAGTGGTACTAGTCTCGGAATATTAAGAAGTTGATGAATTAATTTATCAGTAAATTAATGAATTAACGAGCACTATATCTTTGATGTGGGGAGATTATGAATATAATTTAATTAAGTTGTTCCGGAAGCAATTCTGGTGTAGGTTGGTAGTGCCATAATTAATCCGTTAGTGGTACGATTAATTATGTACTGGGTTGTTGACAAAGGTAGATTTAATTAGTTGAGAAATTAATTAATTCTTGTGTCAGTTGGTTGTGAATCATCCCAGGAACTGGATTGGGATAAGTGAATCCCTGTGTCAGTTGGGAGTGATTCATCCCAGGAACTGGATTGGGATAAGTGAATCCCTGTGACAGTTGGGAGTGTATCAGTCCAGGAACAGGATTGAAGGAAACAGAATCTGTATCAATCTAGAAACAGGATTGAAGGAAAACAGAAACCCAGTAGGAAAGACCAATCCTATTCCAACTTGGAGTCTCTCTTGTAACTCTATAAATAGACAAGGGATCAGCCATTCAACATTCACAATTCAAGAGATTCATAATTCAAGAATCTAGAGAGATAAAATTCTAGAGAGAGAAAATTCTCTCTCTCTCAAAAACGAATTTTTTAGCAATTTTGGGGCGGCTGATTTTTCCTTCAAGTGGCCGAATTTTGGTCCTTCTTTGCTTGCCCCGTGTGTTGCTTTCTCTCTCTCCGGGCAGTGCGTTTGCAGTAGGTGCGGAGGTGCTGAATTTTTTCAGCAGGTGGATTGTGGTGAGTTGCTGATCAATTGACTTCTAGATTGTTGCCCACACAACAAGAGGTCATAGTCTTTGAGGCATACAAGAGATTCACCAGGTGCACGCTTCAAAGGTATTATTCTATGGTTCCGCTTTTATTAGAATTTTTGTTGCGTGGTAAATCGAGCAGGTACAAGCCCAGATCCTACCAAAATCTTTCAGATGGTATGCTGTAGAAACTCTGTGATGAACACCATATTTCCTCATCAATGCTTCCATGGTCCGGTTACAAAAATGTGTCCCTTGATCACTAATAATTGCTCTTGGTACCCCGAACCTACTAAAAATGTTAGTCCGAAGAAAACCTGAAACAACTTTAGCATCATTAGTCCGGGTGGCTTTTGCCTCCACCCACTTTGACACATAATCCACAGCAAGCAAAATATACAAATTACCAAACGAGCTTGGAAAGGGGCCCATAAAATCTATTCCCCACACATCAAATATTTCACAAAATAATATTGGAACTTGAGGCATTTCATTACGAAAAGAAATGGTACCCGTCTTTTGGCATCTCTCACATCCCTTACAAAAGTTATAGGCATCTTTAAACAGAGTATTCCAGTAAAATCCACTATCTAAAATCTTCCTTGCTGTCCTTCTAGGTCCAAAATGACCACCACAAGCAAAAGTATGACAATAAGCAAGAATCGACTCAATTTCATTCTCAGGTACACACCTTCTAATCACCTGATCTGACCCTATCTTCCATAAATAAGGCTCATCCCATAAATAATATTTTGCTTCACTTCTCAACTTATTTCTTTGAAAAGAACTCAATTCAGGTGGGAACTTATGAGTCACCAAATAATTCACAATATCAGCATACCAAGGTTCCTTACCTCTTTCCTCCTGTAAAGCCCATAAATGCTCATCTGGGAATGCCTTGTTGATGGTTACTCTTTCTTCCTCAACTGTTATTCTACTCAAATGGTCTGCCACCGAATTGTCAGCCCCCTTCCGGTCTTTAATTTCCCAATCAAACTCCTGAAGTAGAAGTATCCACCGAATCAATCTTGGCTTTGTTTCTTTCTTCCCTAAGAGGTACTTCAAAGCTGCATGATCAGAATAAACAGTTGTTTTAGTACCTAATAAATAAGATCTAAATTTTTCAAATGCAAAAACAATAGCCAAGAGCTCTTTTTCTGTAGTGGTGTAGTTGCATTGAGCTTCATTCAACATTTTGGAAGCATAATAAATGACATGACATGTCTTCCCAACTCGCTGCCCCAACACTACGCCGACTGCATAGTGGCTAGCATCGCACATAAGCTCAAACGGCAACTCCCAATTCGGAGGTTGGACAACGGGTGCTGATGTTAGCAACCTTTTTAAAGTGTTGTATGCTTCCTTGCATTCTTCCCCAAACTCAAAAGGAACTTCATTTTGCAGCAATCTTGTCATTGGTTGTGCTGACTTTGAGAAATCCTTGATGAACCTACGATAGAAACCTGCATGTCCAAGGAAACTACGCACCTCTCTCACATTAGTTGGGAAAGGCAATCTAGCAATTAAATCCACTTTTGCTCTATCGACTTCTATTCCTTTCTTAGAAATCGCATGCCCCAAAACTATCCCTTCCTTAACCATGAAATGACATTTCTCATAATTAAGTACTAAGTTAGTATTAATGCAACGTTCTAACACATGCTTCAAATTCTCTAAACAAACATCAAAAGAACTGCCATAAACTGTAAAATCATCCATAAAAATCTCAATGCAATTCTCAATCAAATATGAAAATATGCTCATCATGCAACGTTGA
Source organism: Knoxia roxburghii (assembly GCA_030378225.1). NCBI lineage: Eukaryota > Viridiplantae > Streptophyta > Magnoliopsida > Gentianales > Rubiaceae > Knoxia > Knoxia roxburghii. The sequence continues at coordinate 31,598,713 of CM059416.1, read as the reverse complement.
AAGGTACCAGGAGCATTACATAATCCGAAAGGCATGCGACGATAAGCAAAAGTTCTGAAAGGACATGTAAAAGTGGTTTTCTCTTGATCTTCAGGAGCCACAACAATTTGATGATAACCCGAAAATCCATCAAGAAAGCAGAAAAATTCTTTTCCAGCTAATTTCTCAAGCATTTGATCAATAAATAGAAGTGGAAAATGATCTTTCCTAGTGGCTGCATTTAATTTCCTATAATCTATACACATTCTCCAACCACTTTGCATTCTCATAGGCATAAGTTTATTATCACCATTTTTAACCAAGGTAAAACCAGACTTTTTAGGGACAACATGCACAGGACTCACCCAATTACTATCCGAAATGGGAAAAATAATTCCTAACTCTAATAATTTTAAAATCTCTTTAAGAACTACCTCCTTCATTGCAGGGTTCAATCTGCGTTGTGGGTCACGAACCGCCTTAGAGTTAGGCTCTAATGAAATGTGATGCATGCAAACAGCTGGACTGATGCCTTTGATGTCTGCTAATGTCCACCCTATGGCCGTCTTATGCTTCTTCAACATTCGGATCAATTTATTCTCCTGCACTTCTGTGAGGTCATTTGCAATAATCACCGGCAGGGTACTATTCTCACCTAAGAACACATATTTCAGATGTGCAGGTAAAGGTTTGAGTTCCAAGGAGGGCGTCTGCAAGACAGAAGGTAATACTAAATTAGCACCCTGAAATCCCTGCACCAACTTATTTGATAACGAAAGTTCAGAGTTCAATATTTTTCTATCACTTCCTGCTGTAGCCTCTATTGGTACATTTTCCTCCATAAGAATTCCTTCTCCAAGCTCATCCTGCAACCAATTATTTTCCACATGCTCTTCCACACACTTATCAATAATACTTATATCATAAATAGATTCAACATTCTCCGAATAATCCATGGTATTATAAATATCAAAATCCATAGAAAAACCATTAACCCTGAAAGTTACCATTCATGAATCAACATCAATTACAGTCTTGGCTGTTTTCATAAATGATCTGCCTAACAACATAACAGCTTCACTATGTGAGATGTCATTGCCCATATCAATTATATAAAAGTCCACTGGAAAAACAAACTTATTGATTTTCACCAAAGCATCTTCCATTATCCCCTTAGGACACGTAGTTGACCTATCTGCCAATTGAATTATTACATTCGTAACCTTCATAGGTCCTAAGCCTAGATAATTAAATAATGTTAATGGCATGACATTTACTGAGGATCTTAAATCCAACATGGCTCTTCTAACCAATTTATTACTTATTACGCAGGATATTGCAAATATACCTGGATCAGAGCATTTTGTGGGTAGTTCAAGTGGTTCACCTTGTATGACGGTTGACATAATTTGTCCTACCTGTTCCTTCCCTTCCTCAGGTTTCCTTCTCCTCGTGCATATTTCCTTTAAAAATTTGGCGTATCTAGGCATGTGATCAATTTCCTCCAGAAGAGGAATATTAATTTCTACCCTGCGAAATATTTCAGAAATTTCTTTTTCCTCTTCTTCCTTCTTAGATTTCCTAAACCTGCCAGGAAAGGGAACATGAGTTAGAACATTATGGTCATCCTGTTCAACTTCAGCTCTTACCTCTTTTTCTTGGGGTGGTGTCTCTGCTGATTTCTGAATTTTTGGAACCTCATTCTGCACTTCTCTCCCACTGCGAAGCGTCATGGCACTCACATTTTCCTGTTTAGAAAGGGATGTTCCTGCTTCCGTTTCGCTCACCCTACGGGCCAATTGTGCAATTTGTTTTTCCATGTTCTGAAAATTGGCCTGAGTTTCCTTCTGGAAAGCCTGAGTGCTTGTGGCCAGGTTCATAACTATCTCCTCCAGATTCATGTTGGGTTTTTGAGACACTGAAGGAAGCTGATAGGGCTGCCTCATTGCTGGAGGTTGGTACGCCTGAGGTTGTTGAAATCCTGGCGGCCTGAAATTTGAATTGGGCTCCCTCCACCTTGAATTATTCTGCGTTGGGTATTGATCATATCTCCCCTAGGGCTGACCAAAGTATCCTCCAACTTGGTTGACTTGCTCATTTGGCTCATTCCTAATGGCGGGGCATACATCTGTGGCATGTCCAGGCATCAAACATATCCCACAAGCCTTTGCCTGTTGCATTTGACCTACAGCCAATTGACGTACTAAGTCAGTTAAAGCGTCAAGTCGTTGGTCAATTGAATTGGTACTTACCTCAGAAACAATTTCTCTTCCAATCCCGAATTGCTGTGCATTGGCTGCCATGTTGGAAATCAAAGTTTTAGCTTCAGCAATGGTTTTGTTCATCAGGGCGCCACCGCTTGCTGCATCAATATTGCTCCTATCTCCATCTAAGAGCCCCTCATAAAAGTACTGTATCAGCAGTTGTTCAGGAATTTGATGCTGGGGACAGCTGGCACACAGTTGCTTGAATCTCTCCCAGTAGTTATGCAAAGTCTCTCCCTGATGTTGACGAATTCCACATATATCTTTCCTGATATGTGCAGCCCTCGATGCTGGAAAAAATTTCTCCAAAAATTGCCCCTTGAGTTCATTCCATGTGGCTATCGATCCGGGAGGTAGGTCATATAACCAGTCCTTTGCTTTATCTGCAAGTGAAAAAGGAAAGGCCTGTAATTTTACCTGTTCCTCTGTAACCCCTTGGTGTTGAACTGTTGAGCAGACCACGTGAAACTCTTTCAAGTGCTTGTGAGGGTCTTCACCTGCACTGCCATGAAAAACCGGTAATAAGTGAATTGTTCCAGATTTTAATTCAAATGGAGGAATATTATCAGGCAAAGCAATGCATAAAGTTTGATTATTGATATCAGGTGTTGCCAACTCCCTTAATGTTCTTGCAGCCATAGAAATTCCTTCTTCAAATTCTGACTCATTCCTGGTTGAGCTAGAGCCAATGGTATCGTTTGAAGAAGATGGCGAATTGCTGGACTTTTTCTTCGTCTTTGTTTCTCGCCGATTTGCTCTAGCCAATTTCTCAATCTCTGGAATATAGGTTAATTCTCCTGTACGGGAAGAACGCACCAAAAACTAGGAAAAGTAATAAAAATGGGGGGGTATGGTATCGTGAAATAAAGAAAAAAAAATTACGGATGCAAAGAAAATTTTGTAAATAGTAAAAGGAAAACAAAAAGATATATATATTTTTTAAACTAAAATTCACAATAAAACAATTAAATAAAATAAATAACTCTACGGAATACACCAAAACAAATTAAAGATGAGAAACGTAAATAGCAATATGTCCCTACTCACAAATTCACTGGCGTAAAAATACTAAAACACTTAATCACTTAATTAAACAAACGTAAACAGCAAATTTTTGTTTTTTTTTTCAAAGCTAAAATTAACAATCGAAAATAAAAGTGAAGAGATTAAAATCATAGAAACACATAATCAAATTAAGAATCAAAATACTTGACTCCCCGGCAACGGCGCCAAAATTTGATAGGTTTTGTCATGCCTGTCAAATTAATCCGAATTCGCTTACGGACTACAAAAATTTGCAGCAGTAGTGGTTTCGGGTCGAATCCCAAAGGAGTCTGAATTAATTTTAATGCCTAACTTGATCAATTTGGGTGAAGAGTTTTTGAATTAAAGGAAAAGAATGGGAAAAAAATTAAAGTAGGAAATTGAAGGCTGAAATAAGAGATGAAATTAAAACTTGAATTTCAAAAGGATTAAGCTGATTAACAGTAGTTGAACAGAGCAGAACTTTTGTTGAACTACAACTAGTTAAAAGAAATTTAATAAGAGAGAATGATACTGGAAGATAAAGATAGAAGGTAGTGTACTACTACTACTAAACTACGTCCCTTTGCAGGGAAGTGTGTTTTTTTAAAGACTAATTCTGCCTCTATTTATAGGCATCAAAAACCCACCAACTTCCTAAATTAATTCAATCCAACAGTAAATAAAATATCTGATTATCTACAAAAATATTCCACCAAATCTTGCAACGTTAACAAAAATCATAACTATCAGATTTTCCTTCAGCCAACAGTTTTTACCACGTCAAAATTTATCACATCTGCCTCTCCACTCTCTCCAAGTCAGCCCCTCATTCAATAAATTGCACTTAAGTCCATATTAGTCTTTTTTTTCTCCAAAACTTCCTGTCACATACCACAAATCATAATTTAGCCTAAATCACCAAGAATCACATTAAATAGGTGCATAATAATAACAAAATTAATCCTAAAAACTAACTAATTATGCACCTATCATATGTCATCTGTGGATATTAGTTTTTTATACAAGCCATAGCTTTTCTGTATTCAAAACTAACAATCTCCTACTAATACTCAAAGCTATGCTAAGAAGTACAAAAACTGTCCAACCCGCTATTACACTGCTGTCATAATGAAATCTACAGAACACCTTTAAGCTCACTCACATGGCTCCCTCAAGAGTCTGGCTCCCATGCCCTCCACATGTCTCTCAAAGGCCTTTGGGGTCAATGACTTTGTGAAAGGATCTGCAAGATTATCATATGATGCTATCTTGGCCACGATCACGTCTCCCCTCTTTACGATCTCTCGTATTAGGTGGTACTTGCGCTCTATGTGTTTACTCGCTTTATGGGTTTGTGGTTCCCTCGAGTTTGCAACTGCACCATTGTTATCACAGTAAACTGTGATAGACCTAGGCAACTCAGGAACCACATCTAAGTCCATCAGGAAACTTCAGAGCCATACAGCTTCTTTCGCTGCCTCTGATGCGGCAAAGTACTCAGTCTCCATGGTGGAGTCCGCCACGCATTTCTGCTTGACACTCCGTCATACTATGGCTTCACCTCCTAGAGTAAACACAAACCCAGAGGTAGACTTACTCTTATCCATATCACCTTGAAAGTCCGAATCTGTGTAACCCAATAGTACAAGCTCATGCGCTCTATAAACTAGGACATAATTTCTCATCCTGTGTAAGTACTTGAGAATGCATTTTACTGCCTCCCAGTGAGCCTTCCCAGGGTTACTCTGATATCTGCTAACCATGCCAACTGCAAAGCAAATATCAGGCCTCGTACATAACATAGCATACATGATACTACCCACTGCAGAAGCATAGGGTACCGCCTATATAGCATCTATCTCCTCAGCAGTTTTGGGACACTGCTCTTTAGACAAATGCACCCCATGCCTTAAAGGTAGTGAACCCTTCTTGGAGTTCTGCATGTTAAAATGGGCCAGAATCGTGTCTATGTAGAATGCCTGAGAGAGAGTCAGAGAACGCCTCCTACGATCTCGAATAATCTTGATCCCAAGGATATGTCCAGCCTCTCCCAAATCCTTCATATCAAATTGCCTGGATAACCATGCCTTTACGTCTGACAACACCTTCTTACTGTTACCAATCAGAAGAATGTCATCTACATAAAGTATGAGGAACACCACCGTATCACCATCACGCTTGCGATAAACACACTGCTCATCCGGACACTGAGTGAATCTATAGGATTGGATAACCTCGTCAAAACAGATGTTCCAAGATTTGGATACTTGCTTATGTCCATAAATGGACCTCCTAAGCCTGCATACCTTGTGCTCTTGGCCTTGAACAATTAAACCCTCTGGTTGCTGCATAAAGATGGTCTCCTCAAGACTTCAATTAAGAAAAGCTGTCTTCACGTCCATATGCCAAATATCATAGTCCATATGAGCAGCTATAGCCAAGAGAATCCGGATCGACTTAAGCATAGATACTGGGGAAAAGGTCTCCTCATAATCGATACCCTCTTTCTGAGTATACCCCTTTGCCACAAGCCTAGCCTTGAAGGTCTCAACCCTCCCGTCAGATCCTTTCTTTCGCTTGTAGACCCATTTGCACCCAATAGGTCGAAACCTATCAGGAAGGTCTACCAGCTCCCAGACCTGATTTGAGTCCATAGAACCATCTTAGCAATCATCACTCTCTACCAAGAATCTGCATCTTTATCCTGGAGAGCCTCATTGTAGCTAACTGGGTCTGGTTCATGAGCACCAGGGATAATGTCGAAGACTCACCCAACCCCATGTACCTCTCGGGTTGTCTAGCAACCCTCCCACTACGACGAGACACAGCCTGTGTAAGAGCATCATCTGTGATAGTGTGTGCAGTCTCTTGTGGTGTGTCTTCCTGTACTTGTGCATCTGGAATAATGGACTGACTTTTGAGCTCTTCCAATACTACATTGCTGCTTGACTTGTGATCTAAAATATAGTTCTCATTAAAAAATCTGGCATTGGTGCTCACCACCACCTTCTAATCCTGAGGACTATAAAATATACCACATCTCGTTCCTTTGGGGTAGCCTACAAATAGCATAACCTTTGATCTCGAATCTAACTTACCTGCATCTGCCTCGAGCACATGTGCTGGACAACCCCAAACTCTGAGATGTCTCAGACTAGGCTTTCGCCCAGGCCACAACTCTAGGGGTGCCGTAGGCACAAATTTAGATGGCATGAGGTTAAGGAGATAACACACTGTCTCTAAGGCATAACTCCAAAATGAGGTAGGCAACTCACTATAACTCATCATCGATCTAACCATATCCATAAGAGTCATGTTCTTCCTCTCTGCTACACCATTTTGCTGGGGTGTGCCAGGTGCAGACAACTGGGTCTGAATACCCTCATCTGACAAATAGGACCTAAATTCACTAGAGAGGTATTCACCACCGCGATCAGATCGCAAGGCCTTGATACTCTTACCCAGATGGTTCTCCACCTCAGCATTAAACTCGTTGAACTTGCCAAAATATTCAGACTTGTGGCGCATCAGGTATATGTATCCATATCTAGAGTAATCATCCGTGAAAGTCACGAAATACTCATAACCACCTCTTGCCTGAACTGACATAGGCCCACACACGTAAGAATGAATCAACTCTAAAACCTCCTTGGCCCTATACCCCTTTACCTTGAAAGGCCTCTTGGTTATCTTACCCTCCAAACAGGACTCACAGGTTGAATAGCTGTCAATATCCAATGAGTCCAAAGACCCATTATTGACCAACCTTTGAATCCTACTAAGGTTGATGTGATCGAGTCTCAGGTGCTAAAGATGAGTTTGATTCAAAGGGGAAGACTCCTGTCTCTTACTATGATTCGGTGATGAGTTATTAGTTTCTATGTTTTGTATTACTGGGGAGTATGTCTTGATTAAAAACAGATTGTCAACTAATGTACCGGAACATATAAGCTTCTGGCCTTTTCTAATAAAAACAGATTCATCAGAAAAAGCACACTTATAACAATCCAAAATAAGTTTAGAAACTGAAAGCAAATTCTTACCAAAACTTGGTACATATAAACAATCTCTCAAATGTAAAACTGAGTCTAAAAATAAAGACAAAGAACTCCCACTGTAACAACAGAAACTCTGGTAGTATCCCCAAGGTAGACCTGCAACTCTCCCTCTCTAAGCAGCCGGGTCACTTGGAACCCCTACAAAGAATTACAAACATGATCAGTGGCTCCTGAATCCACACACCAAGTATCTGTGGGAATCGCCGCTAAACACATCTTAGTAACTAGGGAAAATTTACACATACCTCGAAGCTTTGGGCAATTCTTCTTCCAATGTCCTGCTTTGCCACATCTGAAGCACTTGCCTTTCGACTTATGCTTCTTGGCAATGCCCGCCTTGGGTCCATGATCAGCACCTACGTTCTGGCCTCTCTTCCTCTTTTGCTTCCTGAATTTGGGCCCAGTAGAGGAACCTGAGGGACCAACAGTAGCCAAGGTTTGCTTTTTTTTCTGCGAAAAGGCCCTCAGCAGACACCAATGCAGTCATGAGCTTGGAAAGTGAATATGAGAGATTTCCCATATTGTAGTTCAACCGAAACTACTCAAAACTGGAGGGGGCAAGCTCTGGAGAATAATATCGACCTGGGTCTCCCCATCAATGTCACCTCCCAATACCTCAATCTCATTGATGCAGCTCATCATGTCCAGCACGTGATCCCTCACTGAAGTACCTTCAGCCATCTTAGCATTCATCAGTTTCCTCATAGCTGACTGCTTGGCTGCCCTGCCCTGATGTCCAAACATCTCCCTGAGGTTGAGCATCATATCGTAGGTTGAGGTAAACAACTGATGCTGGTGCTGCTATACACTCGACATAGAAACCAATATGTAGCACCGGGTCATCTCATCAGCCTTCTTCCACCTCGTATATGGCTCTCGCTGCTCAGGGGTGGCATCATCCCTGGGCTTAGGGGGACACTCCTCAGTGAACACGTACTTGTAACCCTCAGTGGTAAGGACAATGTCCAGGTTACATTTCCAGTTAATGTAATTTGGACCCGTAAGTTTGTTCTTATTCAAAATTATAGCTAGCGGGTTGAACGACATATCAACAACTGAAAAATAAACAGTCAAGTTTCAGTATACTTTTTCAAAAAATATTGATATCCTCAAAACAATACATTCTCATACCGATATCTCTCACACCGGGATTAATGCAGGTCACGTTGGGTGAACATCTACGCCGACCCACATTCGTTTGAAAAGAACCGAAGTTCATTAATTCCATTATCTTACCAATGATCTTATGATCAATGAAATTAATAGTCGATAATTTTAGCCGTACTCAATAAGCAGCGTAACCTCTTAGGAGGAATACTAAAAACAGTACACTAAGTGTTTGCCATTACGTGATTTTTAAGCTTGTTACTTAGAATACTAATGTTGGAGTAGAATACATAAACTATGCTTATATTGTACAGTTTTCCAGATTAATATATCGATTCGTGTTTCAGTCATATCTTGTTGTGTATTAATTGTCCATTTAAATTATGTAAGTAGGTGATGAGGTGTCTGGTGCGACACAGTAGATCTCATCATTGGTTGAAAGATATAATATATAAATGAGGTTCCTAACCGAGACAGTTTTGGACAAACTGTCAGTTTAGGTTATTGTGTGATTCGGATAATTGGTTTGTCTAAACTAATTGAATCATATAGATATACTTGGGGGCATATTGAACTTGACCTTTAGGAATGATTTGTCTTGTACTGATTTAATAGACAAATCGATCCATGTATTCTATCTCTAAATCCCCAGACTCGAGTAGGCATGAGGATTAGACATAGTGTACTTTGATCTGCCAATGGGTGAGGTCAAATGTGGCCAATAGTCTCAGTGGGTTGGGTGCGCGTGTTTAGTTACTTGGTGTGCTGCTGCTTGTCGAACGAAACCATATACCTGTGAATCCGGGGTGATGGTGCTCCCGAGATGAGCTCGAAATGTTTATTATACTAAACCCGACCGGTGAACTTATGTCCAGTATAGTAAAAAGGTCGAGTGGTACTAGTCTCGAAATTAAAGAAGTTAATTAATTAATTTATCAGTAAATTAATTTTAATTAACGAGCACTATATCTTTGATGTGGGGAGATTAATGAATATAATTTAATTAAGTTGTTCCAGAAGCAATTCTGGTGTAGGATGGTAGTGCCAAAATTAATCCGTTAGTGGTACGATTAATTTTGTAATGGGTTAATTGAATAGGTAGATTTAATTAATTAATTGGTTAATTATTCCTAAGGGTTAATTTAGTAATTAACAAAGTGGAATTATTTAATTAATTCCTAAGGGTTAATTAAGTAATTAACAAAGTGGAATTATTTAATTAATTAATTAAGTCTTAAGTTTCAATTGGAATTAGGAGATCCTAGAGATTAGGAAATCTAGTAGGATTTGGTTTATCCTATCAGATTGGTTGCTTAATTGGATTTGGAAACTAATTCATTACCTAAACCCATTAGGAAGACCAATCCTAAACCAACTTGAGGTCTCTCTTGTAACTCTATATATAGACAAGGGATCAGTCATTTAAGATACATAATTCAATAGATTCATTATTCAAGAATCTAGAGAGATAAAATTCTAGAGAGAGAAATTTCTTTCTCTCTCAAAAGCAAATTTAATAGCAAAATTGGGGCGCTGGTTTTTCCCATTGACTTGGCCGAAATTTTGGTGTGGTCTGGGCAGCCCCGTGTGTTGCTTTCTCTCTCTCTCCGGGCAGTGCGTTTGCAGTACGTGCTAGGTTCGGAGGTGATAGATTTTTCTTGCAAGTGGATTGTGGTGAGTTGCTGATCAATTGACTTCTAGATTGTTGCCCACACAACAAGAGGTCATAGTCTTTGAGGCATACAAGAGAATCACCAGGTGCACGCTTCAAAGGTAACTTTCTAAGGTTCCGCTTTTAATTAGAAAATTTTTGTTGCGTGGTAAATCGAGCAAGTGCAAACCCAGATCTTATGTGGCTAAATCTTTCAACTAATGTGCCACGGTTAGCGAGGGTGTCACAACATTCTCTAATTAAACTTGCTATAGTCATCCCTTTAGAAATTCAATCTAGTGATATCGCGGGCATGGTTAGGTCCATGATGAGCTATAGTGATTTGCCAAGTTCGTTCTGGGAATATGCCTTAGAAACAGTAATGTATATTCTCAATCTTGTACCATCTAAAACCGTACCTTCAACACCAGTAGAGTTGTGGAACGAGCAGAAGCCCAGTCTAAGACATCTCAGAATTTGGGACTGCCCAGAATATATGCTTAAGGCAGATACGGCTAAGTTAGATGCGAGAACAAAATTAATGCTGTTTGTAGGATATCCTAGGGGAACGAAAGGTGGTCTATTCTATAGTCCTAAAGATCAGAAAGTGGTGGTAAGTACAAACGCTAGATTTTTAGAATAGGACTATGTCTTAGACCACAAGCCCAAGAGTAAGATAGTACTAGAAGAGCTTAGATGAAAAACTACTAATCCTGATGCACCAGCATAAGTAGATACACCACACACTGTACATGAGATCACTGATGATGCGCCTAAACAGGTGGTGCCTCGTCGTAGTGGGAGGGTTGTGAGACAGCTCGACAGGTTCGTTGGCGTGGGAGAGGCCTCAGACCTAGTCCCAGGTGCGCCTGAACCTGACCCGGTTAACTACAATGAGACACTCTGAGATAAAGATGCAGAATCTTGGCGTAAGGCAATAATATCCAAGATGGGGTCATTGGACCACAATCAAGTCTGGGAGCTTGTGGACCTGCTTGATGGGTTTAAACCCATTGGATGCAAGTGGTTCTACAAACGTAAGAGAGGACCTGACGGAAAGCTGGAAACCTTTAAAGCTAGGCTGGTGGCGAAGGGGTATACTTAGAAAGAGGGAATCGACTATGAAGAAACCTGCTCCCCGGTAACCATGCTTAAGTCGATCCGAATTGTCTTGGCCATAGCTGCTCATATGGATTATGAGATTTGGCAGATGGTTGTTAAGACAACTTTCCTAAATGGAAGTCTAGAGGAAACCATCTTTATGCAGCAACCAGAGAGATTCATTGTAAAAGGCCAAGAGCATAAGGTTTGCAGGCTTAAGAGGTCTATTTATGGACTTAAGCAAGCATCTAGATCTTGGAACATCTGGTTTGATGAGGTAACCCTGTCCTTCAGATTTACTCAGTGTCCGGATGAGCAATGTGTGTATCGCAGACGTGATGGAAACTCAGTGGTGTTTCTTGTGCTTTACATAGATGACATTCTATTGATTGGCAATAACAAGAAAGTGTTATCAGACGTAAAGGCATGACTGTCCAAGCAGTTTGATATGAAGGACTTAGGGGAAGTGGGACATATCCTTGGGATCAAGATTATTCGAGATCGTAGGAAATGTTCGTTAACACTCTCCCAAGCTTCATACATAGACACGATTCTGGTCCATTTTAACATGCAGAACTCCAAGAAAGGTTTTCTACCTTTCAAGCATGGAGTGTTTCTATCTAAGGAACAGTCTCCTAAGACTGTTGAGGAGATAGAGGTCATGAAGATAGTTCCGTATGCTTCGGCAGTAGGAAGTCTCATGTATGCCATGTTGTGTACGAGGCCTGATATCTGTTATGCAGTTGGCATGATGAGCAGATATCAGAGTAACCCCGGGAAAGCTCATTGGGAGGCAGTAAAATGCATTCTCAAGTATTTGCGCAGAACTAGGGACCAAGTTCTGGTCTATCAGGCGTCTGAGCTGGTACCCCGAGGTTGAAGGAAAACTGAACAAGCCTGGGCTAAATCGAAAACCTCACTTTCGTGCAATGCATTCCAGAATTGGAAGCTTTCGACCAAGCTCAGGCTCAAATTAGTTTACCCATGAACGGATCTAGGCTTATACTTATTTAATATATTAATCGGGACACAAAAGATTCGATCTTTAATTAAAGCGGAATACTTAAAGATTTTACCTTTTGTAGCGAAGTCCCTTGCCTAAAGAAAAATCCAATCTTTGCTGCGATTTTCACAAAGAATCCGAAGAATGACTCCGATACAAACTCCGAAATAGTGTGGGCTATTGTCTACGGAGTTACCCACGGAAAATCGAAGAAATCCCAAGAAACTTGCTTCTCAAGAAACTCAAAATTCTGCCCAGAAAATTTCCTGCACAAGCTGGCCGCCGATTTCCCTTAATAACCGATCACAAATTCCGGCTAGCAAAGCTGGAGGTTCCAGCCACGATCTAGACAACGGACTCCACGGATCACCCACCAAAAAGGAAGAGATTGATGTGGAAGTGCCGCTGATCAGCACCCCGAAACCAGCAGCTCGCTGGAATTGTTTGCGCTGCGGAAACTGCTTGCGCACAGCAACAGTTTTTGCGAAGAAGAAAATCCAACTGGAATCCAGCGGCCAGCCTATTAAAATGGTAAAGAACTGATCCAAATCGAATTGGCTGAGTTTCTTTTCAAAGAAGAAAGCTATCCTAGTCGACTTCGAGAGAAAACTTGATGAGGAAGACAAAGTTCTCTCTCTAGACTAGACTTTCTCTCACTAGCCTTGTCTTGGCTCTCAAGTTTTTTAATGTCTTACTTGCCCAATAAGTTGTATTTATATGGAGCTTGTAAGGAGACCTAATGGGCTCTCGAGTTAGGCCTTTAAATTTGACTTTCGTTGACCGCTAAGTCTTCCCGACTAATCAACTCCAATCGACCCATTTAAATTAATTTATTTAATCCACTTTGTTAATTTAATTTAATCAAACCCTTAGAATTAATTAATTCAAAATCGAATTAATTTCTAAATTCACTTTGTCGATTAAATATTAATTAAACCTTTTGGATTAATTAATTTACCTTGTCGATTAGTCAAATGCATAATCGGTCGTACCGCTAACGGACCAATTATGGAACTACCGCTCGAAAATGACTTTACATCGCGCCATTATATTTTATTCTATCTCCCCATATTAAAGATCTAGCGCTCGTCGGTTTATCAATTTACTGACAAATTAATTCACCGACTTCTTGGTTTCCGAGATTAGTACCACTCGTCCTTTTATTATACCGAACATAAAGTTCACCGGCCAAGTTTAGTATAATAACCTTACGAGCTCATCTCGGGAGCACCATCAACCCAGTGAACCGGTACGTGGATTCCTCCGACTGGCAACGACACGTAAGAAGCTAAACACCGCATACCCAACCATCCGAGGTATTGGCCTCAATTGACCTCACTCTTTGGCAAATCAAAGCACACGATATCCAACCCTCACGCCCGTCCCAATCTCGGGATTGAGAGACGGAATACTAGGACCGAATTGACTACGCCGATCAGTATAAGTCAATTCTATCCAAACTGGTCATGCTCAATATGCCCCGGGCATATCCGTGTGATTTAAACTAGTTTAGATAAACTAATTTCCAAACCACACAATAACCTATACCGATAGTATGTTCAGACTATCTCGGTTACGAGCATACTTTTTATATATCAATACTTTAACCAATAACGATATCTACTGTGTCTGTCCACACCCCGTTATCTAGTTCTATGATATAAAGGAACAAATTTATACTGAAACAAAGTGATACGTCAACTGTGGATATTAGTTTTTGATACAAGCCATAGCTTTTCTGTATTCAAAACTAACAGAGGTTACACAGATTCAGATTTCCAACGCGATAGGGACAAGAGCAAGTCTACCTCAGGGTATGTGTTTACTCTAGGAGGTGGAGCCATAGTTTGGCGGAGTGTCAAGCAGAAATGCGTGGTGGTCTCTACCATGGAGGCTGAGTACGTTGCCGCATCAGAGGCAGCGAAAGAAGCAGTATGGCTCAAGAACTTCCTAGTGGACTTAGATGTGATTCCTAGTTTGCAGAAGTCTATCACGGTATATTGTGATAACAATGGTGCATTAGCAAACTCGAAGAACCACGAGCCCACAAGGTGAGTAAACATATACAACGTAAGTACCACCTGATACGAGACATCGTAAAAAGGGTAGACGTGGTCGTGGCTAAGATAGCATCAGAGGATAACCTTGCAGATCCATTCACAAAAACATTGACTTCTAAAGTTTTTGAGGCTCACGTGAAGGGCATGGGGATCAGATACTTAGAAGAGCCATGATAGTTTTTCTAGATAGATAGCAGCAGATTGTATAGGGATTGTATGTAGTTGTATACTTAACGCACAACTTAAGTATTAGTGGGAGATTGTTGGAGTAGAATACATAAGCTATGCTTGTATTGTACAGTTTCCTAGATTAATATATCGATTCGTGTTACAGTCATATCTTGTTGTGCATTAATTGTCCATTTATATTATGTAAATAGATGATGAGGTGTCTGGTGCGACATAGTAGATCTCATCATTGGTTGAAAGACAAAATATATAAATGAGGTTCGTAACCGAGATAGTTTTGGACAAACTGTCAGTTTAGGTTATTGTGTGATTCGGATAATTAGTTTGTCTAAACTAATTGAATCATATAGATATGCCGGGGGCATAATGAACTTGACCTTTAGGAATGATTTGTCTTGTACTGATTTAATAGACAAATCGATCATTGTATTCTATCTCTAAATCCCTAGACTCGAGTGGGCATGAGTATTAGACATAGTGTACTTTGGTCTGCCAATGGGTGAGGTCAAATGTGGCCAATAGTCTCGGTGGGTTGGGTGCACGTGTTTAGTTACTTGGTGTGCTGCTGCTTGTCGAAAGGAAACCATGTACCGGTGAATTCGGGGTGATGGTGCTCCTGAGATGAGCTCGAAATATTTATTATACTAAACCCGACCGGTGGACTTATGTCCGGTATAGTAAAAAGGTCGAGTGGTACCAGTCTCAGAATTAAAGAAGTTAATTAATTAATTTATCAGTAAATTAATTTTAATTAACGAGCACTATATCTTTGATGTGGGGAGATTAATGAATATAATTTAATTAAGTTGTTCCGGAAGCAATTCTGGTGTAGGATGGTAGTGCCAAAATTAATCGTAAAATTAATCCGTTAGTGGTACGATTAATTTTGTAATAGGTTAATTGAATAGGTAGATTTAATTAATTAATTGGTTAATTATTCCTAAGGGTTAATTCAGTAATTAACAAAGTGAAATTATTTAATTAATTCCTAAGTGTTAATTAAGTAATTAACAAAGTGGAATTATTTAATTAATTGATTAAGTCTTAAGTTTCAAATGGAATTAGTAAATCCTAGAGATTAGGAAATCTAATAGGATTTGGTTTATCCTATCAGATTGGTTGCCTAATTGGATTTGGAAACTAATTTATTACCTAAACCCATTAGGAAGACCAATCCTAAACCAACTTGGGGTCTCTCTTGTAACTCTATATATAGACAAGGGATCAGCCATTCAAGATACACAATTCAATAGATTCATTATTCAAGAATCTAGAGAGATAAAATTCTAGAGAGAGAAATTTCTTTCTCTCTCAAAAACGAATTTAATAGCAAAATTGGGGCGCTGGTTTTTCCCATTGACTTGGCCAAAATTTTGGTGTGGACTGGGCAGCCCCGTGTGTTGCTTTCTATCTCTCCAGGCAGTGCGTTTGCAGTACGTGCTAGGTGCGGAGGTGCTGGATTTTTCTGGCAAGTGGATTGTGGTGAGTTACTGATCAATTGACTTCTAGATTGTTGCCCACACAACAAGAGGTCATAGTCTTTGAGGCATACAAGAGAATCACCAGGTGCATGCTTCAAAGGTAACTTTCTAAGGTTCCGCTTTTAATTAAAAAATTTTTGTTGCGTGGTAAATCGAGCAAGTGCAAACCCAGATCCTATGTGGCTAAATCTTTCAACTAATGCGCCACGGTTAGCGAGGGTGTCGCAACATTCTCTAATTAAACTTGCTATAGTCATCCCTTTAGAAATTCAATCTAGTGATATCTCGGGGTTGAAGACTTATCCGTAGGGAAGAAGGCCCTTGGCCAGCGCGTCGGTCTAACCCACATCACATATGAATCTATAATGGAGGCCATGGGGATATTTACCAACCCGCTCCCACTTAGATTTTTAACTTTGAGGATTTTTCCGTTTTGACATGCAATATCTTAACAAAGGATATTCACACCCATAAAACCGTTGGAGTTTTAATATGCGAATAATCTACCTTAGTTAATTGCACTTTACTTTTAAAACATTTTGGTTTGGTTTTCGTTCAGGCAAAATAAAACGAAAACACACAATCAATGAAAAGACATAAATACGAGAAATTAAAGAAATAAAATTTCCCGACTATTATGGCCTTCTCTATCGTTGATTTCTTGATGCCTCGGTGACACGTCACGTCATGTCGCTCCCACTCGTTATTTGGATTCCTCTCGATTCGCCTGGGTTTTCTCAGTTTTCTATGTAATTAGGAATTGCCCAAAATTACGAGAAACCAAAACCCGCGAATATAAGTTACCCACTATAATGTCTTCGTCATAATACATAAATTCCTATATACAAAGGCATTTTTCTAGGAATTTAAAAACGACATGATTAGATCAAAGCCTACTACAAGATTTTTCTAATCCTACACGGCTTCCAGCTCGTGGTTATTACTATTACAAACATTTCTATTCAAAAACAATACGAGCCCGGACATGTCCCGGGGTTTATGAATGAAAAATAAAATTCTACCATAATAGCCGGGAAACTAATAACCACCTGTTTAAACATTTCAACAAAAATAATAATGCCAAAATAAAACCGTGTAATAAATCAAACAAGTATAAAGCCAAAACACTCTCTTTGATACTAATTTGAAGGAAAACAGAACAAGCTCGAGCTAAATCGAAAACCTCACTTTCGTGCAATGCATTCCAGAATCGGAAGCTTTTGAGAAAGCTCAGGCTCAAATTCATTTTCCCATGAACAGATCTAAGCTTATACTTATTTAATTTATTAAATCGACATCTAACACACAAAGATTACACCTTTAATTAAAAGCAGAAGGATTAAAGGTTATACCTTTGAAGCGAAGTCCAACGCAATAAGAAAAAACCAAATCTTTATATGCGAATACCACCGCCAAAAGATGACTCCAAGAAATTTCTAATATTGCATGGGCAATAATCTATCAAAGTGTACTTGCAAAGCCCATGAAAAACCCACAAGGAAATCCCTCAAATCGAACTCAAAATATCCCAAAATCTGACCACCACCTTCACTAGCCAACCGCCGTTGCTCGCCGCTAAGTAGCTGCCATCACAGGACACTAAAAACTGCCGATCACCTGAACCCAGCTACTATCCAGCAGTGATCTAGACAATCTCCACCACGGATCACCAAAAGAGATTAACGTGGATGAAGATCGAATCAACGCGCGAACAGTGCGCAAGGAACCGGCGTCGGGAAATAAAAACTGCTAACAGTCCAACGGAAATCCAGCGAGCATAAACCGAGAATCAATCGAATAATCAAGAAGGCATGATCTTTGGGCTGAGTTCAATCTGAGAAGTGAGATCTCAAGTTCGTTGTTGAAAGAAAACTTCAAGAAGAAGAAGTTCTCTCTATAGAACTTTCTCACTCTAAGAAGCATGACTTGTCTTGCAAGATTTCCTTAATGTCTCTTCGGCCTTAAGTTTTCTATTTATAGGGAGCTCTAATGGAGACCTAGTGGGCTTTTGAGTTGGACCTTTTAATTTGACTTTCGTTGACCGCTTAGTCCCCTAGACTAATCAACTCCAATCGACCCATTCGAATTAATTTCTTAACCCACTTCGTTAATTTAATTTAATCAAATCCTTAGGATTAATTAATTCATGTAGAATTAATTTCTTAATCCACTTTGTCAATTGAATATTAATTAAAACTTTAGGATTAATTAATTCACTTTGTCGATTAGTCAAATGCATAATTAGTCGTACCACTATCGGACTAATTATGGAACTACCGCTCAAAAACAACTTTATATCGCGCCACTATATTTTCTTCTATCTCCCCACATTAAAGATCTAGTGCTCGTCGGTTTATTAATTTACTGACGAACTAATTCACCGACTTCTTAGTATTCGAGATTAGTACCACTCGACCTTTTTATTATACCGGACATAAAGTCCACCGGTCGGGTTTAGTATAATAAACCTTACGAGCTCATCGTGGGAGCACCATTAACCCGGTGAACTGGTACGTGGATTCTTCCGACTAGCAACGGCACGTAAGAAGCTAAACACCGCATACCCAACCTACCGAGGTATAGGCCTCAATCGACCGCACTCTTTGGAAAATCAAAGCATACAATATCCAACTTTCACGCCCGTCCCAATCTTGGGATTGAGAGACTTAATACTAAGACCAAATTGACTACGCCGATCAGTATAAGTCAATTCTATCCAAACTGGTCGTGCTCAATATGCCCGGGCATATCTGTGTGATTTAATTAGTCTAGATAAACTAATTTCCAAACTACACAATAACCTATACCGATAGTATGTTCAGGCTACCTCAGTTATGAGCATACTTTTAATATATCAATACTTTAACCAATAACGGTATCTACTGTGTCTTTCCACACCCCGTTATCTAGTTCTATGATATAATGAAACAATTTAGTACTGAAACAAAATGATATGTCATCTGTGGATATTAGTTTTTAATACAAGCCATAGCTTTTCTGTTCAAAACTAACAATGGTACACAGATTCCTTTCGACTCACGACAACACACCAAGTAACCAAACGCATGCATCCAACCTACCGAGCTTATAGGCCTTAAGCGACCGCACTCATTGGCAGATTAAAACACACTACACTCAATCCTCGTGCCCGTCATCGTCTAGGGATTAAGAGGCAGAATACAAGGTCCGAATTGACTATGACAGATCAGTATAAGTTAATTCAATCCTAATCGTCCTGCTCAATATGCACCGTGCATATCTGTATAACTCAATTAGTTTAGACAAACCGATTTCAGAATCACACAATTATTTAAATTGACAGTATGTCCAAACTGTCTCAATCACGAGCCTAATTTATATATCATAAATTTAACCAATGATTAGATCTATTTTGTCACACCAAACATCTCATTATCTAGTCATATAATATAAAAGGACTATATGCATAAACACAAATGATTAACTAAAACAATTTCAATCGATAAATCTAGAAAATAATTATTCATATAAGCAAATCTTTTCAATTTTCAAAACTAACAGATCACAAACTAATGCATGCACCCTAACATCCTTAAACAAGCTTGGCCAGAAGAATTATGATTGCAAGACCTTAAAAGTAGTGAAAGATTATCTGCCCGGGCCCAGTCAAAAACTCACTTTCGTGCTACGCATTCCAGAATCGGAATCTCTGACCAGGCCTAGACGCTAGCACAATCGCTATTCCAATCCTTGCTTGAAATAACAATGCGCAGGATCTGGGTTTGCACTTATTCAATTTATCACGCAACAAATAAATTCTTAATTAAAAGCGGAAGTATAAGAATTACCTATTGAAGCGTAAACTTAGGTGATCACTTGTATGCCTCAAGACTTTGATTGCACGTTGTGTGGGCAACGATCCAGCAACCAATTGATCAGTAATCAACACAACTGGGTTGTCAGAAAATTCAGCAACCGCCTGCTGCCTTAAGTGTGTGAAAATACCCGCCACTTATGCCTCGAGAGAACTCACGTGCAGCCGATTTTTGGGACAAAATAGCCACCCAAAACTGAGGAAAAAATCGGCAGCCTCTGAGCTTTAAAATCCGATTTTAGTGAGAGAAAATATTTCTCTCTCTAAGATTTTCTCTCTCTAAGTTTTCTTGTCTTAAAAACTATTGAATTGTGTGTCTTGAATAGTTAATCCATTGTCTATATATAGAGTTACAAGAGAGACCCCAAGTTGGTTTAGGATTGGTCTTCCTAATGGGTTTAGGTAATTAATTAGTTTCCAAATCCAATTAGGTAACTAATCTAATAGGATAAACCAAATCCAATTAGATTTCCTAATCTCTAGGATTTCCTAATTCTAATTGAAACTTAAGACTTAATTAATTAATTAAATAATTCCACTTTGTTAATTACTTAATTAACCCTTAGGAATAATTAATTAAATAAATAATTCTACTTATTCAACTAACCCATTACAAATTAATCGTATCACTAATGGATTAATTTTGGCACTACCATCCTACACCAGAATTGCTTCCGGAACAACATAATTAATTTATTCTTAATCTCCCTAGATCAAAGATTTAGTGCTCGTTAATTTATTAATTTACAGATAAATTAATTAATTAACTTATTTATTCCAAGACTAGTACCACTCGACCTTTTTACTATACCGGACATAAGTCCACCAGCTGGGTTTAGTATAATAAACATAACGAGCTCATCTCGGGAGCACCATCACCCCAGACGCACTGGTACATGGTTTCATTTCGACAAGCAGCAGCACATCAAATAACTAAACAAACGCACCTAACCTACTGAGACTATTGGCCACAATTGACCTCACCCTTTGGCAGATCAAAGTAAACTATATATAATCCTCATGCCTGCTCTAGTCTAGGGATTAAGAGATATAATAAAAAGAATGATTTGTCTATTAAATCAGTACAAGACAAATCATTCTAAATTGTCAAGTTCAATACGCCCCAGGCATATCTACATGATTCAATCAGTTTGACAAACCAATTATCCGAATCACATAATAACCTAAACTGACAGTTTGTTCAAAACTATCTCGGTTACGAACCTCATTTATACATTATGTCTTTTAACCAATGATGAGATCTACTGTGACACACAAGACACCTCATCATCGAACTATATAATATAAATGGACAAATGATGCATAACAAAATATAACCAAAACATAAATCGATATATTAACTGGGAAAATGTACAATACAAGTATAGCTTATGTATTCAACTCCAACAAGTACTGCACTGTGGCCCAAAATGGCCTCCATAAGGTGAGTTGTGACAACTGTCAAGGATCGCTCTTTGCTCAATTTTGGGAACGCAGTATCAAATTACACCATCACCACAAGCCTTAAACAAATACGGTTCTTCCCAGTAATAAGACTTGACTTCATGTAAGAATTTCTTCTTCTACTTATATTATAACTCTCCAAGAACTAGTTTAGCAACCACATAATTTGCATAGTCACTGTACCAAGGTAGATTGCTACTAGCTCGAATCAACAACACATGCTCATCAGGAAATCCTTCCTGAATCTCTTCAAGGCCCTTTTATTCCTGTATACCATTTTTCAGTCTCGATAGGTGATCCGCTACTTGATTCTCTAATCCGTTTCTATCTTGAATCTCTACATCGAACTCTTGGTGAAGCAACACCCATCGGATCAGTCGAGGCTTGGCATATTTCTTTTTGATGAGGTGTTGCAATGCAGCGTGATCTGTGTGTACAATCACTTTCGCCCTTAGTAAGTAAGGCCGAAAATTTTCAAATCCATAAACTATTGCCAACATTTCCTTCTTAGTGGTGGAATAATTCCTTTGTGCAGTATTGAGTAGACGGGTAGCATAATAAATGACATGGAAATTCTTCTCTCTTCTTTGTCCCAAAACCACCCCTACAGCCTGATCACTTACATCACACATCAATTCAAATGGTTTCCTCCAATCTGGGGTAGCTACAATAAGGGCAGATACTAACCTCTTTTTCAGCTCTTCAAAGGCTGTCATGGACTGGTCATCAAAATGAAACAGAGCATCTTTTTCTAACAGATGATTGATAAGCATAAATTAGACCAATATATTATACACTTTTACTTGAGGTTTTGTTAATATTTTTTATTAATTTTATGAGATATTTATTTAATTTTATTAGAAAATGTAGAATGTTAAGAAAATAAGTAAGTAAAGAAATAAAATAATAAAAGAAAAGTGAAAGAAAAAAATTGGTTTTAGGTAGTTTTAGGAAAAGCATTGGCGCGGAACCCAATACTACTTAGGATATATACTACTTATGTTTTATTCATATTTTAATATGATGAATTATATTATTTTTATGATAGTTTTAATTATGTTTAGAGGTTAAATCTTTTTAGTCTCGGACTTGGATGTAGTCACTGGATTATTTGGTTTGATTAAATTCATGGAATTGTGATTTCTTCATTGGTCAATATTTGATACTCTTGGTTTTATTTCATGTCGATACTTGATCACTATTTGCATGTTCTAAGGTATTAATTGATGGAATGAGAGTTGAAAATTAATATTAGTTCGTGGGATTATTAGACTTGGAGAGTGTTTCGCGAGAGTATGAACACAATCTTTGCAGCCTTTAATTCCAATGTTCTTAATGTGCTTTTGTTAATTCCTATTGTCATGAGAGTAGTCAGAGGGTTAATCTAAATAAGAGAGTTATAACACGAGAGTGTATAATTCGTAAATTGGTGAATTGCTGTGAGACTAATGAAAGTAAAAAATTACACTTTTATAAGTTTAATTAAATTGAGTAGACAGTAGGTGAACCCAATGTCCTAGGTTTCCTTTTCTCATTGTTTAGTGCAGCTGTCACGATTTCGTTAGTTTTGGTTGCGTCTTTTAGGTTACTTTAGAAGTTTAGTTTGAAGTTCTATGATTATAATTTGTCTGAATAATAATAAGAATTAGTCTAGACCTGGTAGTTGATTTCCTTCTCAGTGGGATCGACCCTACTCTCTGATGTGTTAATTTTATTCGTTTGAGTAAGTTTATTTCATTATGTGTGATGACAGCTTGTCAAATTTGGCGCCATTGCCAGGGAAGACAATAATCAATATCAAAATTAGATTATTTTTGTTATTAATTTAGATTTTTTTCTCTGTTTTATTATTCCTCTGTTACTATTCTTTCGATATTTTGTCCAATTCTTATATGCGAAGTTCTAATTCTTGCCTTTTGTTATTTGATCCAGAAATTGAGAAGACTGCTCGCGCATTAAGAAAAGAAGCAAGGTTAAGGATGGAGAAATTCAGAGTGACATAATGGCTGATGAGAACAATGATACTAGGACACTGGGGAGTACTTTGCACATACAGAGGATATTATCAGCCCAAGTATCACGAGACCCGCTGTTGAAGCAAATACTTTTGAGCTATAGCCAGCTTTGATCCAAATGGTACAACAGAATTAGTTTTCAGGATTGTCTAATGAAGATCGTAATACTTATGTGGAGAACTTTTTGGAGTTATATGATACCATCAAGATCAATGGAGTGCCAACTGATGCAATCCGGCTGAGACTTTTTCCTTTTTCATTGAGGGGAGAAGCCAAGACTTGTCTGAACACAAGTGATCCAAGTTCTATACTACCTAGGATGGTCTATACAAAGCATTCTTGAGCAGTTTCTTTCCACCAATTAAGGCGGCTAAGTTGTGTAATGATATTGTGGGGTTTGTTCAAGAAGATGATGAGACATTGCATGATACACGGACCAGATTCAAAGAGTTGCAAAGAAAGTGATGAGTTCCAAGGAAGTAATGCTAAAGATGTCAAAGATGATGATGGCGAAGGCATGACCGAACCACCCTCAACTCCAAATAATTCTGCACATATCATTCCACCAAATCCACTTGAAGGGATGACGGGCCCAATGACTCATTTGAAAAAGAAAAGGATGCAAGAAGCCTTGAACATTTTGATTCTTGAAGTCTGTTCAAAAGAGGATCCAACGGCTACCTCAATTCATGCCAAATATTACAACATTTTGCAAGTCTTGGATCTTGATCCAAATGGTGTGGGAAGTACTTTTTTATGCAGCTTCCAGAAGTGAACATTTCCTCCGACATGCCCATGTCGCCTGAGAAAGGTTGGGCAGAATAGAACTTTTCTTCCGACATGCCCATGTCGCCTGAGAAAGGTTGGGCAGAATATAACTTTTCCTCTGACATGCCCATGTCGCCTGAAGAAGGTTGAACGTCGCATTTATAAGCTGAATTTATGGAAATTCAACAGCATTTGGGTGATATTTTCAAGTTGTTTTCTGCATTTTTTTAAAGTATTTAGAATATTAGAATTAAGTGCAAGAGTCTTCTAGGTCAAAGAGCTTTTCTAGGTCAAAGAGCTTTTCTTGGTCAAAGAGAAGTGTTAATGCTAGTCTTGACTAGAAGATTTAGAATTGCTCCTTTAATCCTTTTGTAATTTCCAACCTTGGTCTCTCTTGAAACTCTATAAATAGGAGCCTTGGTTAACTATTAGAAAAAAAGATTTGATGATATAAACTTTAAGGAATTTTCCTTTCTTTGCTAGTTTCTCAGTGAGCTAGTTTTAGTCTTGCAAGTATGCTTGCAAAACTTATTTGGCTTATCAACTAAAACTCTTTCTTTTAGTTGTGGCGCCTTCTACTCTTCTTTTCTAATTCATTTCATAATCCAAAGGTGTTAGGTTTATCCTAGTGTTGTTGGGTTTGAAAATTAGAGGGGTTGGGAATAGTAATTTCAAACTACCATTTTATGATTCAAAGGTGATAGGTTTCATCCTATTGTTGTTTGGTCTATTTTGGTTTGGATTGTTTTTGCTTGGAAGATTTCAAGACATCTTTCAATATAGTGTGATTCAAAGGTGTTGAGTTCATTAATACTCAATATTGTTGAATCCACTTGAGCTAGTTGTTTTGCTCAAAAGATCAATCGAGGATGATTCTACAATTCACGTGAATTCGTACCTTGGATTCACATCAGTTTGGTATCAAAGCTCAGTTTCCTTGATTTGATCATATCATTTTTTTTTTATCTTGCATCTTATTTTTATCATAGTTACCTTGTTTCTATTTGAAGGTTCAAGTTTGCAAGAAGAAAAAAAAAAAAAAAAAAAGAAAGAGTACGTTAAAAAAAAAAAAAAAAGAGAAGAAACTATCTTTCTAGCTTCTTAAATTAATATTGCAGGGATTTGTGATTCCAAGTGTGGGAAAAGTTTTGAGGAAAATGTATCATCATTGTTTTCTTTCTACTCTTATAATTTCTTTCTAAATCTTATTCTTGTTTCTTTTACCTAATCATTGCATACTATCCTTTCTTTGACCTCTAAATTTTTTTGTTGCCAAGTAAGAACTTTGAGTAGCATCTTGTAAGAGTTTAACGATTCTCACAAGAACTTGCAGGAGAAAAAGAGTGGTAAAATCTGAGTGCAACTTACCCCTACTAGATCGGCCTTAAACACGAGTGAAAATTTCTTTTCATTTGGGTTGAGACATATTAGGGAAAGGGGAAAAGGGGTGCGAGGTACTTTTTTTTTTTGTTCTAATGGCATATCCAACCGGTGAAACACCTGAACAAAAAGCATGAAGGGAACGCACCACAAGGCGATTGGAACAAATCATTGATAGGGTCACCACCCGAATGGACCAACTAGAACTTACTTTTCAGCAAAGAGAAGAAAGGCAAGGAAGTCAACAAGATGACGAGGAAGATGATAGGAGGTTCGAGGAAGAAATGCCTGAAGTATCCCGAGGGAATGGGAGGAGAAGGAATGGATTTGGAGTTGATAGCAACCTTAATGGTCTCAAACTGAAGATTCCTGAATTTGATGGAAAATGAGATCCCGAGGCATATTTTGATTGGGAAATGAAGGTGGAAAAGATATTTTCTATCCACAATTATTCGGAAGAAAAGAAGGTAAAAATTGCTTCCCTTGAATTTCACGGTTATGCATTAACATGGTGGGATCGATTGATTGTTTCTAGAAGAAGGAATAGAGAGAAACCAATTGCAACTTGGGAAGACATGAAGACTGTTTTGAGGAAACGATTCATTCCCCCTCATTACTATAGAGATCTTTACAACAAGTTGCATAGTATCACTCAAGGAGCAAAGACCGTGGCAGAATATTACCAAGAGATGGATTTAGCAATGACAAGAGCAAGCATTGAGGAAGATCCCGAAGCTACTATGGCACGGTTTTTGGGTGGTTTAAGAAGAGAGATTGCCGATGTTGTTGAATTACAACATTACTTGGATTTGGAAGAAATGATGCATGTGGCAGAAAAGGTGGAAAGGCAATTGAAAAGAAAGAGTGGTTCAAGTAAGTTTCTTTCTAACCAATCCTCTTGGAAAAACAATAATGGAAACAAAAGGGATTTTGGTAAAAAGAAAGATGAACCAAAGAAGCATGATTTTAAAAGGTTTGACAAGGGTGAATCAAGTAAAAGTTCTTCTTCTACTTCTAAACTCACTTGTTTTAAGTGTTTGGGAAAGGGACATATAGCTTCCCAATGTCCTAACTCTAGGACTACGGTAATGCGAGAAGATGGTTCTTGTTTAAGCCAAAGTGAAGGAGAAGAAAATGAGGAGGATCCGGATGTTGAAGATGAAGGTGAACAATTTGAAACAAGTGGTGATGAGGTTTTGGTCACTTTGAGAGTATTGAATACTCAAGTTGGATCTTTTGATGAAGAGCAAAGGAGTACTATCTTTCACACAAGATGCAAAGTACAAGATAAGGTATGCATGCTCATCATTGATAGTGGGAGTTGTACTAATTGTGTTAGCTCTTATCTTGTAGACAAATTGGGTCTATCCATGACTGCTCATCCCAATCCTTACCGTTTGCAATGGCTCAATGATAGTGGAGAGCTAAGGGTGAATCGGCAAGCAAAGGTAAAATTTTCAATTGGAAAATATGAGGATGAAGTTTTGTGTGATGTAGTACCAATGCAAGCTGGCCATATTCTTCTTGGCCGACCATAGGAGTTTGATCATGATGCTAATCATGAGGGAAAATCTAACAAGTATCATATTGTTCATAATCGTAAAGCTTTTACTCTTGTTCCACTTTCTCCTCAACAGGTGCACAAAAAACAAATGAGAATGAGAGAGAAAAGGCTAAAAGAGGAGAGTGAGTTGAAAAAGCCAAAAGAGTGTGAAAAAGCAAGAGATGTGAGTGCTAAAAGTAAAGTGAGTGAAGAAAAAGCAAGAGATGGAAAGGCAAAAAGCAAAGTGAGTGAGAGGGAAAAACCAAAGGCAAGTGAGACAAAAAGTGCCTTCTTTGCGAGCATGAGAGATGTAGATAGAGCCCTCAATTCTCACCAACCAATTGTTATGCTCTTGTTCCATGAAGAATGTCTTATTCTTGATGAGCTTCCTAACAATTTGCCTTTAGAAATTGTGGCTGTTTTGAATGAATTTGCAGATGTGCTACCCGAGAAAGTGCCTAAGAGGTTACCTCGAATTCGAGGAATTGAGCATCAAATCGACTTTCTACCTGGAGTTTCCATTCCAAATAGGCCAGCCTATCGTGCAAATCCAGAAGAAACAAAAGAACTTTAAAGGCAAGTTGAAGAATTGCTAAGCATTGGATATATTCGTGAGTCTCTTAGCCCTTGTGCTATTCCTGTCATTTTAGTTCCAAAGAAAGATGGTACATGGCGTATGTGCATTGATTGTAGGGCTGTGAACAAAATCACCATTAAGTATCGTCACCCAATTCCAAGATTAGACGATATGCTCGATGAATTGTTTGGTGCAAAATTCTTCACAAAAATTGATTTGAAATCTGGGTATCATCAAATAAGAATCAAAGAGGGTGATGAATGGAAAACGGCTTTCAAGACAAAATTTGGTCTTTATGAGTGGCTTGTTATGCCTTTTGGTTTAACTAATGCCCCTAGTACATTTACGAGGCTAATGAATCATGTTTTGAGACGTTTCATTGGGAAGTTTGAAGTTGTCTATTTTGATGATATCTTGATCTATAGTAAGAACATAGGAGAACATGTTGAACATCTTAAGCTTGTTCTTACTACTTTGCGTAAAGAAAAATTGTTTGCAAATTTGAAAAAATGTACTTTTTGTGTTGAAGAAGTTGTTTTTCTTGGCTATGTTGTAAGTTCTAATGGTTTGAGAGTTGATGAAGCAAAGGTGGCAGCAATTCTTGATTGGCCAATTCCCACAAATGTGACTGAGGTGAGATCTTTCCATGGACTTGCAAGTTTTCATAGGAGATTTGTCAAAGATTTCTCAACAAAAGAGCTCCACTAAATGAGTTGGTAAAGAAAAATGTTAAGTTTGAGTGGGGAGATTATCAACAAAAGGCATTTGATCAATTGAAGCATGATTTGACTAATGCTCCTGTTTTAGCCTTGCCTAATTTTTCTAACACTTTTGAAGTTGAATGTGATGCTTCAGGAATTGGAATAGGTGCTGTATTGCTTCAAGGAGGCCGCCCCATTTGCTACTTTAGTGAAAAGTTGAATGGAGCAACATTGAACTACCCAACATATGACAAAGAGCTCTATGCAGTGGTGAGAGCATTGGAAACTTGGTAGCACTACCTTATGCCGAGAGAGTTTGTGATTCACACCGATCATGAATCCATCAAGTATCTCAAAGGAAAAAGGAATTTGCACAAGAGGCATGCAAAATGGATCTCATTCATTGAAACTTTCCCATATGTGGTAAAGTACAAAAAAGGTAAAGAGAACATTGTGGCTGATGCACTCTCTCGAAGGTATGCCTTGATTACTACTGTTAATGCTACAATCATGGGATTTGAGTATATTAAGGAGTTGTATGCTAAGGATCATGATTTTTCTGACATATTTAATGCATGTGAAAAGGGTGCTTTCAATAAGTTTTATCAATGTGAACGGTTTTTGTTCAAAGAAAACAAATTATGTATTCCTTCTTGTTCACTAAGAGAGCTTTTGGTTCGTGAATCTCATTGTGGAGGTTTAATGGGACATTTTGGTGTTCTAAAAACTTTAGATATTTTGAATGAACACTTTTATTGGCCGAACATGAAAAAGGATGTTGAGAAAATTTGTGCTACATGTCTTGACTGCAAGAAAGCTAAATCTAAGTCTCTTCCCCATGGATTGTATACTCCACTCCCTGTCCCTCAATCTCCTTGGACTGACATTTCTATGGACTTTGTTCTTGGTTTGCCTAGATCTCAAAGAGGCATGGACTCTATTTTTGTTGTTGCTGACAGATTCTCCAAAATGGCTCACTTTATTGCTTGTAGGAAAGCCGACAATGCAAAACATGTGGCTGATCTTTTCTTCAAAGAAATTGTTCGTCTACATGGTGTTCCTAGGACTATTGTGTCCGATAGGGATGTAAAGTTTTTGAGTTATTTCTGGAAAACTCTTTGGGGAAAATTGGGAACAAAACTTTTGTTTTCAACCACAAGTCACCCACAAACAGATGGCCAAACGGAAGTAACAAATAGGACTTTGGGTGTTTTGTTAAGGGCCATAATTAAAAAGAATTTGAAAAGTTGGGAGGAGTGTTTGCCAATTGCTGAATTTGCATACAATCGCACACTACACACTTCTACTAATTTTTCTCCTTTTGAGTTGGTTTATGGCTTCAATCCTCTAACTCCTTTAGACTTATCTCCTTTACCTTTACAGGATCAAGTGAGTTTGGATGGCAAGAAGAAAGCTGAAACCGTGAAGAAATTACATGAGCAAGCTCGTGCAAACATTGAGAAGAAAAATGAGCAATATGCAAAGAATACAAATAAAGGCCGTAAGAAAATTGTGTTTGAACCCGGTGATTGGGTTTGGGTACACATGAGGAAAGAGAGGTTTCCAGCCTCAAGGAGAACTAAGTTACACCCCCGTGGTGATGGACCATTTCAAGTTTTGGCACGAGTCAATGATAATGCTTACAAGCTTGATCTTCCCAGAGACTATGGTATAAGTGCTACTTTTAATATTTCTGACTTATCTCCTTTTGATTTTGATGTAGATCCAATGGATTCGAAGATGAATCCTTTTCAAGGGAGATGGGATGATGAGTTCCAAGGAAGTAATGCTAAAGATGTCAAAGATGATGATGGCAAAGGCATGACCGAACCACCCTCAACTCCAAATAATTCTGCACATATCATTCCACCAAATCCACTTAAAGGGATGACGGGCCCAATGACTCATTTGAAAAAGAAAAGGATGCAAGAAGCCTTGAACATTTTGATTCTTGAAGTCTGTTCAAAAGAGGATCCAACGGCTACCTCAATTCATGCCAAATATTACAACATTTTGCAAGTCTTGGATCTTGATCCAAATGGTGTGGGAAGTACTTTTTTATGCAGCTTCCAGAAGTGAACATTTCCTCCGACATGCCCATGTCGCCTGAGAAAGGTTGGGCAGAATAGAACTTTTCTTCTGACATGCCCATGTCGCCTGAGAAAGGTTGGGCAGAATATAACTTTTCCTCTGACATGCCCATGTCGCCTGAAGAAGGTTGAACGTCGCATTTATAAGCTGAATTTATGGAAATTCAACAGCATTTGGGTGATATTTTCAAGTTGTTTTCTGCATTTTTTTTTAGTATTTAGAATATTAGAATTAAGTGCAAGAGTCTTCTAGGTCAAAGAGCTTTTCTAGGTCAAAGAGCTTTTCTTGGTCAAAGAGAAGTGTTAATGCTAGTCTTGACTAGAAGATTTAGAATTGCTCCTTTAATCCTTTTGTAATTTCCAACCTTGGTCCCTCTTGAAACTCTATAAATAGGGGCCTTGGTTAACTATTAGAAAAAAAGATTTGATGATATAAACTTTAAGGAATCTTCCTTTCTTTGCTAGTTTCTTAGTGAGCTAGTTTTAGTCTTGCAAGTATGCTTGCAAAACTTATTTGGCTTATCAACTAAAACTCTTCCTTTTAGTTGTGGCGCATTCTACTCTTCTTTTCTAATTCATTTCATAATCCAAAGGTGTTAGGTTTATCCTAGTGTTGTTGGGTTTGAAAATTAGAGGGGTTGGGAATAGTAATTTCAAACTACCATTTTATGATTCAAAGGTGATAGGTTTCATCCTATTGTTGTTGGGTCTATTTTGGTTTAGATTGTTTTTGCTTGGAAGATTTCAAGACATCTTTCAATATAGTGTGATTCAAAGGTGTTGAGTTCATTAATACTCAATATTGTTGAATCCACTTGAGCTAGTTGTTTTGCTCAAAAGATCAATCGAGGACGATTCTACAATTCACGTGAATTCGTACCTTGGATTCACATCAAAAAGTGTCCTCACCATGGGTTACACAAGAGTGTGTTAGTTCAAACATTTTATCAAGGGTTAACAGAAGGCATAAGGAACAATATTGATGCTGTAGCTGGAGGTTCATTGATGAACAAATTGAAAAATTATCTGCCCAGACCCAGTCAAAAACTCACTTTCGTGTGACGTATTCTAGAATCAGAATCTTTGACCAGGCCTAGACTCTACCACAATCGATATTCCAATCCTTGCTTGAAATAACATTGCGCAGGATCTTGGTTTGTACTCATTCGATTTACCACATACCAATAATTTCTAATTAAAAGCGGAATCATAGAAAGTACCTCTTGAAGCGTGTTAACTCAGGTGATCGCTTGTATGACTCAAGACTATGATTGCACGTTGTGTGGGCAACGATCTAGCAACCAATTGATTAGCAATCAACACAACTGGGTCACCGGAAAATTCAGCAACAACCGCCGCCTCAAGCGCGTGAATTACACGAGCTATCTAAGCTTTGAGAGAGGGCTTCACGCACCGCCACACACTACCTTTATGCCACCTGAGAAGGACCAAAATTCGATCACCTCTATGGCTTGTATGCAGCTGAAAATTAGCCTACAAAATCTGACTTTAGAGGGAGAAATTTATTGTTCTCTCTAAAATTTTATCTTTCTAGTTTTCTTGTCATGAAAACTTATGAATTGTGTGTTATGTAATAACTAATCCCTTGTCTATATATAGAGTTACAAGAGAAACTCCAAGTTAGTTTAGGATTAGTCTTCCTTTAGGTAATTAATTAGTTTCCAATTCCGATTAGGTAACTAATCTAAAAGGATAATCCAAATCCAATTAGATTTCCTAATCTCTAGGATTTCCTAATTCTAATTAAAATTGAAGACTTAATTAATTAATTAAATAATTCCACTTTGTTAATTACTTAATTAACCCTTAGGAATAATTAATTAAATAATTAATTCTACTCATTCAATTAACCCACAACAAAATTAATCGTATCACTAACGGATTAATTTTGGCACTACCATCCTACACCAGAATTGCTTCTGGAACAACTAAATTAATTTATTCTTAATTTCTCCACATCAAAGATTTAGTGCTCGTTAATTTATTAATTTACTGATAAATTAATTAAATAACGTCTTTAATTTCGAGACTAGTACCACTCGACCTTTTTACTATACCGGACATAAGTCCACCGGTCGGGTTTTGTATAATAAGCATAATGAGCTCATCTCTGGAGCACCATTACCCCGAACGCATCGGTACATGGTTTCCTTTCGACAAGCAGTAGGACACCAAGTAACGAAACACACGCACCCAACCTACTGAGACTATAGGTCACAATTGACCTCACACATTGGCAGATCAAAGTACACTATGTCTAATCCTCATGCCCGCTCAAGTTTAGGGATTAAGAGATAGAATACTAAGAACGATTTGTCTATTGAATCAGTACAAGATAAATCATTCTAAATGGTCAAGTTCAATACGCCCTGGGCATATCTATATGATTAAATTAGTTTAGACAAACCAATTATCTGAATCACATAATAACTTAAACTGACAATTTGTCCAAAACTATCTCGATTACGAACCTCATTTATATATTATGTTTTTTAACCAATAATGAGATCTACTGCGTCACACCGGACACCTCATCATCTAACTACATCACATAAATAGACTAAACTTGCTCAACATATAAACTAAAACATTAAATCGATATATTAACTGTGATAAAGGTTAATACAAGCATAGCTTTAGTATTCAAACCTAACAATCTCCCACTAATACTTAAGCTGTGCTTTAAGTACATAACTACATTCAATCTTATAAACTCTATAATATATCTAGAAAAACTATCATGGCTCTCCTAAGTATCTGATCCCCATGCCCTCCATGTGAGCCTTAAAACCTTTTGAAGTCAATGTCTTCGTGAAAGGAACATCAAGGTTATCCTCCGATGCTATCTTAGCCACGACCACGTCTTTCCTCTTGACGATATCTCATATAAGGTGGTACTTGCGCTGTATGTGTTTACTCACCTTGTACCTCGTGGTTCCTTCGAGTTTGCTACTCTACCGTTGTTATCACATTACACTGTGATTAACTTTTGCAAACCAGGAATCACGTTTAAGTCAACTAGGAAGTTTTTTAGCCATACTGTTTCTCTCGCTGCCTCTGATGCGACAACGTATTCAACCTCCAAGGTAGAGTCCACCATGTATTTCTGCTTGACACTCTGCTAAACTATGCCTCCACCTCCCAAAGTAAACATATACCCTGAGATAGACTTGCTCTTGTCCCTGTCGCCTTGAAAATCTGAATCTGTGTAACCTCAGGTTACCAGCTCAGGCACCTGATAGGCCAACACTTGGTCTCTTATTCTGTGCAAATACTTGAGAATGCATTTTACTGCTTCCCAATGAGCATTCCCGGGGTTACTCTGATATCTCCTTACAATACTAACGGCATAACGGATATCAGGCCTCGTACACAACATGGCATACATGAGACTTCCTACTGCCGAAGCATAAGGAACTGTCTTCATGGCCTCTATCTCCTCAACAGTCTTGGAAGACTGTTCCTTAGATAGATGCACTCCGTGTCTGAAAAGTAGAAAACCTTTATTGGAGTTCTGCATGTTAAAATGGGCCAGAATCGTATCTATGTATGAAGCTTGGGAGAGCGTTAACAAACATTTCCTACGATCTCGAATTATCTTGATCCCAAGGATATGTCTCACTTCTCCTAAGTCTTTCATATCAAATTGTTTGGACAACCATGCCTTTACATCTAATAACACTTTCTTGTTGTTACCAATCAATAGAATGTCATCTACGTAAAGCACAAGAAACACCACCGCGTTTCCATCATGTCTGCGATATACACATTGCTTATCCAGACATTGAGTAAATTCGTAGGATTGGATTACTTTATCAAACTGGATATTCCAAGATATGGATACCTACTTAAGTCCGTAAATAGACTTCTTCAGCCTGCAAACCTTATGCTCTTGGCCTTTTTCTATGAATCCCTCTGGTTGCTGCATGGAGATGGTGTCCTCAAAACTTCCGTTAAGGAAAGCTGTCTTGACATCCATCTGCCATAGCTCATAATCTAAATGAGTAGCTATGGCCAAAAGAATCCGGATTGACTTAAGCATGGCTATCGGGGAGAAGGTTTCCTCATAATCGATTCCCTCTTTCTGAGTATACCCCTTCACCACCAGCCTAGCTTTAAAGGTTTCAACCTTTATGTCAGGTCATCTCTTGCATTTGTAGACCCACTTACATCCAATGGGCTTGAACCTATCAGGCAGGTCCACAAGCTCCCAGACTTGATTGTGGTCCATCGACCTCATCTCGGATATCATTGCCTTTCGCCAAGATTCTACATCTTTATCTTGGAGAGCCTCATTGTAGTTTACTAGGTCAGGTTTAGGCACGCATGAGACTAGGTCTGAGGCCCTCCCACGCCAATGACCCTGTCGGGCTGTCTTATAACCCTCCCACTACGACAAGGCACCATCTGAGTTGGCAAATCATCTGTGATATCTTGTGCAGTGTGTGGTGTATCTATTTGTGCTGGTGCATCAGGATTATCAGTTTGTCTTCTAAGCTCTTCTAGTACTATCTTGCTCTAGGGCTTATGATCTAGAATATAATCTTCCTCTAAAAAGACATAAAAAGACAAGGCTTACAACTCGGAAAAGCCCCGGTTCAACAGTTAACTCCCTCAAATCCATAGAATCCAATAAAAAGGGAATTTTCGGATAAAAGAAAAGCATCAGTCTCTCAACCGACTACATCCCTCTCTTTAAAACAGAAGTTTAGTCAAGAAAATGAATTTCTTGAATATCAAGAATTCTTGGAGTTTAAGAAATTCACAGAGAGATCCAACAGTCTTAAAGGAGCTTCCAGTTAAGGGTCATCTTCAGATTATATGGAGTCCAACTTAAAACCGAAGCATTTTGAGTTCTAAAAAAAAATTGTTTTAACTTTAAATTTCCTTTTTTCAGCTGCAGGAATATTGTCCGGATGAATTAAATGAAAAGCTCAAGAGAAAATGCATTCTTATGCCTAACAAAAAGAAGATTGCACAACACAGATCTTTGAAAGAGAAACTGGAAAGTAGATTCTCCATGTAGCAAGATTGCAGAATCATCTTTTTTATGACAGATTGTGGAAAGAAGAAGATGTTCTTTTTAACCGAACAAGGATTGAATCATTAAAGATTGATGAGGATGGAAAACTATCCAAAGTTTATCTATGTTTTTTAACACATAATCCGTTCAGTACATATGAGCTAGATGAGTTCTCTTCGGTGGATGAGGATAATATTATTTGGATTTCGAATATTGGTACTCAAATTAAAAATGCGGAAGGATGAATAACAATAAAAGAAAAAGTAGAACGTGTCAGGAATATATTCGGTTAATGGAACCGAGCAAGATTCAGCTTCATCAAGACAGGATTCACGTGAAGGATTCAAAATGAAAGATAACAAGGATGTACACAAAAGGATTCAGCATTTGAATAGTATTGTTGTAGGATTTTACCACTAAAGTCAGCACTTGAATAGTATTGTTGTAGGATTTTTCCACTAAAGTGGTGCACTAAATAATGTCTAGAATTGTGTTAAATAGTGTTTGAGTAATTAGAATTTTTCCCTATAAATAGGCTTGAGAATGAAGGGATCGGCAGAACAAACACACACTCACTTGTTCTCAACTCTTCACTTACTCTCACACTACTTCACTAGTTTTCTATTACACTTGTTCTCAAAAGTCTTTTGTATACAAAATCTTTTGTATTCCTTTTTGTATCAAAGAATTTTCAGCATAATAATATCAAAGAATTTTTAGGATTATCTCTTTGTGTTCTAATTATTTTACAGATAGCTATATCAACTATCATGCAGCTTTCAGGATTTCTTTTATTTTAGGATTGCGTCTTCAATATCTGTAAGTTTATTTATCATTCTTATTACTACTAGTTTATTGTTATTGTTATCTTTATTATCCTGGGTTTATTTGGTATCAGAGCCATTATCCTGCATTTTAATAGTAACATTATCGTAGTATTATTGGTGCTTGATAAAGTGGTAGTAAGCTCGTAAGTCCGTTGGTAAGCCTTGTAGTACAGAAAGTGCTCAGTGTTCCCGGTGTAATCTCCCACTGTTCCCACTATAATAGAATGATCATGTTAACATTCTATTGCATAATTATGGCTAATATACTGAGAAAAATCCTGCATAATAATAATAATAATAATAATAATACTAAAAGGATTGTTCCAAGTAAAGAAGAAATTATTCATCGTAGTTTTAATGATTGGTCTGTTCCAGAAGAAAATATAGAGACTATTTATAAAGTATGATCTTTGGATTTTAAAACTGCTTTTAGTATTAAACACATGAAGAGACACTAAATATTCAAGAAAAATTTCATTCTTCGTCATTATTATCTAATATTTCTATAAAGAATTATTTAGATAAAGGATATAGATTTGTTCATTTTGGATTAATTCAGATTGCAATTAAACCTTTAGTTCATATCGGTATAGATACTCCCATACACGTAGCATTAAGAGATAAGAGACTAAAAAAGTATAAGACATCACTGTTAGCATTCATTCAGACTAATATCTGTAACGGTCAAATATTTTTTAATTGTGCACCTAATTTTTTGGTATCATTAACAGATCTATTAATATTGGATTCTCTTATTTGGATATTCATATACAAGGAGATGAATTTGAAAAATTGACTGAACATTTTGTAGTAATGTATAGGATTTATTATAAATTAATGAGTAGTCAATTGAATCCTAATTTTAAATTATTTCCAATAGTAAAGGATGAAACTATTTTACTACAAATAGATGATATATATTCGAAAACTTATACTCCTAAAAGATTAAAATGGAATGAAATAACAATACCAGATGAATTTCAAGTAGAAAATCATTCAAGTAAAAATATTGAACGTAGAACAGAATCACAAATTGTAGAAGAAGAAGATGGTACAATATTAGTTATATTTAATTCTCATAGGGAAACATAACAATAAACTAGTAGTAATAGGAATGATAAATAAACTTACAGATATTGAAGACGCAATCCTAAAATAAAAGAAATCCCGAAAGCTGCATGATAGTTGATGTAGCCATCTATAAAATAATTAGAACACAAAGAGATAATCCTGAAAATTCTTTGATATTATTATGCTGAAAATTCTTTGATACAGAAAGAAATGCAAAAGATTTTGTTTACAAAAGACTTTTGAGAACAAGTGTAGTAAAAAACTAGTGAAGTAGTGTGAGAGTAAGTGAAGAGTTGAGAACAAGTGAGTATGTGTTTGTTCTGCCGATCTCTTCAATCTGAAGCCTATTTATAGGAAAAATTCTAACTATTCAAACACTATTCTAGACATTATTTAGTGCACCACTTTATTGGGAAAATCCTACAACAATAGTATTCAAGTGCTGACTTTAGTGGTAAAATCCTACAAAAATACTATTCAAATGCTGAATCCTTTTGTGTACATCCTTGTTATCTTCCATTCTGAATCCTTCATGTGAATCCTGTCTTGATGAAGCTGAATCCTGCTTGGTTATATGAACCGAATATATTCGTGACACATTCTGTTTTATATTCCTGACACTATTCTGCTTTTTCTTTTCCTGTTATTCATCCATCCACATTTTTAATCTGAGTACCAATATTCAGAATCCAAATAATCATTATCCTCGTCCCCCGAAGAGAACTCATCTAGCTCATATGTACTGAATGGATCATGTGGTAAAGAGCATAGCTGGACTTTGGACAGTTGTCCATCCTCATCAATCTTTAATGATTCAATCCTTGTTCAGTTAAAAAGAAAGTCTTATTCTTTCCACAATCTGTCATAAAAAAGCTGATTCTGCAATCTTGCTCCACGAAGAATCTTCTTTCTGGGTTCTCTTTCAAAGATCTGTGTTGTGCAATTCTTCTTTTTGTTAGGCATAAAAATGCCTTTTCTCTTGAGCTTTTCATTTAATTCATCCAGACAATATTCCTGTAGCTGAGAAGAGGAAATTTAAAGTTAAAACAATTTTTTTTTAGAACTCAAAATGCTCCAGTTTTAAGTTGGACTCCATATAATCGGACGATGACCCTTGGCTGGAAGCTCCTTTAAGACTGCTGGATCTCTCTTTGAATTTCTTGAACTCTAAGAATTCTTGATATTTAAGAAATTCATTTTCTTGACTGAGCTTCTATTTTAAAGAAAGGGATGTAGTCAGTTGAGAGACTGACGTCTTTCCTTTATCCAAAAATTCCCTTTTTACTAGAGTCCGTGGATTTGAGGAGTTAACTGTTGAACCGGGGCTCTTCCGATTTGTAATGAACTTTTTTGACTTAATTTTTGTTCTTCAAAATAAACCTGAACAGTTTCCTGGTTTACCTTGAGAGCAATCCACTATTTGATCTTGAATTCTCTGACCAGCGATAGTGGCATTGGCTTTGGAAAATGCTGAGTAAATGTAAAATTCCAACAGAGAATCCATGGAAGCTTCATCTTGAAATGGAACTGCACTAGCTTGCCGAATTCTGGGACTAATTCTTCCTTTATTCTGAATAGTTGCCAAGCCATCTTGGCATTTGGAGGGTACACTTCTTCCGTGGCTCCATAATATTTCCACCACTTATAAAACCATATCGGAATACTGTTGAAATATGTTCGAAGGGTTTTGTGAATAGTGTAAACCACGAGTGATTGAAAGGCCTAAAAGGAAAGGCCTTAAACTATGTTTGCTTATAATCTTCATAAGAATACCTCAGAGGATCATATGGAATTCCAAAATTGACTGTGCCTCCCGTTGTAGATGTCATCTCTGACCAATCCTTTCTATTCAAAATCCTTTTAATAACAGCCTTGGAGTATAGAACAACTGTATTTGTAGGTGGATCCATGGTATGATTTATATCTACATATCCCGAGTACACCAGAATGAACTGATAATACTTTAAATCCTTCTGTGGTTCTGAGGAAACCCAATATCGCTTTTCCTGGAAAATGGTTAAAACATATCCTAGAAGATCCTAATATTCTAAAGGTTCATGATTCCTTGTGAGGGTCAAGTGTTCGATATGGGGTTTTGTTGCATAACGAGGAGGATTGGGATTGAAGGGCTGTCTGGGTTAATTATTCTGAGGTTGGTTTTGATTCTGCTGTCTGGGGGTAAATGTTGGCTGACCAGACGGGTAAGGAAAGTGAATACTAGATTTTTGAATGGGTGATGGCTGTAATTTTTCTGAAGGTGTGGATGCTGCTTCGACATAGGTAAGTGGTAGAAAATCCTGAAGAGACTGAAATCTCTTTGAGGTTGATGGGACAATTTGATTTTTCATGAAATCCTTAACTGTAAGGGTTTTATTCTTCGTTGGTTGTGAACTTATCCTTGGAACCTGTCAAAAATTCTCTGTTAAAAAATCCAGTAAAGAATTTAAATTCCTTTGATATGTTCGATCTCAAAATCAAATATAGATAAAATTGCTTGTCATCTTGCGAAAATCTGTTTTGAAACCAAATTTTTTACATACTTTTGTAAAACATCTTTTGCCAGTTTACATCTACTCTTAAAAGAAATTTCTTATTTATAAGATCATCCTGGAATTTAGAAATGCACAAAACAATAGATAAAATTTCTTTTTTAACTGTAGAATAATTCTTTTGTGGTCCAATCCATAATCCTGAATGATACCTTACAAATTGTTCATTTGAAGGTGATTCTACTTTTTGTTTTAAAATTCCTCCATATCCTATATCAGATGCATTTGTTTCTACTATCATGAATGCATGAGGGCGTGGAATACTAATAAGTGGTAAATTTTTTATTCTTCCTTTTAACAGCTTTACTATATTAGTATGCTCTTCTGACCATATAGGTGGATTCTTTTGTAACCTTTTATATAAAGGAGCGCATATTTCCCTCAATTTTGGGAAAAAGTCAGAGATATAATTTAAACATCCTAAAAATCTTTGCAATTGAGTCTTATCCTTTAATTCATGTGGAAACTTTTCTACAAATTCTAAAGATCTGAATGGGAATTATAGTTCATCTATAAATATTATGTCCTAAGAATCTTATATTTGTCTGAAATAATTTAATTTTTCATGCAGAACTACTAATCCATTTTTCTTTACTACATTCAAAAAAATATTTAAATGTTTAAAATGTTGATCTATTGATTCAGAAAAAATTAAAACATCATCAATATATACTATGGAAAAATTAGTGTAAGGATTTAATATATCGTTCATAATTCTTTGGAATTTTGAAGGGGTATTTTTTAATCCAAAAGGCATGACATTCCATTCATAATAAATGAAAGGAACTGTAAAGGCCATTTTATATCTATCTTCTAGAGCAATTTGAATTTGCCAAAATCCTAATTTCATATCAAATTTCAAAACTATCTTTGCATTATAAATCCTTTTTAATAAATCTCTTTTATTGGGAATAGGGTACCTAATCCATTGTAATACTTTATTAAGTGGTTTATAATTAATTACTAATCTTGGAACTCCTCTTTCTTTTTCAGCCTGCTCTTGAACGTAAAATGCTGAACGACTCCAAGGTGACTTAGATGGAGTAATTAGGCCCTTTTTTGTTAATCCTTCTATTTCTTTCTTACATACTTCTTGTAATTCAGAATTTATTTGTATTGGTCTGGATTTAGTTGGTATATTTCTTTCATTAAAATTCTTTTCATATGGTAAATTTACTAAATGTTTTTTACATATCCCAAAAAGCATTAGGAATTTCTGAACATACTTCTTGTTTTATTTTCTCTTCTAAATTCTTTATTTTCTTCTGTAATCTTGAATTCTGTAGCTGTTCTTTTATTCTAACATAACCTTTTTCTTCCTTTTGAAAATTAATTTTTCTTGTTATTTTATTAATACTATTGACATGTTGATAAATAGAATTACCCTGTAGCATTAAAAGCTCTTTATGTTTCACTGGAGATAAGAATCTAAATATGACTTTTGATCCTAAGATTTTAGTTTCTACTCCTTGTTCATTAACACAAAAAGGATATATCTGTGTTAAAAAAGGAGTACCTAATATAGCCTGAATATTCAAATCTTCTACAACAACAAACTGGTGTTTAAAACAAAATTTTCCATTACATATAGAAGTCTTAGTTATTTTTCCTTTAACTCTTAGAGGCATTCCATTTGCTGTAAGTAAAGATTCTTTTGTTGGTACATAATACTTTGTAGGAATTAATCCATCTCTTATACAACTCTGATTTGCACCACTATCTAACATAGCATTAATTGTTGTTTTAAAAGATCATATTGATATCATATTATAAACTATCCACTTTTGAAAAGTCATCATTTCTATAGCATAAATAAATTTGGAATCCTGAGGTTGTTTATCCGAAAGTGAGATTTCTGCTAATTGGAATTTTGGAGGTGGTATATTCTCTATTATATTTTTCCCTTTTGAAGTACTTGCTTTAATTATGGCTATCTTAGTTTCTAATTCTAAATTCTTTGTTTCTATTCTAAAAACATCCTCATTTAGTTGTTTCATTTGATTCTTTAACTGATTTATTTCAGCCTGTAAATCTTTCGTACTATTTTTCCTAAATGAATTATCTGTTGAATAAGTATTCAATAAATTAGAAATACTAAATAGTTCAACTATTTTGACTGTATCCTGTTCTTCTGATAATATTAAATATCTTAATTTATGTAAATAAGCAGGTTATAATTCTGAAGGTAATTCTTGTATTAAATCAAATAAAAGATGTTTTTGATCCTTATTATTATAATTTGTCTTAATCATATTAATGGAATTATTGCAACTACATTCTACTTCTCTCGAACTTGCTCCTGAAATACTATAAAAATCATCATTATAATCATCAGAATTATCTTGTACTAAAGAAATTTC
The DNA here is from genome assembly GCA_030378225.1 of Knoxia roxburghii. Lineage (NCBI taxonomy): Eukaryota > Viridiplantae > Streptophyta > Magnoliopsida > Gentianales > Rubiaceae > Knoxia > Knoxia roxburghii. The sequence continues at coordinate 31,556,552 of CM059416.1, read as the reverse complement.
ATTTGCCAATTTTTCTTTTAAATCCAAATTTGATTCTGCAAAATTATCTAATATCTCATTAATCCTTTTCTTACTCTCGCATACATTAGCTTTATGTCCCTTTTTTTGCACATTTATAACAAATAATATTCTCCTTATTATATTTTCTTTTATATTTTATATTTTTATAATATTTTTTAGCATCCTCATTCCTCTGTATTTTTCTCCTTTTATAAGTATCCTATTTTGTTTGGCTACTGCTGAAGGGGCTTTAATTCCTGTTATTCCAAAAGCTTCACAAAATGATCCTAATTCTTTTCTTTCACTACTATATTTAGCTTGAAATTTCAATTGTTGGCATGCTGTTAAAGCTTCCTTTTTCACGAAAGCAAATAATTGACCAAGTTATATCATAAAGTTTATTGTTTCTGTACCCATTTTTTTCTATAAATTTGTCATTACTTTTTGAGAAAATAAATTAGGTAATCCTGTAACAAATTTTTCTTTCCATATTGGAGAATTACTATCTGGTCTTTTTAATACATGTGTTAAAAGCATATCCTTAAACCATATAAAATCTGATAAACTTGGACATCTTAAATTTGTTAGAAAAATCTTTGAAGAAGTTAATTCTTAATTAGGATTTCCTACAAAATGCATAGCTATAGTATAGATTAAAAAGTCACAAGAATCATTTGTATTAGTAATATTTTCTTCTGCATCCTACTCCGATCTCATATGATCCATTATAGCCATTTTATCTTGAAAGCTTAAAGAATTATCCCACCAATATTTTAGTTGTCCTGTAAATCCTGTGATAGTTAAAAGACATGCATCCTTTCAGACATATTTTTTAATTTGTATGCTTTTTTTGCCAATCCTATTTCTTGTAATGTATTCAAAATTTCATATTAACTTCTACCATCTATATTCCAATTCGTTAAAGAGTTACCATCATAACTATTTGATCTAAATTTTGCTCTCTCTTCATATTGAATATCCGGTGGAGTTGGCCTAGGGTAATAATTCCTTGTTTCTAACATTCTCCAATTATTTCTATTAGTATATCTTGGTCTTCTTCTAATCCTATTAATATCATTAGGTTGTTCTTCTAACAAATCCTCTTCTAATTCATTTATTTGATGTATTAATTCATTTTCAGAATCAGAATTACTAGAATAATCCTCAGAATCTATTTCTTTATCTATCATATTTATCTTTGAAAGTCCAGGGGCAAAGCTAAAATTAAGTTTTTCTAATGTTTGTGATATTTTCTCCATTAAAGGTGTTTGTGAATAACTATAAGGTAATTTTATTTAATCTTTTTCTGTGATTAATATGTTAGGTTGAAAATGAGGAAAAGAGTGACTATCCGGAAACTTTTGACTATTCCTTGGTAATGATTTAATGTCTACTGATAAAGAATCCAACTGTTTAGTTATGTGATGTAATACTATATTGGAATAATTATGTTGCACTTTAATTTTTTAATGTCTTCTATTTATACAGATTCATCATTATCTTTGCCAGTTTTAAAGGGGGATGCAATTAATTCACTATGAGCTGTATCTATTTTTAAAGTAGCAAAGATGGATAAGTCCGAGTTACAAGTGTTCCATCTCCTCATTTCTATTTCTTTGCTAGATTCGTCTGTACATTAATATGAGATACTGTATATACATCCTCTATATCCATTTTAGTAAAATAGTATTCTAACAATGTATAAAAATTAAATGGAGTATTATGTTTTTTTACATCTGCTGTCCATTATTTTTGCAGTCTATCCTGATAATAAGAATCTAACTGTTGATACCAATTTCTTTGTTCTAAATATTCTTCATCTTCTAATTTCTCTATTAATTTATCAAAATTTAATTCTACTACTTTAGTTATAACATTAATATCTCCTTGCATTTGAGAAGCTGTCGGTGACATAGGTGGAGAGTGATAAGAATTTATTTATGGAATTGGACTTTTATGATAAACCTGAGTCTTTGAATAATTTCTTAAAAATTCTCCTATACGATCTTCTATGAGCTTGGAAAGGAATTTCACTTGATATAAGAATGATATATAAACAGATGGTCGTAACTGAGATAGTTTGAACATACTATCGGTTTAGGTTATCATGTGATTTGGAAATTAGTTTGTCTATGAAAGATTATCTGCCCGGGCCTAGCCAGAAACTCACTTTCGTGCTATGCATTCCAGAATCGAAATCTCTAGCCAGGCCTAGACGCTAGCACAATCACTATTCTAACCCTTTTGAAACAACATTGCGCAGGATCTGGGTTTGCACTTATTCAATTTACCATGCAACATAAATTCTAATTAAAAGCGGAACTTTAGAAAATACCTTTGAAGCGTGCACTCAGGCGATTCTCTTGTATGCCTCAAGACTTTGATTTCACGCTATGTGGGCAACAATCTAGAAACCAATTTGATCAGCTAATCACCACAATCCACCTGCTAGAAAATTCCAGCACCGCTGCACCTGGCACGTACTGTAAACGCACCGCCTGGAGAGAGAGAAAGCTACACATGCAGCTGGTTTAACAGGCCAAGAATTTCGGCCAAAAGAAGGAGAAGGACCAGCCGTAATTTTCTCTGTAAAATCCGACTTTGAGGGAGAAATTTATTTCTCTCTCTAGGATTTTATCTCTCTAATTTTCTTATCTTGAAAACTTATGAATTGTATATTGTGGAATAGCTAATCCCTTGTCTATATATAGAGTTACAAGAGAGACCCCAAGTTGGTTTAGGATTGGCCTTCCTACTGGGATTCTGTTTCCTTCAATCCTGTTCCTGGACTGATACACATCCAACTGATACAGGGATTCACTTATCCCAAACCAGTTCCTGGTATGATTCACAACCAACTGATACAGGGATTCACTTATCCCAAACCAGTTCCTGGTATGATTCACAACTAACTAATACAGGGATTCACTTATCACAAACTAGTTTCTGTTATGATTCACAACCAACTGACACAATGATTAATTAATTACTTAATTAAATCTACCTTTGTCAATAACCCAATACAAAATTAATCGTACCACTAACGGATTAATTATGACACTACCATCCTACACCAGAAATGCTTCTGGAATAACTTAATTAATTTATATTCATAATCTCTCCACATCAAAGATATAGTGCTCGTTAATATATTAATTTACTGATAAATTAATTAATTAACTTCTTTAATTTTGAGACTAGTACCACTCGACCTTTTTACTATACCGGACATAAGTCCACCGGCCAGGTTTAGTATAATAAACATTATGAGCTCATCTCGGGAGCACCATCACCCCGGATGCACCGGTACATAGTTTCCTTTCGACAAGCAGCAACACACCAAGCTACTAAACACGCGCACCCAACCTACCGAGACTATTGGCCACAATTGACCTCACCATTTGGTAGATCAAAGTACACTATGTCTAATCCTCATGCCCGCTCGAGTCTAGGGATTAAGAGATAGAATACCAAGAACGATTTGTCTATTAAATTAGTATAAGACAAATCATTCCTAACGGTCAAGTTCAATACACCCCGGGCATATCTACATGATACAATTAGTTTAGACAAACCAATTATCCGAATCAAATAATAACCTAAACTGACAGTTTGTCCAAATCTGTATTGGTTACGAACCTCATTTATATATTATGTCTTTTAACCAATGATGAGATCTATTGTGTCACACAAGACACCTCATCATCTACTTACATAATATAAATGGACATATTATACACAACAAAATATAACCAAAATATAAATCGATGTATTACTGGGAAAATGTACAATACAAGCATAGCTTATGTATTCAACTCTAACAGTCTAGACTAATTAAATCATACGGATGTACCCGGAGCATATTAAGTTGTACTGATTGGCGTAGTTAATTCGAACCAAGTATTCTAATCTCTTAATCCCTAGATTGGAGCGGGCATGAGAGTTAGATATCGTATACTTTTATTTGCTAAAGGGTGCTGTCAGTTGAGGCCTAAATCACGATAAGTTGTGTATGCGGTGTTTGGCCTTTTTGTGTGCCGTTGCTAGTCAAAGGAATCCATGTACCAATTCACCAGGTTGATGGTGCTCCCGAGATGAGCTCGGAAGGTTTATTGTACTAAATCTGGCCAGTGGACTTTATGTCCCGTATAATAAGAAAGTCGAGTGGTACTAATCTCGGATACCAAGGAGTCGATGAATTAATTTGTCAGTATATTTATGAATTGACGAGCACTAGATCTTTGATGCGGGAGGATGAAAGAATAATTAAGTGAGCGCGAAGTAAATTCATTTTTGAGCGGTAGTTCCATATTTGGTCCGTTAGTGGTATGACTAATATGCGTTTGACTAATCGATAAAGTGAATTAATTAATCATAAAGGTTTAATTAATATTTAATTGACTAAATGGGTTATATGAAATAATTCTAAGGGCTTGATTTAATTTAATTAACGGAGTGGGTTAAGAAATTAATTTGAAAGGCTCGATTGGAGTTGATTAGTCTAGGGAAGACTAAGGGGTCAACGAAAGTAAAACATTAAGGCCCAATTCAAAAGCCACTAGGTCTCCTTTGAAGCTACTATAAATAGCTTAAGTTAGGCATTTTGAAGACATAAGAAACCTTGTAGGAAAGGTTGCGTCTAAAGTGAGAAAGTTAAGTCTAGAGAGAGAACTCCATCTCCTTCATTGAAGTTTCTTCTTCGAAGTTGGTTTGGGAACTTTCTTCTTCGAGAGCTCAGCCATTACTAGCATAGAAACCCCCGTTGGATTGCTCAGCCCATTACATGATCAATATGCACCGTGCATATCTGTAACACTCAATTAGTTTAGACAAATCGATTTTAGAATCACACAATTATTTAAATTGACAGTATGTGAAAACTGTCTCAGTCACGAACCTAATTTATTTATCATAACTTTAACCAATGATGGGATCTATTTTGTCACACCAAACACCTCATTATCTAGTCATATGATATAAAGGGACTATATTCATAAACACAAATGATTAACTAAAATAATTTCAATCGATAAATCTGGGAAATAATTTTTCATATATGCAAAGCTTTTCAATTTTCAAAACTAACAAATCACAAACTAATGCATGCGCCCTAACATCCTTAAACAGGCTTGGCCAGAAGAATTCCAACTGCAAGACCTTGAAAGTAGTGCACTGTGCCCCAAAATGGCCTACATAAGGTGAGTTGTGACAACTGTCAAAGATCGGTCTTTACTCATTTTCGGGAACGTAGTATCAAATTACACCATCACCACAAGCCTTAAACAGATACGGTTCTTCCCAATAATAAGACTTGACTTCAAGTAGGAATTTCTTCTTCTACTGATATTATAACTCTCCAAGAACCAGTTTAGCAACCACATAATTTGCATAGTCATTGTACCAAGGTAGATTGCTACTAGCTCGAATCAACAACACATGCTCATCAGGAAATCCTTCCTGAATCTCTTCAAGGCCCTTTTCTTCCTGTATACCATTTTTCAGTCTCGATAGGTGATCTACTACTTGATTCTCCAATCCTTTTCTCTCTTGAATCTCTACATCAAACTCTTGGAGAAGCAACACCCATCGGATCAGTCGAGGCTTGGCACATTTCTTTTTGATGAGGTGTTGCAATGCAGTGTGATCTGTGTGTACAATCACTTTCACCCTTAGTAAGTAAGGCCAAAAATTTTAAAATCCATAAACTATTGCTAAATTTCCTTCTTAGTGGTGGAATAATTCCTTTGTGCAGTATTGAGTAGACGGCTAGCATAATAAATAACATGGAAATTCTTCTCTCTTCTTTGTCCCAAAACCACCCCTACAACCTGATCACTTGCATCACACATCAATTCAAATGGTTTCCTCCAATCTGGGGTAGCTACAATAGGGGCAGATACTAACCTCTTTTTCAGCTTTTCAAAGGCTCTCATGGACTGGTCATTAAAATGAAACAGAGCATCTTTTTCCAACAGATGATTGATAAACATAAATTAGACCTATATATTATGCACTTTTACTTGAGGTTTTGTTAGTATTTTTTATTAATTTTATGAGATATTTACTTAATTTTATTAGAAAATGTAAAATATTAAGAAAATAAGTAAGTAAAGAAAAAAAATAATAAAAGAAAAGTGAAAGAAAAAAATTGGTTTTTGGTAGTTTTAGGAAACTGGGCTGCTAAATGTAGCACATTTTTGCTATTTGTAGCACAAAAAATTTGATAAAATGCCTAAAATGCCCTTAAAACAGAAAATGTGAAATTTTGATGAAAAATTGGATGTAATTTGCGATTTAACAACGAAAAATCGGACCCAATATGAGATTTTACAGCAAAAAATCGCACCCAGAGTGCGAAAGTGGGGCGAAAAATCGCCCCACTTATCCGATTTTCAGGGGAAAAATCGCATAAGTGGGGCAATTTTTCCCCTGAAAATCGGATAAGTGGGGCGATTTTTCGCCCCACTTTCGCACTCTGGGTGCGATTTTTTGCTGTAAAATTGGAAAGTACGTGCGATTTTTTCCTATATGTACGCTTATAAGTGCCTTGCAAACCTTACAAAATCAAACTTCATTTCACATTTTCGAAGCAAAATTCTCTCAGACCATTCAAAAAATTTTGAAAAATCGCAAAATGGACGCAGGCGGCTCTCAACCACCACGGGGTCACGGGAAGGGCAAAGGCTTATTCATCCAGGTACAAATCGTATTATTTCGTTCATAATTATTGGAAACAGCTTAGGAAATCGCACCTATTGTGCAAAATTATAGGTAAAAATCACACCTGATGTGCGATTTTTAGGTGCGATTTTGTACCGAAAAATCGCAAATTGGTGCGATTTTGTAGGGAAAAATCGCCATCTGATGCGATTTTTTTGGACAAAATCGCATCTCCATGAAAATCGCATCAGATGGCGATTTTTCCCTACAAAATCGCACCAGATTGCGATTTTGTAGGGAAAAATCGCACCTATTGTGCGATTTTCTAGTTTAAAATCGCATAATAGGTGCGATTTTACCCCAAAAATATTATTTTATGTTCGTCTTTAATTAATTGTAAATATGATTAACTTTTGTCATGTTTTTTATTATTTTTCCTACTTTTAATGTTATTTTCATGTAATTTGATGTAGGTTGCGGGGAAGGCACTCCCGCGACAACGGCCCACAGCTTCTAATAGGAAGAAAAGAGCAGGCAGAGGTGTACCTCTCCGTGAGCTAGTAGATGATGAGAGCGACAGGGAGGAGGAGCGGCCTTTCATTGGCGGAGATGGGTTTCTTTCACCCTCAGGACGCGATGAGCAGCTCCCACCAGGTCAGTTTAGAATTTTCGACGAATATCATTTATATTTATTTATTTCTCGTATTACGTTTTGCTATTTGAATTGTTATTGTTAAATAAATTTGTTTATTGTAAATAATTTATTGAATTTAGTTACAAATAAGCGTGGGCGGAAAGACACATCTTGGATTGTGACTGAGCCGTGTACTGGTGGACCCATTGATGGGTCTGTTATTCCTAGTTGGAAAGGCCATGTGGCCTACAGATATAGACAGGACGGGGAGGATGGTGAGGAGGCATTACCACCTAGGACGCAGTTGCGATGCCACAATAGGGCAGGGTCTTGTGAGCGACTTGTTAAGTGGTTGGCCAAAATGCCTGACGACTGTCAGAGATTGTTGAGGGGTACCGGTTTGGCTCACCTGCCATCTATCATGCACACGGCCATTGATGCGCCACTTATATGTGCATTCATTGAGAGGTGGCAGCCCGATACAAACACATTTCATCTCCCTGTCGGTGAGATGACTATTCTCCTGCACGATGTGTGGGAGATACTTCGTGTCCCCGTAGAAGGTAGTATGGTCGCTGATTGTACTGACAAGAGTGTGATGTGGGGACTTTGTAGAGATCTGTTGTAGGTGTCAGCGAGTGATGGGGATTGGAAGATGAATCACACAGATGGTGGGGTACTATCTGAGTTCGTGTTCGCGAAGCGGGCGATTTCGGAGACGCACACTATGCACATGCCCCATGATTTGGAGGCTTGGTTGTGGCTGGCCATTGGTTGTACTTTATTGGTGGACAAGAGTTCCAATAAGATTAGGCCACAGCACATTGTACAACTTAGGGGCCAGTTGCACAATGTGCATCAGTATGCTTGGGGAACATCTGCACTAGCTTACCTGTATAGACATTTAGGTAAGGCTAGTAGAGGTAACTGTAGCGGGATGGCAGGTTGTTTGACGCTGCTTCAGGCATGGATATACGAGCATTTTTCGGCGTTCAGGCCGCACTCTGTGCCTATGTCTGACGATCTACACGTGCCGCGCGCTGCTTTGTGGAGTGTTGGCATCCGACAGGGCACCAGTTCCCGTCTCCGGAGGTATCGGCATGCACTTGACCACCTGCGACCGGAGGAGGTATGTTAAACTATATTTGTACCTTTTATAATTACAGTTTTAGTTAAATTGTAAATATTTCATAAATATCTAACAACAATTGTATATGTTAAAGGTGACATGGACACCGTACGGTATGTATCCACATCTCCGCATCCCGATCACCACGTACAGGGGATTGATTGCATGTGGCGACGAGGTTGAGCCGTACATACCGGATAGGTGCGTGCGCCAGTTGGGGTTCGTTCAGGATATCCCATGCGCCATCCTCCAACCGAAGGCGGCGTACAGGCCGTATGCCAGTGGGTACAATGTGGATTTCGATTTGGAGTTCGCCAAGAGCGTATGGCAGTCTGCAATGTTCTCTAGTATACGGCCTGATCTCCTGCAGCATTCAGAGTATCCCGGCGCTACCACACCTGAGTACATCACATGGTTTCGCCTTCACTCCCACCCGTACCTGTTCATCGATGGCCCCCCCCCGATGATGATGGTGGAGTTCCGCCCCGCACCAACACAGAATATGTATGTAACTTGTTTTTATATTTAATTTTATTTAATAATATTTTTTCATTGGTTTTGAATATAGACAATTACTAATTAATTTCGTCGTGTTGACTTTGTAGTGGGTGAGCCGATTTACACATTTAACTGAGCAATGTGTACATGTCATAAGAGATCATGGATTACCAGAGACGGACGAAATGGAGGAAGCGTTGAGGGCGGAGCTAGATCGATGGCATTTAGCTGGGTGATTGTAGCAGATTACTTTATATATATGTATTTTTTTTTTTAGATTGTGATGCTATGACGATTCTGTTATGTTATTATTTACATGCTTAATCCTTTTTTAGTTGTTTGGTATTTAATGCTCTTTTGATATTGAAATTGGAAAAATAAATAAATGACAATTATGAAAAAGAACGATGTAATCTTTAAATCAAAGTTCAATGCTACAAACAATCATGGTCCGCAAATCATGTCCCAATGGTCCAGCCTATTTTTAAATTCATCAGATGCTGTAAACGTAGCCATAGATTCATCGCAATGATGTCTCCACAACAATGCCAACGAAGGTACAGGACAATCATCGGTCAAACGGACATGAACGAAATGATTACCACGAACGTGTGCAATGGATATCTGACGAGATGGTCTTCCCCTACCCCGCAACTGCCTCAAAGGTAAACTCATGACTCAAATCCCTCTGAAGGTCGGGCAATCCATTTGGATCCTGCGTCATTAATCAAATTCAAACTAATAGTAAGTACTTACATAAACAATGTGCAATATTTCCATGAAAAAACTCATGCATGTGAGTAGGTATTTTTTAAATAAATCACGCGAACAATGTGCAATATTTCCATGAAAAAATTGCATGCAAATACGGTTTTTTCAGAAAAATCGCCTGCAATAGGCGATTTTTCTCGAAAAAATCGCCTGCTTTTTGCGATTTTGCCTAGGAAAATCGCAAAAAGCAGGCAATTTTTCAAAGAAAAATCGCCCATAATTGGCGAATTTTGTGTAAAAAATGCCAACACTGTGCGATTTTTTACACCACATTCGCCAATTATGGGCGATTTTCCCCAATAAAATTGCAAAACATGTGCGATTTTTTTGGCAGCATGATAAAAACAATACAAAAGTATTAGATTCGTACCATTTTTGCGTCAATTTTGAAGTAGACTCTATCCCAAGCTGAACGAACGATGCGTTTCAATTTGTTTCTACGATTTTTAACGTTTTTTGAATGATTTGGAAGACTTTCGTAAGATTTTTGAGGGTGTTTTGAATGTTTTGAGATGTTTTTTGAATTTTGTGAAGTATATTACTTATTCATACATTAAGGGCATTTTTGTCATTTTATTTTTTTTGTGCTACAAATAGTAAATTTGTGCTACAAATAGTACGATCCTTTAGGAAAAGCATTGGCACGGAACCCAATACTACTTAGGTTATATATATTTTGCCTACGGGTTTAGAAAAGAGGGCAGCAAATTAGGGGGTTTTCTTGGGTTTTTTATTAGCTTAAGGATTTTTCATTCTTCCTCCAGGTTTTTGAGGTTTAATTAATTTTATATTTTATTCATATTTTAATATGATGAATTATATTGTTTTTTTGATAGTTTTAATTATGTTTAGACGCTAAATCTTTTTAATATCGGACTTGGATGTAGTCACTGGATTATTTGGTTTGATTAAATTCATGGAGTTGTGATTTCTTTATTGGTCAATATTTGATACTCTTGATTTTATTTCATGTCGATACTTGATCACTATTTGCATGTTCTAAGGTATTAATTGATGGAACGAGAGTTGAAAATTAATATTAGTTCGTGGGAGTATTAGACTTGGAGAGTGTTTTGTGAGAGTAGGAACACAATCTTTGCAGTCTTTAATTCCAATGTTCTTAATGTGCTTTTGTTAATTCCTATTGTCATGAGAGTAGTCATAGGGTTAATCTAAGTAAGAGAGTTATAACACGAGAGTGTATAATTCTTAAATTGGTGAATTGTTGTGAGATTAATGAAGGTCAAAAAGAACACTTTTATAAGTTTAATTAAATTGGGTAGACAGTAGGTGAACCCAATATCCTAGGTTTCCTTTTCTTATTGTTTAGTGCAGCTATCACGATTTTGTTAGTTTTGGTTGTGTCTTTTAGGTTACTTTAGAAGTTTAGTTTGAAGTGCTGTGATTGTAATTTGTCTGAATAATAATAAGAATTAGTCTATACCTGGTAGTTGATTTCTTTCTCCGTGGGATCGACCCTACTCTCTGCTGTGTTACTTTTATTCGTTTGAGTAGGTTTATTTGATTAAGTGTGATGACCGCTTGTCAAATTTGGCGCCATTGCCAGAGAAGGCAATAATCAATATCAAAATTAGATTATTTCTGTTATTGATTCATATTTTTTTTCTCTGTTTTATTATTGCTCTGTTACTACTCTTTCGTTACTTTGTCCAATTCTTATATGTGAAGTTTTGATTCTTGCCTTTTGTTATTTGATCCAAAAATTCAGAAGACTGCTCGCCCATTAAGAAATAAAGCAAGGTTAAGGAAGGAGAAAATTCAGAGTGACATAATGGCTGATCAGAACAATGATACTAGGACACTGGGGGAGTACTTTGCACATACAGAGGATACTATCAGCCCAAGTATCACGAGACCCACTATTGCAGCAAATACTTTTGAGCTAAAGCCAGCTTTGATCCAAATGATGCAACAGAATCAGTTTTCAGGATTGTCCAATGAAGATCGTAATGCTCATGTGGAGAACTTTTTGGAGTTATATGTTACCATCAAGATCAGTGGAGTGCCAAATGATACAATCCAGCTGAGACTTTTTCCTTTTTCATTGAGGGGAGAAGCCAAGATTGGGCTAGACACAAGTGATCCAAGTTCTATTACTACCTTGGATGGTCTATAGAAAGCATTCTTGAGCAGTTTCTTTCCACTAATTAAGCTGGTTAAGTTGTGTAATGATATTGTGGGGTTTGTTCGAGAAGATGATGAGACATTGCATGATAAATGGACCAGATTTAAAGAGTTGCATAGAAAGTGTCCTCATCATGGGTTACACAAGAGTGTATTAGTTCAAACATTTATCAAGGGTTAATAGAAGGTATAAGGAACAATATTGATGCTGTAGCTGAAGGTTCTTTGATGAACAAATTGAAAGATTATCTACCCGGGCCTGGTTAAAAACTCACTTTCGTGCTATACATTCTAGAATTGGAATCTTTGACCAGGCCTAGACTCTTGCAAAATCGCTATTTCAATCCTTGCTTCAAATAACATTGCGCAAAATCTTGGTTTGTAGACATTCGATTTACCATGCAACAATAATTTATAATTAAAAGCAGAATCATAGAAAGTACCTCTTGAAGCGTGATCGCTTGTATGACTCAAGACTATGATTGCACGTTGTGTGAGAAAAGATCTAGCAACCAATTGATCAGCAATCAACATAATTGGGTCGCCAAAAAATTCAGCTACCACCGCCGCCTTAAGAGCGTGAATTACACGCGCCACCTAGGCTTTGAGAAAGGGCTTCACGTGCCGCCACACACTACCTATATGCCGCCTGAGAAGGACCAAAATTCGGCCACCTTTATGGCTTGTATGCAGCCGCAAATTAGCCTACAAAATCCGACTTTAGAGGGAGAAATTTATTTCTCTCTCTAGGATTTTATCTCTCAAGTTTTCTTGTCTTGAAAACTTATGAATTGTGTGTTATGTAATTGTAATCCCTTGTCTATATATAGAGTTACAAGAGAGACCTCAAGTTGGTTTAGGATTAGTCTTCCTTTAGGTAATTAATTAGTTTCCAAATCCAATTAGGTAACTAATTTAAAAGGATAATACAAATCCAATTAGATTTCCTAATCTCTAGGATTTGCTAATTCTAATTGAAATTTAAGACTTAATTAATTAATTAAATAATTGCACTTTGTTAATTACTTAATTAAAGCTTAGGAATAATTAATTGAAATAATTAATTTTACTTATTCAATTAACCCACTACAAAATTAATCGTACCACTAACGGATTAATTTTGACACTACCATCCTACACTAGAACTGCTTCCGGAACAACTAAATGAATTTATTCTTAATTTCCTCACATCAAAGATTTAGTGCTCGTTAATTTATTCATTTACAGATAAATTAATTAATTAACTTCTTTAATTCCTAGACTAGTATCACTCGACTTTTTTACCATACCCAACATAAGTCAACCGGCTGGGTTTAGGATAATAAACATAACGAGCTCAATGGAGCACATCACCACGGACGCACCGGTACATGGTTTCCTTTCGACAAGCAACAACATACCAAGTAACTAAACACGCACACCCAACACACCGAGACTATTGGCCACAATTGACCTCACCCATTTGCAGATCAAAGTACACTATGTCTAATCCTCATGCCCTCTCAAGTCTAGGGATTAAGAGATAGAATACTAAGAACGATTTGTCTATTAAATCAGTACAAGGCAAATCATTCTAAATGGTCAAGTTCAATAAGCCACGGGCATATCTATATAATTCAATTAGTTTAGACAAACCAATTATCTGAATCACATAATAACCTAAACCAACAATTTGTCCAAAACTATCTCGGTTACGAACCTCATTTATATATTATGTCTTTTAACCAACGATGAGATCTACTGTGTCACACCAGACACGTCATCATCTAACTACATAATATAAATGGACTAAACATGCACAACATATAAACCAAAACATTAAATCGATATATTAACTGGGATAAAGTTTAATACAAGCATAACTTTAGTAGTCAATCCTAACAATCTCCCACTAATACTTAAGCTGTGCTTTAAGTATATAACTACATTCAATCTTATACACTCTATAATATATCTAGATAAATTATCATGGCTTTCCTAAGTATCTGATCCCCATACCCTCCACGTGAGCCTCAATGACTTTTGAAGTCAATATCTTCATGAAAGGATCTGTAAGGTTATCCTCCGATGATATCTTAGCCACGACCACGTCTTCCCTTTTGACGATATCTCGTATCAGGTGGTACTTGTGCTGTATGTGTTTACTCGCCTTGTGGGCTCATGGTTCCTTCAAGTTTGCTACTGCACCGCTGCTATCACAGTACACTGTGATTGACTTCTGCAAATCAGGAATCACGTTTAAGTCCACTAGGAAGTTCTTGAGCCATACTGCTTCTTTCGCTGCCTCTGATGCGACAACGTATTCAACCTCCATGGTAGAGTCCGCCACGCATTTCTGCTTGACTCTCTGCCAAACTATGGCTCCACCTCCCAAAGTAAACACATACCCTGAGGTAGCTTGCTCTTGTCCCTGTCGCCTTGAAAATCTGAATCTGTGTAACCTCGGGGTACCAGCTCAGGCGCCTGATAGACCAACACTTGGTCTCTCGTTCTGTGCAAATACTTAAGAATGCATTTTATTGCATCCCAATGAGCATTCTTGGGGTTACTCTGATATCTGCTTACAATGCCAACGGCATAACAGATATCAGGCATCGTACACAACATGACATACATGAGACTTCCTACTGCCGAAGCATAAGGAACTGTCTTCATGGCCTCTATCTCCTCAACAGTCTTGGGAGGCTGTTCCTTAGATAGATGCCCTCCGTGTCTGAAAGGTAGAAAACCTTTCTTGGAGTTCTACATGATAAAACGGGCCACAATCATATCTATGTATGAAGCTTGGGAGAGCGCTAACGAACGTTTCCTACAATCTCGAATTATCTTGATCCAATGATATGTTTCGCTTCTTCTAAGTCCTTATTTTCAAATTTTTTGGAAAACCATATCTTTACGTCTGATAACACTTTCTTGTTGTTGCCAATCAATAGAATTTCATCTACGTAAAGTACAAGAATCACCACCGTATTTCCATCACGTCTGCGATATACAAATTGCTTATCCGGACATTGAGTAAATTCGTAGGAATGGATTACCTCATCAAATTGGATGTTCTAAGACCTGGATACCTGCTTAAGTCCGTAATTAGATTTCTTCAGCCTGCAAACCTTATGCTCTTGGCCTTTTTCAATGAATCCCTCTGGTAGCTGTATGGAGATGGTTTCCTCAAGACTTCCGTTAAGGAAAGCTGTCTTAACATCCATCTGTCATATCTCATAATCTAAATAAACAGCTATGGCCAAGAGAATCTGGATTGACTTAAGCATGGCTACCAGGGAGAAGGTTTTCTTGTAATTGATTCCCTCTTTCTGAGTATACCTCTTCGCCACCAGCCTAGCTTTAAAGGTTTCAACCTTTCCGTCAGGTCATCTCTTGCGTTTGTAGATCCACTTACATCCAATGGACTTGAACCCATCAGGCAGGTCCACAAGCTCCCAGACTTGATTGTGGTCCATCGACCCCATCTTGGATATCACTGCCTTTTGCCAAGATTCTACATCTTTATCTTGGAAAGCCTCATTGTAGTTTACTGGGTCAGGTTCAGGCGCACGTGGGACTAGGTCTGAGGCCTCTTCCACTCCAATGAACCTGTAAGGATGTCTTACAACCCTCCACTATGATAAGGCACCACCTGCGTAGGTACATCATCTGTGATATCTTATGCAGTGTGTGGTGTATCTACTTGTGCTAGTGTATCAGGATTATCAGTTTGTCTCCTAAGCTATTCTAGTACTATCTTGCTCTTGGGCTTCTGATCTAAGAATATAGTCTTTCTCTAAAAATCTGTTGTTGGTACTAACCAACACCTTCTGATCTTTAGGACTATAAAATAGACCACCCTTCATTCCCCTAGGATATCCTACAAATAGCATTACTTCAGTTCTTGCATCTAACTTAGCTGCATCTGCCTTAAGCATATGTGTTGGGCAATCCCAAATTCTGAGATGTCTTAGACTGGGGTTATGCCCGTTCCATAACTCTACTGGGGTTGAAGACATGATTTTAGATGGTACAGAATTAAGGATCTACATCGTTATTTCTAAGGCATACCCCCCGAACAAACTCGGCGAATCACTATAGCTCATCATTGGCCTAACCATTTCCATGAGAGTTTGCTTCTTTCTTTCTGCTACACCTTTCTGCTGTGGTGTGCCAGGTGCAGACAACTGAGACTGAATTCTGACCTCGCTGAGGTATTCTCAAAATTCGTGAGACAGGTACTCACCACTACGACCTAGTCACAATGTCTTGATACTTTTACCGTGATGGTTCTCCACATCTGCCCGATACTCTTTGAATTTACTAACCATTCAGACTTGTGGCGCATTAGGTAAATGCATCCGTACCTTGAGTAATCATCCGTGAAGGTCACAAAATACTCAAACCCACCTCGTGCTTGGACTGACATAAGTCCACACAAGTTAGAGTGAATAAACTATAATACTTCTTTGGATCTATAACCTTTTGCCTTAAAAGGTCTCTTGGTTATCTTACCTTTCAAGCAAGATTCGCAAGTTGAATAACTGTTAATCTCTAATGAACTTAAAGGTTCATCATTGACCAACCTTTGAATCATACTAAGGTTTATATGACCTAGCCTGAGGTGCCAAAGATAGGTTTGATTCGTTTCAGAAGGTTCTTTCCTCTTATTATTGTCAGATGATGCGCTATCTATATCTATGTTTTGCACAACAGGGGAGTTTGATTTAATTATAAACAAAATTCAGCTAATGAACCAGAACAAATAACATATTTTCTAATAACAACAGAATCATCAGAAAAATAAACTTATAACCATTCTTTAAGAGTTTATAAACTGAAACAAGGTTCTTTCTAAAATTCGGTAAATAAAGACAATTAACTAAATCTAGCCTTAAATTTTCAAAATTAAGGCTGACTACTCTCACTGCTTCTACTGACACTCTTGTAGTGTAGCCCAAGTAGATGTCAACCCCTGCAAATAATTACAAACATGATCAGTGGCTCCTGAATCAACACACCATGTATCTGTGGGAATCACCGCTAAACATGTCTCAGTAATTAAGGCAGAAAATGTCGTACCTTTAAGCTTTGGACAATCTGATTTCCAATGTCCTATCTTCCCGCACTTGAAGCACTTGCCTTTGGGCTTGCTCTTCTTTGCAATTTCAGGCTTAGCAGCAAGTTTCTTGGCATTCTTCTTCTTCTTCTTCTTGTTCTTGCCTTTAGGCACAGAAAAAGAACTTGAAGCCTTCACTGTGACCAAAGCTTGCTTCTTCTCGCGGAAGATGCCTTCGGACGACACTAATGCTGTTCAGAGCTCGGGTAGAGTATACACTCTTTGGTTCATATTGTAGTTGACTCGAAACTACTCAAAATTAGAGGGTAGACTCTGGAGGATAATATCGATCTGACTTTTGGGGTCTATCTCTCCTCCCAACACCTCTATCTCATTAATGTTAATGATCATGTGAAGCACATGATTTCTCATCGACGTGCCCTTAGCCATTCTGGTATTCATTATCTTTCTCATGGCTGATTGCCTAGCTGTCCTACCTTGATGAGCAAATATCTCTCTCAGGTGAGTCATCATGTTAAAGGCAGAAACCATGGGATGAAGCTGATGTTGCAGCACATTCGACACTGAGGCCAGAAAGTAACACCGCGCAATCTCATCCGCTTTTCTCCACCTCGCATAGGTATCCCTATCCTCTTGAGGAAATTCATCATTTGGCACATCTGGACAGACTTCGGTGAGCACAAACTTATATTGCTTAGTCGTCAGGACAATGTCCAAATTGCGACTCCAATCGACATAATTAGGACCATTTAACTTGTTGTTATTCAAAATTGTAGCTAAAGGATTGAATGCCATATCGAATACTGAAAATTAAATAAACAGACAATGTTTTATTGCATATCATAGAATTTTAAAATTAACAAGAAATTCTAACAATTATTGACTTCCCTAAAAACAATAATTTAAGCCACTGACATCTCATTCACCGGGATTCTCGCAGGCCACGATAGTGTGGACGTTTATGCTAACTCACATTCGTTTAAGAAGAACTAAGTTCATTAACTACATTATCTGACCAGATGATCTATTGATCAATATAGCTAATAGTCAGTGCTTTCAGCCGTACAAATAAGCAGCGTAACCTCGATGGGAGGAATACTGCAAATTGTACACTAAGTGTGTGCCATTACGTGACTTGTAAACTTGTTACCTCAGGATAGTGCGCCTCAGATTAAGAGGGTATCACATTTCTCCTTGTTAAACTTACTTTAGTCATCTTACTTAGAAATTTATAATCTAGCAATCTCGTGGTTGGACTCATCTGAATGGAGGAAGGCCCTAATGCCAACGCACAAGTCCACCCACATCACATCTGAACCTGTAATGGTGGCTATGGGAATATTAAACCAACTTGCTCCCACTTAGATTTCTAAATTGAGGGTTTTCCAGTTTTAAAATTCAATTAACTAATCCTAAGTTATATGCAAACATAAAACCAATCATGCTTTAAAATCATCCATCTAAAATACAACACAAAAAATTAAAGCATAAAATTAAAACTATGAATACAGGAAATAAATAGGAAAAATAAATTTCCCGACTATCATGATTTTAATTGCTTCCATCTTGTGCCTTGATCTCGTGTCCCGTCACGCCACTCGATGGATTGAGTCTTGAACTTCAAAAAATGAAATATGGAAGAAAAATGGGTAGAAACGCAAGCCAAACGGGCCGGGCGTGCGCCGCGCGCACTCACAAGCGACGCGCAGCAGTTGTTGCCGGTTGTAGGCGGCGGCTCCTGCCAGCGAGTCATAGCCGGGGCCACCCCCACCTCTGATTCTTCCTTCGTTTCTTTTCCCACGCTATTTGGACTTCTTGCAATTTGTTTTGGATTTTCTTGGGTTTCTACGAATTAACCATAACCCAAAACCCACGAATTCAAGTTACCCACCATGACGCCTTCGATTACAAAAAATTAATTCTCCTACTACAAGGCTTTCTAGGAAAATTAAAATCGAATTACATAGAAAAAATCCTACTACAGATTTGATGTAATCCTACACGGCTTCCAGCACGTGGTTATACTATTAAAAGCATTCATAATAAAACTAAACCTGAACATGTCCGGGGGTTTAATTAAAAACCATACAAACACAACTATAATAGTTGGGATTTCTAAATCACCTGCAAATAAAACCATGTAATAAATCAAATAAGTACAAAACCAAAAACTAGGCTCTGATACCAATTGAAAGATTATCTGCCCGGGCCCGATCAAAAACTCACTTTCGTGCTACGCATTCCAGAATCGAAATCTTTGACCAGGCCTAGACTCTAGCACAATCACCATTCCAATCCTTACTTGAAATAACATTAAACAGGATATTGGTTTGTACTTATTCGATTTACCACACAACAATAATTTCTAATTAAAAGCGGAATCATAGAAAGTACCTCTTGAAGCGTGTTAATTCGGGTGATCGCTCGTATGACTCAAGAATATGATTGCATGTTGTGTGGGAAACGATCTAGCAACCAATTGATCAGCAATCGAAACAACTAGGTCGCCAAAAAATTCAGTAACCACCACCACCTTAAGCACGTGAATTACACGCGCCACCTAGGCTTTGAGAGAGGGCTTCACGCGCCGCCACACACTACCTTTGTGCCGCCTGAGAAGGACCAAAATTCGGCCACCTCTATGGTTTGTATGCAGCCATAAATTAGCCTACAAAATCTGACTTTAGAGGGAGAAATTTATTTCTCTCTCTAGGATTTTATCTCTCTAGTTTTCTTGTCTTGAAAACTTAGAATTGTGTGTTATGTAATTGCTAATCCCTTGTCTATATATAGAGTTACAAGAGAGACCCCCAGTTGGTTTAGGATTGGTCTTCCTTTAGGTAATTAATTAGTTTCTAAATCCAATTAGATAACTAATCTAATAGGATAATCCAAAACCAATTAGATTTCCTAATCTCTAGGATTTGCAAATTCTAATTGAAACTTAAGACTTAATTAATTAATTCAATAATTCCATTTTGTTAATTACTTAATTAACCCTTAGGAATAATTAATTAAATAATTAATTCTACTTATTCAATTAACCCACTACAAAATTAGTCGTACCACTAACTGATTAATTTTGGCACTACCATCCTACACCAGAATTGCTTTCGGAATAACTAAATTAATTTATTCTTAATCTCCCCACATCAAAGACTTAGTGCTCGTTAATTTAGTAATTTATTGATAAATTAATTAATTAACTTCTTTAATTCCGAGACTAGTACCACTTGACCTTTTTACTATACCGGACATAAGTCCACCGACCGGGTTTATATAATAAACATAACAAGCTCATCTCGGGATCACCATCACCCCGGACGCCCCGGTACATGGTTTCCTTTCTATAAGCAGCAACACATCAAGTAACTAAACACGTGCACCCAACCCACCTAGACTATTGACCACAATTGACCTCACCCATTGGCAGATCAAATTACATTTTGTCTAATCCTCATGCCCGCTCAAGTCCAGGGAATCAGAGATAGAATACTAAGAACGATTTGTCTATTAAATCAGTACAAGACAAATCATTCTAAATGGTCAAGTTCAATACGCCCCAGGCATATCTATATGATTCAATTAGTTTAGACAAACCAATTATCTGAATCACATAATAACCTAAACCGACAATTTTTCCAAAACTATCTTGGTTACGAACCTCATTTATATATTATCTCTTTTAACCTATGATGAGATCTACTGTGTCACACCAGACACCTCACCATCTAACTATATAATATAAATGGACTAAACATGCACAACATATAAACCAAAACATTAAATTGATATATTAACTGGGATAAAGTTTAATACAAGCATAGCTTTGGTATTCAAACCTAGCTCAAATCACTTGATGAAGCTTATGAGTTATTGCAAAGTACGGCTACGAATGGAAGTCAATGGTCAAGTGGAAGAAATACTTTTAAGAAGACTGCTGGGACATTTGAAGTCAATGAGTTCAGCATTCTCAATGCAAAGATTGATGCATTGACCAAGGCGATGGGAAGTATGGAGAGTATAAATGTTGTTTCTGATGTCATTGTTTGTGAATTTTGTGCAGGCCCTCATCAAAGTTCACTATGCATGCAAGTGCCAAATGCACAATATGTCTCAAATTTCAATGGGCAAATGTAGCAGAACAATCCATACTACAACACATTCAATCCTGGTTGGAGGAATCATCCAAATTTTTCTTGGAGTAATCAAGGGAATCAAAATGTTGATGCGAAACCACTCAATCCTCCTGGTTTTCAAGTAAAGCAGCATCAACCAGCTCCTAAGTCAGCATTGGAGTTAAGTTTGGAAAGAATTGAGAGGTCTCTAATTGAGAACAATGACAGAATGAATCGAATAGAATCAGCTCATAGGACTTTGGAGTTGCAAATGAGTCAGATGGCTACATTAATGAATTCCCGTGAGCAAGGTCACTTACCTAGCAAGCCTGAGATCAACCCTCATGAGCATTGAAAAGCAGTTACATTGAGAAATAGTAAGAAAGTGTGTGAAGAGGAAGAGACTAAGCCCAATGAAGATGAAGATTATGTGATTGTTGAAGAGAAAGATAAGATTGAGAAGATTAATGACAAGGAAGTGGAAAAAAAAGGAAGAAAATATATCAGTTCCACCGCTGGTTCAACCTTATGTTCTACAGGTTCCTTTTCCATAGAGATTGCAGTAATTGAAGCAAGATAAGTAGTTTGAAAAGTGCTTTAAGTTTTTAGGCAATTACATATTAACATTCTTTTTGCAGATGCTTTAACTCAGATTCCAGCTTATGGAAAGGTTTTGAAAGAAATTATTTCTAATTGAAGAAAGGTGGAAGATTTTGAGACAATAGCATTGTCTGAGGAGTGTAGTGCAGTCATTCAAAGGAAGTTTCCTCCAAAACTTAGAGACCCAGGAAGTTTCTCTATTCCTTTTACTATTGGTGATGTTGAATTTGGAAAAGCCTTATGTGATTTACGTGCTTGTGTTTCTCTAATGCATTTGTCTGTTTCCAGAAAACTTGGTCTAAAGGAATTGCAGTCAACTAACTGTTGGTGTATATGCCCTAATGAGGGCTATTTATGTAAATAAACTTTGAGGGTTATTTATGTAAATAAGACATTTGTCGTTTGATTGATTATTTATCTGATGAGTTAATTTCATGAAATTATATTCTTGTGCATATTGAATTTTATGAAATCGATCCGCCAAAAGAAACACTCCATGGACTGTTAGATCATGAGTGATTCTTTTGAGTAGTACTCGTACGAGGATCCTTAGACCAGAAATCACTGCATAGTCTTAGGTGAATTAGAGTGTGCTTTGACATATGCCTAACGGGACCGTAACAGGTTGCCAAGTACGGGTATGATTGGGTACACTATGAGTCACGCTAAGGTATGTAGGTGAAGTGATGGGACTACAAGTCTCTCTTAAATGAGAGATGATATCTTGGCCGCTTGATAGTGAACTGAGAAGTGCATGGCCGTGCCCAAGAAATGATAAGGGTTATCATTTGCTTGATTAAGTTCAGTGTCACTAAGAGATCAAGTAAAACGTTTAGCTATATAAGGATGATTGGTTCCATGCCTTATGCTAAACTGGATATCAGTGTAGAGGACATTACGTAGTATGCTCGGAAGGTTGTGTTGAATCACCATTCGACCCTCCGTTCTGAATTGTGTAGTCATTATGTCTTGCTAGAGACCACTAATGATTTATGGATTAATTAATGAGATTAATTTATTCATTGTCAATTTGGAATGGGCCTACAGGATCGCACATAAGTGAGTTCGATGATTCAGAATTAATTAAAATTGCCTGTTATAAGTATAAGAGTTATACTTAAATAGATAATATTTAATTAAATGGTTTAATTAAATATTATTGAAGAGTTTTATGGTATTAATTAAAAGTTAATTAATTACCTGGGAAGAATTGAGTTGAGCTGATAAATCAAGGGACCTAATTGTGAATTAAGGTTCTTGACCCATCAGCCTGATCCATGGATCAATGGGTTGATCCATGGTGTTGGTAAAACCCAACTCAGTAAATAATTAATTAATTATTATTAATTATTATTTATAATTAATTAAAACAGATACTTCTCTAAAATCAGAGAAGTATCTGGAGTCTGTTAAAAAAGTTTTAACAGACTCAGTTTTTAAAATATACGTTTGAAATTTTTTAACGACAGATCGGACTTCAGGAGAGAGGTTCTTCCAAGAAAAGAAAAATTATTCTTCCCACAAAGAGAAAAACGTTTTCTCTAAACAGGCAAAATTTTGGGGCTAGCACCGGTTCTGAGAGAACTCCAGTGCAAGAACGTAGAGACAATTCGCTTGAATTGTTCTGTGGTGGTGAACGCAGTCTTCCCAAAGGATCCAGGCGGCTGCACAACCGATTACGCGTCGAGGGTAAGACCCGAATCCTCTTAGAATTTAGGCTATTCCGTAGCATAATTTAGGAAATTATGCATGCCTAGTTCCTACACTAACATCACTTTGCAACTAGCTGAAAGATCTTTAACTTTTCCTAAAGGGATTTTGGAAAATGTGTTACTTATAAGTGCAGAAGTTTTACATTCCTGTTGATTTTGTTGTGTTAGAAATGGATAAGGATGAGAAAATTCCAATTATTTTAGGACGTCATTTTCTAGCTACTGCTGGTGCTATGATTGATGTTAAAAATGGGAGTTTGAAATTTCATGTTGGTGAAGAGTCTGTGGAATTTAATTTTTCTAAAAACTATAATCCTGCATTTACTGATCATGATTTTAGTGTTGATATGCTTGAGGAACTAACTGAATTTTTATTCTTTGATTGAGATTTCTAAAGATCCTCTTGAATTTTGTTTAAATAATGCAGGTGCTATAGATCATGAGAGGAAAAAAATTGCTGAAGTTGCATGTGCTTTGGAACTGCCACAGATAGAAGAGGTATGTTTTGAACAGCTGATCCATGGTATGTCTCTACCGTCTCCTTCATGTATTGAAACTCCTGTTCTTCAATTGGAACCACTCCCTGCACATCTCAGGTATGCATTTTTAGATTAGAATGATACTTTGCCTGTGAATGTGAGTTCTTTGTTGACTGATGCACAACTTGAGAAATTGTTGCGTGTTTTGAGATTGAGAAAGAAAGTTATAGGTTGGACAATTTCTGATATTAATGGAATTAGCCCTTCTGTATGCATACATATAATTTTAATGGAATATGATTATAAACCAATAATTGAACATCAAAAAAAACTAAATACTCACATGAAAGAAGTTGTTAAAAATGAGATTCTGAATGGTTAGATGTTGGAATTGTTTATGCTATTTCTGATAGTGTGTGGACTAGTCCTGTTCAAGTAGTGCCAAAGAAAGGTGGGATAACTGTTGTTGCAAACGAAAATAATGAATTGATTCCCACTAGAAATGTAACTGGTTGGAGAGTATGCATTGATTATAGGAAGTTGAAAAATGCTACATGCAAAGATCATTTTCCTTTGCCTTTTCTTGAGCAGATTCTTGAGAGACATGTTGGGCATCAATTTTACTTTTTTCTTTGAAGGACCTATAGGCATGATTAACAAAAAAAAAATACGTAGCGAAAATGCCTAATATGTGTTTAGTGTTAATTAGCCCTACGTTTAAAGCATTTAATGCTTACATTTGTAGCGTAATCGATGCAGCACCTGGATCCTAATTGATGTTTATTCGAGAATTTGGATTACCACAAAAAGCACTTCCCTAGGAGATGTTCTCTACTTTCAAGCATTCGAGTTCTCTCAGAACCGGTGCTAGCCGTTTGCGTGCAAAGAAGAAAAAGTTTCTTGGAAGAATTTTGGTAAAAATTTTCTTTTTAGAAAAATCTTCTATATATCAATTGACTCTGTCTCGTAGCTTTATAGACATAAGACTGAGTCTGTAAAAATTTAATTAATTAGATAATTAAAATAATATTTACTTTACTGATTTGAGTTTTACCAAAACCCATGGATCACCCAGTGTCCCATGGATCAGACTGATGGGTCAAGAACCTTAATTTGTAATTAGGTCCCTTGATTTGTCAGCCTATTCCAATTCTTCCTAGGTAATTAATTAAATCTTAATTAATACCACAAAAATTTTCAATAATATTTAATTAAATACTATTTGTCTAAGTATAACAATTTTACTTAGTGCAGGCAATTCTGTATCATCGAACTCTCTTATGTGCGATCTTGTAGGCCCATTCCAAATTGACAATGGATAAATCAATCCCATTGATTAATCCATAAATCATGAGTGGTCTCTAGCAAAACATAATGACTACTCAATTCATAATGGAGGGTCGAATGGTGATTCAACACAACCTTCCAATCATACCACGTATGATCCTCTACATCGATATCCAGTTTAGCATAAGGCATGGAACCATCATCCTTATTTTTCTAAACATTTACTTGATCTATTAGTGACAATGATTTTATTCAAGCAAATGACAACACTTATCATTTCTTGGGCACGACCATGCACTTCTCAGTTCACTATCAAGTGGCCAAGATATCATCTTTCACTTAAGAGAGACTTGTATTCCCATCACTTCACCTACATATCTTAGCGTGGCTCATAGTGTACCCAATCATACCCGTACTTGGCAACCTGTTACGGCCCCATTAAGAGTATGTCAAAGCACACTACAATTCACCTAAGACCATGTAGTGATTTCTGGTATAAGGATCCTCGTATGAGTACTACTCAAAAGAATCACTCATGATCTTAGAAATCCACAGAGTATTTCTTTTAGCGGATCATTTCATGAATTAAAATATGCATAAGAATATTATATTCATGAAAATTAACTCATCTGATTAAAAGATCAATCAAGTGACAAATATTTATTTACATAAATAGCCCTTAAAAGGGCACATTCACCAATAATCTCCCACTTGCCCGTTGAAGGGCTATGTCCAAAACATTTTACGACCAAGCTTTATACATGTCTCTCAAACTTTGACTGTGATAGAGATTTTATGAGAAGATCTGTTACATTGTCGTCTAAACCTATTTTGCACACTTTCACATCTCCTCGATCGGTGATCTCTCGAATGAGGTGATAACGTCTGAGTATGAGTTTGGTCTTCTGGTGTGACCCAGTCTCCTTTGCTTGTGCGATGGCCCCGTTATTATCACAAAATAGGTCTATTTGATCTTGGATACTCGGTATCACTCCGATGTCTGAAACAAACTTCCTCAACCAAACAGCTTCATTTGCAGCATCTGATGCAGCAATATACTCAGATTCTGTTGTAGAGTCTGTTGGGTTTGAATACTAAAGTTTTGCTTATATTAAACTATTTTCTAGTTTGTATATATCGATTAAATGTTTTAGTTAAATTTTTTATTGTCCATTTATATTATGTAATTAGATGATGAGGCGTCAGGTGTGACACAGTAGATCTCATCATTGGTTAAAAGACATAATATATAAATGGGGTTCGTAACCAAGATAGTTTTGGATACACTGTCAGTTTAGGTTATTATGTGATTCAGAATTGGTTTGTCTAAACTAATTGAGTTATATATATATGCCTAGGGCATAATGAACTTGACCAATTAGGATGAATTGTCTTATACTGATTTAATAGACTATTCAATCCTAGTATTCTATCTCGTAATCTGTAGACTTGAGGAAGCATGAGGATTAGACATAGTGTAATTTAATCTGCCAAAGAGTGAGGTCACTTAAGGACAATAGTCTCGGTAAGTTGGGTGCGAGTGTTTGATTGCTTGGTGTATTGTTGCTTGTCGAAAAGGAAACCACGTACCAGTGCATCTGGGGTGATGGTGCTCCTAAGATGAGCTCGTTATGTTTATTATACTAAACTCGGCTGGTGAACTTATGTTCGGTATGGTAAAAAGGTCAAGTGGTACGAGTCTCGAATTATAAGAAGTTAATTAATTTATTTATCAGTAAATTAATAAATTAACGAGCAATATATCTTTGGTGTGGGGAGATTAAAGAATAACTAATTTAGTTGTTCCGGAAGTAATTCTGGTGTAGGATGGTAGTGCCATAATTAATCCAATAGTGGTACGATTAATTATGTAGTGGGTTAATTGATAAAGTAGAATTAATTATTTAATTAATTATTCCTAAGGGTTAATTAAGTAATTAACAAAGTAAAATTATTTAATTAATTAAGTCTTAAAGTTCAATTAGAATTAGAAAATCCTAGAGATTAGAAAATCTATTTGGATTTGGAAATCCTATTAGATTTGGATCCTAATTGGATTTGGAAACTAATTAATAATCCTAAACCTATTAGGAAGGCCAATCCTAAACCAACTTGGGGTCTCTCTTGTAACTCTATAAATAGACAAGAGATTAGCAATTAACAGTACACAATTCATAAGTTTTCAAGACAAGAAAACTAGATGGAGAAAGTCTAAAGAGAGAATTAATAAATTCTCCATCAAATTTGATTTTACTTAAGCTCCTAGTGGTGGTCAAACTCCCGAGAAAGTGCGGCGGTCTTCATCCTGAAGATACCGGCTGTGCGTGAGTCTTAGAGAGCGGCACATGGAGCAGTTTCTCTGTCGGTGGCGGCGCTTGGAGACCGCATGAGCGGCGGAAGCGTTTGGTTTTGAGACAGGGAATTCTGACGAGTTTTGTGGAAATTACTGATCAATTGCTTGTTAGTTCATTGCCCACACAACGCATGATCAAGTCTTGAGTCATACAAGAGAATCACTTAAGTACACGTTTCAAGAGGTAATTCTTAAACTTCTACTTTTATTAAGAATTTGTTGTTGTGTGACAAATTGAATAAGTAGAAGCTAAGATCCTGCACAATAGTTTTGTGCTAAAGCTTAGGCCTAGTCAAGAATTCTGATTCTGGAATGCGTAGCACAAAAGTGAATTTTTGACTGGGCCCGTGCAAATTATCTATTAATTGGTATCAGAGCTATGGTTTTGGCTTTGTACTTGTTCGATTTGTTTTATGGTTTTGTTTACAAGTGGTTTAGAAATCCCGGCTATTATGGTTGCGTTTGTATGTTTTAATTTAACCACAAGACATATTTGAGTTATTTTTTTTATGAATGCTTGTAATAGTAAAACCACATACTGGAAGCCGTGTAGGATTAGATTAATATCTAGTAGGATTTTTTCTATGTAATTTTTTATTTAATTTTCCTTGAAGCCTTGTAGTATGAAGATTTTGTGTAATCGAAGATGTTATGCTGAGCGACTTAATTTCCTGGGTTTTGGTTTATCGTTAATACATAGAAAACCAAGAATTACAAGAAGACCAAATAACGTAGTGGGAGTAGAAGACAAAAAATGGTGCGGGAGAATTCATTGGCAGATATCGTCGGCGGTGCGCTCGGCCTAGCCCATTCGGGTCGCGCGTGCGGATCGTTTTCTATTTTTTAAGTTTATTTCAATTTTTAGTTTTTCAAGATTCAATCCATTGAGTGACGTGACGGGACACGAGATCAAAGCAACAAATGAAAGTAATTAAAAACATAATATTCGAGAAATTTATTTTACTCATTTATTTCCCATATTTATAGTTTTAATTATATGCTTTAATTTTTGTGCTATATTTTATATGCATGATATAAAGCATGTTGGTTTAATGTTTGCACATAGCTTAGAATTAGTTAATTGAATGTTAAAACCTGAAAAACTCTCGTTTTAGAAATCTAATTGGGAGCGGGTTGGTTAATATTCTGATAGCCTCTATTACGAATTCATATGTGATGTGGGTGGACTTGCGCATTGGCATTAAGGCCTTCTTCCATATCGGATGAGTTCAACCATAAGATCACTAGCTTATAAATTTCTAAGTAAGATGACTAGAGTAAGTTGAAATTAGAGAACGGCGATACCTTCTCCATCTGAGGCGCACTATTCTAAGGTAATAAACTCAGAAGTCACGTAATGGCACACACTTAGTGTATGATTTGTAGTATTTCTCCCATCGAGGTTACGCTGCTTATTTGTACGGCTAAAAGCACTGACTATTAGCTACATTTATCAATAGATCATTTGGTCAGATAATGTAGTTAATGAACCTAGTTCTTCTCAAATGAATGTGGGTTAGCGTAAATGTCCACACTATTGTGGCTTGTAAAAATCCCGGTGAATGAGATATCGGTGGATTTAATTATTGTTAGAGGGATGTCAATAATTGTAAAATTTTATTTTCAAAATTCTTGTACTGAAACATTGTTTGTTTATTTATTTATAGTATTCAATATGACATTTAATCCTTTAGCTACGATATTAAAAGACAACTAACTAACCGGTCTAAACTATGTCAATCAGAGTCGAAATTTGGACATTGTCCTGATGGCTGAGCAGTATAAGTTTGTGCTCACTAAAGTCTGTCCAGATGTGTCTGATGATGAATCACCTCAAGAAGGTAGGGATGCCTATGTAAGGTGGAGAAAAGCAGATAAGATGGCGCGGTGTTACATTTTGGCCTCTGTGTCAAATGTTCTGCAACATCAGCTTCATCCTATGGTCTCCGCTTTTAACATGATGGCTCACTTAATAGAGATGTTTGGTCATCAAGGTATGACAGCAAGGCAATCAGCCATAAGAAAGATAATGAATACTAGGATGGCTGAAGGCTCATTGGTGAGAGATCATGTGCTTCACATGATCAGTAACATCAATGAAATAGAATTATTGTGAGGTGAAATTGATCAGGAGAGTCAGATCGATATCATCCTCCAGAGCTTACCTTCTAGTTTAGAGCAGTTTTGGGTGAACTACAATATAAACCAAATAATTTATACTTTTCCCGAGCTCTTAACAACATTGGTGTCGGCTGAAGGCATCTTCCAAGAGAAGAAGTAAGCTTTGGTCACAGTTAAGGCTTTGAGTTCCTCTTCCGCACCTAAAGGCAAGAGCAAGAAGAAAAAGAAGAGCAAGAATCATGCTGCTAAGCCTAACATCGCAAAGAAGAAGAAGCCTAAAGGCAAGTGCTTCAAGTGTTGTAAAACAGGACATTGGAAATCAGATTGTCCAAAGGTCAAAGGTACGATAGTTTCTGTCTTAATAACTGAGAAGTGTTTAGCGACGATTCCCACAGATACTTGGTGTATAGATTCAGGCACCACTAACCATGTTTGTTATTCTTTGCAGGGGTTCCAAATAACCCGAAAGCTTAAAGAATGTGGGCTAGAAGTCTACTTGGGAGATACTACAAGAGTGTCAGTAGAAGAGTAGTAACTATTAGATTCGAAAACAGTAGTTTAGATTTAGTCAACTGTCTTTATGTACCGAGTTTCAGAAAGAACCTGATTTCGATTTCTAAACTATTAAATGAATAGTTATAAGTTTATCTTTTCTGATAAATCTGTTGTTGTTAGAAAACATAGCAAACTTGTTTGTTATGGTTCATTAGTAGACAATTTGTTTTTTGATTAAATTAACTCCCCTGTTGTACAAAGTACAAAGTTAAATGGCGCATCATCTAACCTAAATAAGAGAACCTTCTAAAATGAATCAAATCTATCTTTGACATCTCAGGCTAGGTCATATAAACCTTAGTAGGATTCAGAGGTTAGTCAATGATGAAGCTTTAAGTTCATTAGAAATTGACAGCTATTCAACCTGTGAATCCTGCTTGGAAGGTAAGATGACTAGGAGACCTTTTAATGCAAAAGGTTATAGAGCCAAAGAAGTATTAGAGTTTATTCACTCTGACTTGTGTAGACCAATTTCGGTCCAAGCACGAGGTGGGTTTGAGTATTTTGTGACTTTCATAAATGATTACTCAAGGTACAGATACATTTACCTAACGCGCCACAAGTCCAAATGCTTTAATAAATTTAAAGAGTATCGGGAAGATATAGAGAAACATCACGATAAGAGTATCAAGACATTATGATCAGATCGTGGTGGAGAGTATCTATCCCATGAATTTTGAGAATACCTCAGTGAGGTCGGAATTCAGTCTCAGTTGTCTACACCTGGCACACCACAACAGAATGGTGTAGCAGAAAGAAGGAACAGAACTCTCATGGAAATGGTTAGGTCAATGATGATCTATAGTGATTTGCCTAGTTCGTTATGGGGATATGCCTTAGAAACCACAATGTACATTCTAAATCTTGTACCATCTAAAACTGTGTCTTCAACCCTTACAGAGTTGTGGAACGGGCGCCCAGTCTAAGACATCTTAGAATTTGAGGTTGTCTAGCGCACGTGCTTAAGGTAGATGCGGCTAAGTTAGATGCAAGAACAGAAGTAATGCTTTTTATAGGATATCCTAGAGGAACGAAAGGTGGTCTGTTCTATAGTCCTAAAGATCAGAAGGTGGTAGTTAGCACTAACGCCAGATTTTTAGAAGAAGACTATATTCTAGATCACAAGCCTAAGAGTAAGATAGTACTAGAAGAACTTAGAATGAAATCTAATACTCCTGATGCATCAGCACAAATAGATACACCACAAAACATAACACAAGATATCACAGCTTATGCACCTACACAGGTGGTGCCTCGTCATAGTGAGAGGGTTGTAAGACAACCCGACAGGTTCATTGGCGTGGGAGAGGCCTCAGACTTAGTCCCAGGTGCGCCTGAACTTGACCCTGTTAACTACAATGAGGCTTTTCGAGATAAAGATGCAGAATCTTGGTGAAAAGCAATGATATCTGAGATGGGGTTGATGGACCACAATCAAGTCTGGGAGCTTGTGAACCTACCTGATGGTTTCAAACCCATTAGATGTAAGTGGGTCAAAAAATGCCAGAGAGGACTAAAACCTTTAAAGCTAGACTTGTGGTGAAGTAATATACTCAGAAAGAGAGAATTAATTATGAGAAACCTTTTTCCCAGTAGCTATGCTTAAGTCAATCCAGATTTTCTTGGCTATAGCTGTCTTTTTTTAGATTATGAGATATGACAGATGGATGTCAAGATAGCTTTCTTTAACGAAAGTCTTGAAGAAACCATCTCTATGCAGCAATCAGAGGGATTCATTGAAAAAGGCCAAAAGTATAAGGTTTGCAAGCTTAAGAGGTCTATTTACGGATTTAAGCAAGTATCCAGATCTTAGAACATCCAGTTTGATGAGGTAATGCAATCCTACGGATTTACTTAGTGCCCGGATGAACAATGTGTGTACCGCAGACGTGATGAAAATGCGGTGGTGTTTCTTGTGCTTTACGTAGATGACATTTTACTAATTGGAAACAATAAGAACGTGTTATCAGACGTAAAGGTATGGTTGTCCAAACAGTTTGATATGAAAGACTTAGAAGAAGTGAGATATATCCTTGGGATCAAGATTATTCGAGATCGTAGGAAACGTTCGCTAATGTTCTCTCCAGCTTCATTCATAGATATGATTCTGACTCGTTTTAACATGCAGAACTCCAAGAAAGGTTTTCTACCTTTTAGATACGGAGTGCATCTATCTAAAGAACAGTCTCCAAAGACTGTTGAGGAGATAGAATCCATGAAGACAGTTCTTTATGTTTCGATAGTAGGAAGTCTCATGAATGCGATATTGTGTACGGGGCCTAATATCTCCTATGTTATTAGCATTTTAAGCAGATATCAGAGTAACTCTAGGAAAGCTCATTGGGAGGCAGTAAAATGCATTTTCAATTATTTACACTGAACGAGAGACCAAGTATTGGTCTATCAGGCACCTGAGCTTGTGCCCCGTGGTTACATAGATTCAGATTTCCAAGGCGACAGAGACAAGAGCAAGTGTACCTCAGGGTATCTGTTTACTTTGGGAGGTGGAGCCATAGTTTGGCGGAGTGTCAAGCAGAAATGCGTGGCAGACTCTACCATGGAGGCTGAATACGTTACAGTATCAGAGGCAGTGAAAGAAGCAGTGTGGCTCAAGAACATCTTAGTGGACTTAGACGTTATTCCTGGTTTACAGAAGTTGATCATAGTGTACTGTGACAATAACGGTGCAGTAGCAAACTCGAAGGAACCACGAGCCCACAAGACGAGTAAGCATATACTGCGCAAGTACCACCTAATATGAGTGATATCGTAAAGAGGGGAGATGTAGTCATGCCAAAGATAGTATCAGAAGATAACCTTGCAGATCCATTTACGAAGACATTGACAGCAAAAGTCTTTGAGGCTCACGTGGAGAGCATGGGGATCAGATACTTAGTAGAGCCATGATTGTTTTTCTATACATTATTTTAGTTGTAGGATTTATGTAGTTTTATACTTGAAGCGCATCTTAAGTATTAGTCGGAGATTGTTGGGTTTGAATACTAAAGTTTTGCTTGTATTAAACTATTTCCTAATTTGTATATATCGATTCAATATTTTAGTTAAATTGTTTATTGTCTATTTATATTATGTAATTAGATGATGAGGTGTCTGGTGTGACACAGTAGATCTCATCATTGGTTAAAAGACATAATATATAAATGAGGTTCGTAACCAAGACACTGTTAGTTTATGTTATTATGTGATTCAGAAATTGGTTTTTCTAAACTAATTGAATCATATAGATATGCCCGGGGTACATTAAACTTGACCAATTAGGATGAATTGTTTTATACTGATTTAATAGACTATTCAATCATAGTATTCAATCTCTTAATCCCTAGACTTGAGTATGCATGAGGATTAGACATGGTGTACTTCAATCTGCCAAAAAGTGAGGTCACTTGAGGCCAATAGTCTCGGTAAGTTGGGTGCGCATGTTTGTTTGTTTGGTGTGTTGTTGCTTGTCGAAAGAAAATCACGTACCGATGCGTCTGGGGTGATGGTGCTCCCGAGATGAGCTTATTATGTTTATTATAGTAAACCCAGCCGGTGGACTTATGTTCGGTATAGTAAAAAGGTCGAGTGGTACTACTCTCGGATTATAAGAAGTTAATTAATTTATTTATTAGTAAATTAATAAATTAACGAGCACTATATCTTTGATGTGTGAAGATTAAAGAATAATTAATTTAGTTGTTCCGGAAGCAATTCTAGTGTAGGATGGTAGTGCCATAATTAAGCCATTAGTGATACAATTAATTATATAGTGGGTTAATTGATAAAGTATAATTAATTATTTAATTAATTATTCCTAAGGGTTAATTAAATAATTAACAAAGTATAATTATTTAATTAATTAATTAAGTCTTAAAGTTCAATTAGATTTAGAAAATCCTAGAGAGCAGGAAATCTATTTGGATTTGGAAATCCTATTAGTTCTGAATCCTAATTAGATTTGGAAACTAATTAATAATCCTAAACCCCTTAGGAAGGCTAATCATAAACCAACTAGGGGTCTCTTTTGTAACTTTAAAAATAGACAGAAGATTAGCAATTCACAATACACAATTCATAAGTTTTCAAGACAAGAACATTAGAGAGAGAAAGTCCAGAGAGAGAATTAATAAATTCCCCCTCAATGTCGATTTTCCTTAAGCTCCTAGCGGTGGTCAAACTCCCGAGGAAGTTCGGAGGTCTTCATCCCGAAAGTACCGTCGGCGAGTGAGTATTGGCGGGTGACGCGTGGAGGAGCTTTTCTGTCGGTGGCTGCGCGTGGAGACTACGTGCGAGCGGCGGCAGTGTTTGGTTTTTCGGCAGGGAATTTCGGCGAATTTTGTGGTGATTGCAGATCAATTGCTCGTTATTTCATTGCCCACACAACGTAAAATCAACTCTTAAGGCATACAAGAGAATCACCTAAGTACATGCTTTAAGAGGTAATTCTTAAACTTCCCTTTTTATTAACAATCTGTTTTTGTGTGACAAATCAAATAAGTAGAAGTTAAGATCCTGCACAATAGTTTTGTCCTAGAGTTTAGGCCTAGTCAAGAATTCCGATTCTGGAATGCGTAGTACAAAAGTGAATTTTTGACCGAGCTCGGGCAGATTATCTATTAGAGTCGATTGTCGTTGTTGGAAGTAAAGAGTGTGAATGAGAGAGTTTTATGGGAAAATAATCAAGCTAAGGGATTTAATGAATCCCACATTGGAAAGGTGAGGAAAAGAGAAGCACTTTATAAGCATTGTCTTGTAAAGTGAGCTTTGAATTCCTACACTACTTTATACATCGTAGCTCCCGCTCGAGGGACCGAATTAGCTTGGACTTGTGTGCGAGTGCGTGCCCGCACCTGCAGACACGAATGCCGGACGAATTGTAGGCTTAATCGGCAGGCCTGATCAACCTCCGTTTTGACTATTCAATTCTAATTTTTCCCAGTTAATATGCAGATTAAATGAGAATTTAATGCGATTTATATCTGCTGACTCTCTTAATGATGGATTATTCTTCAAAATGAAATGGATGATTAAATTGCTAATTAATCCGTTTATGAGTAATAGGTGCAGAATCAAATAATTTTGCCACACTAATTGCTGGTTTAATTCTAAAACGGACAGAATTAATTTGAAGAATAATGACTGCCTATTAAACATGATTCAATTCTTGTTTAAATGAAAGGTTCCATCCTTCACTATAAATAGTGAGCACTCTAACCATTCCAAAGACACAACAAGCAGAATTCGTATTCCTTCCTAAAGAAATTCTGCTCCTCCTTTCTCTCTAAAAGATTTTTCTCTCTTACGAATTTCTTTAAACCTTCCCAGAAATCTTCTTCAGTGTTCAAACAGCTGTTTTAGTTCGTTGCTAAGCCAGTTTTTGTGCTAAACTGAGTTTACGATTTGCACTGTATCCTGGGAGGTAATTGCCCACGTATTCTCTAAGCACTAACTAGAGAGGGCAAATTTATCTTAAGGAAATTGTGCTTGCACAAGCCTTGGAATTTCCTACATGAACTACGTCTACAGAAGAAGGAACTACGTCTAACAAAGCACAGACTACGCCCAGTAAAGCAGGAACTACTTCTAGCAAAGCACGGACTACGTCAAGTAGAGCAGGAACTACGTCTTACAACGTCACGTAAAGAGCAGACTGCGTCTAGTGAAGGACGTACTACGTCTCCGGTCCTGCAACACACAAATCGTGGAACCAACAATCTTAAGATAAATTTCATTATTATCCATGGCTAGTTCAAGTGAAATTACTGCCGAAGTGAACTCGACTCTCACCTCAAGTAAAGGCTTTGTGCCTTCAATGCCTACTATGTTAGTTTTGAATACAGAAAAGCTATGGCTTGTATCAAAAACTAATATCCACAGATGACATATCATTTTGTTTCAGTATAAATCTGTTCCTTTATATCATAGAACTAGATAACGGGGTGTCGACAAACACAGTAGATACCGTTATTGGTTAAAGTATTGATATATAAAAAGTATGCTCGTAACCGAGATAGTCTGAACATACTATCGGTATAGGTTATTGTGTGGTTTGGAAATTGGTTTATCTAGACTAGTTTAAATCACACAGATATGCCCGGGGCATATTGAGCATGACCAGTTTGGATAGAATTGACTTGTACTGATCGGCGTAGTCAATTCGGTCCTAGTATTCCGTCTCTCAATCCCGAGATTGGGACGGGCGTGAGGGTTGGGTGTCGTATGCTTTGATTTGCCAAAGAGTGAGGTCAATTGAGGCCAATACCTCGGTAAGTTGGGTATACGGTGTTTAGCTTCTTGCGTGCCGTTGCTAGTCGGAGGAATCCACGTACCGGTTCGCCGGGTTGATGGTGCTCCCGAGATGAGCTCGTAAGGTTATTATACTAAACCTGGCCAGTGAACTTTATGTTCGGTATAATAAAAGGTCGAGTGGTACTAATCTCGGAAACCAAGAAGTCGGTGAATTAATTTGTCAGTAAATTGATAAATCGATGAGCACTAGATCTTTAATGTGGGGAGATAGAAGAAATAATAATGGCGCGATGTAAAGTCGTTTTCGAGCGGTAGTTCCATAATTGGTCCTTTAGTGGTACGACCGATTATGCGTTTGACTAATCGACAAGGTAAATTAATTAATCCGAAGGGTTTAATTAATATTTAATCGACAAAGTGAATTTAGAAATTAATTCGATTTTGAATTAATTAATTCTAAGGGTTCGATTAAATTAAATTAACAAAGTGGATTAAATAAATTAATTTAAAAGGGTCGATTGGAGTTGATTAGTCGGGATGACTTAGCGGTCAACGAAAGTCAAATTTTAAGGCCTAACTAGAGAGCCCATTAGGTCTCCAATCGAGCTTCTATAAATAGAAAGATTTAGCCCTAAGAAATTAGAAGTGTGTGGCTTGAAAGACAAGAAATTGTCTTGCTAAGAAAGAAAGGGGTTAGAGAGAGATTCAAGAAAAAGATTGAATCTTTTGAATCTTTCTCGGAGTCACCCAGGTCTCTCTTTCTCCCGAACAACTCTCCAACCAAAAGGTTCCATTTTTATTAAGCTGCTGGTCATTATTCCTACGGGTTTTAAGAGGGTTTCCGGCGGAACTGCTGCTGGTGTATTTTTGCTGCTGTAGTTTATTTTCGACTGGCCTGTTGAGTTCGGTGCCCTGAGCCGCGAACATTGTTCGTGTACAGATCGGGACTGAGGCTTCAGGTCGGTCGGTTTTTTTTGGTTCCTTGTGCAGCGGTGGGTCGACAGCAGTACTCGCTGGAAATTCACGGTGGGCGGTTCTCTAATTGAGCAGCTAGGTTCGCAATTTTATTAAGCAGCTAACGGCGGGCCAGATTTAATTGAGCAGCTAGGTTCGAAATTTTATTAAGCAGCCAAGTTAGCAGCTTATTGAGCAACTAGTTTGCAATTTATTGAGCAGCTAGTTTGCAGTTTTAATTGGACCAGATTTTTGGTTATTTTTGGAGAAATTCGGGCAGCCCCTTTTGGTAGTTCTCATGGGCTTAGTTAGCAAATCCCGTTAGATTATTGCCCACCCAATATTCAGGATTTCTACGGAGATATCGATTGGATTTATTTTGGAATTTGCGCTAAAAGATTTGGTTTTCTTTAGGCGAGGGACTTCGCTACAAAAGGTATAATCTTTAAATTCTGCTTTAATTAAAGATTTAATTTTTTGTGTCCCGATTAATAAATTAAATAAGTATAAGCCTAGATCCGTTCATGGGTAAACTAATTTGAGCCTGAGCTTGGTCGAAAGCTTCCGATTCTGGAATGCATAGCACGAAAATGAGGTTTTCGATTTAGCCCGGGCTTGTTCAGTTTTCCTTCAAATTGGTATCAAAGCGTTGGTTTCGGTCTTATACTTGTTTGATTTATTACACGGCTTTATTTTGGCATTATTATTTTTTGTCAAAATGTATAAACAGGTGGTTATTGGTTTCCCGGCTATTATGGTAGAAATTTAATTTTCATTCATAAACCCCGGGACATTTCCGGGCTCGTTTTATTTTGAATGGAAATTTCTGTAATAGTAATAACCACGAGCTGGAAGCCGTGTAGGATTAGAAAAATCTTGTAGTAGGATTTGATCTAATCATGTCGTCTTTAAATTCCTAGAAAACGCCTTTGTATATAGGAATTTTCGTACTATGACGAAGACGTTATTTTGGGTAACTTATATTCGCGGGTTTTGGTTTATTGTAATTTTGGGTGATTCCTAATTACGGAATAAACTGAGAAAACCCGGGCGAATCGAGAGGAATCCAAATAACGAGTGGGAGCGACACGACGGGAAGTGTCACCGAGGCGTCAAGGAATCAACGATAGAGAAGGCCATAATAGTCGGGAAATTTTATTTTATTTAATTTCCCGTATTTATGATTTTTTCGTTGATTGTGTGATTTTCGTTTTATTTTGCATGAACGAAATTCAAACCAAAAGTTTTTTCAAAAGGTAATGTGCAATTAACTAAGGTAGATTATTCGCATATTAAAACTCCAACGGTTTTATGGGTGCGAATATCCATAGTTAAGATATTGCATGTTAAAACGTAAAAATCCTCAAACTTAATTACATTCGCAAGTTTTGGTTTAATCGTAATTTTGGGTGATTCCTAATTAGGTGGGGTTTTGGTTTATCGTAATTTTGGGTGATTCCTAATTACGTAAGAAAATCGAGAAAACCCGGATTTTGGTTTATCGTAATTTTTGGGTGATTTCTAATTACGTAGAAAACCGAAATGAAAAACTGAGAAAACTAGGGCGAATTGAAATTATTTTAAAAATCTAAGTGGGAGCGGGTTGGTTAATAGCCCCATGGCCTCCATTACGAGTTCATTGGTGATGTGGTTAAACGCCTTCCCTACGGATGAGTTTTCAATCACAGATATCGCAGGAATGAATTTCTAAAGGGATGACTATAGTGCATTTAATTGGGAAAAGTTGCGACACCCTCGCTAACCGAGGCGCATTAGTACCCTAAGTAACAAACTTAGAAGTCACGTAATGGCATACACTTAGTGTACTGTTTATAGTATCCCTCTCACGAGGTAACGCTATTTATGTGTACGGCTAAAATTATCGACTATTAATTTCATTGATCATAAGATCGTTGGTCAGATAATGAAATTAATGAACTTCGGTTCTTCTCGAACGAATGTGGGTTGGCGTGGACGTTCACCCAACGTGACCTGCGTTAATCCCGATGGGAGAGATGTAGGTAGAAGATTATATTTCTTTTCTGAGGATTTTTCAATATTTTCGAAAAGTATACTGAGACATGTTTTTTCATTATTTTCAGTTGATATGTCGTTCAACCAGCTAGCTGTCATTCTGAACCAAAACAAACTCACCGGTCCTAATTACATTGATTGGAAATGAAACCTGGACATTGTCCTAACCGCTGAGGGTTATAAGTACATGCTCACTGAGGAGTGCCCCCCTAAGCCCAGTGAGGATGGTGGCTTGAGCAGCGAGAGCCATATACGAGGTGGCAGAAAGCTGATGAGATGACCAGGTGCTACATCTTGGCTTCCATGTCGAGTGTACTGCAGCACCAGCATCAGTTGATGACCTCAGCCTACGATATGATGCTCAACCTCAGGGAAATGTTTGGTCATCAGGGCAGGGCAGCCAGGCAGTCAGCTATGAGGAAACTCATGAATGCCAAGATGGCTGAGGGCACTTCAGTGAGAGATCACGTGCTGGAGATGATTGGTTGCATCAATGAGATTGAGGTATTGGGAGGTGAGATTGATGGGGAAACCCAAGTCGATATCATCCTTCAGAGCTTGCCTCCCAGTTTTGAGCAGTTTCGATTGAACTATAATATGGGGAATCTCTCATATTCACTTTCTGAGCTCATGACTGCATTGGTGTCTGCTGAGAGCCTCTTCGCTGAGAAGAAGCAAGTCTTGGCTACTGTTGGTCCCTCAGGTTCCTCTGCTGGGCCCAAAGCCAGGAAGCAAAAGAGGAAGAGAGGCCAGAAAGCAGGAGCCAGTCATCGACCCAAGGCAGGCATTGCCAAGAAGCAGAAGCCGAGAGGAAAGTGCTTCAGATGTGGCAAAGCAGGACATTGGAAGAAGGACTGCCCAAAGCCTCGAGGTATGTGTAAATTCTCTCTAGTTACTGAGACGTGTTTAGCGGCGATTCCCACGGATACTTGGTGTGTGGATTCGGGAGCCACTGATCACGTTTGTAATTCTTTGCAGGGGTTCCAAGTGACCCGGCTGCTTAGAGAGGGAGAGTTGCAGGTCTACCTTAGGGATACTACCAGAGTTTCTGTGGCTGCAGTGGGAGTTATTAGTCTTTATTTTTCAGACTCTATTTTACTTTTAAAGGATTGTCTTTATGTACCTAGTTTTCGAAAGAACTTGCTTTCAGTTTCGAAACTTGTTTTGGATGGTTATAAGTGTGTATTTTCTGACGGTTCGGTTTTTATAAGAAAATGACAGAAACTTATATGTTCCGGTACATTGGTTGACAATCTGTTTTTAATCAAGACTTACTCCCCAGTTATGCAAAACACAGAAACTAGTAACTCATCACCGAATCATAATAAGAGAAAGGAATCTTCCCTTTTGAATCAGACTTATCTTTGGCACCTGAGACTAGGTCATATCAACCTTAGTAGGATTCAAAGGTTGGTCAAGAGTGGGTCTTTGGACTTACTAGATATTGACAGCTATTCGACCTGTGAGTCCTGCTTGGAGGGTAAAATGACCAAGAGGCCTTTTAAGGCGAAGGGGTATAGGGCCAAAGAGGTTTTAGAGCTGATTCATTCTGACGTGTGTGGGCCTATGTCAGTTCAGGCTAGAGGTGGTTATGAGTATTTCGTGACTTTCACGGATGATTACTCTAAATATAGATACATATACCTGATGCGCCACAAGTCTGAATGCTTTGACAAGTTCAGAGAATTCAAGGCAGAGGTGGAGAACCATCTGGGTAAGAGTATCAAGTCACTGCGGTCTGATCGCGGTGGCGAATACCTCTCTAGTGAATTTAGGACCTATTTGTCAGAGGAGGGTATTCAGACCCAGTTGTCTGCACCTGGCACACCCCAGCAGAATGGTGTAGCAGATAGGAGGAACAGGACTCTTATGGAGATGGTTAGATCGATGATGAGTTACAGTGAGTTGCCTACCTCGTTTTGGGGTTATGCCTTAGATACAACATGTTATATCCTCAACCTTGTGCCATCTAAGTCTGTGCCTACGACCCCATTAGAGTTGTGGAGTGGGCGCAAGCCTAGTCTGAGACATCTCAGGATTTGGGGTTGTCCAGCACATGTGCTCGAGGCAGATGCAGGCAAGTTAGAGGCGAGATCTAAGGTTATGCTGTTTGTAGGCTACCCCAAAGGAACGAGAGGTGGTTTATATTATAGTCCTCAGGATCAGAAGGTGGTGGTCAGCACCAATGCCAGATTTCTTGAGGAGGACTATATTTTAGATCACAAGTCAAGCAGCAAGGTAGTATTGGAAGAGCTTAGAAGTCAGTCCATTATTCCAGATGCACACGTACAGGAAGACACACCACAAGAGACTGCACACACTATCACAGATGATGCTCTTACACAGGCTGCGCCTCGTCGTAGTGGGAGGGCTGTGAGACAGCCCGAGAGGTACATGGGTTTGGGTGACTCTTCGGACTTTATCCCTGATGCTCATGAACCAGACCCAGTTAACTACAATGAGGCTCTCCAGGATAAAGATGCAGATTCTTGGCAGAGAGCGATGATTGCTGAGATGGGTTCTATGGACTCAAATCAAGTCTGGGAGCTGGTAGACCTTCCTGATGGGTTTAGGCCTATTGGGTGCAAATGGGTCTACAAGCGAAAGAGAGGATCTGACGGGAGGGTTGAGACCTTCAAGACTAGGCTTGTGGCGAAGGGGTATACTCAGAAAGAAGGGATCGATTATGAGGAGACCTTTTCCCCGGTAACTATGCTTAAGTCGATCCGGATTC
The DNA here is from genome assembly GCA_030378225.1 of Knoxia roxburghii. Lineage (NCBI taxonomy): Eukaryota > Viridiplantae > Streptophyta > Magnoliopsida > Gentianales > Rubiaceae > Knoxia > Knoxia roxburghii. The sequence goes on along the minus strand of CM059416.1, from coordinate 31,514,457 downwards.
TCTTAGCCATAGCTGTTCATATGGATTATGAGATTTGGCAGATGGACGTCAAGACAGCTTTCCTTAATGGAAGTCTTGAGGAGACCGTCTTTATGCAGCAACCAGAGGGCTTCATTGTTAAGGGCCAAGAGCACAAAGTATGCAGGCTTAGGAGGTCCATTTATGGACTTAAGCAAGCATCCAGATCTTTGAACATTCGTTTTGATGAGGTTATCCAGTCCTATGGATTCACTCAGTCTCCGGATGAGCAGTGTGTTTATTGCAGGCGTGATGGTGAGATAGTGGTGTTCCTCGTACTTTATGTAGATGACATTATTCTTATTGGCAACAGTAAGAAGGTGTTGTCAGACGTAAAGGCATGGCTGTCCAGGCAATTCGATATGAAGGATTTGGGAGAGGCTGGACATATCCTTGGGATCAAGATTATTCGAGATCGTAGGAGACGTTCTCTGACTCTCTCACAGGCATCCTACATAGACACGATTCTGGCCCGTTTTAACATGCAGAACTCCAAGAAGGGTTCACTACCTTTCAGGCATGGAGTGCATTTGTCTAAGGAGCAGTGTCCTAAGACTGCTGAGGAGATAGATGCCATGAAAGCGGTACCCTATGCTTCTGCAGTGGGTAGCCTCATGTATGCTATGTTGTGCACGAGGCCTGATATTTGCTTTGCCGTTGGCATGGTTAGCAAATATCAGAGTAACCCTGGGAAGGCTCACTGGGAGGCAGTAAAATGCATTCTCAAGTACTTGCGCAGGACGAGAGATTATGTCCTAGTTTATAGAGCGCAGGAGCTTGTACCATTGGGTTACACAGATTCGGACTTTCAAGGAGATTTGGACAAGAGCAAGTCTACCTCTGGGTTTGTGTTTACTCTAGGAGGTGGAGCCATAGTATGGAAGAGTGTCAAGCAGAAATGCGTGGCGGACTCTACCATGGAGGCCGAGTACATTGCCGCTTCAGAGGCAGCGAAAGAGGCTGTATGGCTCAGGAGCTTCGTGATGGACTTAGATGTGGTTCTAGAGTTGCCTAGGTCTATCACAGTTTATTGTGATAACAATGGTGCAGTTGCTAACTCAAGGGAACCACGAGCCCATAAGGCGAGTAAACACATAGAGCGCAAGTACCACCTGATACGAGAGATCGTAAAGAGGGGAGACGTGATCGTGGCCAAGATAGCTTCAGAGGACAACCTTGCAGATCCTTTCACCAAGCCATTGACCCCAAAGGTTTTTGAGAGGCATGTGGAGGGCATGGGAGTCAGATTCTTGAGAGAGCCATGTGAGTGAGCTTAAAGGTGTTCTGGAGATTTCATTATGACAGCAGTATAATAGCGGGTTGGACAGTTTTTGTACTTCTTAGCATAGCTTTGAGTATTAGTGGGAGATTGTTAGTTTTGAATACAGAAAAGCTATGGCTTGTATCAAAAACTAATATCCACAGATGACATATCATTTTGTTTCAGTATAAATCTGTTCCTTTATATCATAGAACTAGATAACGGGGTGTCGACAAACACAGTAGATACCGTTATTGGTTAAAGTATTGATATATAAAAAGTATGCTCGTAACCGAGATAGTCTGAACATACTATCGGTATAGGTTATTTTTAGAGAAATTCGGGTAGCCCCTTTTGGTAGTTCTCATGGGCTTAGTTAGCAAATCCCGTTAGATTATTGCCCACCCAATATTCGGGATTTCTACGGAGATATCGATTGGATTTCTTTTGGAATTTGCGCTAAAAGATTTGGTTTTCTTTTTTGTCCCGATTAATAAATTAAATAAGTATAAGCCTAGATCCGTTCATGGGTAAACTAATTTGAGCCTGAGCTTGGTCGAAAGCTTCCGATTCTGGAATGCATAGCACGAAAGTGAGGTTTTCGATTTAGCCCGGGCTTGTTCAGTTTTCCTTCATACTATGCCAGGGAGCCACCATGAGAAACCCGAGAAGTTTCAAGGGGTTGCCATGTACTTCAAGAGATGGCAACAAAAGATGCTGTTCTGCTTGACCATGTTGGGTCTTGGAAGGTTCGTGAAAGAAGACTACCCCAACGTCCCCAAAGGTGATAAGTCAATGGAAGACACCGTGGAGGCTTGGGAGTATTCAAACTTCCTTTGTCGCAATTACATCCTTAATGGATTTCATGATTCCCTATACACGATATATGGGACGTACCAAACGGCAAAGTAAATGTGGGAGGCTTTGGACCGTAAGTACAAAATCGAGGATGCAGGCTCAAAGAAATTTGGGGTCGGCCGCTTCCTCGATTACAAAATGGTTGACTCAAAATCTTTGATGAGTCAAGTGGATGAGTTGCAGCTCATCCTGCACGAGATAAGTGCGGAAGGGATGGTTTTGAGCGAGGCGTTCCAAGTGGCGGCCATGATCGAGAAATTGCCACCAAGTTGGAAGGACTTCAAGAACTATCTCAAACACAAACGCAAGGAGATGACGATGGAGGATCTCGTTGTCAGACTTCGGATTGAAGAAGATAACAAGAAAGCTGAGATCAAGTCGGTCAACCCTGCAGAAGCCAAAGTCAATGTACTGGAACATGGCAAGGGAGGCTTCAAGAGTAAGGCAAACTTCACCGATAAAGGCAAGGCCAAGCTTGGGGCAACGGGAGGTGTCTCAAAGCAGAAAACCAAGTTCAAGGGCAAGTGCTTCAACTGTGGAAAGCAGGGCCACAAGTCATCGGAGTGTCGTATTCCCAGGAAAAACTCCGAGGCAAACATGGTCCAGAAAAACCCGGAGGAGAAAATCAGTTTGGTTGCTGTGATCTCCGAGGTGAATATGGTGGAGTCGAACCAGAAAGAATGGTGGTACGACTCGGGCTCAACCAAACATGTTTGTGTCAATATAGGACACTTCTCAACTCTTGTTTCGACCCATGGCGAGAAGCTGTATATGGGGAACTCGGCTGTCGCCAAAGTCGAGGGGAAAGGAACGGTTTTGCTCAAGTTGACTTCGGGAAAAATGTTGACTTTGAAGGACGTGCTTTATGCACCAGAAGTCTGAAAGAATCTTATTTCTGGGTTCATGCTGAATATGCATGGATTTTGAGTTGTAATAGAATTGGATAAGATTATTCTTTCAAAGTCGGGATTGTACTTGGGGAAGGGGTATACATCCGAGGGGATGTTTAAAATGAATGTAATGACTATTGTCAATAATAATGGAAATACCTCTTCTGCTTACTTGATTGAGTCTTCTAGCTTATGGCATGGTAGACTAGGTCATGTTAATTATAATTCGATACGTCGATTAATTAACTTGAACCACATCCCAAGTTTCCCAATTGACCTAAGTCATAAATATGAAATATGCGTTGAGGCAAAATTGACTAAGTCATCATTCCAAACGGTTGAAAGAAATAACGAACCCCTTGACTTAATACATAGCGATGTATGTGATTTGAAATCGGTTCAAACACGAGGCGGTAATAAATATTTTATTACCTTTATTGACGATAGCACAAAATATTGCTATGTTTATTTGCTTAAAAGCAAAGATGAGGCGTTAGAGAAATTTATTCTCTATAAAGCCGAAGTTGAAAATCAACTTGGAAAACGAATCAAGAAATTGAGAAGTGATAGAGGTGGAGAGTACGAAGCACCTATCGGTGACTATTGTGTTAAAAATAGAATAATCCATGAAATAATAGCACCGTACTCACCTCAATCCAATGGAGTTGCTGAACGTAAAAATAGTACATTAAAAGAAATGATGAATGCGATGTTGTTAAGTTCAGGCTTACCTTCTAATATGTGGGGGGACGCTATTCTATCGAGTAATTATGTACTTAATAGAATACCTCGAAAGAAAGAAGGGAAAACCCCATATGAATTATGGAAAGGAAAAACACCTTCCTACAAACATTTGTGAGTGTGGGGGTGCCTAGCGAAGGTAGCAGTACCGACACCAAAGAAAATAAAGATTGGTCCCAAAACGGTGGATTGTGTCTTTATTGGCTACGCTCATAATAGTACTGCATACCGATTTCTTGTGTATGATTCGAAAATACCGGATATACACAAGAATACTACCATGGAATCAAGAAATGCATGTTTCTTTGAAAATGTATTCCCTTGGAAATCAGTTGGGGAAACTGGCTCTAAAAGGCCTAGTAAAACCATCAATGAAGAACCACCGAGTTAAGAAATGGTAGAGTTAAGACGTAGCAAAAGAGCAAGGATAGAGAAATCATTTGGGGATGATTTTGAAACCTTTCTCGTTGAGAAAGAACCACAGACTTATGCTGAAGCTGTGAATTCTTCGGAAGCACCTTTATGGAAAGAAGCCATAAAGAGCGAGATTGATTCTATTTTACAGAATCATACTTGGGAGTTAGTGGATCTCCCTCCTGGCTGTAGTCCGTTAGAGTCAAAGTGGATTTTCAAACGGAAAATAAAAGTTGATGGCTCTATCGACAAATACAAAGCTAGGTTGGTAATCAAAGGGTATAAGCAACGAGAAGGCTTAGACTACTTTGATACGTATTCTCCTGTAACGAGGATAAATTCCATGAGGATGATACTGGCTATCGCAGCCTTACGGAATTTGGAAATACATCAAATGGATGTAAAAACAGCTTTCTTAAATGGAGATTTAGATGAAGAAATCTACATGGAACAACCCGAAGGGTTTAAAGCTCCAGGTTCCGATAAGAAAGTATGTAAACTGGTTAAGTCATTGTACGGTCTGAAACAAGCTCCTAATAAATGGCATGAGAAGTTTGACCATGCAATGATAACCAGTGGATATAAAATTAATGAGTGTGACAAATGTGTCTATGTAAAGGAAATCGGAGATGATTATGTCATCTTATGTTTGTACGTAGACGACACACTCATAGTTGGTAGTAGTGACAAACTGGTCAAATCTACCAAAGCCATGTTAAATTCAAAATTTGACATGAAAGATATGGGACTGGCCGATGTGATTCTTGGAATCCGAATCATCAGGTCCTCGAAAGGTCTAATTTTGAGTCAAGCTCATTATGTAGACAAGATTCTAGGGAAATTCAATCAGAATGACTCTGGAATTGCTAGAACGCCATTAGATAACAATCTCCATTTAGCTAAAAATCGTGGAGAGAGTATTTCTCAGGTTGAATACTCCAGGATAATTGGGAGTTTAATGTATCTAATGAGCTGTATTAGACCAGATATTGCTTACGTGGTAAGCAAATTGAAATCATACACGAGTAATCCAGGAAAAGATCACTGGACGGCAGTAATCAGGGTATTAAGGTACCTAAGATATACTCATGATTATGGATTACATTATACCAGGTATCCATCTGTAATAGAAGGCTATACAGATGCTAACTGGATATCTAATATAAATTATTCGACATGCACGAGTGGCTATGTGTTTACACTTGCAGGGGCTGCCGTGTCATGGAAATCCTCTAAACAAACGGTGATAGCTAGATCCACAATGGAATCAGAGTTTATTGCTCTAGATAAATGTGGAGAGGAGGCTGAATGGCTACGCCATTTTCTAGAGAATGTCCCAAAATGGGAGAAACCTGTGCCACCAATTTGCATTCATTGTGATAGTCAATCTGCAATTGGCAGAGCACAGAGTACAATGTACAATGGTAAATTGAGACATATTCGTAGTCGACACAATACCATCAGACAACTGCTCTCAACAGGAGTTATCTCAATTGACTTCGTAAGGTCAAAGGATAACATCGCGGATCCGCTAACCAAAGGGTTAAATAGAGAGACAGTTGAAAGATTGACGAAAGGAATGGGGATAAAAGCCTGTGAAGGATAAAAGGTTTTTTGAAGGAAAACCCAACCTAGTTAACTGGAGATCCCAAGATCTAGGTTCAAAGGGACAATCTAATCATAAGACCTAATACGGTCACTGTGGGGGCAACCTCAACTTATTCCTGTCAAGAAACAGTGACATATGGATAAGGCTAGCGAGATGTCGCTTTAATGACTCTTAAGAAAGTAACTGTGGTTACGTTTCAAATTTAAGAAGTCACCTATGTGAGAGAGAAGTGGGGCCACTGCAAAGGAGAATTGAACAGGCTTAATTCTTTAGAAACTCTTGCAGAACCAGGACGTGTTTCATGGCTATAATAAACAAAACCATGAGAACTGAACAGTTGAGATTGGTTCCTGTGTAGGGTACGTGGACCTTTACACTAAAAAGTAGGACAGTTCAAGGACATCGTGTCTACTGGACAGCTAGTAAAGAAAGCGTGGTCTACAAAGGGGAAGTTCAAAGGTTAACACCTACTTTCTCTTTTCAGGGACTGGTCACTGAACACTGACAAACCGATATATATCTCATTCATGTGGGGGATTGTTGGAAGTAAAGAGTGTGAATGAGAGAGTTTTATGGGAAAATAATCAAGCTAAGGGATTTAATGAATCCCACATTGGAAAGGTGAGGAAAAGAGAAGCACTTTATAAGCATTGTCTTATAAAGTGAGCTTTGAATTCCTACACTACTTTATACATCGTAGCTCCCGCTCGCGCGCGTACGCGCAGGGGGGTGCGATCGAGGGGCCGAATTAGCTTGGACTTGTGTGCGAGTGCGTGCCCGCACCTGCGGACACGAATGCCGGACGAATTGTAGGCTTAATCGGCAGGCCTGATCAACCTCCATTTTGACTATTCAGTTTTAATTTTTCCCAGTTAATATGCAGATTAAATGAGAATTTAATCCGATTTATATCTACTAACTCTCTTAATGATGGATTATTCTTCAAAATGAAATGGATGATTAAATTGCTAATTAATCCGTTTATGAGCAATAGGTGCAGAATCAAATAATTTTGCCACACTAATTGCTGGTTTAATTCTAAAACGAACAGAATTAATTTGAAGAATAATGACTGCCTATTAAACATGATTCAATTCTTGTTTAAATGAAAGGCTCCATCCTTCACTATAAAAAGTGAGCACTCTAACCATTCCAAAGACACAACAAGCAGAATTCTTATTCCTTCCTAAAGAAATTCTGCTCCTCCTTTCTCTCTAAAAGATTTCTCTCTCTTACGAATTTCTTTAAACCTTCCCAGAAATCTTCTTCAGTGTTCAAACAGCTATTTTAGTTCGTTGGTAAGCCAGTTTTTGTGCTAAACTGAGTTTACGATTTCCATTGTATCCTAGGAGGTAATTGCCCACGTATTCTCTAAGCACTAACTAGAGAGGGCAAATTTATCTTAAGGAAATTGTGCTTGCACAAGCCTTGGAATTTCCTACATGAACTACGTCTACAGAAGAAGGAACTACGTCTAACAAAGCACAGACTACGTCCAGTAATGCAGGAACTACGTCTAGCAAAGCACGGACTACGTCAAGTAGAACAGGAACTACGTCTTACAACGTCACGTAAAGAGCAGACTACGTCTAGTGAAGGACGTACTACGTCTCCAGTCCTGCAACACACAAGCCGTGGAACCAACAGTCGTATCTTGCTTCGAGCTTTTTCAATTCACTGCACCTCCATTCAGGCTAAACACATAACCTCATTGTGACTTCATGTCATCTTGATCTATTTGGAAAGCAGCATCGACGTAACCTTGTACGATGAGCTATTTTTGTCCTCCATACACTAGCATCAATCCTTTAGTTCTTCGTAAGTACTTTAGGATTGCTTTGACTGCAGTCCAATGAGCCATTCCTGGATCTTATGGTATCTGCTAGTCATGCTTAGTGCATGTGCGACATCCTGACGGGGTACATAACATAGCATACACGATAGATCCTATTGCCGAAGCATATGGAACTCCACTCATTGTTTCCCTCTCATCTTTAGTTGAAGGACATTGGTTCTTCTTTAAGAGGAGGCCATGTCTGAATGGTACCATACCATTCTTAGAGTTAGACATACTGAATCTCTTCAGTATCTTGTCTATGAATGGGAATTCAACAACCATCTATAATATTTAGGCAATGGGAATTCAACAACCATCTATCTTGAAATTTGGAGAATTCTACTTTCTACATGCATTTATTATGCACCTTTTTTGAATTTTTTTGGTCATTTCTATGAGCACTGCTTTGGCTTAAATGACTTTCAGTTTCTTTTCTTGACTTTGTATTATAGGCTCGGCTTCCGCAAGCTCGTGTTATTTATTGTTCAGCAACTGGTGCTTTAGAACCACGTAATATTGGTTATATTGTTCGCCTTGGTCTTTGGGGAGTTGGAACTTCTTTTCTTAACTTTCGTGATTTTTTAGGTGTTTTCTCCACTGGTCAAAGTAGACAGTTTATTCATTGTCTTTTATTTTGTATGTCATGGAGTATATTCTTGACTGAAGAGATATTCATAGATAGGTGTGGCACTGAGGTTAATAAACCATCTCAAGAGAAACGTAGGCAACTTCTGATTTATTGAACTCTAGGCTCCCATTTTTCGAAAGGGGGTTACTAGTTACCGCCCCAGTAACTGGGGCGGTAACCTTGTAATTTTACTAATATAACCTTATAATAATATATTAATATAATAAAAATATTAATTTTTTATTAACCCACCCTCTCCCGGACCCACCCTCTCCCCGTCACCCCCCTTTCCCCCCGGTAACGCCTCACTCACCGCGCCCCTCCCGCCTTCCCCCAAATCTCCCCGGCAACACCTCCCTCGAAAACCCTAACGATTCCACCCCCGGCGACGCCTCACTCGAAACCTTCCACCGCGCCCCTCCCGCCTTTCCCCAAATCGCCCCGGCGACCCCTCCCTCGAAAACCCTAATGATTCCACCCCCCGGCGACGCCTCACTCGAAACCCTCCACCGCGCCCCTCCCGCCTTCCCCCAAATCGCCCCGGCGACCCCTCCCTCGAAAACCCTAACGGTGGCCGGAATTCCTTCACTGCGAAACAGTGACCGACACGTGATTCAAGATTTGGTCAATTTTTGGAAACAGAAAACTTTGGTAAATCAGATCATGATTATATAGACATCAGATCAGATAATACTAGACATCAGATCAACAGACTATAGATATCAGATCAAAAATATAAAAGAAATCATACAACAAAATAAAAATACTTAACAAGGGAGATCAGATCAGGATTATATAGACATCAGATCAAAAAATACTAGACATCAGATCAAGAGACTATAGATATCAGATCAAGAATATAAAAGAAATCATTCAGCAGAACTTAAACATACTTCAAAAGGGAGATCAGATCAGGATTATATAGACATCAGATCAGCGAATACTTGACATCAGATCAACAGACTATAGATATCAGATCAAGAATATAAAAGAAATCATACACTAGAACTAAAACATACTTAACAAGGGAGATCACATCAGGATTATATAGACATCAGATCAGCGAATACTTGACATCAGATCAACAGACTATAGATATTAGATCAAGATTATAAAAGAAATCATACAGTAGAACTTAAATATACTTAAAAAGGGAGATCAGATCATGATTATATAGACGTGGTGCTAGTTGTTTTTGACGTGGTACTAGTGTTCTGAGAAGTGGTGGGCTGTCTTTGTGAAAAAATAGCTTAAATTCACATGCATGGATGTAGACTTTTTTAACGTGGTGCTAGTTGTTTTTTACGTGGTTCTAGTGTTATGAGACGTTGTGGGATGTCTTTGTGATAAAATAGCTTGAATTCACATGCGTGGATGTAGTCGTTTCTGGACGTGGTGCTAGTTGTTTTTTACTTGGTTCTAGTGTTCTGAGACATGGTGGGCTGTCTTTGTGAAAAAATAGCTCGAATTCACATGCATGGATGTAGATATTTCTGGACGTGGTGCTCGTTGTTTTTTACATGGTTCTTGTGTTCTGAGACGTGGTGGGCTGTCTTTGTGAAAAAATAGCTTAAATTCACATGCATGAATTTAGACATTTCTGGATGTTGTTCTTGTTGTTTTTGACGTGGTGCTAGTGTTCTGAGACGTGGTGGGCTGTCTTTGGGAAAAAATAGCTTAAAAAGGGAGATTTATAACATAGAAAAAGATTTATATGTTTTTGAATTTTTTTAAAAAAATGATTAAAAAATATTTTTTATTTATTTAGAATTATTTAATTTTATATACTGTGATATGATATTTGTTTTCCAATGATCTGATGTCTACTATTTTATGATCTGATGTCTATATAATCCTGATCTAATCTCCCTTGTTAAGTGTGTTTTAATTCTATTGTATGATTTCTTGAATGATTCTTGATCTGATATCTATAGTCTGTTGATCTGATGTCTAGTATTATCTGATCTGATGTCTATATAATCATGATTTGATCTCCCTTTTTAAGTATGTTTAAGTTCTACTGTATGATTTCTTTTATAATCTTGATCTGATATCTATAGTCTGTTGATCTGATGTCAAGTATTCTCTGATCTGATGTCTATATAATCATGATCTGATCTCCCTTTTTAAGTATGTTTAAGTTCTACTGTATGATTTCTTTTATAATCTTGATCTGATATCTATAGTCTGTTGATCTGATGTCAAGTATTCTCTGATCTAATGTCTATATAATCATGATCTGATCTCCCTTTTTAAGTATGTTTAAGTTCTACTGTATGATTTCTTTTATAATCTTGATCTGATATCTGTAGTCTGTTGATCTGATGTCAAGTATTCTCTAATCTGATGTCTATATAATCATGATCTGATCTCCCTTTTTAAGTATGTTTAAGTTCTACTGTATGATTTCTTTTATAATCTTGATCTGATATCTATAGTCTGTTGATCTGATGTCAAGTATTCTCTGATCTGATGTCTATATAATCATGATCTGATTTACCAAAGTTTTCTGTTTCCAAAACTTGACCAAATCTTGAATCACGTGCCGGTCACTGTTCCGCAGTGAAGGAATTCCGGCCACCGTTAGGGTTTTCGAGGGAGGGGTCGCCGGGGCGATTTGGGGGAAGGCGGGAGGGGCGCGGTGGAGGGTTTCGAGTGAGGCATCGCTGGGGGGTGGAATCGTTAGGGTTTTTGAGGGAGGTGTTGCCGGGGCGATTTGGGGAAAGGCTGGAGGGGCGCGGTGAGTGAGGCGTCGCCGGGGGGAAAGGGGGGGTGACGGGGAGATGGTGGGTTACTAAAAAATTAATATTTTTAAATTTATTATTTTTATTATATTAATATATTATTATAAGGTTATATTAGTAAAATTATAAAGTTACCGCCCCAGAAACTGGGGCGATAACTAGTAATTATATTTTCGAAATTTGTTGGTTATCGGCGCAAGTACTTTGCTATTGCTTTTGGGATTTCAGAAACATTTGATTAACTCATCGGAATTACTTTTATACCTTTGGCAACCCAAATTTCCAAAAAGTACTACTTTTTGGAGCAATTCCTTGTACTCTAAGCATTGGTGGACTTATTTAATTCTTGTGGTTATTTCCATGAGCTCTGTACGTAATTTTTGCATCTTATCTTTTGACAAGGACATGAAAGCAAGGTTTAGGGTTTAACGTTTTCTCAAGCGGGTGATATTCCTTTCTCCATGTGTTTGTCTTTCAACTTGGCTTGTGATTATGCTTGTGGTTCTCTCTATGTGATTTTTGTAGGTTCTATGGAGAACGGAGGAGTTGGAGCACTTTAACTTATTGCCATGGACATGAAAGCAAGGTTTAGAGTTTAAAGTTTTCTTACGAGGGTGATATTCCTTTCATGTGAAATGAGGTTTTGAGTCCAGCTTGTTGAATTCTTAGGGGTATGTATGTTTGTCGTACGTGGGTGATATTCCTTTCATTGTTGAATTCTAATGATGTTTCTGCATCCTTTATGTCAAATAATAGTGGAAACGTGGAGTTCCTAATCCCGCAGTCCCATTGTCAGCATACTATTCAGAAAGTGATTTGGAGTCCACCAGTGAATTTTTACCTCTGCCTGTAATTGTTCAGCTCACTTCTCAGATGACATCATTTCACAAGAGACAAGCCTTTGGTATGTAACTTGTTATCATCTTAGTTCATAATTTGATGGAAATCAAGAAGAGACTTTTAAGAACTGCTGTATTTTATACGGTGTAGCTGGAAAAACTGATTCATGTTGGTTGTAATTCTTATGTTTGAACCATTTCTTAGTTGATCCATTGCTATCATTTATCAGTTCTCTTTTCTTTCCATCATCTGTTTTTTTGTGAAATGGAGGTTGCCAATGTTGTGGTACATAGCTTAATCAAAGGAATTCCTAATTGTAGCTATAAGTTATCTCAGTTTCTTCTAATTGCATTTGGGACTCATAATCTCTTAAGTTTCCATGTTATTCTCTTAGTTTTAGGTCTGACAATGTCGGTTATCCTAACTATATTCTACTATGCAAATGTAGAGTTCCGCCCACAAAAAGTGTAAGCGGAAGGAGAAACATGACTATGAAGGATGGAAATATGAAGTTTTGGCTTCTAATAAACGCACAAAGGACAAAGGTAGTAACACAAACCCTCTTTCTCTTTGAATGCTTTTGAAAATCATAGGTATAGGACTTGAGGTTGCTACTCAGAACTAGTCCTTAACATGGTTTTGCTTTATGGCACAGCCCCTGCTAAGAGAGCCAAACAAGCCAAGTTAAACTTCTTCAAAATGCTCTTCAAACCTAGCTAGGTGGAAGCTGCAGGATCTCCCAAGGTGTTTTCTTCTGGTTAGGAAGCTTTTGCAGCAATGCTGATGAACAAATTGTTTTAGAATTTTGAATCCAAGATACTGATACAACTAACTCTTGTTAATAATCTTATTATCACACCTTGAACTGAAGAGATTCATAACTTTGGTAGTAGTTTTGTTGGCACTTTTTGTAGCCCTCCCATATATCTCAACTGAGCAACTTTTTGTGTAGGGAATTCCAAGAAATACTTAATGATGGTTAGACTTTATGTGTAAAGCATAGAAAGAAAAAGGTTATTATTCAATTTTGTAATGAAAATCATCCAAATCAATTTTAATTACTTTCTTTAATTTTTTTTAATGATCTTTAATTGATATAAAGAAAAAAAGTCATTAATTATTAACACATCCTTAAATGTCTTAAAATACACTTCAAAATCTTTTAAAAAGTAATTTATCAAGACATTATATAATGTCTTGAAAATTTATTTGTCAAGACATTTTAAAATGTCTTAAAATTAGTTTATTATGACACTTAAGAGTGTTTTAAAAAATAATTTATCAAGACATTATAAAGTATTTTGAAAAATTATCTATCAAGATATTTTAAAATATTTTAAAATTAATTTATTAGGACACTTAAGAGTGTCTTAATAAGTAATTTATTAAGATATCGAAAAATGTCTTAAAATATTATTTATAAAGTCTAAAGACTAAACTTAAAAAATGGTCAATTACATATAGCGAAATTATCATTTTGGTCCAAAACAAAAACAAGCTACTTTTTTAGTCCATTACATCATTTTTTTAAAAATTTTGTACCAAAACCCACTTTTGTCTTTCTTGACCAGGGGTATTTTTGTCTTAATGAAAATTTTTTTTCTTTTAACCGACTGAAATTAATAAAATATTAAAAAAAGAAAAGGATTAAAATATAATTTTTTATAGACTAAACCTTTAGTCTATAAAAAATTATATTTTAATCCTTTTTTGAATATTTTATTAATTTCAGTCGGTTAAAAGAAAAGAATTTTTTATAAGACAAAAATGCACCTGGTCAAGACAGACAAAAGTGGGTTTTGGACAAAAATTTTTAAAAAACATTATGTAATGGACTGAAAAAGTAATTTTTTTTGTTTTGGACAAAAATGATATTTTCGTTATATGTAATGGACCATATTTGGAGTTTAGTCAAGTCTAAAATGTTTAAAAATTAATTTATTAAGACACTTAAAATTACATTAAAAACTGATATATCAAGACATTTAACAAGAGAGATGTAACTCAGTGGTATGCACTTCCCGCTTAAGACAATAAATCTTGAGTTCGAGTCACATTTGTATCAAATATATATATATATATATAAACATATTTTACCTATAGATACACTATATTTATGTGACATTTAATATAAATGTCATGAAAAATATAAATGTCACTAAATATAAATTTAAAGACACGTTTAACTGCCTTAAAAGTTCAAATTTGTTCTAGTAAATGCACCCCGAAGGGTGGGGGGGGTGGTGGGGTGGGTTTGGGCTCCAAGCAATCCCCAAAATGGGGTATTCTACAGTGACCCCATCTGTGGGGGTACTTTTTAGGATCTTACTATTTGTAGCTCAAATTTACTATTTGTAGCTCAAAAAAAAAGTGAATTGACAAAATTACCCCTAACAGCAGAAAATGTGAAAATTCAATGAAAAATCGGATCCAATGTGCGAAATAACTTGGTAAAATCGGACCCAATTTGCGAAAAACTGGGAAAAAATTACCTACAGTACGTTAAAAAACAGTCAAAATTCGCCCAGAACAGGCGAATTTTGACACAAAATTTGCCCAGAACAGGCGATTTTTGACAGAAAATTCGGATAAGTGTGGCGAATTTTCTGTCAAAATTCGCCTGTTCTGGGCGAATTTTGACTGAAAATTCGCCCAGAACAGGCGAATTTTTGGCCGAAATTTAGTTGTTATATTTGTTTGCAAACCTTACAAAATCATAAGTCATTTCAGATTTTCTTATCAAAACTCTCTCAGACCAACGAAAAAATTTTGTAAAAAATCGCAACTTTTAAAAATAGCAAGGTAAAAAGCGTTAAATTTCGTTTAAAAATATATATCTAACAATTTTTTGACTAAATAAAATTAAATTCGTCTTTTAATTCAGTAAAAATATTTACGTCAACAGTTTAATTTATTTTTCTTCGACTAGAGGGCTGTGTTCTCAGTTTAGATAATTAAAACAAAGCTTTGAGATGTGGAGACATTACTGTGATGCGGCTATGGCTAGCTTTGCAGAACGTGATGAATTTTGTAGTTTCCCAATTTTAATTTCATAAGTGCACAAAAAAGGAGTAAACATGTTAAATATAACGCAACAGAATCCTCATAGTATCACAAACTAAATAGAATAACATATAACATGGTAATATACTACAATCAACCAGCCAAATGCCATCTATCTATCTCCGCCATCAACCTAGCCTCCATTTCTGCCGTCTCGGGTAACCCACCACGTCTGATGATCTGTAAGGCGTCCTCACCGTAATTTCGCCACCGGCGGACCCACTACAAAGACAATACATTGCAATGATTACGTGCACTTATTGCACTTTGTTTTGAAGATTACTTTGTGTTTTTAAGAATTGTCATTTATGTAATTTTCCAATTTTAATTTCATAAGTGCATTAACCCTTGAACATGGCTAAATGAAATACCAAACAATTAAAAAAGGATTAAACATGTCAAATATAACATAACAGAATCCGCATAACACCACAAACTACATAAAAATATATATATATATAGTAATCTGATACAATCATCCAGCTAAATGCCACCTATCTATCTCAGCCCTCAACCTAGCCTCCATTTCTTCAGTCTGTGCGTACCCAGCATCTCTGAATATCTGTACACAGTCCTCACCGAAATGCGTAAAACGGCTAACCCACTACAAAGACAATACAACACAATGAGTAATTGCACTTATTCTATAACAATATAACATTATACTTAATCAAATTATGTAACGAAAAATACTTACATATTCAGTGTTGGTTCGCGGCGGAACTCCACCATCATCAGCTGGGGGGCCATCGATGAACAGGTATGGGTGGGAGTGCTGACGATACCATGTAAGGTAATCGTGGGTGACTGCGTCGGGAACGTCAGCAGGCTGGAAGTCATCGGGACGTATACTCGCCATACGTGGTGCCCGCCATATGCTCTTGGCGAACGCCAAGTCATAAACCACACTATACCCACCACTGTACGGCCGAAACGCCGTCTTCGGAAGGAGGATGTCGGCTGGGATATCCTGCACGTATCCCAACTGTCGGACGCACCTATCTGGCATGTACGGCTCGACCTCACCACCACATGCGATCAACCCCCTGTACGTGGTGATCGGGGTGCGTACGTGCGGAAAGTGACCGTATGGGGTCCATGTCACCTGTTATATATAAAAATTAATGTCATATATGTGCAGCAATTACATATTTACAATTTATCATAAACATTTTATTACTAAAATCGGCAAATATATGTTGACATACCTCCTCCGGACGCAAGTGGTCAAGGGCATGCCGGTACCTCTGCAGTCGGGAAATGCTGGCCTGACGGGGTCCAGTGGTCCACAAAGCAGCGCGCGGGGTGTGTGGATCATCAGACATCGGCACTGAATGCGGTTTGAACGCTGGGAAGTGCTCGTATATCCATGCCTGCAATAGGGTCATACAACCCGCCATCCCGCTGCAAGATCCTCTACTAGCCTTACCTAGATGTCTATACAAGTAGGCTAATGTAGAGGTACCCCAAGCATTCTGATGCACAGTCTGCAATTGTCCCCGAATATGCACAAGGTGTTGTGGTTTAATCCTATTGGAACTCTTGTCCACAAAAAGAGTAGAACCAATAGTCAACCACAACCAAGCCTCCAAAGCTCGCGGCATGTCCGTAACTAAAGCTGACCCCCTCCTGAGCACGTAGTCAACTAGAACGCCACCATCGGTGTGGCTCGCCAACCAATTCGTGTCCCTCTCGGACACATGAAGCAAATCTACGCACAGGCTCCAAAGCACTGACTTGTCAGTGCTTTCAGCAAGCATGGGACCATCCACAGGGATACGAAGTATCTCCCACACGTCGTGCAGGAGTATACTCATCTCACCGACAGGGAGATGAAACGTGTTCGTATCCGGCTGCCACCGCTCAATAAATGCAATAAGCAGTGGGGTATCGATGGACGTGTGCATAATGTACGGCAAGTGTGCTAAACCAGTGGCGTGCGACAAAAGCTACCAGTCAGATGGCATCGAAGCCAACCAAGATACCAGACGCTCACACACACCTGCCCTATTTTGGCATCTCAGTGTGGACCTAGGTGGTACGACCTCCTCACCCTCCTCTCCGTCCGGTCTATACCTATAGGCCACATGGCCCTTCCAACTAGGTATCACTGACCCATCAATAGGGCCACCCGTACACGCCTCGGTCACAATCCAAGACGTATCGCTCCGCCCACGCCTATTCGTAACTAATTTCAAAAAATATGGACTATAAATAAACTTATTTAAAAAACATAAAATAAATACATCCAATAATTTAATTGAAATAGCAACACACAATCATTTGAAATAGAAACACATAATCATTATAATCAAATTACATAAATAATAAAAATTGAAAAATGTAATTTACATAACACCATATTATCATATAATCAAATTACACAAATAATTATAATCACGGATGCACTACAAAATTTAAATAATAGAAATCAAAACATATACATGATATTAGTGCATTATATTTAAAACTTACCTCGTGGGGGCTCCTCAGCGCGTCCTGAGGGCGACGGAATCTCCTCAGCGCGTCCTGAGGGCGACGGAATCTCCTCGCCGCCAGCAAAATGCTCAAAATGCTGCTCCTCCTGATCGGAGTCCTCGTCTACCAGCGTATGTGCAGGCACACGTCGCGCTGCTTTCTTCATCCGAGCAGAAGCAGTGGGCCGCTGTCGCGGGAGGGTTTTCCCCGCAACCTACAAGAAAGTGCAAATAATAAGTTAGAAACATGCAAAATATAAATAATATTGTACAAAATAAATTCGCACATCAAGTGCGAAAATTTGGGCAAAATTCGCACATGATGTGCGAATTTTGCCCAAAAATTCGCACATCAAGTGCGAAAGTTTGGGCCAAATTCGCACATGATGTGCGAATTTTGCCCATCATGTGCGAAAATTTGGGCCAAATTCGCACATGATGTGCGAATTGTACAAAACAATTCGCACATGATGTGCGAATTATTTTGTACAATTCGCACCTCATGTGCGAATTGTTCCAAAAAATTCGCACCTGATGTGCGATTTTTTGGACAAAATTCGCACATCAGGTGCGAATTTTGTCCAAAAAATCGCACATCAGGTGCGAATTTTTTGGCACAATTCAAAATTTTAACCGAAATTTTACGCTTTTACCTGTCCAAACAATCATTTCCCCTTCCCGGGACGCTGTGGTGGTTGAGATCCGCCGGCTTCCATTACGTGCGATTTTTTTGCAAAATTTTTTCGTTGGTCTAAGAGAGTTTTGCTAAGAAAATCTGAAATGACTTATGATTTTGTAAGGTTTGCAGACAAATATAACAACAAAAAGTGTCAAAAAATTCGCCTGTGCTGGGCGAATTTGCAGTCAAAATTCGCCCAGAACAGGCGAATTTTGACACAAAATTCGCCCAGAACAGGCGAATTTTCACTGAAAAATTGCCACACTTATGCGATTTTTCAGTGAAATTTCGCCTGCTCTGGGCGATTTTTCACTGAAATTTCGGATAAGTGTGGCGATTTTTGCATGTTTTTTCACGCATTGTAGGTGAATTTTCCACTATTTTTCGCAAATTGGGTCCGATTTTTACACATTAATTCGCACATTGGATCCGATTTTTCATTGATTTTTCACATGTTATGCTTTTAAGGGCAATTTTGTCATTTCATCAATTTTTTTGAGCTACAAATAGCGAAAATGAGCTACAAATAGCAGCCCATTACTTTTTATCAACCCCATTTTAGGGGTGATATTATTTTAATATAAAATAATTTTATATAATTTTTTATTACTTTTATAATTTTATAAATTTATAATTTATAATTAAAAATAATTTTAAATTTTATTTTTAGAACATTTAAGAAATTTTTAAAGTTTATTTATTTTATTATAATTAATTAATAAATTATTATCAAATGTAACGTAAAAATAAAAAAAAAAAAAGATCAATATTGGACACATACTAAATACGTTAAAAAGAGATGAATTAGTTGCGAGAAAAATTACATATAAACATATAATAAAAAAGTTTCAATTTTCCTACACTTTTTTTAAAAATAAAATATATAAAATCATAATTTATAATAAAATAAATTTCAAAATTATTTAGAAATAATTTATTATTTTATATGTGGATAAAAAGAGAGAACAAATATTTCGCGGTAAAAATATAATAATCGAAATAATGTTGAATGATTTTGTAAATTTATTGTATGAAAAAAAAGTTTAAATCCATTTTTGGTCCCTCATAATAGGGGTTATTCTAGTTTTGGTCCCTCTTTTGTTTTAGTCACCAATACTAGTTTCACTTAAATTTTTTTAAACATATTATGGTTATTTTTAATGAAAAAATCAGTCAACTAATGGTTGACCAAGTTTGAGGGTTAATTAAAGGACTATTTTACAATTTTTTTAATTATAAAAAATCAGGGGCTATTTTGCAATATTAAAAAGTTATAAAATTTGGCCAGCTAGGGTTTCAGTGCAGCGGCAGGGGCATAAGGGTAATTTTAGCCCCTTAGGGCTTCAGCCACCCACCGCCAGCCACTTCGTCTTCCCCGGCCAGCTTCTCCGATTCCGACCGGTGTCCCCAATGAACTCCCGTTCATCTCTTCTGGCCAAGGGAAATCTAGCGGATCGCACCGAAAAACTTCTGCGAGGGAAACCCAAGCATCCCCAGCCCGATTTACCGGTAAAATCCCAAAACCAAAACGAAACCCAGTTCGAACAACATATTCCGGTGCCCCGATTTTCTAGCAAAAGGAAAACCAAAAAAAACCTTGAAAAAGTCCGGTGAAATCCGACCAAAACGTTTCGAAACCAAAAGGAAAAATACTCGTAACTATTCCGTGATTTATTTCCGATGGAAATAAAAACCAAAAGCCCCTTTTTTCTTTCCCCCATTTTTCTGATAAAAAACCCCATAACAAAATTTATTCCGGCAAAAAGTTTTTCAAACCCAAACCTTTCAAAACCAAAAATTGAAATCCAATTTCAAAGCCCAACAAAATGAAAATATTTTCTGGAGAATATGAACCAAAATCGCGGTGGTTTGAAAACCAAAAGGGTAGTGTTATATCGCGCCTCTTTTTTTGTTATTGAACGTCCCCTTTTTCTAAAAAAGCCCTTCATTTTGTTAAGTATCGCCCCCTTAATGTTTTTCTTCCGCCCCTCCTATTACTACCTAACTGTCCTTAATCAATTTATCAAAAATTTTATAAGTCCCTTTTTAATCTACCAAAATAAAAATTATGATTAAAGTAGTATAAATGAGTGAAACTATAAATGAATTTTTTTGGTATTTTTAATAAATTGATTAAAGGTAGTTAGGTAATTTAATAGATTATTATATTTTATATTATGGTTGGTATTTCTTAACAGAGATAATTTTGGTATAAAATGGGCACAAAATAACAAAATATGAGGCGAGAAATAAGCCTTCACAAACCAAAACCCAAAATCCAATTCCGATTTTTTGGCAGGTGGGCCGGCAGCAACGGCCAAAAAAGATGAGAGAATAAGGAGTTAGGGATTTTAGGAAAAAAATTTGGAAGTTAAAAAATTGCAAAATGGTCCTTTAATTAACCCTCAAAGGTGGTCAATCGTTAGTTGAATGATTTTTTCGTTAAAAAGGATCATAATTGGTTAAAAAAAATTTAAGTGGAACTAATATTGGTGACTAAAACAAAAAGGGGACCAAAACTGGAATAATCCCTATTATGAGGGACCAAAAATAGATTCAAACATTAAAAAAAAAGGTAAAATGCCCAAAATGAACGGTATGAACTGGAAACGCAAATATTGCAACCCCCTTACAACCATTTTGGAGGATGAGACCCCATTTTGAACAGTATGTGATGTGAACATCAAGAGCTCTTCCTTTACTCCCATCAAAACTGCGCATCATCTCCCTAAAGTAACAAGGGATTTTCGTAGCTTTGGTTTGGGGAGCCCCAAAGAGACACAGAATGAACCTAAATTGAAGAATTTATCATGTTAAAAGACACCTGGGTCAATACATAGGTCAAGCACCTTAAACGGGCCTAAAAAGATGTCACATGGCATCAATATGCATGTTCAAATTTCAGGACATGCTTAATTACATTTTTTTTTTTTTCATTTTGTGTCAGATTACACTTGGTTTTCTTTTGTGTTCTACCCTCTTTTGTAGGTTGGCATTGAAGATAATACAAGTGTAGCTCAAGTGGAAAACAAGCAAGTTGGAAGGTTGAAAGATAGTAAGGAAAGCCTTATAGTGACCACCCATGGTTGTCACTAAAAGACAAATCAAGCACCTAATGGCATCCAGGACAATTTGCAACATTACCTTGTGTTCATCGCTAAAAGTATTTGGCCGATGGAAGACCAAACGCGTAAGGCGTGGTGAAATTCATTTTGGGTTGATCAGACCCATCAGCGCAAGGCGCCGAAGTAAGCCATTCAATTTGCATGTAATTCCTGTGTACGTAGATTTCTTTTTTTTTCTTTTTCATTAGTATTTTTCTATTGATTGTGTGTTTTTATTATTTTAGATACCTATGAATTTAATTCTTGGTTTTTAAAATAAATATCTTTTTATTTTTAAGGCTTGAATCTTTTTATTATTTTCAAGAGTTATAAGAAATTGATTTTATTGAAATTTTTGAAAGTAAATATCCTTGTTTTTTAGAGTCTTTTTTATTATTTTCGAAATAAGTGATATAAGGTACTTCTTGAATTTTATTCAAAAGTAAATATCCCCCTTTATATTCGTTTGAAATTTGGAGAAATGCGGAGTATTATCATTTCTTCTTTTTACGAATACCTTGTTTTCCCGTCTATGCTTGGTGTTGTTGTTTTTGTTGTGTGCAAGACATCCCACTAGGAAAGAAGAGACCAGGGAAGCAAGCCACTCACAAGCACAGTCCCCATGTGTCTTGTTATATGCTCTTGTTCTATCTCGAGTGATCAGAGGTGAAGAGGAAACTCGACAAACCCTCATTTCCTTTTATCAGGATTGTCCACCAGTTGAGCACCCACGTGTGTTGCATGTTGTTCAGCCCTCCCCAGATACTAGCTCAAAGCAAGGATTGGAATGGTTAGATGGTCATGGCGGAACCCAAGGTGCAGATGCCAGCTATGGCTATACACCTTCGACTAGTCTAGGTGTAGCGTTGTGCGATGTTGTACCATGGATGCCTGTCTTGTTCCCCTAGGAAGGCCTTGGGAATTTGACAGAAGAGTCACCCGTGTGACTACCAGGTATTCTTTCATGTCTCATGGTAAGAAAGCTAACTTTTTTCTCCTGCACATGTTTCTAGTAAGAACATTGTGATAAAAGAAGAACAATGCAAATCAATTGAGTCTTAAACATTGAAAGCAGTACAACCCCTAGACAGCTCAAACAGAATTTTGCCCCTCTTCCTAAGAGGATATGCGAAAACCCATTTGATTAGGAGCTAATAGTTGTCTTCTTAAGTCTTTTTATTTACCTTTCCACCTTTTGCTTACAGTGTTATGCATGTTTGAAGGTTCACAAAGGAGACTTAAGTTACAAACCCGGACAGCTTGAAGCGACTTTCACTCATCGCTGTGTGATGCGCCCCGTGAAAAGTCTTATTTCTCATAAGAAGAGTACAGTGTGACTTTCGCTTCTCGCTGTGTGATGCGTCCTGCAAATAGTCCTGTCTTCCTAAGGGAGAGTATAGTTGTCTACTTAAACTTTTTAATGTACCCTATTATCCTAACTTGTTTGTAGGGCGCAGGGAAACAGGTTCAACAAGAAGTTTAACAGAAATCGAAGAATTGAGCAAATGTGTTTCACTTGTCCTAAGCTTAGGATACTCAGTAAGTATGTTTCTGTTCATTGCAATAATTCTAATATTGCTTTGTGTGACAATGCAGATTCGAGGACGAATCGTTTTCGGCAGGGAGGGTGAAAGTTTTGGTAGGATCTGGGTTTGCACTTGCTCGATTTACCACGCAACAAAAATTTCTATTAAAGCGGAATCTTAGAAAAGTACCTTTGAAGCGTGCACTTGGTGATTCTGTTGTATGCCTCAAGACTATGACTTCACGTTGTGTGGGCAACGAATGGCACTACCAACCTACACCAGAAGTGCTTCTGGAATAACTTAATTAAATTATATTCATAATCTCCCCACATCAAAGGTATAGTGCTCGTTAATTCATTAATTTACTAATTAATTCATCAACTTCTTAATATTCCGAGACTAGTACCACTCGACCTTTTTACTATACCGGACATAAGTCCATCGGCCGGGTTTAGTATAATAAACATTTCAAGCTCATCTCGGGAGCACCATCACCCCGGACGCACCGGTACATGGTTTCCTTTCGACAAGCAGCAGCACACCAAATAACTAAACACGTGCACCCAACCTACCGAGATTATTGGCCACAATTGACCTCACCCTTTGGCAGATCAAAGTACACTATGTCTAATCCTCATGCCCGCCCGAGTCTAGGGATTAAGAGATAGAATACAAGGATCGATTTGTCTATTAAATCAGTACAAGACAAATCATTCCTAAAGGTCAAGTTCAATATGCCCCGGGCATATTTACATGATTCAATTAGTCTAGACAAACCAATTATCCGAATCACATAATAACCTAAACTGACAGTTTGTCCAAAGCTATCTCGGTTACGAACCTCATTTATATATTATATCTTTCAACCAATGATGAGATCTACTGTGTCACACCAGACACCTCATCATCTACTTACATAATATAAATGGACGATTAATACACAACAAGATATGACTGAAACACAAATCGATATATTAAACTGGGAAACTGTACAATACAAGCATAGCTCATGTATTCTACTCCAACATTCTCCCACTAATACTTAAGCTGTGCTTTAAGTATACAACTACATACAATCCTATACAATCTGCTGCTATCTATCTAGAAAAACTATTGAAGGAAAACTGAACAAGCCCGGGCTAAATCGAAAACCTCACTTTCGTGCAATGCATTCCAGAATCGGAAGCTTTCGACCAAGCTCAGGCTCAAATTAGTTTACCCATGAATGGATCTAGGCTTATACTTATTTAATTTATTAATCGAGACACAAAAGATTCGATCTTTAATTAAAGCGGAATACTTAAAGATTTTACCTTTTGTAGCGAAGTCCCTTGCTTAAAGAAAAATCCAATCTTTGCGCAATTTCCACAAGAAATCCGAAGAATATCTCCAATACGAACTCCGAAATAGTGTGGGCTATTGTCTACGGAGTTACCCACGGAAAATTGAAGAAATCCAAGAAACTTGCTTCGAAAGAAAACTCAAAAAAAACTTAGAAATGGAACTGCCCAGTTTTAAACTTGCTGCACAAAAACCCGCCTGAAAATTCTGCTACGCAGCCCGCTTGAAGAACTGAAAAAACCGTCAGCCGGGAATACCTACTCCACTCCCGATCTGTACAATCGGTTTCATGGATCACTCAGCAAGAATATCAACATGAAACCAATCGGCTCAGGGCAATGAAGAATGCAGTCACCGGGGTTTTTAAATCGGGAAAATACTGGTTGCGCAGCCCTTTTAAAATCCGACCAGCAGCTGGGTTTTTCTGGAAAAACAAGAAGGCCGATCAGCGTTGGGCTGTCCCTTCTAAAATTCCGACTAGCAGCCAAGTTAAAAACTGTCCGGGCAGAACAAAGATCGAGTCTTCCGAAGAAGAAAGATATCTAAGCTGACTTCAAGAAAGAATTTCGATAAGGAAGACAAAATTCTCTCTCTAAGCTAATCTTTCTCACTCTAGCCCATTCTTGGACTTCAAGTTTCTTAATTAATTTCTTGCCCAACAAGTTGTATTTATAGGGAGCTTCTAAGGAAACCTAATGGGCTCTCGAGTTAGGCATTTTAATTTGACTTTCTTTGACGGCTAAGTCTTCCCGACTAATCAACTCCAATCGACCCATTTAAATTAATTTATTTAATCCACTTTGTTAATTTAATTTAATCGAACCCTTAGAATTAATTAATTCAAAATAGAATTAATTTATAAATTCACTTTGTCGATTAAATATTAATTAAACCTTTCGGATTAATTAATTTACCTTGTCGATTAGTCAAATCATAATCGGTCATACCACTAACGGACCAATTATGGAACTACCGCTCGAAAATGACTTTACATCGCGCCATTATATTTTATTCTATCTCCCCACATTAAAGATCTAGCGCTCGTCGGTTTATCAATTTACTGACAAATTAATTCACCAACTTCTTGGTTTCCGAGATTAGTACCACTCGTCCTTTTATTATACCGAACATAAAGTTCACTGGCCAGGTTTAGTATAATAACCTTACGAGCTCATCTTCGGAGCACCATCAACCCGGCGAATCAGTACGTGGATTCCTCCGACTAGCAATGGCACGTAAGAAGCTAAACACCGCATACCCAATTTACCGAGGTATTGGCCTCAATTGACCTCACTCTTTGGCAAATCAAAGCACACAATATCCAACCCTCACGCCCGTCCCAATCTCAGGATTGAGAGACGGAATACTAGGACCGAATTGACTACGCCGATCAGTATAAGTCAATTCTATCCAAACTGGTCGTGCTCAATATGCCCCAGGCATATCTGTGTGATTTAAACTAGTTTAGATAAACTAATTTCCAAACCACACAATAACCTATACCGATAGTATGTTCAGACTATCTCGGTTACGAGCATACTTTTTATATATCAATACTTTAACCAATAACGGTATCTACTGTGTCTGTCCACACCCTGTTATCTAGTTCTATGATATAAAGGAACAAATTTATACTGAAACAAAATGATATGTCATCTGTGGATATTAATTTTTGATACAAGCCATAGCTTTTATGTATTCAAAACTAACAACTATCATGGCTCTCCTAGATATCTGATCCTCATGCCCTTCACGTGAGCCTCAAAGACTTTAGAGGTCAATGTTTTCGTGAATGGATCTACAAGGTTATCCTCTGATGCTATCTTAGGCATGACCACGTCTACCCTCTTTACGATGTCTCGTATCAGGTGGTACTTGCGTTGTATATGTTTACTCGCTTTGTGGGCTCGTGGTTCCTTCGAGTTTGCTACTGCACCGTTGTTATCACAATAAACCGTGATACACTTCTGTAAACCTGGAATCACATCTAAGTCCACTAGGAAGTTCTTGAGCCACACTGCTTCTTTTGCTGCCTCTGATGCGGCAACGTATTCAGCCTCCATGGTAGAGTCCGCCACGCATTTCTGCTTGACACTCCGCCAAACTATGGCTCCACCTCCTAGAGTAAACACATACCCTGAGGTAGACTTGCTCTTACCCCTGTCGCCTTGGAAATCTGAATCTGTGTAACCTCGGGGTACCAGCTCAGGCGCCTGATAGACCAGAACTTGGTCCCTCGTTCTGCGCAAATACTTAAGAATGCACTTTACTGCCTCCCAATGAGCTTTCCCGGGGTTACTCTGATATCTGCTCACCATGCCAACGACATAACAGATATCAGGCCTCGTACACAACATGGCATACATGAGACTTCCTACTGCCGAAGCATATGGAACTGTCCTCATGGTCGCTATCTCCTCAACAGTCTTAGGAGACTGTTCCTTAGATAGAAACACTTCATGCCTGAAAGGTAGAAAACCTTTCTTGGAGTTCTGCATGTTAAAACGGGCCAGAATCGTGTCTATGTACGAAGCTCAGGAGAGCGTTAACGAATGTTTCCTACGATCTCGAATAATCTTGATCCCAAGGATATGTCCCGCATCCCCTAAGTCCTTCATATCAAATTGCTTGGACAGCCATGTCTTTACGTCTGATAACACTTTCTTGTTGTTGCTAATCAATAGAATGCCATCTACGTAAAGCACAAGAAACACCACTGAGTTTCCATCACGTCTGCGATATACACATTGCTCATCTGGACACTGAGTAAATCCAAAAGACTGGATTACCTCATCAAACCGGATGTTCCAAGATCTGGATGCCTGCTTAAGTCCATAAATAGACCTCTTAAGCCTGCAAACCTTATGCTCTTGGCCTTTTTCAATGAATCCCTCTGGTTGCTGCATAAAGATGGTTTCCTCAAGACTTCCGTTTAGGAAAGCTGTCTTGACATCCATCTGCCAAATCTCATAATCCATATGAGCAGCTATGGCCAAGAGAATCCGGATCGACTTAAGCATGACTACCGGGGAGAAGGTTTCCTCATAATCGATTCCCTCTTTCTGAGAATACCCCTTCGCCACCAACCTAGCTTTAAAGGTTTCCACCTTCCCGTCAGGTCCTCTCTTACGTTTGTAGACCCACTTGCATCCAATGGGCTTAAACCCATCAGGCAGGTCCACAAGCTCCCAGACTTGATTGTGTTCCATTGACCCCATCTCGGATATCATTGCTTTACGCCAAGATTTTGCATCTTTATCTCGATGCGCCTCACTGTAGTTAACTGGGTCAGGTTCAGGCACACCTGGGACTAGGTCTGTGGCCTCTCCCACGCCAATGAACCTGTCAGGTTGTCTCACAACCCTCCCACTACGACGAGGCACCGCCTGTGTAGGCGCATCATCTGTGACCTCATGTGCAGTGTGTGGTGTATCTACTTGTGCTGTTGCATCAGGATTAGTAGGTTGTCGTCTAAGCTCTTCTAGTACTATCTTACTCTTGGGCTTGTGGTCTAAGACATAGTCCTCTTCTAAAAATCTAGCGTTGGTACTTACCACCACCTTCTGATCTTTAAGACTATAGAATAGACCACCTTTCGTTCCCCTAGGATATCCTACAAACAGCATTAATTCTGTTCTTGTATATAACTTAGCCATATCTGCCTTAAGCACATGTGCTGGGCAGCCCCAAATTCTGAGATGTCTTAGACTGGGCTTCCGCCCGTTCCACAACTCTACTGGGGTTGAAGGCACGGTTTTAGATGGTACAAGATTAAGAATATACATTGCCGTTTCCAAGGCATATCCCCAGAACGAACTTGGCAAATCACTATAGCTCATCATGGACCTAACCATTTCCATAAGAGTTCGGTTCCTCCTTTCTACTACACCATTCTGCTGTGGCGTGCCAGGTGCAGACAACTGAGACTGAATTCCTACCTCAGTGAGGTAATCTCGAAATTCATGGGACAGGTACTCCCCACCACGATCTGAATGTAGTGCCTTGATACTCTTACCATGATGCTTCTCCACATCTGCCTGAAACTCTTTGAACTTGCCAAAACATTCGGACTTGTGGCGCATTAGGTAAATGTACCCGTACCTAGAGTAGTCATCCGTGAATGTAATGAAATACTCATATCCCCCTCGTGCCTGAACCGTCATAGGTCCACACAAGTCAGAATAAATCAACTCTAATACTTCTTTAGCTCTATGACCTTTTGCCTTAAAAGGTCTCTTGGTCATCTTACCCTCCAAGCAAGATTCGCAGGTTGCATAACTGTCAATATCTAATGAACCCAAAGGTCAATCATTGACCAACCTCTGAATCCTACTAAGGTTTATATGACCTAGTCTTAGATGCCAACGAAAGGTTTGATTCATTTCAGAAGGTCTCTTCCTCTTATTAATGTTAGATACTGAGCTATCTATTTCTATGTTTTGCGCAACAGGGGAGTTATAATTAACCTCAAACAAATTGTCCGCCAATGAACCAGAACAAATAAGTTTTCCATTTCTTCTAATAACAACACAGTCATCAGAAAAAATAAACTTATACCCGTTCTTCAAGAGTTTAGAAACCGAAATCAAGTTCTTTCTAAAACTCGGTACATAAAGACAATTAACTAACTCTAAGCTAGAATTTTCAAAATTCAACTTAACTACTCTCACTGCTTCTACTGACACTCTTGTAGTGTCGCCCAAGTAGATATCCAATTCGCCTTCTCTAAGCTTATGGGTTACTTGGAACCCTTACAAAGAATTACAAACATGGTCAGTGGCACCTGAATCCATACACCAAGTATCTGTGGGAATCGCCGCTAAACATGTCTCAGTAATTAAGGCATAATTTATCATACTTATAAGCTTTGGACAATCCGCTTTCCAATGTCCCATCTTATTGCACTTGAAGCACTTGTCTTTCGACTTCTTCTTTGCAATATCTGGCTTAGGCGCAATTTGTGCCTTTTTAGCTACTCCCTCGAGCTTTCTCTTCTTCTTTCCAGCCTCAGGCTCAGAAGAAGATTCTAAAGCTTCGACTGCGACTAAAGCTCGCTTCTTCTTTTGAAGAAGACTTTTAGCTACCATCAACTTTGCCAAGAGCTCGGATGAACTCCACAACATCTTACTTATGTTGTAGTTCAACCGAATCCGCTCATAGCTTTGAGGCAAGCTCCGGAGGACAATATCGGCTTTGGTTTCACCAACGATTTCGCCTCCCACTACCTCAACCTTGTTGATGTTACTAATCATTTCAATGACACGATCTCTCACAGGAGCGCTCTCAGCCCTAAGGACAATGTCCAAGTTACGACTTCCATCGGCATTATTAGTTCAAGTTAAATTGTTATTTTTCAAAATAGCAGCTAAAGGATTGAATGCCATATCAATTTAAACTGGAAAGTAAACAAACAGTGTTTCAGTTATATATGCTAGAATTTTCGAAAACATGAAAATCCAATTAATTATTGATTCCCTCAAAACAATAATATTAATCCACCAACATCTCATCCACCGGGATTCTCGCAAGCCACACAGTATGGACGTTTACGCTAACCCACATTCGTTTGAGAAGAACCAAGTTCATTAACTACACTATCTGACCAACGATCTTTTGATCAATGTAGCTAATAGTCGGTGCTTTCAGCCGTACAAGTAAGCAGTGTAACCTCGCGGGAGGAATACTGCAGATCGTACACTAAGTGTGTGTCATTACGTGACTTCTGAGTTTGTTACCTCAGGATAGTGCGCCTCAGATGGAGAGGGTGATGCATTTCTCCTAGTTAAACTCGCTCTAGTCATCTTACTCAGAAGCTCATAGTCTAGCGATCTCGGGGCTGGACTCATCTGAATGGAGGAAGGCCCTAGTGCCAACGCGCAAGCCCACCCACATCGCATATGAACCCGTAATAGTGGCCATGGGGATATAACACAACCCGCTCCCACTTAGATTTCCAAATTGAGTGTTTTTCCGATTTTAACATGCAATTAACTAACCAAGGTTACATGCAACCATAAAACCAGACATGCTTTAAATCATGCATCTAATATACAGCATAAAAATAAAGCATAAAAATTAAAACGATAAATACGGGAAATAAATAAGAAAAATAAATTTCCCGACTATTATGGTTTTAATTGCTTCCATCCTTTGTCTTGATCTCGTGTCCCGTCATGTCACTCGATGGAGAGAGTCTTGAACTTCAAAAAAAATTTAAAATTGGAGGAAAAACGGGCCAAAAACAGCCCGAACGGCCCGAACGGGCCGCCCGGCCCGTAGCACGGCCCGAAGGCCGCGCTGCCCGCGCGTGCGGCCTCTACGCGCGGCCCGCGCCCGGCAGCAGCGCGCAGCAGCTGCTGTGCCTGCTGCTGCGATTTTTGCCTGCCGGCGGCGATTTTGCTGCCCGCAATCGTTGCTGGCGTCGCCTCCTGCCGCCAACTCCTCCTTCGTTTTTTCCCATGCTATTTGGTCTTATTGCAATTCGTTCTGGGTTTTCCTGGGTTTCTTCAAATTCATGATAACCCAAAACCCACGAATCCAAGTCGCCCACCATAACGCCTTCGATTACATAAAAAAAACAATTTTCATACTACAAGGCATTCTAGGAAAATTAAATAATCGAAATTACATAGAAAAAATCCTACTACAGATTTGATCTAATCCTACACGGCTTCCAACACGTGGTTAAACTATTACAAACATTCATAATAAAATTAAATCCGGACAAGTCCCAGAGTTTAATTAAAACCCATACAAACGTAACCATAATAGTCGGGATTCTAAACCACCTGCAAATAAAACCATGTAATAAATCGAACAAGCATAGAACCCCCTAAACCAGGCTCTGATACCAATTGAAAGATTTGCCACATAGGATATGGGTTTGCACTTGCTCGATTTACCACGCAATAAAAATTTCTATTAAAGCGGAATCATAGAAAAGTACCTTTGAAGCGTGCACTTGGTGATTCTCTTGTATGCCTCAAGACTATGACTTCACGTTGTGTGGGCAACGAACTAGAAGTCAATTGATCAGCTACTCACCACAATCCACCTGCTAGAAAACTCTAGCCCCGCAGCACCTGGCACGTACTATAAATGCACCGCCCGAAGAGAGAGAAAGCTGCTCGCAGCTGGTATACACGAAGGCCAAAATTTCAGCCACTAGAAACCCAAGAACCAGCCGCAATTGCTCTTTAAAATATGACTTGGAGAGAGAAACATTTCTCTCTCTAGAAATCTTGTGGATTAATTGTGTAATTGTATTTCTTGAATGACTGATCCCTCGTCTATTTATAGAGTTACAAGAGAGACTCCAAGTTGGTTTAGGATTAGTCTTCCTACTGGGTTTCTGTTTTCCTTCAATCCTGTTTCTAGACTGATACAGATTTTGTTTCCTTCAATCCTGTTCCTGGACTGATACACTCCCAACTGTCACAGGGATTCACTTATCCCAATCCAGTTCCTGGGATGAATCACTCCCAACTGACACAGGGATTCACTTATCCCAAACTAGTTCCTGGGATGATTCACAACCAACTGATACAAGGATTAATTAATTTCTCAATTAATTAAATTTACCTTTGTCAACAACCCAGTACATAATTAATCGTACCACTAACGGATTAATTATGGCACTACCAACCTACACCAGAATTGCTTCTGGAACAACTTAATTAAATTATATTCATAATCTCCCCACATCAAAGATATAGTGCTCGTTAATTCATTAATTTACTGATAAATTAATTCATCAACTTCTTAATATTCTGAGACTAGTACCACTCGATCTTTTTACTATACCGGACATAAGTCCACCGGCCGGGTTTAGTATAATAAACATTTTGAGCTCATCTCGGGAACACCATCACCCCGGACGCACCGGTACATGGTTTTCTTTCGACAAGCAGCAGCATACCAAGTAACTAAACACGTGCACCCAACCTACCGAGATTATTGGCCACAATTGACCTCACCCTTTGGCAGATCAAAGTACACTATGTCTAATCCTCGTGCCAGCCTGAGTCTAGGGATTAAGAGATAGAATACAAGGATCGATTTGTCTAATAAATCAGTACAAGACAAATCATTCCTAAAGGTCAAGTTCAATATGCCCCGGGCATATTTACATGATTCAATTAGTCTAGACAAACCAATTATCCGAATCACATAATAACCTAAATAGACAGTTTGTCCAAAGCTGTCTCGGTTGCGAACCTCATTTATATATTATGTCTTTCAACCAATGATGAGATCTACTGTGTCGCACCAGACACCTCATCATCTACTTACATAATATAAATAGACGATTAATGCACAACAAGATATGACTGAAACACAAATCGATATATTAAACTGGGAAACTGTACAATACAAGCATAGCTTATGTATTCTACTCCAACAGAGGGGATGATGTGAACATCAAGAGTTCTTCCTCCACTCCTATCAAAACTGCGCATCATCTCCTTAAACTGACAAGGGATTTTCGCAGCTTTGGTTTAGAGAGCCCCAAAGAGACCTAGAATGATCCCAAATTGAAGAATTTATCATGTTAAAACACACTTGGGCCAATAAATGGGTCAAGTCTTTCCAACGGGCCTAAAGAGATGTCCCGTGACATCAATATGCATGTTCAAATTTCAGGACATGTCTAGTTACGAATTTCCCCATGGAAGTCCATAGAAACCCCAACTGTGGATCCAGATCTGTGCTAATGAGATCCATTAGTAGATTATGTTAGTGTAGTTACTAGATTAAGAGTCCAAAAGATGATTAGATCAAGTCCAACTTCAAAGTTCGAGGTTAAGTCCAAGGCCCATCAGGCCCAAGCCCATCTACAGATTTGGAAGCCCAAACCCATTAATATTTCAAGATTATTCGATAATGGACTTGTAGATGCAACGTAGATGAGGAATGAAACCCAAGAATAAAAGCTAAGGTTTGGATTAAGGAAGCATGAGGCTAAGTTCAAAAACCAAGGGTTCCCTAAGCCCAGGTGAAGCTAGGAAAATCAAGTCTTTTTCTACTAGGATTATGTTTCTTTTACATTCTTAGTTTTGGAAGGTTTTGTAAGTCTATTCTAATTTAACTAGGATAGATGGAGCTTTTCCTTCTGATTAGGATTTTATTTTGTCTTGAACATTATCTCTCTTTGGCCAAATTATTATAAGCCAATCAGAGTCGTATTATGATTTCTTTTTCTCAATCTCCAAGTCATTAGGATTTGAGATTACAGTTTTAGAATAGGAATAAAAGACTTGTAAATTGCCTATAAATAAGCCCCCTTATTGTCGAATTTAATAGACTTGTTTTGATAGTTGATTGATATTTTATCTTGGAATTTTCAAATTCTCTGAGTTGCTAACTCACCCCCAAAAATCTCTTTGAGTGATCTTGCGAGATTGTGAGTTATCCTTGCAAGGAAACCCACAAACCCCTTTTTGTTGGCTATAGTTTTTGGTTGAACTATAACGCCTTGTCATGTATTGACTAAAACCCATCATAAACCATCACCCATCCTCTAAATTAATTTTTGCACAAAGAGGGCTAAACAATTGTGCGTGTTCTTGAGTTGAGCGATTCCACCGCTTCAATTCATGCTTGTGGAGATAATAGGAAGGGATAGACGAGAAAGTTCCATCAACACAAGGGTCTTGTTCATGTAGCATCCAACTTGTCAACTTCGTTTTCACATTAATTTGAATTTCGAAGAAAATAACCCATCAATATGGTTGGAGATGGTCTAAGAACCGTGTCCTCCCACCCTGCCCAAAAAATATATATATATATATATATGGTTAAAAAACTTGATAGGTCATTAAAGTAATTTAAATAGTATACTTTTGGTTAACTTTTTGCTTAACTAATACATTATTGGACTTTTTGAATAACAGTCAAGAAGATCTTTTGAAATATGAACATGTTTGCATAGAAGATATAAAACAAATATTGGACATTCTAGAAAAACGTTTGGTAATTTATTTACCGAACAATAAGTTCGAAATGTATTGAATTTCATGCAGTTTTTTTTTGAAAATAAGGTTTCAATATGTATCCAATTCTTTATATTCTAGATAAAGTCAGAATTGAATAGAGGTATCTAGGGAAAAGTCACTTTGACACGCGACTATTCCCTAGATACACACGTCGTGCTAGTTCACAATTAAATTAAAAATTAAAAAATGCCTTACGTTAAAGATTTTTCAATAGGTAATGTTGCACCAATACCCAACCAAAGGGCTAAAAGATTATCTGCCCTGGCCCTGTCAAAAACTCACTTTCGTACTACGCATTCCAGAATCGGAATCTTTGACCAGGCCTAGACTCTAGCACAATCGCTATTCCAATCCTTGCTTGAAATAACATTACGCAGGATCTTGGTTTGTACTCATTCGATTTATCACACAACAATAATTTTCTAATTAAAAGCGAAAACATAGAAAAGTACCTTTTGAAGCGTGTTAACTCAGGTGATCGCTTGTATGACTCAAGACTATGATCGCACGTTGTGTGGGCAATGATCTAGCCAGCAATTGATCAGCAATCAACACAACTGGGTCACCGGGAAAAATTCAGCAACCGCCGCCTTAAGCGCGTGAAAACACGCGCCACCTAGGACCGAGAGTGGGCTTCACGCGCCGCTAATTTTGGAGAAAAAATAGCCGCCAAAAGCCTCTAACATTCGGACTTAGAGAGAGATTAATTTTCTCTCTCTAAGTTTTCTTGTCTTGAAAACTAATGAATTGTGTATGTGTAATTGCTAATCCCTTGTCTACATATAGAGCTATAAGAGAGACCCCAAGTTGGTTTAGGATTGGTCTTCCTAATGATTTTAGGTAATTAATTAGTTTCCTAATCCAATTAGGTAGCCAATCTAATAGGATAAACCAAATTCAAGGATTTCATAATTCTAATTGAAACTTAAGACTTAATTAATTAATTAAATAATTTCACTTTGTTAATTACTTAATTAATCCTTAGGAATAATTAAATAAATAATTAATTCTACTTATTAAATTAACTCATTACAAAATTAATCGTACCACTAAATTTTAATTTTAGCACTACCATCCTATACCAGAATTGCTTCCGGAAC
Source organism: Knoxia roxburghii (assembly GCA_030378225.1). Classification (NCBI taxonomy): domain Eukaryota; kingdom Viridiplantae; phylum Streptophyta; class Magnoliopsida; order Gentianales; family Rubiaceae; genus Knoxia; species Knoxia roxburghii. The sequence goes on along the minus strand of CM059416.1, from coordinate 31,479,332 downwards.
AACTAAATTAATTTATTCTTAATCTCTCCACATCAAAGATTTAGTGCTCGTTAATTTATTAATTTACTGTAAATTAATTAATTAACCTCTTTAATTCCGATATTAGTACCACTCGGCCTTTTTACTACATCGGACATAAGTCCATCGGCGAAGTTTAGTATAATAAACATAACAAGAGCTCATCTCGAGAGATCACCCCGCACGCACCGGTACGTAGTTTCCTTTCGACAAGTAGCAACACACCAAGTAACTAAACAACACCTAACCTACCGAGACTATTGGCCATAATTGACCTCACCTATTGGCAGATCAAAGTACACTATGTCTAATTCTTATGCCCACTCAAGTCTAGGGATTAAGATATAGAATACTAAGAACGATCTTTCTATTAAATCAGTAATAGACAAATCATTCTAAATGGTCAAGTCCAATACGCCCTGAGCATATCTATATGATTCAATTAGTTTAGAGAAACCAATTATCCGAATCATATAATAACCTAAACCGACAGTTTGTCCATAAATATCTCGGTTATGAACCTCATTTATATATTATGTCTTTTAACCAATGATGAGATCTACTGTGTCACACCAGACACCTTATCATCTAACTACATTATATAAATGGACTAATCATGCCAAACACATAAACCAAAACATTAAATTGATATATTAACCGGGAAAAAAGTTTAATACAAGCATAGCTTTAGTATTCAAACCTAACAAGGGTAACCGCGGTACCAATAAAAAAGACAGTTGTCGCTTCTGGACGACGAAATGGGTTTTGAAATTTATTAACATTTTCTAAAAAAGGTACTGTTAATAATCCCGCAGGTACTGAAACCATTAAAAGAACACCCAACAATTTATTGGGTACTGTACGGAGTATTTGAAATATGGGAAAGAAATACCATTCCGGTAATATTTTCAAAGGAGTTGCAAATGGATCTGCCGGTTCACCAATCATTGATGGTTCTAGAACTGCTAAACCTACATTACATGCAATAGTCCCTAGAAAGATTACTGGAAAAATATATAAAAGATCGTTGGGCCATGTTGGCTCCCTATAATAATTATGACCCATACCCTTAGCCAATTTAGCTCTTAATACAAGACCATTGGTTTTTTTTTTTTTTTATTAGAATAGGTGAATTATTATCGATTCATCCCCGAGGGAGCCGGACGTGATAATTTTTCATCATTCGGCTCGAGTAGGAATCAAAAGAACCAAACGAATCCAAATATATATATATATATATATGTTCCATATATCTGCACATATATAAATGGTTCAATGTAAGTGGTTCAATGTAAGTGGTTCAATTTAAGTAACACTTCAAAAGTTTACTGACTTCTTTTTAGAGAGTTCGTCGGTTTTTACAAATAACTACTCAATATCCAAGTAGGCTTACAAAGTTGATTAATGGCATCAAGCAAAATTCAGTAACCAAAATATACAATTAAGTCACTATCAAGTTTTAATCCAAACAAATTAAAAAAAAAAAAAAAAAAGGGGTAAAAAGACGAAACAAAAGGGCCCTATGTCGAACACTCTCCCAGACGCCCGACGCCCGACGCCATTCGAGCCCAAATTTCAGTTCAAATCTTCTTCCAAGCATACCTAAAATCCCTAGTTAGGATATTGTTAGTGTGAATTAGGCTTGGGTAAGTTGATGATGGCAAGGGCCGATAGTTAGGCTTGCGCCTAATTTGGGGAAAACATCAGTGGGAGGAGTTGCAGCCAGAATCGATGTTCAGGAGCATTCTTTTAGGCTTTAATTAAGGTAAACACAGTTCCTGAAATTAATTAGTCCCTGAACTAGAGTGATGAGACTTAATTGGTGTGTTTGAAAATTAGCGAGCAGCCTTCGGATTAAAGCAAAGCGGTGGCGCGGTCCGTTCCTGCGAATTTCAATGATGCTAGTGCACTCTTAAGGTCCTTATTAAGGTAGATATTTAGTAATTCACGGTTGCTTTTAGTCTAGTGAAGGATTTTAGCTCAAGGATTAGCTGCGGGATTCTAGGAGTTTCCAGAAGGCTTGTTACCTTCTGAATAAGGTAAATTAACCCCTGGAATGATGATTAACTTTTAGGAATCCTGTTTGGTTAGTTTAGTATATTCTTACCATTTTTGTTAATTTAGAATATTTTTACTATTTTGGGATATTTTGATTATGAAAGTGCTGCTGCTAAATCAAGGAGTTTTAACATTATTCTGAGAGATAGTAGAAAGTAATCCAATTTGAAAAACCAAATTTGAACACGTGGGAATTCGGTTTAGTAATTTTTGTGCATTTTGACTGATTTAGGTGAAAGTTGGTTCTTGGTGATCTAATGTGTTCCTGGAATTCTAAAGGGTTATAAACCTTTAAAATCAGCGTGATAAATAAGCAAAGCCAAATCTCACTCCATAGTCTCTTTCTTTCTCTCTCTAATGGCGGAACCCAAGACCAAATATGATCGGCAGCTCAGGTAATGTACTATCTCTTTCACTCATAAGTGGCCCTTTTCTCCATTTTTCCCCCATCTACTTTTCATCTTCCCGCCCCATTTATTCTTGCTTGCCCTACAAATTTAGTAATATTACAAACATGTAATTTATACATTTCTGTATATTAGGGTTATGTAGCAAATAGTTAATTATTTTGCACCCAGAAATGAATTGGATAAGTTGTTTAGGTTAAATGCTTCTGAATTATTTTCTTCAAGACTTGGTTATTGTTTGTTAATATAGTATGTAGGCCAAAGCATAATGTTATATGCAGTTAATATATGTTGTTCACAACTACTAAGGTGCTGTATTGGTTAATTTATTTTCACCAAAATTCAGTGTAAATTAGAAAATATTGGGTATTTTCTGCTTTGATGCTGAGTACAATTCATCCAATCTAGAGGAAGGCAATGATACTGGCAATCTACTTTTTTTTATTAGTAATAATAAATTGGAAGGCCAGTATCATTATCCCTTTGGAGAAATAGGGTAAACCGTGACTTTGATATTGCTATTATTGTTTGTTTTTATTTAATTATTCTTTTTTTCAGAATATGGGGTGAGCAAGGACAGGCTGCCCTTGAGAAATCAAGTATATGTTTATTGAATTGTGGTCCAACTGGTTCGGAGACATTAAAAAATCTTGTCCTTGGTGGGGTGGGAAGTATCACCGTTGTTGATGGCTCTAAGGTTGAAGTGAGTGATTTGGGGAATAACTTCTTTGGTAAGCATTAAAGCATCTGTTGTTGTGAGCATTTAATCATGTGGCGTTTGATGTATCTTTCTATTTCTCGGTCATTTAACAACAGCTATTTATGCGGCTGGTAGACTAGGTTATCCTTTTATTAATTATAACAAATATCTTTTTGTGTTAGTATATGTGCATTGAACTGATTTTGACGTTTTGATTGCTATAGTGGATGAATCATGCGTGGGGCAATCAAAGGCCAAATGTGTTTGTACTTTTCTTCAAGAGTTGAATGATGCTGTTAAAGCTAGGTTTATTGAAGAGTATCCTGAGGCGTTGATTGAGACGAATCCATCATTTTTCTCACAGTTCACATTGGTAGTGGCTACACAGGTATAATTCTTTTTCATTAGTGTTTGTTTAGGAGAGTCCCTCTGCTTAACATGCTTTTCAATATGTTTTATCAATCTTGATAATGTTCAGCTTAATAATATTTGTTCATTTTGGAAAGCTTCATGGTATATACTAGTGACTGTATTCTATGTGAAAAGTTGGATTGTAGCTTCTTCGTTCTTTTTCCACATTTGAGTATTATAGGAAGCCTGCATGAATTGCAATTACATTTTAGGGACTGAAATTAGTTAGTTCCTGTTATGATGAAGTGCTGCTTGTTTATTCTGCGGTATTGGTGTTTTGCCATTGACTTCCATTTTTGTATCAAAGAAATATGTACACAATGCTAAGGGTAAGAAGCTGGAATGATGATGATGCATGTCAAGGTTTGCTAGTTAGTTAAACATTCTAGATTTGTAGCTTTTTACTACTAATGCTGTTTGTAGCTTTTTACTACTAATGCTGCTACAACTGTGCATCCTTAGTTGGTGTTGTGTGTGCACATGTGCATTTCATGACAATGGAAATCCCCTGTTGAACTGTACCTCTAATTTGTAATTGTAAGATGTTTTAGAGAAAGTTTATGTCACAGAATAGTTCTAAATGACTTTAGATATTTGTAAATCACTACGTTCATGGGTACCTCCAGCAGGATGTCCCACCAGCAACTTAATCCTGAATGCTTGCCAGGTCAATAAAGTTATTCCTGATATTTCTTTAAGCTGTGATGGAAGTTTTCTGACTGGATAAGTCAGCAAAAACTACATTTTCTGCAAGTATTTAAAGTGATCAAGATGTAAAAGATTTGTTTCAAAAAATAAGATGTAAAAGATTTCAGTGGAAAGATATTTTTGTTTGATGCTGTTTCGGCTTTTGCTTTTATGTGTAGCAATAAGTGACAATACTTCATGTTGTTAACATTTCTTTGACAAATCTGTAATTTTTTGTTCTAGCTGATTGAAGACTCGATGGTAAAGTTGGACAGAATCTGTCGTGATGCAAGTATCATGTTGGTGTTTGCACGCTCATATGGTTTAACTGGTTTTGTTCGGATAAGTGTAAAGGTAACTCAATGCAACTGCATTTGACTCTCTTAAAAAGTTATGTTGGTATCTCAGAAATTTTTTATGCAAGATGTTGCTGATGTCAATGATCTAAAATTGTGTCAAAAAATACTCCCAAACAAAATTCTCAACATCATTGGCCAAGTAAGATGTAGCTTGTTCTAATTTTTAAATTTCAATAGATTCTTAAGATTTAACAGTTATCCTTAATCATCGGCAATGAATTTTTGAAGCATTGTAGCTAGGTAATGTAAATGATTCCAGTACTAATCCATGTGGTCAAGTGGATTAGGCAATAATAAGGTGGTGCATTTAAGTTGATGGAAATCTGGTCTTGCTACATTTAGAAATTGAGATGGCGAATTTTTAAGGCAGCTTGGGATCCTTGTGGATTGTAATTCAAGATTTGCTTCCTCTTGCAGGAGCACACAGTGATTGAGTCAAAGCCTGATCACTTCTTGGATGATCTCCGGCTAAATAACCCATGGCCGCAGCTCAGAAGGTTAACTATGATACTTTACATGTTACTTTTTGGGCTAGCAAAGTCTTCTCTTCTTCCTTTAGATAACTTTTTTTTTTTTTTGACTAATTTCAAAGAATTCTGTACACTGCTTTTAATTCTTATTATTTTAGTTAAACAAGGAAGTCAAGATTTCAGATAGTGTTGAAAATATCATACGCTTAGTTTCCGAGTTGTCTGTTTCTGTATTTTTCCAAGCGTAGGAACTTTTGTATGTGTACTTTCTTTCTTGTAGTTTTACAATTATTTGTTGCTGACATTTTTTTACTGATAGTTTTGCTGAAACAATTGATCTGAACACATCCGATCCAGTCATTCATAAACACACTCCATATGTAATCATTCTCGTCAAAATGGCAGAAGAGTGGGCCAAAAGTCACAGTGGAACCCTTCCATCAACTAGGGATGAGAAGAAACAATTCAAGGTTGGAAATGCAGTTCCACTTACAATAATTTCTGTTCTGCCGGTGTGCTTGAGATATCTTTCATCTTCATTGTTGTAGGAACTAATTAAAGCCAGGATGATTGCAATGGATGAGGACAATTATAAAGAGGCAATGGAAGCTTCTTTCAAAGTGTTTGGTCCTAGAGGAATTAGTAAGTGATTTCTGCTCATGGAGATTGTATAAAATTTTATGTATTGACATGGTTGCCTATAGATAATGCCATATCTGGTGCTTTTATTTGATGTTGTGCTGATGACAGGTTGGTTAGGGACCGTCGGACAGGTCTGATTCAAAAGTATAATTAAAAGTGTGATTTATCTGCTGTATTTTGTATATTCTGCAGTTTATTCCAATGTTCCTATCAAAATATGTTTCAATGCTGATGACTGGTGTATGCCTGATTGGTTGTAGTCTGTATAACTACTCTAGCTCCATTTTATGCTGCTTAAGGGAAGCCAAGCAGCTCATGAGCTGCTTATTCTGGCTAAAGAAATTGTTAATGTGGATTTTTTTGGCAAGCTTGAACATAACCTCAGTCCATTGAATGGACACTAGGTCTATTTTGAGCCAAAAATGGGTAAGCATGTGCATCCAAGCCAAATCAAGTTTGTAGCAATGTTTGCAGTTGATATTATGTGTTATAAATACGGAAAAATATATTTAAGGAGAACGATAACTTCCTTCTTCCCATGACGTGGTTGAGAGGATTGCGATAATCATCAGTTAGACCTAATTATCATATTTGGAGTTCAGTAAGATGAGCATATAAATTAAGGTTTCTTTTTATTTTCATTGAAACATAGTTGCATTTATCCTTGTATTTTCTCTATTCTGCTTATTATGCACAATCTTGCAATATTTGCTTGTAAATAAGTGAGTTTCTGCTGCTTCCAAGATCTCCTCTATTTCATACACTTATTTGCGATGTGATAATTGATGTTTGGCTCTGAATGACTTTGAGATGGATTAGGTTATGTTCTTCATTGTTTCACTTCTGATATCTTCTTTTACTGTTTAATGTAATTTGTAAGTAATGAACAATTGGTTAACAGGAGATAAGTATGTTCAGCCTGCTCTGTTTTGCAATTCAGGTTCTGAGTTACAGAAGATAATTAATGATGCTAGTGCCGAGGTTGATTTAGGCTCATCAGAGTTTTGGGTGATCGTAGCTGCTTTAAAGGTGACTGTTCTGATTTCCATGTTCTTATCCATATCACACAATAATCAGTAACCGTTATTTTGTTTATGAAGAATTAGGAGTTTCTGCAGCAATATTTTCACTTGTGAAGTGACTTCTTTTGCCACTTTCTTTACACCACCCAAATTTCTTGCACCATGCAGGAGTTCATAGCTAATGAAGGCAAAGGTGAGGCACCTCTGGAGGGCTCAATACCAGATATGACATCATCAACCGAGTTAGTGGCTTAGCATTTCTAGTGGATATGAGTTTTCATTGTCATATGCATCTATTACAGGTTTGGTTTGTTAATGTAGTGTTTTGCAATCTATGTTTTAGGTTGTATGTAAATTTGCAGAAGATTTACCAAGCGAAGGCTGAGGCAGATTTTCTTGTTATGGAGCAAAGAGTCAGGAATATACTGAAAAGAATTGGTAGAGATCCATATAGTATCACAAAAGCAAACATAAAAAGCTTCTGTAAAAATGCGAGAAAGCTCCGAGTAAGTGTGTTTAATCTTGAAATTCATAAAAAATTTTGTTTGGAAAAGTTGATGGAGACACAAGGGTACGTTCTGTAAAGAAGGTAGCTACAACAGTCTAAGACAGAATATCATTTAAGGATTAAGAATTGACTCGAGTCATTCAGCCGAAGAACAGAATTGTTGCTCCAGGGTGACACGACCAAAATATGTTTTATGAACCACTATTACACCACATGATCATGACTTGTAAGACTGTAATTTGGCCCCACTTAAGCAAAATGCCATGCGGTTGTAAGTAACTTCAGCAGAGAACTGAAGATCTAAGATGTTTCCGCATTAAAAGTCCCTATTTTTTCTTGCCTTGGTTCATTTAGGGGTTGGGTTTATTTTTGGGGGTTTGGACCAATGGGGAATGAAATCCATATACATAGCCCAAGCATTAGGTGTGGGTTTGAAACCCATTCCTTTTATATCAAAACCTCCAAACAGGCACCCCTGAGACATTCTTATACTAATGTTATTACTAGAACAGAGGACTTGTTGTCTGATGTTAAGATTCTGGCTCTTCTCAAGCAATTGATGGATGCATATGTAACATTTGGTTAGTTGATGGTCTGGTTGTTACATGTTTTTTCTTTGGTGAGAGGAAGGAGTGCTGGTTTGGTGAAGGAATGAATAACTTGCATGGAACCCATTTTTTATTTCCATAACTTTGTATCTTGGTGTTTATTTGTATTCTTTACTTGTATGTCTAATACCCTAGAAGATCATGCCTATGTTGGTCCTTTCTCTTTAATGATAGCTGAGGCATCATTGTCTTTCTTTTGTGCTTAAGGTTTGCAGGTACCGCTCCATTGAGGATGAATTTAATTCCCCGGTCCAAGCAGAGTTACAGAAGTGTCTAACTGATGAAGAATATAGGTATTGACAGTTGCAAGTTTACATTAGTATCAAAGCCTCTTTTCAAGAACAAAGTATGTCAACAAGTCATACTTTCAGTGGAATTTTGGAGCAGATCTATCTAGATGAACCTAAACCTCCACAAAAAGTTGATTTGTTAGAACAAAATAATGAACTTGCTGCATTCAACCTCTTTGAAGTTCGTCCATGCAATATGTGATAAGAAAACTTCAACTGACAACTGAAAATAGTAGTTTAATTTAATTTGAAAGCTGGAAGCTGCTAATTTCATACTTTTAGTCCTTGCTAGTTGATATCAAGAACCCTGTGTCTAATTTGAAGCTTCCCTCCCGGAACATGGAGAAGATTCATGCACATCCATCATCCATTTTTAGCTTGAAACAATGGCAGGTGTCTTCACTTTAGATTGTAATCCAAAATCAGTTCAAAGAATCATACGTGAAGTAATGTTATAAAATGCTACTATATAATTTATAGAATGCAGTGGAAAGTATTTCAAAGTTTACTCCACGTTATAGTCTTCAACTTTTATCCTTGCTCATGGTTACCTTCGGAGCAGATTCTATTTCTGTCTGATTGCCATTCAGGTCAAGATATAGCGATGGTTATGAACTGAATTTCTTTTCAGAAGAGGATAGAGAAAATAGTCACGGGATGTGATGGTCTAAAGCCACTTTACCACATTGAGAAGAAGTGGAACAATGATTGATTTAGTTTAAATAGGGAGTAAATGAAAAGCTGTAAAAATTGGGAATAAAAAAAAAGGATAAATATTTGCTCAGATATTGGGTTCAGGATGCAATTAGTGTTGTGTTGTTACTTCTTTAGAATGTGAGTTCTCATTTTCAGTGTTTTTAGCTTTTATCATTAGATCATTTGAATAGGCTGTACAGTGGAGATGTCTTGATATGGAATTTGTGCTTTTTTTTTTTTTCCTTAAGAGATTCCCACGTCAACCTAGGATTTCATAGATATATAATTGTCATCTGTGTTTAATACAGATTGCATATGATTAGAGTTATAGCTTAACTTTTCTGTTTAAAAATTGCAAAACGCAGTTATGCAGCAGGGTTCTACATTCTGCTTCGTGCCGCTGATCGTTTTGCTGCAAATTATAATAGTTTCCCTGGCCAATTTGATGGGTACGACTTTTGTTTGGTAAGATTCCTGTACAATAATGCTGGCTGTCATAAAGACGCTACTAATGTTTTGCAGTGGAATGGATGAGGACATTTCTAGATTGAAAAGTATTGCTGTCAGCATACTGGGTGATTTAGGCTGCAATGGTTCATGCTTAACAGAAGATCTGATTAGTGAAATGTGCCGATATGGTGGGGCAGAAGTGCATGCGGTTGCTGCTTTTATTGGGGGAATTGCATCACAGGAGGTGATCAAGGTTGGCAACTTGAAATTTCTGCCATTTTTTTGTTGGTTGAGAAATGCATAAATCTGGTAGAGTTATAACTATGATGAATGTGCCACTTTTCTTTGCCTTGTTTACAGCTTATCACAAGGCAATTTGTGCCCATGTCTGGGACTTTTATCTTCAATGGCATCGACCATAAATCTCAACTATTGCTATTGTAGCCAATTTAGCAAAAGTATGTTCTCTTTGCCTTTGGTTGATCCACTCGTCATTGAAAATCTGTGGTAGCTGAAGTGAACCTTTTCGTATGTTTTTGAGATATCCTATTTTTTCATGCATAGGATATGGAGACTTTTAACTACTCAAGTGGTGAATGGCGGAAGATCATTAATGCGGCACAAAGAACGTAAGAGGTAACAACAATCAGTTGCAGCTGAGGGCAGTGATTATATTTCGTAGCATCCTTGATGAAACATTAGCATTGCTGATGATAAAGTATTCTGTTTGTAATATCAATTTGGGTGCCCTTTTTACATGGATCAGTCTCAAAATTTTGATGGATAAAGAAATTCACCTGATTTTCCAATTTACTTATTATTTTATTTTTACTACTTTTACGTACGACTTCTATCCAACACTGGATACAAGAATAGTCGTAATTTTGGGGCGGAGTGAGTTCGGAATGATCAAAGCTTGAGGGAGATGGAAAGGGTGAATTTTAGGATTGTATTTTAATATATACTAGTGGAGACAAATTATATTATAGGACTAGGTGTAAATAAGGAGATATACACTCATCCGGTTTTTTTTTTATTAAAAATCGGGTTTATTGGGTAAAAATCGGGTAAAAATCAGATTTTTTGTCAAAAAAGCGCAAAAGATGTGGGCTAGTCGCATTTAATGCGTATTAAATGCGTTTGTCCCTTTCCCTCCTCGTCTTCTCTCTCCCTCTTGTTGGTGTATGTGTCCTTTTGAGGGTTATTTATGTAAATAAACTTTGAGGGTTATTTATGTAAATAAGATATTTGTCGTTTGATTGATTATTTATCTGATGAGTTAATTTCATGAAATTATATTCTTGTGCATATTGAATTTTATGAAATCGATCCACAAAAAAAGAAACTCCATGGACTTTTAGATCATGAGTGATTCTTTTGAGTAGTACTCGTACGAGGATCCTTAGACCAGAAATCACTGCATAGTCTTAGGTGAATTAGAGTGTGTTTTGACATATGCCTAACGGGACCGTAACAGGTTGCCAAGTACGGGTATGATTGGGTACGCTATGAGTCACGCTAAGGTATGTAGGTGAAGTGATGGGACTACAAGTCTCTCTTAAATGAGAGATGATATCTTGGCCGCTTGATAGTGAATTGAGAAGTGCATGGCCGTGCCCAAGAAATGATAAGGGTTATCATTTGCTTGATTAAGTTCAGTGTCACTAAGAGATCAAGTAAAACGTTTAAGGATGATTGGTTCCATGCCTTATGCTAAACTGGATATCAGTGTAGAGGACATTACGTAGTATACTCGGAAGGTTGTGTTGAATCACCATTCGACCCTCCGTTCTGAATTGTGTAGTCATTATGTCTTGCTAGAGACCACTAATGATTTATGGATTAATTAATGAGATTAATTTATTCATTGTCAATTTGGAATGGGTCTACAGGATCGCACATAAGTGAGTTTGATGATTCAGAATTAATTAAATTGCCTATTTTAAGTATAAGAGTTATACTTAAATTGATAATATTTAATTAAATAGTTTAATTAAATATTATTGAAGAGTATTATGGTATTAATTAAGAGTTAATTAATTACCTATGAAGAATTGAATTGGGCTGACAAATCAAGGGACCTAATTGTGAATTGAGGTTCTTGACCCATCAGCCTGATCCATGGATCAATGGGTTGATCCATGGTGTTGGTTAAACCCAACTCAGTAAATAATTAATTAATTATTATTAATTATTATTAAAACAGATACTTCTCAAATCAGAGAAGTATCTGGGAGTCTGTTAAAAAAGGTTTTAACAGAATTGGTTTTAAAAACGTTAAGAAAAGGATTTTAAAAATACAGACTGCAAAACTACTCAAAAACAGACTCTTAAAAAAAAAAAACCATTCTTCCCAGAGAAAAAGGTTTTCTCTTCGACAGGCAAAATTTTGGGGCTAGCACCAGTTCTGAGAGAACTCCAGTGCAAGAACGTAGAGGCAATTCGCGTGAATTGTTTTTGGTGGTGAATGCAATCTTCCCAAAGGATCCAGGCGACTGCACAACCGATTACGCGTCGAGGGTAAGACCCGAATCCTTAGTGTTTAGGAATTCCGCCGTTTAATTTTGAATTAAATGCCTAAACACAAACCCAACAGTGGTATCAGAGCGAGGTTTGATTTTAATTTAATTAGAATTAAATTAAAATTAAAATTAAGAAATCTGGGTTCTTGATTTTTGGAGAAAACGACGTTCATTGGTTTTTGAAGTCTGGCTTTATTCCCGAAATTGCTTTCTTTTGTTGCTGGAGTTTATGAACGGGAAAAAGGTTTATTTTGTCGCCTGTTATCTCGCCGGATTAATGGGCTGCATGAACCAAAATTTAAAATTGGAAATGGCTTTTGGTTGCTGGTGTTCATGAAAATCATTCTTGATTTGGTTTTTCGAAAAAGGAGGGTTTTCTGGGCTATTTGAACCTCCACCGGAGATAGGCCGTGTGGTTTTCCAAAAACGAATTTGGTTATTGACCGGAATCTGGGTTTTTTGGTTTTTCGTTCTGAATGAAAAAAAAAAACGGGCTGCTGTTTTTGGTTTCTTGGTTTTAAATATGGGCTGATGTTTTTCTTTCTGGGTTTTGAACCTCTTTGTCGGGAAAATGAGATCGCCGAAAACAAAATATCGGAAATTGGCCACGGGAACTGGGTTTTCCTCGCCGGGAAAACGGGCTGGTCGGAATGGTTCCGTCCAATTTTTAGTTTTCAGATATTTTGGTTGCTGGGCTGCTGTTTTTTTTTCCGTTTTGGATTTGCAGGTGTTGGGTCGTCCGTTTCGCCGGAATCCATGTTGGCGGGCTGCTTCGGTTTCATCGAAGCGGTCGCTGGGTTTGCGTCTGGGCAATCTCCATCGGGGCTGGAAATGTTCTGGTCGCCGAAAGATTGCAGCGACGGAGAGACGACGATTGGTCGGAACCGAGCAGGATGAGATGAACGGCGAGTGTCGCCAGGATTCGAGGATGCCGGCTGTAACACGATGGCATGTTTGCCGGAGAAGAAAGGAGGCGGCTGGAGGCTGGTGCCCTAATTGGGTGAAATGACCAAATTGCCCCCGCCGCACTCCATAATCCCGAAAATGCCAGTTTTTTTTTTAAATTGTTTTAAAATTGCAAAACAACCCCAGAAGTTTTAAACCTTAAAACCTAGCCCGAGAGTTTTGTAAATTACAGATTTGTCCTAAAATTTTCAGAAAAACTTAATTTTTCTGAATTTTAAAATTTGATAAAATTAGATATTATCAGATTTTAAATTACGATAAGATAGGATTAGACTTAGATTTAATTCTTATCCTATATAATTTTAAAATTTAGAATTTTGAATAATTATCTTAATGAGATTAGGATAATTAGAAATATTTAAATTTTAAAATTAGAAAAATTATCTTAATAAAATTAGATAATGAAATGAATAAATAAATAATTAATTAATTAATAAGATTAGTTAATTAATTATTATGTTTTATTTATTTATTCATTTTTCGAAATAATGTGTTATTTATTTAAAATGTTTAAATAATTGCATGCATTATTGGTATGACCATGCATCATTCGATTAAAATGAATGAATATGGGATTGATTAAAATTGATCATGACACGATCAATTTTAATAGTGTAAGAGTTACACAATCCCTAATTAAATGATTCGGCTTAATAAAATTGACTTGTATGAAACATATGCATTTGTGTGTTTTTCTATGCATGAATTGGGCTTAAAATTTATTATTTAAATTTTGGGCCTGCGAGCCATTTTAAAAATTGGGCCTGCGTGCCTATTAAATGATTATGTAATAGTTAGGCCCAAAAGGTTCCAAAGAAGTCCATGGTGGAGCCCAGGAACGGAAGCCCAAAATGGAGGCCCAAAAGAGATTTTTTCTTAAAAGGCCATGTAATAGATTAGAGCCCAATTCATCGCATTTTCGCAATTTTATGTTTTGTGAATGAATGAAAACGAAAATGCATGTTAAGCCGATCAAACTTAAATCCCAAAAAAAAAAAAAAAACCCAAGATTTTGCTTCCATACTTGAGGGCCCGCTTGAGCGTTGAACGTCTGGTGGACTTGGAGAGCCCAAGGGCCTCAGGTTTTCTTCGTGCGGCGTGTTGTTACATAATAGTGCCCAACTTTATCACTACCATTAATGAGTGGAAAAACTGTTTGGGTATTAGATGCTCAACTTTATCACTACCACTTATTATGGAAAAACTGTGTGGGTGTCTATTGATGTGATGCCTTGAGGGATGGTTTAACTTGGGAAAATTAATCCTAGCTTGACCCGATAAGTTGACTAGGGATTAATTTTGCAAAGATAGGATGGTGTCAAACATTTGGAATGTTCATCCTATCACCGAAAAGTTGCATAGTGATGCAATTGGAAATCGTTAAATTACATTGGGATGTGATTTGAACGTTGCCTACCAAAAGAGCCCAATCCCTACGATACTTGCCAAAGCAATACTGGGGTTGACTCTTTGTGGATTTTTGGCCCACATTCTAGCACCAACACAAAATTGTTTGGGATTTCAATTTTGGCTATTGTGGAAAAATATTTTAAAACTCATTCTAATGTTTTGCATCTTTCTTTTGTAGAAATAGCATCTACTAGCACTAATACATCTAATCTCACTCTAAGAAGCATTTTGGACAAAGAAAAACTTGTTGGTCCAAACTTTTTAGATTGGGAAAGAAACTTGAGAATTGTTCTCAAACAAGAAAGGAAGCTAAATATCTTAGACGCTGCTTTACCTGAACCACCTGTAAATGCTACGGCTGCTGTTCAACGAGCATGGGAAAAGCTAAAAAGCGATTCCGATGACGTGACATGTCTGATGCTCGCGACTATGTCAGGCGAGCTTCAGAAACAATTCATGAATTCGGAAGCGTTCCAAATTTATGTGTCACTAACGGAAATGTTCCGTGAACAAGCCCGTAACGAAAGGTTCATTACGATAAAAGCATTGATCTCGTGCAAAATGGCGAAGGGTTCGTCAGTAAGCACTCATTTAATCAAGATGAAGGGGTATATTGATACCCTAGAGAGATTAAATGCACCTTTTTCTAGAGAGTTAGCCATTGACATCATCTTGGCTTCACTGCCTGATGATTACAATGATTTTGTGGTAAACTACAACATGCATAACATGGAGAGGACGATTCCTGAGCTCCATGGAATGCTTAAAAATACTGAGCAAACCCTTCGGAAGGCAATGCCAGTACTTGTTGTAGAAAAAGGTAAGGGCACCAAGAGAAAGTTTAAAGGCAAGGCAAAAGTTGCTGAAAACAAGAAGCCTCGTAGTGAGACTGCTCCTAAGGCTCAGCCTCAAACTCCTCCTGCTAAGAAAAATGCTCAGAAGGACGCGGTATGTTTCCATTGCAATCAAAAGGGGCATTGGAGAAGAAACTGCAAGTTGTTTCTTGAAGAGAAGAAACAGAATCCTTCGGCTTCAGGTATCTTTGTTATTGAAATTAATCTTTCTATGTCCACCTCATGAGTATTAGATACCGGATGTGGGGCTCACATTTGTACTAATGTGCAGGGACTGAGAAATAGAAGGATGACAAAGAAAGGCGAAGTAGATTTCCGAGTGGGCAACGGGGCAAGAGTTGCAGCTGTTGAAGTTGGAGATTACACTTTGTCTTTGCCTTCCGGTTTAAACATTGTTTTAGAGAATTGTTATTATGTACCTACTATGAGTAGGAATATTATTTCAATTTCTTGTTTGGATATTAAAGGATTTCGTTTTATTATTGGTAATAAATCGTTGTCTTTATATCAAAAAGATGTTTTATAGGGAGTTCCAAATTTGTGCAATGGCCTATATATCTTGGATTTGACCCAAGAGAAACCGGTTTATAACATTGAAAAGAAAGCCAAATTAATTCAATCTGATTTAAGTCCAACATATTTGTGGCATTGTCGTCTAGGTCATGCAAATGAGAAGCGAGTTCAAAGACTTCATAAGGATGGAGTGCTTGGGTCATTTGATTTTGAATCATATGACACATGTGAACCCTGTTTGCAAGGCAAAATGACGAAGAGTCCTTTCAGCAAGAAAGGCGAGAGGACTAGTGAGCTATTGACTCTAATACATACAGATGTATGTGGACCGATGAGCACACAAGCCAGAGGTGGATTTGAATACTTCGTGACTTTTACCGATGGCTATAGTAGATATGGTTATGTCTACTTAATGAGGTATAAAAAAGAAACTTTTGAAAAGTTCAAAGAGTTTAAAAACGAAGTAGAAAATCAGTTAAATAGAAGGATTAAGGCTATTCGCTCCGATCGGGGAGGTGAATACCTTAGTGATGAGTTCGATGGCTATCTAAAACAGTGTGGAATTGTTTCACAGCTGACTCCACCAGGAACACCTCAATGGAATGGTGTATCCGAGAGGAGGAATCGGACCTTATTAGATATGGTTCGATCTATGATGGGCCAAGCGACTCTCCCTATGTCCTTTTAGGTTTATGCCCTCCTTTCAGCAGCCTACTTACTAAATCGTATTCCATATAAGGCAGTAGATAAGACTCCATATGAGATGTGGACGGGTCAAAAACCCTATATGTCATATCTATGAGTTTGGGGTTGTCAAGCTCATGTAAAGCGTTTACAAAGTAGTAAGCTTGAACCTAAAACTGACAAATGCCTGTTTGTGGGATATCCTAAGGAAACAAAAGGATATCAATTCTACAATCCAACTGAGAACAA
The DNA here is from genome assembly GCA_030378225.1 of Knoxia roxburghii. Classification (NCBI taxonomy): domain Eukaryota; kingdom Viridiplantae; phylum Streptophyta; class Magnoliopsida; order Gentianales; family Rubiaceae; genus Knoxia; species Knoxia roxburghii. The sequence continues at coordinate 31,462,808 of CM059416.1, read as the reverse complement.
AGTGTTTGTTGCTCGAGGAGCCACTTTCTTAGAGAAAGAGTTTCTCTACAAGAAAGATAGTGTGAGTAGAATAGAACTCGGAGAAGTTCCAGAACCACAAGAGAATATAGAACGATCTATAGAAACTCAGATGGAAGTTGACATAGAAACTCATGAAGATGAGCAGCCTGAGTCAACAACACAAGAACCTAGAAGGTCTAGTAGATCTCGTCATGAACCCGAGAGATACGGATTTCTCGTTACTGACGATCAAGATTTGATCTTGACGGACTCTAATGAGCCCGTGAACTACAAACAGGTTTTAGAAAGTCCAGATTCAGATAAATGGCTACAAGCAATGGAATCTGAAATGCAATCCATGAGGGACAATAAAGTATGGACTTTGATTGACCCTCCTGTTCAGGCAAAGGTTGTCGATTGCAAGTGGATTTTCAAGTTAAAACCTGGCGGGATCTTCAAGGCATGACTAGTGGCTAAAGGTTTCAGACAGACTCATGGTATAGACTATGATGAAACCTTCTCCCCTATCGTGATGCTTAAGTCCATTCGGACTATGCTTGCCATAGCTGCATATTATGACTATGAGATATGGCAGATGGATGTTAAGACGGCTTTCCTGAATGGAAACCTACTCGAGGATGTTTATATGAAACAACCCGAGAGATACATCGATCAAGAGCATCCAAATCGTGTTTGCAAGCTTCAGAGGTCCATCTACGGACTAAAGCAAGCATCTTGAAGTTGGAATCTTCGTTTTGATGAGGCAGTAAAAGGTTATGGCTTCATAAAGAACGAAGATGAGCCTTGTGTTTACAAGAAGGTTAGTGGGAGCAAGATAGTTTTCCTTGTCCTATATGTGGACGACATCCTACTCATAGGAAATGACATTCCCATGTTGAAAGATATCAAACAATGGTTGGGGAGTGTATTTTCTATGAAAGACTTAGGAGAAGCTGAAATGATACTGGGTATCAAAATCTATAGAGATAGATCAAAGAGGCTTCTAGGACTAAGTCAAGAAGGGTACATAGACAAGATATTGAAAAGATTCAATATATCTAACTCCAAAAATGGTAAGGTACCATTTAGACATGGCCTTCTCTTGAAGAAGAACCAAAGTCCTTCAACAAGAGATGAGAGGGATACAATGAGTAGAGTACCATATGCTTCAGCAATAGGATCTATCATGTATGCCATGTTATGTACCCGCCCGGATGTCGCACATGCACTGAGCATGACTAGCAGATACCAACAAGATCCAGGAACAGATCATTGGACTGCAGTCAAAGCAATCCTAAAGTACTTACGAAGAACTAAAGGATTAATGCTAGTGTATGGAGGACAAGAACAGCTCATTGTACAAGGTTACGCTGATGCTGCTTTCCAAACAGATCAAGATGACATGAAGTCACAATCAGGCTACGTGTTTAGTCTGAATGGCGGTGCAATAAGTTGGAAAAGCTCAAAGCAAGATACAACAGCCGATTCTACAACAGAGTCTGAGTACATTGCTGCATCAGATGCTGCAAATGAAGCTGTTTGGTTGAGAAAGTTCGTGTCAGACATCGGAGTGATGCCGAGTATCCAAGATCCGATAGAACTTTTCTGTGACAATAACGGGGTCATCGCACAAGCTAAGGAGCCTCGGTCACACCAGAAAACCAAACATATACTTAGAAGGTTTCACCTCATCTGAGAGATCATTGATCGAGGAGATGTGAAAGTGTGCAAAATAGGGTCAGACGACAATGTAGCAAATCCTCTCACAAAAGCTCTACCGCAGTCAAAGTTTGATAGACATGTAATAGAGCTTGGTCTTAAACAGTTTAGGACATAGCCCTTCAACGGGCAAGTGGGAGATTGTTGGTGTATGTGCCCTTTTGAGGGCTATTTATGTAAATAAACTTTGAGGGTTATTTATGTAAATAAGACATTTGTCGTTTGATTGATTATTTATCTGATGAGTTAATTTCATGAAATTATATTCTTGTGCATATTGAATTTTATGAAATCGATCCACCAAAAAGAAACACTCCATGGACTTTTAGATCATGAGTGATTCTTTTGAGTAGTACTCGTACGAGAATCCTTAGACCAGAAATCACTGCATAGTCTTAGGTGAATTAGAGTGTGCTTTGACATATGCCTAACGGGACCGTAACAGGTTGCCAAGTACGGGTATGATTGGGTACGCTATGAGTCACGCTAAGGTATGTAGGTGAAGTGATGAGACTACAAGTCTCTCTTAAATGAGAGATGATATCTTGGCCGCTTGATAGTGAACTGAGAAGTGCATGGCCGTGCCCAAGAAATGATAAGGGTTATCATTTGCTTGATTAAGTTCAGTGTCACTAAGAGATCAAGTAAAACGTTTAGCTATATAAGGATGATTGGTTCCATGCCTTATGCAAAACTGGATATCAGTGTAGAGGACATTACGTAGTATACTCGGAAGGTTGTGTTGAATCACCATTCGACCCTCCGTTCTGAATTGTGTAGTCATTATGTCTTGCTAGAGACCACTAATGATTTATGGATTAATTAATGAGATTAATTTATTCATTGTCAATTTGGAATGGGCCTACAGGATCGCACATAAGTGAGCCTCATTTGTTTAAATTCTCAAGCCACTTTACACAAACTTTTATGTAAATTGCGTAAACTAGCAGTTTACATAAAAGTTTATGTAAACTGCCTTTATGTAAATTGCTGCCAGTTCACTTATTCCTCTTCAAAAATCTCTTCTCTTTCTTCAAAAATAACTTATTTTTCTTAAAAAATCACTAAATCATAAAGTATGAACTGCATTTGATGAATTTACGAAACCTTATTTTCACGATTTGATGTTGGCTAATGTATTAATGATGTTATATTCGTGTTTTCTTATTCAAATAATGTTCTATTACTCCGAAATATGATATATAAATGTTTTCCGTAAGGTATTGATACTTTCATGTGAAATGGGTTGCTTCTGATTCCTCATCGCTGCTTGACGTGGTAGAAGGTGTTATAGGACGTAGCGGGACGTGGTGCTAGTTTTTTTGAACGTAGAGAGATGTGGTAGACTATGTAATGTAAAAAATTCAGCTAAAATTCATATGTTTGGATGTATACGTGGTGTGGTAGTTATTTTTGGTGCGGTGCTAGTTCTTCTGAGACGTGTGGGACTGTCTTTGTGAAAAAAACAGTTTAAATCCACACACATGGATGTAGACGTTTTTGGACGTAGTGCTAGTTGTTCTGAGACGTGGTGGACTGTCTTTGTGAAAAAAATCAGTTAAAATTCACACCCATTGATGAAGAAGTTTCTGGACGTGGTGCTAGTTGTTGTTGACGTGCTGCTAGTTGTTCTGAGACGTGGTGCTAGTTGTCTTTGTGAAAAAAATCAGTTTAAATTCACACGCATGGATGTAGACGTTTCTGGACGTGGTGCTAGTTGTTTTTGATGTGGTGATAGTTGTTCTGAGACGTGGTGGACTGTCTTTGTGAAAAAAATCAGTTTAAATTCACATGCATGGATGAAGACGTTTCTGGACGTGGTGCTAGTTGTTTTTGACGTGGTGCTAGTTGTTTTGAGACGTGGTGCTAGTTGTTCTGAGACGTGGTGCTAGTTGTCTTTGTGAAAAAAATAGCTTAAATTCACACGCATAGATGTAGACGTTTCTGGTCGTGGTGCTAGTAGTTGTTAACGTGGTGCAAGTTGTTATGAGATGTGGTGGAATGTCTTTGTAAAAAAATTAGTTTAAATTTACACGCATGGATGTAATATGCAACCTACTCCCACTTAGATTTCTAAATTGAGGGTTTTTCCGGTTTTAACATGCAATTAGCTAACCCTAAGTTATATGCAACCATAAAACCATCATGCTTTAAAATCATGCATCTAAAATACAACACAAAAATTAAAACAATAAATACGGGAAATAAATGCAAAAATTAAATTTCTCGACTATTATAGTTTTAATTGCTTCCATCTTCTGCCTTGATCTCGTGTCCCGCCACGTAACACGATGGAAAAAATCTTGAACTTCAAAAAACGAAATCTGGAGGAAAAAGGGGCCAAAACGCACCCAAAACGAGCAGGTAACGCGCGGCACGCACAAGGCAAATATATACATGATGAACTTACGCTTTGCGCGGGTTCGTGATTTATTTAAAATATTAATTCACGTTAAAGAAGAGAAAAAATTTGAGTTATAGATAATTAAAATCAAAAGTAAATAATATATACATTATAAAAATGTTAAAATTAATCATTTTATCCTACTCATTGTACAAATAGAAATCTACGTGATATTTATTTAAGGCCGAATTGGTATTTTGGTCCCTTATAAATGGGGGTGTTGCTGTTTTGGTCCCAAATAAAACTACGATTGTTGTTTTGGTCCCTTATCAAATTTTTATTAGCTTTTTAGTCCCTTTTTACGAAAAAGTTTAGAAGATTACAGATTAACTCATTTGATAGCTAGTCAAACCTAATTTTTTCTTCAAAATGATTTGTACCATGATGTTTTCAATCCATTTTATGACTCGGTTCCTCATGAATGTTCAATCCATTTAGGGTTTCGACCGTTATTTTGGATTGTGAGTCGATCTAATACTCTTTTTACAAATAATATTGAGTTTCTCCTCTTCAAAAATTTTAGATCATCATTGGAAGAGAACGTTATAAAATAGTGTCTAGGACAAATATTCAAGTTTCATGGCTCAACCAACTTTCTCTAACCTTGGGTGCCTATCATTTGATACCTATCTCTTCTCTGCGTAAAGAAAAACTTGATGCAGTTAACATGAAATCAGAGTAAGATCTGTAAAATATCCAACAAGACATACTAAGCCCAAATGAAATTCTCAATGCAAACTCTATTATAATTCGGTGGTAGCTCTGATTCCTGGTAATTGGATCCTGCATTCACAAGGTATGTGGAGTTTATGCTCCAGAAGAAATGTCGAACAATTTTCCTGGCTACATGGATTCGATTTGAATGACCACCTTCTTTTCAAAGGGTCCCCAAGTTCTATATGCTGAGAGCAAATAACTTAAGAGAGAAGACAATCGGTTCTATACGCATATCAAGAGCAAGTAACTTAAGAGAGAAGACATGATGCAAGTCAGCACAAAATACGAAGATTCAAGAGTCTAAAATCTGTTAAATGTCCAAGAAGACAAACTAAGGTATGTGGTAGCTCTGCTTTCCAGTAATTCAATCCTCCATTCACAAGGTACGTGGAGTTCATGCTTCAAGAGAAATGTTGAACAATTTTCTTGGCTTTATGAATTTGAATGACCATCTTCTGCGGTTGCAACCATCTCCTGCAAATTCATTATTTTTTGCACATGCTTGCATCATTAATTTTATCCCGACCTTCTCCAAAGGGTCCCCATTCTTATGCATACTGAGAGCAAATAACTTAAGAGAGAAGACACTCAGTTCTACAAGCGTATTGAGAGCAAGTAACTTGGGAGATAAGAACATATACAACTATATGCAACATAATCTCTGTACCCTTTAACATAATATAAAACACAATTTCCATAGATTTCAAGTATCATAAAATTTGATTGTTTAGCAATTCATAAACTTTGCTCCCAATTGCATAACATATACTGACAAGACAGTATATCTTTTGAATTTCTACCTTCACAACATGTAAATAAAAAAAATGTTAAAAGGAGATCGAAACCTATTAGACCAGATTACAGTAACCGCATCCAGCAAGTATAAAACTTCGAATGTGAGACAGAACAACTATCAGTGTGACCTAAGAAACAAGTAACTACGATGTCAACTTGAGCCCTCAAACATCTAAAATTGATCAAGTCTATTATCTGGTAAAAAAGTTATCTGTCTTTACTTTTTTTTTTAATGGTAAAAATGTGATAAATCTAATCGTTAACCCTAATTTCATAATATCCTAATGTCCCGCATTGCATTGGAACAACCTACCTTTCTTCGCATCGGTTCAAATATAGGAAGACCTTTTTCCTCGACATATTTAGTACAATTATCAGACCACATATTAATCCAAATAATTATTTCTTCTTGTATCTGCTTTCTACAATATTTAAGTTCATCACTAAACCACATTTTAGATCTCTTGCAATAATTATAATTTGATTGCCAATATGACTTTCCAGTTCGAATAACTCAATCATAAAATTTAAAAGGCACAAAAACCCAAAACCCTAAATTAAGACGACTAACCTTAGATCCTTTATTGGAATTAAAAGAATAAGAACAAGTGACAAGAAATTTATGAAAAATGACGAGCCTCATCCTCTTTGTCTAGACAGATTCATATGATGAAGAGCAAAGGTCATTAGTTCTACATTTCTTGTGTTTTCTTTAGGGTTAATGGATTGACAAATATAAAACCTGCAAAATTGAGAGACTAAAAATAATCATTTCACCACATTTTCCATCCTAAAAACTACAAAGCTGGCTAAACTTAAAAATTATCGCAATCATATTCACTGTTGGCATTAACACGATGTATTGCTTTATAGAATTTGAGGAAAGCTTCCTCAAAGAAACATTCCGAGAGTGGAAAAGCTGGGAAAAAAAGACACAAAACACCTTCTGAGCATACTGAAGGTTATAAGAAAGGAAAAAAAAAAACACATGTATGCTATTCATTTGCTATTTAGACCCCCTGGAATAAGGACGACAGGAAAGACTAACAGTGGACAAAGGATGGGGCTAGACGTAATCTTAATCCAGGACATCAAGAACATCCTAACAAATCTGCTTAAAGACTATCAGTTAAACCCTCATTTGTATAGCAAAACACAAGCTGCAAATAATATCAACATCGCCCTTCAACTGGATACTTCAGAAGCAAGGAGCTCGGATTTAATTAGATAAAAAAGATGAGGCATCCATTTGTGACAGAAGCAACATCTACAACATATACAGGCTTAATTCTGTAAAGAAACCTCTTGTCAGAAATATGACCAATAAAGTTCCCACGAAAATGTTTCCTCACTATATAATTAAGTCATACTTGGTAGTTCCATCTCCAATTAGTAGGAGGAAACCGTAACTTCTAACAAAATGAGCCCATGGATTGAGAACCCGATCCTCAGTACCAATCATTGCAGTAGGTCGCATAATTGTCGCCTGAAGATAATTTAACATATTAGTCCTCAAAACAAACTCGATCTATCTTTGTTCACCAAAATAACACCACTCTTCCTTCGAGTAGAAAAAGACGAACAAACAACATATACATGATGAGGAAAAACTAATAAACTACACAAAATTAATCATCTACTGTCACTGTAAACTTTAGAGAGATATAGCAAAACAGAAGAATATCATTATGTAAAAATCTTAAAATTCATTTGTCTAGTTAGGAGAGCTGCAAAAAATCCAAAAACAAGTGAAAAGAAGGCAACCATATTCGAAAATTCAATACAAGTGAAAACATTGAAAGTCAATGCCAGTGCTGTACCTCTGTGTTTCTTCAATGCAGTAACCCAGAAGTCGAACCAAATTTTTCTGGCGGGCATGGCCAATAGCCTCAACTTCTACCCTAAATTCCTTCTCTGCTTGCCCACTAAACAGTCAAAAAGAAGAAGAAAACACGAGTTATAATTAGCCATCTTTGCATGTTATGCATGTAAATTGAAGGAGCAGATACATATATCTTTTAGAAACTTACATATTGTTGAGGATACTTTTAACAGCCACAGGAGTTCCATTGATCAGCTGACCATGATAAACAACTCCATATCCATCCCACCTATAATATTTTGTTTCGAAAATTTGTTTGTTGCAACCTCAAGATCCCTTAAAGTGAACCAATGGCCCCAACCAAGGTGAGAGAACTCAGGAAGATCTGATAAAGGAGAAGAAACAGCTACAGGATGTGAATGGTAAACTGCTCCAGTACCCCTCTCTTTTTCGCCAGATTCATCATCAACACCATCCTTCTCCAAAGTAATAAAACAATCATACTGGCCGCTATTATCAGCCACCCTGGTCTTCTCACTGCTCAACAACTTAACTGAGTCTTTCTCGTTGAACTTTTCTTGAAGTGCGAGGGTAAGGAAATCCATTTCTTGGGGTGCATAAGTTTTTGTGGCATGTTGGTAAAACTTTATCTCTCTGATTTCCTTTGATAGCACAGGAATTTGAGTGATTAGGAGTGCCTCATTGCTTTTCTTGGATCTTTTGCATGATAGAGAAAATGGCAACAACAATAAAATAGTTACAAAGAACACCCCTACAAAGATGACAACTAAAATTCACACCTTAAGGTGGAAGATGCGAGTCCTCTTCGACAATTGAAAGTTAAGCCCGGATACCATGTTCGTTAAATCAAAGCAGTTGTAGAGAGAAAACCAGTTGAATTTAAAGATTGCCTTACCTATATAAATTGAGTTTGTGATCATAGACCAGTTATGACAAAGGTTAGAATCAATCCATTTTAGCCTAGCTGATTTTCACCATCAACATTGCTTCAAAGTTTCAACTTTCATAAAAAAGGCATTAAACAAAATACCCCTTGAAGTAAATGATCCCAAAAATGAGCTAATGAATGAATAACCAAAATGACATTTAAGTAAATTCATTGAAGCACAAAGCTCCTGCACAAAAGAATAGGGTCGTCATGAGATTACAAATACTAAAGTTATTTTGTAAAGACCAAGCACATATAAACCACATTAAACAGAGACAAAAGGAGGAATCAACTTACTAAACCACAGTAAACAGAGACAAAAGAAGGAATCAAATTACTTGTCTGCAATAAGAAAAACTTGGCCACTGACAAACACCGAAAGAAAGAAATGAAGCAGCAAAATGAATAGCTATTATTTCTCATGTAGTCAGCAGAGGGGACATGAAACCAAAATGGGTATACATGGATAAATTCACATAAAGCATGTAACTTTACCTCTATATTTGGTTATAGTGAAGAATTAGAGAGCCCATGAAACGGTGAGCCCTAGAGCTCATATGGATATGGAACAGATTTGATTGCTTCATAAACCTAAATCCAAGGCCACGTGCAGTTCTCATTATTGACATAGAAAGTGAGGCATATGCTGATAAGAAGCTGCTAAAGAAAGTGAGGCATATTGGATCTTTTCAATAGTTCATTTTCAAGTCTTTTTAGGTGATTTTCTTGTACATATTCAATTCAAGTTAAATTATTATTCTTAATGCCTATAGTAAATCTTTCACCTATCTTAATCTTCAACCACGCTTAAGAAAAGATGCTACAAACTCCAACATTTTATTTAAGAAAATGGCAAAAAACAGAAGAAATCTGGCTGTAGTAGAATACTCTCACCATGAGGTTCCATGTAATTTCTTTTCCAATATATGCATAAATCAATAGCAGCTCTAACTAACAAAAAAAAATATATTATAACTAAATTGACATTAAATGAAATATAAATATCACCGCACCCCACTTCAGAAATCAGGTCAAGTAATTTCTAACTAAAATATCAACCAGTTACTCAATTAAAGATTTTTTTAAAAAAATACCAACGTAGATATCCATACGATTAACTACAAAATAATTTGGACATAGTCTCTCCTGAAGTTTCATTAGGGCAAGCCTCAACCATTTCTACACCCATTCCCCGATTCGAGCAGGAGAACATGAAGCTTGAATTGCTCTTTTTCACGAGGCTTTATGATTTTCAATTGAAAGAAAGTCCACACGAGCCTTATAGGTATGTATAGGAAGACCAAAACGGAGGTATCCACAGTTCTATCGGCATTTCTCAACACGGAAGAAGGAAGAGAACTGAAGAGAATGAAAGGGCAGCGGAAGATGAAGCGATAGGAGATTCTTTTTCACCAGATGAATGGAGTGCTTCGGGGGGCACTTCTTCCTAAGTTGGAAAATGATTTACTAAGAGATGCTAGTCCCCGATAAATCTAACAGCTAGAGGGAAAGGTAACTGAAGACGATTATATGCATTTGTGACAATGAGCCATAGACCCTCGAGAGGAAGGAAAACCTAGCAGAGAGTCGAACAAAAAATATCATATTAATATTAATAGTAATCCCGAGACACACTCATTTTCCCTATAGGCTCTATCGCTTCACTTCCCGCTTTCAAAGCTACACTAGCTCTAGGCTGTTATACGTGTTTCCGAGCCAAAGTTTTAGCACAAGGAAATCATGGAAACGCAGCCTTTTTGGGAAATTCCTGGGGGCTTTAGCCCATGTTGGAGTATGTAGAGGAGCGCAGGCATGGAAGGTTTGTTTGTGAAGAAAGACTGGCGCTTTCGGATATAGAATTTTTTTTCATTAAGTGAGCCGAAACACATGTATATATGGGGTGTGAGGGTCGCGCCCTATAATGATGTTATAGTCCAAGCAAACCCGATACATCTACGTTTTTGTTCTTCTTTCGGGGCATTCGCGTGTTTGTCGAAGCCATTTTGTTCGGTATACGTGAGATCGGCCCTTTCGAGGTCCGAGCGAAGCTTTGGTGTCATTCCCCCAAGCTAAGAGATAAAAAAGGCTTATTTTCTAAATATTATATATTTCTATCTCTTTCACCTCCTACCTACTATTGATGAAAGGGAGTCGGTTCATTCACTAATTCATTCATTGTAGGATCCCCCACTGAAGGGTGATGCGGAAGGGGTTCTTTATACCCCTACCCCGGTTGAAACCGCTTGGCGGTAAACCCATGTATGTCTACCAAAGAGCAGTATGGTCATTTTTGCATCAATGTCTATTGCCTTCTACAAGCATAAAAAAAGATATCTAATCTGCCGAAACCCGAGGTGGCTAAACTCACTTTCTGGGCCCTGACTTCTCTGAGTCCTCTTCTTGGGAGGAGTGGAGTTTTTCTCTTGGGTTGCCTTCCCTAATCAGTTCCCTTGATTCTAGACCTTAAAACATTTCCTTCTTTTTCTTTCAAAGCACCTGGAAAGGTAGGCGCATATAAAGAAGAGTTATGGCATCCAAGTTGAGTTAGTTAGCCTAAATGAAGGACAAGGGTTGACATTTCAATTAGTAATTCCTCGAGCTAAGTAGATAGCGAGGGCTATCGCATCGGTATCCAAGAAGCAAACTCTTAATATAGTAAAATCATAGGCTAGGAGTGAGCCCCTTTCTCGAGTTGACGATAGATAGGGATTTGGAATTAGACTCGGAGACTGTAGTCCCAAGGGCAAGTGCCGGAGAACATTCTATTTGAATTCCAAAGTAGTTTCAGCAAGGCAGTCTGTCCTTACTTTAACCAAGGATTCTGCCATGCCCCCATTCATTCAGCTTCGGGGGTGCTGAGAGAGACTGAGATTGGGACAAGTATCTCAGAAGATCCATCTCTCTTTTTCATACCGAGTGATGGCACTCGAGAGGGGGCCGCTGAACGACTGAAAGCCCAACCCGAAAAAGAGTGGAAGTGCTTTGGATTCTTCCTCAAATATGTTAGTTGCCTTCTCGAAGTTCCTTAGAAACCATTTCACTCAAATAACCTGATCATCGATTAGGGGCCGGGCTCATCATTGCCCGGGAACAAATGCTTCCAGGATGGACTTCCTTATTCCCGCCTTTCTTTGGACCTCGTTCTGAAGAAACAAAGATCGAGCGGTGGCCCCCAGCCTAAGGCATGTGAATGGGAAAGTTTGACAGCCGTAGATTGAGCCCTGGATGCAATTTTCCTCGCTGTTCACTATCAATGTTCTACACTCTACTTGGCTCGCGACAAGACTTTGACGGGATGATGAAAAAATAAAAATCCAACCTGCGAAGAGCGTAATCGCCTGAAGTGGAGGGCTAAACATAAGTGGAGGTCCGTGGGTGGGGCTATGAAAATGAAACGTGGTATATAATGCAGGGAAAAGCCATACAAACGAAGTGTCTAACCGCTAGTCTACGCTAGCTGGCAATGAAGAGCTGAGTAGGAGTCTTTCCCCCTACTTCTGGTTCATCTCGGTACTTTTTCAGCCTTGATATGAGATATAGTCAGATATAGTAATAGAGAAGTGTAGCAGGTGTTCCCACAACACATCGGGACTAGTGCCATTTGTCAATTCCAGCTTAAGTTTCAGATTTGATCCAAACTATCAAGGAAAATAGCTTCTTTTGGCTTTTAGCCTCTCTTATAGAAGCGGAAGGATCAATCAGTGAACTAGAGAGTGGAGTATGAAAGCAATTTAATAAACCTTCTGTCTAGATCTGCACACCAGAATCGATGGCTGCTGCATTGCATTTTATAAAAAGAAAAAGGAAAGATTTAGTTATCAGTTAAGATCTAATCAGATAAGGGGAATTGAATTGCTTTAACCGGTCCCGCAAGTAAGGAGACTTTAGCTTTCTGGATAGGAGTGACAAGGGTGATTTAATCCTAATTTAGACTAGCCAGTAGAGATACTGGTCTGCCTGCTTTAAATTTAAAGCGATTGACGAAGCTTGTAAGTTACGGTGGCTAATGCGCACTGACTAGAAAACATTCAACACAAGGACTCAATTCTTTCTGTGAAGTAAGAGAAAGAAAGTATGTTGGAAACAACACATTGAACAACCAGAGTCGGCTTCATCCAAATAAACAGAATGGCAAGCTTCATTACCATTCGAGAAATCCCATCGGCTCCACTCCTCCTAATGCGCAAATGGCTTAAAAAGCTTCATTCATTCATCATTCCAAGAATCAAGAATCTTCTTATTTTCAACTGTCCAAAGCTTATACGCAGGAATCGCCCATTTAGGGTACCTCTTTTCTTCACTCCTCTACTTAACAGTCGAGCATCTGCAAACCTCTCATTAACTCAATTACATCGACCCTCTTCCATTTCTTACCCGAGGTCACTTCCTGTTGGCAAGGAAGGATTCCCAACACGAAGAGAAAAGCCCAATCCAACTGCGCATCTTTGAGAATGAACCTAAGATTGGTTTTGGATTGGCATGTTTAGTAGACTTTGCAAGCTTTTTTTACCAATGTAACACTCTTTTCTTTGAGAAGAGATACGAACGGTATTCACCAGGTGGTTTGGCCGTGGGCTTAGAAGAACGAACTCCTTTTTCGGTCCAATTTCTTAGCTTTTTCGCTTTAATAGACCTTCCATATAAGGACCATTCCCAATGTTTGCATCATAAACTCAATGGACAATGGTGCTCTTTTTTTTTTCTTTCTTTTTTAATCTTTTTACCTTATTAACCATTCCCGAATCTTTGGTTCTATACCGCGTTGGGTCCTTAGCAATGGCGTTTACTAAAACTAGTTGTATTGGGCGGGCAAAGGAGGCAAAATAGCACACTGAGGTAAAAGAGCTCAATCGCATAATAGCAACTGCGGACCCCTAATAGAGAGATGAGATTAAGAATATTTATTTTTAATAAGTAGCGGGTAATCTTTTATTTCCAATTGCCTTAAGATCTATATTGGCCTCATGACTTTGTCGTCTTTGCATTACCTTGGCTCTTCTTTTATCTTTTCTATGGGCTAGAGATCAATGCTATTAGAGGTGAGTGAAGGAAGGTTTAGACTCAGGAGAGAGATTCGGCTGAGTGCTTATGACTATTTCTTTCCCCTTTCTCGCTATCCAAAGTCCTTTCTCGTACTTACTACTTTTGTCCATCCCCGACCCAACAATAAGAAGGAAGATGCCAAGAAGAGGGCAACCATAGGGACTTGAAGAATAGAAGGGCTTGTTAGCAAGAGATGGCATAAATAAGCTATTTTAAAATGGCCAAATGCCACAGACGAATAAGCTCTTTTCAGGTCTAGAAGCAAGAACTCTTGACTAAGTCGATTACCTTCTTACTTTAGTTTTCAGGAAGCTAAGGAGTCTTTGGTACTTCCAACCAATGAGATTCATTTCACCGATAACAGATTAGACGGCCATTTTCGTTGTTGAAATCGCATTTTGACCCTCCTGCAGTGTCCGATGTATCCAGAGGTCAGAGGTTGATAATAGCTCATTTCACTTAGGTCTTGCCATCGTGATCTTTTCTCATGTTTTAGAAGTGAACCGGCTTTCCTTTCTTATTCTTAACCAGGCTCAAGGGAAGTTAGGAGTGAAAGAAGCCTTGGTGCCCAGCAAGTTCGTCCTTTTTCTTTAAGCCAATTTTCGAGAAAGAAACTCTCTTTAGATTGATACCCGAGATCATTCCTTTTAGAGGTAACTGCAGGGGCTATTCTTACAGTGCTTATTCCTGAAAACCTAGTTGGAATGGAGAAATTCTCGTATAATCAACAATCATTCCCCAGTCTTCTATCCTTTCTTTCATAACATCTGTTAGAAATCATTATTAGTGCTTTATCTTTGGCTAGTGAAAAAAAGCTATTCTTTTTCTCACATCTCAATTTCTCTCTGGAAGCGGAGACTATCTTGCTAATTTTTTCCTTCTTAGGAAAGATAAGAGACTTTGCTGCACTCATTGCTGCTCTCCCACCTTAAACTAAGATAGTCGCTTAGCTATCTAAAAAGCATCCTCTAACGAGCACACCACTGACTACCATCTAACATTTAGATTCCCTTCAAGCAAAGGTGTGGACTAGGGCTAGCTAACAAGTAAACAAGTGAATGTTGCGTAAGTGAATGAAATGTCTAATATACTCTTGCTGCATTATCCGCATTGACGCATAAGCCAGTGGGGACAACAGCAACAAATACAGGAAAGATGAGAGGTGACCAACAGGAAGTGTGTGGACTATCGTGCACTGAACAAAGTGAGAGTGAAGAACAAGTATCCTGTCCCTTTGGTGGCAGATCTCTTCGACTGTCACTTCCCTCGCCTCTTTCTTCACAAAGCTGGACCTTCATTCGGGCTAATGGAAAGTCAGAATTGCAGAAGGGAGCCTAAAACCACTTACTTCTGTTACCAGATATGGCTTTACAAGTTCCTTGTCATGCTGATAAGAGGCCAGTCGATGAGGCTCTTGAACAAGTTCCCGGCGAAGTTAGCCCTATAAGCTTATTGCCTGCCATGTCTACCCCGAAGGTATCTTTGGTGCTGTTGTTCCTAAAAGTCTCTTATTTCCACTTTCTTTCCCCCTGCTAACGTACCTTTGTATGTAAAGGTGTGATTCAATCAGTAGCTAGCTTCCGGCTAGTTCTCAATCCAGTTGGGAGATTAGAATTAGGAAAAAAATAGGCTCTATTACTTATGGGGCTCGTTTTGATACCTGTTGGATAGCTTGGAGTTATTAACACCTATTTATACCGTTGGGATAACAGAAATATGATTTTTATCAATCCCATACCATTAATAGGATGTCTCCCAGTCCTTTCATTATTGATACGAGTAAGACTTCTATTCTTAATAGTATATCTTGCTAAAAGTGAATGCTTTTCTAAGCCTGTGATAAATCTCTGCGAGTGGGTTCGAGTGTCCTGTAATCGAGTTGGATTCCCTTAAAGTTCCATTCCTCCAATTGGTCGAGTAGTTTATAGTGTAAATTGAGAAAGCTAGTTGTATTCCAATCTGTAGCCTTCTGCTAGCGAACAGTAGTACCCATAGCTTGGCTTTAGTCTTTTCCCTTAGGAACAGTCCTGAAGATCGTTAAAGCCAATTCCTTTGTCTGTCTAGAGCCTCCTATTGCAGTTTGAGTTAAGAGCAAACTAGTATTAAGGTGCGCTCCTGCAATTGCTGTTCTAGAGTAAGATAACGCTTGATATCCAGCAGTCTTTTTGTAAAGAGAGTGATTTGCAATTCCAACCAGATCCTTTATTCTTTATTCAATCGAGTGGGAGTTCTTTCTCCCTATGAGTCGTAATTGAGCCAGAGCTCAGTTGAGTAGCTGTCGATGGTAGGCCCATTTACCTTCGAGGGGATTGCCATGCTTAACTAGATTCCCCTTTTCAAGCACTCACTTTGTTCCTTCTTGCTTCTTCCTTCTAGTAAGGTTCCGTCTTTCCTTCTTTAGGGACCTCAAGTGCAACCTATTTATCGGTTATCTTTTTATGAATCTAGTTTTGGTCTTTTGTGAAAGCCATTTTCCTCATCTATTTTAGTGGGTGTTCTCTTGTTAAGGAAAAACTAAGTAAAGGCAGACAACGAGGTGAAGATAGCAGACTTGCCTCGAGACAAGAACATAGCATAGGGACATTGCTTCGGACTAGTTAAGTAGTTGAGCCCGACTCTTCCACTTGGCTTTCGATCCTCTCCTTACAGTCGAGTGGCTTTCACTCCTCTTTGCTCCTAGTATACTACTAGACATATTGTCTATTCTACTTTTATGGAAGAGTAAAGTCCAAAAAGGGCGCCGAGTTTGAACATTGGTTGATCTTAGCGTGCTAGCCACTGCTTCATATAGTGATAACGCTTTCTCTTTCTTAAAGCTCCGACCCCAGAGAACTCTAGTTTCGCTTTGGTTGGCTTTATCTTATCTTATAGTTGGTCTATTTTCTCTTACTTGACTCAACTAATGAAAGAAAAGCAATTTTCTTTTCCGGAGTGAACGGTTGATTCAAAAACAAGTTGCATGCATACTTATATAGATTGATGCCCTATGGGACTCCGCTTTCGGGGGTGGGGGACGCATTGTGAGTGTCATCTAGTGAAGTAGTCTATTTTACCTTTATGGCATTGCTGGATTGGCTTTACAGACAGGGGTTCACTCCATGACCCATGGGTACTACTACTCCTTATTTGATAGAGGACATTAGAGCCTTTGTTCATAGTCATTTATTAGTGTAATTAGGGCCTTTGGGCATTAGGGCTTTTGCTTTTCATTGATGGATTCGAGCCTATCGATCTTGGGTCTAACCAAGCTGCGCCTTCTGTTCAACTAAACAACTTTCAATTATGGTAGAAAGAGGCCTTAATCTTGATCCCTTGGTTAGGCCGACATAGAGAAAACCATATTCGGGTTTCACAAATTAGAATACATAATTAACTAAGAAAGGGGTGGAAATAGACTACTTACTCTTACTTACCGGATTAACTTGAAAGTTGGGAACTTTTCTCAACACGATTCTTGAATCATAAGAAGTGCTAGTCTGTGGAATGATATCTGCCCCACCCCCCATCTCAAGTCTCGGAAGATTCGAACCTAAGATAGTATAGCAATAGTAAGCCAAGGAACTGATTGCCTCAATGCAAAGAGTCTGTTCATGGAATAATAAGTGTCGTATTCATCCAAAGCCAATGCTAAGATAGGAAAGGTAGAAAACTAGCAGTCAGGAACTAAGCCAAGCTGTAGCAAGGCAAAGTCAGCATTCCAGTCTCTCTTGACTCGTAGGATGCCTTACCCATGACTTCCCATTGAAGCAATCAGGAGAAGCACAACCAAGCAACTTGGGTTTGAGTTCTAATGGCGCTAGACGTGTAACTAAAAAGAAAATCTCTTCTTTCTACACGGAGAAAGAGTTTGGCCTTTAGCACGTGTTTAGAGGGAGCTTCTTTGTTACACTTGGTGTAAACACGGTATAGCGGCAAGAAAGAATAGAGTTGAGTTCCGGACCACTGCTTCAGTTTCGATTACTTCATATTATTTGTAAATTTACCCAGGAATTTTGCTCTTCCTTCTGGTCTTCTTATAGTTACATATGGTTTTCTTTAGGCTCCTTGAAGTCACCCTTGTCGCTTCATTCTTTACACGTATGGTAATACAATGGAATATGATTCCCTTCGACACGCCAGAACAACTTCCGTTACTGGTTCGTCATGCTTTTTGACTGGCCTAGGAGCCACTGGCCACTTCCCAATCCCAAAGAAGATCCTCTGCTGTTTGAACAACGGCTATTAAGACTACCAATTGAATAAAAAGCCGGTAGATCTTGTCTTGTGGCATTTCCCGCTTGAAAGGATGCCATCACCAATTGACTTACTTGTCCTTCGCCCTCTAAGCCATTGGTTAAGTTGGTGAGTCTCAGTCTAAAGAGTAGGGGTGTAGCGAATTGACTATTGTGATCTCTTTAGTTTGAAATAGGCGCTGGAGTCTGTCTGAGTATGTAAAAGATATGGTGGATAGGATAAGAAAGAAGCCTTCTACATCAGCTAATTATTTTTCCACGAGGGACTTAAATAAAAGAGGATTGATTTGTTTCCCGTTCATCGTATCCATAGGATTGGGGGTTTCTTGCTGTCCTTAAGAGGCAGCTCTTTGTCTTTCTCCTTTCCACTATTGACTGACTGATTCTAGGACCTGCCCTTTGATTTTAGAATTCCATCTTCCAAACCCCATGGTTGAGTGCTTTGTTTCACTAGTTATGCGCGAGCTCTTTCTTCGCTGCTTCTCCTGCGGTTAATAGAAAAAACTTCTTTCCTCGCCTAGCGCCTGTGCTAAGGTCAAATCCAGTTTGATCGACCAAAGAGGGACTCATCAAATGCTTTCTGAATAGAGTATTCATAATCCACTCTATAGTTTTAAAGTCTCAGCTTCCATACTTGATGCTAATAATGAGGATACGAAACCTCGATAAACAAAATCATAATGGGACAGTTTAGTGGCCTTCTGGTCTTAGACTAAGAAAGTAGTCACCGCTTTGCTTTCTCGCTAGTGTTTGAATGACTTGGACATCCTAATCGACCTGCTTTCTCAGCTCGGTTTGAGATTAAACCATTGATTCCTATTCAAATAGGAAGGTTGGATAAAGATCCGTCACTGAGATGACCATGCCAGTTAAAGTGAAAACGCCTACATCCTCACATGAAATAAGAACTCTAGCGTTGAATAAGTAAGTTTGAAAGATAGTGCTGATCTCCTCCCTGCGCGACCACCGAATAGTGGAGCATCATTTTCAGTCCCCATTATGGATCTCTCCCATTAGACAGATCAACGGCACCGGGCAGGGGATATACAGGCAGAAGAGCTGATTTGACCGGGTAGACCAGATGAGCGAGATTGATTTAAAGTAAAAGCGTTGTACCAACTTTCATACAATATTTATATATGGATTGGATACTCTATAAAAAGACTCTTCATAAGTCCTTTCGTACAAGCTATTCAAAGTCCATTCTGGATCAGTTTTTCTGGATCCTGACACCTTTTTCTATTCTGATATAATAGTATAGTAGTGGGAAAAGGAACAGAGCTGGAGTATCACCAAGAGTAATCGGTTGAAGGAATTGACACCCGTGTAGGTTAGAATCCTGCCTTCAGACTAATAGAACATCTCAGGAAGATCAGGAAGCTCGATAGGAAAGTAAAGGACCTCTTCTTCCTATACTCATCTAGGGTTGGAACCTTTTTTAGCTCGCGATTCACAACACGAAAGGAAAATTCTAAAGGTTCCTCGATTTTGACATCGCAGGAAGACAAAGAGAACATATTCGGAAGCTCTACAGCTCTAGAGTATAGTACATCAAGTTAAGATCCTGCCATCAGCTAAAGAGTGTAGTATATTTGGTAAAGAGAGAAAAATATATCCTGACTCGCTGAATATTTTATGCCAACTAAGCCACGTTCAATAAGTCTGAGGTTGCACAAGAGGGTGTCTGCAAACATGGTTTCCTTTCCAGAATATCGTACCCAGCTTAACACCTTATCAAAAAAGGAATACAAGGCTCGGAGACCTTTTGTCCTGACTTTTATAAAAGAATGAGAGGAATACTAGTTGGAGATGGGACATAGCTAAGAGGCAGGTCATTGGTTTCTGGTTCTGGGATACGCAGGTTCGACTCCTGTTGGGCAAGGGGCATAGCCAAGAGGTAAGGGCTCACCAAGCCGATGATTTGGTGATCTTTACTCGTGCTATACAGAAGAA
The DNA here is from genome assembly GCA_030378225.1 of Knoxia roxburghii. Taxonomy (NCBI): domain Eukaryota; kingdom Viridiplantae; phylum Streptophyta; class Magnoliopsida; order Gentianales; family Rubiaceae; genus Knoxia; species Knoxia roxburghii. Next base: position 31,443,174 of record CM059416.1, on the reverse strand, counting down.
TCTAATGAACTTTTTACATCGATACGAAGTGAAGACTGATAAATATAGAAAAAAGCTCATTCCTAGTAGCAAATAAAACCCCTGACAGCTATATTCGTCGGATCCTCCCTTGGCGCTTATATCAAAAATGTAGAAAATCTTCGCTAATTTTTTATTGGGTCACTCAGATATCGGACACAAGCATCATTGGGTTTCATTGGGAAAAGATTTGCTACCCTAATAAAGAAAATGACCTTGGCTTACGTAGTCTGCTGGATTTTCTCGCTGCTACATCTATGGTGGAAGTTCGTTGCTACAACTACAGATTCTCTTTGGGCGGCTTTCATGCTCTCGAAATATGGCTCGAGGTATTACTTTAATCTTATGACACCAGGTTCACAACTTTAGCGGAGATTACTTACGTAGAACGACACAGATTCTTGTTCGAAATGGAGAGTGTCTTTTTTGGCTAGATGATTGGATTGACTCTCTTCTATACTATAATGGGGGAAGAGAAAAGCTTCCATTTTAATCCCTAAAGGGGTACAAAATAGGTAAGGTATATGTGCTTTTTTGAGACTTCTTCCTCTTAAGGGTAAGGAGAGAAGAAAGACAAGAAAGAGGACACTCTTTCAACAAGGCTAGGAGTTCTGTCATACTTGACTTTAGAAATGATGTACTACTTCTATTTAATATTTCACCGAAACCTACTTCACTCAACCTCCTACCACCCTTACTATAACTAAAACACCAATAGCGATAGACCCGACCTAAAAGTCTTAGGATTTTTCATATTTAAGTGCGCCTTTAAACTATCTCCCAAGAAGGTAGGGAATAGATGAAGAAGGGCTTAGTAAGCTTAACAAAAACTTCCTTTCTTAACAGTGGGTTTCGCATGGTGTGCTTGGTATTCTATCTCCTGCCAATCAACTCTTCCTCATAAGTAAGTAAGTGCCGAGAAATTACCACTTTTCCACTGACATTCTCTTTTCAAAAATGAACATAGACCTTGGATTACGAATAGGCTATAGGAACTCTTCGTACTTTAGCTAAAAGACGTGCAAGAACTAATATTGGGCACTTTCTTTTGGTTGGAATTCCTACCGAGTGAAAAAGAAGGAGAGTCCAATGGAAGAACAAATAGCAATCGGGTAGAAAGGGGTGTTTCATCAATTTGACTCGCTGGGTGGTATACAATCGGTTTACACGTCAGATATTTCTACTAGCTATTCTTTACTACTTTTTCCTCTTCTAGGCGCTGTCAGCCGTAAGATCTCATCTGTCTTTCTGTGATTGACCTCTTCTTCTTCTTCCTTCATTCTGGTAGGGTCAAACAATCCCGTCGTGTTGATTTTGTTGATCAAAAAACCATCCCAACAGTCATCTTCAAAATCTACATATTATGACTAGCAATGCAGTACACTAAATTCCTAGCATCTCCATCTCATCGAGTTCGAGTAGAAAAAAAGTATAAACAAGCAAAGTCGATAAATCCACAAGTCTAGGAATTCATTTCAGCCAATTGAACCTTCTCAAACTGTTTCTTTTTAAGAATAAAAAAGATTTGTGCCGAAATAATAGATGCCAAGAAGACCAAAAGGCCTTGGACACGCAATGTGTCTTGAAGTACTATTTCTGCATCCCCTTGACCAAACCCGTCCACATTCGGATTACTCATTAATGGTTGATCAAATTTGATGGATTCGCCCTCTGACACTAGAAGTTTTGGTCCTGGGGGGATAATATCAATAACATGACGCCCACCCATATCTGTTATGGTTATTTCATACCCCTTTTTACTATTAGCAAGAACTTGTTTCCGTTGTTTATCATAAGGAATTCGAACAACCACTTCAAATACAGTATCGGGAAGTTCTGCTGTTTAATGCTCATGAAAACATCCGACCTACAAAGGTTCCCGAAATGTTCACAAATCCCTTGATTCCTAGGAGACTCCTTTGAAGCAGACGCCATCAGATCCAGCTCGAATAGTTTGGACCCACTAAGCGCAGTTGAATGAATAATAATAGCTATCTCATCCAGATCCGTTGTCAGATAAGGATATTTTCATTAAAGGGAAATGGCTATTCCGGCTTCCAGTCTTGATTCAAGTTTTGGAGTTAGGGCAAGGGCTAGAGCTAATCAGTTAAATTCACCTTTTTCACCCTTTTGGCTTAGCCAATAAGAGCGCTCTCGGGCCAAGCTCTTAGTCAGTCCGGGTGGGAAACCCTTGTTCAAGCTTTGAGGGAAAAGTGCCACACTATAAAGAAAAGGAAGAGAACAGGTTGGATTACTTGAGTGTAAAAGAGAATACAGGGACTTGTTCTCATGGTCTCCTAATGGACTTGCCCTAGGCATAACCAATAGACAAAGAGTTCCAACTATCGAATCAAAGCAAAGAGGAACGGAGCTGCTTTCCCCAGTTAATGAGAAAAAAAAAGGAAAGGAAATGATCCCATTGATTCACCCATCTGACGCTGGAGGAATGAAAGCATTAGAGTTTTGATCCCCTGCTTAACCTAAAACCTCTCAAGCCAGGGAAAGATTTCAAGTTCAGACTATGGTGACAAGCACTCTACCTAATCCATTAATTCTTGGATAGGTTGCTTTTCCGACTGCTCGTATTCATCCCTTCCCAATTTTTTGGGTTTCAACCTGGAACTATTCACTATTGGTATTACAGAAGAAGCTAAAGAAGAGGAGTCTTGTTAGAAAGACTAGAGAAGGTCAGAATTGTGGAGTTCAAACGACGAAAGTAGCCTCAAGATTTTCACTTTCTGAGATCAAATCAGCCACAATCAAGGGGGTTAATAGAGATAGACTTGTTGTGGAAGGTGCTCTTTTTCAGCCCCGCCCGTAGACCTTCCTCAACCACCCCAGGTTGGGGTACAACCGGGGCCATCTTACTCGGAGCAAAATCACTCTGCCGGCGACTTTGACTTCAACTCCTTCTCTCAGATGAAAGTAGGTACTAGAAAATCTAATTCAACATCAAAGAAGGCCAATGAGACATTAGTTTCTATGAATTGTCACAACTTTGCTCAACAGGTTAAGCCTGCCTGTCTGGTAGTATCTCTTCAGGATGCCCAGGTGCGGCAGAAATGCCCAGAGCTATGTGGGATAAGGTCGCTTGACTCTGTCTTCTTTGTGGAAAAGCAGGAAGGCAAACATGATCACGATCGACTAACGGTAAGTCATTCTAACTCTGGGTGGGAAAGATGTGGGTTCAAATCCCTCTCGGGATTCAAGATTGGAGTGAGCATTCAAAGAGTAGTTTCTTCCCTGGTTGGTGTGTGTGAGCCTCTTTACCCAAGGTAGAGAAGAAATAGAGAATAAAAGATTGATTTCACCTAGCTTAGCTCGGTAGGCTGTGCTATCTTTCTTGTGTCCTTTCAAGCAGCAATAGCTGTGCTTTTACAGGACTCGAGCAATCATTTTTTAATCACATCGTTAAAGTGAAACAAAAAAGATATCGTTATTCTATTCTTTCTATGCTATGCCATAGCTCCATTAGTTTTGCCGCCTCAAAAGAGATGAGATTCCATCCCCGAGGTTGTCGAAAAGAAGACTAAAGAGAATAAATCCTTGATTGCCAATGGTCCAAACTAATGACCCTAACTAAAGAAAAAGAACCTTGAATGCTTGACAGTTTCCAGTCAGAACAAAATTCCAAATAGGATGGAATAGGACATCATCGACGTGCGAACGGTTTAGATAAAGGCAAGAATGGCATATCAAAACAGCTTCCCCAAGTCGTAGAAAGACTACAGAACTAAACAAAGAGCTAAATATGTAAGCAATCCCAATTCAGGTTTTCCCCAAAAAGGCTACAGTCGCAGACCCACAATCAGTCGCCAAGTTCATTAATTAGACATCAATACCTTATCTTCTTGTACGGGGAAAGAGATTCCCAGCCCAGAGTAGAGAAACTCATCAAATCCATCTTGACTGTTGAATCTAGCTTACTCATTTCCTCGAGTGAGGTTTTCCTTTTTAGCCTTTTGGGAATTGAATCACTAGAAAGATCTCTGCTTTCACTTAAACCAAGTTGGCCCTAAACCAAAGCATTGATCGCTTCCCCCTTATTGTTAGTCCTCTACTTTAATTATTAAGTGAATTACCAGCAGCTATAGTTACAGTTTCAGATTTAGATACCCGCACTCAATACTCATCTAGTGTTAGTAGCAACCTCCAAAGCAAGAGAGATAGAGGTAGATATGGGGCACCATCTCATATTTCATTCACCTAATGGCTTAAATAAGAAATGAATCTTTTGGTAACTGGTAAAGAGCTAAGCTCCTTTTCATGGACCTTCAACATCCCGGGACTATCTATTCGAAAGAGCTGGAGCTTGAAGGAAGACCTCATTCCCATAATGAGAGTACAAAGGGGATCAGATCCACCCTAAAGAAGGCATGAACAATAGATAGGGCATCTAGGGAATGGGTTTACCTCTCAACGTCTACTATGATGAGATAGGCCTTTAGTGAAAATACGGATAGTTAGGAAGATCATACGAATAGGAATACGCCAACAGGAGCCCAACTCACATCGATAGGGTCATTCATAAGCCAAGATCCTCCAGGTGGAATACAGAGCTCTATACCATTTTTTTACGAATGTGGAACCAATATGGTATTTATTCAATCCGGCTAGGGAATAGAATTAACAATCGAGTAAGTGATGACTTGACTGATCTTGATATACTATTTTTCAAGCCTTAGCCTTGCTAGCACGCCCAAACACAGATCAAGACCGGTATTTGTCTACCTTCACATGTCTACCCAGGGCATATAGGGGCGGGTTTTACTTAGAATATGAGAAAACTAAATAAGATAGGAGTTAGCCGAGTGCTAAATCGACCAATTTCATCGGTCAACACTTTCACCACTTGCTTGAGAGATCCCTAAGGAGTACTTAACTCTCAGACCTATTGATCAAAGGTGCTCTATGATCATCTTAAAAGTATCAAAGAGTACTATCCCTAGCTGGCATCTAAACGACTTTTTTTTTGATTAAGTCTTCATTCTTTACAGCCTTAACGACTAGTGATCTACTGAATGAATTCCATGCCATTTAGCTCTATCTCCCTATCTATTGTTGACCCTAAGTTAACAACATTGGATGGGGCTGGTGTCATTGCACTGGCATTCCCTTTCTTTTCTTCTTTATTCACCCCGAAAACCTCCTTTTTGACATAAACCGAGCCAGAAAGAGAAAGTAGAAGAGAAAAAATGAAAAAAGTTCTCGAGGGTAGGAGGGAGTGGGATTCGAGAACAATGGAAAACCCATAATTATGGCTGAGGATTTCCTAACCTAAAGTGGCATGAACTTGCTTTGGTCTTCTATTCCTTCGATGCATGAATCCGATTTGAGGATACGTATCTTCTTTGCTTCTTCTTTTTATTTCTGGTCCACATTCTCCAATGCTTTCATTTTTAGATTTGGAACCATGACCATGATTCTCTCCAAGACCTATGGGAATTGGACACAACCGATTCCTTATCTGCACCTCAAAACAGGGCATTCTAGAGTTGCTCCTTGTTACACTTATTTATTGAAGAACAACAGCAGTGGATTCAATAGCAATTGTGGATTGTCAAGCTACCCCAAAGTTCCGAATCTGAAAGAGCTTCTTTTTTCAGATCCTAAGTCAACAATCATTCCCACAGGCACAGGGGCAACCTCGCCAGACTACGGCCAGTCTCTTTATCCCGGTTATAGTCTAGGGAGAATTCGATTCCTACTGGCATTAACATGAAAGTGCTTACTTACCTTTGTCTGCTTTTCAGTCTAATTAGAATACAAAATCAAAATAAATATAGTATTCGTTCTACAGTTAGATCGTATGAAAAGAAAAAAATTCCATTCTTAGTTACTTTTAGTCTGATAAACTAACTACTCATTTGCTAAAAAACAAATACCAAAGAATTTGACTTAGTTCTCTATTGAATTTTGATTCAAAGGAAGGAAATCATGGAACGACAATAACTCACTCAGAACACTTTTGAAACTGGTTCATCGGTGCTTTACTCCTTTCTTGCCCGAGTCGTGTGTGTCTACCTGAATGTTCGTTGCCTGCCATGGGTGCTTGTTTGGAGCCTGTCTTTTCAGTGACACTGTCTGTCTGGCAGAACAACGGGGCTAGGGTAACGAGGAGTACTTAATAGTTATTCAATAATGCACTGAACTCAATTCTCACTTCACTCTATGAATACTGTGCAATAGAATCCCTCATTGACTCAGAAATGAATAGAATCAATGAATCGAAACGAGTAATGTCTCTTAGGAGAATCATTCATATTTGTTTACGAGTAGTCAACAAGGGCATCACAGTTGTCTCAACAATTTGTTGAAGAGTCAGCCTAAACATCAGCATATAGTCCCACTCGCGGGTAAGTAAGGGGTTTTTTCATACATCGAGCAGTACCGTACACGCAAAGACAAGACCAAATACTCATGGAAACGTTTAGAAACTATTCCACGAATATTAAATAAAAGAAATTCAAAAAGATTTGGTTGTTGCTTAGGCACGGCTAGCGGGAAAGAAAGACTTTTATTCTTCTGTCCTCCCAAAAGGAATTAACAATTAGCTCTATCGATGTCCTCAACAACACCTTTGGGCAAACAAGTAGATAGCATAGTGTAAGTAGGAATGGAAGATGTTACCAAACTAATCAAAGTAGCTCTGCCAGTTCCCCTCTCGCTCAATTCCCAGAGTGAGTAGGAATAAAAGCTCTCCAAATTAGCCTCAGGGCAGTCTTGCATAGCATTATCGTGCTTTCCTCTGGACCTTTCCCTCGCCCTTTCTTCTCCTCTGATAAAGCAGCTTTGGTAACCCTGAGGTTTGACAAAGCCATTGCCGATCTTGAGTTAGATTCTTTCTTGAACGAAGGATTGTAGTCTATTGGGGAATAAAGCATGTTTTTCTATCAACTAAAAAACAAGTTAAAGGGACTTTCCCATAACCGGTGATCTATAACTATGCTCTCATGGCCGGGAATCAATAATCAATAAAGACGACTAGGATTGAGTTAAACCTGACAAGAACAACTCCCCAAAGTAGGAGCTCACTGGGAATAGATTTAGCTGAACCGATAGGAGAACCAGCCTGGCAAAGTAGTGTAGCAGCGAGATGACAAGGTTTCGAAGAGCCAGCCAGCGGGGATCAAGTGATAGAAGTTTTGATCAAGAGAAGGTCACGGCGAGCCTCTCTCATTGGGATTTCCGAAGCAGCAAACTAGCCTAGCAAGGGATTCAAGATCATGGCCTGGGTTGGGGTACGAATGTCATGTTCAAAGAAAAGTTGTTTTCTCTAGTTAATGGGTATACTACTCCACCATATCTTCCACCAGACCTTGAATCTTCTTTCTCCTTGCCTGCTATACTCAGCTACCCAATTTATAGAACCCGTACGAGAGGGATGGGGGGACCTATCTCCAGTACCAACACCAAGCGAACTGTCTTTGTCGATCTTTCTAAATGACACCTGCGCACGAGCAAAAGATTCTGGATTCTTATAATCATTTAGAAAAATATGAAATGAAATATCCGATGAATATGGCTTTCATCACTCATTTAAATTAAACCTATATGGAGCAGCTATTGTCCAAGAGGAACCTAGTGCAATTTGACTGGAGAACTTGGAAGATGTCCATGGCTCAATACTGGCATCGTCATCTTGCCTATTAGCGCCTCCTTCCTTTGTTTTGTCTCTGTTCACGCTGAGAATGATTTTCAAATTCATAGAATGAGGAAGTAGCAATGATGAGAACAAAGAGGAAGCTCTTCTCAGACTGCCATAGTCGCGAGTCTGTTCTTAGGCTTGACTGCCTATTCCTTCTCCTTCATAAAAATCATGAAAAGAAAATCCTAACTAAAAACCTTCTTAATTTTTTGTCGACGTGGATGGTAGTAGACCATTTTGGCTTCGCTCCAAAAGATCGGTGTTGCGGTTAGGCATCCCACATCATCTACCATGTTACAACCAGGAAGCATCCCAATATATATTGCAAGTTTGAAGTCATTTTTTATGGTTGTCCATGGAAAAGTTTGATGTCTCGAAGCCCCCAAATCCGGACGGGTCCTCGGATACCAATTGTCTGTCGGAAGCTCTCTAAAAAGAGGGCAGGGTGACCCATTCCAGTAAAGCCTCTTTGTTCTCAACTGTTCAACATATACATATATTGAGCTGGAGAATGGAATTTTCCCCGCTGCTACCTATAATAGTGAATCTGCAAAGAGGTTCGTCCAAGTCGGTTCAAAGTCATCCCTTGCTTAAGGGGTCTCGCTCCTATCCGAGATACGTAACGATGAAAGAGAGTTTGAATATATGAAATTAGATAATCTACTCTCATCATCACGTGACCCATGTCAGCAATTGGTGCTGACATTGATAACAGATTGGCTTTCTTTATCATCTTGACTTTTCTTCTTGTACGATATTCGAAATTGAATTAGGGCTTAAAGCCTATCTATGAAACCTATGGGGTTGTGTCCAGTCCAAAATCAATATGAACAAGTACAGGGACAACATACCAAGGCACGACGATTATTTGAATATTTGTTTGACAGACAGAAAAATGACTCATATCCATCATAAACATATGCTGACGCACTGGCGAATTTTGCCACGGTATTGGCCAGAAATATAAATGAAATAGAGGGCAGAGTTTCACTGTTAAGGTTGGAGCAGTTCCTTGTCCCTAGTCCTTTAAATAGAGGAAGAAAAACGAGAAAGAAGAATGACATGATTACGACAATGGAGATAGAACTTCATTTAGCGAAGATTCACGCTAAGGAAAGCTCCCTAATGTGATGACATGACCGTAACGAAATCCGTCAGAGGGCTGGGCGTTTGTGTATATGAATGATGTTCTCTGTCGACTTATGAAGGACCTCTGTTACCTTCCTTGCTGTCAACTCACTTGCTCTTGCTTACTTGCTGTGCTTTGGCTTGCCGAGGGTGAGAATCGATAGGTAACTCTTTCTTTTCTCTCCTGTTTAGGAAGATAGTAGGCATCAAGACGAAGAGATAAATTCAAAAAAATAAAAAAGGCTAAAAAAGACTTCGATTGCCTTAACTATCTTTAATAAAAAGATGAGTTCCTGTGGTCTAAGCCCTCAAGTGTCATCGGTCTTCGGGATATAGAAACCTTATTTCACTTTATTCAATTCAAAGAAGCCTCAAGGCAATATGGTTAGCAAGACAGTCAAGCAGGCAACTTTGGGGTTTCCAGCTTATAATTCCATTAGCAATAAGGGGCCACCTGTGCCTGGTTAATTTCTTGCTGTCCCAGAAAGGGCCTATAGAGGTACATATCTTTTCTTTCCATGGTAAGGTCTTCCCCTCTAGCCAGTTCTTGAACATCTAAGCCAGCAGCTGGGGTGGAAGTTTGAGAGCTTTGACTCACCCTCCGGGGGATTACTCGAATATGATTTCTTCTCCTAGGGAATATGGTGCATAGGCACGAAGTGATTGACCTTCGATAAGATTAGAATACACTTGACTGTAAAGGAGAGGAGCTTAAAAAGCTACTCGACTGTAAGGAGAGGAGTGAAAAGCCTCCTCTAGGTCGGGAAGGAAAAAGCTGTCAGTCCATGCGAGTTTGAGTTAAAATTGGAGTTGGATTGTCTTTGCTGTTAATCTTGCCGAGGGACTTGCTTTCATACGAGCGCATAGAATAGAATAGAATAGAATTGTAAATAGAAATATAATAGAATAGAATGACGTAAATAGAGTCAGTCAATATACCTTTTCTTATTCCATAGGTGGGTGCGCCTAGATTCAGCCAAGCCACCACTTTGCAGTCACTGACTGAGTGGGCTCAGTTCAAATGAACTTGGATCGATCCATTCTCACTCTTTTCTTTCTTCACCTTTTCTTGACTCTCTTTAGGATGAAAAGGAAAGAAAGACTTGCGTAGTGATACACTCTACCAAAGAAAAGGAAAGATTTAATTTCTTCAAAGGCAAACTACATATCAAAGATGCATGAAAACTTAGGGATAAGATATTCTTAGAGCCTAAACCAATCAGTTCAAAATCGCTCTTTAGAACCCATAACTTCCTAAGCTTCTCATCAAATGTCAACAAAATGGACCTTCCAAGAAGCTTCACAATCAGGCATTTCTGCCATCTCGTCTATTGGCTAACCCGATATTCTTCTGTAGTCGTGATGCACAACCACGATTCTAGAGTGGATATAGTAATAAGACCTTCATTCTGATCCAAAGGGCCAAACTCATCATCTTCACAGATGCCTCTAAAACCTTCAGATCCTGTTAGTTTTTCCTGAAAAGAAGGAATATGTTTACCTCTTAGAAGTTTCGATCTTCTCCCAGCCCTACATACTTTCGGTAAAGCTCACCGGGAAGGTAAGCTAGGATATTAAAGTTCTTGGAAGAAGGAAAGGATGGAAATTGGGTGTCCGATCCCAATGGTATAACCGGAAAAGTATAACCTGTAAATTCGGTATGGGGTGTGAAAGGTTTTGATCCTTTACTCCTAGAGGAATAGCCTCGCATCATATTGCAGCAGGTATATTTGGCATATTAGCGGGGTTATTCTATCTTAGCGTCCGCCCGTCACAACGTCTGTATAAAGGATTGCGCATGGGAGAAAATATTGAAACCGTCAATTCCAGTAGTATTGCTGCTGTCTTTTTTTCAGCTTTTGTTGTTGCCGGAATGATGTGGTATGGTTCAGCAACTACTCCGATCGAATTATTTGGGCCTACTCGTTATCAATGGGATAAGGGGTACTTTCAGTAAGAGATATATCGAAGGGTTAGTGCTGGACTAGCCAAAAATCAACGTTTATCAGATCTAAAATTCCCAAAAAATTAGCCTTTTGTGATTACCATTGGAAAATAATCCAGTAAAAGGGGGATTATTCAGGGCGGGCTCAATAGATAACGGGGATGGGATAGCGGTTGGATAGTTAGAACACCCCATCTTTCGAGATAAAGAAGGGTAGGAGCTTTTTGTACGTCGTATGCCTAGTTTTTTTGAAACATTTCCCGTTGTTTTAGTAGATGGCGAGGGAATTGTTAGAGTAGATGTTCCTTTTCGAATGGCGCAATCGAAGTATAGTGTTGAACAAGTCGGCGTAACTGTTGAGTTATACGGTGATGAACTCAATGGAGTCAGTTATAGCAATCCTGCTACTGTGAAAAAATATGCTAGATGCGCTAATCCTATATTTCTTGTTGTTGAAGCGGGGCAGACAGAGAGATTCTCTTTCAGATCTAGTTCTCTCCGATGATCGAGAGAAAAGAACTCTCAATCAAATAGCCACAATGGATTCGTCAAATAACCTATGATTGTAGATAGATCCATTTATGGTACTGGCGAGCAGGATTATTTCCTTATTGATCTTTTCAATATAAAATAAATTCATTATGACAACACTTATTGAATTTCTTATAAAGAATAGACGAAAAAAGGGCTATAGCTAAACAATAGAGTCAAAGCGGCTAGAATAAAGATAGAGAAGGATCACCGATCTCTCTCCCGGATGAACCATATAGCCAAGAGAAACCATGAACCAGAATAGAAGAGCTTGCCCCACCCACGAGTAAATATTTCACAGTCGTATCATTAGACCGTACATCATTCTTGGTATATCCAGATAATAGGTAGGAGCATAAACTAAAACATTCTGGAGCTACAAAGATAGTTATGAAATCGTTAGCACCGCATAAAAACATTCCTCCTAGAGTAGCTGTTAATACTAATAAGAGAAACACTGTTATAGCCATTTTTATACATTCAATATACTCTACAGATAGAGGAATACATAGAGTTGAACATAGTAAAATAAGAAATTGAAAGATTTCGTTGAGTGTGGAAATTTCCCGAAAACCTAATCATAGGTGCTTCTCTCCATCGCAACAATTGAGCCGTTATGCTCATTATTAAACTTGTTAAAGAGATGAATATAACCAAGGTATATCTTTTTGATCCGAGGTTGAATCGATCATCAGAAGAAGAATTAGGCAAAAAATTAGGATACATTTTGGGAAAATCAAACTTCTATCAAAGAGAAGCAAATGAAAGGCTTTCATAAAAATTCTCATAGAATTGAGAATGAAGTTTTCATTCTGTACATGCCAGATCATGAATTAGTAACTACATCCAATTTCCAAAAAAACCAATTGTGTCAAACTTTTCATTTTTGCAATGGAATATTTACAGAATCTTCATGAATAGGATCAACCATTATTTTATTCCATGGTATATACATGAGGTTCCTCTTTAAGATAGTCCCCGAGAGGGCTTAGTTGATCCATGATTTATGTTTCATCTTTCGAGAAATCTATCGATCAATCCTGATTTTTTATTTTTCTCTTGATTCTTTTCTGATCGAGATGTATAGATCCTGTTTATGGATTAACGAAAATGTGCAAAAGCTCTATTTTCCTCTGCCATTCAACGAGTCTCTTCGTGTTTGCGTATGGCATCGCTACGCCCCTTGGCAGCATCCACTAATTCGAAATTTAATTTGAAAGCCATATTTTGACCCGGACGTTTTTGGGATGCCGCTAGTAACCAACGAATGACAAGTGCTTTTCCTTGTGTGGATCCTATTTCAATGGGAGCTTAATGAGTCGATCAACTTACACGTCTTGCTTTTACTGTTATATCGGGAGTTACTCCACGTATTGCTTGACGTAAAATAGATAGTGTATTTATTTCTGTCTTTTGTTGAATCTTTTTCACGGCTTGATAGAGAATTTGATAAGCCAATGATTTTTTTCCGTGTTTCAGAATACGGTTAACCAACATGTCAACTAATCGATTATGATAAATTGGATCAGAGTTGGCTATTTTTTCTTCTGCAGCACCTCAACGTGACATAGGCGTGAAGGGGTTCAAGAATCCGTTTTCTTTTTATAAGGGCTAAAATCACTTATTTTGGCTTTTTACCCCATATTGTAGGGTGGATCTCGATACATATAAAAGATTTCTCCCCAAACCGTACATACGACTTTCATCGAATACGGCTTTCCATTGAATTCTATATGTATCTATGAGATCGAGTATGGAATTCTATTTACTCACTTAAAATTGAGTATCCCTTTCCTGCTAGGATTGGAAATCCTGTATTTTCCATATCCATACGATTAAGTCCTTAGGTTTTCGAAATAGTGTAAAAAGAAGTGTTTCGAATCATTGCTATTTGACTTGTACCTGTACTAAAAAAGTTGAGGTATTTCGAATTGTTTGTTAACATGAACAAAGTCAGGGAAAACCTCTGAAATTATTTCAATATTGAACCTTGGACATATAAGAATTTTGAATTGAATCTCTTTAGAAAGAAGATTTTTCGTCTCATGGTAGCCTGATCCAGTCCCCTTACGAAACTTTCGTTATTGGGTTAGCCACACACTTCACATGTTTCTAGCGATTCACATGGCATCATCAAATGATACAAGTCTTGGATAAGAATATACAACGCACTAGAACACCATTGTTGACGATCCTTTACTCTGACAGCATTTAGGGTTCCTCAAACAATGTGATATCTCACACCGGGTAAATCCTTAACCCTTCCCCCTCTTACTAAGACTACAGAATGTTCTTGTAAATTATGGCCAATACCGGGTATATAAGCAGTGATTTCAAATCCAGAAGTTAATCGTACTCTGGCAACTTTACGTAAGGCAGAGTTTGGTTTTTTGGGGGTGATAGTGGAAAAGTTGACAGATAAGCCACCCTTACTGTCACTCTACAGAACCGTATATGAGATTTTCACCTCATACGACTCCTCATTCAATTCTTTTAAATTTATTGGATCCTTTTCCCTATTCGAGAATCCCCTTCCTTCTTCCACCCCATCCCGAAGAGTAACTAGGACCAATTTGGTCACGTTTTCATGTTCCAATTGCCATTTTTGATTATTCTCAAATGAGAAGATTATTCTCTTTAACAAGCATATACATATCCAATCACTATAATAAGAATAAGAACAAGAGATCTTTGCCCCCTATTCTTCGAGAATCCAAAAGATCCTTTTCCAATTTGAATTTGTTTATTTGGTTTGGAATCTAGGTTCTTCTACTTCATTTTTATTTATTTACTACTTTTCCTCTCCTTTTTTTTATATAATTCCTTAAGTCCCATAGGTTTGATCCTGTAGAATTTAACCCATTTTTCATTGAACAAAGGGTACATTAGTAGGGGGACTGGCATCGGATAGAAATTAGATAGCTGGATTCAGAAGATCGACTTGAAGAGTGAACAAAGAACACTTCAGAGTCCTGGAGCTACCTTGCTTCCCAGACAACTCAGAGAAATACACGCAACTAGAAAATGAAAGTAGGAAGTAGTGCCTTTTACGGTAAGATCCTAAACTAGGCAAAAAGCTTTCTTATCTTCTCTTAAGATATTCTATCTCGAGTTACCGTCGCATCAACAGGAAAGAGACGATAAGGCTATTCTATTATATGATACCCTCGCCATTGAGAATTCGATTCCAAAGCAAGGGAAAGGGGGGCTTTCTCCGGGGATGTGAGTCTTTCATATGAGGATTCACCTTTGAAACTCGAAGGAGGGTCCTACCCTACGCCTGTAACAACAACAAGAATCGCCTGAGCCAATTAGCTGTTGCTGACCGTGCTTCACTCCTCCTCGCTTTTGACCTTAGCTCCTATGCTTGCTGTCGACCCTTATACCATAAAGAGAATACCTGTTTTTGACCGGACAAGGAAAAGAAACTATAGTTTACTTATTCATTGGACCAATCAAGATCATTTGCGAGAAAGAGTGTCTTAGACTTTTCCAAAGAGCAATACACGAGCGATTCGCCATAGTCTAATCGACTTCGGAGGGAACTTGGGAAATTTTGTAAGTGACATTGAATTATTGGTGTTGGAGGTGAATGCCAGTCGAAAGAAACCTCCCTTGTGCGTCTGAAGCTGCCAAGTATAGAGAAAGCACTTCCCAAGGTTTGGGCACTGCAAGCATCAGCAGCTGCCTGAGGTGAGCCTTTAAATCATCAAATGCCTGCTGACACTACGCAGTCCAATTAAAGGATTTTATATTTTGTAATAACTGAAAGAATTGAAAACTCCGATCTGCTAATCGTGAAAGAAATCTACTCAAAGCCGCCAAACATCCTTTCAATCTCTGCACCTCCTTGATCGTCAGTGGAGGAGCCATGTCAACGATGGCTTGAATCTTCTTTGGATTTGCGTCAATCCTCTCTTCAAAATCATGAAGCCTAAAAACTTGCCTAACCCTACACCAAATGTGCACTTATGAGAGTTCAACTTCATATTAGTAGCTCGTAGTGTATTAAGAGTCTCCCGATGATCCTCAGGAACTTGCTGTACAGTTTGGGACTTCACCACCTTATCATCTACATACACCTCGATATTCCTACCGACCTGCTTGGCAAATAGCCAATTCCTTTTAGTCCTACTGCCTATAACAAGAAAAACAAGCTTACCTCCCTGAGCTTACAAGTTTCACTCTCTATTAATTAGCAGTTGTCCATGGACTTGCTGTACCTATACTCTCTTTTGTAAGGAGCAGGACATGATCAGACCAACCTAATCTTCTATTAAAAAAGTAGGGTAAACCAACTCTATCTATTTCTCTATCACGGGAAAGCACTCAAATGACGAGGAGATTGAATCCGTGAAACTTTTTCTTAAATATGATGCTTTTCCGCGCTAGGATATGAATGAATAAGTTTCCTACTAGAAAGAAGTTCCTAATCTCTGCCATTGCAAAACCCCAGCATATTTTATTTGTCTCAATCCTAACCTCATATTTATAAGCTAAGCAAGTCCAATGCTACAGGCTTCATTCGACAAAACAAAAGGAGATGGTCCTCTAGAGAGGTATCAGGCACAGTTACTTGCTTCTTACTTAATTAAAGACCGTCGTGCTGGCTCTTTCGCACCTAACCCTATTTGGATTTGGCTTGGTAGTTCCCCGTCGGTTCTGTACAAAGCAAGTTGATGACCTTACAAAAGCCCAAAAAGACCGAATCCCTCGGCTCGGGACCCGCGCTAAGCCTCAGGGGCACAAGTTTTTTTTAAGTCTTTTCTCACGGAAGTTCATTTTAGTTCGGTTGTGAAATATATAGCTATCAAGATGGTGGGACTGGAACTAAACCTGAAAATTCCCTTCCCCCGCAGGCAAGCTACGCAGCGAACGAATTCTTTCGCTCATCTCCTGTAAGTGGAGTGGCTTTCACTCCTTCAGACTTTCCATTGCACATTTAGCTGACTCAAGATCTTTTCACTTTATGCCATTTACAATAAACACCTTTCCTTCTCGGGATACCATATCCTACCCTCACCCTCGTTCCTGACCCGAGATCCCTACCAAAAGGGGGTCTTTTGTCAATACCCGATATGTACACTTGGTTGCCTCCTTCTATCAATTTCATTGACCCTATATCTGTATCTGTTGTATGAGTTACTTCTCTCCTCTCTACTCACTGCTATCTTCAGTACCCTATCGGTTGAGCTACCCTGCTACCTATACTTAAGAGTTGACTGAGTTGGAGAAAGCCTAGGAGTAGCATTAAGAATAAAGACCTTAGGCTTCATTCATCAAAGTTGCAGTCCTTAGGGGCAAAAAAACACTTCTCTTTATTTAAGAAAATGTGCGGCTACTCCTTCTCTTGTGAGGTCCCTTCGGGAAGGAACTAAACCTTGCCATCTAGTGAACTTTTAAGTAAGTAAACAACCAGTGACAGATGTAACTAAGAACTTATCAAGCGCTAAGCCTCGAAATAGAGGAGAAAGAGCTACATACTTCTTGTAATATGTGGATTTAAGTAAGTGATCACTAAACTTTTGTCTACAGTATCTTTTGTTTCTCCGTTCAGAGGTGAAAAGACCCAAAAATGGGCTTGACTATATTTAAGCCGATGTCGTAAAATCGCAAGGCCTATGCCTAGGTTGAGCGAGTAACAATGAGACTACTGGACAGAGCGAAGAAAAGACGATAGAAAATCATTAAAAGGACATCTAAGGCTAAGGTTACAAAGTTAAGGAAGTCCATTACTAAGAGAAGTGTGATCTCGTCTTCCTTGCTGGGATGCTTACCCCACCAGACTATTCTTTTGGACCACCTTTTCCGGCCAGATAGCGAGCGATCACTCAGCAATGAAAACTAAATGAAAGTGCCCGTGAATGAGTACCTATCCCTTAAGGGAATTAAACCCGTGTCTTTGACATGAAAAGACGATGTCCTAACCACTGGACGAAAGGGACAAAAAGCCATTCTTCATATACCTCAGCTCCGAGAATAAAAGTGGTTCTTTTTTTTTTTTTCTATACATAATTAAAGATTTCATTTGTATTCATGTTGGCGATTTCTAATGTGAATTCGACGGGTCTTTCCCCTTCCTACAGGTTCCCCCATCGACCCAGCAACACACCAACCACACCCCTTCTATTTATTTTACACGACCTGAAATAAACGAATATCATGATGCTTGTACTTGGATCTCATCCAAAAATGGTAGTAAACTACCAAAATGATTATGATCTGATTTTGCTTTTACTATGGAAAGTTTCTTTATCTAGAAGGTGTGCTATTGCTGTTAAAAGTTATAAATTAGTAGGTCCACATAATAGATGTTATTGTACGAATTCTGATGTTGGTAGTGAATCAAGTGTTATGAACAAGAATTCTAGTGAGGATGAGAAAGCTGATTGTGCAATGATTGATGATTTTAATCATAAAATAAATTATATAAGAAATGGTTATTTTCCTCTCAAGTTCCTTTTGGAATACCTTATGTTGGGATGTCTACACCTCCTTCTATTTTGAGACGACCACAAGTTCCACCAATATTGCTCTATCCAGTTCGAGGTCGTCTGAACCTGATACCCTGCTCCAGATTCAACTCTGCTTCTACATCAAATCCTTCCTCCTCCGTAGTTCATAGAGGGATACTTCCCAAATGAAGACTCTAGGTCACTGAAATGAAGACAAGGCTTTAGCAAGCAAAACAATGTAGGACGACCCATCCATTCTAGCTACTCCACACTGGCCTTAAAAGTGCCTACTTTTCTTTCTTCACAGATATATAGAAAGTTTGATTAAATTGTGTAGAGAGACATGCTTAGTTTTGTAAAAAGGGGACATAGACCCTTCTTCGGAGACGTGCCCCATTGTTTAGCCCGATCCAATTCAAGTTCCTATTAACCGGAAATGCTTCCTTTACTGGAGCTGGTAATGGAAATGTTGAAGTTTGAGCTTGTGTTTTCTTATCTTCTTGTCCACTCCAAACAACCAGCCCAAATAACTCCTAGGTAGGGCGATAAAGCGCTTTTTGGTGTCGATTTACTAACTATTATTATCTTACTGCTTGAGTTAGTAGCTACTCGCTGCTATGAAGCAAAGCCTTGAAGGCTTTCTTATCTTTTTTCGTACACTCTGCTCCTTCTCTCAGTATCGAGTATACTAGGTTGCTTGATCAACACTAGCAACCTCTTAATGTCGAGATATCCGGGGTTTCCACCTAGTACCCACTTCACTTACACGCCACCTAGTACCCACTTCACTTACGAAAGATGACGTGGACTAGGAAAACATGCTTTTAGGCATAGCATCTCCCTTAGTAGCTAGCGTAAGATAGCTCTTTAGATAGGTAGAATGAAGCTCACCTAAGAGTCCTAGGTGGGCAGTTTCTCAACCGATATGTAGTTTAGGAAGCTCAAGGGTTAGAAGGAATGAAGACCGATAGGCTATGTATTACGGTAGGCATAGCGGCAACATTATAGAAGCAAGAAATCACCCTTCGAGGCATAGCTCAAGAAGGGTTCCAGCATTTATTAAGAAATATTGTTTGCTGGTTTCCAAAATAGCTTTTAGAGGTGAAACGAGTTGAAGTTTAATTGAAAGGAATAAGGAAAGATTGGAAGCTGAAATCCTACCTTTTCTTTCTGCGTAAATCTTATATCCCTTTGGTTTTCTTCGCAACATGGGACTTGTGCGTGTGAATTCGTACCTTGCTTCTTTTCTGCTTTCTCATTTCTGATGTAAGATAAGCATATAGACGGGGGATCTTATCGAGCTTTCTTACGTACATTCCTAGCTTGGACAGGATCAAGTCATTCATAGTTCACCTTAAGGTATTCAAGCAAATTCCGTTCAAACACAGGGACGAAGTGGCTTAGTGAGAAGAAAGGACGGTACGTTGAAATGGTGAGTTGCGCCTACACCTTCATTACCTACTTTTTCCAATCCTAGCTTACATATGAGGTGCTTGGGAGACTTTACCCTACAATGGCCAAGAATGCCAGTTCCCGAGGTAGCATGAACCCTCTTTATGAGAAGTCCATTGTATTTAACCTTAACCATCAGCTAATGGTTCCAGCCTTGGTAAATTGGCAACTTTCTTACAGTTGTCAGTCAACTAGCTGAGATTTCCGAGATGCTAGCACAATTGAACTTGAGGGTAGACAACGAAAAACCCTGGCTTTTAAGTACTCATTTTACTTAGCCCATAAAGAACCCAAGTGCTTTGGCAAGCAATTAGTATGCCTTTCCACCAAGAAGATAGAGAGAAAGGGAAAAGTGCGCAGTTCCTTCTTTCTGCCTTCCTCGTTCCCCTGGACCTTTCCCGCAGAGTGCTTCCTCAAGGCTCAAACCTGCAGCAATGCACCAACTCCTCATTGTTGGACCGTCTATAGAAGATATTTTTTGGACTAATATGAACTACTCCTCACTTCGCAGACTTTCACGCTCACAAGGATTGGAACCGTAGACATTGGGTAGACCGATGTTCTAGCTAACAACTGAACAAAGAGCCCTTATTACTATTATATTACAATTACACACGACTGTAAAGACATAATAAAGTAAGCCACCCTGGATGGGAGGAAGGATAAGATAGCCAGCAAGTCAGATAAGATGATGATGAATCCTTAGACTTACGGGCTCGAATGTGCCGCTTCGCTTAGTCGATTGAAAGAGAATCGAAGTATCCTACTTCACTGTAAATGATGCTATGAATTCCATCCAACGAGCTAAAGGTCATACTTTCGTTCCTTCTCTTTTCCTGCCAGAGACGGGTACTCCTGCCTCTGCCAGTAGCTTCCTCTGTTGCATCTGTTGATGAATCAAAATCAGGATAGTCAGTATCTCCTCCAGCCTTATCGGCATATCCTGAAAGAGGTCTCTCGAGAGTGTAGAAGCAACAACTAAATCTAGTAATCCAGCATCAAATATGAAGAAGATTTAAAAACTCTTTTCCCTCCCAGTGGGGATTGATCCTTCCTTGTTGGTTATGACCAATTGGTAAAGTGATAGGGAGAAGAAGATAAATAACTAGGATTTTTTGATTCACCAGGCACAAAAGCTGAATGTTGAAGATAGGTAATACATACAACGGAAGGGAATGTAATTAGCGGGACTAGGAGTCAGGTTGGGGCGGTTAATGCTTGAGTAGTTGGGTGGCTTATGAACTCATTCCTATGTATACCCCGAAAGGGTTGCAGCTCAATGTTAACTATAAGTCATGGATTGGCCCACGTGAATATGATGCCCTGAATGAAACTCCTTAACTCGCTTCTTGCCTATGGCTCCTTCCCAGTGATCCTAGCCAACTAAGCTACTAAAGTCAAGAACTCTAAACTTTTCTTAGGTTAGGAAATACCAGCTCTTTAGCTACCCGTTGTGGTGGAAATCTTTTTATGCTCTTTTAGGAAGATGTCATTTGATATTGACCTTCCCCGGAGGTGATCTGAAGAGCCAAGCCAGAGCTCATAGGGGAGGGATCTCATATTTTGGATGGGTTACCAATGGGCTTTAAGACCTAATAACATAGGGTTATTTATCTGCACTCTACTGTATAAACATAAACGTAGTTAGGATTCTCCTCCGAGCGTAAGGCTACAAATAAGACTAATCTGATCAGCTGATGCCACGGTTCAAGTATAGTAAAAATCCCAAAGCTAAAGATTATATAGCACCACAGTCTATATCCGAATACGGATAACTTTGGTATTTACTCAGTTCTTTCTTTATTCCGAGATAACCTCGTTGGTAGAAGACAACCAATATGATATTGAGCTTTAGTATCCCAATAATAGGGCGAGTTGCGTGGGTGTTAGCTAGCGAAGAGGAAGTTCTTGGTCTTTCTTTCAGGGCGCGAAAGGGTCATAGAGGAATTCGATTTCCCTATAGAATACTCAGATGTCACCTTTCGGGTTCTTTAATATGTGATAATAACAGACTTTGGGATTTATGTCGAGAGAGGATGCTCCATATGAGGAAAAATTGGTTGGGACAAAAAGAGTTGTGAAAAGCTGTTAGAGGACTAATAACTATTTCATCAGTAACAGCTGTGAGAGTTGACGGCGATTTAGTATGAGAATAAGCTCTTGTCTTCATATACATTGTTTTAGCCTTATCTGCTCTTCTTGTTACAGTTAATCCACGCAAAGAAGAGGGTGGGCATTAATCAAGGGAAGAATGAGCTAAAGAAGTGGTATGCCTATAGCATTACATGTCGAATGAGGACGATTTAGAGCATACAAAGAGAGAGAAGAGAAGAAAGAAAAGAAAAAGATGATGAAAGATGTTCGTTATTCTTTGGCAAGGCTATGCCCCCAAGGCCTTTACGGAGGAAGTCCTCGGATCGAGTCATTCACTTAATTTTCTTTTAGTGACTATGAAGGCTCATTAATCTTCCTCACTCGCGGTCTATACCTGACTCATAGCGAGGCTTTCTCCGTGCCCGTTCCACATGGACTTTGTGGCAGGATAAAGAAGGCTAGAAAGAGAGGACTAAGTTTACCTCAAAAGGTCTAAAACACACCGTGAACTCTTTAAACATTAGACTCAACACTACGTGCCTTACCGAAATACTAAAGCAAAGAAACGGTATCAGTCATGTCCTTAGTTAGACCAGGCAAGCCTTAGGATTAGAGCAAGTCCCTAGTTCCAGTTTTAGCCTTCCTTTCGAGCCCCGAATAGCAGGGTTATCCGCCTTTATGTTGTGGAAAGCGAGAGCCAATCATACTATCAAAGGGAGCAAGCAAAGCTAGTCCCTTCAGAAAGAAGTCTTGTTTAGTTTGTAGTAGGATGATGGGTTACCGGTCATAAATAAACGAGTCTTTTTCGTACTCGGCCTTAGGCACGATCCTTTGCAAACCCCCATCCCCTGGATGAGTTCGAGACAATGTGTACAAATAGACTGACCAGGTTCATTCTTTTATGTTGGGGTAGTCGCAGAATCAAAATCTTATTCATTTAAAAAACTCTATCTCCTCAACTATGTTGACCCTCACTTCCTTATAGGTTTTAATAATTTCTTTCTTAAAATATGAGTTAGAAGATTCTGAACATGTAGGATTCTATTTTTTAATATGGCAAAGCTTCTATAAGGCCGACCACTACATAGAGAGATCCATATATCAGTCATGAGCGATTGCGAAGCCTAGAGAGGCGGAAGCAGTAGCTTCTAGGATGAAGCTAAGCCGATACGATTGGCGGGTGAAGGGCTAAGCCACTAATGTCGTGGTGAAAAAAGCCTACTATACTTATAATGGATTAGTAAGTGGTTAAATACAAAAAAAAGGAAAATAAATTTAAGTAAACTATTAAAGCTATCAGTGTGATTGATCAGACAAGTATCAAAGGCTTTCGGTAGACTTGTTTTATTTCTGAATTAGCTTACGAGAAGTCCTAGCATTAGTATGAGTTCGCTGACCCCGTACGGGTGATCCAACTTGATGACGAATTTCGCGATAACAAGAAATAGAAATTAATCGTTCGATGTATGCTCATTCTCCCATCTTCGATTCCTAATGAACAACATGATCTTGACCTATCATACGATAACCTATACTGATAACCTAATTAGTTTAGACAAACTAATTTCCAAATCACACGATAACCTATACTGATAGTATGTTCAGACTATCTCAGTTATGAGCATACTTTTTATATGTCAATACTTTAACCAATAACAAGATCTACTGTGCCTTTCTAGACCCGTTATCTAGTTCTATGATATAATGGAACAAATTTAATACTGAAACAAAATGATATGTCAACTGTGGATATTAGTTTT
Source organism: Knoxia roxburghii (assembly GCA_030378225.1). NCBI lineage: Eukaryota > Viridiplantae > Streptophyta > Magnoliopsida > Gentianales > Rubiaceae > Knoxia > Knoxia roxburghii. The sequence continues at coordinate 31,420,143 of CM059416.1, read as the reverse complement.
TTATACAAGCAATAGCTTTTCTGTGTTCAAAACTAACACTTGTTAGTATGCTAAATTAAAATCCCCTCAATTTCACTGTATTTAACCCAACTTTATTGTGTAAATTATCATAGAAATCAAGTACCGACATTCTGTTTATGTTATTGTGGTTCATCAGTATCAATCCACCCAACCCATTCTGACTAGAAACCTGATAAGTTGGGATTGAGGTTCTATATCTAACATATGCTTCATTGGCATATGATCAAGTGGGCATCTTGGTGCATTTGTGGTCGTGGGTCTTGGAGTTCTTCAAAGTAGTTTATGTTAGGAAGAATGAAGAGATTGGCCATTGAGGAAATTTAGTATTTGAAATGGAAAGGGAATAACAGAAGGTTTGCAGTTTGTTGTTTTTGAAATGGAAGAATAAAAGCAGATGAAGAGATTTGCAAAGTGAATGTTAAACCATGTTTACAAGTTGTTGTATATGAGAATTTTTAGATAGAATTAATGTTGGAAGATGTTGGACGATTTTGTATCTTGTAATGAAGAGATGCATGGAGAGTTTCAGTTTTAATTGATGCATGGATGGTTTTTGTTTAGTTGAAGAGACAGATAGTCGATGCAGTTAATAGATTAATGAAAGATATGTCTGTTTGTTTTGAGGACGTATCTGGACGTTATAGGGAATAATTTTAGATAGAATTAATGTGTTAAAGAATTTGGACATATTTGGACGTGACAGTAGTGTTTATGGACATGTCGGGACGTTGTAGGCTTACTGAAACTCAGGAATTTCAATTAACAAATCAAAAAAAAAAAATTTTATATATAATTAATGTTTAAAGAAAATGAGTTTTTTAGAATAGAAGAAAAGCAGAATAATTTTTTATTTGTTTTGAAGTGAATGTAAAAATATGTTTTCAAGTAGTTTAGTAGGAGTTAAAATTTAAGAGAGAATTAAATGTTGGAGGAATTTGTTGAACGGTTTTCTTGCAATTGATTTAATGAATGTGGTTGAAACGTTGCAATTAATGACGAGATGGACAATTTGTGAGTGTTTGTGCTTTGGACGTATTGGGACGTGGCGGAACATGGTACTACATTTTTTGGAAGTTGTAGAAGATAAATATACAGAAATAGAGTGATATTAAAAGAAACGAAGAGATTATATTAAAGTTACTAATAGGAATTAAAAATTATAATTTATTGTAAAATAATTTTCTAATAACTACCAACGCTTAAGGTATCATCCTTGTCAAGAAGAATGCAAGAGTAGTCACAAAGATATGCAGGAAGTGTCACCAGTTCATCATCATTGTGTTTTTCGATTCCAGGCATTCCACTTATGTCCATGACTAGGATGGGGTAACAGATACTCCGAGTTCATGTCATGCCAACATCTTCTATGTAGTATTTGATGATGTTGCCCCAATTGATTTTTTTTCTTGCCATCGTTGCAATTAACAGTTGTAACCCGAATGACTTGGATACTTGTCCTACAACGACATTGGAACGTAGGAACGCATATAGTGTATTTGCAAATGTGCTTAGATATTCCAATATGATCGTCCAATAATTGTTTTGGACATTTACATTTTGCTTTAATATTGTTTAGACTTCTTCCATGGTCGGACTTCTTTCTTGGATAGCATCATGTGTTAATGCATCAGGACTCTGGCTCCTCAGGTTCAAGTGCAAGTTGATTGCTTTTTTTGATATGCCAATTCAAAATCCCCTCACCTTCACTGTATTTAATCCATCTTTGTTGTGTAGAGCATCATAGAAATCTAGTACCAGCGTTCTATTTATGTATTGGTGGTTCATCGGCAACAATCCAGTCCAACCATTTTTGGTGAGAAATAGCATAAGTTCTGAATTAGCTTTTACACTGAACATATGCTTTATCTGCATATGGTCAAGTGGGAGTTGTGACGGCATTTATTGTGGTGATTCTTGGTTTTCTTCGAAGATATTCATGCTAAGAACAATGTAGCGAAATGTCATTGAGGAAATTTAACATTTGAAATTGGTGAGAAATAGCATAGGTTCGTGACTTGGTTCTTTTTTTTTTAAAAGGGAAGAAGAAAAACAGAGGAAATATAGTATGGACGTTTCGGGACGTGGCTTTTGTTTATAGTAGAATTTTTGGAAACAATTAATGATGCATGTATGTGGTTGGTCGCGTAATTAATATGAACCTAGTTGAAACAATTAATATGTATGTGGTTGGTCCATTGAGAAAATTTAATGAAGTGATGGAGCGTTGATGACAATTGGTGGGAGCTGTTTTTCAGAAGTGGCGGGACGTATCGAGATGTTATATAGAAGAATTTTAGATGTAATTAATTTTTTAATGAATTTGGACATATCGGGACGTGGCGAGTAATGTTTACAGATGTATCGGAACGTTGTTGGCTTACTGTTAACAAACTCTATATACTATGAAATAAAAATATGATTTCATTAATAAAGCAATATGTGTCATGCGATATTGTGAACATTTTTTCATTTTAATAAAGCTATTTAAGAAATTATTATAAGGAAAAAATTATATATATTGAAATGAAAGGGTAATATTTATACAAATAGACAAAAATTATATACAAGACGTGTTGGGACGTGGCGATAAGTGTTTACAGACGTGTCGGGACGTTGTAGGCTTACCTTTAACAAACATTATGATTACAAAGAATCTATCTACTTTCCCCTACTCCTAGCCCTTTTCTTTGGTGGTTTCATTTGCTGTTGTTGTGGCTGTGGCATTGTTTTTGGAGCTTGATTTTGCTGCTGTTATTGCTGTGGCTTTTGCTTCACCTCAACTTTTTTATATTCTTCGTTTTCTCCATCATCTGGGTTTGGAGGAGGCATAGATTCTTGTAGCATGGTGGATAAAGTATGATAATTCTTCTTGTAATATTCCAATGCGTTTTGCTTCACATCATTTTTGATCATGTTTGATGGAGACATGAGAACGTTGTATGCATACTTAGCTCGTAAGGTGATAATTATGTTTTTGTCCTTTTTAGTTTCCATCAGAATATTATCATAATCGAGGTTCATCTACCCAACATGCATCTCCATGTGCCTGATTGTGAACACAATATGGACAACATCAGTTTAAGTAAATAATACTAGCTACCACGTCCAGATATGTCCAGAATAAGTAATATTACCTGATACAGTATACAGCGCAACCGTTTCCATTTGTTGCATCTTCCCACTTCGCAGGAGGGAATTGTAATTCTCTATTTTTAATTTCTTGGTATTTAGGGTGTTGGGAATAGTCTAGGTGTTTAATCCAATTAAATAGCGGAATCCTAAACTATGAGGATCGGGTCTTACCCTTGAAGCGTAATCGGTTGCGCACGTCGCCTGGCTCCTCTGAGAAGATGGCGTTTTGTTGTCTCCAAAATCCTTCCTCGAAGAATCCTCTACTCTCAAGCACGAAAGCCTTCGCAGGTTGGTGCTAGCCAATCTTGCCTACCCGGAGAATTTGGGAAAATCTGTGTATTTTTCTGATGAGAATAATTCAAAAATCCTCTAACTACAATTATATCCCTAGGATATTTGTTGAGAATTAATTTCCAAAATCAGTATTGTAATTTATCCAATTATAACTTAACTGATTTTATTAATTTCCAAATCAGTATTATTACCAAATATTATTTAACTGATTCCAAGTCAGTATTTAAATAATATTTACTAATTCCAAATCAGCCTTAAATAACACTTTAATGATTTGGGTTATACACCAAGCCCATGGATCAACCCATGACCCATGGATCAGGCTGATGGGTCAAGAACTTCAATTGCAATTAAGTCCCTTGATTTATCAGCCCATCCCAATTGTTCTCAGGTAATTAATTAACTATTAATTAATACCATAGACCTTTCCAATAATTATTTAATTAAACCATTTAATTAAATCTTATTTATTTAAGTATAACAATTATACTTATTGTAGGCAAGAATACTTATTCTGCATCATTGAACTTTCTTATGTGCGATCCTGTAGGCCCATTCCAAATTGGCAACGGATAACTCAATCTCATTGATTAATCCATAAGTCATTAGTGGTCTCTAGCAAGACATAATGACTACCCAATTTAGAATGGAGGGTCGAATGGAGATTCAACACAACCTTTCCGAGCAAACTGCGTACGATCCTCTACATTGATATCCAGCTTAGCATAAGACATGGAGCCATCATCCTTATGTAGCTAAGCGTTTACTTGATCTCTTAGTGACACTGAATCCTTCAAGCAAATGATATCCTATCATTCCTTGGGCATGGCCATGCACTTTTCAGTTCACTATCAAGTGGCCAAGATATCATCTCTCACTTAAGAGAGATTTGTAGTCCCATCACTTCACCTACATACCTTAGCGTGTCTCATAGTGTACCCAATCATACCCGTACTTGGCAACCTGTTACGGCCCCGTTAGGCGTATGTCAAAGCACACTACAATTCACCTAAGACCATGTAGTGATTTCTGGTCTAAGGATCCTAGCACCAGTACTACTCAAAAGAATCACTCATGATCTAATTAGTCCATGGAGTGTTTCTTTTGGCGGATCGATTTCATGAATTTAAATATGCACAAGGATATTACTATCATGAAATTAACTCATTTGATAAACAATCAATCAAACGACAAATGTCTTATTTACATAAATACCCTCAAAGTATATTTACATAAATAGCCCTCATTAGGGCACATTCACCAACAATCTCCCACTTGCCCGATGAAGGGCTATGTCCTAAACTGTTTAAGACCAAGCTCTATTACATGTCTATCAAACTTTGACTGTGGTAGAGCTTTTGTGAGAGGATCTGCTATATTTTCGTCTGACCCTATTTTGCATACTTTCACTTCTCCTCGATCAATGATCTCCCGGATGAGGTGAAACCTTCTGAGTATGTGTTTGGTTTTCTGGTGTAACCGAGGCTCCTTAGCTTGTGCGATGGCCCCGTTATTGTCACAGAAAAGTTCTATCGGATCTTGGATACTCGGTATCACTCCGATGTCTAACACGAACTTTCTTAACCAAACAGTTTCCTTTGCAGCATCTAATGCAGCAATATACTCAGACTCTATTGTAGAATTGGCTGTTGTATCTTACTTTGAGCTTTTCCAACTTATTGCACCGCCATTCAGACTAAACACGTAGCCTGATTGTGACTTCATGTCATCTTGATCTGTTTGGAAAGCAGCATCAGCGTAACCTTGTACAATGAGCTGTTCTTGTCCTCCATACACTAGCATTAATCCTTTAGTTCTTCGTAAGTACTTCAGGATTGCTTTGACTGCAGTCCAATGATCCATCCCTGGATCTTGTTGGTATCTGCTAGTCATGCTAAGTGCATGTGCAACATCCGGACGGGTACACAACATGGCATACATGATAGATCCTATTGCCGAAGCATATGGGACTCCACTTATTGTATCCCTCTCCTCTCTTGTTGAAGGACCTTGGTTCTTCTTCAAGAGAAGGCCATGTCTAAATGGTACCTTACCATTTTTGGAGTTAGACATATTGAATCTTTTCAATATCTTGTCTATGTACCCTTCTTGACTTAGTCCCAGAAGCCTTTTAGACCTATCTCTATAGATCTTGATACCTAGTATCGTCTCAGCTTCTCCAAAGTCTTTCATAGAAAATACACTCCCCAACCATTGTTTGATGTCTTTCATCAAAGGAATGTCATTTCCTATGAGCAGGATGTCGTCCACATATAGGACAAGGAAAACAATCTTGCTCCCACTAACTTTCTTGTAAACACAAGGCTCATCTTCGTTCTTAATGAATCCGTAACCTTTTACTTCCTCATCAAAACGAAGATTCCAACTTCGAGATGCTTGCTTTAGTCCATAGATGGACCTCTGAAGCTTACACACTCGATTAGGATGTTTTTGATCGATGTATCCCTCGGGTTGTTTCATATAAACATCCTCGAGTAGGTTTCCATTCAGGAAAGCCGTCTTAACATCCATCTGCCATACCTCATAGTCAAAATATGCTGCTATGGCAAGCATTGTCCTAATGGACTTGAGCATTACGACAGGGGAGAAGGTTTCATCATAGTCAATACCATGAGTCTGTCTGAAACCTTTAGCCACTAGCCGTGCCTTGAAGATCCCGCCAGGTTTTAACTTGAAAATCCACTTGCAATCGACAACCTTTGCCTGAACAGGAGGGTCAATCAAAGTCCACACTTTATTGTCCCTCATGGATTGCATTTCAGATTCCATAGCTTCTAGCCATTTATCAGAATCCGGACTTTCTAAAACCTGTTTGTAGTTCGCGGGCTCATTAGAGTCCACCAAGATCAAATCTTGATCTTCAGTCACGAGAAATCCGTATCTCTCGGGTTGGTGACGAGATCTACTAGACCTTCTAGGTTCTTGTGCTGTTGACTCAGGTTGCTCATCTTCATGAGTTTCCATGTCAACTTCCATCTGAGTTTCTGTAGATCGTTCTACATCCTCTTGTGGTTCTTGAACTTCTCCGAGTTCTATTCTACTCCCACTGTCTTTCTTGTACAGAAATTCTTTCTCTAAGAAAGTAGCTCCTCGAGCAACGAACACTTTGTTCTCAGTTGGGTTGTAGAATTGATATCCTTTGGTTTCTTTAGGATATCCCACAAATAGGCATTTGTCAGTTTTGGGTTCAAGCTTATTACTTTGTAAACGCTTTACATGAGCTTGACATCCCCAAACTCGTAGATAGGACATATAGGGCTTCCGACCCATCCATATCTCATATGGAGTTTTATCTACTGCCTTAGATGGAATACGATTCAATAAGTAGGTAGCAGAAAGGAGAGCATAACCCCAAAAGGATGTAGGGAGAGTCGCTAGGCCCATCATTGATCGAACCATATCTAATAAGGTCCGATTTCTCCTCTCGGATACACCATTCCATTGAGGTGTTCCTGGTGGAGTCAGCCGTGAAACAATTCCACACTGTTTTAGATAGCCATCGAACTCATCACTAAGGTATTCACCTCCTCGATCGGAGCGAATAGCCTTAATCCTTCTATCCAACTGATTCTCTACTTCGTTTTTAAACTCTTTGAACTTTTCAAAAGTTTCACTTTTATACCTCATTAAGTAGACATACCCATATCTACTAAAGTCATCAGTAAAAGTCACGAAGTATTCAAATCCACCTCTGGCTTGTGTGCTCATTGGTCCACATACATCCGTATGTATTAGGGCCAATAGCTCACTTGTTCTTTCACCTTTCTTATTGAAAGGACTCTTTGTCATTTTGCCTTGCAAGCAGGGTTCGCAGGTATCATATGATTCAAAATCAAATGAACCAAGCACTCCATCCTTGTGAAGCTTTTGAACTCGCTTTTCATTTGCATGGCCTAATCGACAATGCCAAAGGTATGTTGGACTTAAATCATTTTTAGATGATTTAGCTTTCTTTTCTATGTTATAGACTGGTTTTTCTTGGGTCAAATCCAAGACATACAGACCGTTACACATATTTGCAACTCCGTATAAAATATCATTTCGATATAAAGATAACGAATTATTCTCTATAATAAATCGAAAACCTTTATTATCTAAACTCGAAACTGAAATAATATTTCTGCTCAAAGCAGGTACATAATAACAATTTTCAAGTTCGATATTTAAACCAGAAGGTAAAGTCAGAGTGTAATCTCCAACTTCAACAGCAGCAACTCTTGCCCCGTTGCCCACTCGGAGATCTACTTCACCTTTCTTTGTTATCCTTCTATTTCTGAGTCCCTGCACATTTGTACAAATGTGAGCCCCACAACCAGTATCTAATACCCATGAGGAGGACATAGAAAGATTTATTTCTATAACAAAGATACCTGAAGCTTGTTCACGAAACATTTCCGTCAGTGACTCATAATTTCGGAACGCTTCCAAATTCATGAACTGTTTTTGAAACTCGCCTGTCATAGACGCGAGCATCAAGCACGTCACATCATCGGAGTCGCTTTTGAGCTTATCCCAGGCTCGTTGAACAGTTGCCGAAGCATTTTGTGGTGGTTCAGGTAAAGCGGTCTCTAAGACATGTAGCTTCCTTTCTTGCTTGAGAACTATTCTCAAGTTTCTTTCCCAATCTAAGAAGTTTGGTCCAACCAATTTATCTTTATCCAATATACTTCTTAGAGTAAAGTTTAAGATAACATTTGTGCTATATGATGCCATTTCTACAAAGAGTAAATGCAAAATATTAGAATGAGTTTTGAAAAATGTTCTCCACAATAGCCAAAATTGAAATCCCTAACAATTTTGTGTTGGTGCTAGATTGTGGGCCGAAAATCCACAAAGAGTCAACCCCAGTCTTGCTTTGGCAAGTATCGTAGGGATCTGGCTCTTCTGGTAGGCAACGTTCAAATCACATTCCATGTAATTTAACGCTTTCCAATTGCATACCATGCAACTTTTCGGTGATAGGATGAACATTCCAAATGTTTGACACCATCCTATCTTTGCAAAATTAATCCCTAGTCAACTTATCGGGTCAAGCTAGGATTAATTTTCCCAAGTTAAACCATCCCTTAAGGCATCACATCAATAGACACCCACACAGTTTTTCCATAACAAGTGGTAGTGATAAAGTTGAGCATCTAATACCCAAACAGTTTTTCCACTCATTAATGGTAGTGATAAAGTTGGGCACTATTATGTAACAACCCGCCGCATGAAGAAAACCTGAGGCCCTTGGGCTCTCCAAGTCCGTCAGACGTTCGACACTCAAGCGGGCCCTCAAGTATGGAAGCAAAATCTTGGGTTTTTGGGATTTAAGTTTGATCGGCTTAACATGCATTTTCGTTTATCATTCATTTCCATAAATAAAATAATGAAATTAAAGCGATGAACTGGGCTCTAATCTATTACAGGGCCTTTTAAAATCTTCATATTTGACCTCCGCTCCTGGGCTCCACCATGGACTCCTCTTGGAACCTCCTTTTGGGCCTAACTATTACATGATGATTTTATAGGCACGCAGGCCCAATTCAAAATTGGCTCGCAGGCCCCAACTTTTAAAACGTTAAAATTAAAAGCCCAATTCATGCTTTGAAACACATAAAATGCATATGCTCATACAAGCCGGTTTTAATTTAAGCCGATTAGTTTTAAGGATTGTGTAACTATTACAGAATTTAAATTGATCGTGTCATGATCAATTTTAATCAATCCTTCTGTTCATTTTACATTTATCCAAAATGATGCATGAACATGCTTGCATAATTATGATGCTTCAAATAAAATTTAAACAATTTAAATAAGCATCAAAATTAAAATAAATAATAAAATAAATAAATAACAATTCAAAATTTAAACTAATTAATTAATCTAATTAATTAATTATTTATTTATTTATTTATCTTTTTCTAATTATTTTAATCTAATTAAAATAATTATTTTAAAATTTATCTAATTATCTAATTAAGATAAATTTAAACTTATAGGATCAAATTCTAAATTAATCCTATCTTTATCTAATAAGACTATTTAATTAAAATCTTATTAAATAAAATTCAGAAAATTTTAAAATTTTAATTTTCTGAAACTTTTGGGGCAATTATCTAATTTAAATAAAATTCTGAGCTAGGGTTTTGAGGAGGACTCAAAGTCCTGGGACTATTATGCAATTTTAAAACCATTTTAAAATCTGCATTCCATTCTGGTAATTAGAGGCTGAGGCAGGGGCAATTTGGTAAATTCACCCTTTTTAGGGTTCCTGCCCCCGCCGCCTTCTCAGCCAATTAGGGTTCTTGGGCGGAGGGGTATATTTGTCATTTCACCCATTAGGGTTTCTTGCCCCTGCCGCCACCAGCCCTTCTCCTTCCTCGAATTTTTCGTCGGCCTTCTCGACTCGCCGGCGACTATCGACGGTTATCTCTTTCGGCGAAAACTATCTCCCCGGTCAACTGAATCCAACTCAACCATGGAATCCATGACCGACGATTCACACCATTTGAAGATCCCATGGAAACCGTAGTCGCAACTCCCGACGTCTAACGCCGGAATCGGATTGCGATGAAGATGCAGCGGCGACGTTCGCTGTTGCGACCTCCATACTCAACCGACATGAATGATCGGTTCGACACCCTCTACGATGGGAAAACAACGCAACCCAGAACCATTCCGTTGTTTGCGTTTTCCCGACCAAAATTCCAAAAACAAAAATCGTTTTCCCGGCGACTCAGTGACCGAAACAATTCCAGGAGAAAACCAAAACAATAAACACAAGAACCAGAATCCAATTCCAGCTCAATTCAGCCCAGATTTCAAATCCAATTTCGAAACCTTTTCCCAGAAACTAAGACCAAAATTCGAAACCCAGAAAACAATTTTGCAGCCCAGAAAAACGAAAACCAAACGATACCAAAATCCAATTTCCGGTCAAAATTTTTTAGAAACCTCGGATTTCTAAACAATCGGCCCGTTTTTCCGGTAACATATTCGAGCAGCCCAGATTTTGGAAAATCAGTTTCCGGCGAGAAAATGTAGAAACCCAGTTTTAAATTCAGGCCAAAAACAAAAAAAAACATTTTGAAACCAGAATAATCAAATCATTTTTTTTTTTTTCGGCAAATCAAAATATAAACCCAGATTTCCGGCCTAAAACGAAAAACCCAGCAGCTTTTGGTAAAATTGTTTTCCCGACAATATGAAGAAACCCGGTTTTAAAGTCAGGCCAAAACCAAAAACTTTCCTTTTGCACCTTTTTGGTAAATCCAATTAACCAAAATGAAAACCACAGCAGCTTTGGTCAAGATTGTTTTTCTCAATTCCCGAAACAAAATTGACGGGCAGAATTTTATTTTTTCAGCCAAATAAATTAATTCTCAAAACAAACAATTTGTTTTAAACAATTAACTTTATTTTAATACCAAAGTAACCTCGAGCTCTGATACCACTGTTGGGAATAGTCTAGGTGTTTAATCCAATTAAATAGCGGAATCCTAAACTATGAGGATCGGGTCTTACCCTTGAAGCGTAATTGGTTGCGCACGTCGCCTGGCTCCTCTGAGAAGATGGCGTTTTGTTGTCTCCAAAATCCTTCCTCGAAGAATCCTCTACTCTCAAGCACGAAAGCCTTCGCAGGTTGGTGCTAGCCAATCTTGCCTACCCGGAGAATTTGGGAAAATCTGTGTATTTTTCTGATGAGAATAATTCAAAAATCCTCTAACTACAATTATATCCCTAGGATATTTGTAGAGAATTAATTTCCAAAATCAGTATTGTAATTTATCCAATTATAACTTAACTGATTTTAGTAATTTCCAAATCAGTATTATTACCAAATATTATTTAACTGATTCCAAGTCAGTATTTAAATAATATTTACTAATTCCAAATCAGCCTTAAATAACACTTTAATGATTTGGGTTATACACCAAGCCCATGGATCAACCCATGACCCATGGATCAGGCTGATGGGTCAAGAACTTCAATTGCAATTAAGTCCCTTGATTTATCAGCCCATCCCAATTGTTCTCAGGTAATTAATTAACTATTAATTAATACCATAGGGTTCTCAGGAAATTGTTCCATCAGTATTGAAAGGAACATTTGTAGCACATCCTTTGGCAATTTATGATTGGGATTTGGCTCTAAGTTGTTGATTACCGTTGATATTTCAAAAGCAAAATTGATGACAAGCAAGGTGAAGTGCTTGTTGTCCAAGAGCAGGAAAAAAAACCTTGTAGTGACTTAAAAAAAAATAGTTTACGTTAATGAATGCTTTTGTAAATGTACTTACAATGTCGGCATTGATACCATCTAAGGTTCTGTGGTTTCGTGCAAGTTCTTCAATTATCCAATCACGAAACAACCTTTTTTGTTTTTCTTTTGATGAAATTTTAAATATTCGAGTTCCAGTCCAAATTGCCTGCATGAATTGAGATTGGAAATGCACATCACGTCAGTTTATACGTCCATTAAAAGTGAATAGAAGTACAATTTAAATGTTCTAACCGAAAATTTTGTTGTGAAGAAGAACCTTCTATATTCAGTATGGTATCCTTTTGTCCCAAGAAAGGATCTGATGTAGTTCATGTGGTTTCACCATGCATCTACCATACTGTTAGATAGCCACTTATTGATTCACATGTTGTGAAAGTCTAATCTAGTCAGGCCCAGGGATCCATAGTTGTAAAGTGTTTAGCTGCAATGATATTAGAGTTAGTAAGATGACTATGTAGTGTAGCAAATGATTCAAATATCTTGAATGTACTTATCCAATTTTGTAAGGGATATATCTTTCCGTATCCGGTATGAGGAATGCAAAATTGGTAACGATTTCCTCATTTTTAAAAAGTTTTAAATCTGGCATTTCCTTGTTTGGGGGCTTCTTATAGCAATAAAATGAACTTCTCAGAGCCAACGGAAGTTTGAGCTAGTGATGCTTTGGGTTTGGCTTTATATATGCTATTTCCAGAGGATTGTCTTCTTCATCCATGATGATTCTGCAGACATATAAAATGTAACACATTTAGATACGTCTATTTACGTCTTCCCTATCAGTATTACTTACTTTTTGATTTCGTCATCTGATTCTTGTTCTTTATTAGCTTGAGCAATAGCTTGTGGAACAGCTTGTGGATGAGAAACATCATATTCCTTTTTCTAGATTCCTTGGCATTGGCATTGGCATTGTCTTCTTCGGAGTAGCTAAATCTATGCTTAGGTCAAAATTTGGCATAGATTCTTTAACTTCTTGAAACTTGTTCAGGAGATTGTTTGTTGTTGAAACTTGTTCAGGAGATTGTTTCGTTTCCATTTGACTGAGAATTACAGCAATGTTCTTGTTTTCTTGTTGAATTTGACTTTGTGGGATCTCATATGCTGCAAACTTCTTGTCCATCTTTTGTTTAAGAATCTTATCCACTTGACTCAGTATTGCAGGAGTAAGTTCTTGACTCAAAATGCCTGTTGCTGTGTTTGTATCATAAAACTTCTTGTTGAGTTCTTCTTGCTGTTTTTAGAACATCCTTTAAACTTGACTCAACATTGGTGCAACAAAGTCAGTGACAGCTTGACTTGGTACAATTGGATCTTCTTCATCTTGTACTTTTTCTTTCTTATCATTGTTGAACAGATTTTCCATTTGGTTGCACATCATATGAAGCATTATCAATGCAGGATTATCTTGGATTCCCTTTGTATCTTTCACAAATTTGATAATGTTGGTCAATCCTTTAGATAATCCAACAATTCTTGATTCATACTTCTGATTTTTGCTTCAACAGGCTGTAAACAATCAACTATACACAATACAGGAGTAAGTGTAAGTGAATTATACATGCCACATTGGTATACACACTCGCCACGTCCATCTACATCCAATAAATGTATAAGAGAAATAGTGTTTGGATTTTGAGTTTTACCTGATCTTGCATCTTTGGCATTTCCATATCTCTGATCTCAGCATCATCATCATTATCATGCTGTAAAATATTAAAATTACAAACACAGGTAAGTGAATAATGTGTAACACGTCCGTATACATCTTTATATATAGTCACCACATCCCAATATATTTTAAAGAAGTAATAAGAGTAAGTAGTAGTTTATATTGTGATTATTACCAGATATTGCATCTCGGGCATTTCCAGATATCTGATCTCGGTATCGTTATAATCACCAGGCTGTAAAATATCAAATGTGTGAGTGAATAATATCTACCACGTCTTTATATAGAGCCAGCACGTCCCTCTACGTCTAAAACAAGTAATAAGAGTAAGTAGTATTTTTGATTGTGAATATTACCTGATGTTGACATTCAGGTTCCTTCTGATTTTGTTGGTCTCCATGTTGCTCATTTTGTTGTTGTTCTTTTTGCTGGCCAGGATGTTGTTTTTCTTTTTGCAGATCTTCTCTTGACATTATTCTTGCTCTTCCAAGTCCTCCTATTTTTTTAAACTCTTTTGTCTCTCTTCTGTTATACTTTTCTAGGTCCCAATAGGAGAGTAGAGTGACGTTTGTTGGACATAGGGCATCACTAAGAATTCTGACTCTGTCCAGATAGAGTAGCTTTGTAAAAATGATGATTTAAATTGCACAACGTTTGAAATAATTACAAGTACTTGCCACAAGGAATGAGAGTGATCCTCTAAATATTGATTTATTGTCCTTCCAATGCTCTACTAATTCTTTCAAACCTCTAATGGTGAACTCATACCAGTTCATGTTTCTGATGTCATTGACATTTTTGACGTTCTTTGGTAGTGATTGTTGACAACTAAGGTCCTGGAAAGACCAAAGTAGAGTTGTTGTCATGTAGATTGTGAAGTCAATTTTGAAGTTATCATCTGCACATTCTTTGTCTACCTTGATATACTCTGTAATTTGTGAGGTGGTTGGTTTTCTTGGTTTCCCTGTCTGCTTGTTAATTGCTCATGGATGCCTTGAATGGAAGTTTTTCATGTCAATCTTGTATTCCTCATTGTGTTCTTCAGAATGTGTGTATTCTTCAACCTTAATACCACTAAGTGGTAATCCAAAAACATGATGGACATCTTATTCTTCAATTTTCAGACTTCCACATTGTAATATGATTTCCATGATTGAGAGATTAAACACTGCAAGAGATGCTCTTCTAAAGCACATGGGACTTGGTTTAAATTTACATCCAGCAATGATCCCAGTCCAATCTCTCTGACTGCCACTTTTTGAACCTCAGAAAATACTCTAGTCAGCTTGTATAATCCAACAGTGGTTCTCCTTGTTTGGAATTTGATCTTTTGTTCTTTTTCTTCATGTGCTGAAAATAAATGAATTAATGTTAGGACCACAAACAACGTCCTCATACGTCATGAAAAAGACTACAATGTCATATATGTCCCCATACCTGATTGAAGTCTTTGTCTTTTTCTTGATGTTTTTCAGAATACAGGCTATTTTTTTGTTGGTGGTTTTTTGGCTTTAGCATGCTGTTTCTGTTTCTGTTGTGGTTCATCTTATTTTGATTCAGTTTCATCTCTTGGTCTCTTTGGTGGCTGTTTTGTTGGTGGTTTGGCGACATGATGCTTTTTTGTTGGTTTTTTTTTTTGGTTTTGGACTGCTATTTTGAGGTTTTGTTGGTTTCTATTTTGGTTTTTTTGGGTTAAGAATGTGTAGTGTTGTTGCATCAACAAGGGTAGCCAGATCTGTTTCAGAAATTTTAGGGCTGACAGTTCTTTTTTTTAGCATGTATTGGTTTAATGGTATTTGAGAATCATCTTCACTTGGTGTGGCAAAAACATATTGACTTGGTGAGGCAAAATCATCTTCTGATATTGATGGTGTGTTTTGTTTAGATTGTGTGACGAAATCATCATCATCATCACCATCTATCACAAGTTTTCTATTTGGTTTTTTTTTTAACCATCCAACATTGAACAAGGGAAATAACCACCATAAATTAAAAAAAAAAAAAAAACACTAGAGTCAGATCTTTTTCAGCAAACAGACACGCAAAGTTTACTATAATAGCTACCATGTCCTGATACGTCCGAAAAAACACTAGAGCAACGTCTAAGAGCAAACACAAAAAATTTATTATTTATTCACAAATACAAACAGCAAACACATTGTTTGTCCACTAAATTCCATAACATATACTGCAACGTCCAGTATCACAAACACAATGTTACTTTTATCACAAAAAAAAAAAAAAAAAGACACGCAACAAACACGATAATAGCTACCACGTCCTAATACTGATAAAACACTAGCGCAATGTCCAAAAACAAACACAATTCTAATTTCAGTACAAAAAAAAAATGCATCGTTAGTTTACACGAATATAACATATTTAATAGTAATAGAGCATTATTTGAAGGGTAATACACGAGTGTAGCATCATAATATAGAACTAAAATCAAATGCAGCAAATACGCGAAAATAGTGTTTTGGAAATCCATTAATTGTAGTAAAATTTAGTTCATAGTTTACGATGTAGTAGTTTTTGCGATGTATTACCTATTTTTTTGTTCGAATGTTTTTTTTTTTTGCGGAGTTGAAGAACGAAGTTCCGATGAATGTAACCGAATGTAGTTGGTCTGGATTGAAGTTGTTCTTGTGTTTTTTTGGTTTTCTTCGTCGGAAATTTCGTCAGAGACGTTGTTCGTCTGGATTTTTGAAAATTAGAAATCGAAATCGGTGTTTTTAGGGTTTGATCGATGGCGGTTATGGAAGTTTTTGAGCGGAAGGAAGTTGTTTTTTCAAAAAAAAAGTAACTGCAACAAGTGGGTTTTGAGGGAGTGTTGGTGACGGGTCGCGCGCATGGAAGCTACTTCTTAGTAGTGAGACTGGGATATCTATATTAGGTACATGTACCGGTGTAGGGTATAATTTTTGATAGATGTAGTATACAAAAAGCCTTATGCCTTAATGTACATATATTTCAATACCTCAAGAATCTCTGCTCTTCTGTATATGTTATCGTGGAACTCTAAAAAATTTTCTATCCAAAAATAATAATAAAAATAATAGTATAATTCTGAATAAATAAAATAGTTAAGAATAAAATAGTAATAAAATGGATGATATTTAGTAAATATTGACGGTATTTAGCAATATCAAAAAAAAATTATTGTTTACTGGGCATGTGTTTAGCTGGTAACAAAAGACTCTTGATGCAGTAGAAAATGCATAATTTGGTGTCCAAGAACACCACATGGATATAATAAGCCCAAACCCAGTTTACCATTCAAATACTATGGTTCATCAAAATTAATGTGATTATTTATTAGGATAATGTCATAATTAGTTTTAATTTACTAAATAAGTTAATTTTGTTACTACAGTTTATTTATCAAAAAAGACAGTCACATTACTTGAATAAATATTCAAATTTTCAAATATCGATGACTTGATTCTCATTCTCGTAAAACAATCTCGGATACAGGAATAATAATAGTGGTACTCACAATAAATTTGGTTAGTGAAGGAAAATAAGAGGTATCAAAACCTAAAAGCAAAAACATTTTGTTGATATTTGTTTGGTTCTTTGTTTAGTGGTTGAATTATGAAAGGGACTTGCTATTTGTATCACAAATTTGCTATTTGTATCATTAAAAAAAAAATTGTACAATGACCAAAATGCCCTTATGAACAAAATTCTTGAGAAATTGACAGATTTTATGTAAAAAAAGAGACAAAATTGCGTTTGTGTCTCCATCAAAAACGTATTGAAAAATGTTTTTGATGTATGATATTTAACCAGGATGACGTTTTAAGTACTTCAAAACGCCAAACAAATGCGTTCATGTGAATGAGAAAACGTTATACTTTAACGATTAAGTCTAATGAAAACGTTAAAATTGGATGTTTCCACCATGGTTCGCTCGTTAAAATGATACGTTTGTAATAAATGTAATCATTAAAATTTTGCATTTTAACCATGGCTCGCTCGTAAAAATGGTGTGTTTTTGACATGTACAGACGTCCAAAAACGTTTACATGCATTCATGTGAATTTGAGGAAAAAAGGTATACACAACAACTATCCAAAAAACAAATCCAAACAAATTCTTAACTTAAAAAACATTCGGTCTATCATTTAGTTGACGTCGAAAGAATATTTAGCACGCGAAACATCACGATATGGTAAGTTTTCAAATCATAAAGTTATTTATTTTTTTTTTAATGTAGGGTGAAACACGCTAAAATGACATTTTGGAAGCGTTTAAACGCTGCTGTTTAGCTATTTTTCCATGGTTGAATCGTTATTTTGATGCGTTTAATACAGTTACTATATAAAAAATGTTGCATTTTTTAGTCTGTTATGTAAAAAGTGCAGCGTTTTTGACATGCATTATATAAAAAGTGTTACGTTTTCTTGAACGGAAATCATAAATCTTCAGCATTTTAGGTTGCAAGAAACTAAATCTTGCTGCTTTTATTGCGTAAGGAATCGTGGAATTCATGCATTTTATTTATAAATTATGTAAAATATATTGCGTTTTTGATTGTAAGAATCGTAAATGTGCCGTGTTTTTGGTAAAAATAATTGTAAGAATTCCTGTTTTTTTTTTTTGGTATGATAATGGTTAACATATTTCATGCATACTATTGCGTATGTAACTTTGACTGTATTTTTGTATAATTTAATATTAAAAGTGTTTTGTTTTAATTTATGTGTGTATTTACATACAGGATGACGATGATGAGTACGAGGAGGAGGAGGTTTATGAGGCTGAAGAGGAGGAGGAGGATGAAAAAGAGGATGAAGATGACAATGAGGCGGATCATGCAGAAGAAGAGGCGGTGGAACTTGAACCTGGCGTAGATTTGAGTGGATATTTTCAGATTGACAGAGAGTTTCGCACTATTAGTAAGGCTTTGAAACATTGCCAGAAAATAGCTAAGCGGCTTAAGTTCCTCATTACAAAGAGGGGACGTAATCAAGGATTTTCCATGTACTACTTTTCGTGTAAGCGATGGAGAGATCCTGCCAAAGCCACTCTCCCAACCAGACGGATGAATACAAGAAGGAGCGGCACTAATTGCCCCTTCAGGTTGACCTGTAAGAGAATTGATCTGGGACGTCACAAGGTTTATACAAATCCAGGAGCAGCGTCAACTCACAATCACACTGGTATTACATTATTTGCGCATAATAGTAATTAAGTTGATTGATGTTTTGTATGTATGAATTATTATTATAACTAAATGGGATTTACAGGTATAATGCATCCATATGGGCACAGACAGTTGAGTCATTTTACAAAAGAGTCAAAGGCTGTTGCTAATTTATGCTTAGGGCGAATGTGAAGCCAAAGCGTGTTTGGGAAGTTGTTAATAAACAGTTTCCCAATTCCCAGGTACCAATCAAATCGGTGTACAATTTGAAAGGAGAGATGAAGACCGCCAGATTGGTAGGTAGGAATATTGGGCAGCAATTTATGCATTTGACTGAGGAGAAGCAGTATTATGTCAAGATTCTAAAGGATGCGAACACTGATGAGATCACACATGTCTTCTTCGCACATCCAACCTCAATTCAGATGTTTCACATATGGTATTGGGTGGTGGGGATTTATTCTACCTACAAGACCAACAAGTACCAAATTCCCTTCGTCGAGATGGTAGGTATGACTCCTACCAATAAGAATTTCAATATTGCATTTGCTATTGTTAGAAATGAGACAAAGGATACATACGATTGGGTGACGAGGAACTTGAGATTTTTGCTGCCTGCTAGTTTGGTACCTAGTGTGATTGTGACAGATAAGGAGTTGGGTTTGTTACATCCAATTAAGGATCATTTTCCCGTTTCACATCACTTGTTATGTTTGTGGCATATTGACCGTGATGTCAATGTGTGGTTGGAAAAAAATGTTGGGAGAAAAAACAAAAACTTAGCATGTGATATTCATGAAAATTGGTGGAAGAAAATTATTAAGGCTCTGACTGTAGAGGAGTTTAACCATTTATTGCAGAATTTCAAGGTTAAGTACACTCTAATTGAGCCGTTGGCTGTTGATTATTTTGAGACTATAAGGCTCATTCACAAGGAGAAATTTGTTCGTGCTTGGATAAATCAATTTCTCCACTTTGGTAATACTTCCACTAACAGAGTAGAGGCTTCGCATGCTGCTATGAAAGATTGGCTAAATTCTTTCACCAATTCCCTTGACACTTTGTTCACAAAGATAGACTCTCATATCAACCACTTGTACCCTCACATCGGGTTAGTTTACTTATTTAATTATTTAAGTTTTTATTTCATTATTAGTTCATATCATTCAATTTTATTATACTACTATTTATTATAAATGTTTTATTTCATTTTATTTTTAATTGACATTATAACAGAGGCTCACTTGAGGCTTCCATTTCCACGACTCAAACAAGTATGCAGGGATTTCCATGCTATTATTTGAACAACTATGTGTCACACCATTGTTTGAAGTTGGTTAGGAAAGAAGTTTGAAGAAAGAATAAGTTGGCAGGGGCAGTAATCGAGCAATGTGGATGTGTGCCCAAGGTGACACGTGGTATTCCCTGTGCTTGTGACATATTCAAGGTCCAGTCATTGCCTGAATATCCCCTACTCCCACAGGTACATAGTTTTGGAAGAGGTTGACCATTGTGCCATCACAGGGGGATTCGAATTACATTGATGAGGACATCAGGTGCATTTTAAATATATGAACTTTAATAATATTCATTTGATTTCACATTTGATAATTTTTAAAGTAGTTTACATTTAGAGTGAATTGTAAAAAAGGTCATCATACTTTGGTAAAGTTTAGGTTTTGGTCACTAACTTTTAAATATTCAAAAAAGGTCACTAACTTTAGCATTTGAATTTTAGTTTTGGTCATTCCGTTAGAATGAACCGTTAAGTCCACTAACAATCCTATATTTGGAGGGTATTTTTGTCCATTCATTAATGCTGTACACATGCTGCTACAGTGCTACAGTGCGCGCTACAGTTTTTTTTTTTTAACGCATAGCCTTTTTTTAAAAAAATACTTTTTTAAAAAAAATAATTTACTAAAAATACCAAAAAAATTTATTTATAATTCCGCTCATCTATGCTACTTTATTTATAATTTAATCTACCAAAAATTTATAAAAATTATAAATAAAGTATCATAGATGAGCGGAATTATAAATAAATTTTTTTGGTATTTTTAGTAAATTATTTTTTAAAAAAAAATATTTTTTTAAAAAAAGTATATGTACAGCATGTGTACAGCATTAATGAATGGACAAAAATACCCTCCAAATATAGGATTGTTAGTGGACTTAACGGTTCATTCTAACGGAATGACCAAAACTAAAATTCAAATGCTAAAGTTAGTGACCTTTTTTGAATATTTAAAAGTTAGTGACCAAAATCTAAATTTTACCAAAGTATGATGACCTTTTTTACAATTCACTCTTACATTTAATATATTTATTTGTTAAGGTATTTCAACGAGATTGTCGTCCCTACAGTCTCTACAAGTCCGTCTTTTTTTGCCTGCCTGTTGAATAAGGCGTATGTAGAGGAGATGTATCCTGGCATAGCCAATGTTGGAGAGCCAGATGTCTTGGGTCCCCAAAGGGGGCGACCACCAAATAGATTACATCATTCTGTAATGAGCGAGTGGAGCTCATGAAAGAAAGCGACACGTGGCCGACGTGGCAGGTTCATGCGGCCGCTCGACTGGTCGATCACACCGCATTCATACAGGTTCTGATGGTCATTCTCCATTACAGACAGGTAAATATGTATTTTTTTATTTTGTATACTTAAAATTTTGAAGTTGCATTTTTATTATATCTTTTGGACATCTATATACATTATGCAGTTATGTTTATTAAATGAAACAAAATTACTTGGCAGGTTTTGGTGAAGACATTCATTGTTTGCCAGCATTTTTCCAGCCTTACTGTACAAGCTGGTCAGATGTCATTGGGGATGGCCATTATGGTATCCGAGTAATTTCTACTTACCTTTTTGACCACGAGAAATATTGGAGATTAGCTCGCAGGTCATTGAGTGGAGAGATTACGAGCCATCCGGACAGGTATCGGGGTGTAGAGTTGAGGCCCCCTGATGGTGATCAAGTGTCTATGGTACTCAGGTGAGTAAGTTTTGAAGGCATAGACTGTGATGAGCAGCATTGGATGGCAACACCTTCGGATTTGTTCCCTTTCGCCACTTATGCAAATACACTGGTAATACATTTGAGCAGAACTCATCCAGATGGAAATTATTCTGTATTACCTTTGTATTCCTCCAGTACTGACACACAACCTGAAAGGGTTATATCGCTTGTCCATGTAAATGTGAACCATTACGTACGTGTAGATGTGGTCGATGAGTGCCCTATCCCAGTGTTGAGCTTTGTTTGGCAACATCAGCGTCATGCTGAAAGTGTAGGAGATTGGCCACGAAATTTAGAAGCTAGATTTAATGCTTGGACCGCACTACGTGATGGCTAGGATGTATATTGTTATGTGAAATATGTTCTGTTACTCATATAATTGTAGTAAAATTTTGTAACTTCCAAATTTTTTTTTTAATTTAGTTGCTTTTCATCAACAAAATTTGTATTAGTCTTTTGGGACGTGGAATGTTATAATATCGAATAAATCATATGTGTGAAGTATACAACAAAATATATGGATCAAATGTACAATATAAAATATATTGATCAAATATACAATACAATATGTGGATCATTTATACAATAATAAACAACTACAATATAGAAACAAAATATTAAAGTATAATAAATAATACACAATAATCAAATCGATCGGTCGAACTCATCCTCTAAGTCTGCAGTGCCAGGTGCGAACTCCGCATACAAATCTGGAGCTCGCTCACGCACTGCATCTAATAATGCATGATAATACTGACCAAACCGACCCATCCACTACAAACATTTAAACAATATATTAGAGTCAACTACATTGAATTGAATTTAATAAATAAAATAATTTACAAATTAAAATAAATACTTACAAACTCTGAGGCGGTGCGACGGGGTCGACGTGGCTCTATAACAGCCTGGAGATCGACAGGAAGGACTTGTGGTCGTGATCGCTCCCAAAATCACTGTAGATATCCGTCGACGGACGCATTCCGAGGAACAGCTCCTCTGGTTTGCTGCCTCCCTATGAGGGAAATCCCCGTGGATGTCTTCTCGAACTCTTCCCAGGTAGACTCAGCATAATCCACGGCATGTCGGACCACATATGGCCTCCCAGTGTAGCCGCGGTATGTATTCCTATTAGGAATGATGAATCGAGCTGGAATCCACTGGACATAACCAAGCTGGCAGACGCATCGGTCGGGCATGTACGGCTCGATGTGATCCCTGTACGCAATAAGTCATCGGTACAGCCGTCTGGCATCCAAGTGACATTTGAAAATTATTTAAAAATTCTTAAATAATAAACTATATAAAACTTATATTAAAACAAAATATAATTTTTATAATTTCTAAATATTTACTAAGCATGTCCGCGGTCATCTCGTCCAGCTCAAGGCGTATGGAGCTCAAGCGCTGCTCTGTACCCCAGTGACTGTCGATGGCCCACCTCGCTGCACGCGCCTGTGTGCCATGCAATGGAAGGGGCATAGGATGGGGTCTGAAATCGGGAAAGTGCTCGTAGATCCAAGACTGTAATAGAGTCATGCATCCGGCGAAGCTCTGCTTCCAGTGGTGACTCGGACACCCTAGATGGTGGTACAAGAATGCAAGTGTCGCTGTACCCCATGCCTCCTGCCCAACCTGATCCATCCCCTTTCTAACCTGTACTACAGGGGCTGGCATAAACTTATTGGAACTTTTGTCTGTAAATAGACAAGTCCCAATAAGACTCCATACTAGAGCGGCCACATCCGAATTGTCCCTGGCCCACTGCATATACCTTTTGATCACCCGCTGAGTAGAAAATCCACCATTCTTGTACAAATCACCGTCTAGTCGCTCCTCTAGAGGAATCTCTAGCAAACCCCTAGACCATGACAGTATGGTGGAAGGCGGTGTAACCTCGGTGATAAGTCGACCATCGATGGAATCCTCAAAATCTCCCACACATCGTGTAGGAGGATGGTCATCTCTCCGAAGGGGAGGTGAAACGAATTTGTATTCGGCTGCCACCTCTCAAAAAATGCATTGATGAGAGGCTCATTAATGCTTTGGTGCATAATGCGGGGCAGGTGTCCAAGTCCCATCCCGCTCAAAATTTGTGCACCCTCCACCGTCATGGATGCTATCCACCTCTCAAACATATCGTACATGCTACCTCTATTGTGGCATCTAAGGTGGTATCTGGTAGGCACCCCCTCCTGCCAATACCTAGATACCACATGTCTTAAAAAGCTAGGCATCAAACTATCATCTATAGGGCCCCCCTCAATGGGCTCTTGTAACTATCTAACTCCGATCCTGCTTCACGCGCTTCCTAGAGTGAACTAAATTGACAAAAATAAATATATAAATTAAATAAAGAATTTAAAATAAACAAGTAATAACAAATTAATTCAATTTAAAATTAAAGCAATTAATTCAATGTAGTTGTTCTGGATGTGGTGATAAGTGTTTGGTAGAAGTGTTGATTGTTGATTCTGTGCGTGGTGATAGTTGTTTTAGGACGTTTTGATAGTTAATTTAACAACTTAAAATAAACAGGCAAATAACAATTTAATTCAATTTAAAATTAAATTAATTAATTAATTCAATGTAGTTGTCCTGGATGTGGTGATAAGTGTTTGGTAGAAGTGTTGATTGTTGATTCCGTGCGTGGTGATAGGTGTTTTTGAACTTTGTTCATCTTTTTTTTCTTAACGTTGTGATAGTTGTTTTAGGACATTTTGATAGTTAATTTAAAACTTAAAATAAACAGGTAAATAACAATTTAATTCAATTTAAAATTAAATTAATTAATTAATTCAATGTAGTTGTCCTGGATGTGGTGATAAGTGTTTGGTATAAGTGTTGATTGTTGATTCCGTGCGTGGTGATAGGTGTTTTTGAACTTTGTTCATCTTTTTTTTTTTTAACGTTGTGATAGTTGTTTTAGGGCGTTTTGATAGTTAATTTAATAACTTAAAATAAACAGGTAAATAACAATTTAATTCAATTTAAAATTAAATTAATTAATTAATTAAATGTAGTTGTCCTGGATGTGGTGATAATTGTTTGGTAGAAGTGTTGATTATTGATTCTGTGCGTGGTGATAGGTGTTTTTGGACGTTTTGCATTGTTAATGGAAACAACCAAAAATAAAAAAGTAAATAACACTTTAACTCAATTTAAATTTAAATTAATTAATTTAAAGTAGTTGTTCTGGATATTGTGATAAGTGTTTCGTGGAACTGTTGATTGTTGGCTCTTTGTGTGGTGTTAGGTGTTTTTAAACTTTGTTATTGTTTTTTTTAACGTGGTGATCGGTGGTTTTCGACGGTTTGCTAGTTAATGCAATTTATAATTTATATCAATTAAAATAAATAACTACAAAAGCAAATTAAGGTAATTAACAAATAAATACAATAAGCAACTACATATGATAGGTGTTTTTGAACGTGTTCAAGTTATTTTTTAGAACATGATGCTAGGTGGTTTTGTACGTTTTGCTAGTTAATGCAATTTGTAATCTTAATCAATTAAAATAAATAACTACAAAAACAATTAAGTCAAGCAAATACATATGCAAATTAAATTAATTACTAAACTATATAAAAAAAATACACAATTAAGTAAAGCAATAAACTAATTTTATCAACAATTAAATTAAAACAAATAATTATTATAAATAATTGTGCAAATAAATTCAAACGTGTACTTGAAGCAGGATCGACCTCCTCGAACTGGCTGTCATCCAGATTCCTATACCTGACGGTCCTCTTAGCATGTGGGTGAGAAGGGTCACCTCCGTAGGTAACCCCCTCACCCCGATCCTCGAGTGGGCGTCCACTCCCACTGGCCTCCTCCTGCTCCTCATGGTGTGGATGCTCCTCCTCCTCCTGAAGCCCAATAGGCTCGTCCTCACTATCATCAGTGTCATCGGAATCAGTAGTATCATAATATTCATCTCTCAACTAAAATGAGGAGTCATCGCCACCTCCAACTCCTCTACCGACTCCAACGCCACCCCCACCTCCTCGTCCACCACCTCCTCGTCCGCCACCTACACCTCCACCTCCTCGCCCTCCCTCAGAAATAACAATACCTCATCCACCACGACCCCCACCCATCCCTCTACCTTCTCCCCTCCTAACAGGTACCTTCTGCCTTCTAGCAGAAGCTGTGGGACGCTGCCTATCTACTTGTGGCTTTAACTTAGCGCCACCCTAAATAAATAAATAAATATAAGCTATTATATTGTAAACTTCAATTGTGGAATTTAAATTTAATTAAATAAGTGCAAATTGTGGAAACCACACAAAATCAGCGTTTTTAGCAAACAAAAATGCAACCTATTAACGTTTTAACTACTAAGAAACGCACAAAATTAACTTTTCTATCAATGTAAAATGCAAGTAAGTTGCGTTTCACCTATTCAGAAACGCAACTTACCTGCGTTTTCAAACAACCAAAATGCAACGCACTTGCATTTTGAAACAAACAAAACACCGTCCGATGGCGTTTTCAAACAACCAAAACGCCTTCCGATGGCGTTTCTGGCCGAAAAAATGCAACAATTTTGCGGTTTTTATACGCCCAAAATTCAGAGATTACCGATTATTGGCACCAAAATCCCTACCAAATTACGTTTCAACATACCTAAAACGCACCTAAAAAGCGATTTCTAACAAAATTAACGAAAAACATCCCTGATTCATGCAAATAAAATCGCAAAAATAGGCCGATTATGCTATAAAAATAGAACCAACAAAAAATTCCTGAACGATTTTTACCTTGTTTATCATTAGACCTTTGCCCGCCCCGTGTCTTTGTGATGATTCGCCATCTCCTCGGTCCATTTCTGCATTTTTTGCCGTCAAAATTCAACTCAAATCGCGTTTTCAAAGATTAATTTCGAATAAAATGTCGCAAGAATGCTGGGGTTTAAGCGTTTAACTGATTTTTAGATTGTGCTAGTCAAAAATGTGTCATTTTAGCGAGCGAATAATGGACAAAACACACCATTTTAACGAGTGACCCCCTCAACGCTGTGGTTTGACGTTTTTGTTCCACAAAAAACGTTAATTTGCTACATTTTCGTTCATTTATATCGTAAGGTATTGACGTTTTTTATCTTCCAAAACATCATCGGCCTTATATTTTGCATGTTAAAAACATTTTTTTCTGCGTTTTCGATATTGGTCAAAATGCAATTTTATTGCGTTTTTGTCCCGTACTTAGCAATTTCTAACATTTTTCCATCATAATCATTTTATTATTTTTTTTAATTTTTTTGTGATACAAATAATAAATTTGTGATACAAATAACAATCCAGATTATGAAAAAATAGTAAGGTTAAGACCGTGTGGTGTGTATTATTATTATTTTGTGGACTACACTCCCAATACCCACTATCAAAGGATACCAATGCTCCTACTTGTCTTTCCTCAAAATATTAATGGGTAGGGTTTAATAGTAAAATTGGTCATCATGCTTTTGTAAAATCTCACTTTATAATTATTATTTTTTAAAAATAATATTTAAAATCAATAAATTTTCATTTTTGATTCATTCTTGGTCACTCCATTAAAATTTGCCGTTAAGTGCTTTAATGGAAATATTTTTTAAGAGAAAAGTGTAAAAATTCATCAACTATGATGATCAAAAGTAATATTTCGTAATATTATGATGATTAATTTTTCAATTTACTCCTATAAATATGTTTTGCACTTTAAAATTCTCAAAGAATAAATTTTAAAATAGCTCATCTTACTTTTTTTGATCACTATGTTTTAAAAATCCCATCTAAAATTATTAACTTTTCAATTTTATTCTACTTTTGGTCATTCTATTTTTAAGGTTAGTTTTGCCTTTTTATTCAAAATCTTAAAAAAAACCTACCTACCTTTTCTCTCGTCTTCTTCCTCTTTGTTGACCTGCACCGCCACCACCACCAGACTCCACAACCTCCCACCACCACCAAAAGAACCTTTTTAAGGTTATTTCTGTTATCTTTATTTGAGTACACAGATTTTTTGTTTGGTGAGATCTGTTTCTGTTAGATACAAGAACAACCAAAAAAAAAAAAAAAAAAAAACTTTGGTATAGTGTTGTTGGTGTTTTATTCCTTCATATGAGGTTTCTCTTACATGCTCTAATTCAGTGGGTAAGAACTTTTGGGGGTTCTTTCTTCCTTCATGGGGTTGTTCTTAGCTTAGCAGACAAGTTCTTTGAATCTTGATACCCATTCTTCTTCATCAAATTGCAAATTGTTTTGGGTAGTTTTCTTGGAAGTATTTCTTCCACCTTTTTTCCCTGTCCCTATATTTATCTTCATAAGAACAAATTCTGTGCCGTAAATGAATAAGGACATGTTGAAAATGAAGCCTAAAGCCACCAAGATACCTTCTCCGGTGAGAGGCGGCGGTAATTCGGTGGCTGGAGGATGAGATGAGGCATGGAGGGATGTTAGTACAGAAGAGGGCCATAGATTCCAACCAAAACATCAATGTAGTTCCGATTATTAAAGTCAGGGTCAGATATGGTTCATCTTATCACGAAGTCAATATCAATTCTCAAGCAAATTTTGGCAAATTTTATTTCTTCCTCCATAATTCTGTTATTGGAATTGACTTCATTTTTTACTCTTTTTTTGGGTTTTTGGCATGAATTTAGAGATGTACATCATTATAGAGTCTACGTTCACACACCGGCACTATCGCCTAGCACAGTGACATTCATATAGACTCGACCCCCTATCATGATAACCACACACCATGAATAGGATTTCTTTTAAAATGGAAGTTTCTAAGCAATTATCAATTAAGATTTTGCTAAAAGAATCAATTTAAGCCTCTATTCTACTCCCTATCGGCATGATAGACTACCATAATAAAATGCCAAATAGGTCTGCATCCACCATCTTACTCATCGGGTTAACTAGCTATTGACCACAAGATATAGTAGTAATCACAAAACGAAATAAAAACCTAAGTACAAGATGCATAAATTAAAATCCATAACAACGTTAACCGTTAATCCACCAATAGAACGACTATGAACAAGTTACTCTAAATGCAGTGAGTAAAATGCAAAATAATCAAAGACTTCTGCAAGCGCAAGCACACATATGAGGATTAATTCAACAGATATTTGCACTTGGGATTTCCTCATATCTTTATTCTATTAAAGGGGTAAAGATCCCTAAAAAATACTTAGAACCTTAAGGGTACTTAGCTAAAAGCAGAAAATAAAAGAAAACAATTAAATTTGTTGGAGTTGAATATATAAGCTATGCTTGTATTGTACTTTTTCCCAGTTAATATATCGATTTATGTTTTGGTTATATTTTGTTGTGCATGATTTGTCCATTTATGTTATGTAAGTAGATGATGAGGTTCGTAACCGAGACAGCTTTGGACAAACTGTCGATTTATTATATTATGTGATTCAGATAGTTGGTTTGTCTAAACTAATTGAATCATATAGATATGCCCGGGGCATATTGAACTTGACCATTAGGAATGATTTGTCTTGTACTGATTTAATAGACAAATCGTTCTTGGTATTCTATCTCTTAATCCCTAGACTCGAGCGGGCATGAGGATTAGACATAGTGTACTTTGATCTGCCAATGGGTGAGGTCTATTGTGGCCAATAACCTCAGTAGGTTGGGTGCGCATGTTTAGTTGCTTGATGTGTTGCTGCTTGTCGAAAGAAAACCATGTACCAGTGCATCCGGGGTGATGGTGCTCCCGAGATGAGCTCATTATGTTTATTATACTAAACCCAGTTGGTGGACTTATGTCCGATATAGTAAAAAGGTCGAGTGGTACTAGTCTCGGAATTTAAAGAAGTTAATAAATTAATTTATCAGTAAATTAATAAATTAACGAGCACTATATCTTTGATGTTGGGAGATTATGAATATAAATTAATTAAGTTGTTCCGGAAGCAATTTTGGTGTAGTATGATAGTGTCATAATTAATCCGTTAGTGGTGCCATTAATTATGTATTGGGTTGTTGACAAAGGTATATTTAATTAATTAAGTAATTAATTAATCATTGTGTCAATTGGTTGTGAATCATACCAGGAACAAGTTTGGGATAAGTGAATCCATGTATCAGTTGGATGTGTATCAGTCCAGGAACAGGACTGAAGGAAACAGAAACCCAGTAGGAAGGTCAATCCTAAACCAACTTGGGGTCTCTCTTGTAACTCTATATATAGACAAGGGATTAGCTATTCAAGACACACAATTCAATAAGATTTCAAGACAAGAAAACTTAGAGAGAGAAAATCCTAGAGAGAAAAATATCTCTCTGAAATTCAAATTTTTCAAGGCTTGAGGCAGCCGAAATTCTTATTGGATTTTGGTAGCAAAGTGTAGCTTTCTCTCTCTACGGTCGGTGCGTTTATTGTACATGCCAGGTGTAGCGGTGCTGGAATTTTCTGGCAGGTGGATTGTGGTGATTAGTTGATCAATTTTTTGCTAGATCGTTGCCCACACAATGTGCAATCAAGGTCTTGAGGCATAGTAGAGAATCACCTAAGTACACGATTCAAAGGTATAATTTTTATGTTTCCGCTTAATTAAGAATTTTTGTTGCATGATAAATCGAATAAGTGCAAACCCAGATCATGCGTAATGTTATTTCAAGAAAGGGTTAGAATAGCAATTGTGCTAGAGTCTAGGCCTGGCCAGAGATTCCGATTCTAGAATGCATAGCACGAAAGTGAGTTTCTGGCTAGGCCCTGGCAGATAATCTTTCAATTGGTATCAAAGCCAGGTTTTGGGTTATGTTCTTGTTCGATTTATTACATGGTTTTATTTGCAGGTGGTTAAGAAATCCTGACTGTTATGGTTACGTTTGTATGGGTTTTAATTAAACTCCGGGACATGTCCGGATTTAATTTTATTATGAATGTTTGTAATAGTATAACACGTGCTGGAAGCCGTGTAGGATTAGATCAAATATGTAATAGGATTTTTTCTATGTAATTTCGATTATTTAATTTTCCTAGAAAGCGTTTTAGTAGGAGAATTAATTTTTGTAATCGAATGCGCTATGGTGGGAAACTTGAATTCATGGGTTTTGGGTTATCGTTAATTCGTAGAAACCCAGAAAAATCCAGAATGAATTGTAAGAAGACCAAATAGCGTGGGAAGAAGTGAAGGAGGGATTGACGGCAGGAGGCGCACCGGTGACGACTCGCTGGTAGGAGTCGCCGCCGGCAACTGTCGGCAACAGTAGCGGTGCCGCGTGGCCCATGTGGGCGCGCGGCGGGCTTTGTGCACGAGGCGCACGTACGGCCTGTTCGAGTCACAGTTTTAGCCCGTTTTCCTACAGTTTTCATTTTTTGAAGTTCAAGACTCAATCCATCAAGTTTCGTGGCGGGACACGAGATCAAGGCAGAAGATGGAAGCGATTGAAACCATGATAGCCAGGAAATTTAATTTTCGCATTTATTTCCTGTATTTATTGTTTTCATCTTTGTGCTTTATTTTATGATGTATTTTAGATGCATGATTTTAAAGCATGATGGTTTTATGGTTGTACATAACTTAGGTTTAGTTGATTGCATGTTAAAACCGGAAAAACTCTCAATTTGGAAATCTAAGTAGGAACGGGTAAGTTTAATATTCCCATGGCCACCATTACGAGTTCATATGCGATGTGGGTGGGCTTGTGCGTTGGCATTAGGGCCTTCCTCCATTCGGATGAGTCCAACCCCGAGATCACTAGATTATGAATTTCTGAGTAAGATGACTAGAGTAAGTTTAACTAGGAGAAATGCGACACCCTCTCCATCTGAGGCGTACTATCCTGAGGTAACAAACTCAGAAGTCACGTAATGGCACACACTTAGTGTACGATCTGCAGTATTCTTCCCTCGAGGTTACGCTGCTTATTTGTACGGCTAAAAGCACCGACTATTAGCTACATTAATCAATAGATCATTTGGTTAGATAGTGTAGTTAATGAACTTGGTTATTCTCAAACGAATGTGGGTTAGCGTAAACGTCCACATTGCGTGGCATACGAGAATCCCGGTAAATGAGATGTTAGTGGATTAAGATTATTGTTTTGAGGGAAGTCAATAATTGATAGAATTTCCTTGTTTTCGAAATTCTAGACTTAATAATTGAAACATTGTCTATTTATTTATTTTACAGTTATAATCGATATGGCATTCAACCTCTTAGCTGCTATTTTGAAAGACAATAAATTAACTGGAACCAACTATGTCGACTGGATCGTAACTTGGACATTGTCTTGACGGCTGAGCAGTATATGTTTGTGCTCACCGAAGTATGTCCAGATGTGCCTAGTGAGAACTCTCCTCAAGAGGATAGGGATGCCTATGCCAGGTGGATAAAAACAGATGAGATGGCGCGGTGCTATATGTTGGCCTCTGTGTCAAATGTGCTGCAACATCAGCTTCATCCCATGGTTTTTGCCTTCAACATGATGGCTCACCTGAGGGAGATGTTCACACATCAAGGCAGGACTGCTAGGCAAACAACCATGAGGAAGTTAATGAACACAAAGATGGCTGAGGGAGGATCGGTGAGAAATCATGTGCTACACATGATCAGTCACATCAATGAAATAGAGGTGTTGAGAGGATAAATCGACACATAAAATCATATAGATATTATCCTCCAAAGTCTACCCTCTTGTTTTGATTAGTTTCGAGTTAATTACAATATGAACCAAAGAGTTTACACTCTACCCAAGCTCTTAACTGATTTGTGGCCGCCAAAGGCATCTTCCACAAGAAGAAGCAAGCTTTGGACGCAGTAAAGGCTTCAGGTTCTTCTTCTGCACCTAAAGGCAAGAAGAATAATAAGAAGAAGAACGCCAAGAAACTTGCTGCGAACCCTGAAATCGCAAAAAGGAGCAAGGCCAAAGGCAAGTGCTTCAAGTACGATAAAATGGGACACAAGAAAGCAGATTGTCCAAAGCTTAAAGGTACGATAGTTTCTGCCCTAATTACTGAGATATGTTTAGCGGTGATTCCCACATATACTTGGTGTGTGGATTTAAGCGCCATTGATCATGTTTGTAATTCTTTGTAGAGGTTCCAAGTAACCTGGAAGCTTAGAGAGGGCGAGCTGGACATCTACATGGGCGACACTACAAGAGTGTCAGTAGAAACAGCGGGAGTGGTCAATTTAAATTTCAAAAATTGTAGATTAGAGTTAGTTAATTGTCTTTATATATAAAGTTTTAGAAATAACCTTATTTTGGTTTCTAAACCCTTAAAGAACGGTTATAAGTTTATTTTTTCTGATGAGTCTGTATTTATTAGAAGAAATGGAAAACTTATTTGTTCTGGTTCATTGGCTGACAATTTGTTTGTGGTTAACTCTAACTCCCCTGTTGTGCAAAACATAGAAACAGATAGCTCTTTATCTAACATTAATAAGAGAAAAAAACCTTCTGAAATGAATCAAACCTATCTTTGGCATCCCAGGCTAGGTCATATAAACCTTAGCAGGATTCAGAGGTTGGTCAATGATGGACCTTTATGTTCATTAGAGATTGACAGTTATTCAACATGCAAATCTTGCTTGGAGGGTAAGATGACCAAGAGACCTTTTAAAGCAAAAGGTTATAGAGCTAAAGAAGTATTAGAGCTAATTCATTCTGACTTGTGTGAACCAATGTCGGTGCAAGCACGAGGTGGGTTCGAGTATTTCGTGACGGTCACGGATGACTACTCAAAGTACGGGTACATTTACCTAATGCGTCACAAGTCCGAGTGCTTTGGCAAGTTCAAAGAGTTTCGGGCAGATGTGGAGAAGCATAATGGGAAGAGTATTAAGATACTGCGATCAGATCATGATGGGGAGTACCTATCTCACGATTTTTAGAATACCTCAGTGAGGTCGGAATTCAGTCTCAGTTGTCTGCACCTGGTACGCCACAGTAGAACGGTGTAGCAGAAAGAAGGAATCGGACTCTTATGGAAATGGTTAGGTCGATGATGAGCTATAGTGATTTACCGAGTTTGTTCTGGGGATATGCCTTAGAAACAACAATGTATATTCTTAATCTTGTACCATCTAAAACCGTGCCTTCATCTCCATTAGAGTTGTGGAACGGGCGAAAGCCTAGTCTAAGGCATCTCAGAATTTGGGGTTGCCCAGCACATGTGCCTAAGACAGATGCGGCTAAGTTAGATGGAAGAATAAAATTAATGCTGTTTGTAGGATATCCTAGGGGAATGAAGGGTGGTCTGTTTTATAGTCCTAAAGATCAGAAGGTGGTGGTTAGTACCAACGCTAGATTTTTGGAAGAGGACTATATCTTAGATCACAAGCCCAAGAGTAACATAGTACTAGAAGAGTTTAGGAGACAAACTACTAATCCTGATGCACCAGCACAAGTAGATACACCACACACTGCACATGAGATCACAGATGATGCGCCTACACAGGTGGTGCCTCGTCATAGTGGGAGGGTGTGAGATAGCCCGATAGGTTCATTGGCATGGGAGAGACGTCAAACCTAGTCCCAGACGCGCCTGAACCTGACTCGGTTAACTACAATGATTCTCTCTGAGATAAAGATGCAGAATCTTAGCGTAAGGAAATGATATCCGTGATAGGGTCAATGGACCACAATCAAATCTGGGAGCTTGTGGACCTGCCTGATGGGTTTAAACCCATTGGATGCAAGTGGGTCTACAAACATAAAAGAAGACCTGACGGGAATGTGGAAACCTTTAAAGCTAGGCTGGTGACGAAGGGGTATACTCAGAAAAAGGGAATCGATTATGAGGAAACCTTCTCCGCGGTAGCCATGCTTAAGTCGATCCAGATTCTCTTGGCCATAGCTGCTCATTTAGATTATGAGATTTGGTAGATGGATGTTAAGACAGCTTTCCTAAATGGAAGTCTTGAGGAAACCATCTTTATGCAGCAACCAGAGGGATTCGTTGAAAAAGGCCAAGAGCATAAGGTTTGCAGGCTTAAGAGGTCTATTTACAGACTTAAGCAGATATCCAGATCTTGGAACACCCAGGTTTGATGAGGTAATACAGTCCTACGGATTTACTCAGTGTCCGGATGAGCAATGTGTGTACCGCAGTGAAGGAAAACCGAACAAGCCCGGGCTAAATCGAAAACCTCACTTTCGTGCAATGCATTCCAGAATCGAAAGCTTTCGACCAAGCTCAGGCTCAAATTAGTTTACCCATGAACGGATCTAGGCTTATACTTATTTAATTTATTAATCGGGACACAAAAGATTCGATCTTTAATTAAAGTAGAATTTAAAGATTATACCTTTTGTAGCGAAGTCCCTTGCTTAAAGAAAAACCAATTCTTTGTTGCGATTCCAATTGATATCTCCGTAGAAACTTCGAATATTGCGTGGGCAATAATCTATCGAAGTCTACTTGCTTAGCCCACAAAGAAATCACTCAAATCGGATTCAATTCATTACCAAAAACTGACCGAATATTACCCAGAAAATTCGCCTCTTGTACCCGAAAAACTGCTGCTGTAATTTCTTTAAACATTCATCATTGAGCTGCTGTATAACCGGACTAGGACACGCCGTGATCTGGACAAAGAAGACTGGTGGATCACCGATCAATAGAAAGAGATCAACACCAGCTTCTTTGAATCAAACGCACGCATCCCAGACCAGAAAACAGCGCCGGAAAACCCACAAACTCGCGGCAGTATTCTGAGCGAAGAAAACCCACAAGTCGCGGCAGCACTTTGGGCGAAAGAACCCACAAGAATCTGGCGAAAAATCTGAAGAACAAACTTAACAATTCGATCTTTGGAATGAATCCAACTTGGAGAACAAGAAATCTAGTTCGTTTTTGAGAAAGAATTCTTAAACAAAAATTCTCTCTCTAGAACCTTCTTGCTCAAGAAAGGGGCAAGACAAGTCTTGCAAAATTTCCTTAGGTTTTCTTGGGCATCAAGTCTTCTATTTATAGGAGCTCGATTGGAGACCTAATGGGCTCTCGAGTTAGGCCTTTTAATTTGACTTTCGTTGACCGCTAAGTCTTCCCGACTAATCAACTCCAATCGACCCATTTAAATTAAGTAATTTAATTTAATCGAACCCTTAGAATTAATTAATTCAAATAGAATTAATTTCTAAATTCACTTTGTCGATTAAATATTAATTAAACATTTTGGATTAATTAATTTACCTTATCGATTAGTCAAACGCATAATCGGTCGTACCACTATCAGACCAATTATGGAACTAGCGCTCGAAAACGACTTTATATCGCACCATTATATTTTATTCTATCTCCCCACATTAAAGATCTAGCACTCGTCAGTTTATCAATTTACTGACAAATTAATTCACCGACTTCTTGGTTTCTGAGATTAGTACCACTCGTCATTTTATTATACCGAACATAAAGTTCACCGGCCGGGTTTAGTATAATAACTTTACGAGCTCATCTCGGGAACACCATCAACCCGGCGAACCGGTACGTGGATTCCTCCGACTAACAACAGCACGTAACAAGCTAAACACCGCATACCCAACCTACTGAGGTATAGGCCTCAATCGACCGCACTCTTTGGCAAATCAAAGCACACGATATCCAACTCTCACGCCCGTCCCAATCTCAGGATTGAGAGACGGAATACTAGGACCGAATTGACTACCCCGATCAGTATAAATCAATTCTATCCAAACTGGTCGTGCTCAATATGCCCCGGGCATATCCGCATGATTTAAACTTGTTTAGATAAACTAATTTCTAAACCACACAATAACCTATACCGATAGTATGTTCAGACTATCTCGGTTACGAGCATACTTTTTATATATCAATACTTTAACCAATAACGGTATCTACTGTGTCTGTCCACACCCCATTATCTAGTTCTATGATATAAAGGAACAAATTTATACTGAAACAAAATGATATGTCAACTGTGGATATTAGTTTTTGATACAAGCCATAGCTTTTCTGTATTCAAAACTAACACGCAGACGTGATGAAAACTCAATGGTGTTTCTTGTGCTTTACATAGATGACATTCTATTGATTGGCAACAACAAGAAAGTGTTATCAGACGTAAAGTCATGGCTATCGAAGCAATTTGATATGAAGGACTTAGGAAAAACGGGACATATCCTTGGGATCAAGATAATTTAAGATCGCAAGAAACGTTTCATTAACGCTCTCCCAAGTTTGGTACATAGATACGATTCTGGCCCATTTTAACATGCAAAACTCCAACAAAGGTATTCTACCTTTAAGACACGGAGTGTATCTATCTAAGGAACAGTCTCTGAAGACTGTTGAGGAGATAGAGGTCATAAAGGCAGTTCCTTATGCTTTGGCAGTAGGAAGTCTCATGTATGCCATGTTGTGAACAAGGCCTGATATCTGTTATGCCGTTGGCAAGGTAAGTAGATATCAGAGTAACCCCGGGAAAGCTCATTGGGAGGCAGCGAAATGCATTCTCAAGTACTTGTGCAGAACTAGAGACCAAGTTCTGGTCTATCAGGCGCCTGAGCTGGTACCCCGAGGTTACACAGATTCAGAGTTACAAGGCGACAGGGACA
Source organism: Knoxia roxburghii (assembly GCA_030378225.1). Taxonomy (NCBI): domain Eukaryota; kingdom Viridiplantae; phylum Streptophyta; class Magnoliopsida; order Gentianales; family Rubiaceae; genus Knoxia; species Knoxia roxburghii. The sequence continues at coordinate 31,383,024 of CM059416.1, read as the reverse complement.
AGAGTAAGTCTACCTCAAGGTATGTGTTTACTCTAGGAGGTGGAGCCATAGTTTGGCGGAGTGTCAAGCAGAAATGCGTGGCGGACTCTACCGTGGAGGCCGAATACGTTACCGCATCAGAGACAGCGAAGGAAGCAGTGTGGCTTAAGAACTTCTTAGTGGACTTAGATATGATTCCTAGTTTGTAAAAGTCTATCACGGTATATTGTGATAACAACAGTGCAGTAGCAAACTCGAAGGAACCACGAGCCCACAAGGCGAGTAAACATATACAGCACAAGTACCACCTGATAAGAGACATCATAAAGAGGAAAGATGTGGTCGTGTCTAAGATAGCATCAGAGGATAAACTTGCAGAACCGTTCACAAAGACATTGACTTCAAAAGTCTTTGAGGCTCACGTGGAGGGCATGTGAATCAGATACTTAGGAGAGCCATGACAGTTTTTCTAGATATATAGCAGCAGAGTGTATAGGAGTTGTATGTAGTTTTATACTTAAAGCACAGCTTAAGTATTAGTGGGAGATTGTTGGAGTTGAATACATAAGCTATGCTTGTATTGTACTTTTTCCCAATTAATATATCGATTTATATTTTGGTTATATTTTGTTGTGCATGATTTGTCTATTTATATTATGTAAGTAGATGATGAGGTGTCTTGTGTGACACAGTAGATCTCATCATTGGTTGAAAGACATAATATGTAAATGAGGTTCGTAACCGAGACATCTTTGGACAAATTATCGGTTTAGGTTATTATGTGATTCGGATAATTGGTTTGTCTAAACTAATTGAATCATATAGATATGCCCGAGGCGTATTGAACTTGACCATTAGGAATAATTTGTCTTGGACTGATTTAATAGACAAATCGTTCTTGGTATTCTATCTCTTAATCCCTAGACTCGAGCGGGCATGAGGATTAGACATAGTGTACTTTGATCTGCCAATGGGTGAGGTCTATTATGGCCAATAATCTCAGTAGGTTGGGTGCGCGTGTTTAGTTGCTTGGTGTGCTGCTTCTTATCGAAAGAAAACCATGTACCGGTGCTTCTGGGGTGATAGTGCTCCCGAGATGAGCTCATTATGTTTATTATACTAAACCCTGCTGATGGACTTATGTCCGGTATAGTAAAAAGGTCGAGTGGTACTAGTCTCAAAATTTATAGAAGTTAATAAATTAATTTATCAGGAAATTAATAAATTTATGAGCACTATATATTTGATATGGGGAGATTATGAATATAAATTAATTAAGTTGTTCCAGAAGCAATTTTGGTGTAGGATGGTAGTGCCATAATTAATCCGTTAGTGGTACGATTAATTATGTATTGGGTTGTTGACAAAGGTAGATTTAATTAATTAAGTAATTAATTAATAATTGTGTCAATTGGTTGTGAATCATACCAGAAACTGGTTTGGGATAGGTGAATCCCTGTATCAGTTAGTTGTGAATCATACTAGGAACTGGTTTGGGATAAGTGAATCCCTGTATCAGTTGGATGTGTATTAGTCCAGGAACAGGATTGAAGGAAAGAGAAACCCAGTAGGAAGGCCAATCCTTAACCAACTTGGGGTCTCTCTTCTAACACTATATATAGACAAGGAATTAGCTATTCAAGACACACAATTCAATAAGTTTTTAAAGACAAGAAAACTTGGAGAGAGAAAATCCTAGAGAGAGAAAAATCTGTCTCTGAAATTCAGATTTTTCAAGGCTTAAGGCAGCCGAAATTCTTATTGGATTTTGGTAGCAAAGTGTAGCTTTCTCTCTCTCCGGGCGGTGTGTTTATTGTACGTGCCAGGTACAGAGGTGCTGTAATTTTATGGCAGGTGGATTGTGGTGATTAGCTGATCAATTGGTTGCTAGATCGTTGCCCACACAACGTGCAATCAAGGTCTTAAAGCATACTAGAGAATCACCTAAGTACACGCTTCAAAGGTATAATTCTTATGTTTCCGTTTAATTAAGAATTTTTGTTGCGTGATAAATTAAATAAGTGCAAACCCAGATCCTGCGCAATGGTATTTCAAGCAAGTTTTGGAATAGCAATTGTGCTAGAGTCTAGGCCTTGCCAGAGATTCTGATTCTGTAATGCGGAGCACGAAAGTGAGTTTCTGGCTAGGTCCAGGCAAATAATCTTTCTAAATTGAGTTTCAGATAAAAAACCTATGTTGAAGCATCTATAAGGGAAAAACTCTGAACTTCCCTAAGTGTTGATCCTACAGCTATTTATAGACTGAAAAGTAAAAGAATAAAGTGTAGGATGTTTATTTTGGGAATTCTAGAATTTTTGCTTTGGCTCCAAGTTTCATAATATAGCATATTCTAAAAAGGTGGCTTTATTGATGTTAGTAAAGCTGGCATGTGTACTGGGCATCCTTTTAGAAGGGCTGACAATTCATGTCTTGTCCTTGTTGTCGTGTTCGGGTTGACGTGTTGGCGTTTTGAGAATCCCTCAACCCGAACCCAACCCATTTAATTAATCATTTCAAAAATTCCAACCCTAACCCAACCTGTTTATAATCGTGTCGACCTTAACCCGACCCATGTAATTGTTAGTTTTGAATACTGAAAAGCTAAGTTTGTACGAAAAAATATTTCCCATTTAAATCAAGTTAAATGTTTCAGTTAATTACTTTGTGTTTTACATATGTGGTCCTATTATATCTAGTGACTAGATGATGAGGTGCCGAGTGTAGCACAGTAGATCTCATCGTTGCTTGAAGTCTTGATATATAAATTAAACTCATGGCTGAGACAGTTTTGGGCATACTGTCGGTTTAAGCCATTATGTGATTCCTAGGTTAGTTGATCTAGACTAATTGAATGGTGTAGGTATCCCAGGGTATATTGAGCATGGCCGTTTAGGATTGAATTGACTTGTATTATATCTCTTAATCCCTAAACGAGAATGAGCACGAGGATTGAGCATTGTGTAGTTTGATTTGCCAAAGAGTGCAGTCGCTTAAGGCCTATAGTCTCGGCAGGTTGGCTGTGCGTGTTTAGTTGCTTTGTGTGTCGTTGCGAGTCAAAGAAAACCACGTACCTGTGTATCTAGGGTGATGGTGCTCTCGAGATGAACTTGAAAGGGTTATTATACTAAATCTGATTAGTGGACTTTATGTCCGATAAAGTAATAAAATCAAGTGGTACTAGTCTCAGATAATATTAAATAATTCATAAGTAAATTAATAAATTAACGAGCACTATATCTTTGATGTAGGGAGAATAAGAATTAATTAATTAGTGGTTCCGGAAGCAATTTCGGTTTGAGTAGTGATTCCATAATTAATTCGTCAGTGGTACGATTAATTATGTGGTGGGTTAATTAATAAATTAGAATTAATTATTTGATGATTTAATCCCAAGGGTCAATTAGTAAATTGACAAGGTGAAAATAATTAATAATTAATTAAGTCTTAAAGTTCAATTGGAATTAGGAAATCCAAGAATTAGGAAAATCTAATTGGATTAGGATATCTAATTAGGTTTGGTTACTAATTGGATTTGAAAATTAATTAGATTTTGAAACTAATTAGAATTTGGTAATTAGTGATTCCAAAGCCCATCAAGAAAGGCTTAACTCAAGCCCACTTAAGGTCTCCCTTGTAGCTCTATAAATAGATGAGAGATTAGCAATAATCAAGACACAAAACATAATTCTTTGGTTTCATAATTCAAGAAACTAGAGATAGAAATCAAAAGTATTTCACTCTCGAAGTCGGTTTTCTTCAAGCAAGCGGTGGCGGCTCTTTTTAAGCTTTGGCTGGCACTTTTTCCTGGCAGCAGCAGTCGGGGAGTAAAGCTCCGGCGTTGGTGGTGCGTGGTCTTCACCGCGGTAGCAGTTTGGGTTCCGACGGTGCATTGTCTTCACACGAGCGTTGGTGGATAAACTTATTTTCCGATAAGCTATTTTTATTCTATAATTACTGATCAACTGGTTCATTGGATAATTGCCCACACAATGTACGAATCTCTTCTAAGAGTCATACAAGTGATTACTTAAGGGACACACTTAAAGAGGTCAATTTATAGCTTTCCGCTTTTAATAGTTATCGTAAATTTGTATGCGTGATAAATCGAATAAAGTAGAACGAAAATCTGGTGCTCGTGGGATATTTCAAAAGAGTTTGAATCGTATTACGCAAGCGTTCGGGTTTGGTTGAGAATCTCCGATTTTTGAATGCATATCACAAAAGTGAGATTTTTTACTTGGCCCGGACAGATAATTCTTTCAATTGGTATCAGAGTTAAGGTTTTGGTTTAGCTTTATTCGATTTATCACATGGTTTTATTGCACGTGGTTTTTGTTATCCCAACTGTTATGGTTGCGTTTGCATGTTTTAATTAAACTTTGGGACATGTCCAGATGGTTTTTTATATGAATTTTTGCAATAGTAAAACCACGTGCTAGAAGCCATTTAGAATTAGATTAAATATGTAGTAGGATTTTCTCTATGTAATTGTCAATTTATTTTTTCTAGAAATCTAGCCTTGTATTTAGGAAATTTATGTAACTGAAGATGTTGATGTGGGTAACTTGAATTCGTGGCTTTTGGTTTATCATAATTTGGGTGATTCTAAGGATTATGTCAAAATAACGAGTGGGAGCTAGACTGAAGACCCAGAAGGCGATGTCGGCGAATAAATCGATGGAAGAAGTTACCAGCAAATGGAGGTACGGTGCCCAAACGCTGTGAGTAGCTGCACCAGCGCCGCGCTGCATTCGTGCGGCGCATGAGGTGCAATTGTACGCAGCACAGGCGTAGCGAGCGCGGCCCGGCCCAACCGGGAACACGCCAAACCCATTCTTCAAGGTATTTTTTGAAATCCAGTTTTTCAAGACTCAATACATTGAGTGACGTGACGGGATAGGAGACATGACAACAGATGGAAGCAATTAAAACCATAATAGTCAGGAAATTGATTTTATGCATTTATTTCCGTTTTATTGTTTTAATTTTATTTACATGTTTTAATTTTGTGTTTTATTTTATGCATGATTAAAGCATGTTGGTTTTATGTTGCACATAACTTAGGATTAGTTAATTGCATGTTAAAATTGAAAAACCCCTCATTTTAAGAATCTAAGTGGAAAGGGTTGGTTTATATTCCCATGGCCTCTATTACAAATTCATAAGTGATGTGGGTGGACTTTCGCGTTGGCATTAGGGTCTTCCTCCATAACGGATGAGTCCAACTCATAAGATCACTAGATTGAAATTCTAAGCGAGATGACTATAGTAAGTTAAAATTATAGATTGTGATACCCTCTCTAACTGAGGCACACTTGTTAGTTTTGAATACAGAAAAGCTATGGCTTGTATCAAAAACTAATATCCACATTTGACATAGAACTAGATAACGGGGTGTGGACAGACACAGTAGATACCGTTATTGGTTAAAGTATTGATATATTAAAAGTATGCTCGTAACTGAGATAGTCTGAACATACTATCGGTATAGGTTATTGTGTGATTTGGAAATTAGTTTATCTAAACTAGTTTAAATCACACGGATATGCCCGGGGCATATTGAGCACGACCAGTTTGGATAGAATTGACTTATACTGATCGGCGTAGTCAATTTGGTCCTAGTATTCATTCTCTCAATCTCGAGATTGGGACGGGCGTGAGAGTTGGATATCGTGTGCTTTGATTTGCCAAAGAGAGAGGTCAATTGTGGCCAATACCTCGGTAGGTTGGGTATGCGGTGTTTAGCTTTTTACATGCTGTTGCTAGTCGGAGGAATCCACGTACCGGTTCGTCGGGTTGATGGTGCTCCCGAGATGAGCTCGTAAGGTTATTATACTAAACCCGGCCGGTGAACTTTATGTTCGGTATAATAAAAGGACGAGTGGTACTAATCTCAGAAACCAAGAAGTCGGTGAATTAATTTGTCAGTAAATTGATAAACCGACGAGCGCTAGATCTTTAATATGGGGAGATAGAACAAAATATAATGGCGTGATGTAAAGTCGTTTTCGAGCGGTAGTTCCATAATTGGTCCGTTAGTGGTACGACCGATGCATTTGACTAATCGACAAGGTAAATTAATTAATCCAAAAGGTTTAATTAATATTTAATGGACAAAGTGAATTTAGAAATTAATTTGATTTTGAATTAATTAATTCTAAGGGTTCGATTAAATTAAATTAACAAAGTGGATTAAATAGATTAATTTAAATGGGTCGATTGGAGTTGATTAGTCGGGAAGACTTAGCGGTCAACGAAAGTCAAATTAAAAGGCCTAACTCGAGAGCCCATTAGGTCTCCTTAGAAGCTCCTTATAAATACAACTTATTGGGCAAGAAATCGATTAAGAAACTTGGCAATCAAGAAAAGGTTAGATAGAGAAAGTTTAGTCTAGAGAGAGAGCTGTATCTTGCTCGTCAAGTTTTCTCTCGAAGTCAACTAAGAGAGCTTTCTCCTTCGGAAGATTACTTCTTTAGTCTGCCCGGATTATTTTCTAAGTAGCCCAGCCATTCGTTCATCTTTGGATTGCGCAGATCGGCCACCTTCTCGGCCGGATCGCGCATCAGTTTAGCGCAGCAGATTTTCCGGTTCTTAATACCAGCAGCAATTCTGGTTGGTGCCCAGAACCGACAAGGTTTCACGTCCGATCTTCCGAGAGGAGTGATCCTTGGTCCTGGTCGTCCAGATCGGGACTGATCAGGTTGTCTCCGGTGGATTTTTTTCATCAAAAAATTGGAAAGCTTGCGCAGCAAGGCTACGGTTTTCGGGCAGCAGTTTTGAGTTTATTTTTGAGTCTTCTTCCGAATCAAGTTTCTTGGATTTCTTCGATTTGTCGTGGGTAACACCGTTGACAATAGCCCACACTATTTCAGAGTTTGTATCGGAGTCATTCTTCGGATTCTTTGTGGAAATTGCGTTAAAGATTGGATTTTTTCTTTCGGCCAGGGACTTCGCTACAAAAGGTATAATCTTTAAATTCCGCTTTTATTAAAGATCGAATCTTTTGTGTTCCGATTAATAAATTAAATAAGTATAAGCCTAGATCCATTCATGGGTAAACTAATTTGAGCCTGAGCTTGGTCGAAAGCTTCCGATTTTGGAATGCATTGCACGAAAGTGAGTTTTTTGATTTAGCCCGGGCTTGTTCAGTTTTCCTTCAACACTATCCTAGGTAACGAACTTAGATATCACGTAATTGCACAACACTCAGTGCACAATTTGTAGTATTTCTCCCAACAAGGTTACGGTGCTCTTATGTATACCTAAAAGCACTGACTATTAATTTCATTAATCAATAGATCGTTTGGTTAGATAGTGAAATTAATGAACGTAGTTATTCTCAAACGAATGTGGACTAGCGTAAACGTTCACACTAACATGATTTGCATGAATCACGTTGAACAAGATGTCGGTGGATTTAAATTTTATTTTTGAAAGATTATCTGCCTGGGCCTGGTCAAAAATTCACTTTTGTGCTATGCATTCCAGAATCAGAATTCTTGACTAGACATAGACTCTAGCACAATCGCTATTCCAATCCTTGCTTGAAATAACATTGTGCAGGATCTTAGCTCATAGTTGTTTGATTTATCAATCAATAATTAATTCCAAATTAAAGCTAATGTTTAAGAATTACCTCTTAAAAAGTGTACTTAGGTGATTCTCTTGTATGACTCAAGATTTTGATCGTATGTTGTGTGGGCAATAATCTAACGAGCAATTGATCAGCAATCACCACAAAACAATCTCGCCAGAAAAATCCAGCAGCTCACCGCCACTGAAATTTTGCACCGCCAGAACATAGTATAGCCGGCGGCCTCCGCCTGAGGATTAAACCAGCTGCTTGAGAAAATTGACTTCGATGGAGAAACTTGTTTTCTCTCTTTAAATTTTCTCTCTAGTTTTCTAGTCTTGAAAACTTATGAATTGTGTATGTAGAATTGCTAATCTCTTGTCTATTTATAGAGTTATAAGAGAGACCCCAATTTGGTTTAGGATTGGCTTTCCTAATGAGTTTAGGTAATTAATTAATTTCCAAATCCAATTAGGTAACAAATCTAATAGGACTTCCTAATCCAATTAGATTTCCTAATCTCTAGGATTTCCTAATTCTAATTGAAACTTATGACATAATTAATTAATTAAATAATTCCACTTTGTTAATTACTTAATTAACCCTTAGGAATAATTAATTAAATAACTAATTCTACTTTATCAATTAACCCACAACATAATTCATCGTACCACTAACGGATTAATGATGGCACTACCAACCTACGCCAGAATTGCTTCCGGAACAACTTAATTACTCTTTTATCTCCCCACATCCTAGATACAGTGCTCGTTAATTTATTAATTTACTAATAAATTAATTAATTTACTTATTATAATCCGAGATTAGTACCACACGACCTTTTTACTATACCAGACATAAGTTCACCGGTTGGGTTTAGTGTAGTAAACATAACGAGCTCATCTCGCGAGCACCTTCACCCCGAAAGCACTGGTACATGGTTTCCTTTCGACAAGGGACAACAGACCAAACAACTAAACACGCGCAGCCAACCTACCAAAACTATTGGCTACAAATGATCACTCTTTGGCAGATCAAAGTACACTATGTCTAATCCTCATGCCTGCTCAAGTCTAGGGATTAAGAGATAGAATACTAGGGAACAAATAGTTTATTAAATCAGTATAAGACAATTCATCCTAAATGGTCAAGTTCAATTTGCCCCAGGCATATCTACATGATTTAATTAGTCTACACAAACCAATTTCTGAATCACATAATAACATAAATCGATAGTGTGTCCAAAACTATCTCGGTTACGAACCACATTTATATATTATATCTTTTATTCAATGATGAGATCTACTGTGTCATACCAGACACCTCATAATCTAATTACATAATATAAATGGATGACATATGTAAATAGATGAACAATTTAACTGAAATATTCAATCGATATATAAAATAGGGAAATTGTTTAATACAAGCAAATCTTTAGTATTCAAACCCAATAATCGCCCACTAATACTTAAGTTACGCTTTAAGTATAAAACTACATTAATCCTTCAACTACAATACAACTAGAAAAACTATCATGGCTGTACTAAGTATTTGATTCCCATCCCCTCCGTGTGAGCCTCAAAGATTTTTAAAGTCAATGTCTTCGTGAATGGATCTGCAAGGTTATCTTCTGATGCTATCTTTGCCACGAACACATCTTTCCTCTTGACGATATCTCGTATTAAAAAGGTGGTACTTGCGCTGTATATGCTTACTCACCTTGTGGGCGCATGGTTCTTTTGAGTTTGCTACTGCACCGTTGTTGTCAAAGTAAACTGTGATCGACTTCTGCAAACCAGGAATCAAGTCTAAGTCCACTAGGAAGTTCTTGAGCCACACTACTTCTTTCGCTACCTCTGATGCTGCAATGTATTTAGCCTCCATGGTAAAGTCTGCCACACATTTCTACTTGATACTTCTTCAAACTATGACTCCACCTCCCAAAGTAAACACATACCCTGAGGTAGACTTGCTCTTTTCCCTGTTGCCTTGGAAATCTGAATCTGTGTAACCTTAGAGTACCAGCTCAGGCGCCTGATAGACCAATACTTGGTCTCTTGTTCTGTGCAAATACTTGAGAATGCTTTTTACTGCCTCCCAATGAGCTTTCCCAGGGTTACTCTGATATCTGCTTACAATGCTAACAACATAACAGATATCAGGCTTCGTACATAACATTGCATACATGAGACTTCCTACTGCAGAAGCATAAAGAATTGTCTTCATGGCTTCTATCTCCTCAACAGTCTTAGGAGACTATTCTTTAGATAGATGCACTCCATGTCTGAAAGGTAGAAAACCTTTTTTGGAGTTCTGTAGGTTAAAAAGAGCCAGAATTGTGTCTATGTATAAGGCTTAAGAAAACATTAACGAACGTTTCCTACGATCTTGAATTATCTTGATCCCAAGGATATGTCCCGCTTCTCCTAAGTCTTTCATATAAAAATTTTTGGATAGCCATGCTTTTACGTCTAATAACACTTTCTTATTGTTGCCAATTAGTAAAATGCCATCTACGTAAAACACAAGAAACACCACTGAGTTTCCATCACGCCTGCGGTATACACATTGTTCATTCGGGCACTGAGTAAATCCGTAGGATTGGATCACCTTATCAAATCGGATGTTCCAAGATTTGGATGACTACTTAAGTCCGTAAATAGACCTTTTAAGCCTGCAAACCTTATGCTCTTGGCCTTTTTCATCGAATCCCTCTGGTTGCTGTATGAAGATGGTTTCCTCAAGACATCCATTAGGAAAGCTGTATTGACATCCATCTACCATATCTCATAATCTAAATGAGCAGCTATGGCCAAGAGAATCTGGATCGAATTAAGCATGACCACCAGGAAGAAGGTTTCCTCATAATTGATTCCCTCTTTATGAGTATACCCCTTCGCCACAAGCCTAGGGGTGTGCATTATTCGGGTTGACCCGAATAACCCACCCAAACCGAAGTGATTCGGGTTATTCGGTGCGGCTTATTCGGGTTACGGGTGGATAACCGATTAAGTAAACTGGTTAATTGGGTGGTTATGAAGTGTGCTTTCTTAATTTGGGGCCGGACCGAAAACCGAATAAGATAAAGGACTATAATGTAATTAAATTAGGTCATTGATTCATTCATTCCTTATGCAGCTATTATGCGACTCCTCTCCTCGGCCCACCGCTCAACTCAATCGACTGACTCCCTAAATCTACAACCACCCTAAATCTACTCATCGGCCCGCCGCCCGCCACTCGATCGACCGACTCCCTAAATCAAGTCGAAACGGTGGTTACAGCTTGAAACTCTATCTCGGTTGCTCGATTCACTATTTTTTCAAATTGAAGGTGAGTCATTTCAGTAGTATTGTGTTCGCATTTCTTGTTTTGTTTGGATTCTTAAGCTTAATTGATAGTTTAAATGGGTTCGTCTTGGTGATTTTAAAAGTTTTGGTTCTGGGGTTTATGAAAAGGGGTGGGTTGGATTGTTGGTGAATGAGTTTGGAGTGCATTTTGGTGATTCAGAGGTTGGGAGATTGAAGGTGTTTGATTCTATCTAATTGAACTCTTTCTGGGTTATTTTGGTGATACAGTTTGTTGCCTATTCCTCAGATAATCATAGTTGTTATTTTTTTTAATTCGATAACCATCTTGCAATTGTCTATCTTGCAAAAGTATGAGAAAGGAAAACTGTTAGGCATAGCTTATGAGATTCTTGAGATATTTAAATATTTTTCACTTCATTGCAGTTCTGAAGATATAATGTCTAATTGCTTTGCATACATAGTTTAACGATCTTCCTTTGACATCAAAATGTGCCTTCTTAGCTTCAAGCTTTTATTGCTCGAAGTATTGGTTATTTGGATTTTGTATTCTTATACCATTTAATGACAATGTTTTTTGGGTTTCTGACTAATCTTTTATCATTTAGAAATTTACAGGTCTTTCCTTTATTATTTATTATTTCTCATAATATTTATATTCTCATAATATTTATTTATTTATTATTATTTTTTTTTTTGGTTTGAAGGATGTCTCAATCTAATGATGATGAACCCAACAATCCCATGTTGGATGTTGCTATTCTTGATGATGATAAGAATGTGGATGCGGAGAAGGTGGAGCCAATAAATGAGAAGCCAAAGAAAACACGAGCTTCTCATAAGAGATCTAAGGTTTGGGATCACTATGACTCTTTTATTGATGAAAATGGTGTTCAAAAGAGTTCTTGTCGATATTGTGGTAAGGTGTATAATTCTTCAACTAAGAGACATGGAACTAGTACTTTGTTGGGTCATATGAATTCTTGTGTGTCAAACCCACAAAATAAAGATTCTGCCCAAACCCATTTAATGCTTCAAAGTGATGAAAAGAAGGTCAATTTGCTATTGGAAATTTGATCAACAAGCAACTAGGAAAGCTTTAGCACATATGGTCATAGTTGATGAACTTCCTTTCAAATTGGTAGAGGGAAAAGGATTTAGACATTTCTTGAGTGTGTGCCAGCCTTTATTTCAAATTTCATCAAGGTTTATTGTTGTAAGAGATATTCGTTCTTTTTATTTAGAAGAAATGAAGAAAGTGAGGGGCTTAATCAAAGAGAATGTTGGTAGAATTTGTTTAACCACTGATACTTGGACTTCTTTGCAGAAAGTTAACTATATGTGTGTTACAACTCATTTTGTGGATAATGATTGGAATTTGCAAAAAAGGATTTTAAGTTTTAAACCTATATCAAGTCATAGAGGAGTTGAGATTGGAAAGTGTGTTGAGATGTGTTTGATTGAGTGGGGGATTGATAATTTGTTTACAGTTTCTGTTGATAATGCTAGTGCTAATGATACTGCTATGGCTTATTTGAAATCTCAATTGGTGAACTATGATAAGTGCATTTTGGGAGGGAAATGGGTACATATTCGTTGTGCTGCTCATATTATGAATTTGATTGTTCAGGATGGTTTGAGTAACATTGGAAGTTCTGTGGAGTGTGTTAGGGCTGCTATTAAGTATATTAGACAATCTCCTCAAAGACTCAAGGTGTTTATACAATGTGCTGAATATGAGAAGTGTGGTTCTTCAAAATATTTGGTCCTTGATGTCCCTACAAGGTGGAATTCCACCTATTTGATGTTGAGTACAGCTGAGATTTCTGAAAGGGCATTTAAGAGATATGCCAATGAAGATTCTGATTTTAGGGATGATCTTTCAAAAACAGGAGAACCTGGTGCAACTGATTGGGCTAATATTAGAAGATTGATTGGGTTTATTGAGCATTTTTATGAGGTGACTTTGAAAGTTTCTATGACCAAATTTGTGACTTCTAATTCTCTTTTGGATAATATTAGTTGTATTGATGTGCTTTTGAGAAAATGTGTGAATAAAAGTGATGATGTGAATATTATTCAAATGGCTGGCTTGATGAGAGTTAAGTTTGATAAATATTATGAAAGGATAGACAAGCATAATATGTTGATTTTTGTTGCCTCTTTACTTGATCCAAGAAACAAGTATGCCTATATGGAACTTGTGCTTATTGAGTTGTATGGCAAAGTAGATGGTTCTTTTATGCTTAGCCTAATAAAAGAAGCTGTTCAAGAGATATATGATGATTATGTGAGGATTCATTCTGATGTTGCCACTTCTATTATACCTTCCTCTTCTTCTATGTCTTCCTCTCTATTTGGGAAAAGGAATTCCCCAGCAGATATGGAGCCTTCGAAAGTATTAAAGGACAAATTTAGGTTGGAGATGAAGAGGAGAAAAGAAGAAAGTGGTTTGATGGCATCCAAATCTGATTTGGATAAGTACTTGAAAGAGGAAGTTGAGGAAGATTCTAAAAAGTTTAGCATATTGGATTGGTGGAAGGTGAATAGTCCAAGGTTTCCAATTCTTTCTTTGATGGCTCGTGATGTTTTGGCAATTCCAGTCTCCACTGTAGCTTCTGAATCTGTTTTTAGCACTAGTGGAAGGGATTTAGATGTTTTTAGAAGTTCTTTGACTCCCAAATTGGTTCAAGCTTTGATATGTTGTCAAGATTGTCTTCGTGTGAACTCACCTCCATTAGAGGTTGAAGAAGCTTGTGAGGATCTTCTACCATTGGAAGAAGGTTGTATTTTTATTATTAAAGTTATGATTCTTTTTTTATTAGTTTGTAAATTTTCTAATGATTTTCTTTTATCTATTTGTGTAGAATATGAGGATGGTGTTCGTGGCAACATATGTTAAAGTTGTAGAATCATATGGGTTTCATTGATGAGTTGGTAAGTAATTCATCTATCCTTTATATTTTATCCATTAGATTGTTGTTTATGCTTTCAAATAATGTTGATTGTTTATATATTGTAGGATGGAGCTTGGAAGTTTGAAGTTTGAAGTGTTCAAGAAGATGGATCTTATGAGTGCAGAGGAAGACTAATTTCTTATGCACTAGTGGCATTTTAATTCCATGAAATTCTACATTTATTATGCTTATGGAAGTTTAATATTTATGTGTATGATGAATTTAGTTTATTTTGGATTATAATTTTATTGTGGATGTTTATTTTGAGTTCGTATACGGTAGACCTATATGACTACCGTGAATTTTACTCCTACAATTGCGCGATACAGTTTTTTTTTTGACACACAGCCTTTTTAAAAAAATACTTTTTTTTAAAAAAATAATAAGACAGTAGATATCAAATCAATAGACTATAGATATCAGATCAAGAATATAAAAGAAATTATACAAAAGAACTAAAATATACTTAACATGGGAGATCACATCATGATTATATAGACATCAGATCAGAGAATACTAGGCATCAGATCAACAGACTATAGATATCAGATCAAGAATATAAAAGAAATCATACAACAGAACTAAAGCATACTTAACAAGGAAGATCACATCATGATTATATAGACATCAGATCAAAAATATAAAAGAAATCATACAATAGAACTAAAACATACTTAACAACGGAGATCACATCATGATTATATAGACATCAGATCAGAGAATACTAGACATCATATCAACAGACTATAGATATCAGATCAAAAATATAAAAGAAATCATACAATAGAACTAAAACATACTTAACAAGGTAGATCACATCATGATTATATAGACATCAGATCAGAGAATATTAGACATCAGATCAACAGACTATAGATATCAGATCAAGAATATAAAAGAAATCATACAACAGAACTAAAGCATACTTAACAAGGGAGATCACATCATGATTATATAGACATCGGATCAGAGAATACTAGACATCATATCAACAGACTATAGATATCAGATCAAAAATATAAAAGAAATCATACAATAGAACTAAAACATACTTAACAAGGGAGATCACATCATGATTATATAGACATCAGATCAGAGAATACTAGACATCAGATCAATAGACTATAGATATCAGAGCAAGAATATAAAAAGAAACCATACAATTGAACTAAAACATACTTAACAAGGCAGATCACCGATCTGAATATGCTTAGTTGGGTTAATTGGATAACCGAACCAAAAACCGAAAACCGAATATGCTTATTTGGTTCGGTTCATAGCTTATACTGTGCGGTTTGTGGGCGGATGAGGTTAGTCTCAAAAAAATGAATAAACCGAACCGAATAAGCCATATAAACTGAAAAACCGCCCGAATAATCACCCCTACACAACCCTAATTTCAAAGGTTTCGACCTTTCTGTCAGGTCCTCTCTTGAGTTTGTAGACCCACTTGCATTCAATGGGTTTTAAACCATCTTGTAGGTCCACAAGCTCCCAGACTTGATTGTGGTCCATCAACCCTATCTCAGATATCATTGATTTTCGCCAAGATTCTGTATCTTTATCTTGGAGAGCCTCATTGTAGTTCACCAGATCTGGTTCAGGCGCACCTGGGATGAAGTCAGAGGCTTCTCCCACATAAGTGAACCTATCGGGCTGTCTTATAACCCTCCCACTACAACGATGCACCACTTATATAGGCACATCATCTGTGATATCTTGTAAAGTGTGTGTTGCATCTACTTGTGCTGGTGCATCATGATTATCAGATTGTTTTCTAAGTTCCTCTAGTACTATCTTACTCTTGGGCTTGTGTTCTAGAATATAGACTTCCTCTAAAAATCTGGCGTTAGTGCTAACTATCACCTTCTGATCTTTAAGACTATAGAACAAACCACCTTTCGTTCCTCTAGGATATCCTACAAACAACATTACTTCTGTTCTTGCATCTAACTTAGCCGCATCTGCCTTAAGCACATGTGCCAGACAACCCCAAATTCTGAGATGTCTTAAACTGGGCTTGTGCCCATTCTACAACTCTGTAGGGGTTAAAGGCACGATTTTAGATGGTACAAGATTTAGAATGTACATTGTATTTTCTATGGCATACCCCCAGAACGAACTCGACAAATCACTATAGCTCATCATTGACCTAACCATTTCCATAAGAGTTATGTTTCTTCTTTCCGCTACCCCGTTCTGCTGTGGTGTGCCAGGTGCAGACGATTGAGACTAAATTCCGACCTCATTGAGGTATTCTCGAAATTTATGGGATAAATACACACCACCATGATCTGATCACAGTGTCTTGATACTCTTACCGTGATGTTTCTCCACATCTTCCCGATACTCTTTGAATTTTCTAAAGCATTCAGACTTGTGGCGCATTATGTAAATGTATCCGTACCTTGAGTAACCATTTGTGAATGTCACAAAATACTCAAACCCACCTCGTGCTTGGACCGACATTGGTCCATACTGAAAGATTACCACACAGGATCTGGGTTCGCACTTATTTGATTTGCACGCAACAACAATTTCTAATTAAAAGTGGAATCTTAGAAAAGTACCTTTGAAGCGTGCACTCAGGTGATTCTCTTGTATGCCTCAAGACTTTGACTTCATGTTGTGTGGGCAACAAACTAGAAGTCAATTGATCAGCTAATCACCACCATCCACCTGCTAGAAAGTTCTAGCACCGCTGCACTTAGCACGTACTGTACACGCACCGCCCGGAGAGAGAAAACTGCGCGCAGCTGGTAAAAACTGGTCAAGAAAATTCGGCCAACTCAGTTAAAAACAAGCTGCAAATTCTCTCTCTAAAATCCGACTTCGAGAGTGAAAAATTAATTTCTCTCTCTAGGATTTTATCTCTCTAGTTTTCTTGTCTTGAAAACTTATGGAATTGTGTATCTTGATTAGCTAATCCCTTGTTTATATATAAAGTTACAAGAGAGACCACAAGTTAGTTTATGATTGGTCTTCCTAATGGGTTTAGGTAATTAATTAGATTCCAAATCCAATTAGGTGACCAATCTGATAGGATAAACCAAATCCTACTAGATTTCATAATCTATAGGATTTCCTAATTCCAATTGAAACGTAAGACTTAATTAATTAATTAAATAATTTCACTTTGTTAATTACTCAATTAACCCTTAGGAAAAATTAATCAATTAATTAATTCTACCTATTCAATTAACCCATTACAAAATTAATCGTACAACTAATGGATTAATTTTGGAACTACCATTCTACACCAGAATTGCTTCCGGAACAACTTAATTAAATTATATTCATAATCTCTAATCTATAGGATTTCCTAATTCCAATTGAAACTTAAGACTTAATTAATTAATTAAATAATTTCACTTTGTTAATTACACAATTAACCCTCAGGAATAATTAATCAATTAATTAATTCTACCTATTCAATTAACCCATTACAAAATTAATCGTACAACTAATGGATTAATTTTGGCACTACCATCCTACACCAGAATTGCTTTCGGAACAACTTAATTAAATTATATTCATAATCTCCCCGCATCAAAGATATAGTGCTCGTTAATATATTAATTTACTAAGAATTAATTAATTAACATCTTTAATTCCGAGACTAGTACCACTCGACGTTTTTTACTATACCGGACATAAGTCCACCGACCGGGTTTAGTATAATAAACTTTACGAGCTAATCTCGGGAGCACTATCCCGGACGCACTGATACATGGTTTCCTTTTGACAAGCAGCAGCACACCAATTAACTAAACACGCGCACCCAACCTACCGAGACTATTGGCAACAATTGACCTCACCCTTTGGAAGATCAAAGTACACTATGTCTAATCCTCATGCCCGCTCGAGTCTAGGGATTAAGAGATAGAATACCAAGAACGATTTGTATATTAAATCAGTACAAGACAAATCATTCTTAAAGGTCAAGTTCAATACGCCCCAGGCATATCTATATGATTCATTTAGTTTAGACAAACCAATTATCCGAATCACATAATAACCTAAATCGACAATTTGTCTGGTTACGAACCTCATTTATATATTATGTCTTTCAACCAATGATGAGATCTGCTGTGTCACACAAGACACCTCATCATCTACTTACATAATACAAATGGACAATTAATGCACAACAAGATATAACCAAAACATAAATTGATATATTACTGGGAATAAGTACAACAAAGCATAGCTTATGTATTCAGCTCTAACAATCTCCCACTAATACTTAAGCTGTGCTTTAAGTATATATCTACATACAACTCCTATACATTCTGCTGCTATATATCTAGAAAAACTATCATGGCTCTCCTAAGTATTTGATTCCCATGCCCTCCAAGTGAGCCTCGAAGACTTTCGAAGTCAATGTCTTCATGAACGGATCTGCAAGGTTATCTTATGATGCTATTTTAGCCATGACCAAGTCTTCCCTCTTTATAATGTCTCATATCCGTTGGTACTTGCATTGTATATGTTTACTCGCCTTGTGGGTTCATGGTTCCTTCGAGTTTGCTACTGCACCATTGTTATCACAATAAACCGTGATAGAGTTCTGCAAAACAGGAATCACATCTAAGTCCACTAGGAAGTTCTTGAGTCATACTACTTCTTTCGCTGCCTCTGATACGACAATGTATTCAGCCTCCATGGTAGAGTACGCCACACATTTCTGCTTGACACTCTGCCAAACAATGGCTCCACCTCCCAGAGTAAACACATACCCTGAGGTAGACTTGCTCTTGTCCCTGTGGACTTAGAAATCTGAATCTGCGTAACCTCGGGGTACCAGCTCAGGTGCCTGATGGACCAAAACTTGGTCCCTCGTTCTGCGCAAATACTTGAGAATGTATTTTACTGCCTCTCAATAAGCTTTCCCATGGTTGCTCTGATATCTGCTTACCTTTCCAACGACATAACAGATATCAGGCCTCGTACACAATATGGCACACATGAGACTTCCTACTGCCGAAGCATAAGGAACTGTCTTCATGGCCTCTATCTCTTCAACAGTCTTAGGGGATTGTTCCTTAGATAGATACACTCCATGTCTGATAGGTAGAAAACCTTTCTTGGAGTTCTACATTTTAAACGGTCCAGAATCATATCTATGTACGAAGATTGAGAGAGTGTTAATGAACGTTTCCTATGATCTCGAATTATCATGATCCCAAGGATATGTCCCGTTTCTCCTAAGTCCTTCATATCAAACTGCTTGGACAGCCATGCCTTTATGTCTGATAATACTTTCTTGTTGTTGCAAATCAAAAGAGTGTCATCTACGTAAAGCACAAGAAACCCCACTGAGTTTCCAACACGTCTGCGGCACACACATTGCTCATCCGGACACTGAGTAAATCTAAAAGACTGGATTACCTCATCAAACCGGATGTTCCAAGATCTGGATGCCTGCTTAAGTCCGTAAATGGACCTCTTAAACCTGCAAACCTTATGCTCTTGGTTTTTTTCAATGAATCCTTCTGGTTGCTGCATAAAGATGGTTTATTCAAGACTTCCATTTTGGAAAGCTGCCTTGACATCTATCTGCCAAATCTCATAGTCTAAATAAACAGCTATGGCCAAGAGAATTCGGATCAACATAAGCATGGCTACCAGGGAGAAGGTTTCCTCATAATCGATTCCCTTTTTCTAAGTATACCCCTTCGCCACCAGCCTAGCTTTAAAGGTTTTCACCTTCCCGTCAGGTCTTCTCTTACATTTTAGACCCACTTACATCAAATGGGCTTAAACCCATCAGGCGGGTCCACCAGCTCCCAGACTTGATTGTGGTCCATTGACCCCATCTCGGATATCATTGCCTTACGCAAGGACTCTGCATCTTTATCTCGGAGAGCCTCTTTGTAGTTAACCGAGTCAGGTTCAGGCAAACCTGGGAATAGGTCTGATGCCTCTCCCATGCTAATGAACCTATTGGGCTATCTCACAACCCTCCCACTACGACGAGGCACCACCTATGTAGGTGCATCATCTGTGACCTCATGTGCTGTGTGTGGTGTATCTACTTGTGTAGTTGCATCAGGATTAGTAGTTTGTCGTCTAAGCTCTTCCAGTACTATCTCACTCTTGGGCTGGTGGTCTAAGACATAGTCCTCTTCCAATAATCTAGCGTTGGTACTAACCACCACCTTCTGATCTTTAGGACTATAAAACAGATCACCTTTTGTTCCCCTAGGATATCCTACAAACAGCATTAATTAAGTTCTCGCATCTAACTTAGTTGTATCTGCCATAAGCACATGTGCTGGGCAACCCCAAATTCTGAGATGTCTTAGACTGGGCTTGCGCCCATTCCACAACTCCAATGGAGTTGAAGGCACGGTTTTAGATGGTATAAGATTAAGAATATACATTGTCGTTTCTAAGGCATATCCCCAGAACGAACTTGGCAAATCACTATAGCTTATCATAGACCTAACCATTTCCATGAGAGTCCGATTCCTCCTTTCTGCTACACCGTTATGCTGTGGTGTGCCAGGTGCAGACAACTGAGACTGAATTCCGACCTCTCTGAGGTATTCTCGAAATTCATGGGGCAGGTACTCCCCACCACGATCTGAATGCAATGTCTTGATACTCTTACCATGATGTTTCTCCACATCTGCCGAAACTCTTTGAACTTGCCAAAACATTCGAACTTGTGACACATTAGGTAAATGTACCCGTACCTTGAGTAGTCATCCGTGAACGTCACGAAATACTCGAACCCACCTCATGCCTAGACCGCCACTGGTCCACACAAGTCAGAATGAATCAATTCTAATACTTCCTTAGCTCTATAACCTTTTGCCTTAAAAGGTCTCTTGGTCATCTTACCTTCCAAGCAAGATTCGTAGGTTGCATAACTGTCAATCTCTAATGAACCTAAAGGTCAATCACTGACCAAGCTCTGAATCATACTAAGGTTTATATGACCTAGCCTGAGATGCCAAAGATAGGTTTGATTCATTTCAGAAGGTTTATTCCTCTCATTAATGTTAGATAAAGAGCTATCTGTTTTTGTGTTTTGCGCAACAGGAGAAATAGAGTTAACCACAAAAAAATTGTCAACCAATGAACCAGAACAAATAAGTTTCCCATTTCTTCTAATAAATACAGACACATCAAAAAAACAAACTTATAACCATTTTTTAAGAGTTTAGAAACCGAAATAAGGTTCTTTCTAAAACTCGGTACATAAAGACAATTAACTGACTCTAATCTACAATTTTCAAAATTTAAATTCACAAATCCCACTGCTTCTACTGACACTCTTGTAGTGTCGCCCATGTAGATGTCCAGTTCGCCCTCTCTAAGCTTTCGGGTTACTTGGAACCCCTGCAAGGAATTACAAACATGATCAATGGTGCCTGAATCCACACACCAAGTATCTGTAGGAATCACTTGCCTTTGGGCTAATTATGTGATTCTTTTGTACTGTTGATTTAAGTTATTATGTGATTCGGATAATTGGTTTGTCTAAATAATTGAATCATATAGATATGCACGGGGCGTATTGAACTTGACCACTAGGAATGATTTGTCTTGTACTGATTTAATAGACAAATCATTCTTGGTATTCTATCTCTTAATCCTTAAACTCGAGCGGGCATGAGAATTAGACATAGTGTACTTTGATCTGCCAATGGGTGAGGTCAATTGTGGCCAATAGTCTCGGTAGGTTGGGTGCGCGTGTTTAGTTGCTTGGTGTGCTGCTGCTTATCGAAAGGAAAACACGTACCGATGTATCCGGGGTGATGGTGTTCCCGAGATGAGCTCGTAATGTTTATTATACTAAACCCGGCCGGTTGACTTATGTTTGGTATAGTAAAAAAGTCGAGTGGTACTATTCTCCGAATTAAAGAAGTTAATTAATTAATTTATCAGAAAATTAATAGATTAACGAGCACTATATCTTTGATGTGGGAAGATTATGAATATAAACTAATTAAGTTGTTCCGGAAGCAATTCTGGTGTTGGATGGTAGTGCCGAAATTAATCCGTTAGTGGTACGATTAATTTTGTAATGGGTTAATTGAATAGGTAGAATTAATTAATTGATTAATTATTCCTAAGGGTTAATTAAGTAATTAACAAAGTGGAATTAATTAATTAATTAATTAAATTTTACATTTCAATTAGAATTAGAAAATCCTAGAGATTAGAAAATCTAGTAGGATTTGGTTTATCCTATTGGATTGGTTACCTAATTGGATTTGGAAACTAATTACCTAAACCCATTAGGAAGGTTAATCCTAAACCAACGTGGGGTCTCTCTTATAACTCTATATATAGAGAATGGATTAGCTATTCCACATATACAATTCATCAGTTTTCAAGACAAGAAAACTTAGAGAGAGAAAATTTCTCTCTAGGATTTTCTCTCTCTAGAAACGGAATTTTGAAGCTAAAAGCTGTCAATTTTTCTTCTATTTTGGGCGGCTGAATTTTTTCCAAATTGGTGGCGCGTGTAGCTTCTCTCTCAGGTCCCAGGCGGGAGCGTGAATCTTACGAACTACGGACAGGTGGTTGCAAAATTTTTCAGGCAACCCAGTTGTGGTTGTTAGCTGATCAATTGCTCATTAGATTGCTGCCCACACAGCATACAAGCAAAGTCTTGAGGCATACAAGAGAATCACCTGAGTGTATGCTTCAATAGGTAATTCTTATTAAGAATTTTTGTTGCGTGGTAAATCGAATAAGTGCAAACCCAAATCCTGCGCAAATGTTATTTCAAAAGGGTTGGAATTGCAATTATGCTAGCGTCTAGGCCTGGCCAAAGATTTCAATTTTGGAATGCATAGCACGAAAGTGAGTTTCTGGCTAGGTCTGGGCAGATAATCTTTCAATAAGATGGGACATTGGAAAGAGGATTGTTCAAAGAACAAAAGTACGACAATCTCTACCTTAATTACTGAGACATGTTTAGCAGTAATTCCCACGGATACCTGGTGTGTGGATTCAGGCACCACTGATCATGCTTGTAATTCTCTACAAGGGTTTCTGGTAATCCAGAAGCTTAGAGAAGGCAAAATGCAAGTCTACTTGAGTGACACTACGAAAGTGCCAGTTTTTACAGTGGGAGAGGTCAAGCTGATTTTCGAAAATCAAGAACTTGTTTTAGAAAATTGTCTTTATGTTCTCAATTTTAGAAAGCACCTTGTTTCAGTTTCTAAACTTTTAAAGAATAGTTATGAGTGTTTTTTTTCTGATAAATCTTAATTTGTTAGAAGAAATAAGAAACTCATTTGTTCTGGTTCATTGATAGACAATTTGTTAATTCTAAAACCAACTTCTCCTACTAGATATACTACTGCAAATCAAACATCATTAAACAATAATAAGAGGAAAAAACCTTCTAAAATGAACCAAACTTATCTTTGGTACCTGAAACTATGCCATATAAACCTTAGTAGGATTCAAAGGTTAGTCAATGATGGAGCTTTAGGTTCATTAGAGATTGAAAATTACTCAACATACGAATCTTGCATGGAAAGTAAAATGACCAAGAGGCTTTTTAAGGCAAAGGGGTATCGAGCCAAAGAAGTACTAGAGCTGGTTTATTTTTACTTGTGTAGACCAATGTCTATTCGAGCTCAAGAAGGTTTCAAGTATTTTGTGATATTCACAAATGATTACTCAAGGTACGGATACATTTATTTGATGCGCTACAACTCGGAGTGCTTTGATTAGTTTAAAGAGTATTGGCCAGATGTGGAGAAACATCATGGTAAAATTATCAAGACACTATAATCAGATCATGGTGGTGAATACCTATCAGGTGATTTTCAAAATTACCTAGTAGAGGTAGGTATTCAGTCTCAGTTATCTGCACTTGGCACACCCAAGAGAATGGTGTAGCAGAACAGAGAAATAGAACTCTTATGGAAATGGTTAGGATTATGATGAGTTACAGTAATTTGCCTGATTCATTTTGGGGTTATGCCTTAGAAACAGCGGCATATATTTTGAATTTTGTACCATCTAAATCTGTGCCTTCAACCCCTGTGGAGTTGTAGTCTGGGCGAAAACCCAGTGTCACACACCTCAGAATCTGGGGTTGTCCAGCATATGTGCTTAAGGCTGATGCGAGTAAGTTAGATGCAAGAACAAAAGTGATGCTGTTTGTAGGATATCCCAAAGGAACAAAAGGTGGTTTATTCTATATTCCTAAAGATCAGAAGGTGGTAGTTAGCACTAATGCCAGATTTTTTGAAGAGGACTATATTCTAGATCACAACCCCAGTAGTAAACTCGTACTAGAAGAACTTAGAGAAAAATCCACTACTCCTGTTACACCAGTGCAAGTAAATGCACCACAGAATACTGTACAAGATGTCACAGATGATGCACCTACACAGGTGGTGCCTCATCATAGTGGGAGAGTTGTGAGACAACCCTAGAGGCATGTGGGCTTAGGATTATCCTCTGATTTTATCCCAGGCACGCACGAACCAGACCCAGTGTACTACAATGAGGCTCTCCGATATAAAGATGTAGAATCTTGGCAGAAGGTAATGAAATCAGAGATGGGGGACTCCAATCAAGTCTGGGAGCTTGTGGACTTGCCAGATGGTTTAAAACCATTGGATGCAAGTGGATCTACAAACGCAAGAGAGGATCTGACAAAAAGGTTGAAACCTTTAAAGCTAGGCTTGTAGCGAAGGGTAAACTCAGAAAGAAAGAATCGATTATGAGGAAACCTTCTTCTCGGTAGCTATGCTTAAGACAATCTGGATACTCTTAGCCATAGCCGCTCATTTAGATTATGAGATATGGCAGATAGATGTCAAGATAACTTTCCTTAGCGGAAGTCTTGAGAAAACCATCTTCATGTAGCAACCAGAGAGATTTATTGCAAAAGTCCAAGAGCATAAGGTTTGCAAGTTTAAAAAGTCTATCTACGGACTTAAGCAAGGATCCAGATCTTAGAACATCCAATTTTGATGAAGTAATCCAGTCCTACGGATTTACTCAATGTCCGGATAAGCAGTGTGTATACCGCAGAAGTGACAAAAATGCAGTGGTGTTTCTTGTACTTTACGTAGATGATATTCTTCTTATTGGCAACAGTAAAAAAGCACTATCAGACGTAAAGGCATAGTTGTCTAAGTAGTTTAATATAAAAGACTTGTTAGAAGCTGGACATATCCTTGGGATCAAGATTATTCGAGATCGTAGGAAATATTCCTTAACGCTCTCTTCAGCTTCGTACAAAGACACGATTTTTGCTCGTTTTAACATGCAGAACTCCAAGAAAGGCTTTCTACCTTTCAGATACGGAGTGCATCTATCAAAAAAACAGTCTTCGAATACTGTTGAGGAGATAAAAGCCAGGAAGACAATTCCTTATGCATATGCAGTAGGAAGTCTCATATATGTAATGTTGTGTACGAGGCCTGATATTTGCTATGTTGTTGGCATGGTTAGCAGATATCAGAGTTGTTGAAGTAGAATACATAAGCTATGCTTGTATTGTACAGTTTTCCAGATTTATATATCGATTCGTGTTTCAGTCATATCTTGTTGTGCATTAATTGTCCATTTATATTATGTAAGTAGATGATGAGGTGTCTGGTGTGACACAGTAGATCTCATCATTGGTTGAAAGACATAATATATAAATGAGCTTCGTAACCGAGACAGTTTTGGACAAACTATCGGTTTAGGTTATTATGCGATTCGGATAATTTGTTTGTCTAAACTAATAGAATCATATAGATATGCCCGTGGCATATTGAACTTGACCTTTAGGAATGATTTGTCTTGTACTGATTTAATAAACAAATCGATCCTTGTATTCTATCTCTAAATCCCTAGACTCGAGCGGGCATGAGGATTACACATAATGGGTGAGGTCAAAAGTGGCCAATAGTCTCGGTGGGTGGGTGCGCGTGTTTAGTTACTTGGTGTGTTGCTGCTTGTCAAAAGGAAACCATGTACCGGTGAATCCGGGGTGATAGTGCTCCCGAGATGAGCTCGAAATGTTTATTATACTAAACCCGACCGGTGGACTTATGTCCAGTATAGTAAAAAGGTCGAGTGGTACTAGTCTCGAAATTAAAGAAGTTAATTAATTAATTTATCAGTAAATTAATTTTAATTAATGAGCACTATATCTTTGATATGGGGAGATTAATGAATATAATTTAATTAAGTTGTTCCGGAAGCAATTCTTGTGTAGGATGGTAATGCCAAAATTAATCCATTAGTGCTACGATTAATTTTGTAATGGGTTAATTGAATAGGTAGATTTAATTAATAAATTGGTTAATTATTCCTAAGAGTTAATTCAGTAATTAACAAAGTGGAATTATTTAATTAGTTCCTAAGGGTTAATTAAGTAATTAACAAAGTGGAATTATTTAATTAATTAATTAAGTCTTAAGTTTCAATTGGAATTATGAAATCCTGGAGATTAGGAATCTAGTAGGATTTGGTTTATCCTATCAGATTGGTTACCTAATTGGATTTGGAAACTAATTCATTACCTAAACCCATTAGGAAAACCAATCCTAAACCAACTTGGGGTCTCTCTTGTAACTCTATAAATAGACAAGGGATCAGCCATTCATAATACCCAACTCATAAGTTTTCAAGAAAGAAAATTGAAGAGATAAAATTCAATAGAGAGAAAATATTTTCTCTCTCCAAAATGAATTTTGACGAGCAAATAGGCGGATGGTTTTATTCATCAAGTGGCCAAAAATATTGGTCCAAAATACTAGCCCCGTGTGTTGCTTTCTCTCTCTCTGGGCAGTGCGTTTGCAGTACGTGCTAAAGAAGTATTAGAGTTGATTCATCCTGACTTCTGTGGACGTATGACGGTCCAGGCACGAGGGGGATATGAGTATTTTGTGACGTTCACGGATGACTACTCTAGGTACGGATATATATTTACCTAATTCGCCACAAGTCCCAATGTTTTGGCAAGTTCAAAGAGTTTCGGGTAGATGTGAAGAAGCATCATGGTAAGAGTATCAAGACACTGCGTTCAGATCGTGGTGGAGAGTGCCTGTCCCATGAATTTTGAGATTACCTCACTGAGGTAGGAATTCAGTCTCAGTTGTCTGCACCTGGCGCGCCACAGCAGAATGGTGTATCAGAAAGGAGGAATCGAACTCTTATGGAAATGGTTAGGTCCATGATGAACTATAGTGATTTGCCAAGTTCGTTCTGGGGATATGCCTTAGAAACGGCAATGTATATTCTTAATCTTGTACCATCTAAAACCACACTTTCAACCCCAGTAGCCCAGTCTAAGACATCTCAGAATTTGGGGGGTGCCCAGCACATGTGCTTAAGGCAGATACGGCTAAGTTAGATGCGAGAACAGAATTAATGCTGTTTGTAGGATATCCTATGGGAATGAAAGGTGGTCTATTCTATAGTCCTAAAGATCAGAAAGTGGTGGTAAGTACCAACGCTAGATTTTTAGAAGAGGACTACGTCTTAGACCACAAGCCCAAGAGTAAGATAGTACTAGAAGAGCTTAAACGAAAAACTACTAATCCTGATACACCAGCACAAGTAGATACACCACACACTGCAC
Organism: Knoxia roxburghii; assembly: GCA_030378225.1. NCBI lineage: Eukaryota > Viridiplantae > Streptophyta > Magnoliopsida > Gentianales > Rubiaceae > Knoxia > Knoxia roxburghii. The sequence goes on along the minus strand of CM059416.1, from coordinate 31,355,640 downwards.
ATGAGATCACAGATGATGCGCCTACACAGGTGGTGCCTCATCGTAGTTGGAGGGTTGTGAGACAGCTCGACAGGTTCGTTGGCATGGGAGAGGCCTCAGACCTAGTCCCAGGTGCGCCTGAACCTGAACCAGTTAACTACAATAAGGCGCTTCGAGATAAAGATGCAGAATCTTGGCGTAAGGCAATGATATCCGAGATGGGGTCAATGGACCACAATCAAGTCTCGGAGCTTGTGGACCTGCCTGATGGGTTTAAGCCCATTGGATACAAGTGGGTCTACAAACGTAAGAGAAGACCTGATGGGAAGATGGAAACCTTTAAAGCTAGGCTGGTGGTGAAGGGGTATACTCAAAAAGAGGGAACCGATTATGAGGAAACCTTCTCCCCGGTAGCCATGCTTAAGTCGATCCGGATTCTTTTAGCCATAGCTGCTCATATGGATTATGAGATTTGGCAGATGGATGTCAAGACAGCTTTCCTAAACGGAAGTCTTGAGGAAACCATCTTTATGCAGCAACTAGAGGGATTCATTGAAAAAGGCCATGAGCATAAGGTTTGCAGGCTTAAGAGGTCTATTTATGAACTTAAGTAGGCATCCAGATCTTGGAACATCCGGTTTGATGAGGTAATCTAGTCATTTGGATTTACTCAGTGTCCGGATGGGCATTGTGTATATCGCAGGTGTGATGGAAACTCAGTGGTATTTCTTGTGCTTTACGTAGATGACATTCTATTGATTGGCAACAACAAGAAAGTGTTATCAGACGTAAAGGCATGGCTGTCCAAGCAATTTGATATGAAGGACTTAGGGGAAGCGGGACATATCCTTGGGATCAAGATTATTTGAGATCATATGAAACGTTCGCTAACGCTCTCCAAAGCTTCGTACATAGACACGATTCTAGCCGTTTTAACATGCAGAACTCCAAGAAAGGTTTTCTACCTTTCAGGTATGGAGTGTTTCTATCTAATGAGCAGTCTCCTAAGTCTGTTGAAGAAATAGAGACCATGAAGACAGTTCCATATGCTTCGACAGTAGGAAGTCTCATGTATGCCCTGTTGTGTACGCGGCCTGATATCTGTTATGCCGTTGGAATGGTGAGCTGATATCAGAGTAACCCCAGGAAAGCTCATTGGGAGGCAATAAAATGCATTCTCAAGTATTTGCGCAGAACGAGGGACCACGTTATGGTCTATCAGGCGCCTGAGCTGGTACCCCGAGGTTACACAGATTCAGATTTCCAAGGCGACAGGGACAAGAGCAAGTCTACCTCAGGGTATGTGTTTACTCTAGGTGGTTGAGCCATAGTTTGGCAGAGTGTCAAGCAGAAATGCGTGGCGGACTCTACCATGGAGGCTGAGTACGTTGCCGCATCAGAGGCAGTGAAAGAAGCAGTATGGCTCAAGAACTTCCTAGTGGACTTAGATGTGATTCCTGGTTTGCAGAAGTGTATCACGATTTATTGTGATAATAACAGTGCAGTAGCAAACTCGAAGGAACCACGAGCCCACAAGGCTAGTAAACATATACAGCGCAAGTACCACCTGATTCGAGATATCATAAAGAGGGTAGACGTGGTCGTGGCTAAGATAGCATAAGAGGATAACCTTACAGATCCATTCATGAAAACATTGACTTCAAAAGTCTTTGAGGCTCACATGAAGGGCATGGGGATCAGATGCTTAAGAGAGCCTTGACAATTTTTCTAGATAGATAGCAGCAGATTGTATAAGGATTGTATGTGGTTGTCTACTTAAAACATAGCTTAAGTATTAGTGGGAGATTGTTGGAGTAGAATACATAAGCTATGCTTGTATTATACAGTTTCCCACATTTATATATCGATTCGTGTTTCAGTCATATCTTGTTGTGCATTAATTGTCCATTTATATTATGTAAGTAGAAGATGAGGTGTCTGATGTGACACAGTAGATCTCATCATTGGTTGAAAGACATAATATATAAATTAGCTTCGTAACCAAGATAGTTTTGGATAAACTGTCAGTTTAGATTATTATGTGATTCGGATAATTGGTTTGTCTAAACTAATTGAATCATATAGATATGCCTGGGGCATATTGAACTTGACCTTTAGGAATGATTTGTCTTGTACTGATTTAATAGACAAATCGATCCTTGTATTCTATCTCTAAATCCCTAGACTCGAGCGGGCATGAGGATTAGACATAGTGTACTTTGATCTACCAATGGATGAGGTCAAAAGTGGCCAATAGTCTCGGTGGGTTGGGTGCGCTTGTTTAGTTACTAGGTGTGCTGCTGCTTGTTGAAAGGAAACCATGTACTGATGAATCCGGGGTGATGGTGCTCCCGAGATGAGCTTGAAATGTTTATTATACTAAACCCGGCCGGTGGACTTATGTCCGGTATAGTAAAAAGGTTGAGTGGTACTAGTCTCGGAATTAAAGAAGTTAATTAATTAATAATTAATTTTAATTAACGAGCACTATATCTTTGATGTGAGGAGATTAATGAATATAATTTAATTAAGTTGTTCTGAAAGCAATTCTGGTGTAGGATGGTAGTGCCAAAATTAATCCGTTAGTGGTACGATTAATTTTGTAATGGGTCAATTGAATAGGTAGATTTAATTAATTATTCCTAAGGGTTAATTCAGTAATTAACAAAGTGGAATTTTTTAAATAATTCCTAAGGGTTAATTAAGTAATTAACAAATTTGAATTATTTAATTAATTAATTAAGTCTTAAGTTTCAATTGAAATTAAGAAATCCTAGAGATTAGGAATCTAATAGGATTTGGTTTATCCTATCAGATTGGTTGCCTGATTGGATTTAGAAACTAATTCATTACCTAAACCCATTAAGAAGACCAATCATAAACCAACTTGGGGTCTCTCTTGTAACTCTATAAATAGACAAGGGATCAGCCATTCATAATACACAACTCACAAGTTTTCAAGACAAGAAAACTAGAGAGATAAAATTCTAGAGAGAGAAAATAATTTCTCTCTCCAAAACGAATTTTGACGAGAAAATAGGCGGCTGGTTTTCTTCATCAAGTGGCCGAAAATATTGTTCCAAAATACTAGCCCCGTGTGTTGCTTTCTCTCTCTCTGGGCAGTGCGTTTGCAGTACGTGCTAGGTGCGGAGGTGATGAATTTTTTCAGCAGGTGGATTGTGGTGAGTAGCTGATCAATTGGCTTCCAGTTCGTCGCCCACACAACGTGAAGTCATAGTCTTGAGGCATACAAGAGAATCACCAGGTGCACGCTTCAAAGGTACTTTTCTAAGGTTCCGCTTTAATTAGAAAATTTTGTTGCGTGGTAAATCGAGCAAGTGCAAACCCAGATCCTATGTGGCAAATCATTCAAGAGTAGCCCTGGAAAAGTTTATTGGGAGGCTGTAAAGTGCATCCTCGAGTATTTGCACAGAACGAGGGACTAAGTGTTGGTCTATCAGACGCAAGTGCTTGTACCCCGTGGTTAAACAGATTTGGATTTCCAAGGCGATAAAGACAAGAGTAAGTCTACCTCTGGGTTTGTGTTTACTTTTGGACGTGAAGCCATAGTTTGGAGGAGTGTCAAGCAGAAATGCGTGGCGGACTCTACCATGGAGGATGAGTATGTTGCAGCATCAGAGACAGTGAAAGAAGCAGTGTGGCTTAAAAACATCCTAGTAAACTTATACGTGATTCCTGAGTTATCGAGATCAATCGTAGTGCACTATGATAACAATGGGGCAGTAGCCAACTCAAGATAACCACGAGCTCAAAAAGTAAGTAAACACATAGAGCGCAAGTACTACTAATACGAGAGATCGTTAAAAAAGGGGACGTGGTCATGGAAAAGATAGCATCAGCAGACAACCTTGCTAATTCGTTCACAAAGACATTGACTGCTAAAGTCTTTGAGGCTCATGTGGAGGGCATATGAGTTAGATACTTAGTTGAGCCTTGAAATTTCTCTAGACATTAGTATAGCAGTAGTAAAATTCAGATTTGCTAGTGTAATATTACTTTTAAAGCACAACTTTAAGTATTTGTTAGAGATTGTTAGTTTTGAATACTGAAAAGCTGAGCTTGTATGAAAAACTATTTCCCATTTATATTGAGTTAAATGTTTCAGTTAATTACTATGTGTTTTACATATGTGGTCCTATTATATCTAGTGACTACTTGATGAGATGCCGGGTGTAGCACAGTAGATCTCATCGTTGCTTGAAGTCTTGATATATAAATTAGGCTCGTGGCTAAGAGAGTTTTGGGCATACTGTCGGTTTAAGCCATTATGTGATTCTGAGGTTAGTTGATCCAGACTAATTGAATGATGTAGGTATGCCTGGGGTATATTGAGCGTGACCGTTTAGGATTGAATTGATTTGTATTGTTCATAGTTTATTCAAACCTTGTATTCTATCTCTTAATCCCTAAACGAGAATAAGCTCGAGGATTGAGCATTGCGTAGTTTGATTTGCCAAATAGTGCAGTCGCTTAAAGCCTATAGTCTCAGTAGGTTGGCTACGCGTGTTTAGTTGCTTGGTGTGTCGTTGCAAGTCGAAGGAAACCACGTAGCGGTGCGTCCGGGGTGATGGTGCTCTCGAGATGAACTTGAAAGGTTTATTATACTAAATCTGATCAGTGGACTTTATGTCCGGTATAGTAATAAAGTCAAGTGGTACTTGTCTCGGATAATAAGAAGTTAACTAATTAATTAATCAATAAATTAATAAATTGACGAGCACTATATCTTTGACATGGGGAGAAAAAGAATTAATTAATTAGTGGTTCTGGAAGCAATTTTGGTTTGAGTAGTGATTTTATAATTAATCCGTTAGTGGTACGATTAATTATGTGGTGAGTTAATTAATAAAGTAGAATTAGTTATTTAATGATTTAATCCTAAGGGTCAATTAGTAAATTGACAAGGTGCAATTAATTAATTAAGTCTTAAAGTTCAATTTGATTTAGAAAATCTAAAAATTAGGAAAATCTAATTGGATTAGGAAATCTAATTACATTTGGTTACTAATTAGATTTGGAAATTAATTAGATTTGGAAACTAATTAGAATTTGGTAATTAGTGATTCCAAAGCCCATCAAAAAAGGCTTAACTCAAGCCCCCTTAAGATCTCCCTTGTAACTTTATAAATAGATGAGAGATTAGCAATAATCAAGACACACAACATAATTCTTTGGTTTTATCATTCAAGAAACTAGAGAGAGAAAACCTGGAGAGAGAAATCAAAAGTTTTTCACTCTCGAAGTTGGTTTTCTTCAAGCAAGCGACGATGACTCTTCCTAAGCTTTGGCCGATAATTTTATCTGGCAGCAGTAGCTGGGAGTCGAGCATCGGTGTTGGTGGCGCCTGGTCTTGACGCGCGGTAGCAGTTCGGGTTCTGGCGGCGCGTTGTTTTCATGTGCAGCGTTAGTGGATAAACTGATTTTCCGGTGAGCTATTTTTTTGTGAAATTTCTGATCAACTGATTCGTTGGATCGTTGCCCACACAACGTACAAATCTCATCTAAGAGTCGTACAAGTGATTACTTAAGGGACATGCTTCAAGAGGTCAATTTCTATCTTTTTGTTTTTATTAGTTATCTTAAATTTGTATGCGTGATAAAATAGAACTAAGATCCGGTGCTCGTGTGATATTTCAAAAGGGTTTGAATTATATTACGCGAGCATTCAGGTTTGGTTTAGAATCTTCGACTCTGGAATGCATAGCATGAAAGTGAGATTTTTGACCGGGCCATGCCAGATAATTCCTTCAGTAACCCGTTTAATTAAATCAATCAACCACCTACCCACTATTCATCAACCTAATTAAATTTAAAAACACTCAACATATATTTCATACATCTTTTGTTCTTTTTTTTTAAATCTTGCAAGAAAAAGATCTATTGAAGTAATTGTTGATAGTTGATTTTTCGGCTCAAGTCTTCACCACAGAAAAAGGGGACTGAATTTTTCAAGGTGACTAAAACATACATTTTTACTTATAATAACACCATTGAAAATTTAAATATTTGGTTTAACCATAACATCCTTACACCATGACATCAACATAAATTTTATCAATTCAAATTCTTCATAATACAACTAAAATCCAAGTCAATCCAACCAAAATAAATCAATTCCAAACATAATTAAAATTAGAAAGTTTAAATGACAAAATACCATAATAGGAAGTCGTTTTGAACTTTTGATTTGTGAATTTGAAAGTTTCCTCAATTATTAAGGTTATAAAATTTAATTTCAAAAAACTTTTTTCTTAACGGGTTCATGTGTCAACCCTAGCCCAACCTGTTTATTATACATGTTGAAAATCTCAACCCTAACCCTCTTTTGCAGTGTCGTGTTCTTGTCGGGTTGTCGTGTCGTGTCAGTAATTTCCAGCCCTACCTTTTAGTCACGCCCGTAGCTCGTGTCGGTGGTGGTTTTTTGATGCTCACGTCTGCTAAGTGTCACTTGAGGGTCTTCGATAAAAATTACCGTACACTGGCTATGTTGACACATGCATCAAATGCTAAAGTTTTGGGACATCATCTTCCTCACGGTCATTTGACAATGGTGTTTGCTGGGCGTCACAATGTCACGGCCAGTTGACGCTGTCGTAACTAAGCCATGATCACCTCACTTCATCTTTGTCCTTGTCATGTCAAGGAGACGGTGTTGTGATCTGACGTCTACTGGTCACGTTCATCAACTGTTGGAGTCAGCTAGACGTCATGTGTCTCACGTCAAGGAGAAGTTGTCATCTGCTAGATGTGCCCTTTGCTACTTTGAACTTCATCAAAAAGTCTGCAACTCTATTCTAGAAACTCGGTCCTTAGTGTGGTTTTCTACAGTCTTAACTTTTGGTGTTTGTGCCCTAGTGACGGTAATGTATTGACATTAGTTGTCTGATTGATATAATATCAAATGATTTTTCCGTCTGATTAATATAATATCAAATGAGTTAATTTCATATGTTCAATATTCTTGTGTATATATAAATGATGAAATGATCTATGTACTTGAACATTGGCTTATAAATGAACCTTTACAATGTTTTGGTTGTGAAATCCCTTAAGCCATAAAATGTTATAAGTACAAAACTATCCCTAATCGATTATTGGCTTCGAAACGTCAATATGATAAGACTAGTGTGTGCTTTAGTGTTGGTAGAGTTTCACTAGCCATGATGTAGTGACATCAACTAAAGACATAAATGAATATATTTGGAAACATATCATTGGATTGATCTGCCAAAAGAAACACTCCATGGATTGTTTAGATCATGAGTGATTCTTTTGAGTAGTACTCGTACTAGAATCCTTAGACTAAAAATCACTACATGGTCTTAGGTGAATAGTAGTGTACTTTGAAATGCACCAAACGAGGCCGTAACAGGTTGCCAAATACGGGTATGATTGGGTATGCTATAAATCATGCTAAGACATGTGAGTGAAGTGATGGGACTACAAATCTCTCTTAAGTGAGAGATGATATCTTGGCCACTTGATAGTGAACTGATAAGTGCATGGCAGTGCCCAAAGAATGATAACCGTTATCATTTTTCTTGATGAAATCAGTTTCACTAAGAAATCAAATAAACATTAAGCTAAATAATGATGATGGTTCCATGTCTTATGCAAAACAGGATATCAATGTAGAAGATTGTATGTAGTATGCTCGGAAGGTTATGTTGAATCACCATTCGACCCTCCATTCTTAATTGGGTAGTCATTATGTCTTGCTAGAGACCACTAATGACTTATGGATTTATATATTAAATTTATTTATCCATTGCCAATTTGGAATGGGCCTACATGATCGCACATAAGAGAGTTCGATGATACAGAATAAATATTTTTGTCTGCACTAACTGTAATTGTTATACTTAGAAAATTAATATTTAATTAAATAGTTTAATTAAATATTATTGAAAAGTTTTGTGTATTAATTAAAAGTTAATTAAGTACCAAGAAACAATTGGGAAACACTGATAAATCAAGAGATCTATTTGCAATTGAGGTTCTTGACCCATTAGGCTAATCCATGGATCACTAGGTTAATCCATGGTTTTGGTAAAACCCAAGTCAGTAGAAATTAATATTCTAAATTAAATAATATTATTTTCTTTTACTGATTTTCAGTATCTGAGGGTTCTATACATCCTAGGAATATACAAGTGAACAAATAAATGGTTTTGAAAGACACCAAGATTATTTCCCAAGATTTTTCTCTCTTCCACATGGAAGAGAAAGGCTAGCACAAATTCTGTGAGCTCTGGTGCTTGAGAGTAGAGTAGTTCTTCGAGGAAGAATTTTTTGGTGGTGATCAACAGTCTCAGAGAGAAAAGGTTTGGACTAACATCAAATAGGATACAGACGGGGCAACCGATTATGCTTTGAGGGTAAGTTTTAGAAGCTTTGAACGTATAATTAAAACACTAAAATCAGATTAGACATGAATCCGCTGCGTGGAAATTTTTGAAAACCATGCCTTAGATCTTAACAACAATTGTATCAGAGCAAGGCTCGATTTTACTGTTAAAGATTAAAATTAATTGAGAAAAAACATAAGGTTTGTTTTCGAAAATTAATTTTTCTTTGCCTCATTGAATGGCTCGGTCGGTTTCTGGAAAAAGTTTCAAAGAAAAAAAATACTATTTCTCTTGGAGTCTGGGCCAAAAAGGTCCAGCAGTTTAAGTTTTGGCATTTGGTGTTTTGGCTGGAAATTGTTCAATAAAGGATTTTTCTTTCTTCTGGTTATTTTAGCAATTGTCCGAAAAGCGGAACCATGGGTTTAAAATAAAAAAAATTGTGATCGAAAATCTGGGATTTGGGGTTTTCGTTTTTGTTAAAGGAAAAGTTTATTTTTTTGCCTTTTGGTTTGCGTTTTGCCAAATTATTCACCAGAAACTGGGTTCAAAATCTGCCAGAAATTCAAAATCGTTTTTTTTTCTTTTTGAATTTTGTTTTGGTTTTGATTTCTATTCTGGATTTTATTCTTACGTTTGGTCAGAATTTTGAAAAGTGATTTAGGTGTTAGACGCCGGAAAAACGAGTTCATGTTATGGGTTTGTTGTTTCACCGGAGAACTGAGCCGTTTTGGCCGGAACTTTAAAAGGGTTTTGAGTTATTGCCGGAAATAAAATTCACGAAATGGTTGGTTCCATTGAATCTTCTTTCGATTTTTCAGAAAAAAATGATTGAATTTTGGTTTTCTGAGTAATGTTATCTCGCCAGAAAAACAGGCCTCACCGGAAAGGTTCTGGATGGAGGCTTACGTTATTTTTCCTAGCTGGAAGTCATTCCGGACGCAACATGGTAAAGAAGGTCACGATCGGAGAGATCAGAGGAGACACATAACAGAGGGAAATGACCGGCAAAAGTCATCGGGAAGTCCAGGATCCCAGAGGTCTGTAGGGGAAGAAAGGCGGCTGGGGCAAAAAAAACCCTAATGGGTGATTTTACTAAAACGTCCCCGTCGCCTATAAAAGGGTTGGGTCAACCCAACCGGTGAAAAAATCGAGTTGGGTTGGCCCAACTCGTTTATTAAAAGGGTTAAGAATATGAACCCAACCCAACCTTGTTAATAAACAGGTCAACCCAACCCAACCCGTCTAACCCATTTAATTAAATAGGTCACCCATAACCCGCCAACCCGTCAACCCTCCGACCCGGCTAATATATTTTAATCATTTATTTGAAAATATAAATCATTTTTTAAAGTCATTCGTTCGTTGCTAATAACAGAAACAAAACACATATAAACAACTGATTAGTATAATAAACTTGTCTATATTATTATATATATGCTTGCTCATGAATTCACTCACATATACATATATTATATATATACGTGCTTGATGGCAAAATGAAACTTATACTGAGCATTTTCATATGCTTGAGCTTATACTGAATCAGTCAAAGCCAGGGTGCTAGCAGTCTTGCTCCGAGGATTTTAAGTCAATTTCATAAGCAAAACAAACAGAAACAACATCCTGCTAATATTACCAACCAAAGAAGGACCTAAACACTAGGGGTGTACACAGTCCGGTTTGGCCTGTTTGAAAGTAAAAGTATAGGCCAAACCATAATATACGGTTTCAAAATTTTTCAAACCGGCCAGGATAAAAATCAGTTTAAATTTTTCCACCACGTCTCATAACACTAGCACCACGTCCGGAAACGTCTACATCCATTCATGTGAATTGAAGGGCTTGGTTTTGGAAGACGACAGACAGAGAGAATGAAAAAGAAAAGTGAGTGTGAGAGAGACGGCGTCGGCTGCTAGCCTGCTATGCTATTCTTCATATATATATAGTATATATATTTAAATATATATTTTTGACTGGTTAAACGGGTTAACCCGTGAACCCGTCGGGTTGACCTGACCCAACCTGTTTTTTAAACGGGTTGAAAATCTCAACCCAACCAATTTTTTTCCCGTGTTGGGTCTTGAAGGGTTCACGGGTTGGGTCAAAAATTGCCACCCCCATATAAACCCTATTGGTTGAGAGAGGTGGCAGGGGCTGAAGCCCTAAAGGGCTGGAACGACCAAAATGCTCCTGATGGGGCAGAAACCCTAAAGGGGCAGATTGTTTTAAAATAGTTTTAAAATTATAGAATGGCCCCTGAATTTTGTATCCTCTCCAAACCCTATCCCAGAATTTTAATCTAATTACCAAATAGCCCTAAAATTTTCAGAAAATATTTTTTTCTGAATTTTAAATTTGGTAAGATTTTCATTTAAATTTTATTGGATAAAATTAAATCTTATCAGATTTTATCTTCCGCTTATTGAACACCATTGTGGGTACAAAAAATATGTATTTCTTGATCCCATTCCTTGAAATCCTCAGACCATTCGGGGTTCCCTCTAAAACGAGACATGGAAGGGAGCTACTCCGAAGAAGTTCCGGGGGTTACGAAGGAAGCTTCTAGCTCATATTGTTCATGGGTTGAGAACAGGAATGGAATTCTATGAGATATAATCTACATTGTTCCTCAGTAGCTCAGCGGTAGAGCAAGATAGACCCTGGAACTTCAAAGGCCAAGAAGGAGCCGATTATTCCACAAGGAAAGTAGCCAGTCTCTCAATTAGAATCAGGAATTCAAGGCCTATATGGGCAAGGTTTTTTCCAGGGATCATCATCGATGAATATTCGATTCTTTCTTAAACTTAAACGCGGAATCTACTAACAACAATTCAATTCTTTATTTGTTCATAGAAAAAATATAGATTCATTCGGACTGTCATTACTCATTTAATATACTATTTACTACGTATGTATATACGTTTTTCCTGATAGCGGGTGGCATGTATAGGACCAACTGGCGTATTGGTCATAGCCTGAAAGATATTTTAGAATGCTAAAAAATACACTCATTTCTGAAATAGAAAACAAAGGTTCTATTAAGTCTGACCCATAGTGATCATTTATCAAAGAATGACTCTGGTTATCAAATGATTGAAAAACCATGAGCAATTTACTAACGACACTTAGTTGACATTCATAAAAAGGATCTAATGAATTAGCTTTTTTCGTTTTTTGTTGTTCGTATAAACCCAATGCTTACCAAAATCAAACTCATTATGAAAAATCGCGATCTGGTGATATAACGCAAGGCCTTCCAAAGGTGGAACATGTATTAGAAGTTCGTTCGATTCATTCAATATCGATGAATCTAAAAAAGAGGATGGGGATTCATTTAGTTGTTGACTAAGATGGATATTCCCTAAACAAGGAAAGCTATGAATGCTGGAAAGCTTGTCTCGTGTAGGGCCAGGAAGGAAAGTTGGCCGAAATGGGCACTAAATACTTTTCGAGAAATTTCCTCCAAAAACTAATAGATAAAGACAAACAAGGGTTGAATGTGCCCCTCTACCATATCTGTACAAATAGAATAGCCAATTTATACAGAATGGTCAAGGGGGACCCCCGACCCCCGATCGTAGAATAGAGGCCTTTTCGAACAGATAAACAAAAGAGACTCAACAACAATAGGGTACTATTAGAAAGTCAGAGCCCTATTGATTTCCTATACGGAAATTGGGCTCTATTTCCCTTGACTAAGAAAAGGAAAACTCAAATGGTAGTTTTCAACATTTCTATTTCCTTAAATGATCATAGAAACGGTAACGACTATTTATAGTAGACTTCCACAAGCAAGGTTAGAAAGTCTCAATTCTTTAGGGGCTGTCTAAGCCCGCCTTACCCGGATCCTAAATCGATTAAGTTACACCCTTTTTTTTGAACTAGATTCGGTTTATAGGGTCTTTCTGTCCAGGTGCAGGTAGTTCGCATCTTCACAGACATGTCTATTTCACCGAGCCTCTGTCCGAGACAGTGCCCAGATCGTCGCGCATTTCGTGCGGGTCGGAACTTACCCTTATTTTAAATTTGAGATAGGATTAAATTGGGTTTAAGATTTTCATCCTATTAGAATATTTAAAATTTTAATTTTAAATAATTATCTTAATAAGACTAGGATAATTAGTTAATATTTAAAATTTCAATTTTGAATATTTAGGATAATTAGATAATAAATAAAATAATTAATTAATGAGATTAGTTAATTAGTTTATTTATGCTTTTATATTATTTATTTATGATTTCAAATTTAAGTGTTTAAATTGTGAAATGCATACATAATCATAATTATGTGAATATGTTCATCATTTGACTAAAATGAATGAACAAGGGGATTGATTAAAATTGATCATGACACGATCAATTTTAATAGTGTAAGAGTTACACAATCTTTTAAAATTGATTGACTTAATTAAAAGGGCTTGTATGAAGCACTTGTATTTTATGTGTTTTTCATGCATGAATTGGACTTTATTTATTTCTTTTAAATTGGTTTAATTTGGGGCCTGCGAACCTATTAGAATCTATTGTAATAAAATAGATTAGAAGTTAGGCCCAACAGAGGTGGCCCAATGAAGACCAAGTATTTTAAAAGAAATTGTAATAGACTAGAAGCCTAATTTATTGCAATTTATTCTCTTTATATATTTTGTGAATGAAAAAACAAAATTCATGTTAAGCCATTTAAACTAAATCCCTAAAACCTAAGTCATATAATTGTTTCCATACTTGGGGGCTCGTCAAGCATCGAACATCTGATATGAACCGCTTGGGGTGACCAGGCGCCGTCAGGTTTTCTTTGTGAGGCTTGTTATCACATAATGTGGTGCCCAATTTTATCACTACCACTAAAGGTGGAAAACTGTTTGGGTTTCTATTAATGTGAAGTTTCGAGGGAACGTTTGACTTCCAAAAATTAAAAACTTGAGGCATAAAATTACTTCCATACTTGGGGGCTCATCAAGGCATCAAACATCTGATATGAACCGTTTGGGGTGACCATGGGCAGTTAGGTTTTCTTCGTGAGGCGAGTTGTCACATAATACGGTACCAAACTTTATCACTACCACTGAGGGTGTAAAAATGTTTGGGTATCTATTAATGTGAAGTTTCGAGGGATGATTTGACTTATGATGATCGGTCCTAGGTGTGCAACCCAACGGTTGACTAGGATGTGGTTTTTGCAATGATAGGATGGTGTCAAACATTTGGAATGTTCATCCTATCACCGAAAAGCTGCATAGTGATGCAATTGGAAAGCGTTATGTTGCATGAGATGCGATTTGAACATTGCCTACCAAAAGGGCCCGATCCCTACAATACTTGCCCAAGCAAGATTGGGCTTTGGTTCTTTGTGAATTTTCGGCCTACAATCTAGAACCAACACAAAATTGTATGGGATTTCAATTTTGGCTATTGTGAAAATGTTTTAAAAACTCATTATGACATTTTGCATCATTTTATTATAGATTCAATGGCATCACATAACACCACACGTTTTTAATCATTTTCAGAAAGAAACATTCTTGAAAAATATATGAGGGTTGGTAATATCTATGTTATAGAAATTAATCTCTCTATGTCTGCATCATGGGTATTGGATACCGGATGTGAGTCTCATATATGTGCTAATGTACAAGGTTTGAGAAATAGAAGGAGATTGAGCATAGGTGAAGTTGTTCTCCATGTCGAAAATGGAGCAAGAGTTGCTTTCATTGAAGTCGGGGATGACACTTTGGCCTCACACTCGGGTCTGAATGTTATCTTAGAAAACTGTTTCTATGTACCTGCTTTAAGCAAAAACATTATCTCAGTCTCTTGTCTTCATAATGTGGGATTTCGTTTTATTATTCAAAATAATTCGTTATCCTTTTATCAAGGTGATGTATTGTACGGGGTTGCAAATTTACGAAACAGCCTATACATCTTAGACTTGAACCAAGAAAGACCAGTTTATAACATAAAAAAAGAAAGCAAAGTCAAATGCAAACGAAATTAGTCCAATGTACCTTTGGCATTGTTGTTTAGGCCATGCAAATGAGAAGCTAGTTCAAAGACTTCATAAGGATGAAGTGCTGGGGTCATTTGATTTTGAATCATATAACACATGTAAACCCTGCTTACAATGCAAAATGACAAAAAGTCCATTCAATAAGAAAGGGGAAAGGAATAGTGAGCTATTTGTTAATTTTAAATACTAAAAAACTATTGATTCTATAAAAAACTAATATCCACGGTTTGCATATCGATTTTGTTTCAGTATTAATTGTTACTTTATATCTTATGCATAGATAATAAGGTGTCGGGTGTAGCAAAGTAGATCTTATCATTGGTTAAATTTATGATATATAAACAGATGCTCGTAACTGAGATAGTTTGAACATACTATCAGTTTAGGTTAGAGTGTGATTTGGATAATTACATTATCTAGACTAATTAAATTATACGGATATGCCAGGGGCATATTGAGCAAGACCTATTTGGGATTGAATTAACTTGTACTGATCGGCGTAGTTAATTTGATTTTAGTATTCTAATATCTTAATCCCTAGATTGGAGCGGGCATGAGAGTTAGATATCGTATGCTTTGAATTTCCAAAGGGTGCGGTCAATTGAGGCCTAAATCTCGGTAAGTTGGGTATACGGTGTTTGGTTTTTTTGTGTGCCATTTCTAATCGAAGACATCAATGTACCATTTCGCCGGGTTGATGGCGCTCCTGAGATGAGCTTGAAAGGTTTATTATACTAAATCTAGCCAGTGGACTTTATGTCCGGTATAATAAGAAAGTCAAGTGTACTAGTCTCGGATACGAAGAAGTCAATGAATTAATTTGTCAGTAAATTTATGAATCGACGAGCACTAGATCTTTGATGTAGGGAGATATAAGAAGAATAAAGTGAGCACGAAATAATTCATTTTTTGAGTGGTAGTGCCATAATTATGCATTTGACTAATCGAGAAAGTGAATTAATTAATCCTAATGGTTTAATTAATATTTAGTTGACTAATTGGTTATACAAAATAATCTTAAGGGTTCGATTAAATTTAATTAACAAAGTGGGTTAAGAAGTTAATTCGAAAGGTTCGATTGGAGTTGATTAGTATAGGAAAGACTAAGGGGTCAACAAAAGTCAAACATTAAGGCCCAACTCAAAAGCCCACTAGGTCTCCCTTGAAACTCCTATGAATAGCTTAACTTAGGCATTTAGAAGACATAAGAAACCTTGTAGGCAAAGTTACCTCCTTAGAGAGAATGAAGAGCCTAGAGAGAGAACTTCATCTTCTTCGCTTAGTTCTTTCTCGAAGTCGGTTTCTAGTTCCTTCTTCTTCAAGAACTCAGCCCACAAATCATCCTAGAAAACTCTGGAGTCGCAGCCAGTTCTCAAGTTGCCATGAGTCAACGCCGGAACGAGTCATTGCCGCGCCGTTAGCATTTTTTTGCGCCGAGCGGAAGTCCAGCGATCGACCACCATTTTCCATGGTTTTGTATTTTTGTCGTATTGATCCTTTGTCTTGTTCTTTTGGGTTCACCAAAGTCTAGATCTACGGGCAAAAAGCTTTTCCTAGCAAGTTTTATTTAGGCGGTGTGGGTTTTCAGATTAGGATAAGGCTTTCGAGCTGTTTCAGATTTGGGCAGATTGAGTTTTCTTGAAGTAGGTTTCGTTGGATTTCTTCATATTTTGCTTTAGCCATCCCGTGGACATTTACCCACTCAAATTCAGGATCGTTTGGAGTTATTCTCGAGACTCTTTAGTGGATTCACAACTCAAGACCCGATTTTCTTTATTTGCGAGAGACACACTTCAAAGGTATAATCTTTAAAGGTTTCCACTTTAATTTAAAGATTCAATTTTTTCTTTTCATTTTAATAAATTTAACTAGTATAAGCCTAGATCCGTTAAGGGGAAATGATTTTAAGCCTGAGCTGAATCGAAAGTCTCTGATTCTAGAATGCATAACACAAAAGTGAGATTTTCGGTTTAGCCCAGGCTAGATCTATTTCCTTCAAATTGGTATCAAAGTGAGTGTTTTGTCTTTATACTTGTTTGATTTATTACACGGCTTAGTTTTGGCTTTGTTATTTTTGCATATTAACAGGTGGTTATTATTCCCGGCTATTATGGTTTTTATTTTCATTCATAAACCCCATGACATGTCTGGGCTCATTTTATTTTCAATAGAAATTTTTGTAATAGTAAAAACCACGAGCTAAAAGCCGTGTAGGATTAGATGAATCTTGTAGTAGAATTTAATCTAATGTTGTCTTCTTTAAACTCCTAAAACGCCTTTGTATATAGGAATTTATGTATTACGACGAAGATGTTATTTTGGGTAGCTCATATTCGTGAGTTTTGGTTTATCGTAATTTTTAGTGATTCCTAATTACGTAGAAATTTGAGAAACTCGAACGAATTGAGAGGAATCCAAATAACGAGTGGGAGCGACGCGACGGGATGTGTCAACAAGACCTCAAAGGAAGCGACGATAGAGAAGGCCATAATAGTTGAAAAATATTTAATTATGTATTTCCCATTTTATATCTGTTTTGTTGCGTGTGTGTTTTCATTTTTTTATGTATGAGCAAAAACAAACCGATTTTTTAAATACGTCAATTAACTAAGATAGATTATTCGCATATTAAAACTCTAACGGTTTCATTGGTGCGAATATTCAAAGTTAAGATATTACATGTTGAAATGTAAAAATCCTCAACTTTAAGAAACTAAGTGGGAGCGGGTTGGTTAATATTCCCATGGCCTCCATTACGAATTCATATGTGATATGAATAGACCTACGCGTTGGCCAAGGGCCTTCCTCCATGCGGATAAGTCTTTCAATCCATAAGATCACTAGATTGAATTTCTAAAGGGATGACTATATTGAGTTTAATTGGAGAACCTTGTGACACCCTTTCTGCTGAGGCGCATTAGTATCCTAAATAACAAACTTAGAAGTCACGTAATGGCATACACTTAGTGTACCATTTGTAGTTTTCCTCCCGAGAGGTCACGATACTTATCCGTACTGCTAAAATCACCGACTATTAATTTTATTGATCAAAGGATCGTTGGTCAGATAGTGAAATTAATGAACTTAGGTTCTCCTCAAATGAATATGGACTAGCGTAGACGTTCACCCGCATGACCTGTGTAAATCCCGATGTCAGAGGTGTTGGTGGAAAATTATATTGTTTTGAGGTTATCAATATTTTAAAAAAAGACAAAATACTGAAACTTGACTATTTTATTTTTCTGTTTGTCGATATGTCGTTTAATCCACTTGCTGTCATTTTGAACCAAAACAAACTCACCGGTCCTAATTACATTGATTTGAAGCGTAACCTGGATATTGTCTTTACTGCTTAGGGTTACAAGTACGTGCTTATTGAGGTGTGTCCTGAGACACCCAGAGATGATGCCACCCCTGAGGAGAAGGAATCATATACGAGGTGGAAGACAACTGATGAGATAACCAGGTGCCACATCTTGGCTTCTATGTCGAGTGTACTATAGCACCAGCATCAGTTGATGACCTCAGCCTATGATATGATGACTAATCTCAGGGAGATGTTTGGGCATCAGGGTCGGGCAGCCAGGCAGTCAGCTATGAGTGCCAAGATGGCTGAAGGCACCCCAATGGGAGATCATGTGTGCTTAAAATAATTAGCAACTTCAATGAGATTGAGGTACTGGGAGGCGAGATTGATTATGAGTCACACTGTGACATCATCCTCTAGAGCTTACCTCCTAGTTTTGAGCAGTTTCGGTTGAACTATAACATGAACAAATATCAGTATACTTTACCCGAGCTCATGACTGCGTTAGTGTCTCCCGAAGGCCTCTTCTCTGAGAAGAAGCAAGCTTTGGCTACTATTGGACCTTCAGGTTCCTCTGCTGGGCCAAAAGCCAGGAAGCTTAAGAGCAAGAAGGGCCAGAAAATAGGTGCTAAGCATGGACCCAAAGGTGTTGTTGCCAAGAAGCCCAAACTGAAAGAAAAGTGCTTTAAGTATGGCAAAACAGGACATTTGAAGTTAGACTGCCCAAAGCTCAAAGGTATGAGCAACTTCGCTTTTGTTACTAAGATGTGTTTAGCGGTGATTCCCATAGATACTTGGTGTGTGGATTCATGAACCACTTATCATGTTTGTAGTTCTTTGTAGGGGTTTCAAGTGACCCGACTACTTAGAGATGACGAGTTGCAGGTGTACCTTGGCGATACTACCAGAGTATCAGTTGCTGCAGTGGGAGTTGTTTGTCTTTGTTTTTCAGACTCTGTTTTATTATTGAGAGATTGTCTTTATGTACCCAGCTTTAGAAAGAACTTACTTTTAGTTTTTAAGATGCTTTTGGATGGTTATAAGTTTGTTTTTTTTGGATGTTTTTGTTTTTATTAAAAAGAACAAGAAACTTATATGTTCTGGTGCATTGGTTGGTCAATGATGGGTCTTTGGACACAATAGATATTAACAGCTTTCCGACCTGTGAGTCCTGCTTAGAGGGTAAAATGACCAAGAGGCCTTTTAAGGCAAAGGGGTATAGGGCCAAAGAGGTTTTAGAGTTGGTTCACTCTAACTTGTGTGGGCCTATGTTAGTTCAGGCTAGAGGTGGTTATGAGTATTTTGTGACATTCACAGATGACTACTCTAGATATGGATACATTTACTTGACGCGCCACAAGTCTGAATGCTTTGGCAAGTTCAAAGAGTTTAAGGCAGATGTGGAGAAGTATCATAGTAAGAGCATCAAGGCCTTGCGATCTGATCACGGTGGCGAATACCTCTCTAGTGAATTTAGGACCTATTTTTCAGTTGAGAGAATTTAGTCCTAGTTGTCTGCATCTGGTACACCCCAGCAGAATGGTGTAATAGATAGGAGGAACATGACTCTTATGGACATGGTTAGATCGATAATGAGTTATAGTGAGTTGCCCAATTTTTAGTTTTGGGGATATGCCTCGGAGATAGCAGTTTATCTTCTTAACTTCATACTATCTAAGTCTGTCCTTACGACCCATGTGGAGTTGTGTGTTGGAATTGAATACATAAGCTATGCTTGTGTTGCACTTCTTCCCCGTAATATATTGATTTATATTTTGGTTATAATTAGTTGTGCATTAATTGTCCATTTATATTATGTAATTAGATGATGAGGTGTCTTCTGTGACAAAGTAGATCTCATCATTGGTTAAAAGACATAATATATAAATGAGGTTCGTAACTGAGACAGTTTTGGACAAACTATAGGTTTAGGTTATTATGTGATTCGGATAATTGGTTTGTCTAAACTAATTGAATCATATAGATATGCCCAGGCCATATTGAACTTGATTTTTAGGAATGATTTGTCTTGTACTAATTTAATAGACAAATCGTTCCTTGAATTCTATCTCTTAATCCCTAGACTCGAGCGGGCATGAGGATTAGACATAGTGTACTTTGATCTGCCAAAGGGGTGAGGTCAATTGTGGCCAATAGTCTCGGTAGGTTGGGTGCGCGTGTTTAGTTACTTGGTGTGTTACTGCTTGTCGAAAGAAAACCATGTACCGGTGCGTCCAGGGTGATGGTGCTCCCGAGATGAGCTCGAAATGTTTATTATACTAAACCCGGCAGGTGGACTTATGTCCGGTATAGTAAAAAGGTCGAGTGGTACTAGTCTCGAAATTAAAGAAGTTAATTAATTAATTTATCAGTAAATTAATATATTAACGAACACTATATCTTTGATGTGGGGAGATAAATGAATTTAATTTAATTAAGTTGTTCCAGAAGCAATTCTGGTGTAGGATGGTAGTGCCAAAATTAATCCGTTAGTGGTATGATTAATTTTGTAATGGGTTAATTGAATAGGTAGAATTAATTAATTGATTAATTATTCCTAAGGGTTAATTGAGTAATTAACAAAGTGGAATTATTTAATTAATTCATTAAATCTTAAGTTTCAATTGGAATTAGGAAATCCTGGAGATTAGGAATCTAGTAGGATTTGGTTTATCCTATCAGATTGGTTGCCTAATTGGATTTGGAAACTAATTAATTACCTAAACCCATTAGGAAGACCAATCCTAAACCAACTTGGGGTCTCTCTTGTAACTCTATAAATAGACAAGGGATTACCTATTCAAGACACACAATTCATTCACAAGTTTTCTAGAGAGATAAAATTCTAGAGAGAGAAATTTCTTTCTCTCTCAAAGTCAAATTTTGGAGCTAAATTGCGGCTGGCTATTGGGTTTTTGTTGGTCGAATTTCTTGCCTTCAATTTCCAGCTGCGTGTGTAGCTTTATCTCTCTCCGGGCAGTGCATTTACAGTACTTGTTAGGTGCGGCGGTGCTGGATTTTTCTAGCAAGTGGAGTTGCGGTCATAGCTGACCAATTGACTTCTGGATTGTTGCCCACACAACAAGAAGTCATAGTATTGAGGCATACAAGAGAATCACCTATGTCGCGCTTCAAAGGTATTTTTCTAAGGTTCCGCTTTAATTAGAAATTTTTGTTGCATGGTAAATCGAGCAAGTGCGAACCCAGATCCTATGTGGCAATCCTTTCAATTCGTATCAGAGCCTGGTTTTGGGTTTTGGTACTTATTCGATTTATTGCATGGTTTTATATGCAGGTGGTTAAGAAATCCCGACTATTATGGTTATGTTTATATGGGTTTTAATTAAACTCCTGGACATGTCCGGATTTAATTTTATTATGAATGTTTGTAATAGTATAACCACGTACTGGAAGCCATGTAGGATTAGATTAAATCTGTATTAGGATTCTTTCTTTGTAATTTCGATTATTTTCCTAGACAGCCTTGTAGTAGGAAAATTGATTTTTGTAATCGAAGGCATTATGGTAGGCAACATGAATTCGTGGGTTTTGGGTTATCGTTAATTCGTAGAAAAGAAGACCAAATAGATTGGGAAAAGCGAAGTAGGAGGTGACGACAGGAGGCGGCGTCGGCGATGACCGCCGGCAGCAGCCGCCGCTGGCAACCACAGCAGACAGCACAGCTGCCGCGTGGCGGCAGGAGACGGTGCCGGCGATGACCGCCAGCAGCAGCTGCCGCTGGCAACCACAGCAGACAGCACAGCTGTCGCGCGGCATGGCAGCGGGGCGTACGCGCGCAGCCCAGTTGGGCATGCTATGCAAGTGCAGCCCGTTTGGGCTCCATTTTTGGCCCGTTTTTCCTCCAGTTTTCATTTTTTGAAATTCAAGACTCTCTCCATCGAGTGACGTGACGGGACGGGAGATCAAGGCAGAAGATGGATGCAATTAAAACCATAATAGTCGGGGAATTTATTTTTTGTATTTATTTCTCGTAGTTATCGTTTCAATTTTTATGCTTTATTTTTATGCTGTATTTTAGATGCATTATTTAAAGCATGACTGGTTTTATGGTTGCACATAACTTAGGTTTAGTTAATTGCATGTTAAAATCAGAAAAAACCCTCAATTTGGAAATCTAAATGGGAGCGGGTTCTCATAGCCACCATTACGGGTTCATATGTGATGTGGGTGAACTTGCGTGTTGGCGATGGGGCCTTCCACCATTCGGATGAGTCCAACCCCGAGATCGCTAGACTGTGAACTTCTGAGTAAGATGACTAGAGCGAGTTTAACTAGGAGAAATGCGACACCCTCTCCATCTGAGGCGCACTATCCTGAGGTAACAAACTCAGAAGTCACGTAATGGCATACACTTAGTGTACGATCTACAGTATTCCTCCCGCGAGGTTACGCTGATTATTTGTATGGCTGAAAGCACCGACTATTAGCTATATTGATCAAAAGATCGTTGGTCAGATAGTGTAGTTAATGAACTTGGTTCTTCAAAAACGAATATGGTTTAGCATAAATGTCCACACTGCGTGGCTTGCGAGAATCCCTGTGGATGAGATGTTGGTGGATTATAATTATTGTTTTGAGGGAAGTCAATAATTAATAGATTTCATGTTTTCCAAATTCTAGGCTAAATAACTGAAACATTGTTTGTTTATTTTCAAGTTTAATCGATATGGCATTCAACCCTTAGCTGCTATTTTGAAAGACAACAAATTAACTGGAACAAATTATGTCGATTGGAGTCAGAACTTGGACATTGTCCTAACAGCTGAGCAGTATAAGTTCGTGCTCACCGAAGTATGTCAAGAAGTGCCTGATGAGAACTTTACCCAAGAGAATAGGGATGCCTATGTCAGGTGGAGGAAAGTGGATGAGATGGCACGGTGCTACATTTTGGCTTCTGTGTTAAATGTGCTACAACATCAGCTTCATCCCATGGTCTCCGCCTTCAACATGATGGCACACCTGAGGGAGATGTTTGCACATCAAGGCAGGACTGTTAGGCAGGCAGCCATGAGGAAGTTAATGAACACCAAAATGGCTGAAGTCGGATCGGTGATAGATCATGTTTTCCACATGATGAGCAACATCAATGAAATTGATGTGTTGGGAGGAGAAATCGACCCAAAAAGTCAGATAGATATTATCCTCCAGAGTCTACCCTCTAGTTTTGAGCAGTTTCAGGTCGACTATAATATGAACCAAAGGGTTTTTACTTTGACCGAGCTCTTGATTGATTTGGTTGCGGCTGAAGGCATCTTCCACGAGAAGAAGCAAGCTTTGGTCACAGTAAAAGGTTCGAGTTCTTCTTCTGGGCCGAAAGGCAAGAAGAATAAGAAGAAGAAGAACGCCAGGAAACTTGCCGTAAAGCAAGACATTGTGAAGAAAAGCAGGCCCAAGGGCAAGTGCTTTAAATGCGATAAAGCAGGACACTTGAAAGTGGATTGTCCAAAGCTCAAAGGTACGATTGTTTCTGCCCTAATTACTGAGACATGTTTAGCAATGATTCCCACAGATACTTGGTGTGTGGATTCAGCGCCACTGACCATGTTTATAATTCTTTGCAGGGGTTCCAAGTAACCCGGAAGCTTAGAGAGGGCGAACTGGACATCTACATGGGCGACACTACAAGAGTGTCAGTAGAAGCAGTGGGAGTTGTCAATTTAGTTTTTGAAAATTGTAGTTTAGAATTAGTAAATTGTCTTTATGTACCGAGTTTTAGAAAGAACCTGATTTCAGTTTCTAAACTCATAAAGAATGGTTATAAGTTTATTTTTCTGATAACTCTGTACTTATTAGAAGAAATGGAAAACATATTTGTTCTGGTTCATTGGTTGACAATTTATTTGTGGTTAATTCTAACTCCCCTGTTGCGCAAAACATAGAGATAGATAGCTCAGTATCTAACATTAATAAGAGGAAGAAACCTTCTGAAATGAATCAAACCTATCTTTGGCATCTCAGGCTAGGTTATATAAACCTTAGTAGGATTCAGAGGTTGGACAATGATGGACCTTTAGGTTCATTAGATATTGACAGCTATGCAACCTGTGAATTTTGCTTGGAAGGTAAGATGACCAAGAGACCTTTTAAGGCAAAAAAGTTATAGAGCTAAATAAGTATTAGAATTGATTCATTCTGACTTGTGTGGACCTATGACGGTCCAGGAACGAGTGGGATTTGAGTATTTCATGACATTCACGGATGACTACTCTAGGTACGGGTACATTTACCTAATGCACCACAAGTCCAAATGTTTTGGCAAGTTCAAAGAGTTTCGGGCAGATGTGGAGAAGCATTATGGTAAAAGTATCAAGACACTGCGTTCAGATCATGGTGGGGAGTACATGTCCCATGAATTTTGAGATTACCTCACTGAGGTAGGAATTCAGTCTCAGTTGTCTGCACCTGGCACGCCACAGCAGAATGGTGTAGCAGAAAGGAGGAATTGAACTCTTATGGAAATGGTTAGGTCCATGATGAGCTATAGTGATTTCCCAAGTTCCGCGCAATGAAAGTCAGTTTTGAGCGGTAGTTCCATAGTTAGTCTGATAGTGGTATGACTAATTATGTATTTGACTAATCGACAAAGTGAATTAATTAATCATAAAGGTTTAATTAATACTTAATTGATAAATTGGATTAAGAAATTAATTCTATATGAATTAATTAATCCTAAGGGTTTGATTAAATTAAATTAACGAAGTGGGTTAAGAAATTATTTCGAATGGGTTGATTGGAGTTTATTAGTCTATGAATGACTAAGCGGTCAACAAAAGTCAAATTAAAACTCCCAACTCAAAAGCCCACTAGGTCTTCATTAGAGCTCCCAATAAATAGAAAACTTAAGGCAAAGAAACATTAAGGAAGTCTTGCAAGACAACTCTTGCTTTCTTGAGTGAGAAGGTTCTAGAGAGAGAATTCCTCCATCTTCAAGAATTCTTTCTCAAAAACGAACTAGATTTCTCGCTTGCTCGAAGATTGGATTCAGCCCAAATGGATTAAACACACAAGCTGCCCAGTTTTTGTTGGCCGAATTTTCCAGTTTTTTAGCCCAAGCTGCCCAGTTTTGTTTTCTCGGTTTTCATGAAGAAAAAATCCAATCTTTGCACATTTGATTCGGCCTTTTCATTGTGTTGATCTCTCTTTTGGTGATCCATGATGTGGGCTGTCTAGATCACAGCAAAGAAAGGATTTTTAGATCGATTTTGGTGATGTACTTTTCGTGGGCAGCAGCAGTTTAATCGGATCTTTTGGGCAGTTTTGAATCCGATTTTTGGGAGACTTTCTCTTGGGTTTTTGTGGGCTTTGCGAGTAGACTTCAATAGATTATTGCGCACACAATATTCGAAGTTTACTTGGAGTCATCTATTGGATTTCGGTGGTAATCGCAAGGAAAGATTTGGTTTTTCTTATTGCGTTGGACTTCACTTCAAAGGTATAGCCTTTAATCCTTTCGCTTTTAATTAAAGGTGTAATATTTGTGCATTAGATGTCGATTTAATAAATTAAATAAGTACAAGCCTAGTTCCATTCATGGGAAAATGAATTTCAGCCTGAGCTTTGTCGAAAGCTTCCGATTCTGGAATGCATTGCACGAAAGTGTGGTTTTTGATTTAGCCTGGGCTTGTTCTGTTTTCCTTCAAAATGGTATCAGAGCGAGTGTTTCGACTTTATACTTGTTTGATTTATTACACGGCTTTATTTTGGCATTATTATTTTTGTCAAAATATTTAAACAGGTGGTTATTAGTTTCCCGGCTGTTATGGTAGAATTTTATTTTTCATTCATAAACCCCGGACATGTCCGGGCTCGTATTTTTTTGAATGGAAATGTCTGTAATAGTAATAACCACGAGCTGGAAGCCGTGTAGGATTAGAAAAATCTTGTAGTAGGATTTGATCTAATCATGTCATTTTTAAATTCCTAGAAAAATGCCTTTGTATATAGGAATTTATGTATTATGACGAAGACGTTATTTTGGGTAACTTATATTTGCAGGTTTTGGTTTCTCGTAATTTGGGTGATTCCTACTTATGTAGAAAACCGAGAAAACCCGGGTGAATCTAGAGGAATCCAAATAACGAGTTAGAGCAACATGACGGGATGTGTCACCGAGGCATCAAGGAATCAATGATAGAGAAGGCCATAACAGTAGGAAAATATTATATATTTAATTTCCCTTATTTATGTCTTTTTGTTGATTGTGTGTTTTTTGTTTTATTTTGCATGAACGACAACCAAACCAAAACGTTTTAAAAGTAAAGTGCAATTAACTAAGGTAGATTATTCGCATATTAAAACTCCAACGGTTTTATGGGTGCGAATATCCTTTGTTAAGATATTGCATGTTAAAACGGAAAAATCCTCAAAGTTAAAAATCTAAGTGGGAGCGGGTTGGTAAATATCCCCATGGCCTCCATTATGGATTCATATATGATGTGGGTTAGACCGACGCACTGGCTAAGGGCCTTCTTCCCTACAGATAAGTCTTCAACCCCGAGATATCACTAGATTGAATTTCTAAAGGGATGATTATAGCAAGTTTAATTGGATACAGTTGTGACACCCTCGCTAACCGAGGCGCATTAGCATCCTAAGTAACAAGCTTAGAAGTCACGTAATGGCAAACACTTAGTGTACCATTTGTAGTATTCCTCCTAAGAGGTTACGCTGCTTATTGAGTACGGCTAAAATTATCGACTATTAATTTCATTGATCATAAGATCGTTGGTCAGATAATGGAATTAATGAACTTCGATTCTTCTTAAACGAATATGGATTGGCGTAGACGTTCACCCAACGTGACATGCATTAATCCCAGTGTGAGAGATGTCGGTAGGAGAATGTATTGTTTTGAGGATATCAATGTTTTTCAAAAAAGTATACTGAAACTTGACTGTTTATTTTTCAGTTATTGATATGTCATTCAACCGGATAGCTGTCATTTTGAATCAGAACAAACTTACGGGTCCAAATTACATTGATGGAAAACGTAACCAGGACATTGTCCTTACCGCTGAGGGTTACAAGTACGTGCTCACTGAGGAGTGCCCCCCTAAGCCCAGTGATGATGCCACCCCTAAGCAGCGAGAGCCATATACGAGGTGGCAGAAGGCTGATGAGATGACCCAGTGCTACATCTTGGCTTCTATGTCGAGTGTGCTGCAGCATCAGTATCAGTTGTTTACCTAAGCCTACGATATGATACTCAACCTCAGGGAGATGTTTGGACATCAGGGCAGGGCAGCCAATCAGTCAGCTATGAGGAAACTTATGAATGCTAGGATGGCTGAAGACACTTCAGTGAGGGATCACGTGCCGGACATGAGAAGAAGCAAGCCTTGGCTACTGTTGGTCCCTCAGGTTCCTCTGTTGGGCCCAAAGTAAGGAAGCAAAAGAGAAAGAGAGGCCAGAAAGCAGGAGTTAATCATGGACCCAAGGCGGGCATTGCCAAGAAGCATAAGCCGAAAGGCAAGTGCTTAAGATGTGGCAAATCAGGACATTGGAAAAATGATTGCCCAAAGCCTCGAGGGGTTCCAAGTGACCCGGCTGCTTAGAGATGGAGAGTTGCAGGTCTACCTTGGAGATACTACCAGAGTTTCTATTATTGCAGTGGGAGTTCTTTGTCTTTATTTTTCAGACTCAGTTTTACATTTGTGAGATTATTTATATGTACCCAGTTTTCGTAAGAATTTACTTTCAGTTTCTAAACTTATTTTGGATGGTTATAAGTGAGCTTTTTCTGATGGATCTGTTTTTATTAGAAAAGGCCAGAAGCTTATATGTTCTGGTACATTAGTTGACAATCAGTTTTTAATCAAGACATACTCCCAGTAATGCAAAACATAGAAACTAATAACTCATCACCGAATCATAGTAAGAGAAATGAGTCTTCCCCTTTGAATCAAACTTATCTTTGGCACCTGAGACTCGGTCACATCGACCTTTGTAGGATTCAAAGGTTGGTCAATAATGGGCCTTTGGGATCATTGGATATTGATAGCTTTCGGACCTGCGAGTCCTGCTTGGAGGGTAAAATGACCAAGAGGCCTTTCAAGCCAAAGGGGTATAGGGCCAAGGAGGTTTTACAGTTGATTCATTATGACTTGTGTGGGCCTATGTCAGTTCAGGCTAGAGGTGATTATGAGTATTTCGTGACTTTCATGGATGATTACTCTAGATATGGATACATATACCTGATGCGCCACAAGTCTGAATGCTTTGGCAAGTTCAAAGAGTTTAAGGCTGAGGTGGAGAACCATCTGGGTAAGAGTATCAGGGCCTTATGATCTGATCGCGGTGGCGAATACCTCTCTAGTGAATTTAGATCCTATTTGTCGGAGGAAGGTATTTATACCCAGTTGTCTGCACCTGGCATACCCCAGTTGAATGGTGTAGCACAGAGGAGGAACATGACTCTTATGGATATGGTTAGATCGATTATGAGTTATTGTGAGTTGCCTACCTCATTTTGGGGTTTTGCCTTAGAGACAACGTGTTATCTCCTTAATCTCGTGCCTACAACACCCCTAGAGTTGTGGACTGGGAGAAAGCCTTGTCTATGACATCTCAGGATTTGGGGTTGTCCAGCACATGTACTCGAGGCAAATGCAGGTAAGTTAGATTCGAGATCAAAGGTTATGCTGTTTGTAGGATACCCCAAAGGAACGAGAGGTGGTCTATTTTATAGTTCTCAGGATCAGAAAGTGGTGGTGAGCACCAATGCTAGATTTCTTGAGGACGACTATATTTTAGATCTCAAGTCAAGCAGCAATGTAGTATTGGTAGAGCTTAGAAGTCAGTCCATTATTCTAGATACATAAGTATAGGAAGACACACCGCAAGAGACTGCACACACTATCACAGGTGATGCTTTTACACAGGTTGTGCCTCGTCATAGTGGGAGGGTTGCTAGATAGCCCAAACGGTACATAGGTTTGGATAAGTCTTCGGACTTTATCTCTGGCGCTTATGAACCAGACCCAGTTAGCTAAAATGAGGCTGTACAGGATAAAAATACAGATTCTTGGCAGAGAGAGATGATTGCTGAGATAGGTTCTATGGACTCAAATCTGGTCTGGGAGCTGGTAGACCTTCTTGATGGGTTTCAACCTATTAGGTGCAAATGGGTCTACAAGTGAAAGACAGGATCTGACGGGAGGGTTGAGACCTTTAAGGCTAGGCTTTTGGTGAAGGGGTATACTCAGAATGAAGGTATCGATTATAAGGAGATCTTTTCCCTGGTAGCTATGCTTAAGTTGATCCGGATTCTCTTAGCCATAGCTGTTTATATGGACTATCAGATTTGGCAGATGGACGTCAAGACAGCTTTCCTTAATAGAAGTCTTGAGGAGACCGTCTTTATGCAGCAACCAGAGGGCTTCATTGTTCAGGGCCAAGAGCACAAGGTATGCAGGCTTAGAAGGCCTATTTATGGACTTAAGAAAGCATCCAGATCTTAGAACATCCATTTTGACGAGGTTATCCAGTCCTATGGATTCACTCAGTGTCCGGATGAGAAGTGTGTTTTTCGCAGGCGTGATGGTGATACTGTTGTGTTCCTCATACTTTACGTAGATGACATTCTTCTAATTGGCAATAGTAAGAAGGTGTTGTCAGACGTAAAAGTATGGTTGTCCAGGCGATTTGATATGAAGGATTTGGGAGAGGCTGGATATATCCTTGGGATTAAGATTATTCGAGATCGTATGAGGCATTCTCTTACTCTTTCTCAGGTATCCTATATAGACACGATTCTGGCCCGTTTTAACATGCAAAACTCCAAGAAGGGTTCACTACCTTTCAGGCATGAGGTGCATTTATCTAAGCAGCAGTGTCACAAGACTGCTGAAGGGATAGATGCCATGCAGGCGGTACCCTTTGCTTCTGCAGTGGGTAGTCCCATATATCCTATGTTATGTACAAGGCCTGATATTTGTTTTGCCATTGGCATGGTTAGCAGATATCAGAGTAACCCTGGGAAGGCTCACTGGGAGGCAGTAAATGCGTTCTAAAGTACTTGCGCAGGACAAAAGATTAAGTCCTAGTTTATAGAGCACAGGAGCTTATACCACTGGGTTACACAGATTAGGACTTTGAAGGTGATATGGACAAGAGTAAGTCTACCTCCGGGTTTGTGTTTACTCTATGAGGTGGAGTCATAGTATGACAGAGTGTCAAGCAGAAATACGTGGCGGACTCCACCATGGAGGCTGATTACGTTGTTGCATCAGAGGCAGCGAAAGAAGCTGTGTGGCTCCGGAGCTTCCTGATGGACTTAGATGTGGTTCCTGAGTTGCCTAGGTCTATCACAGTTTACTGTGATCACAATGGTGCAGTTGCAAACTCGAGGGAACCACGAGCCCATAAGGCAAGTAAACACATAGAGCGCAAGTACTACCTGATACGAGAGATCGTAAAGAGAGAAGACGTGATCATGGCCAAGATAGCATCAAATGACAACCTTGCAAATCCTTTCACAAAGCCATTGACCTCATTGGTCTTTGATAGACATGTTGAGGGCATGGTAGTCAGATTCTTGAGGGAGCCATGTGAGTGAGCTTAAAGGTGTTCTGTAGATTTCATTATGACAGCAGTGTAATAGCGGGTTGGACAGGTTTTTTACTTCTTAGCATAGCTATAAGTATTAGTGGGAGATTGTTAGTTTTGAATATAGAAAAGCTATGGCTTGTATAAAAAACTAAAATCCACAGATGACATATCATTTTGTTTCAGTATTAAATTGTTCCATTATATCATAGAACTAGATAACGGGGTGTGGAAAGACACAGTAGATACCGTTATTGGTTAAAGTATTGATATATTAAAAGTATGCTCGTAACTGAGATAGTCTGAACATACTATCGGTATAGGTTATTGTGTGGTTTGGGAATTGGTTTATCTAGACTAATTAAATCACACGGATATGCCCGGGGCATATTGAGCACAACCAGTTTGGATAGAATTGACTTATGCAGATCGGCGTAGTCAATTCGGTCATAGTATTCAGTCTCTCGATCCCGAGATACGGATGGGCATGAGAGTTGGATGTCGTATGCTTTGATTTGCCAAAGAGTGCGGTCAATTGAGGCCTATATCTCGGTAGGTTAGGTATGCGGTGTTTAGCTTCTTACGTGCCGCTGCTAGTCAGAGGAATCCACGTACCGGTTTACCGGGTTGATGGTGCTCCCGAGATAAGCTCGAAAGGTTTGTTATACTAAACCCGGCCGGTAGACTTTATATCCGGTATAATAAAAAGGCCCAGTGGTACTAATCCCGGAAACCAAGAAGTCGGTAAATTAGTTTGTCAGTAAATTAATAAACCGACGAACACCAGATCTTTAATGTGGGGAGATAGAAGAAAATATAGTGGCGCGATGTAAAGTCGTTTTTTAGCGGTAGTTCGATAGTTAGTCCGATAGTGGTACCACTAATTATGTATTTGACTAATCGACAAAGTGAATTAATTAATCCTAAAGGTTTAATTAATATTTAATTGACAAAGTGGATTAAGAAATTAATTCTATATGAATTAATTGATCCTAAGGGTTCGATTAAATTAAAATAACAAAGTTGGTTAATAAATTAATTTGAATGGGCCGATTGGAGTTGATTAGTCTAGGAAAGACTAAGCAGTCAACAAAAGTCAAATTAAAAGGCCCAACTCAAAAGTCCACTAGGTCTCCATCAGAGCTCCCTATAAATAGAAAACTTAAAAACAAAGAAACATTAAGGAAGTCTTGCATGACAACTGTTGCTTTCTTGAGTGAGAAGGTTCTAGAGAGAGAATTCCCCCATCTTCAAAAATTCTTTCTCAAAAACGAACTAGATTTCTCACTTGCTCGAAGATTGGATTCAGCCCAAATGGATTAAACACACAAGCTGCCCAGTTTTTGTTGGCCGAATTTTCTAGTTTTTTTGCCCAAGCTGCCCAATTTTGTTTTCTCTGTTTTCATGAAGAAAAAATCCAATCTTTGCACGTTTGATTCGGTCTTTTCATTGTGTTGATCTCTCTTTTGGTGATCCATGATGTGGGTTGTCTAGATCACGGCAAATAAAGGATTTTTAGACCGATTTTGGTGATGTACTTTTCGTGGGCAGCAACAGTTTTGGCAAAAAGGGGCAGCAGTTTAATCGGATCTTTTGGGCAGTTTTGGATCCGATTTTTGAGAGAATTTCTTATGGGTTTTGGTGGGCTTTGTGAGTAGACGTCGATAGATTATATCCCACGCAATATTTGAAATTTTCTTGGTAGCATCTATTGGATTTCGGTGGTAATCGCAAGAAAAGATTTGGTTTTTCTTATTGCGTTGGACTTCGCTTCAAAGGTAGAATCTTTAATCCTTCCGCTTTTAAATAAAGGTGTAATCTTTGTGCATTTGATGTCGATTTAATAAATTTAATAAGTATAAGCCTAGATCCATTCATGGGAAAATGAATTTGAGCCTGAACTTTGTCAAAAGCTTCCGATTCTGGAATGCATTGCACGAAAGTGAGGTTTTCAATTTAGCCCGGGCTTGTTCTGTTTTCCTTCAACATGGTTTCCTTTCGACAAGTAGCAGCACACCAAGTAACTAAACACACACACCCAACCTACCGAGACTATTGGCCACAATTGACATCACCCATTAGCAGATCAAAGTACACTATGTCTAATCCTCATGCCCGCTCGAGTCCAGGGATTAAGAGATAGAATACTAAGAACGATTTGTATATTAAATTAGTACAAGACAAATCATTCTAAATGGTCAAGTTCAATACGCCCTGGGTATATTTATATGATTCAATTAGTTTAGACAAAACAATTATCCGAATCACATAATAGCCTAAACTGACAGTTTGTCTAAAGCTGTTTTTGTTATGAACCTCATTTATATTATTTTTAACCAATGATGAGATCTACTGTGTCACACAAGACACCTTATCATATAACTACATAATATGAATGGACTAATAATACACAAAAAAATATAACCAAAACATAAATCGATATATTAACTGGGAAAAAGTACAATACAAGCATAACTTATGTATTCAACTCCAACAATCTCCCACTAATACTTAAGTTTTGCTTTAAGTATACAACTACATTCAACTCATGTACAATCTGCAACTATATATCTACAAAAACTGTCATAGCACCCCTAAGTATCTGATTCCCATGCCCTCCACGTGAGCCTCAAAGACTTTTGAAGTTAATGTCTTCATGAACGGATCTGCAAAGTTATTCTCTGATGTTATCTCAGCCATGACCACGTCTTTCCTCTTTACGATATCTCCTATCAGGTGGTACTTGCGCTGTATATGTTTACTCGCCTTGTGGGCTCATGGTTCCTTCGAGTTTGCTACTGCACCATTGTTATCACAATACACCGTGATACGCTTCTGCAAACCAGGAATCACATCTAAGTCCACTAGGAAGTTCTTGAGTTTTACTACTTCTTTCGCTGCCTGTGATGCGGCAACGTATTTAGCCACCATGGTAGAGTCCGCCACGCATTTCTGCTTGACACTCTGCTAAACTATGGCTGCACCTCCCAGAGTAAACACATACCCTGAGGTAGACTTGCTTTTGTCCCTGTCGCCATGGAAATCTGAATCTGTGCAACCTCGGGGTACCAGCTCAGGCTCCTGATAGACCAACACTTGGTCTCTTGTTCTGCACAAATATTTGAGAATGAATTTTACTGCCTCCCAATGAGCTTTCCAGGGTTACTCTGATATCTGCTTAAAATGCTGACGGCATAACAGACTTCAGGCCTCGTACACAACATGGCATACATGAGACTTCGTACTGCCGAAGCATAAGGAACTGTCTTCATGGCCTCTATCTCCTCAACAGTCTTGGGAGACTGTTCTTTAGACAGATGCACTCCGTGTTTGAAAGGTAGAAAACCTTGAAGGAAAACAGAACAAGCCCGGTCTAAATTGAAAACCTCACTTTCGTGCAATGCATTCCATAATCGGAAGCTTTCGACAAAGCTCAGGCTCAAATTCATTTTTCCATGAACGAATCTAGACTTATACTTACTTAATTTCTTAAATTGACATCTAACGCATAAAAATTAAACCTTTAATTAAAAGCAGAAGGATTAAAGGTTATACCTTGGAAGCGAAGTCCAACGCAATAAGAACCACCAAATCTTTGATTGCGATTACCCTCAAAATCCGAAAGATAACTCCAAGAAATCCCGAATATTACGTGGCCAATAATCTAACGGGATGTGCTATCAAAGCCCACGAAAACCACAAAGAAAATCCCTCGAAAAGATTAAATCTACCCAACAGATCAAACCTTTAAACCAAAAAATTGTTGCCCACTACTTTTCTCGCCAATAAAATCGAACCCACTTTAACTCCGGTCACGATCTGGACAACCGGGATTGTGGATCACCAACCCAAGGGAGAGATCAACACAAACCCAGCTGGATCAAGCACCTTGGAGTGATTAGAAGCAGCTGCCGAACTGCCCAAATGAAGAACTAAAAATCCGGCCAACAAAAAAAAAAAAAAAAAAAAAAAACTGGGCAGAATTTCGGCCAAAAATGTGAAGAATCCGGCGAAAAGAAATGAAATCCAGCAGTGGGCACACTCAAAAATCGATGGTCTATCTAAAAGTTTGATCTTTGAACTTAATCTAAATCAAAAGTGAGATTCCAAGTTCGTTTTTGAAAGAAACCCAAGAAGGAAGGAGAATCTCTCTCTAGAACTTTCTCACTCAAGGAAGACAAAGTTGTCTTGCAAGATTTTCTTAAGTTTCTTTGGCCTTAAGCTTTCTATTTATAGGGAGCTCTTAAGAAGACCTAGTGGGCTTTTGAGTTGGGCCTTTTAATTTGACTTTCGTTGACCGCTTAGTCTTTCCTAGACTAATCAACTTCAATCAACCCATTTGAATTAATTTCTTAACCCACTTCATTAATTTAATTTAATCAAACCCTTAGGATTAATTAATTCATACAGAATTAATTTCTTAATCCACTTTGTCAATTAAATATTAATTAAACCCTTAGGATTAATTAATTCACTTTGTCGATTAGTCAAATACATAATTAGTCGTACCACTATCGGACTAACTATAAAACTACCGCTCAAAAATGACTTTACATCGTGCCACTATATTTTCTTCTATCTCCCCACCTTAAAGATCTAGTGCTCGTCGATGTATCAATATACTGACAAACTAATTTACCGATTTCTAGGTATTCGAGATTAGTACCACTCGACCTTCTTATTATACCAGACATAACGTCCACCGGCTGGGTTTAGTATAATAAACATTACGAGCTCATCTCGGGAGCACCATCAACCCGGCGAATCGGTACGTGGTTTCCTCCGACTAGCAACGACACTAAGTAGCTAAACACCGCATACCCAACCTACCGAGGTATAGGCCTCAATTGACCGCACTCTTTGTCACATCAAAGCATACGATATCCAAGTCTCACGCCCGTCCCAATCTCAAAATTGAGAGACTGAATACTAGGACCGAATTGACTATGGTGATAAGTATAAGTCAATTCTATCCAAACTGGTCGTACTCAATATGCCCCGGGTATATCCATGTGATTTAATTAGTCTAGATAAACTAATTTCCAAACCATACAATAACATATACCGATAGTATGTTCAGACTATCTCAGTTACGAGCATACTTTTTATATATCAATAGTTTAACCAATAACGGTATCTACTGTGTCTTTCCACACCACGTTATCTAGTTCTATGATATAATGGAACAATTTAATACTGAAACAAAATGATATGTCATTTGTGGATTTTAGTTTTTGATACAAGCCATAGCTTTTCTGTATTCAAAACTAACAATCATCCACTAATACTCAAAGCTATGCTAAGAAGTATAAAAACTGTCCAACCCGTTATTACACTGCTGTCAAAATGAAATCTACAGAGCACCTTTAAGCTCCCTCACATGGCTCCCTTAAGAATCTGACTCACATGCCCTCCACATGTCTCTCAAAGACCTTTGGGGTGAATGGCTTTGCAAAAGGATCTGCAAGGTTGTCATCTGATGCTATCTTGGCCACGATCACATCTCCTCTCTTTACGATATCTCGTATCAGGTGGTACTTGCGCTTTATGTGTTTACTCGCATTATAGGCTCTTGGTTCCCTCGAGTTTGCAACTGCACCATTATTATCACAGTAAACTGTGATAGACCCAGGCAACTCAGGAACCACATCTAAGTCCATCAGGAAGCTCTGAAGCCACACAGCTTCTTTCGCTGCCTCTGATGCGGCAACGTACTCAGCCTCCATGGTGGAGTCTACATGCATTTCTGTTTGACACTCCGCCATACTATGGCTCCACCTCCTAGAGTAAACACAAACCCAGAGGTAGACTTACTCTTATCCATATCACATTGAAAGTCCGAATCTGTGTAACCCAGTGGTACAAGCTCCTGCGCTCTATAAACTTGGACATAATCCTTCATCCTGCGCAAGTACTTAAGAATGCATTTTACTGCCTCTCAGTGAGCCTTCCTAGGATTACTCTGATATATGCTAACCATGCCAATGGCAAAACAAATATCAGGCCTTGTACCTAACATAAAATACATGAGACTACCCACTGCAGAAGCATAGGGTACCGCCTGCATGGCATCTATCTCCTCAGCAGTCTTGGGACACTGCTCCTTAGACAAATACACCCCATGCCTGAAAGGTAGTGAACCTTTCTTGGAGCTTTGTATGTTAAAACGGGCCAGAATCGTGTCTATATAGGATACTTAAGAGAGTGTCAGAGAACGGCTCCTACGATCTCGAATAATCTTGATCCCAAGGATATGTACAGCCTCTCATAAATCCTTCATATCAAATTACCTGGACAACCATGCCTTTAAGTCTGATAACACCTTATTACTGCTGCCAATCAGAAGGATGTCTTCTATTTAAAGTACGAGGAACACCACTGTATCACCATCATATCTGCGCACCCGCACACTGAGTGAATCCATAGGACTGGATAACCTCGTCAAAACTAATGTTTCAAGATCTGGATGCTTGTTTAAGTCCAAAAATGGACCTCCTAAGCCTGCACACCTTGTGCTCTTGGCCCTAAACAATGAAACCCTCTGGCTGCTGCATAAAGATGGTCTCCTTAAGACTTCCATTAAGGAAAGATGTCTTGGCGTCCATCTACCAAATCTCATAGTCCATATGAGCAGCTATGGCCAAGAGAATCTGGATCGACTTAAGCATAGTTACCAGGGAAAAGGTCTCCTCATGATCGATACCCTCTTTTTGAGTATACCCCTTCACCACAAGCCTAGCCTTGAAGGTCTCAACCCTCCCGTCAGATACCTCTCTTTCGCTTGTAAACCCATTTGCACCCAATAGGTCGAAACCCATCAGGAAGGTCTACCAGCTCTCATACCTGATTTGAGTTCTTAGAATCCATCTCAGCAATCATCGCTCCCTGCCAAGAATCTGCATCTTTATCCTATAGAGCGTCATTGTAGCTAACTGGGTCTGGTTCATGAGTGCCAGGGATAAAGTCCAAAGACTCACCCAAACCCATGTACCTTTCGGGCTGTCTAGCAATCCTCCCACTACGATGAGGCCCAGCCTGTGTAAGAACATCATCTATAATAGTGTGTGCAGTCTCTTGTGGTGTGTCTTCCAGTACTTGTGCATCTGGAATAATGGACTGACTTTTAAGCTCTTCCAATACTACCTTGCTGCTTGACTTGTGATATAAAATATAGTCCTCCTCAAGAAATCTGGCATTGGTGCTCACCACCACCTTCTGATCCTATGAACTATAAAATATACCACCTATCATTCCTTCGGGATAGCCTACAAACCGCATAACCTTTGATCTCGAATCTAACTTACCTGCATCTGCCTCAAGCACATGTGCTGGACAACCCCAAATCCTGAGATGTCTTAGACTAGGTTGCCCAGTCCACAACTCTAGGGGTGTTGTAGGCACAGATTTAGATGGCACGAGATTAAGAAGATAACACGCTGTCTCTAAGGCATAACCCCAAAACGAGATAAGCAACTCACTATAACTCATCATCGATCTAACCATATCCATAAGAGTCTTGTTCCTCCTCTCTGCTACACCATTCTGCTGGGGTTTGCTAGGTGCAGACAACTGGGTTTGAATACCCTCCTCTGACAAATAGGACCTAAACTCTTACCCAGATGGTTCTCCACCTCAGCCTTAAACTCTTTGAACTTGCCAAAACATTCAAACTTGTGGCGCATCAGGTATATGTATTCATATCTAGAGTAATCATCCGTGAAAGTCACTAAATACTCACAATCACCTCTAGCCTGAACTGACGTAGGCCCACACAAGTCAGAATGAATCAACTCTAAAACCTCATTGGCCCTATACCCCTTTACTTTAAAAGGCCTCTTGGTCATTTTACCCTCCAAACAGGACTCGAAGGTCGAAAAGCTGTTAATATCCAATGAGCCCAAAGGCCCATTATTGACCAACCTTTGAATCCTACTAAGGTTGATGTGACCTAGTCTCAGGTGCCAAAGATAAGTTTGATTCAAAGGGGAAGACTCTTTTCTCTTATTATGATTCGGTGATGAGTTACTAGTTTCTGTATTTTGCACAATTGGGGAGTTTGTCCTAATTAAAAACAAATTGTCAACTAATGTACCGGAACATATAAGCCTCTGGTTCTTTCTAATAAAAATAGAATTATCAGAAAAAACACACTTATAACAATCCAATATAAGTTTAGAAACTGAAAGCAAATTATTTCGAAAACTGGGTACATAAAGACAATCTGTCAAATGTAAAATAGAGTCTGAAAATAAAGACATAAAACTCCCACTGCAACAACAGAAACTCTGGTAGTATCCCCAAGGTAGAACTGCAACTCTCCTTCTCTAAGCAGCTGGGTCACTTGGAACCCCTGCAAAGAATTACAAACATGATCAGTGGCTCCCGAATCCACACACCAAGTATCTGTGGGAATCATAGCTAAACACATCTCAATAACTATGGAAAATGAACACTTACCTTGAGGCTTTGGGCAGTCCTTTTTCCAATATCCTGCTTTGCCACATCTGAAGCACTTGCCTTTCGGCTTATGATTCTTGGCAATGCCCGCCTTGGGTCCATGATCAGCTCCTGCTTTCTGGCCTCTCTTCCTCTTTTGCTTCCTGGCTATGGGCCCAGCAGAGGAACCTGAGGGACCAACAGTAGCCAAGGCTTGCTTTTTCTCTGTGAATAGGCCCTCAGCAGACACCAATGCAGTCATGAGCTCAGGAAATGAATATGAGAGCTTGCCCATATTATAGTTCAACAAAAACTGCTCAAAACTGGGGGACAAGCTCGGGAGGATAATATTGACCTGGGTCTCCCCATCAATGTCACCTCCCAATACCTTAATCTCATTGATGTAGCTCATTATGTCCAGCACGTGATCCCTCACTGAAGTGCCCTCAGCCATCCTTGCATTCATGAGTTTCCTCATAGCTGACTGTTTGGCTACCCTGCCCTGATGTCCAAACATCTCCCTGAGGTTGAGCATCATATCGTAGGCTAAGGTAAACAACTGATGCTGGTACTGCAGTACACTCGACATAGAAGCCAAGATGTAGCACCGGGTCATCTCATCAGCTTTCTGCCACCTCGTATATGGCTCTCGCTACTCAGGGATGGCATCATCGCTGGGTTTAGGGGGATACTCCTCAGTGAGCACGTACATGTAACCCTTAGCAGTAAGTACAATGTCCATGTTACGTTTCCAGTCAATGTAATTTGGACCCGTAAGTTTGTTCTGCTTCAAAATGACAGCTAGCGGGTTGAACGACATATCAACAACAGAAAAAATAAACAGTCATGTTTTAGTATACTTTTTCAAAAATATTGATATCCTCAAAACAATACATTGTCCTACCGTTATCTCTCACACCGGGATTAACGCAGGTCATTGGGTGAACGTCTACTCCAACCTACATTCATTTGAGAAGAACCGAAGTTCATTAATTCCATTATCTGACCAACGATCTTATGATCAATGAAATTAATAGTCGATAATTTTAGCCATACTCAATAAGCAGCG
The DNA here is from genome assembly GCA_030378225.1 of Knoxia roxburghii. NCBI lineage: Eukaryota > Viridiplantae > Streptophyta > Magnoliopsida > Gentianales > Rubiaceae > Knoxia > Knoxia roxburghii. Next base: position 31,315,906 of record CM059416.1, on the reverse strand, counting down.
TAACATCTTAGGAGGAATACTACAAATGGTACACTAAGTGTTTGCCATTACGTGACTTCTAAGCTTGTTCCTTAGGATACTAATGCGCCTCAATTAGCGAGGGTGTCGCAACTTTCTCCAATTAAACTTGCTATTGTCATCCCTTTAGAAATTCAATCTAGTGATATCTCAGTGTTGAAGACTTATCCGTAGGGAAGAAGGCCATTGGCCAGCACGTCGGTCTAACCAACATCACATATGAATCTGTAATGGAGGCCATGGGGATATTTACCAACCCACTCCCACTTAGATTTTTAACTTTGTGGATATTTCCATTTTAAAATGCAATATCTTAACAAAGGATATTCACACTCATAAAACCGTTGGAGTTTTAATATGCGAATAATCTACCTTAGTTAATTGCACTTTACTTTTAAAATGTTTTGGTTTGGTTTTCGTTCATGCTAAATAAAATGAAAAACACACAATCATCGAAAAGACATAAATACGGGAAATTAAAGAAATAAAATTTCTCGACTATTATGGCCTTCTCTATCTTGGATTCCTTGAAGCCTCGGTGACACGTCCCGTCATGTCTCTCCCACTCGTTATTTGGATTCCTCTCGATTCGCCCGGGTTTTCTTGATTTACTACGTAATTAGAAGTTACCCAAAATTACAAGAAACCAAAACCCACGAATATAAGTTACCCAAAATAACGTCTTAATCATAATACACAAATTCCTATATACAAAGGCGTTTATCTAGGAATTTAAAAATGACATGATTAGATCAAATCCTACTACAAGATTTTTCTAATCCTACACGGCTTCTAGCTCGTGGTTATTACTGTTACATACATTTCCATTCAAAAACAATACGAGCCCGGACATGTCCCGGGGTTTATGAATGAATAATAAAATTCTACCATAATAGTCGGGAAAGTAATAACCACCTGTTTAAACATTTCAAAAAAAATAATAATGCTAACATAAAGCCGTGTAATAAATCAAACAAGTATAAAGCCAAAAAACTCGCTCTGATATCATTTGAAGGAAAACAGAACAAGCCCGGGCTAAATCAAAATCCTCACTTTCGTGCAATGCATTCCAGAATTGGAAGCTTTCGACAAAGCTCAGGCTCAAATTCATTTTCCCATGAATGGATCTGGGCTTATACTTATTTAATTTATTAAATCGACATCTAACGCATAAAGATTAAACCTTTAATTTAAAGTGGAAGGATTAAAGGTTATACCTTTGAAGTGAAGTCCAACGCAATAAGAAAAACCAAATCTTTGCTTGCGATTACCACCAAAATCTAAAAGATAACTCCAAGAAATCCCAAATATTGCGTGGGCAATAATCTAACGGGATGTGCTATCAAAGCTTACGAAAACCCACAAAGAAAATCCCTCGAAAAGATTAAATCTGCCCAAAAGATCAAACCTTTAACCCAAAAAACTGCAGCCCACTAATTTTCTCTCCAACAAAATCGAACCCACTTCAACACCAGTTACGATCTGGACAACTAGGATTGCGGATCACCAACCCAAGGGAGAGATCAACTCAAACCCAGCTGGATCAAGCACCCCGTAGTGATTAGAAGCAACTGCCGAATTGCCCAAGTGAAGAACTAAAAATCCGGTCAACACCAAAAAAAAAAAAAACTGGGCAGAATTTTGGCAAAAAATGTGAAGAATCCGGTGAAAAGAAATGAAATCCAGCAGTGGGCAAACTCAAAAATCGATGGGCTATCTAAAAGTTTGATCTTTGAACTTAATCTAAATCGAGAAGTGAGATTCCAAGTTTGTTTTTGAAAGAAACCCAAGAAGGAATGAGAGTCTCTCTCTAGAACTTTCTCACTCAAGGAAGACAAAGTTGTATTGCAAGATTTTCTTAAGTTTCTTTGGCCTTAAGCTTTCTATTTATAGGGAGCTCTTAAGGAGACCTAGTGGGCTTTTGAGTTAGGCCTTTTAATTTGACTTTCGTTGACCGCTTAGTCTTTCCAAGACTAATCAACTCCAATCGACCCATTTGAATTAATTTCTTAACCCACTTCGTTAATTTAATTTAATTGAACCCTTAGGATTAATTAATTCATATAGAATTAATTTCTTAATCCACTTTGTCAATTAAGTATTAATTAAACCGTTAGGATTAATTAATTCACTTTGATGATTAGTCAAATACATAATTAGTCGTATCACTATCGGACTAACTATGGAACTACAGCTCAAAAATGATTTTACATCGCGCCACTATATTTTCTTCTATCTCCCCACATTAAAGATCTAGTACTCATCGGTTTATCAATTTTCTGACAAACTAATTTACCAATTTCTTGGTATTTGAGATTAGTACCACTCGACCTTCTTATTATACCGGACATAAAGTCCACCGGCCGGATTTAGTATAATAAACCTTACATGGATTCCTCCAACTAGTAACGGTTCGTAAGTAGCTAAACACCGCATATCCAACCTACCGATGTATAGGCCTCAATTGACCACACTCTTTGGCACATCAAAGCATATGATATCCAACTCTCACGCCCGTCCCAATCTCGGGATTGAGAGACTGAATACTAGGACCGAATTGACTACGCCAATCAGTATAAGTTAATTCTATCCAAACTGGCCGTGCTCAATATACCCCGGGTATATCCATGTGATTTAATTAGTCTAGATAAACTAATTTCCAAACCACACGATAACCTATATCGATAGTATGTTCAAACTATCTCAGTTACGAGCATACTTTTTATATATAAATACTTTAACCAATAATGGTATCTACTGTGTCTTTTCACACCCCGTTATCTAGTTCAATGATATAATGAAACAATTTAATACTGAAACAAAATGATATGTCATTTGTGGATATTAGTTTTTATTACAAGCCATAGCTTTTCTGTATTCAAAAGTAACAAACTTTTATTGGAGTTCTGCATGTTAAAACGGGCCAGAATCACATCGATGCATGAAACATGGGAGAGTGTTAATGAACATTTCCTACGATCTCGAATTCTCTTGATCCCAAGGATATGTCTCGCTTCCCTTAAGTCTTTCATATTAAACTACTTGGACAGCCATGCGTTTACGTCTGATAACACTTTCTTGTTGTTGTTAGTCAATAGAAGTCATATACGTAAAGCACAAGAAACATCACTGAGTCTCCATCACATCTGCGGTACACACATTGCTCATCCATACACTGAGTAAATTCGTATGACTGGATTACCTCATCAAACCGGATGTTCCAAGATCTGGATACCTGCTTAAGTTCGTAAATGAACCTCTTAAGCCTGTAAACCTTATGCTCTTGGCTTTTATCAACGAATCCCTCTGGTTGCTGCATACAGATGGTTTCCTCAAGACTTTCGTTTAGGAAAGCTGTCTCGACATCCATCTTCATATCTCATAATCTAAATCAGCAGCTATGGCCAAGAGAATCCGGATTGACTTAAGCATGGCTACCGGGGAGAAGGTTTCCTCATATTTGATTCCCTCTTTCTGAGTATACCCCTTCACCACCAGCCTAGCTTTAAAGGTTTCCACCTTTCTGTCAGGTCCCCTCTTACGTTTGTAGACCCACTTGCATCAAATTGGCTGAAACCCATCAGGCATGTCCACAAGCTCCAAGACTTGATTGTGGTCCATTGACCCCATCTCGGATATCATTGCTTTACGTCAAGATTCAGCATCTTTATCTCAGAAAGCCTCATTGTAGTTTACTGGGTCAGGTTCAGGCGCGCCTGGGACTAGGTCTGAGGCCTCTCTCAGTCCAATGAACCTGTTGGGCTGTCTTACATTAAAGATTGCCACATAGGATCTGGGTTGGCACTTGCTCGATTTACCACGGAACAAGAAATTTCTAATTAAAAGCGGAATCTTAGAAAAGTACATTTGAAGAGTGCACTCAAGTGATTCTCTTGTATGCCTCAAGACTTTGATTTCACGTTGTGTGAGCAACGAACTAGAAATCAATTGATCTGCTAATCACCACAATCCACCTGCTAGAAAATTCTAGCACTGCTGCACCTGGCACATACTGCAAATCCACCGCCCGGAGAAAGAGAAAGCTACACACAGCTGGCGAAACCAGGCCAAGAATTTTGGCCAATTAAAACCAAAAACCAGTCGCAAAACTCTCTTGAAAATCTGACTTGGAGAGAGAAAATTTTCTCTCTCTAAATTCTTGAATTCTGAATCTATGGAATTGTGTGTCTTGAATAGCTAATCCCTTGTCTATATATAGAGTTACAAGAGAGACCCCAAGTTGGTTTAGGATTGGTCTTTCTACTGGGTTTCTGTTTTCCTTCAATCCTGTTCCTGGACTGATACACATCCAACCGTCACAGGGATTCACTTATCCCAATCCAGTTCCTAGGATGATTCACAACCAACTGATACAGGGATTCACTTATCCCAAACCATTTCCTGGTATGATTCACAACCAACTGACACAAAGATTAATTAATTACTTAATTAATTAAATCTACCTTTGTCAACAACCCAATACATAATTAATCGCACCACTAACGGATTAATTATGGCACTACCATCCTACACCAGAATTGCTTACTGAATAACTTAATTAAATTATATTCATAATGTGCCCACATCAAAGATATAGTGCTCATTAATATATTAATTTACTGATAAATTAATTAATTAACCTCTTTAATTCCGAGACTAGTACCACTCGACCTTTTTACTATACCAGACATAAGTCCACCGACCGGGTTTAGTATAATAAACTTTACAAGCTCATCACGGGAGCACCATCACCCTGGACGCACCGGTACATGGTTTACTTTCGACGAGCAGCAGCACACCAAGTAACTAAACACGCACACCCAACCTACCTAGACTATTGGCCACAATTGATCTCACCCTTTGGTAGATCAAAGTACACTATGTCTAATCCTCATGCCCACTCGAGTCTAGGGATCAAGAGACAGAATACCAAGAATGATTTGTCTATTAAATCAATACAAGACAAATCATTCTTAATGGTCAAGTTTCATACGCCCCGGGCATATCTATATGATTCAATTAGTTTAGACAAACCAATTATTCGAATCACATAATAATCTAAACTGACAGTTTGTCCAAAGCTGTCTTGGTTACGAACCTCATTGATATATTATGTTTTTCAACCAATGATGGGATCTACTATGTCACATAAGACACCTCATTATCTACTTACATAATACAAATGGACATATCATGCACAACAAGATATAACCAAAACATAAATCGATATATTATTGGGAAAAAGTACAATACAAGCATATCTTATGTATTCAACTCCAACAGTCTCCCACTAATACTTAAGCTGTGCTTTAAGTATACATCTACATACTACACCTATACACTCTGTTGCTATATATCTAGAAAAACTATCATGGCTCTCCTAAGTGTCTGATTCCCATGCCCTCCACGTGAGCCTCAAAGACTTTCGAAGTCAATGTTTTCGTGAATGGATCTGCAAGGTTATCTTCTGATGCTATCTTAGCCACAACCACATCTTCCCTCTTTACGATGTCTCATATCAGGTGGTACTTGTGCTATATATGTTTACTCGCCTTGTGGGATCGTGGATCCTTCGAGTTTGCTACTGCACCGTTGTTATCACAAAAAACAGTGATAGACTTTTGCAAACTAGGAATCACATCTAAGTCCAGTAGGAAGTTCTTAAGCCATACTGCTTCTTTGCTACCTCTGATGCGACAACGTACTCAGCCTGCATGGTAGAGTCAGCCATACATTTCTGCTTGACACTCTGCCAAACTATGGCTCCACCTCCCATAGTAAACACATACCCTGAGGTAGACTTGCTCTTGTCCCTGTCGCCTTGAAAATTTGAATCTGTGTAATCTCGAGGTACAAGCTCAGGCGCCTGATAGAGCAGAACTTGGTCCCTCGTTCTGCGCAAATACTTGAGAATGCATTTTACTGCCTCCCAATGAGCTTTCCCGGGGTTACTCTGATATCTGCTTACCATGCCAACAACATAACAGATATCAGGTCTCGTACATAACATGGCATACATGAGACTTCCTACTGCCGAAGCATAAGGAACTGTCTTCATGGCCTCTATCTCCTCAACAGTCTTAGGGGACTGTTCCTTAGATAGATACACTCCATGTCTGAAAGGTAAAAAACCTGTCTTGGAGTTCTGCATGTTAAAACGGGCCAGAATCGTATCTATGTACGAAGCTTAAGAGAGCGTTAACAAACGTTTCCTACATTCTAGAATTATCTTATCCCTAGGATATGTCCCGTTTCCCCTAAGTCCTTCATATCAAACTACTTGGACAACCATGCATTTACGCCTGATAACACTTTTTTGTTGTTGCCAATCAATAGAATGTCATCTACGTAAAGCACAAGAAACACCACTGAGTTTCCATCACGTCTGCGATACACACATTGCTCATCAGGACACTGAGTAAATCAGAAGGACTGGATTACCTCATCAAACTGGATGTTCCAAGATCTGGATACCTGCTTAAGTTCGTAAATAGACATCTTAAGCCTGCAAACCTTATGCTCTTAGCCTTTTTCAATGAATCCCTCTGGTTGTTGTATAAAGATGGTTTCCTCAAGACTTCCATTTAGAAAAGCTGTCTTGACATCTATCTGCCAAACCTCATAGTCTAAATGAGTAGTTATGGCCAAGAGAATCCGGATCGACTTAAGCATGGCTACCGGGGACAAGGTTTCCTCATACTCGATTCCCTCTTTCTGAGTATACCCTTTTCCCACCAGCCTAGCTTTAAAGGTTTTCACCTTCCCGTCAGGTCCTCTCTTACATTTGTAGACCCACATACATCCAATGGTCTTGAACCTATCTGGCAGGTCCACAAGCTCCCAGACTTGATTGTGGTCCATTGACCCCATTTAAGATATCATTGTCTTACGCCAAGACTCTGCATCTTTATCTAGGACTAGGGCTGAGGCCTCTCCTACGCCAATGAACCTATCGGGCTGTCTCATAACCCTCCCACTACGATGAGGCACCACCTGTGTAGGCGCATCATCTATAATCTCATGTGCAGTGTGTGATGTATCTACTTGTGCAGGTGCATCAGGATTAGTAGTTTGTCGTCTAAGCTCTTCTAGTACTATCTTACTCTTGGGCTTGTGGTCTAAGACATAGTCCTCTTCCAAAAATCTAGCGTTGGTACTAACCACCACCTTCTGATCTTTAGGACTATAAAACAGACCACCTTTCGTTCCCCTAGGATATCCTACAAATAGCATTAATTCAGTTCTCGCATCTATCTTAGCCGTATCTGCCTTAAGCACATGTGCTGGGCAACCCCAAATTCTGAGATATCTCAGACTGGGCTTACGCCCATTCCACAACTCCAATGGGTTGAAGGCACGATTTTAGATGGTACAAGATTAACAATATACATCGTCATTTCTAAGGCATATCCCCAGAACGAACTTGGGAAATCACTATAACTCATCATAGACCTAACCATTTCCATGAGAGTCCGATTCCTCCTTTCTGCTACACCGTTCTGTTGTGCCGTGCTAGGTGCAGACAACTGAGACTGAATTCCGACTTCACTGAGGTATTCTCGAAATTCATGGGACAGGTACACCCACCATGATCTGAACGCAATGTCTTGATACTCTTACCATGATGTTTCTCCACATCTGCCCGAAAATTTTGAACTTGCCAAAACATTCAGACTTGTGACGCATTAGGTAAATGTACCTGTACCTTGAGTAGTCATCCACGAACGTCACAAAATACTCGAACCCACCTCATTCTTGGACCGACATTGGTTCACACAAATCAGAATGAATCAACTCTAGTACTTCTTTGGCTCTAGAACCGTTTGCTTCAAAAGGTCTCTTGGTCACTTTACTCTCCAAGCAAGATTCGTAGGTGAATAACTGTCAATCTCTAATGAACCTAAAGGTCTATCATTGACCAACCTCTAAATCCTACTAAGGATTATATGACCCAGCCTGAGATGCCAAATATAGTTTTGATTCATTTCAAAAGGTTTCTTCCTCTTATTAATGTTAAATAAAGAGCTATCTGTTTCTATGTTTTGCACATCAGGGGAGTTAGAATTAACCACAAACAAATTGTTAGCCAATGAACCAGAACAAATAAGTTTTCCATTTTTTCTAATAATTACAGAATCATCAGAAAAAATAAACTCATAGTCGTTCTACAAGAGTTTAGAAACCGAAATAAGGTTCTTTCTAAAACTCAGTACATAAAGACAATTAAATAATTCTAATCTAGAATTTTCGAAACTCAGAATGACTACTCCCACTGCTTCTACTGACACTCTTGTAGTGTCGCCCATGTAGATGTCCAACTCACCCACTCTAAGCTTCCGGGTTACTTGGAACCCCTGCAAAGAATTAGAAACATGATCAGTGGTGCCAGAATCTACACACCAAGTATCTGTGAGAATCACCGCTAAACATGTCTCAATAATTAGGGCAGAAACTATTGTACCTTTAGGCTTTGGAAAATCCGCTTTCCAATTTCCCATTTTCCCACACCTGAAGCACTTGTCTTTGGGATTACTCTTCTTGGAAATTTCATGCTTAGCAGAAAGTTTCTTGGCCTTCTTTTTCTTCTTATTCTTCTTGCCTTTAGGTGCAGAAGAAGAACTTGAAGCCTTCACCGTGACCAAAGCTTGCTTCTTCTCGTGGAAGAAGTCTTAGGCCGACACCAAATCAGTTAAGAGCTTGGGTAGAGTGTAAACTCTTTGATTCATGTTATAGTTGACCCGAAACTACTCAAAACTAGAGGGTAAGCTCTAGAGGATGATATCTATCTGACTTTCTGGGTCAATTTCACCTCCCAACACCTCTATCCCATTGATATTTCTGATCATGTGAAGCACATGATCTCTCACCGACCCGCCCTCAACCATTTTAGTGTTCATCAACTTTCTCATGACAGATTGACTAGCAGTCCTGCCTTGATGAGCAAACATCTCCCTTAGGTGAGCTATCATATTGAAGGCATAGACCATGGGATGAAACTAATGTTACAGCACATTTGACACAGAGGCCAAAATATAGCATCGTGTCTTCTCATCTTAAAGAGAGTCCTCGTTAGGTACATCTGGACATACTTCGACGAGCACAAACTTTTACTTCTCTACCGTCAGGACAATGTCCAAGTTACGACTCCAGTCGACATAATTAGTTCCAGTTAACTTATTGTCTTTCAATATAGCAGCTAAGGGGTTGAATGCCATATCGAAAAAAGTGTAAAATAAATAAACATACAATGTTTCAGTTATGAAATCTAGAATTTCGAAAACAAGGAAATTCTAACAATTATTGACTTCCCTCAAAATAATAATTTTAATCCACCAACATCTCATTCACCGGAATTCTCGCAAGCCACGATAGTGTGGACGTTGACGCTAACCCACATTCGTTTGAGAAGAACCAAGTTCATTAACTACACTATCTGACCAAATAATCTATTGATCAATGTAGCTAATAGTCGGTGCTTTCAGTCATACAAATAAGTAGCGTAACCTCGATGGGAGAAATACTGCAGATCGTACACTAAGAGTGTGCCATTACGTGACTTCTGAGCTTGTTACCTCACAATAATGCGCCTCAGATGGAGAGGGTATCGCATTTCTCCTAGTTAAAATTACTCTAGTCATCTTACTTAGAAATTCATAATCTAGCGATCTCGTGGTTGGACTCATCCGAATGGAGGAAGGCCCTAATGCCAACGCGCAAGCCCACCCACATCGCATATGAACTCGTAATGGTGGCTGTGGGGATATTAAACCAATCCGCTCCCACATAGATTTCTAAATTGAGTGTTTTTCCAGTTTTAACATGCAATTAACTAACCCTAAGTTATATGCTACCATAAAACCATCATGCTTTAAAATCATGCATCTAAAATAAGCTAAAAAAATTAAAGCATAAAAATTAAAGCAAAAAATACGAGAAATAAATGCAAAAATTAAATTTCCTGACTATTATGGTTTTAATCGCTTTCATCTTCTGCCTTGATCTTGTGTCCCATCACGTAACTCGATGGAAAGAGTCTTAAACTTCAAAAAACAAAAAATTGGAGGAAAAACGGGCCAAAACATGACCCGAATGGCCTGGCATGCACAGTGCGCACTAGGCACGCCACACGCTCCCGCAGCCCATATGGGCCGTGCTCAGCAACTGCTGCATGTTGCTGCTGCAATCACTGCCACGTGCTGGCACAACAGCTGCTGCGCCATGCGGCGGCGATTACTGCCGGTCACCGGCGGTGCCCCCACCTTTGATTCGTCCTTTCGCTTCTTCTACTTTATTTGGTCTTCTTGTAATTCGTTCTGGGTTTTCCAGGGTTTCCACGACTTAACGATAACCCAAAAACCCGCGAATTCAAGTTGCTCACCATAACGCCTTTGATTAAAAAAATTAATTCTCCTACTGCAAGGCTTTCTAGGAAAATTAAAGAATCGAAATTACGTAGAAAAAATCCTACTACAGATTTGATCTAATCCTACATGGCTTCCAGCACATGGTTATATTATTACAAACATTCATAATAAAATCAAATCCAGACATGTCCCAGAGTTTAATTAAAACCCATACAAACGTAACCATAATAGTCGGGATTTTTTAACCACCTGTAATTAAAATCATGTAATAAATTGAACAAGCACAAAACCCAATACCAGGCTCTGATACCAATTGAAATATTATCTGCCCGGGCCTAGCCAGAAACTCACTTTCGTGCTATGAATTCCAGAATTGGAATCTCTGGCCAGGCCTAGACACTAACACAATCGCTATTCCAATCCTTGCTTGAAATGACATTGCGCAGGACTTGGTTTGTACTTATTCGATTTATCATGCAACAATAATTTTCTAATTAAAAATGGAATCTTAGAAAAGTACCTCTTGAAGCGTGAACTCAGGTGATCGCTTGTATGACTTAAGACTTTGATTGCACGTTGTGTGGGTAACGATCTAGCAACCAATTGATCAGCAATCAACACAATCTTCTCGCCAGAATCTTTCCCGACCAATCGCCGTCTCACGCGCCAACAATGTCCGCCGCACGCACCACCAATTCAGCTCACGCACCACCTAGCTTGAATTCCACGGACCGCCGGGATCTTTTGAAGAGAAAAATGTTGGCAACTTTTTTGGGAATTCCGGCCGCAAAAGAGGTCACAAAATCCGATTCTTAGAGAGGAAATTATTCTTTCTCTCTAGGATTTTATCTCTCTAGTTTCTTGAATTATGAAACTATTGAATTGTGTATCTTGAATAGCTAATCCCTTGTCTATATATAGAGTTACAAGAGAGACCCCAAGTTGGTTTAGGATTGGTCTTCCCAATGGGTTTAGGTAATTAATTAGTTTCCAAATCCAATTGGGTAACCAATCTGATAGGATAAATCAAATCCTACTAGATTCCTAATCTTTAGGATTTTCTATTTCTAATTGAAACTTAAGACTTAATTAATTAATTAATTCCACTTTGTTGATCACTCAATTAACCCTTAGGAATAATTAATCAATTAATTAATTATACCTATTCAATGAACCCATTACAAAATTAATCATACCACTAACGGATTAATTTTGGCACTACCATCCTACACCAGAATTGCTTCCGGAACAACTTAATTAATTTATTCATAATCTCCCCATATCAAAGATATAGTGCTCATTAATTTATTAATTTATTGATAGATTAATTAATTAAATTCTTTAATTCCGAGACTAGTACCACTCGACCTTTTTACTATATCGGACATAAGTCCACAGGCCGGGCTTAGTGTAATAAACATTATGAGCTCATCTCGGGAGCACATCACCCCGGACTCACCGGTACATGGTTTTCTTTCGACAAGCAGCAGCACACCAAGTAACTACACACGCGCACCCAACCTAACGAGACTATTGGCCACAATTGACCTCACCCATTGGCAGATCAAAGTACACTATGTCTAATCCTCATGCCCGCTCGAGTCTAGGGATTGAGAGATAGAATACTAAGAACGATTTGTCTATTAAATCAGTACAAGACAAATCATTCTAAATGGTCAAGTTCAATACGCCATGGGTATACCTATATGATTCAATTAGTTTAGACAAACTAATTATCCGAATCACATAATAACCTAAACCAACAGTTTGTCCAAAGCTGTCTCGATTATGAACCTCATTTATATATTATGTCTTTTAACCAATGATGAGATTACTTTGTCACACAAGACACCTCATCATCTAACTACATAATATAAATGGACTAATAATGCACAACAAAATATAACCAAAACATAAATCAATATATTAGCTGGGAAAATGTGCAATACAAGCATAGCTTATGTATTCAACTCCAACATGCATATCGATTTTGTTTGATATTAATTGTTCCCTTATATCATATGCATCGATGATAAGGTGTCGAGTGTAGCACAGTAGATCTTATCATTGAATAAATTTATGATATATAAACATATGCTCATAATTGAGATAGTTTGAACATACTATTAGTTTAAGTTATCATGTGATTTGGATAATTAGTTTATCTAGACTAATTAAATCATATGGATATACCCGGGGCATATTGAGCACAACCAATTCGGGATTGAATTAACTTGTGCTGATCGTCATAGTTAATTCAATTATAGTATTCTAATCTCTTAATCCCTATATTTGAGCGGACATGATAGTTAGATATCGTATGTTTTGATTTTCCAAAGGGTGCGGTCAATTGAGGCCTAAATCTCGATAAGTTGGGTATACGGTGTTTGGCTTCTTTGTGTGTCATTGCTAGTCGAAGGAATCCATGTACCGGTTCACCGGGTTGATGGTGTTCCGAGATAATCTCAAAAGGTTTATTATACTAAATCTGGCCAGTGGACTTTATGTCCGGTGTAATAAGAAAGTTGAGTGGTACTAATCTCTGATACCAAGAAGTCAATGAATTAATTTGTCAATAAATTTATGAATCAATGAGCACTAGATCTTTGATATTAGGAGATAGAAGAATAATAAAGTGAACGAGAAATAAATTCGCTTTTGAGCGGTAGTTCCATAGTTAGTCCATTAGTGATACGACTAATTATGCGTTTGACTAATAGATAAAGTGAATTAATTAATCCTAAAAGTTTAATTAAAATTTAATTAACTATGTGCGTTATAGAAATACTCCAAAGGGTTCGATTAAATTTAATTAACAAAGTGGGTTAAGAAATTAATTCAAAATGTTAGATTGGAGTTGATTAGTCTATGAAAAACTAAGGGGTCAACGAAAGTCAAACATTAAGGCCCAACTCAAAAGCCCGTTAGGTCTCCCTTGAAGCTCCTATAAATAGCTTAACTTAGGCATTTAGAAGAAATAAGAAACCTTGTAGGCAAAGTTGCCTCCTTAGAGAGAAGGAAGAACCTAGAGAGAGAACTTCATCTTCTTCGATTAGTTCTTTCTAGAAGTCGGTTTCAAGTTCCTTTGTCTTGAAGAACTCAGCCCATGAATTATCCTAGAAAACCCTGGAGTCATCGCCAGTTCTTGAGTTTTCATGAGTCACCGCCGGACAGAGTCACCGCCTCGCCGTGAGCATTTTTTGGTGCCAAACGGAAGTCTGGCAATCGGCCACCATTTGCCGTGGTTTTGTATTTTTTTTGGTGTTGATCCTTTAGCTCATTCCTTCGGGTTTGCCAAAGTCTAGATCTATGGGCAAAAAGCTTTTCCTGGCAAGTTTTATTTATGCGGTGTGGGTTTTCAGATTTGGGCAGATTGAGTTTTCTTGAAGTGGGTTTCTTTGGATTTTTTCATATTGTGCTTCAGCCATCCCGTGGACATTTTCTCACTCAAATTCTGGATCGTTTAGAGTTCTTCTCAGGACTCTTTAATGGATTCGCAACTCTAGACCCGGTTTACTTTATTTGCGAGAGACACGCTTCAAAGGTGTAATCTTTAGAGGTTTCTGCTTTAATTTAAAGACTCAATTTTTTCATGTTGTTTTAATAAATTAAAATAATATAAGCCTAGATCCATTCAGGGGAAATGATTTTAAGCCTAAGCCAAATCGAAAGTCTCTGATTCTGGAATACATAGCATGAAAGTGATTTTTTTCGGTTTAGCCCAGGCTAGATCTGTTTCTATCGCTATTGGCCCTAATACATTCAGATGTATGTGGAATAATAAGCATACAAGCCAGAGGTGGATTCAAATACTTTGTAACTTTTACCGATGACTATAGCAGTTATGGCTATGTCTACTTAATGAGGTGTAAAAGTGAAACTTTTGAAAAGTTCAAAGAGTTCAATAACGAAGTAGAGAATCAGTTGGATAGAAATATTAAGGTTATTTGCTCCGATCAGGGAGGTGAATACCTAAGTCTTGATTTCAATGGCTATTTAAAATAGTGTGGAATAGTTTCACAATTGACTCCACCTAGAACACCTCAATGGAATGGTGTATCCGAGAGGAGGAATCAGATGATATTGGATATGGTTCGGTGAATGATGGGCCATGCATCACTACCAACATCTATTTGGGGTCATGCAATCGTATAAACTGCCCACATATTAAATCGTATTCCATCTAAGGCAGTAGATAAGACTCTATATGAGATATGGATTGGCCAAAAGCCATGTGTGTCCTATCTACGAGTTTGGGGTTGTAAAGCTCATGTAAAGTGTTTACAGAGTAATAAGCTTGAACCTAAAACTAAAAAATGACTATTTGTGGGGTATTCTAAGGAAACTAAAGGATATCAATTCTACAACCCAACTGACAACAAAGTATTTGTTGCTCGAGGGGCTATTTTCTTAGAGAAAGATTTTCTCTCCAAGAAAGACAGTAGGAGTAGAATAGATGTCGAAGAGGTTCGAGACCCACAAGGGGGTGTAGAACCGTCTACAAAAACTCCAATAGAAGTTGGTATGGAAACTCATGAGGATGAGCAACCGGAGCCAACAACACGAGAACCTAGAATGTCTAGTGCATCTCGTCAACAACCCGAGAGATATGGATTTCTCGTTACTGACGATCAAGATTTGATCTTGGTGGACCATGATGAGCCCACGACCTACAGCCTGGTTTTGGAAAGTCCTGATTCAGATAAATGCCTACAAGCCATGGATCTGAAATGCAATCCACGAGCGACAATAAAGTGTGGATTTTGATTGACCCTCCTGTTCAGGCAAAGGTTGTCGATTGCAAGTAGATTTTCAAGTTAAGATATCTTCAAGGCAAGACTAGTGGCTAAAGGTTTCTGACAATTCATGGTATTAACTATGATGAAACATTCTCCCTGGTCATAATGCTCATCTCCATTAGTACAATGGTTGCAATAACTGCATATTATTACTATGAGATATGACAGACGGATGTTAAGACAGCTTTCCTAAATGCAAACCTACTCGAGGATGTTTATATGAAACAACCCGAGGGATACATTGATCAAAAGTATCCTAACCGAGTATGCAAGCTTCAAAGGTCCATCTACGTATTGAAGCAAGTATCTCGCAGTTAGAATCTTCATTTTGATAAGGCAATAAAAGGTTACGGCTTCATAAAGAACGAAGATGAGCTTTGTGTTTACAAGAAGGTTAGTGGGATTAAGAATGTTTTTCTTGTCCTATATGTGGATGACATCCTACTCATAGAAAATGACATCCCCATGTTGTTAGAGATCCAACAATGGTTGGGGAGTGTATTTTCTATAAAAGATTTAGGAGAAGCCGAGACGATACTAGGTATCAAGATCTATATAGATAGGTCTAAGATGCTTATAGGACTAAGACAAGATGGGGACATAGATAAGATATTGAAGAGGTTCAATATATCTAACTCTGAGAATAGTATGGTACCGTTCAGACATGACCTCATCTTAAAGAATAACCAATGTCCTTTTACTAAAGAGGAGAGGGATACGATAAGTAGAATCTCTTATGCTTCAGCAATAGGATCCATCATGTATGCCATGTTATGTACCCACCCGGATGTCGTACATGAACTTAGCATGACTAACAGATACAAAAAGACCCAGGAATAGCTCATTGGACTGCAGCCAAGGCAATCCTAAAGTACTTATTGTTAGTTTTGAATACTGAAAAGCTATTACTTGTATAAAAACTAATACTCAATTGACATATCATTTATGTTTTAGTATTAAATTGTTCCTTTATATCATATATCCAGATAACGAGGTGTAAAAAAGTACAGTAGATCTCGTTATTGGTTAAAGTAATGATATATAAATAGATGTCGTAACTGAGATAGTTTGAATATACTATCGGTTTAGGTTATCGTGTGATTTGTATAATTAGTTTGTCTAGACTAATTACATCATACGGATGTGCCCAAGGCACACTGAGCATGACCTGTTCGGGATTGAATTAACTTGTACTGATCGGTGTAGTTAATTCTAACCTAATATTCTAATCTCTTAATCCCTAGACTAGATAGAGCGGGCATGAGAGTTAGATATCGTATGCTTTGATTTGCCAAAGGTCAATTGAGGACTATACCTCAGTAAGTTGGGTATCCTTTGTTTGACTTTTTTGTGTGTCGTTGCTAGTTGAAGGAATCCATGTACCGGTTCGCCTGGTTGATGGTGCTCCAGAGATGAGCTCGTAAGGTTTATTATACTAAACCCGACCAGTGGACTTTATGTCCGGTATAAAAAGAAAGTTGAGTGGTACTAATCTCGGATACAAAGAAGTGAAGGAAAACAGAACAAGCCCGGGCTAAATCGAAAATTTCACTTCTGTGCAATGCATTCCAGAATCAAAAATTTTCGATAAAGGCTCAAATTCATTTTCCCCATAACGGATCTAGGCTTATACTTATTTAATTTATTAAATCGACAAACAACGCACAAAGAATAAACCTTTTATTAAAAGCGAAAAACATAAAGGTTATACCTTTGAAGTGAAGTCTAACGCAAATAAGAAAACTGAATTTTTGAGCAAGCGAATTCCACAAGAAGTCCGAAGAATAACTCCGATTCGACTCTGAACTAGTGTGGACTAGTGTCTACAGAGTGGCCCAAGGCAAAATGAAGAAATCCAAAGGAAACCCACATCGAAAAAACTAAATCTACCCCAAACAGAATCAGTCCGGAGACTCCAATAGCTACTGCTGCTGGCCACCGGGATTCCTAAAGGTCCGGCAACCCAACCGCCACTCCCTAGCCATGATCTAGACAGTCACCACCGCGGATCAATAACACAAGGAAGAGATTGACACGATGAGCAACCAGATCACGACGTCGGGAAGTCGAACGGTCAGTCATCGGAAAAAGAGTCTGGGCAATCGTGGGCTAAGTTTAATCGAAGGAGAAAGATCGAAATCGACTTCAAGAAAAATCAGAAATTAAGATGTCTCTCTAGATTTCTCTTTCTCACTCTAGAGTAGCCTCTCTAAGTTTCCTTATGTCTCCAAATGCCTAAAAGGGGATATTTATAGGGAGCTTCTAAGGAGACCTAATGGGCCTTTGAGTTGGGCCTTTTAGTTTGACTTTCGTTGACCCATTAGTCTTTACTATACTAGTCAACTCCGATCGATCCTTTTGAATTAATTCTTTAATCCACTTCGTTAATTTAATTTAATCGAACCTTTAGGATTAATTAATTCATATAGAATTAATTTTTTTAATCCACTTTGTCAATTAAATATCAATTAAACCTTTAGGATTAATTAATTCACTTTATCGATTAGTCAAACGCATAATTAGTCATACTACTAATGGACCAATTATGGAACTACCGCTGAAAAATGACTTTACATCGCGCCACTATATTTTCTTCTATCTCCCCACATGAAAGATCTAGTGCTCGTTGGTTTATCAATTTACTGACAAACTAGTTCACATACTTTTTATATGTCAATACTTTAACCAATAACGGTATCTACTGTGTCTTTCCACACCCCGTTATCTAGTTCTATAATATAATGGAATAATTTAATACTGAAACAAAATGATATGTCATATGTGGATATTAGTTTTTTATACAAGCCATAGCTTTTCTGTATTCAAAACTAATAAGAAGTCAATGAATTAATTTATCAGTAAATTTATAAATCGATGAGCGCTAGATCTTTGATGTGGGGAGATAGAAGAATATTAAAGTGAGCGCGAAGTAATTCGTTTTTTAGCTGTAGTTCCATAATTGGTCCGTTAGTGGTACGACTAATTATGCGTTGGACTAATCGAAAAAGTGAATTAAATAATTCTAAATATTTAATTGATGGAGTTGGTTATATGAAATAATCCTAAGGGCTCGATTAATATTTAATTAACGAAGTGGGTTAAGAAATTAATTCTAAAGGTTTGATTAGAGTTAATTAGTCTAGAGAGGACTAAGAGAGTCAACGAAATTCCAACACTAAGGCTCAACTCAAAAGCCCACTAGATCTCCCTTGAAGCTCATATAAATAGTCCATGTTAGGCATTTAGAAGACATTAAGAAAGCTTAGAGGCTAAGTTGCCTAGAGTGAGAAAGAGTAGCCTAGAGAGAGAACTTCTTCTTCTTCTTCTTCTTCTTCGTTGAATTCTTTCATGAACTTGGCATAGGATCCTTCGATCTTCAAAAAGCTCAGCCCTATGGATTGCTAGTTTCCTATTCACCACTGTTCCTCGATTTACGCGTCACCGGCGGTTTTTGATCTTAGCGCTGCCAGACCTTTTGATTCTCCTAGTCACTTGATTCGACCTCCATTGTGTAGATCTCGGTCTTTATTGGTGATCCATGGCGGTGGTTGTCTAGATCGTGGTGGGAGAATTCTTTTGGTGGTGGTTCTTGGATTTTGTGCACCAGATGGTAAAAAGGCGATTGATCTTCGAGCAACGATCTGCTGCGAATCTGACGAGTATTTCGATGTGGGTTCTTTTAGATTTCTTCCTTAGTATCTTAGCTACCCTGTGGATAGTCGTCCACACGATTTGAGGGTGGAGACAGAGTCATTCGAGGGATTAGATATTGGATTTCACAGCCAGGCGGTAAATAAGCGCAAGAATCTTCGGGCAACGATCTGTCGAGGATCTTTCGAGTTTTTCGAACCCGATTTTGTTTGGATTTCTTCCTAAGTGTCTTAGGTACCCCATAGATAGTTTCCCGCATGACTTCGGGGGTTAGACGGAGTTATTCTCAGGATTCTCTTGTGGTTGGTCCCGGGTGGTAAATAGCAGGATTTTCAAGGCTTTGGTTTTCTTATTGCTTTGAGGACACGCTTCAAAAGTCTTTGAGGCTCATATGAAGGGCATAGGGATCAAATAGTTAGTAGATCCATGATTGTTTTTCCAGATATTATTGTAGTTGTAGGATTAATGTAGTTTTATACTTAAAGCGCAACTTAAGTATTAGTAGGATATCTGTTGGGTTTGAATACTAAAGTTTTGCTTGTATTAAACTATTTCCTAGTTTTATATATCGATTAAATATTTTAGTTAAATAGTTTATATGCTTTTACATATGATGCCCATTTATATTATGTAGTTAGACGATCAGGTTTCTGGTGTGACACAGTATATCTCATCATTGGTTAAAAGACATAATATATAAATGAGGTTCATAACCGAGACAGTTTTGGACACACTGTCTGTTTAGGTTATTATGTAATTCAGAAATAGGTGTGTCTAAACTAATTGAATCCTATAGATATGCCCGGGCATATTGAACTTGACTATCTAGGATGAATTGTCTTGTACTGATTTAATAGACTCTTCATTCCAAGTATTCTATCTCTTAATCCATATACATGAGAAGGCATGAGGATTAGACATATTGTACTTTGATCTGCCAAAGAGTGAGGTCACTTGAGACCAATAGTCTCGGTAGGTTGGGTGCGCGTGTTTAGTTGCTTGGTGTGCTATTGTTTGTCGAAAGGAAACCATGTACCGGTGCGTCCGGGTGATGGTGCTCCCGAGATGAGCTCGTTATGTTTATTATACTAAACCCGGCCGGTGGACTTATGTCCTGTATAGTAAAAAGGTCGAGTGATACTAATCTCAGATTATAAGATCATAATAATTAATTTATCAATAAATTAACGAGCACTATATCTTTGATGTGGGAAGATTAAAGAATAATTAATTTAGTTATTCTGGAAGCAATTCTGGTATAAGATGGTAGTGCCATAATTAATCCATTGGTGGTACGATTAATTATGTATTGGGTAATTGATAAAGGTAGATTTAATTAATAAAGTAATTAATTAATAATTGTGTCAATTGGTTTTGAATCAGACCAGGAACTTATTTAGGATAAGTGAATCATTGTGTTAGTTGGTTGTGAATCAGACCAGGAACTGGATTGAGGATAAGTGAATCCTAGTGTCAGTTGAATGTGAATCAGTCCATGAACGGGATTGAAGTAAAACACAAACCCAATAGGAAGGCCAATCCTAAACCAACTTGGAGTCTCTCTTGTAACTCTATAAATAGACAAGAGATTAGCAATTCATAACACACAATTCATAAGTTTTCAAGACAAGAAAACTAGAGACAGAAAATCCTAGAAAGAGAATTTATTTTTTCTTCACAAAGTCAGATTTTCAAGAGGTCCAGGCGGTAGCTCTCCACCAAGTTCGGCGGTTAGCTTCTCTCCAAGAATTTTTGGCGGCGCGTGAACTTGGAGGGTGGCGGCGAGTGAGCTTCGAGCGGTGCGTTTCTTTCATGCACACACGGTAAGTGACAGCTCCGGTAGATTTCCAGATGCTACTTTGTGAGTTTTGTGGTGAATCGCTGATCATTAGTTCGTTGGTTTGTTGCCCATACAACGTACGAGTTGGTATTGAGTCATACAAGTGATCACCTAAGTACACGCTTCAAGAGGTATTTCTTAAACTTCCGCTTTAATTAAGAATATATTGTTGCGCAATGTTATTTCAGGCAATGATTGGAATAGCGATTGTGCTAGAGTCTAGGCCTGGTCAAGAATTCTGATTCTGGAATGCATAGCACGAAAGTGAATTTTTTACCAGGCCCGGGCAGATAATCATTCAATATCAATGTAGATAATCGTACGTAGTATGCTCGAAAGGTTGTGTTGAATCACTATTCGACCCTCCATTCTGAATTGGGTAGTCATTATGTGGAGACAACTAATAACATATGGATTTTTCAATTAGTTTGATTTATCTATTGCCAATTTGGAATGGGCCTACAGGATTGCACATAAGAGAGTTCGATGATACATAATAAATATTCTTGCATGCACTAAGTGTAATTGTTATACTTAGATAAATAATATTTAATTAAATATTATTGAATAGTTCTGTGGTATTAATTAAGAGTTAATTAAGTACCTAGGAACAATTGAGAAAGACTGATAAATCAAGGGACCTAATTGCTATTGAGGTTCTTGACCCATCAGGCTGATCCATGGTTTTGGTAAAACCCAAGTCAGTAGAAAGTAATATTCTTAATTGAATAATATTATTTTCTTTTACTGATTTTGAGTATCTGATGGTTCTATATATCTTGGGGATATACAAGTGGACAAATACACGGTTTGGAAAGACACCAAAATTATTTCCCATGATTTTTCTCTCCTCTGCTGGCAAAATAAAGGCTAGCACCAATTCTGTGAGAGCTCCGGTTTTTTAGAGTAGATAAGTTCTTCGAGGAAGAATTTTTTGGCAGCGATCAACAGTCTCGGAGAAGAAGGTTCTAAACTAACTTAGTGCAGGCATGATTACATATTCTATATTATTGAACTCTCTTATGTGTGATCCTATAGGCCCGTTCTAATATCGAGAATGGATAACTCAATCTAATTGATTAATCCATAAGTCAATTGTGGTCTCTAGGAAGACATAATAACTACCCAATTCAGAACGGAGGGTAGAATGGTGATTCAACACAACCTTCCGAGCATACTACGTATGATCTTATACACTGAAATCCTGTCTAGCATAAGGCATAGAAACATCATCCTTATTTAGCTAAATGTTTACTTGATCTCTTAGTGACACTAAATTTCATCAAGCAAATGATAACACTTATCATTTCTTGGGCACGGCCATGCAGTTCTCAGTTCACTATCAAGTGGCCAAGATATCATCTCTCACTTAAGTGAGATTTGTAGTCCCATCACTTCAGTCACATGTCTTAGCTTGATTCATAGCATACCTAATCTGAAAGATTATCTGCCCGGGCCCGGTAAAAAATTCACTTTCGTGCTATGAATTCCACAATCAAAATTCTTGACCAGGACTAGACTCTAGCACAATCACTGTTCCAATCCTTGCTTGTAATAACATTGCGCAGGATCTTAGCTTATACTTGTTTGATTTACCATGCAACAAATAATTTCTAATTAAAGCAGATGTTTAGAAATATCTCTTGAAGCGTGTACTTAGTGTTAGATTTAAATGTTTTAGTTTATATGTTGTGCATTTGTCGTTCATTTATATTATGTAGTTAGATGATGAGGTGTCTGGTGTGACACAGTAGATCTCAAAATTGGTTAAAAGGCATAATATATAAATGAGGTTTGTAACCGATAAAGTTTTGGACACGCTGTCAGTTTAGGTTATTATGTGATTTAGATAATTGGTTTTTCTAAACTAATTGAATCATATAGATATGCCCGGGGCGTATTGAACTTGACCATTTAGAATGTTTTGTCTTGTACTGATTTAATAGACAATTTGTTCTTAGTATTCTACCTCTTAATCCCTAGACTTGAGCAGGAATGAGGATTAGATATAGTGTACTTTGATCTGCCAATGGGTGAGGTCATTTGTGGTCAATGGTCTCTGTGGGTTGGGTGCGCGTGTTTAGTTACTTGGTGTGCTGCTACTTGTCGAAAGGAAACCATGTACTGGTGCATTCGGGGTGATGGTGCTCCCGAGATAAGCTCGTTATGTTTATTATACTAAACCAGCTGGTGGACTTATGTCCGGTATAGTAAAAAGGTCGAGTGATACTAGTCTCGGAATTAAAGAAGTTAATTAATTAATTTATCAGTAAATTAATAAATTAACGATAACTAAATCTTTGATATGTGGAGATTAAGAATAAATTAATTTAGTTATTCCGGAAGCAATTCTGGTGTAGGATGGTAGTGCCAAAATTAATCTGTTAGTGGTACGATTAATTTTGTAATGGGTTAATTGAATAAGTAGAATTAATTAATTGTTCCTAAGGGTTAATTAAGTAATTAACAAATTTGAATTATTAAATTAATTGATGAAGTCTAAAGTTTCAATTAGAATTAGAAAATCCTAGGGATTAGGAAATCTAATTGGATTTGGATTATCCTATTAGATTAGTTACCTAATTGGATTTGAAAACTAATTAATTAGCTAAAGCCATTAGGAAGACCAATCCTAAACCAACTTGGGGTCTGAAGGAAAATAGAACAAGCCCGGGCTAAATTGAAAACCACACTTTCGTGCAATGCATTCCAGAATAGGAAGTTTTCGACCAAGCTCAGGCTCAAATTCATTTACCCACGAACGGATCATGGCTTATACTTATTTAATTTATTAAATCGACACAAAAGATGAAATCTTTAATTAAAGCGGAATATTCAAATATTCTACCTTTTGTAGCGAAGTCCCTTGCCTAAAGAAAAATCCAATCTTTGCCAGCGATTCCAATAGAAATCCGAAGAATTACTCCGATCCAACTCTGAAATAGTGTGGGCTATTATCTACGGAGTTACCCACAGAAAAAATTAAGAAAACCAAAGAAACTTGCTTTGGAAGAAAACTCAAAAACCCGAAAATAGTACTGCTCGAAATTTTCTAAAACCCACTGTGCAAGCCACCGAAAAAACTACTGCGGAACCCGCCGAAAAAACTGGAAAAACTGTCCACCAGAGTTGCCCAATCCAGTCCCGATCAGTACAACCGATTTCACGGATCACTCAACAAGAAGATCGACGTGAGAATCCATCGACTCAGGGCACTGGATAGTTCAGTCACCGGGTTTTAAGAAATCGAGAAAACCGATTGTGCAGTAGCTTTGAAATCGACCGGCGGCAATATTCAAGAAGCAGTCTGAGCTTAATGAAGATTGAGTTTCCGAAGGAGAAAGCTATCTTAGCTGACTTCGAGAAGAAGCTTCGACGAAGAAGACGAAGTTCTCACTCTAAGCTAAACTTTCTCTCTCTAGCCCTTTCTTGGCTATCAAGTTTCTTATTTCTTGACTTGCCTAACAAGTTATATTTATAAGGAGCTTCTAAGGAGACCTAATGGGCTCTCGAGTTAGGCCTTTTAATTTGACTTTCATTGACCGCTAAGTCTTTCCCGAATAATCAACTCCAATCGACCAATTTGAATTAATTTCTTTAACCCACTTTGTTAATTTAATTTAATCGAACCCTTAGAATTAATTAATTCAAATAGAATTAATTTCTTAATTCACTTTGTCGATTAAATATTAATTAAACCTTTAGGATTAATTAATTCACTTTGTCGATTAATCAAATGCATAATTAGTCGTACCACTAACGGACTAATTATGGAACTACCGCTCGAAAACGACTTTACATCGCGCCATTATATTTTCTTCTATCTCCCCACATTAAAGATATAGTGCTCGTCGGTTTATCAATTTACTGAAAAATTAATTCACCAACTTCTTGATATCCGAGATTAGTACAACTCGTCCTTTTATTACACTGGACATAAAGTCCACCGGCCAGGTTTAGTGTAATAGACCTTACGAGCTCATCTTGGGAGCACCATCAACCCGGCGAACCGGTACGTGGATGTTAGTTTTGAATACTGAAAAGCTATGGCTTGTATCAAAAACTAATATCCACAGATGACATATCATTTTGTTTCAGTATAAATCTTTTCCTTTATATCATAGAACTAGATAACGGGGTGTCAACAAACACAGTAGATACCGTTATTGGTTAAAGTATTGATATATAAAAAGTATGCTCGTAACCGAGATAGTCTGAACATACTATCAGTATAAGTTATTGTGTGGTTTGGAAATTGGTTTATCTAGACTAGTTTAAATCACACAGATATGTCCGGGGCATATTGAGCACGACCAGTTTGGATAGAATTGACTTGTACTGATCGGCGTAGTCAATTCGGTCCTAGTATTCCGTCTCTTAATCCCGAGATTGGGACGGGCGTGAGGGTTGGGTGTCGTGTGCTTTGATTTGCCAAAGAGTGAGGTCAATTGAGGCCAATACCTCGGTAAGTTGGGTATGAGGTGTTTAGCTTCTTGCGTGCCGTTGCTAGTCGGAGGAATCCACGTACAGGTTCACCGGGTTGATGGTGCTCCCGAGATGAGCTCGTAAGGTTATTATACTAAACCTGGCCAGTGAACTTTATGTTCGGTATAATAAAAGGTCGAGTGGTACTAATCTCGGAAACCAAGAAGTCGGTGAATTAATTTGTCAGTAAATTGATAAATTGACGAGCACTAGATCTTTAATGTGGGGAGATAGAAGAAATAATAATGGCGCGATGTAAAGTCGTTTTCGAGCGGTAGTTCCATAATTGGTCCGTTAGTGGTACGACCGATTATGCGTTTGACTAATTGACAAGGTAAATTAATTAATCCGAAGGGTTTAATTAATATTTAATCGACGAAGTGAATTTAGAAATTAATTCTATTTTGAATTAATTAATTCTAAGGGTTCGATTAAATTAAATTAACAAAGTGGATTAAATAAATTAATTTAAAAGTGTCGATTGGAGTTGATTAGTCGGGAAGACTTAGCGGTCAACGAAAGTCAAATTTAAAGGCCTAACTCGAGAGCCCATTAGGTCTCCAATCGAGCTTCTATAAATAGAAAGCTTTAGCCCTAAGAAATTAGATTTGTGGCTTGAAAGACAAGAAATTTGTCTTGCAAAGAAAGAAAGGGGTTAGAGAGAGATTTGAACAAAAGATTGAATCTTTCTTGAAGTCACCCAGATCTTTCTTTCTCCCAAAATCATTATCCAACTAAAAGGTCCGTTTTTATTTTGCCGCTGCTGGTCTGGTTTTTACCGAGGGTTTTCTTCGCGTGAATTTTCTGAAAAACTGCTGCCGTTTTTTTTGTTTTGCTGCTGCTGTTCTACCCGATTAGATTGTTGAGCTTTTAGTGTGCTGAGCCGCGAACACAGTTCGTGTACAGATCGCGACTTAAGGCTCCAGTCTTCATCGGGGTTGTCCGGTTCTTTCTACAGCAGTAGCTCGGTCGCGGCAGTCACCGGAAATTCACGGCGGGTTCAAATTAAGCGGCTGGTCTGCAACTAATTTTAGTGGGCCGAATTTTAAGTGGACTGATTTTCCATTGGACCAAGTTTTAGTTGTTTAATGAGAAATTTGGGCAGCCCATTTTGGGAATTTTCACGGGCTTAGTTAGCAAATCCCGTTAGATTATTGCCCACCCAATATTCGGGATTTCTACGGAGAATCGATTGGATTTCTTTTGGAAATCGTAACAGATTTTATTTGGTATTCTTTAATCGAGGGACTTCGCTACAAAAGGTATAATCTTTAAGTTCCGCTTTAATTAAAGATTTAATTTTTGTGTCCCGATTAGTAAATTAAATAAGTATAAGCCTAGATCCGTTCATGGGTAAACTAATTTGAGCCTGAGCTTTGTCGAAAGCTTCCGATTCTGGAATGCATAGCACGAAAGTGAGGTTTTCGATTTAGCCCGGGCTTGTTCAGTTTTCCTTCAGTGGATTCCTCCGACTAGCAACGGTACGTAAGAAGCTAAACACCGCATACCCAACCTACCGAGGTGTAGGCCTCAATTGACCGCACTCTTTGGCAAATCAAAGCATACGATATCCAACTCTCACGCCCGTCCTAATCTCGGGATTGAGAGACTGAATACTCGGACCGAATTGACTATGCCGATCAGTATAAGTCAATTCTATCCAAACTGGTCGTGCTCAATATGCCCCGGGTATATCCGTGTGATTTAAACTAGTTTAGATAAACTAATTTTCAAACCACAAGATAACCTATACCGATAGTATGTTCAGACTATCTCAGTTACGAGCATACTTTTAATATATCAATACTTTAACCAATAACGGTATCTACTGTGTCTTTCCACACCCCGTCATCCAGTTCTATGATATAAAGGAACAAATTTATACCGAAACAAAATGATATGTCATCTGTGGATATTAGTTTTTGATACAAGTCATAGCTTTTCTGTATTCAAAACTAACAATCTCCCACTAATACTCAAAGCTATGCTAAGAAGTACAAAAACTGTCCAACCCGCTATTACACTGCTGTCATAGTGAAATCTCCAGAACGCCTTTAAGCTCACTCACATGGCTCCCTCAAGAATCTGACTCCCATGCCCTCTACATGTCTCTCAAAGACCTTTGGGGTCAATGGCATAGTGAAACGATCTGCAAGGTTGTCATCTGATGCTATCTTGGCCACGATCACGTCTCCCCTCTTTACGATCTCTCGTATCAGGTGGTACTTGCGCTCTATGTGTTTACTCTCCTTATGGGCTCGTGGTTCCCTCGAGTTAGCAACTGCACCATTGTTATCATAATAAACTGTGATAAACCTAGGCAACTCAGGAAGCACATCTAAGTCCATCAGGAAGCTCGGGAGCCATACAGCCTCTTTCGCTGCCTCTGAAGTGGCAACGTACTCAGCCTCCATGGTGGAGTCCGCCACGTATTTCTGCTTGACACTCCGCCATACTTGTCCAAATCACCTTGAAAGTCCGAATTTGTATAACCTCCTGCATTCTATAAACTAGGACATAATCTCTCGTCCTGCGTAAGTACTTGAGATTGCATTTTACCACCTCCCAGTGAGCCTTCCCAGGGTTACTCTGATATCTGCTAACCATGCCAACGGGAAAGCAAATATCAGGCCTCGTACACAACATAACATACATGAGGCTACCCACTGCAGAAGCATAGGGTACCGCCTTCATGGCATCTATCTCCTCAGTAGTCTTAGGACACTGCTCCTTAGACAAATGCACTTCATGCCTAAAAGGTAGTGAACCCTTTTTGGAGTTCTGCATGTTAAAACAGGCCAGAATCGTGTCTATGTAGGATGCCTGAGAGAGAGTCAGAGAACGTCTCCTACGATCTTGAATAATCTTAATCCCAAGGATATGTCCAGCCTCTCCCAAATCCTTCATATCGAATTGCCTGGACAGCCATGCCTCTACGTCTGACAACACCTTCTTACTGTTGCCAATAAGAAGGATGTCATCGACGTAAAGTACGAGGAACACCACCATATCACCATCACGCGTGCAATAAACAAACTGCTCATCCAGACACTGAGTGAATCCATAGGACTGGATAACCTCATCAAAACGGATGTTCCAAGATTTGGATGCTTGCTGAAGTCCATAAATGGACCTCCTAAGCCTGCATACCTTGTGCTCTTGGCCCTTAACAATGAAGTCCTCTGGTTGCAGCATAAAGATGGTCTCCTCAAGACTTCCATTAAGGAAAGCTGTCTTGATGTCCATCTGCCAAATCTCATAGTCCATATGAGCAGCTATGGCCAAGAGAATCCGGATTGACTTAATCATAGCTACCGTGAAAAAGGTCTTCTCATAATCGATACCCTCTTTCCGAGTATACCCCTTCGCCACAAGCCTAGCCTTGAAGATCTTAACCCTCCCATCAGATCCTCTATTTCGCTTGTATACCCATTTGCACCCAATAGGCCTAAACCCATCAGGAAGGTCTACTGGCTCCCAAACTTGATTTGAGGCCATAGAATCCATCTCAGCTATAGTTGCTCTCTGCAAAGAATCTGCATCTTTATCCTGGAGAGCCTTATTGTAGTTAACTGGGTCTTGTTCATGAGCACCAGGGAAAAAGTTTGAAGACTCACCCAAACCCATGTACCTCTCGGGCTGTCTGAAAACCCTCCCACTACGACGAGACGCAGCCTGTGCAAGAGCATCATCTGTGATAGTGTGTGCAGTCTCTTGTGGTGTGTTTTCCTGTACTTGTGCATCTGAAATAATGGACTTACTTCTAAGCTCCTCCAATACTACCTTGCTGCTTGACTTGTGTTCTAAGATATAGTCCTCCTCAAGAAATCTGGCATTGGTGCTGATCACCACCTTCTGATCCTGAGGACTATAGAATATACCACCTCTCATTCCTTTGGGGTAACCTATAAACAGCATAGCCTTAGATATTGCCTCTAACTTGCCTGCATCTGCCTCGAGCACATGTGCCGGACAACCCCATATTCTGAGATGACTCAGACTAGGCTTTCGCCCATTCCACAACTCTGATGGGGTCGAAGGCACAAACTTAGATGGCACAAGGTTGAGGATAAAACATACTTTCTCCAAGGCATAACCCCAAAACGAGATGGGCAACTCATGTAACTCATCATCAATCTAACCATATCCATAAGAGTCCTGTTCCTCCTCTCTACTACACCATTCTGTTGGGGTGTGCCAGGTGCAGACAACTGGGTCTGAATACCCACCTCTGACAAATAGGATCTAAATTCACTAGAGAGGTATTCGCCACCGCGATCAGATCACATGGCCTTGATACTCTAACCCAGATGGTTCTCCACCTCTGCCTTGTATTCTCTGAACTTGCCAAAGCATTCAGACTTGTGGCGCATCAGGTATATGTATCCATCTCTAGAGTAATAATCCGTGAAAGTCACGAAATACTCATAACCTCCTCTAGCCTGAACTAACATAGGCCCACACACGTCAGAATGAATCAACTCTAAAACCTCCTTGGCCCTATACTCCTTTGCCTTGAAAGACGTCTTGGTCATTTTACCCTCTAAGCAGGACTCACAGGTCGGATAGCAGTCATTTTACCCTCTTGGCGATGCCCGCCTTGGGTCCATGATCAGCTCATGCTTTCCGGCCTCTCTTCCTCTTTTGCTTCCTGGCTTTGGGCCTAGCAGAGGAACCGGAAGGACCAACAGTAGCCAAGGCTTGCTTCTTCTCTGCGAATAGGCTCTCAGCAGACACCAATGCAGTCATGAGCTTGGAAAGTGAATATAAGAGATTCCCCATATTATAGTTCAAACGAAACTGCTCAAAACTGGGAGACAAGCTCTGAAGAATGATATCGACTTGGGTTTCCCCATCAATGTCACCTCCCAATACCTCAATCTCATTGATGCAGCTCATCATTTCTAGCACGTGGTCTCTCACTGAAGTGCCCTCAGCCATTCTAGCATTCATGAGTTTCCTCATAGCTGACTGTTTGGCTGCCCTGCCCTGATGTCCAAACATCTCCCTGAGGTTGAGCATTATATCGTAGGCTGAGGTCATCTGCTGATGCTGGTGCTGCAGTACACTTGACATAGAAGCCAAGATGTAGCACCTGGTCATCAAATTAGCCTTCTGCCACCTCGTATATGGCTCTCGCTGCTCAGGGGTGGCATCATCTCTGGGCTTAGGGGGACACTCCTCAGTAAGCACGTACTTGTAACCCTCAGCGGTAAGGACAATGTCCAGGTTACGTTTCCAGTCAATATACTTTGGATCGGTGAGTTTGTTTTGGTTCAAAATGACAGCTAGCGGGTTGAATGACATATCAACTGAAAAACAAACAATTCAAGTTTCAGTATACTTTTTCGAAAATATTGAAAATCCTCAAAAAACAAATATAATCTTCTATCGACATCTCTCAAACCGGGATTAACGCATGTCACGATGGGTGAACATCTACGCTAACCCACATTCGTTCGAGATGAACCAAAGTTCATTAATTTCATTATCTGACCAACGATAATATTATCGATGAAATTAACAGTCGATAATTTTAGCCGTACTCGAAATTAGTGTAACCTCGATGGGAGGGATACTAAAAAACGGTACACTAAGTGTATGTCATTACGTGACTTCTAAGTTTGTTACTTACGATACTAATGCGCCTCGGATGGCAAGGGTGTCGCAACTTTCTCCAATTAAACTCACTATAGTCATCCCTTTAGAAATTCATTCCGCTGATATCCGTGGTTGAAAACTCATCCGATAGGGAGGAAGGTCTAAGCCAGCACGCAAGTTTAACCACATCACCAATGAACCCGTAATGGAGGCCATGGGGATATTTACCAACCCGCTCCCACATAGATTTTTAAGTTTGAGGATTTTTACGTTTTAACATGCAATATCTTAACCATGGATATTCGCACCCATAAAACCGTTGGAGTTTTAATATGTGAATAATTTACCTCAGTTAATTGCACGTTACCTTTTAAAAACATTTTTGTTTGGTTTTTGTTCATGCAAAATAAAACGAAAAACACAAAATCAACGAAAAGTCATAAATACGGGAAATTAAAATAAAAAATTTCTCGACTATTATGGCCTTCTCTATCGTTGATTCCTTGACGCCTCGGTGACACGTCCCATCATGTCGCTCCCACTCATTATTTGGATTTCTCTCGATTCGCCCGAGTTTTGTCGGTTTACTACGTAATTAGGAATCATCAAAATTACGAGAAACCAAAACCCGCAAATATAAGTTACCCAAAATAACATCTTCGTCATAATACATAATTCCTATATACAAAGGCGTTTTTCTAGGAATTTAAAGACGACATGATTAGATCAAATCCTACTACCAGATTTATCTAATCCTACACGGCTTCCAGCTTGTGGTTATTACTATTACAGACATTTCCATTCAAAAACAATACGAGCCCGGACATGTCCCGGGGTTTATGAATGAAAAATAAATTTCTACCATAATAGCCGGGAAACCAATAACCACCTGTTTAAGCATTTTGACAAAAATAATAATGCCAAAATAAAGCCGTGTAATAAATCAAACAAGTATAAGACCAAAACCAAAGCTCTGATACCAATTTGAAGGAAAACAGAACAAGCCCGGGCTAAATCAAAAACCTCACTTTCGTGCAATGCATTCCAGAATCGGAAGCTTTCGACCAAGCTCAGGCTCAAAGTCATTTACCCACGAACGGATCTTGGCTTATACTTATTTAATTTATTAAATCGACAAAAAAGATGCAATCTTTAATTAAAGCAAAATATTCAAAGATTCTACCTTTTTTAGCGAAGTCCCTTGCCTAAAGAAAAATCCAATCTTTGCTAGCGATTCCAATAGAAATCCAAAGAATTACTCCGATCCAACTCCGAAATAGTGTGGGCTATTATCTACGGAGTTACCCATGGCAAAATTAAGAAAACCCAAGAAACTTTCTTCGGAAAAAAACTCAAAAACCCGAAAATAGTACTGTTCGAAATTTTCTAAAACTTACTGCGCAAGCCACCGTAAAAACAGCAGCGCAACCCGCCGGAAAAACTGTCCAACGGAGTTGACCAATCCAGTCCCAATCTGTACAATCGATCGGCTCAGGCCACTGGACAGTGCAGTCACCGGGTTTTGAGAAATCGGGAAAACCGATTGCACAGCAGCTTTAATATCGACCGACGGTAATAGTCAAGGAGCAGTCTGAGCTTAATGAAGATTGAGTTTTCGAAGGAGAAAGCTATCTTAGCTGACTTCGAGAAGAAGCTTCGACAAAGAAGACTAAGTTCTCACTCTAAGCTAAACTTTCTCTCTCTAGCCCTTTCTTGGCTATCAAGTTTCTTTTTTCTTGACTTGCTTAACAAGTTATATTTATAAGGAGCTTCTAAGGAGACCTAATGGGCTCTCGAGTAAGGCCTTTTAATTTGACTTTCGTTGATCGCTAAGTCTTTCCCGACTAATCAACTCCAATCGATCCATTTGATTTAATTTCTTTAACCCACTTTGTTAATTTAATTTAATCGAACCCTTAGAATTAATTAATTCAAATAGAATTAATTTCTTAATTCACTTTGTCAATTAAATATTAAATAAACCTTTAGGATTAATTACTTCACTTTATCGATTAGTCAAATGCATAATTAGTCGTACCACTAACGGACTAATTATGGAACTACCGCTCGAAAATGACTTCACATCGCGCCATTATATTTTCTTCTATCTCCCCACTTTAAAGATCTAGTGCTCGTCGGTTTATCAATTTACTGACAAATTAATTCACCGACTTCTTGATATCCGAAATTAGTACCACTCGTCCTTTTACTATACCGGACATAAAGTCCACCGGCCAGGTTTAGTATAATAGACCTTACAAGCTCATCTCGGGAGCACCATCAACCTGGCAAACCGGTACGTGGATTCCTCCGACTAGCAATGGTACGTAAGAAGCTAAACGCCACATACCCAACCTATCGAGGTGTAGGCCTCAATTGACCGCACTCTTTGGCAAATCAAAGCACACGATATCCAACTCTCACGCCCGTCCCAATCTCGGGATTGAGAGACTGAATACTCGGACCGAATTGACTACACCGATCAGTATAAGTCAATTCTATCCAAACTGGTCGTGATCAATATGCCCCGGGCATATCCGTGTGATTTAAACTAGTTTAGATAAACTAATTTCCAAACCACACGATAACCTATACCGATAGTATGTTCATGATAAGTCTAGAATTAATGCGTTATTTTGTTTTAATTGGAGGTCAATTTTATGAAGTTTATGGCTTAATTGCGCATTATTTGTAATGTAGGTGGAAGATGGGTTTCATGGAGCAAAGTGGACAATTTAGCTATTTTTGGAGGAAGTTGAGAATTTGACAAAATGAAGAAATATTAAATTGGGCTTGCGGGAAGAATTAATTGTGAAGGAAAATAAATATTTAATTGGGCTTTATATTTAAACTCAAAGTTAGTTTGGATTTTATTTTGGCAACAAAAGAATGTGGGCCCAATGAGAAAAAGAGGGAGTTGAATTAGGTTTTGGAGGGGGCAGACTCATGTTATGTTTTTGGGGGGTTTGGAGTCTGAGAGGGGACTTCGGGAAGTATAAAGGAGGCAGGAGCCTTTGGGGAGAGTTTTCTTTCTTTTGGAGGGGCCACGTTTTTGAGTTTTCACCCAGGAAGGCGGCCACTTTGTTGGCTTAGGATTATGGCTAAGTTTTCTTTTCTTTCTTTTAATTTGAATTATGTATTTTAATTAGGTTTGATAGTACTTGGATTGGATGAACTCATGAATTATTTAATTTCATAGTATGATTATTTAATCTCAATTAGGATAATCCGTAAAGGCTTACGAATTTGCCAAATAGAGTTGAAGAGGTTAAAAAGGTGGTACCTTTTAAGGCCTAGAACACTAATAAGGCAATGGTTTGTAGCAATAAATAGGTTGAATTAATTAATGTGATGAAGTGACTAATAAGGTCGGTGGATTCAATGGATTTGAATTGAGCCTACTAATTGGTGAGACGATGACATGTTGATTCGATTTGCATATTTGCATCCAAATATCTTTAACTGTTGGTGTGTAAAGCACTATGAAATTAAATAGTTTACGAGGGATTCTTATCTAAGTACTACGTTAGGAATTTTATTATTTTCTTTATTTTTATTTATGCTGGTTACTTTAATTAGTTAATCAATTCTCACAAACCCCCGCTTCTGGACTAGATAGTAGAAAAGAGGTTAGTTCTAATACATAGTCCCTGAGGAGACGATCCTACTCACTGCTATGCTACTAAAACCCTTAGAGTAGGTCTTTTATATTTGTTGGTTTGACACTCATCAAATTTTGGCGCCGTTGCCGGGGACTAAAGATATTAGAAAAATCTTGATTTTATTATTCTAGTTTTTATATTTTATTATATATATAATTTTTTTTTTCTGTATTACATTATTTTCCATATTTGCTGTTTAGGAAGCTTGCAAGAACAATGATGGATGAGCAAAATTATTCATGGCAAGGTCACAATGGATTCGGTGCAAGTTACCCGCATGGCTATGAGGGAGAGTACCAAAATATGCCCACTTGGCAAGCTCGTTCAGAAGATACATCATATGGACAAGATCTAGCAAGTCAAATATGCAGATTGAACAATGAAATAATGGACAGACAAGCACCAAATATACAGATTGAACAATGTGAAAGGTCTTGCAAATGCGAAAGTAGATTTTTCGAATTGGAGACTCGACTTACCCAAATGCAAGAGACAATGGACCTAGTGCTGCAAAAATTGTCAGAACCATAGTGTCAAGGAGCATTTTACGTGCAAGAGAAAGAGCCAGAGGATCAACCACCAAAGGATAAGGGCAAGAAGTTAAATTTTGAAAAAGAGGTGCTCAAATACTTAGAAAAGGAAAGTGCAAGGTGGAACAAGTATCTAAAGGTTCAAGACAAGATAGTTCAAAGAGAGTATGTCCAAGAAGAACAATTGTTCAAAGTTGACTCACAGATTAAACAACTAAACTCCGCGGTCAAGGATGTTTGTATCCATCTACTTGAGAAGGAAAGTGTTCAGATGCTCTCTGCAAAGAATGACATCAACAATGGTGGGATCATTCCAAAAAGTCATGCCAAGGGGGGAACACATGGCAGAGAAATTAGTGGGAATGAGCAAATCAAGGACTCTCCTGAAACGATGTACACATATCCTGATGATTCTAGCGAGGAAGAGCATGAAGTCATAGAAAAAATATTATTGCGTGACCACGCTATGGCATTTGAGGTTCACAACCTCATTCCAGAAGAAGACATGACGCCTCAAATTGCCAGAATAGACACCAAGAAGAAGTGCATCAATAGTAAGAAGAGTAAGAGACGGTTAAAGAGAGAAAAGGCTAAGATAGAGGGAAAGAGATTCAAAGAAAGACTAACCGTTTTAGAAGACACGGTGTTCCAACTCCTGAATAGTCAGAAGCCTATCACTACAAGTCTCATATCTGATCCAGGAAAGGTAAATGCGCCTCAAACAGAAGGAAAGTGCCATGACGATAGTCAAAACTACGTATATCATCCGCCATAAAGCAAGCTATCTCACGTCAAGCTACAGACGTAAAACAAGCGCTTATGAGAGGCAACCCAAATTTTTTTTTTATGTTTTTTTTTAGTTTTAGTCTTTTAATTGTATTTTTAAGTGTTTTTTTTTTTTAGCTGAGAATTTCGAGGGGAATTAAAAGCTTGGGCAGAATACAATTCTTTCCCTGACATGCCCAGGTCAAGGTTTGCATGGTTTTTGGATTTTCTAAAGGTTTGGGCAGAATACAATTCTTCCTTTGACATGCCCAGGTTAAGGTTCGCATATTTTCTGAATGCTTGGGCAGAATACAATTCTTCTTCGGACATGCCCAGGTGAGTTTTTCTTGAATTTTTAAGGAATGGGGCAGAATAGAACTTTTCCTCCGACATGCCCAGGTCAGTGTTCTTTGATTTTTAAAAGAATTTTTCTTTGATTTCTTAATGGGTTTGGGCAGATTACAAGTTTTCCTCCGACATGCCCATGTCACAAATTCTCAAAAAAAAAAAAAAAAATTCCTTCTCAGTTTTATTAGGATTTCATATTTTATTTTCTACACTTTCATTTTCTCACCTACCCGCGCTGAGTTTTATTTCTCTCCACAGCTTTTTCCTCCAAAAACATCGAAGATCACCCGGTCGTGCCTCTCCGATTCCCAATCACAGGAGTTCTCAGTTTCAATCAGTTATCGCGGCGAGGATTTCCTCGGCCAATTTCCCCATCTCTAAGATCAATTCCTGTGCGCCCGTGTCGGTTTAGACTGACTAAGTCCTCCACACCAGGGAGTTTTTCTGTTTTCAGTTTTAGTGTTCAGTTTCAAGTGGCTATTCTGTGTTCTTGGTGGTGTGTTTGTATCTCCTTCATTCTTGCTTTCTACATTGGGGACAATGTAGAGTGTAGGTGTGGGGGGATTCATTGTAGTTGTATGATATTGTTTGGTTTATGTTATTCTTTTGGATTGGTTTATGTGATTGTTTTGGGATGGTGGTGTTTATGGTGTGTAGAAGCTAGGTGTGGGGGAGGTGTGCCATGTTATATGTGATGTGTTGTGTGTTGGAATTGATATGCAACTTGTGATTGGGTGAGGTAAGGATGAAATGTAGCGCATAATAGTAGTATTATGTGTTGGATGACTATAACTGCTTCTTATGATAATTCAATTGATGATACTTGTGTGAGTGACACCCAAAAAGCTAGATAAAGTAAGATTTTGGGCCTTAATGCGCAACAGTTCTTTCTTGTGCTCAATTGTTTTTCTTTAGAGTGTTTCACACATAGTTTGCATATTCTAGAACTTGCTTTGTTATGCATGTTACCATTGCTTGTGAATTTGAAGTACAAAAAGGATAAAGGCAATAGGATAAACCAATTTTTGGCTTGCAAAAAAATCCAACCTTCAATGCTTACCCTTAGTTAACCTTTTTGAAGCTTGGACCTGATTCTTTGATTTTAAAGCCACTAAATTAAACCTAGGCCTGTGTTTAGCTTGCTTTTTTCGCCTAGTTAATGAAAGAAGTACATACTTGGTTGTTAACTTGGGTTTGTGGTTTGAAGGCGGACATTGTAAGGCAATAGTAACTCATTAAGGATAAGTTATGTTCTGATCAAGGCTGTTGAAAAAAAAAAGAAAAAATAAGGACAAAGAAAAAAGAAAAAAAAAGAAGACAAGAAAGAAAAGGAGCCAATATAAACAAATTCAAATGAATTTGTGTGGCTAGGAAAAAAAAAAGAGAGAAAAAGAACAAAAAAAAATAGAAAAAAAAAAAAGATTGTGGAAAGAGCCAAGTTTGGAATCCTTTGTGGGTTACTAGTGTCTTGCATGGGTTATCCTCGGTAAGATGGTTGATGGTTAACAATTAAGTGTGTTCTTTCTTTCATAACTTTAGCCTTGTTTAATCCTTGTTTATCCTACCTTGTCCTGAGCCCCATGATGACCCTTGACGAAGACCTTTTGATTTGTACTTTGATTTATTTGAGTGATAATAATGTGATAATTTTGCAAGCTTATGGCAAGAACATGTTATGTGATGAATTTGAGTGATTATATATCCCCTAAACACTTTTGAGTGCATGAGAGATTACCTGAGAGGTGGATGTCACTCTTGCTTGTTATTTGATGTTGGAGAGTTATGAGGAGTGGGTATAGTTATAGCAAATGCATGATACTATGAAAGTTTCCTATGTGGATTGCAAGCCTTGCTTGATCGTATGTTGCATATTGAGGATCCATGTGTTCGTTTGTTGTTTTGTGTTTGTTTCTTTTTCTTGATGAGTCTTGAGTCATGCTTGGGGACAAGCATTGTTTAGGTGTGGGGGATTTGATAAGTCTAGAATTAATGCGTTATTTTGTTTTAATTGGAGGTCAATTTTATGAAGTTTATGGATTAATTGCGCATTATTTGTAATGTAGGTGGAAGATGGGTTTCATGGAGCAAAGTGGACAATTTAGCTATTTTTGGAGGAAGTTGAGAATTTGACAAAATGAAGAAATATTAAATTGGGCTTGCGGGAAGAATTAATTGTGAAGGAAAATAAATATTTAATTGGGCTTTATATTTAAACTCAAAGTTAGTTTGGATTTTATTTTGGCAACAAAAGAATGTGGGCCCAATGAGAAAAAGAGGGAGTTGAATTAGGTTTTGGAGGGGGCAGACTCATGGTATGTTTTTGGGGGTTTGGAGTCTGGAGAGGGGACTTCGGGAAGTATAAAGGAGGCAGGAGCCTTTGGGGAGAGTTTTCTTTCTTTTGGAGGGGCCACGTTTTTTAGTTTTCACCCAGGAAGGCGGCCACTTTGTTGCCTTAGGATTATGGCTAAGTTTTCTTTTCCTTCTTTTAATTTGAATTATGTATTTTAATTAGGTTTGATAGTACTTGGATTGGATGAACTCATGAATTATTTAATTTCATAGTATGATTATGTGTTAAATATTTTTGGATATTTATTGTGATTTATGCTATTTGGTTTATATTACAGTCAAATAATTTGCCTAGAGCTTTTAAGTTTGATATAATATAATCTCAATTAGGATAATCCGTAAAGGCTTACGAATTTGCCAATTAGAGTTGAAGAGGTTAAAAAGGTGGTACCTTTTAAGGCCTAGAACACTAATAAGGCAATGGTTTGTAGCAATAAATAGGTTGAATTAATTAATGTGATGACGTGACTAATAAGGTCGGTGGATTCAATGGATTTGAATTGAGCCTACTAATATGTGAGACGATGACATGTTGATTCGATTTGCATATTTACATCCAAATATCTTTAACTGTTGGTGTGTAAAGCACTATGAAATTAAATAGTTTACGAGGGATTCTTATCTAAGTACTACGTTAGGAATTTTATTATTTTCTTTATTTTTATTTATGCTGGTTACTTTAATTAGTTAATCAATTCTCACAAACCCCCGCTTCTTGACTAGATAGTAGAAAAGAGGTTAGTTCTAATACATAGTCCCTGAGGAGACGATCCTACTCACTGCTGTGCTACTAAAACCCTTAGAGTAGGTCTTTCATATTTGTTGGTTTGACACCCATCAGTTCAGACTATCTCGGTTACGAGCATACATTTAATATATCAATACTTTAACCAATAACGGTATCTACTGTGTCTTTCCACACCCCGTCATCTAGTTCTATGATATAAAGTTACAAATTTATACCGAAAAAAAATGATATGTCATTGGTGGATGTTAGTTTTTGATACAAGTCATAGCTTTTTTGTATTCAAAACTAACAATCTCTCACTAATACTCAAAGCTATGCTAAGAAGTACAAAAATTGTCCAACCGGCTATTACACTGCTGTCATAGTGAAATCACCAGAACGCCGTTAAGCACACTCACATGGATCCCTCAAGAATCTGACTCCCATGCCCTCTACATGTCTCTCAAAGACCTTTGGGGTCAATGTCTTGGTGAAAGGATCTGCAAGGTTGTCATCTGATGCTCTCTTGGCCACGATCACATCTCCCCTCTTTACGATCTCTCGTATCAGCTGGTACGTGCGCTCTATGTGTTTACTCACCTTATGGGCTCGTGATTCCCTCGAGTTAGCAACTGCACCATTGTTATCACAATAAATTGTGATAGACCTAGGCAACTCAGGAACCACATCTAAGTCCATCAGGAAGCTCCGGAGCCATGCAGCCTCTTTCGCTGCCTCTGAAGCGGCAACGTACTCAGCCTCCATGGTGGAGTCCGCCACGCATTTCTGCTTGACACTCCGCCATACTTGTCCAAATCACCTTGAAAGTCCGAATTTGTATAACCCAATGGTACAAGCTCCTGCGCTCTATAAACTAGGACATAATCTCTCGTCCTGCGCAAGTACTTGAGAATGCATTTTACTACCTCCCAGTGAGCCTTCCCTGGGTTACTCTGATATCTGCTAACCATGCCAATGGCAAAGCAAATATCAGGCCTCGTACACAACATAGCATACATGAGGCTACCCACTGCAGAAGCATAGGGTACCGTCTTCATGGCATCTATCTCCTTAGCAGTCTTAGGACATTGCTCCTTAGACAAATGCACTCCATGCCTAAAAGGTAGTGAACCCTTTTTGGAGTTCTGCATGTTAAAACGGGCCAGAATCGTGTCTATGTAGGATGCCTGAGAGAGAGTCAGAGAACGTCTCCTACGATCTCGAAT
Source organism: Knoxia roxburghii (assembly GCA_030378225.1). NCBI lineage: Eukaryota > Viridiplantae > Streptophyta > Magnoliopsida > Gentianales > Rubiaceae > Knoxia > Knoxia roxburghii. The sequence goes on along the minus strand of CM059416.1, from coordinate 31,275,541 downwards.
AATCTTAATCCCAAGGATATGTCCAGCCTCTCCCAAATCCTTCATATCGAATTTCCTGGACAGCCATGCCTTAACGTCTAACAACACCTTATTACTGTTGCCAATAAGAAGGATGTCATCTACGTAAAGTATTAGGAACACCACCATATCACCATCACACCTGCGATAAACAAACTGCACATCCGGACACTGTGTGAATTTATAGGACTGGATAACCTCATCAAAATGGATGTTCCAAGATCTGGATACTTGCGTAAGTCCATAAATGGACCTCCTAAGCCTGCATACCTTGTGCTCTTGGCCCTTAACAATGAAGTCCTCTGGTTGCTGCATAAAGATGGTCTCCTCAAGACTTCCATTAAGGAAAGCTGTCTTGATGTCCATCTGCCAAATCTCATAGTCCGTATGAGCAGCTATGGCCAAGAGAATCCGGATTGACTTAAGCATAGTTACCGAGGAAAAGGTCTCCTCATAATCGATACCCTCTTTCTGAGTATACCCCTTCGTCACAAGCCTAGCCTTGAAGATCTCAACCCTCTCATCGGATTCTCTCTTTCGCTTGTAGACCCATTTGCACCCAATTGGTCTAAACCCATCAGGAATGACTACCAGCTCCCAGACTTGAATCGAGTCTATAGAACCCATCTCAGCTATCATTGCTCTCTACTAAGAATCTGCATCTTTATCCTGGAGAGCCTCATTGTAGTTAATTGGGTCTGGTAGCACCAGGGATAAAGTTCAAAGACTCAACCAAACCCATGTACCTCTCGGGCTGTCTGAAAACCCTCCCACTATGACGAGGCACAGCCTGTGCAAGAGCATCATCTGTGATAGTGTGTGCAGTCTCTTGTGGTGTTTCTTCCTGTACTTGTGCATCTGAAATAATGGACTGACTTTTAAGCTCTTCCAATACTACCTTGCTGCTTAACTTATGATCTAAAATATAGTCCTCTTCAAGAAATCTAGCATTGGTGCTGATCACCACCTTCTGATCCTGAGGACTATAGAATATACCACCTCTCGTTCCTTTGGGGTAGCCTATAAATAGCATAGCCTTGGATCTTGCCTCTAACTTGCCTGCATCTGCCTCGAGCACATGTGCTGGACAACCCCATATTCTGAGGTGTCTCAGACTAGGCTTTCGCCCATTCCACAACTCTGATGGGGTCGAAGGCACAAACTTAGATGGCACAAGGTTGGGGATAAAACATGCTGTCTCCAAGGCATAACCCCAAAACGAGATAGGCAACTCACTATAACTCATCATCGATATAACCATATCCATAAGAGTCATGTTCCTCCTCTCTACTACACCATTCTGTTGGGGTGTGCCAGGTGCAGACAACTGGGTCTGAATACCCACCTCTGACAAATAGGATCTAAATTCACTAGAGAGGTATTCGCCACCGCAATCAGATAGCAAGGCCTTGATACTCTTACCCATATGGTTCTCCACCTCTGCCTTGAATTCTCTGAACTTGCCAAAGCATTCGGACTTGTGGCGCATCAGGTATATCTATCCATCTCTAGAGTAATCATCCGTGAAAGTCACAAAATACTCATAACCACCTCTAGCCTGAACTGACATAGGCCCACACACGTCAGAATGAATCAACTCTAAAACCTCCTTGGCCCTATGCCCCTTTGCCTTGAAAGGCCTCTTGGCCATTTTACCCTCCAAGCAGGACTTACAGGTCGAATAGCTGTCGTTTTACCCTCTTGGCAATGCCCGCCTTGGGTCTATGATCAGCTCATGCTGTCCGGCCTCTCTTCCTCTTTTGTTTCCTGGCTTTGGGCCCAGCAGAGGAACCTGAGGGACCAACAGTAGCCAAGGCTTGCTTCTTCTCTACGAATAGGCTCTCAGCAGACACCAATGCAGTCATGAGGTTGGAAAGTGAATATGAGAGATTCCCTATATTATAGTTCAACCGAAACTGCTCAAAACTGGGAGACAAGCTCTGAAGGATGATATCGACCTGGGTTTCCCCATCAATGTCACCTCCCAATACCTCAATCTCATTGATGCAGCTAATCATTTCCAGCACGTGGTCTCTCACTGAAGTGCTCTCAGCCATTCTAGCATTCATGAGTTTTCTCATAGCTGACTGTTTGGCTGCCCTGCCCTGATGTCCAAACATCTCCCTGAGGTTGAGCATCATATCGTAGGCTGAGGTCATCTGCTGATGCTGGTGCTGCAGTACAATTGACATAGAAGCCAAGATGTAGCACCTGGTCATCTCATCAGCCTTCTGCCACCTCGTATATGGCTCTCGCTGCTCAGGGGTGGCATCATCTCTGGGCTTAGGGGGACACTCCTCAGTAAGCACGTAATTGTAACCCTCAGCGGTAAGGACAATGTCCAGGTTACGTTTCCAGTCAATATAGTTTGGACCGGTGAGTTTGTTTTGGTTTAAAATGATAGCTAGCGGGTTGAACGACATATCAACTGAAAAATAAACAATTCAAGTTTCAGTATACTTTTTCAAAAATATTGAAAATCCTCAAAAAAACAAATATAATCTTCTATCGACATCTCTCACACCGGGATTAACGCATGTCACGATGGGTGAACGTCTACGCTAACCCACATTCGTTTGAGAAGAACCAAAGTTCATTAATTTCATTATCTGACCAACGATCTTATGATCAATGAAATTAATAGTCGATAATTTTAGCCATACTGGAAATTAGCGTAACCTCGATGGGAGGGATACTAAAAAACGGTACACTAAGTGTATGCCATTACGTGACTTCTAAGTTTGTTATTTAGGATACTAATGCGCCTCGAATGACGAGGGTGTCGCAACTTTCTCCAATTAAACTCACTATAGTCATCCTTTTAGAAATTCATTCCGGTGATATCCGTAGTTGAAAACTCATCCGATAGGGAGGAAGGTCTAAGCCAGCACGCAAGTTTAACCACATCACCAATGAACCCGTAATGGAGGCCATGGGGATATTTACCAACCCGCTCCCACTTAGATTTTTAAGTTTGAGGATTTTTATGTTTTAACATGCAATATCTTAACCATGGATATTCGCACCCATAAAACCGTTGGAGTTTTAATATGCGAATAATCTACCTTAGTTAATTGCACGTTACCTTTTAAAAATATTTTGGTTTGGTTTTCGTTCATGCAAAATAAAACGAAAAACACACAATCAACGAAAAGTCATAAATACGGGAAATTAAAACAAAAAAATTCCCGAGTATTATGGCCTTCTCTATCGTTGATTCCTTGACGCCTCGGTGACACGTCCCATCATGTCGCTCCCACTTGTTATTTGGATTTCTCTTGATTCGCCCGGTTTTTCTCATTTTACTACGTAATTTGGAATCATCAAAATTACGAGAAACCAAAACCCGCGAATATAAGTTACCCAAAATAACGTCTTCGTCAGAATACATAAATTCCTATATACAAAGGCTTTTTTTAGTAATTTAAAGACGACATGATTAGATCAAATCCTACTACAAGATTTTTCTAAACCTACACGGCTTCCAGCTCGTGGTTATTACTATTACAGACATTTCCATTCAAAAACAATACGAGCCCGGACATGTCCCGGGGTTTATGAATGAAAAATAAATTTCTACCATAATAGTTGGGAAACCAATAACCACCTGTTTTAGCATTTCGACAAAAATAATAATGCCAAAATAAAGCCGTGTAATAAATGAAACAAGTATAAGACCGAAACCAAAGCTCTGATACCAATTTGAAGGAAAATAGAACAAGCCCGGGCTAAATTGAAAACCTCACTTTTGTGCAATGCATTCCAGAATCGGAACCTTTCGACCAAGCTCAGGCTCAAATTCATTTACCCACGAACGGATCTTGGCTTATACTTATTTAATTTATTAAATCGACACAAAATATACAATCTTTAATTAAAGCGGAATATTCAAAGATTCTACCTTTTGTAGCGAAGTCCCTTGCCTAAAGAAAAATCCAATCTTTGCTAGCGATTCCAATAGAAATCCGAAGAATTACTCCGATCAAACTCTGAAATAGTGTGGGCTATTATCTACGGAGTTACCCACGGCGAAATTAAGAAAACCCAAGAAACTTACTTCGGAAGAAAACTCAAAAACCCAAAAATAGTACTGTTCGAAATTTTCTAAAACCCACTGAGCAAGCCACCGGAAAAACTGCAGCGCAACCCGCCGGAAAAACTGGAAAAACTGTCCCCCAGAGTTGACCAATCCAGTCCAGATCTGTACAACTGATTTCACGGATCACTCAAGAAGAAGATCGACGTGAGAATCGATTGGCTCAGGGCACTGGACAGTGCAGTCACCAGGTTTTGAGAAATTGGGAAAACCGATTGCGCAGTAGCTTTAAAATTGACCGGCGGCAATATTCAAGGAGCAGTCCGAGCTTAATGAAGATTGAGTTTTCTGAAGAAGAAAGCTATCTTAGCAGACTTCGAGAAGAAGCTTCGATGAAGAAGACGAAGTTCTCACTCTAAGCTAAACTTTCTCTCTCTAGCCCTTTCTTGGCTATCAAGTTTCTTATTTCTTGACTTGCCTAACAAGTTATATTTATAAAAAGCTTCTAAGGAGACCTAATGGGCTCTCGAGTTAGGCCTTTTAATTTGACTTTCGTTGACCGCTAAGTCTTTCCCGACTAATCAACTCCAATCGACCCATTTGAATTAATTTCTTTAACCCACTTTGTTAATTTAATTTAATCGAACCCTTAGAATTAATTAATTCAAATAGAATTAATTTCTTAATTCACTTTGTAGATTAAATATTAATTAAACCTTTAGGATTAATTAATTCACTTTGTCGATTAGTCAAATGCATAATTAGTCATACCACTAACGGACTAATTATGGAACTACCGCTCGAAAACAACTTTACATCGCGCCATTATATTTTCTTCTATCTCCCCACATTAAAGATCTAGTGCTCGTCGGTTTATCAATTTACTGACAAATTAATTCACCGACTTCTTGATATCCAAGATTAGTATCACTCGTCCTTTTATTATACCAGACATAAAGTCCACCGGCCGGGTTTAGTATAATATACCTTACGAGCTCATCTCGGGAGCACCATCAACCCGGCGAACCGGTACGTGGATTCCTCCGACTAGCAACGGCACATAAGAAGCTAAACACCGCATACCCAACCTACCGAGGTATAGGCCTCAATTAACAGCACTCTTTGGCAAATCAAAGCGTACGATATCTAACTCTCACGCCCGTCCCAATCTCAGGATTGAGAGACTGAATACTCGGACCGAATTGACTACGCCGATCAGTATAAGTCAATTCTATCCAAACTGGTCGTGCTCAATATGCCCTGGGCATATCCGTGTGATTTAAACTAGTTTAGATAAACTAATTTCCAAACCACACGATAACCTATACCGATAGTATGTTCAGACTATCTCGGTTACGAGCATACTTTTAATATATCGATACTTTAACCAATAACGGTATCTACTGTGTCTTTCCACACCCCGTCATCTAGTTCTATGATATAAAGGAACAAACTTATACCGAAATAAAATGATATGTCATCTCTGGATATTAGTTTTTGATACAAGTCATAGCTTTTTTGTATTCAAAACTAACAGGGTCTCTCTTGTAGCTCTATATATAGACAAGGGATTAGCAATTCTACAACACACAATTCTAGTTTTCTAGACAAGAAAACTAGAGAGAGAAATTTTAGAGAGAGAAAACATTTTTCTCTCTCTCTTGAATAATTTTTGTGCGGCGGGAAGTAAATTCTGACGGTGGCAGTGGTTCAATTCAGGAGGCGTCGAGCTGCAGAATTTTTCTGGTGAGTCATTTTGTGTAGATTGCTGATCAATTGCTCGTTAGATCGTTGCCCACACAATGTGCAATCAAAGTCATGAGTACATACCAAGATCCTGCGCAATGTTATTTCAAGCAATGATTGAAATAGAGATTGTGCTAGAGTCTAGGCCTTGTAAAAGTTTTTGATTCTGGAATGCGTAGCACGAAAGTGAATTTTTGACCGGGCCCGGGTAGTTAATCTTTTAATTAGGTGATCGCTTGTATGACTCAAGACAAGCTCGAACGTTGTGTGGGCAATGAACCAACGAACCAACAATCATCAATCCAACACAATTGAGTCACTGGAAAAATCCAGCAACTGCATCGCCTACGCGTGTAGCTCACGCGCCGATGCACTCCACGCGCCACCAGCTGTCGAGGAAGAAAAATCCAAATGCCGGTGCTTCGTCTCGGGAACTGGGCAGCCACACAGTGCAAGAACAATCCGATCTTGAGAGATAAAAATTAATTCTCTCTAGGATTTTCTCTCTCTAGTTTTTTTGTCTTGAAAACTTTTGAATTGTGTATGTAGAATTGCCAATCTTTTGTCTATTTATAAAGTTACAAGAGAGACCCCATGTTTGTTTATGATTGGCCTTCCTTGTGGGTTTAGGAAATTAATTAGTTTCCAAATCTAATTAGGTAACAAATCTAATAGGATTTCCTAATCTAATTGGATTTCCTAATCTCTAAGATTTCTTAATTATAAGTGAAACTTAAGACTTAATTAAGTAATTAATTAATTCCACTTTATTAATTACTTAGTTAACCCATAGGAATAATTAATTAAATAATTAATTCTACTCAATCAATTAACCCACTACAAAATTAATCGTACCATTAACGGATTAATTTTGGCACTACCATCCTACACCAGAACTGCTTCCAGAATAACTAAATTAATTATTCTTTAATCTCCCCACATCAAAGATATAGTACCACTTGATAAATTAATTAATTAATTTCTCATAATCCGAGATTAGTACCACTTGACCTTTTTACTATACCGGACATAAGTCCACCAGCCGGGTTTAGTATAATAAACATAACGAGCTCATCTCGGGAGCACCATCACCCCGGACGCACCGGTACATGGTTTACTTTTGACAAGCAATAGCACACCAAACAACTAAACACGCACACCTAACCTACCGAGACTATTGGCCACAAATGACCTCACTCTTTGGCAGATCAAAGTAGACTATGTCTAATCCTCATGCCTACTTAAGTCTAAGGATTGAGAGATAGAATACTAGGAACGAATAGTCTATTAAATCAGTATAAGACAATTCATCCTAAATGGTCAAGTTCAATATGCCCCTGGCATATCTATATGATTAAATTAGTCTAGACAAACTAATTTCTAAATCACATAATAACCTAAACCTACAGTGTGTCCAAAACTGTCTCGATTACAAACCACATTTATATATTATGTCTTTTAACCAATGATGATATCTACTGTGTCACACCAGACACCTCATCATCTAATTACATAATATAAATGGATGACATATGTAAACACATAAACAATTTAACAGAAATATTCAATCGATATATAAAATAAGGAAATAGTTTAATACAAGCAAAGCTTTAGTATTTAAACCCAACAATCTCCCACTAATACTTAAACTGCGCTCAAATATAAAACTACAATAATCCTACAACTACAATAAAACTAGAAAAACTATCATGGCTCTTCTAATTATCTGATCCCCATGCCCTTCCCGTGAGCCTCAAAGACTTTTGCAGTCAATGTCTTCATCAATGGATCTACAAGGTTATCTTCCGATGCTATCTTTGCAACAACCACGTCTTCCATCTTGACGATATCTCGTATTAGGTGGTACTTATACTGTATATGTTTACTCGCCTTGTGGGCTCGTGGTTCCTTCGAGTTTGCTAATACACCGTGTTGGTGTATGTGCCCTTTTGAAGGGATATATAGACATTTGTCGTTTGATTGATGATTTATCAGATGAGTTATGAATATAATATTCTTGTGCATATTTGAATTCATGAAATCGATCCGCCAAAAGAAACACTCAATGGATTGATTAGATCATGAGTGATTCTTTTGAGTAGTACTCATACGAGGATCCTTAGACCAGAAATCACTACATGGTCTTAGGTGAATTATAATGTGCTTTGACATATGCCTAACGGGACCGTAACAGGTTGCCAAGTACGGGTATGATTTGGTTCGCTATGAGTCATGCTAAGATATGTAGGTGAAGTGATGGGACTACAAATCTCTCTTCATTGAGAGATGATATCTTGGCCACTTGATAGTGAACTGTGAAGTGCATGGCCATGCCCGAGAAATGGTAAGTGTTATCATTTGCACGAATGGAATCAGTGTCACTAAAAAATCAAGTAAACATTTAGCTAAATAAGGTTGATGGTTCCATGCCTTATGCTAAACGGGATATCAATGTAGAGGATCGTACGCAGTTTGCTCAGAAAGGTTGTGTTGAATCACCATTCGACCCTCCATTCTGAATTGGATAGTCATTATGTCTTGCTTGCGACCACTAATGACTTATGGATTAATCAATGAGATTGAGTTATCCATTGCCAATTTAGAATGGGCCTACAGGATCGCACATAAGAATGTTCGATGATGCAGAATAAGTATTCTTGCCTACAATGAGTGTAATTGTTATACTTAAATAAAGAAATTTAATTAAATGGTTTAATTAAATATTATTGAAAAGTTCTGTGGTATTAATTATGAGTTAATTAATTACCTGGGAACAATTGGGATGGGCTAATAAATCAAGGGACCTAATTGCAATTGAGGTTCTTGATCCATCAGCCTGATCCATGGGTCATGGGTGGATCCATGCGCTTGGTGTATAACCCAAATCATTAAGGTATTATTTAATACTAATTTGGAATCAGTAAATATTATTTAATACAGATTTGGAATCAGTAAAATAATATTTGGTAATAATACTGATTTGGAATATGATTAAATCGGTTAAGTAATAATTGATTGATTGCATACTGATTTTTGGAAATTTAAACTCTACAAATATCCTAGGGATATTATTGTAGTAGGATGATGATTTTTAATTAGAAAATCAGAACAAGCAAAATATACACAAAAATCCCAAACCCTCTCCGTAGGCAAAAACGGCAAGCACCGAATCTGCAAAGAACTTCAGTGCTTGAAAGTAGAGAGTCCTTCAAGGAAGGATTTTGGGGGTGACAAACGTAACCAGAGCAAAAGGTTTGGACCAACATCAAACAAGGATCCAGACGCGGCAACCGATTACGCTACGAGGGTAAGCTTTAGAAGCTTTAAATGTAGGATTAATTAAACACTAAAATTGAAATTGGCATGAATCCACTGTGTAGATTTTTGATAAACATGCCTCCGATCCCAACAGCAATTGAGGTTCTTGACCCATCAGCCTAATCCATGGGTCAATGGGTTGATCCATGGGTGTGGTAAAACCCAAGTCAGTAGAAAGTAATATTGATTTAATATTACTTTTACACTTCACATTTTATATTTTATTTTATGTTAATTAAATTTTGTTACTGACAGTATCTGACTCTATATATCTAGAATATGTGAGTCAGATACGTGTAGAGAGTTTTTAGAAAATGGTTTACCAAAATTTGAAAAAAATTCAAAAACTATTCTCTCTTGGCAAAAGGCTAGCAGCTTTCTGTGAGAATCCCAGTGCTTGAGTGTAGAGAGTTTCTTCAAGGAAGAAATTTTTTATGGTGATCAGCGTAACCGGAGCAGAAGGTTTTGACCAACATCAAAGAAGGATCCAGGTGCGACAACCGATTACGCTACGAGGGTAAGCTTTAGAAACTTTAAACGTAGTTTTTAATTAATTCTAAAAGAATCAATTAGGCTTTTCCGCTATGAGTTTTTGAAAACTAGACCTAATCGATCCCAATAGTGGTATCAGAGGAAAAAGAAAAGAAGAAAATAATAAAAATAAAAATCCTAGGTATTATAAAAGGAAAAAGAAAAATAAGGAAAGACATTGTAAAATATGTGGTAAATTTGGTCATACCTCAGAATATTGTTTGACAAAGAAGAAGATTAATAATCTTAGCATTCCTGATTATATCAAGTCTATAATAATACAGACACTTCAAGACTCTGAATCAGATAAAACAGATACAGAAGATACAGAAATTTCTGAATCAGAAGAAGAAGAGATAATAAATGCTCTAAAAAATGAAAATAGTTCTGCATCAGAATGTGAACCTTGTAAAATAGGACAAATTTGTTCTAAAAAAGAAAATAAAATTGAAGATAATCTTAATAAAGATGAATTTTATAAAATAATGTCTCAATTTTCAGACATGACATTAAATGTATTAACTTCTAATAATATGATTGAATTATTAAAACCAATAAAAGATCCAGAATTGAGAGTTAAGATTATTAATGAAATAAATATAGAAGAAGGAACTTTATCATCTTCTAATATTAAAGAAGATGTTTCTGAAAAAATATTAAACAATAATAGGACATATAATATGACTGAAGTAATGAATCAGTTAAAAAATAAATATTAGCACAAAGAAGGAAATATTTCTCTTCAAACTCTGTATAAAGAAATTAATAATTTAAAAGAGGAAATTAGAATCTTGAAAGAAAAGAATATAATTCAAGAAACTAGAATTTCTAAATTGGAAAATGTTTCTACAGAGATAGTTCCATTAGAAAAAAAAATATTGGGCATGATATGTCAAAAAAAATTTTATCTACTTTAGAAACGGTAATATCTCAGAAAAGGCATATTAAAATATCATTATTGATTGATAATCATTATACAAAGATGTTTTCTGCTTTAGTTGATAGTGGAGCAAATCTAAATGTTATCCAGGAAGGATTAATACCTACTAGGTATTTTCATAAAACTAGTCATAATTTATGGCATGCTGGAGGTGACAAACTTCAGATTAAATATAAGCTTCCTAAAGCTTTTATATGTATTGATAATAAATGTATTGCTCAGAGTTTTATTCTAGCAAAAGATATTTCTATTCAGGTAATACTTGGCACACCATTTTTAAATAATATATATCCAATTAAAAAAATTGATAATAAGGGAATAATTGGAATGTTTGAAAATAGTGATATTTTCCTTGAATTTATAATAGAACCATTTACTAGAGTTTTGCATAGCATTTACGATAATATTAAGGCAAAACAGAATCAAATAAATTTCTTAAAACAAGAAATAAGTATTATAACGATTGAGGAACAATTAAGTAGTCCTAAATTACAGGATAAAATTGAATTATTAAAAAATAATTTCTCTGTAGAAATATGTAATGACCATCCAAATGCTTTTTGGAAAAGAAAGAAACATATTGTTTCATTACCTTATGAAGAATCTTTTAATGAAAAAGAAATTCCAACTAAGGCTAGGCCTTGTCAAATGAATTCAGAATACTTAGAAATTTGTAAGAAAGAAATTGAATCTCTTTTACATAAAGGATTAATAAGCCCTTCACAGTCTACATGGTCATGTACCGCTTTTTATGTTAATAAACATTCAAAAATACAAAGAGGTATACCGAGATTGGTAATCAATTATAAACCTTTAATTCAAAATTAAACGGCGGGTTTGTGTTTAGGCATTTAATTCAAAATTAAACGGCGGAATTCCTAAACACTAAGGATTCGGGTCTTACCCTTGAAGCGTAATCGGTTGTGCAGTCGCCTAGCTCCTCTGAGAAGATGGCATTCACCAACAATTCACGTGAATTGTCTCTACGATCTTGCACCGGAGCCTATCAGAATTGGTGCTAGCCCAAAAGTGCTTGTCAAAGAGAAAACGTTTTTCTCTGGAAGAAAGGTTTTGAAGAGTCTGTACTTTCAAAAAGTGACAGAGAGAGTCTCTTCTTCTTTTTTTTCAAAAGTGAGTGAGAATCTTCTTTTAAAATCTCCAAAAATGTGGGTTTTAAAACTGAAATCTGTTAAAAGGAAAAAATCTCTCACTAACAGATACTTCTCTGATTTGAGAAGTATTTGTTAAATAATTAATCATAATTAATTATTTACTGTTGGGTTTAACCAACACCATGGATCAACCCATTGATCCATGGATCAACCCATTGATCCATGGATCAGGCTGATGGGTCAAGAACCTCAATTCACAATTAGGTCCCTTGATTTGTCAGCCCAATCCAATTCTTCCTAAGTAATTAATTAACTCTTAATTAATACCATAATACTCTTCAATAATATTTAATTAAACTATTTAATTAAATATTATCAATTTAAGTATAACTCTTATACTTAAAACAGGCAATTTAATTAATTCTGAATCCTCGAACTCACTTATGTGCGATCCTGTTGGCCCATTCCAAATTGACAATGAATAAATTAATCTCATTAATTAATCCATAAATCATTAGTGATCTCTAGCAAGACATAATGACTACACAATTCAGAATGGAGGGTCGGATGGTGATTCAACACAACCTTCCGAGTATACTACGTAATGTCCTCTACACTGATATCTTGTTTAGCATAAGGCATGGAATCAATCATCCTTATATAGCTAAACGTTTTACTTGATCTCTTAGTGACACTGAACTTAATCAAGCAAATGATAACCCTTATCATTTCTTGGGCACGGCCATGCACTTCTCAGTTCACTATCAAGCGGCCAAGATATCATCTCTAATTTAAGAGAGACTTGTAGTCCCATCACTTCACCTACATACCTTAGCGTGACTCATAGTGTACCCAATCATACCCGTACTTGGCAACCTGTTACGGTCCCATTAGGCATATGTCAAAGCACACTCTAATTCACCTAAGACTATGCAGTGATTTCTGGTCTAAGGATCCTCGTACGAGTACTACTCAAAAGAATCACTCATGATCTAAAAGTCCATGGAGTGTTTCCTTTTGGCGGATTGATTTCATGAAATTCAATATGCACAAGAATATAATTTCATGAAATTAACTCATTAGATAAATAATCAATCAAACGACAAATGTCTTATTTACATAAATAACCCTCAAAGTTTATTTACATAAATAGCCCTCAAAAGGGCACATACACCAACAAAAATTAGATTTCTTGGTCATGTAATTGAAAAGGGGAATATTATTCTGATAAATAGAAGCATATATTTTGCTGATAAATTTTCAGATAAAATCACTGATAAAACTAGTTTACAGAGATTTTTTGGAAGTTTAAATTATATTGCTTCTTATTATAAAGATTTGATAAATGATACAGCCATTTTAAATGATAGGCTTAAAAAGAATCCTACACCTTGGTCTGAAGAACATTCTGAGGCAGTAAGAAGAATAAAATCTAAGGTTAAAACATTACCTTGTTTAATGATAAGCAATACTAATTGGGAAAAAATAATTGAAACGGATGCATCTGATACAGGATTTGGAGGGATTTTAACTCAGAAAAATCCAGATAACAAACAAGTATATCTTGTTAGATATCATTTAGTTAAGTGGAATAATGCACAGAAAAATTATGCTACGGTAGCTAAAGAAATTTTAGTAATTGTAAAATGTGTTTTGAAATTTCAAGATGATTTATATAATCAAAAATTTATAATAAAGACAGATTGTAATGCAGCCAAATTCATGTTTCAAAAAGATTTTAAACATGATGTTTCTAAACAAATGTTTGCAAGGTGGCAAGCTCATTTAGCTCCATTTGATTTCGACATTATTTATAAAAAAGGTGAAGATAATAGTCTTCCAGATTTTTTAACCCGAGAATATTTATTATGATGACAGATATGAGTTCTCGTGGTCGAGGAACTTCCTCTTATATAGGAAGAGGTACTGGTAGAGGATATTCCTCTTATGGTCAAACCTCATATGGTCAAAAGAAAATCCCAGAAGTTTTATCCCAATATGGGAAACAAAAGCTTATAGCTATGGATTTATCTCAAGATAAGGAGTATCAAGAATTCTTGAATTTCAAGAGAAGTCAGCAAATTGCTACAGAAGGTAATGATAATCCTTCTTATTCTAAGGTTATTGGAGATAAAGAATCTGAATCCAACAATATTGGATTTTCAGAAAATGAAAACCAAGAAATTATATTTCGGTTCGAAGAAAAGGATCTAATATGGAAAAATGATACATGGACCTTAATACAAAGGTATATGGATAAATTATTTATGCCCACCAGGACTTATAAAACAAGATCTGTTTATGAACAGATCTTAATTCAAAGTGGGTCATGTGAAATAACACATTTCATGGAAAAAATAAAGAAATTTATAATTTCATCAAAATTGTTATTAAAAAGGTTATATCCACTGAAGATTTGGTCATTTCCCCTATGAAAGAGAAACAAATAGTGATGAATACATCAGCAGTAGTAAAATATAATTATTGGGACTACTGTGATGCTTTTATAAAAGCATTTTACTATGAAAATGAAAAGCACAAGCACTCATGGTTTATAAAAATATGTGCTCATGTTTATAACATAGAAATACCACACTGGTTTATAAATTGGTTTTCTTATTTTGGTCCTACTCCAAGTATATTACCAGAAATACTGAAAAAGCATTTTTATAGGTGGGTAGAAGTTTCACCTCAAATTCTTCAAAAGCAAGAAAATAAATTATATATTGAGGGAATAGCCTCATGCTTTTTCGTTATTGAAATTTCAATTCCATGGATATGTAAATGGAGTCTTGAAGTTGGTTATACCAAAACAGGTATTCCTTGTGTGTACAGAAAATTTTATACAAAATTTTGGGAAAAAATGATGCAAATAGATCCATCTACCCAAGAAATCTTTTCTCAGGAAACATTGGATCTAATGAAAAAACAAATAAGTTTATATGCGAGTCAACAAAATATTGTCGAGACTCCATCTCCTTTTGATTATATTTCTAAAAAATTTAGAATGAGATTATAAAATCTGACCAAGCAACAAATGATAGCTGCTTATGTTAATGAAATGAAGAAAGATTTAATGTCTCAATTTGAAGAAACCAAATCAACCAAGTCAGATTCGAATATGGCATCAGAATGCATGCAGGATGCACAAGATCCAAATGATGTGTTTATTGATGATATTTTTGAAGCAATTAAAGATATTTTGGTAGAGAATATCTCTAAAAAGACAGAAGAAACATCTTCCTCTACTCAAAAAGATAAAGGTAAAGCCAAAATCGATGCCTGATGAAAGTGCTGCTCAATAATGGATGCTGATGAAGCTGCTAATGAAAGTGCTGCTCAATAATAGATGCTGATAAAGCTACTGATGATATTGCTGCAATGATAATGACAGATTCCTAATAAAGGAAACGAAGATCCTGAAATTCTGGCTTTATAATAACTTTTCCCTATTTTATTTTTACTTTTAGATTAGTGGGTGAACTGTTTATAAAATAGTTCTTAGTGAGCAGACTATTCATAAATAGTTCTTACGCCCTTTTCTTTGTATAAATAATAGATGATAGTTTAGAAGAAGGCAGAACGAATTTAGAAATCTACTCTTCTAGTCTTTTCTCTCTCTTGTATGCTCATGTGTTGAGCCTCTTCTTTCTTTTGTAAACTTTCAACAAGTAAATAAAATTTTCTTATTTCTCTCTAAGGAGCTGTGTAGTTCTTTGAAGACTGGTGGTCAAGAACTGTAAGTTTTCTTTTATTTTATATGTGAAATGATGTTTAGCCTTATATGCTAAACCCATTTGTGTGTTGACTGATAACTATTCATGTTAAACATGTAATCGATCGATCTTGTTTATTGCTTGAGGTATGAATAGGTTATATAATTATAACTGACCTTAACATAAAATTGATATCATGTTCAGCATCTGGCCTGGTAAGTCCCGCTTAAGCCGTGATTAGGCGTTTAGGGCAGTTGGTATGATGTTTTTAGGTAGACTGTTTTGTGAAAGGTTACCGGTTTATATTATGCTGTAAAATTATCCTTATGTATGTACCCGAGCCATAGATGTCCATAGTTAATTAATGAGATTAGTTAATTAATTAATTTTTTTATTATTTATTTATTTATTCTTTTTCTTTCATGTTTTATTTATGATTTCAAATTTAAATTGTTTAAATTGTGAAATGCATACATAATCATGTTAAATATGTTCATGCATCATTTTAACCAAAAATGAATGAATAAGGGATTGATTAAAGTGATCATGACACGATCAATTTTAATGGTGTAATAGTTACACAATCCTTTAAAATTATTCGGCTTAATTAAAATGGGCTAGCATGAAGCATTTGTATTATTATGTGTTTCTCATGCATGAATTGGGCTTTTAATTATTTTAATTTGGGGCCTGCGAGCCTATTAAATTCTATGTAATAGAATATAATTAGATAGGCCTAAAATTCCAAGGAGCCCAAGACGGAGCCAAGGAACTGAAGCCCAGCTAAGGAGGCCCAAATGAAGAAAATAATTTTAAAAGGTCTTGTAATAGACTAGAGCCCAATTCATTGCATTTTATTCGCTTTAAATATATTTGATATATGTTAACATGAATGATAATGAATGCATGTTAAGCCGCTCAAACTAAATCCCCTAAAAACCTAAGTTGTAAATTGCTTCCATACTTGGGGGCTCGCCTGAGCGTCGAACGTCTGTTGACTTGAAGAGCACAAGGGCCTTAGGTTTTCTTCATGAGGTGAGTTGTTACATAATAGGTGCCCAACTTTACTCACTACCACTATGTGGAAAAACTGTTTGGGTATTTATTGATGTGATGCTTTGAGGGATGGTTTGACTTAGGGAAATCGGTCCTAGTTTAACCCAATAAGTTGACTAGGACTTGTTTTGCAATGATAGGATGGTGTCAAACATTTGGAATGTTCATCCTATCATTGAAAAGTTGCATGGTGATGCAATTGGAAAGCGTTAAATTGCATGAGATGTGATTTGAACGTTGTCTACCAAAAGGCCCCGATTCCTACGATACTTGCCAAATCAAGACTGGGGTTTGGTTCTCTGTGGATTTTCGGTCCACAATCTAGCACCAACACAAAATTGTACGGGATTTCAATTTTGGCTATTGTGGAAGTGATTTTATTAAAACTCATTCTAATATTTTGCATTATTCTTTTGTGGATGGCATTATCTTGCACTTAAATTCCAAATCACTGTCCATAAGAAACATTTTAAAACAGGAAAGGAAACATTATTGTCTTAGAAGCTACTTTGTATGAAATACCCCAAAAATGCTACAAAGGTTGCTCAAAAGGCCTTTAGAAGGCAAAAGGAACAAACCCAATTATGTGACATGTTTTGAGGACTACTTCAGAAACATGAATATGGAAGCGTTCTATATTTATGTGTCACTAAGGAAAAGTGTTCTAAGAGCGGTCCGTAACGAAAGGTTCGTTACACTTAAAACATTAATTTCCTGTAAGATGACAAAGGGTTCGTCTGTGAGTACTTGCCTAGTGAAGATGAAAGGGTATATTAATACTCAAGAGAGACTAGGTGTACCTTGGTTCAGGAAATTAGACATTGAGGTCATATTGGCTTTATTTCTAGATGGGTACAATGACTTCGTGGTAAATTTCAACATGCATGAGATGCTGGAAAAAAACTGAGCATGCTCTTGAGAAGGGTACTCAAGTGTTAGTGGTTGAAAAGGGCAAAGTGAACAAGAGAAAGTTCAAAGGAAAGGCAAAATTGTTGGGAACAAGGAGGCAAGGCCAAGACAGATTGCTGCCAAGGCCAAGACAGATTCTAAGACTAAACCCAGAAATTGTTGGAGTTGAATACATAAGCTATGCTTGTATTGTACATTTTCCCAGTAATATAACGATTTATGTTTTGGTTATATTTTGTTGTGCATAATATGTCCATTTATATTATGGAAGTATATGATGAGGTGTCTTGTGTGACACAGTAGATCTCATCATTGGTTGAAAGACATAATATATAAAAGAGGTTCGTAACCGAGATAGTCTTGGACAAACTGTTGGTTTAGGTTATTATGTGATTCGGATAATTGGTTTGTCTAAACTAATTGAATCAGGTAGATATGCCCGGGGCGTATTGAACTTGACCATTAGGAATGATTTGTCTTGTACTAATTTAATAGACAAATTGTTCTTGGTATTCTATCTCTTAATCCCTAGACTCGAGCGGGCATGAGGATGAGACATAGTGTACTTTGATCTGCCAAAGGGTGAGGTCAATTGTGGCCAATAGTCTGGGAAGGTTGGGTGCGCGTGTTTAGTTGTTTGGTGTGCTGCTTGTTGAAAGGAAACCATGTACCAGTGCGTCCGGGGTGATGGTGCTCCCGAGATGAGCTCGTTATGTTTATTATACTAAACCCAGTTGTTGGACTTATGTCCGGTATAGTAAAAATGTCGAGTGGTACTAGTCTCAGAATTAAAGAAGTTAATGAATTAATTTATCAGTAAATTAATAAATTAACGAGCCCTATATCTTTGATGTGGGGAGATTATGAATATAAATTAATTAAGTTGTTCCGGAAGCAATTCTGGTGTAGGATGGTAGTGCCATAATTAATCCGTTAGTGGTACGATTAATTATGTATTGGGTTGTTGACAAAGGTAGATTTAATTAATTAAGTAATTAATTAATCCATATGTCAGTTGGTTGTGAATCATACCAGGAACTGGTTTGGGATAAGTGAATCCCTGTATCAGTTGGTTGTGAATCATACCAGGAACTGGTTTGGGATAAGTGAATCCCTGTATCAGTTGGATGTGTATTAGTCCAGGAACAGGATTGAAGGAAACAAAATCCCAGTAGGAAGGCCAATCCTAAACCAACTTGGGGTCTCTCTTGTAACTCTATATATATACAAGGGATTAGCTATTCCACATATACAATTCATAAGTTTTCAAGACAAGAAAACTAGAGAGATAAAATCCTAGAGAGAGAAATAATATTCTCCCTCAAAGTTGGATTTAAGAGCAAAATAGCGGCTGGTTTTTCCCTTCTTCTTGGCAAAAATTTTGGCCTGTTCAAGCCAGCTGCGTGTGTAGCTTTCTCTCTCTTCGGGCGGTGCATTTACAGTACATGCAAGGTGCTGCGGTGCTGGAATTTTCTGGCAGGTGGATTGTGGTGATTAGCTTATCAAATTGGTTTCTAGATCGTTGCCCACACAGCGTGAAATTAAAGTTTTAAGGCATACAAGAGAATGACCTGAGTGCACGCTTCAAAGGTATTTTCTAAAGTTCTGCTTTTAATTAGAATTTTTTGTTGCGTGGTAAATTCAATAAGTGCGAACCAAGATCCTGTGTGATGCTATTTCAAAAGGGTTGGAATAGAGATTGTGCTAGTGTCTAGGCCTGGCCAGAGATTCCGATTCTGGAATGCATAGCACGAAAGTGAGTTTCTGGCTAAGCCCGGGCAGATAATCTTTCAATTGGTATCAGAGCCTGGTTTTAGGTTTTGTGCTTGTTCGATTTCTTACATGGTTTTATTTGTAGGTGGTTAAGAAATCCCGACTATTATGGTTACATTTGTATGGGTTTTATTTAAACTCCGGGACATGTCCAGATTTAATTTTATTATGAATGTTTGTAATAGTATTACCACGTGCTGGATACCATGTAGGATTAGATCAAATCTGTAGTAGGATTTTTTCTATGTAATTTTGAATTATTTAATTTTCCTAGAAAGCCTTGTAGTAGGAAAATTTTTTTTGTAATCGAAGGCGTTATGGTGGGCAACTTGAATTCGTGGGTTTTGGGTTATCGTTAATTCGTAGAAATCCAGGAAAACCCAGAACGAATTACAAGAAGACCAAATAGCGTGGGAAGAAGCGAATGAGAGATTGGAGGCAAGGGGCGGCACCGGCGATTACTCGCCGGTAGCAGTCGCCGCCGGCTACCTCCAATAAGCAGCGCCGCTGCCGCGCGGCGCAGCAGGAGGCTGCGCCAGCCGCGGTAGCAGCGCGCGACGTGCCCGTTTGGGCATGTTGCGCGCGCGCGGCCAGTTCGGACTGCGTTTTGGCCCGTTTTTCCACCAGTTTTCATTTTTTGAAGTTCAAGACTCTCTCCATCGAGTTGCGTGGCGGGACACGAGATCATGGCAGAAGATGGAAGCGATTAAAACCATAATAGTCAGGAAATTTATTTTTCATATTTATTTCTTGTATTTGTCATTTTAATTTTTATGCTTTATTTTTATGCTGTATTTTAGATGCATGATTTTAAAGCATGTTGGTTTTATGGTTGCATATAACTTAGGGTTAGTTAAATTGCATGTTAAAACCGGAAAAACCCTCAATTTGGAAATCTGAGTGGGAGTGGGTTGGTTTAATATTCCCATGGCCACCATTACGAGTTCACATGAGATGTGGGTGGGCTTGCGCGTTGCATTAGGGCCTTCCTCCATTCGGATGAGTTCAATCTCGAGATCGCTAGATTATGAATTTCTGAGTCAGATGATTATAGTAAGTTTAACTAGGAGAAATGCGACACCCTCTCCATCTGAGGCGTACTATCCTAAAGTAATAAACTCAGAAGTCACGTGATGGCACACACTTAGTGTACAATCTGCAGTATTCCTCCCGCGAGGTTACGGTGCATATTTGTACGGCTGAAAGCACCGACTATTAGCTACATTGATTAATAGATCATTTGGTCAGATAGTGTAGTTAATGAACTTGGTTCTTCTCAAACGAATGTGGGTTAGCGTAAACATCCACACTGCGTGGCTTGCGAGAATCCCGGTGAATGAGTTGTTGGTGGATTAAGATTATTGTTATGAGGGAAGTCAATAATTGATAGAATTTTTTTTTTTTTTGAAATTCAAAATAACTGAAACATTGTCTGTTGATTTATTTTACAGTTTTTTCGATATGACATTCAACCCCTTAGCTACTATATTGAAAAACAACAAGTTAACTGGACCTAATTATGTCGGTTGGAGTCGTAACTTTGACATTGTCCTTATGGCTGAGAGCACTCCTGTGAGAGATCATGTCATTGACGTGATTAGTAACATCAACAAGGTTGAGGTAGTGGGAGGCGAAATCGTTGGTGAAACCAATGTCGATATTGTCCTCCAGAGCTTGCCTCAAAGCTATGAGCAGATTCGGTTGAACTACAACATAAGTAAGATGTTGTGTACTTCAGCCGAGCTCTTGGCGGAGTTGGTGGTGGCTAAAAGTCTTCTTCAAGAGAAGAAGCGAGCTTTAGTCGCAGGCAAAGCTTCAGAATCTTCTTCTGAGCCTGAGGCTAAAAAGAAGAAAAGAAAGCTTGAGGGAATAGCACAAAAGGCGCAGATTGTGCCTAAGCTAGATATTGCAAAGGACAAGTCGAAAGACAAGTGCTTCAAGTGCAATAAGACAGGACATTGGAAATCGGATTGTCCGAATGTTTTGGCAAGTTCAAAGAGTTTCGGGCAGATGTGAAGAAGCATCATGGTAAGAGTATCAAGACACTGCGTTCAGATCGTGGTGGAGAATACCTGTCCCATGAATTTTGAGAATACCTCAGTGAGGTCGAAATTCAGTCTCAGTTGTCTGCACCTGGCACGCCACAGCAGAACAGTGTAGCAGAAAGGAGGAATCAGACTCTTATGGAAATTGTTAGGTCCATGATGAGCTATAGTGATTTGCCAAGTTCGTTATGGGGATATGCCTTAGAAACGGCGATGTATATTCTTAATCTTGTACCATCTAAAACCGTGCCTTCAACCCCAATAGAGTTGTGGAATGCGCGCAAGCCCAAGAGTAAGATAGTACTAGAAGATGACAAACTACTAATCCTGATGCACCGGCACAAGTAGATACACCACACACTACACATGAGATCACAGATGATGCACCTACACAGGTAGTGCCTCGTCATAGTGAGAGGGTTGTAAGACAGCCCGACAGATTCATTGGCGTGGGAGAGGCCTCAGACCTAGTCCCAGGTGCGCCTAAGCCTGACCCAGTTAACTACAATGAGGCTCTCCGAGATAAAGATGCAGATTCTTGGCATAAGGCAATGATATCCGAGATGGGGTCAATGGACCACAATCAAGTCTTGGAGCTTATGGACCTGCCTGATGGGTTTAAACCCATTGGATGCAAGTGGGTCTACAAACGTAAGAGAGGACCTAAAGAAAAGGTGAAAACATTTAAAGTTAGGCTGGTGGCGAAGGGGTATACTTAGAAAAAGGGAATCGATTATGAGGAAACCATCTCCCGGTAGCCATGCTTAAGTCGATCCGGATTCTCTCGGCCATAGCTGCTCATTTAGATTTTGAGATTTGGCAGATGGATGTCAAGACAGCTTTCCTAAATGGAAGTCTTGAAGAAACCATTTTTATGCAGCAACCAGACGGAGTCGTGGAAAAAAGCCAAGAGCATAAGGTTTGCAGGCTTAAGAGGTTCATTTACGGACTTAAGCAGGCATCCAGATCTTGGAACATCCGGTTTGATGAAGTAATCCAGTCCTTTGGATTTACTCAGTGTCCGGAAGAGCAATGTGTGTACCGCTGACGTGATGGAAACTCAGTGGTGATTCTTGTGCTTTACGTAGATGACATTATATTGATTGGCAACAACAAGAAAGTATTACCAGACGTAAAGGCATGGCTATCCAAGCAGTTTGATATGAAGGACTTAGGGGAAGCGAGACACATCCTTGGGATCAAGATAATTCGAGATTGTAGGAAACGTTCATTAACGCTCTCCTAAGCTTCGTACATAGATACGATTCTGGCCCATTTTAACATGCAGAACTCCAAGAAAGGTTTTCTACCTTTCAGACATGGAGTGCATCTGTCTAAAGAACAGTCTCATAAGACCGTTGAGGAGATAGAGGCCATGAAGACAGTTCCTTATGCTTCGGCAGTAAGAAGTCTCATGTATGCCATGTTGTGTACGAGGCTTGATATCTGTTATGCCGTTGGCATGGTAAACAGATATCAGAGTAACCCCAGGAAAGCTCACCGGGAGGCAGTAAAATGCATTCTTAAGTATTTACGCAGAACGAGAGACCAAGTTCTGGTCTATCAGGCGACTGAGCTAGTACCCCGAGGTTATATAGATTCAGATTTCCAAGGCGATAGGGACAATAGCTAGTCTACCTCAGGGTATGTGTTTACTCTAGGAGATGGAGCCATAGTTTGGCGGAGTGTCAAGCAGAAATGCGTGGCGGACTCTACCATGGAGGCTGAATACATAATCTGAATCTACTATGGACTCTACCTGTCGCCTTGGAAATCTGAATCTGTTTAACCTTGAGGTACCAGCTCAGGTGCCTGATAGACTAATACTTGGTCTCTCGTTCTACACAAATACTTGAGAATGTATTTCACTGTCTCCCAAAGAGCTTTCACGGGGTCACTCTGATATCTGCTTACAATGCCAACAGCATAACAGATATCAGGCCTTGTACATAATATTGCATACATGAGACTTCCTACTGTAGAAGCATAAGGAACTATCTTCATGGCTTCTATCTCCTCAAAAGTCTTTGGAGAATGTTCTTTAGATAGATGCACTCCATGTCTGAAAGGTAGAAAACCTTTCTTGGAGTTCTGCATGTTCAAAAGAGCCAGAATTGTGTCTATGTATGAAGCTTGAGAGAGCATTAACGAACATTTCCTACAATCTCAAATTATCTTGATCCCAAGGATATGTCCGGCTTCTCCTAATTCTTTCATGTCAAATTGTTTGGACAACCATACCTTTATGTCTGATAACACTTTCTTATTGTTGCCAATTAGTAAAATTTGATCTACGTAAAACACAAGAAACACCACCGTGTTTCTATCACGTCTGCGGTACACACATTGTTTATCTAGGCACTGAGTAAGTATGTAATTGGATTACCTCATCGAACCGGATGTTCGAAGATCTGGATGCCTGCTTAAGTCCGTAAATAGACCTCTAAGGCCTATAAACCTTATGCTCTTAGGCTTTTTCAATGAATCTCTCTAGTTGCTGCATGAAGATGGTTTCTTTAAGACTTCCGTTAAGGAAATCTACCTTGACATCTATCTCATAATCGAAATGAGCAGGTATGGCCAAAAGAATCTGGATCGACTTAAGCATGGCCACCGGGGAGAAGGTTTTCTCATAATCGATTCCCTCTTTCTGAGTATACCCTTTCGCCACAAGCCTAGCTTTAAAGGTTGAAACCTTTCCGTAAGGTCCTCTTTTGCGTTTGTAGGCCCACTTACATCCAATGGGTTGGAAACCATCAGGTAGGTCCACAAGCTCCCAGTCTTGATTGTGGTCCATCGACCCCATCTCGGATATCATTGCTTTTTACCAAGATTCTGCATCTGTATCTTGGAGAACCTCATTGTAGTTCACCAAATCTGGTTCAGGCACGCCTGGGATGAAGTCAGAGGCTTCTCTCAAGCCAATGAACCTATCGGGTTGTCTTACAACCCTCCCACTACAACGAGGCACCACCTGTGTAGGCGGATCATCTGTGATATCTTGTGTAGCGTGTGGTGTATCTACTTGTGTTGGTGCATTAGGATTATCAGATTGCTTTCTAAATTCTTCTAGTACTATCTTACTCTTGGGCTTGTGATCTAGAATATAGTATTCCTCTAAAAATCTGGCTTTAGTGTTAATTATCACTTTCTGATCTTTAGGACTATAGAACAAACCACCTTTCGTTCCTCTAGGATATCCTACAAACAACATTACTTTTGTTCGTGCATCTAGCTTAGCCATATCTGCCTTAAGTACATGTGTTGGACAACCCCAAATTTTGAGATGTCTTAGACTAGGCTTACACCGGTTCCACAACTCTGTAGGGGTTGAAGGTACGGTTTTAGATGGTACAAGATTAAGAATGTACATTGCAATTTCTAAGGCATATCGCTAGAATGAACTAGGCAAATCACTATAGCTCATCATTGACCTAGTCATTTCCAGAAGAGTTATGTTTCTTCTTTCTGCTACACCATTCTGATATGGCGTGCCAGGTGCAGACAACTGAGACTGAACTCCGACTTCACTGGGGTATTCTCGAAATTCATGGGATAGGTACTCACCACCATGATCTTATCGCAGTGTCTTAATACTCTTACCATGATGTTTCTCCACATTTTCCCGATACTCTTTGAATTTACTAAAATATTCGGACTTGTGGCGCATTAGGTAATTATATCCGTACCTTGAGTAATCATCTGTGAAGGTCACAAAATACTCAAATCCATCTCATGCCTGGACCGAAATTGGTCCACACAAGTCAGAGTGAATCACTTCTAATACTTCGTTGGCTCTATAACCTTTTGCTTTAAAAGGTCTCTTGGTCATCTTACCTTTCAAGCAAGATTCGCAGGTTGAGCAACTGTCAATCTCTAATGAACTTAAAGGTCCATCATTGACGAACCTCTGAATCCTACTAAGGTTTATTTGACCTAGCTTGAGATGCCAAAGAAATGTTTGATTCGTTTTGGAAGGTTCTCTTATTTTGGTTAGATGATGCGCTATTTAGTTCTGTGTTTTGCACAACAGGGGAGTTTGATTTAACCAAACACAAATTGTCTACTAATGAACCAGAACTAAAAAGGTTTTCATCTTTTCTAACAATAATAGATTTATCAAAAAAATAAATTTATAACCATTCATTAAGAGTTTAGAAACCAAAATAAGGTCCTTTCTAAAACTCGGTACATAAAGACAATTATGTAAATCTAGCCTAGAATTTTTGAAAAATAGGCTAACTACTCCCACTGCTACTACTGACACTCTTGTAGCATCGCCCAAGTAGACTTCTAGCTCGCCTTCTCTAAGCTTTCGGGTTACTTAGAACCCCTGCAAAGAATTACAAAAATGGTCAGTGGCGCCTGAATCCACACACCAAGTATCTGTTGGAATCTCCGCAAAACATGTCTCAGTAATTAAGGTAGAAATGTCGTACTTTTAAGCTTTGGACAATTTGATTTCTATTGTCCCGTATGATTGCACTTGAAGCACTTGCCTTTTGGCTTCTACTTTGCAATCTTCGGCTTTGGCGCAAATTGTGCTTTTTGAGCTATTCCCTCGAGCTTTCTCTTCTTCTCTCTAGCCTCAAACTCAGAAGAAGATTTTAAAGCTTTGACTACACTAAATCTTGCTTCTTCTTTTGAAAAAGACTTTTAGCAGCCACCAACTCCACCAAGAGCTTGGATGAAGTACACAACATCTGACTTATGTTGTAGTTCAACTGAAACTGCTCATAGTTTTGAGGCGAATTCTGGAGGACAATATCGACTTTGGTTTTACCATCGATTTTGCCTCCCACTACCTCAACCTTGTTGATGTTACTAATCATGTCAATGACATGATCTTTCACAGGAGTGGTCTCAGCCGTTAGGACAATGTCCAAATTATGACTCCAATCGACATAGTTCTGACCAGTTAATTTGTTGTCTTTCAATATCATAGCTAACGGATTAAATGTCATATCAAATACTGTAATTAAATAAACAGACAATGTTTTAGCAGATAAATTCAAGAATTTTGAAAAATTCAAGTAATTATTGACATCCCTTAAATAATAATTAAATTCACCGAAATCTCATTCACCGGGATTTTCGTCAGCCATGATAGTGTGAACATTTAAGCTAACCCACATTCGTTTGAGAAAAACTAGGTTCATTAACTACACTATCTGACCAAACAATCTATTAATCAATGTAGCTAATAGTCAGTGCCTTTCAGCCGTACAAATAAGCAGTGTAACCTCAATGGGAGGAATACTACAAATCACATACTAAGTGTGTGCCATTACGTGCTTCTGAGTTTGTTACCTTAGGATAGTGCGCCTCAGATGGAGAGGGTATCACATTTCTCCTATTTCAACATACTCTAGTCATCTAACTTAGAAATTCATAAGCTAGTGATCTTATGGTTGAACTCATCCGATATGGAAGAAGGCCCTAATGCCAACATGCAAGTCCACCTACATCACATATGAACTCATAATGGAGGCTATGGGAATATTAACTACCCTGCTCCCACTTAGATTACTAAAACGAGGATTTTTCCGATTTTAAAATGCAATTAACTAATCCTAAGTTATGTGCAAATATAAAACCAGCATGCTTTAATATTATGCATCTAAAATACAACACAAAAAAATAAATCATAAATTAAAACTATAAATATGGAAAATAAATTCGTAAAATAAATTTTCCAACTATTATGGTTTTAATTGCTTCCATCTGTTTCCTTGATCTCTTGTCCTGTCATGCCACTCGATGGATTGAATCTTGAAATTGGATTTCAAAAAAAATGAAGAACAAAAAAAAAATGGGATGCACGTGCGAACCAAACGGGCTGCGCAATGCCAAGCAGGCAGCGCCGCGCGCCGATACTGCTGTTGCGCCATCGCTGCTGCGTGTCGCCGGTGACACCTACCTGCGAATTCTCACCGGCGACACCTATAGGCAAATTCTTGCCGGAGTCGTCCGGTATCCCCACACCTTTTTCCGTCTTCTGTTCCCACTGTGTTATTTGGTTTTCTTGCAATTCGTCTGGGTTTTCTTGGTTTTCTACGAATTAACGATAAACCAAAACCTACGAATTCAAGTCGCCCACCATAATGACTTCAATTACATAAAAACTTTCCTACTACAAGACATCTAGGAAAATAAAATCAAAAATTACATAGAAAAATCCTACTACAGATTTGATCTAATCATACACGGCTTCCAGCACGTGGTTTTACTATTACAAGCATTCATAATAAAACAACCCGGACATGTCCTGGGGTTTAATTAAAACATATAAACGCAACCATAATAGTCGGGATTTCTAAAACACCTGCAAACAAAAAAATGTAACAAATCGAACAAGCACAAAGCCAAAACCAGGCTTGGATACCAATTGAAATATTATCCGCCCGGGCCCGGTCAAAAATTCACTTTTGTGCTATGCATTCCAGAATCGGAATTCTTGACCAGGCATGGACTCTAGCACAATCGCTATTGCAGTCCTTGCTTGAAATAACATTGCGCAGGATCTTAACTTATACATGTTCGATTTGCCATGCAACAAATAATTTCTAATTAAAGCGGAAGTTTAGAAATACCTCTTGAAGTATGTACTTAGGTGATCGCTTGTATGACTCAAGAAAAGCTCGAACGTTGTGTGGGCAATGAACCAATGAACCAACAATCATCAATCCAACATAATTGAGTCACCGGAAAAATCCAGCAACTGCCTCGCCTGCGCGTGTAACTCACGCACCGCCACTACAGTCCACTCACCGCCTCCTTAGTTTCTACGCGCCACCAGTTGACGAGGAAGAAAAACCCAAATGCTGGTGCTTCGTCTCGGGAACTGGGCAGCGCACAGTGCAAGAACAATCCGATTTTGAGAGATAAAAATTAATTCTCTCTCTAGTTTTCTTGTCTTGAAAACTTATGAATTGTGTATGTAGAATTGCCAATCTCTTGTCTATTTATTGAGTTACAAAAGAGACCCCAAGTTGGTTTATGATTGGTCTTCCTTGTGGGTTTAGGTAATTAATTAGTTTCCAAATTCAATTAGGTAACAAATCTAATAGGATTTCCTAATCCAACTAGATTGCCTAATCTCCAGAATTTCTTAATTTTAATTGAAATTTAAGACTTAATTAATTAAATTCACTTTGTTAATTACTTAATTAATGCTTAGAAATAATTAATTAAATAATTAATTCTACTTAATCAATTAACCCACTACAAAATTAATCGTACCACTAACGGATTAATTTTGGCACTATCATCCTATACCATAATTACTTCCGGAACAACTAAATTAATTATTCTTTAATGTCCCCACATCAAAGATTTACTCGTTAATTTATTAATTTACTGATAAATTAGTTAATTAACTTCTTATAATTCGATATTAGTACCACTCGACCTTTTTACTATACCAGACATAAGTCCACCGACCGAGTTTAGTATAATAAACATAACGAGCTCATCTCGGGAGCACCATCACCCCGGACGCACCGGTACATGATTTCCTTTTGACAAGCAACAGCACACCAAGCAACTAAATACGCGCACCAAACCTACCGAGACTATTGGCCACAACTCTTTGGCAGATCAAAGTACACTGTCTAATCCTCAGTCCTGCTCAAGTTTAAGGATTAAGAGATAGATTACTAGGAACGAATAGTCTATTAAATCAGTATAAGACAATTTATCCTAAATGTTCAAGTTCAATATGTTGGAGTTGAATACATAAGCTATGTTGGTATTGTACTTTTTCCCAGTAATATATCGATTTATGTTTTGGTTATATCTTGTTGTGCATGATATGTCCATTTATATTATGTAAGGAGATGATGAGGTGTCTTGTGTGACACAGTAGATCTCATCATTGGTTGAAAAACATAATATATAAACGAGGTTCGTAACCGAGACAGCTTTGGACAAACTATCGGCTTAGGTTATTATGTGATTCCGATAATTGGTTTGTTTAAACTAATTGAATCATATAGATATGCCCGGGCATATTGAACTTGACCATTAAGAAGAATTTGTCTTGTACTGATTTAATAGACAAATTGTTCTTGGTATTCTATCTCTTAATCCCTAGACTCGAGCGGGCATGAGGATTAGACATAGTGTACTTTAATCTGCCAATGGGTGATTGTGCTCCCGAGATGAGCTCGTAAAGTTTATTATACTAAACCCGGCTGGTGGACTTGTGTCTGGTACAATAAAAAGGTCGAGTGGTACTAGTCTCGGAATTAAAGAGGTTAATTAATTAATTTATCAGTAAATTAATATATTAACGAGCACTATATCTTTGATGTGGGGAGATTATGAATATAATTTAATTAAATTATTCCGAAAGCAATTCTGGTGTAGGATGGTAGTGCCATAATTAATCCGTTAGTGGTACGATTAATTATGTATTGGGTTGTTAACAAAGGTAGATTTAATTAATTAAGTAATTAATTAATCCTTGTGTCAGTTGGATGTGAATCATACCACGAACTGGTTTGGGATAAGTGAATCCCTGTATCAGTTGGATGTGTTTCAGTCCAGGAACAGGATTGAAGAAAAACAGAAACCCAGTAGAAAGGCCAATCCTAAACCAACTTGGGGTCTCTCTTGTAACTCTATATATAGACAAGGGATTAGCTATTCAATACATACAATTCAATAGATTCATAATTTAAGAATATAGAGAGAGAAAATCCTAGAGAGAGAATATTTTCTCTCTCCAAGTCAAATTTTTAATAAGTTCATGCGGCTGGTTTTCTCTCCCCTTTGGCCGAATTTTGGCCTGTTTTATTCTAGCTGGGTGTAGCTTTCTCTCTCTCCGGGCGTTGCGTTTACAGTACGTGTCAAGTGCTGCGGTGCTGGAATTTTCTAGCAGGTGGATTGTGCTGATTAGCTGATCAATTGGTTTCTATATCGTTGCCCACACAACGTGAAATCAAAGTCTTGAGGCATACAAGAGAATCACCTGAGTGCACGTTTCAAAGGTATTTTTCTAAGATTCCGCTTTTAATTAGAAATTTTTGTTGCGTGATAAATTGAATGAGTGCGAACCCAGATCCTATGCAATGTTATTTCAAAAGGGTTGGAATAGCATTGTGCTAGCGTCTAGGCCTGGTCAGAGATTCCGATTCTGGAATGAGTAGCACGAAAGTGAGTTTCTGGCTAGGTCCGGACAGATAATCTTTCACAATATGCCCCGAACATATCTATATGATTCAATTTTGTCTAGACAAATCAATTTCCGAATAGCATAATAACCTGAACCGACAGTGTGTCTAAAACTATCTCGGTTACGAACCATATTTATATATTATGTCTTTTAACCAATGATGAGACCTACTGTGTCACACCAGACACCTTATCATCTAATTACGTAATATAAATAGACGACATATGTAAACACATAAACAATTTAACTGAAACATTCAATTGATATATAAAATAAGGAAATATTTTAATACAAGCAAAGCTTTAGTATTTAAACCAACACAATCATACCCGTATTTGGCAACCTTTATGGCCCCGTTAGGCGTATGTCAAAGTACACTACTCTTCACCTAAGACCATGTAGTGATTTCTGGTCGAAGGATTCTAGTATGAGTACTACTCAAAAAAATAACTCATGATCTAAACAACCCATTGAGTGTTTCTTTTGGCGGATCGATCAAATGATATGTTTCCAAATATTTGTCTTTATTTGTTGTCCTTACATCATGTCTAGTGAAACTCTACCAACACTAAAGCACATAATAGTCTTATCATATTGACGTTCCCACGTCAATAATCGACTAGGGATATTTTTGTACTTAGAACATTTTCTGGCTTAAGGGGTTTCACAACCAAGACATTTTGAAGGTTCATTTATAAGCCAATGTTCTAGTACATGTTGGATTGCGTTTAGGCATTTAATTCTAAATTAAATGGCGGAATTCCTAAACGCTAAAGGATTCGGGTCGTACCCTCGACGCGTAATCGGTTGTGCAGCCGCCTGGATCCTTTGGGAAGATTGCGTTCAACACCACAGAACAATTCAAGCGAATTGTCTCTACGTTCTTGCACTAGAGTTCTCTCAGAACCGGTGCTAGCCCCAAACTCTGCCTGTTTTAGAGAAAACCTTTTTCTCTGTGGGAAGAATAATTTTTTTTTTTTTTGGAAGAACGTATCTTCTGAAGTCTGATAGATTGTTTCTCTTAAAAAAAAGTTTTTCAGAAAGTCTATTTAAAAATGAGTCTGTTAAAACGTTTTTAACAGACTCCAGATACTTCTCAGATTTGAGAAGTATCTGTTTTTAATTAATAAATAATAATTAATAATTAATAATAATAATTATTTATTTATTTACTGAGTTGGGTTTAACCAACACCATGGATCAACCCATTGATCCATGGATCAGGCTGATGGGTCAAGAACCTTAATTCACAATTAGGTCCCTTGATTTATCAGCTCAACTCAATTCTTCCCAGGTAATTAATTAACTTTTAATTAATACCATAAAACTCTTCAATAATATTTAATTAAACCATTTAATTAAATATTATCTATTTAAGTATAACTCTTATACTTAGAACAGGCAATTTTATTAATTCTGAATCATCGAACTCACTTATGTGCGATCCTGTAGGTCCATTCCAAATTGACAATGAATAAATTAATCTCATTAATTAATCCATAAATCATTAGTGGTCTCTAGCAAGACATAATGACTACACAATTCAGAACGGAGGGTCGAATGGTGATTCAACACAACCTTCTGAGTATACTACGTAATGTCCTCTACACTGATATCCAGTTTAGCATAAGGCATGGAACCAATCATCCTTATATAGCTAAACGTTTTACTTGATCTCTTAGTGACACTGAACTTAATCAAGCAAATGATAACCCTTATCATTTCTTGGGCACGGCCATGCACTTCTCAGTTCACTATCAAGCGGCCAAGATATCATCTCTCATTTAAGAGAGACTTGTAGTCCCATCACTTCACCTACATACCTTAGCGTGACTCATAGTGTACCCAATCATACCCGTACTTGGCAACCTGTTACGGTCCCGTTAGGCATATGTCAAAGCACACTCTAATTCACCTAAGACTATGCAGTGATTTCTGGTCTAAGGATCCTCGTACGAGTACTACTCAAAAGAATCACTCATGATCTAACAGTCCATGGAGTGTTTCTTTTGGCGGATCGATTTCATAAAATTCAATATGCACAAGAATATAATTTTATGAAATTAACTCATCAGATAAATAATCAATCAAACGACAAATGTCTTATTTACATAAATAACCCTCAAAGTTTATTTACATAAATAGCCCTCATTAGGGCATATACACCAACAATCTCCCACTTGCCCGTTGAAGGGCTATGTCCTAAACTGTTTAAGACCAAGCTCTATTACATGTCTATCAAACTTTGACTGCGGTAGAGCTTTTGTGAGAGGATCTGCTATATTGTCGTCTGACCCTATCTTGCACACTTTCACATCTCCTCGATCAATGATCTCTCGGATGAGGTGAAACCTTCTGAGTATATGTTTGGTTTTCTGGTGTGACCGAGGCTCCTTAGCTTGTGCGATGGCCCCGTTATTGTCACAGAAAAGTTCTATCGGATCTTGGATACTCGGTATCACTCCGATGTCTGACACGAACTTTCTTAACCAAACAGCTTCCTTTGCAGCATCGGATGCAGCAATGTACTCAGACTCTTTTGTAGAATCGGCTGTTGTATCTTGCTTTGAGCTTTTCCAACTTATTGCACCACCATTCAGACTAAACACGTAGCCTGATTGTGACTTCATGTCATCTTGATCTGTTTGGAAAGCAGCATCAGCGTAACCTTGTACGATGAGCTGTTCTTGTCCTCCATACACTAGCATCAATCCTTTAGTCCTTCGCAAGTACTTTAGGATTGCTTTGACTGCAGTCCAATGATCTGTTCCTGGATCTTGTTGGTATCTGCTAGTCATGCTCAGTGCATGTGCGACATCCGGGTGAGTACATAACATGGCATACATGATAGATCCTATTGCCGAAGCATATGGTACTCTACTCATTGTATCCCTCTCCTCTCTTGTTGAAGGACCTTGGTTCTTCTTCAAGAGAAGGCCATGTCTAAATGGTACCTTACCATTTTTGGAGTTAGACATATTGAACCTCTTCAATATTTTGTCTATGTACCCTTCTTGACTTAGTCCTAGAAGCCTTTTTGACCTATCTCTATAGATCTTGATACCTAGTATCATTTCGGCTTCTCCTAAGTCTTTCATAGAAAATACAGTCCCCAACCATTGTTTGATGTCTTTCATGATGGGAATGTCATTTCCTATGAGTAGGATGTCGTCCACATATAGGACAAGGAAAACTATCTTGCTCCCACTAACCTTCTTGTAAACACAAGGCTCATCTTCGTTCTTTATGAAGCCGTAACCTTTTACTGCCTCGTCAAAACGAAGATTCCAACTCCGAGATGCTTGCTTTAGTCCGTAGATGGACCTCTGAAGCTTGCATACACGATTTGGATGCTCTTGATCGATGTATCCCTCGGGTTGTTTCATATAAACATCCTCGAGTAGGTTTCCATTCAGGAAAGCCGTCTTAACATCCATCTGCCATATCTCATAGTCATAATATGCAGCTATGGCGAGCATAGTCCGAATGGACTTGAGCATCACGACAGGGGAGAAGGTTTCATCATAGTCTATACCATGAGTCTGTCTGAAACCTTTAGCCACTAGTCGTGCCTTGAAGATCCCGCCAGGTTTTAACTTGAAAATCCACTTGTAATCGACAACCTTTGTCTGAACAGGAGGATCAATCAAAGTCCAAACTTTATTGTCCCTCATGGATTGCATTTCAGATTCCATTGCTTGTAGCCATTTATCTGAATCTGGACTTTCTAAAACCTGTTTGTAGTTCACGGGCTCATTAGAGTCCACCAAGATCAAATCTTGATCGTCAGTTACGAGAAATCCGTATCTCTCAGGTTCATGACGAGATCTACTAGACCTTCTAGGTTCTTGTGTTGTTGACTCAGGCTGCTCATCTTCATGAGTTCCCATGTCAACTTCCATCTCAGTTTCTGTAGATCGTTCTACATTTTCTTGTGGTTCTGGAACTTCTCCGAGTTCTATTCTACTCCCACTATCTTTCTTGTAGAGAAAATCTTTCTCTAAGAAAGTGGCTCCCCGAGCAACAAACACTTTGTTCTCAGTTGGATTGTAGAATTGATATCCTTTAGTTTCCTTAGGATATCCCACAAACAGGCATTTGTCAGTTTTAGGTTCAAGCTTACTACTTTGTAAACGCTTTACATGAGCTTGACAACCCCAAACTCGTAGATATGACATATAGGGTTTTTGACCCGTCCACATCTCATATGGAGTCTTATCTACTGCCTTAGATGGAATACGATTTAGTAAGTAGGCAGCTGAAAGGAGGGCATAACCCCAAAAGGACATAGGGAGAGTCGCTTGGCCCATCATAGATCGAACCATATCTAATAAGGTCCGATTCCTCCTCTCAGATACACCATTCCATTGAGGTGTTCCTGGTGGAGTTAGCTGTGAAACAATTCCACACTGTTTTAGATAGCCATCGAACTCATCATTAAGGTATTCACCTCCCCGATCGGAGCGAATAGCCTTAATCCTTCTATTTAACTGATTTTCTACTTCATTTTTAAACTCTTTGAACTTTTCAAAAGTTTCACTTTTATACCTCATTACGTAGACATAACCATATCTACTATAGTCATCGGTAAAAGTCACGAAGTATTCAAATCCACCTCTGGCTTGTGTGCTCATCGGTCCACATACATCTGTATGTATTAGTGCCAATAGCTCACTAGTCCTCTCGTCTTTCTTGCTGAAAGGACTCTTCGTCATTTTGCCTTGCAAACAGGGTTCACATGTGTCATATGATTCGAAATCAAATGAACCAAGCACTCCATCCTTATGAAGTCTTTGAACTCGTTCCTCATTTGCATGGCCTAGACGACAGTGCCACAGATATGTTGGACTTAAATCAGATTGAATTAATTTGGCTTTCTTTTCAATGTTATATACCGGTTTCTCTTGGGTCAAATCCAAGATATATAGGCCATTGCACAAATTTGCAACTCCATATAAAACATCTTTTTGATATAAAGACAACGATTTATTACCAATAATAAAACGAAATCCTTTAATATCCAAACAAGAAATTGAAATAATATTCCTACTCATAGTAGGTACATAATAACAATTCTCTAATACAATGTTTAAACCGGAAGGCAAAGACAAAATGTAATCTCCAACTTCAACGGCTGCAACTCTTGCCCCGTTGCCCACTCGGAGATCTACTTCGCCTTTCTTTGTCATCCTTCTATTGCTCAGTCCCTGCACATCAGTACAAATGTGAGCCCCACATCCGGTATCTAATACCCATGAGGTGGACATAGAAAGATTAATTTCAATAACAAAGATACCTGAAGCCGAAGGATTCTGTTTCTTCTCTTCAAGAAACAGCTTGCAGTTTCTTCTCCAATTCCCCTTCTGATTGCAATGGAAACATACTGCGTCCTTCTGAGCATTTTTCTTAGCAGGAGGAGTTTGAGGCTGAGCCTTAGGAGCAGTCTTACTGCGAGGCTTCTTGTTTTCAGCAACTTTTGCCTTGCCTTTAAACTTTCTCTTGTTGCCCTTACCTTTTTCCACAACAAGTACTGGCGTTGCCTTCCGAAGGGTTTGCTCAGTATTTTTAAGCATTCCATGGAGCTCAGGAATCGTCCTCTCCATGTTATGCATGTTGTAATTCACCACAAAGTCATTGTAATCATCAGGCAGTGAAGCCAAGATGATGTCAATGGCTAACTCTCTAGAAAGATGTGCATTTAATCTCTCTAGGGTATCAATATACCCCTTCATCTTGATCAAATGCGTGCTTACTGACGAACCCTTCGCCATCTTGCACGAGATCAATGCTTTTATCGTAACGAACCTTTCGTTACGGGCTTGTTCACGGAACATTTCCGTTAGTGACACATAAATTTGGAACGCTTCCGAATTCATGAATTGTTTCTGAAGCTCGCCTGACATAGTCGCGAGCATCAGACATGTCACGTCATCGGAATCGCTTTTCAGCTTTTCCCATGCTCGTTAAACCGCAGCCGTAGCATTTACTGGTGGTTCAGGTAAAGCAGCGTCTAAGATATTTAGCTTCCTTTCTTGTTTGAGAACGATTCTCAAGTTTCTTTCCCAATCTAAGAAGTTTGGACCAACAAGCTTTTCTTTGTCCAAAATGCTTCTTAGAGTGAGATTAGATGTATTAGTGCTAGTAGATGCCATTTCTACAAAAGAAAATGCAAAATATTAGAATGAGTTTTAAAATATTTTCCACAATAGCCAAAATTGAAATCCCAAACAATTTTGTGTTGGTGCTAGATTGTGGGCCGAAAATCCACAAAGAATCAACCCCAGTCTTGCTTTGGCAAGTATAGTAGGGATTGGGCTCTTTTGGTAGGCAACGTTCAAATCACATCCCTATGTAATTTAACAATTTCCAATTGCATCACTATGCAACTTTTCGGTGATAGGATGAACATTCCAAATGTTTGACACAATCCTATCTTTGCAAAATTAATCCCTAGTCAACTTATCGGGTCAAGCTAGGATTAATTTTCCCAAGTTAAACCATCCCTCAAGGCATCACATCAATAGACACCCACACAGTTTTTCCATAACAAGTGGTAGTGATAAAGTCGGGCATCTAATACCCAAACAGTTTTTCCACTCATTAATGGTAGTGATAAAGTTGGGCACTATTATGCAATAACCCGCCGCACGAAGAAAACCTGAGGCCCTTGGGCTCTCCAAGTCCACCAGACGTTCAACGCTCAAGCGGGCCCTCAAGTATGGAAGCAAAATCTTGGGTTTTTGGGATTTAAGTTTGATCGGCTTGACATGCATTGTCGTTTTCATTCATTCACAAAACATAAAATTGCGGAAATGCGATGAATTGGGCTCTAATCTATTACAGGGCCTTTTTAAAAAAAAACTTCTTTTGGGCCTCCATTTTGGGCTTCCGTTCCTGGGCTCCACCATGGACTCCTTTGGAACCTCCTTTTGGGCCTAACTATTACATATTTTTTTTTTTTTTTTAATAATAGGCACGCAGGCCCAATTTTAAAATGGCTCGCAGGCCCAAAAATTTAAATAATAAATTTTAAGCCCAATTCATGCATAGAAAAACACACAATTGCATATGCTTCATACAAGCCAATTTTATTAGGCCGAATCATTTAATTAGGGATTGTGTAACTCTTACACTATTAAAATTGATCGTGTCATGATCAATTTTAATCAATCCCATGTTCATTCATTTTAATTGAATGATGCATGAACATGCTAGCATAATTATGATGCTTCACATAAAATTTAAACAATTTAAATTTCAGCATCATAAGTAAACTAAAATAAATAAATAACAATTAATTAATCTAATTAATTATTTATTTATTTATCTTTTCTAATTATCCTAATCTAATTAAGATAATTTATTTCAAAATTTAAACTTATAGGATAAAATTCTAAATTAATCCTATCTTTATCTAATAAGATTATTTAATTAAAATCTTATTAAATAAAATTCAGAAAATTTTTAAAATTTTAATTTTCTGAAACTCTTGGGGTCATTTCGTAAATAACCAAAATTCTGGGCTTAGGGTTTAAAGGAAAAAAAAACTTCTGGGGTTGTTTTGCAAAATTTTAAAACAATTTTTAAAAAAACCGGCATTTCCGAGATTATGGAGTGCGGCGGGGGCAATTTGGTCATTTCACCCAATTAGGGCACCAGCCTCCCGCCGCCTCCTTTCTTCTCCGGCAAACATGCCCTCGGGTTCCTGGCCGGCGTCCTTGAATCCCGGCGACACTCGCCGTTCATCTCATCCGGCTCATCCGACCGATCGTGACCTTTCCAACAAAATGAAGATCTCCGTCCGAAGAAAACCACGAAGAAGCGATCTTCGTCTTGGCGTCTAACGCCAGTTCGAAAACCGCGACTCCGATGCCCCTTTCCCGGCGTCCGGAAAAGAGAACTCAGCGGCGACCTTCGCCGCTGTTGTTTTCTCCATCAGTCGGTTTCCGATAACCACAAAACATATAACCCCTGCATCGTCAAAATCAAAACCCA
Source organism: Knoxia roxburghii (assembly GCA_030378225.1). Taxonomy (NCBI): domain Eukaryota; kingdom Viridiplantae; phylum Streptophyta; class Magnoliopsida; order Gentianales; family Rubiaceae; genus Knoxia; species Knoxia roxburghii. Next base: position 31,237,168 of record CM059416.1, on the reverse strand, counting down.
TATGTTTTCAGTGAACACAAAACCAGTCAAAAACGTTTTTCCGGCAAATCAACATATAAACCCAGATTTCCGGCCAAAAAAAAAATGAAAACTATTCAGCCCAGCAAAGATTTTAATCAAAAACCGACCAAACCGAATCAATTTAGGCTAGTTTCGAAACCCTTATCCCAGAAACTATTTCAATCGGAAAAGAAAGGAAGAATCCCGTCTGTTTTCGAAAACTCCAAATGCCAAAAAAAAAAAAAAATCAATTTAGTCCAGAATTATGAAATCAACAATCCAGCCAAACAATTTGGTAACCCAGAAAAACGGAATTCAAACAACACCAAAAAAAAAATCAATTTCCGGGTAAATCCCGTTTTTCCGGCGAACTTCCGGCCGGCCGGAACAATTCCGGCGAGTCTTCCCAGAAAACAGGCGACTTCAAAGCAGCAACCTTTTTTTTTCTTTAAAACCGTTTTCAAGGAAAAAAACATATACCCAATTTTCTTAACTCTTTTTGTTTTAATTAAGCCATTTTTTAATTAAAACAAAATTAACCTATGGCTCTGATACCACTGTTGGATTGCGTTTAGGCATTTAATTCTAAATTAAATGGCGGAATTCCTAAACGCTAAAGGATTCGGGTCTTACCCTCGACGCGTAATCGGTTGTGCAGCCGCCTGGATCCTTTGGGAAGATTGCGTTCAACACCACAGAACAATTCAAGCGAATTGTCTCTACGTTCTTGCACTGGAGTTCTCTCAGAACCGGTGCTAGCCCCAAACTCTGCCTGTTTTAGAGAAAACCTTTTTCTCTGTGGGAAGAATAATTTTTTTTTTTTTTTGGAAGAACGTATCTTCTGAAGTCTGATAGATTGTTTCTCTTAAAAAAAAGTTTTTCAGAAAGTCTATTTAAAAATGAGTCTGTTAAAACGTTTTTAACAGACTCCAGATACTTCTCAGATTTGAGAAGTATCTGTTTTTAATTAATAAATAATAATTAATAATTAATAATAATAATTAATTATTTATTTACTGAGTTGGGTTTAACCAACACCATGGATCAACCCATTGATCCATGGATCAGGCTGATGGGTCAAGAACCTTAATTCACAATTAGGTCCCTTGATTTATCAGCTCAACTCAATTCTTCCCAGGTAATTAATTAACTTTTAATTAATACCATAAAACTCTTCAATAATATTTAATTAAACCATTTAATTAAATATTATCTATTTAAGTATAACTCTTATACTTAGAACAGGCAATTTTATTAATTCTGAATCATCGAACTCACTTATGTGCGATCCTGTAGGTCCATTCCAAATTGACAATGAATAAATTAATCTCATTAATTAATCCATAAATCATTAGTGGTCTCTAGCAAGACATAATGACTACACAATTCAGAACGGAGGGTCGAATGGTGATTCAACACAACCTTCTGAGTATGCTACGTAATGTCCTCTACACTGATATCCAGTTTAGCATAAGGCATGGAACCAATCATCCTTATATAGCTAAACGTTTTACTTGATCTCTTAGTGACACTGAACTTAATCAAGCAAATGATAACCCTTATCATTTCTTGGGCACGGCCATGCACTTCTCAGTTCACTATCAAGCGGCCAAGATATCATCTCTCATTTAAGAGAGACTTGTAGTCCCATCACTTCACCTACATACCTTAGCGTGACTCATAGTGTACCCAATCATACCCGTACTTGGCAACCTGTTACGGTCCCGTTAGGCATATGTCAAAGCACACTCTAATTCACCTAAGACTATGCAGTGATTTCTGGTCTAAGGATCCTCGTACGAGTACTACTCAAAAGAATCACTCATGATCTAACAGTCTATGGAGTGTTTCTTTTGGCGGATCGATTTCATAAAATTCAATATGCACAAGAATATAATTTCATGAAATTAACTCATCAGATAAATAATCAATCAAACGACAAATGTCTTATTTACATAAATAACCCTCAAAGTTTATTTACATAAATAGCCCTCATTAGGGCATATACACCAACAGTACATAGGTCATCTCATCATTTATATATGCACAAGAATATTAAACTGATGAAGTTAACTTATTCGATATTATATCAATCAGACAAAAAAATCATTTGATATTATATCAATCTCACGACTAATGTCAATATATAATCCTCATAAGGGCACATACACCAACAATCACCCACTTGCCCGTTGAAAGGCTATGTTCTAAACACTTTAAGACCAAGCTCTATTACATGTCTCTCAAAATTGGACTGTGTTAGAGCTTTTGTGAGAGGATCTGCTACATTGTCATCTAACCCTATTTTACACACTTTCACATCTCCTCCATCGACGATCTCTCGAATGAGGTGAAATCTTCTAAGTATGTGTTTGGTCTTTTGGTGTGACCGAGGCTCCTTAGATTATGCGATTGCCCCGTTATTGTCACAGAAGAGGTCTATCGGATCTTGGATACTCGGTATCACTTTGATGTCTGACACAAACTTCCCCAACCAAACAGTTTCCTTTGCAGCATCGATGCAGCAATGTACTCAGATTCTGTTGTAACGTCAGTTGTTATATCATTTTTCGAGCTTTTCTAAATTACTGCACCACCATTCAGGTTAAAAACGTAACCTGATTGTGATTTCATATCATCTTGATCAGTCTAAAAAGCATCATCAGCATACCCTCGTACAACGAGCTATTTTTGTCCTCCATACACTAACATCAATCCATTAGTCCTTCGTAATTACTTTAGGATTGACTTGACTGTAGTCCAATGAGCCATTCCTAGGTCTTGTTGGTATCTGCTAGTCATATTAAGTGCATGTGAAACATCCAGGCGGGTACATAACATGGCATACATGATAGATCCTAATGCCGAAGCATATGGGATTCTATTTATCGTATCCCTCTCATTTTTAGAATAAGGACATTAGTTCTTCTTTAAGAGGAGGCCATGTCTGAACGGTACCATACTATTCTTAGAGTTAGACATAATGAATCTCTTTAATATCTTGTCTATGTACCCTTATTGACTTAGTCCTAGAAGCCTCTTAGACCTATCTCTATAGATATTGATACCTAGTATAGTCTCGGCTTCTCCTAAGTCTTTCATAGAAAATACACTCCTCAACCATTGTTTAATCTCATTCAACATGGGGATGTCATTTATTATGAGTAGGATGTCATCCACATATAGGACAAGAAAAAAATTCTTGCTCTCACTAACCTTCTTGTAAACACAAAGCTCATCTTCGTTCTTTATGAAGCCGTAACTCTTTATTGCCTCATCGAAACAAAGATTCCAACTTTGAGATGCTTATTTTAGTTCGTATATGGGCCTCTGAAGCTTGCACACTTGATTAGGATACTCCTGATTGATGTATCTCTCGGGTTTTTTTTATGTAAACATCCTCGAGTATGTTTCCATTTCGGAAAGTCATCTTAATATCCATCCGTCATATCTCATAGTCATAATCTGCAGCTATGGCAAGCATTGTCCTAATGGATTTGAGCATCACGACAGGGGAGAAGGTTTCATCATAATCAATACCATGAATCTATCTAAAACCTGTAGCCACTAGTCGTGCCTTGAAGATCCCGCCAGGTTTATCTTAAAAATCCACTTGCAACCGATAATCTTTACCTGAATAGGAGGGTCAATAAAAGTATTGTCCCTCATGGATTTCATTTCAGACTCCATGGCTTGTAGTCATTTATTTGAAACTGGACTTTCTAAAACCTGTCTGTAGGTCGTGGGCTCATCATGATCCACCAAGATCAAATCTTGATCGTTAGTCACGAGAAATTCATATCTCTCGGGTTATTGATAAGATCTACTAGACCTTCTAGGTTCTTGTGTTGTTGGCTCCGGTGGCTCATCTGTTAGTTTTGAATACAGAAAAGCTATGGCTTGTATCAAAAACTAATATCCACAGATGACATATCATTTTGTTTCAGTATAAATCTGTTCCTTTATATCATAGAACTAGATAACAGGGTGTCGACAAACACAGTAGATACCGTTATTGGTTAAAGTATTGATATATAAAAAGTATGCTCGTAACCGAGATAGTCTGAACATACTATCGGTATAGGTTATTGTGTGGTTTGGAAATTGGTTTATCTAGACTAGTTTAAAGCACACAGATATGCCCGGGGCATATTGAGCACGACCAGTTTGGATAGAATTGACTTGTACTGATCGGCGTAGTCAATTCGGTCCTAGTATTCCGTCTCTCAATCCTGAGATTGGGACGGGCGTGAGGGTTGGGTGTCGTGTGCTTTGATTTGCCAAAGAGTGAGGTCAATTGAGGCCAATACCTCGGTAAGTTGGGTATGCGGTATTTAGCTTCTTGCGTGCCGTTGCTGGTCAGAGGAATCCACGTACCGGTTCGCCGGGTTGATGGTGCTCCCGAGATGAGCTCGTAAGGTTATTATACTAAACCTGGCCAGTGAACTTTATGTTCGGTATAATAAAAGGTCGAGTGGTACTAATCTCGGAAACCAAGAAGTCGGTGAATTAATTTGTCAGTAAATTGATAATGGCGCGATGTAAAGTCGTTTTCGAGCGGTAGTTCCATAATTGGTCCGTTAGTGGTACGACCGATTATGCGTTTGACTAATCGACAAGGTAAATTAATTAATCCGAAATGTTTAATTAATATTTAATCGACAAAGTGAATTTAGAAATTAATTCTATTTTGAATTAATTAATTCTAAGGGTTCGATTAAATTAAATTAACAAAGTGGATTAAATAAATTAATTTAAAAGGGTCGATTGGAGTTGATTAGTCGGGAAGACTTAGCGGTCAACGAAAGTCAAATTTTAAGGCCTAACTCGAGAGCCCATTAGGTCTCCAATCGAGCTACTATAAATACAACATAATGAGCAGCCAAAAAACCATAAGAAACTTGGCAGCCAAGTTAGGCTAGAAAGAGAAAGTTTGGTCTAGAGAGAGAACGTGTCTTCTTCGTCAAGTTTTCTCTCGAAGTCGACCAAGACAGCTTTCTCCTTCGGAAGATTCAATCTTTAGTTTTGCCCAGATCATCCTTTAAGCTGCCCATCGGTTTGTTACCACCAGTTCGTGCAGATCGGCTGTCATTGATCGCCGGATCGCGCAGTAGCTAGCTGGCCGGATCGCGCGAGGGTTTTCTCAGTTCATAAACCCGGCGATAATCTTCGATTGATGCCCAGAACCGATAAGCTTCCACGTTCGATCTTCCGTGGGTCTTGTCGTACAGATCGGGATTGATTGGATTATTTTCGGTGAACAGCATGCGCTTGATCGGTTTATGCTTGCAGTACAAGAAATATTCTGGGCAGCAGCTTGTGGATGAAGACATAAAATCTGGGCAGCAGTTTTTCATTTAAAAGATTCAATTTTTGAGCTATTCTTCCGAAGCAAGTTTCTGGGATTTCTTCGATTGCTCGTAGGTAACTCCGTAGAAGATAGCCCACACTATCTCGGAGTTAGTATTGAAGAATCGATTGGATTTCTTGTGGAAATCGCAGCAGATTTTATTTGGTATTCTTTAATCAAGGGACTTCGCTACAAAAGGTATAATCTTTAAGTTCCGCTTTAATTAAAGATTTAATTTTTTGTGTCCCGATTAATAAATTAAATAAGTATAAGCCTAGATCCGTTCATGGGTAAACTAATTTGAGCCTGAGCTTGGTCGAAAGCTTCCGATTCTGGAATGCATAGCACGAAAGTGAGGTTTTCGATTGAGCCCGGGCTTGTTCAGTTTTCCTTCAAATTGGTATCAGAGCATTGGTTTCGGTCTTATACTTGTTTGATTTATTACACGGCTTTATTTTGGCATTAGTATTTTTGTCGAAATGTTTAAACAGGTGGTTATTGGTTTCCCGGCTATTATGGTAGAAATTTAATTTTCATTCATAAACCCCGGGACATGTCCGGGCTCGTTTTTTTTGAATGGAAATTTCTGTAATAGTAATAACCACGAGCTGGAAGCCGTGTAGGATTAGAAAAATCTTGTAGTAGGATTTGATCTAATCATGTCGTCTTTAAATTCCTAGAAAACGCCCTTGTATATAGGAATTTTTGTACTATGACGAAGACGTTATTTTGGGTAACTTATATTCGTGAGTTTTGGTTTATTGTAATTTTGGGTGATTCCTAATTACGGAATAAACCGAGAAAACCCGGGCGAATCGAGAGGAATCCAAATAACGAGTGGGAGCGACACGACGGGAAGTGTCACCGAGGCGTCAAAGAATCAACGATAGAGAAGGCCATAATAGTCGGGAAATTTTATTTTATTTAATTTCCCGTATTTATGATTTTTTCGTTGATTGTGTGATTTTCGTTTTATTTTGCATGAACGAAATTCAAACCAAAAGTTTTTCAAAAAAGGTAATGTGCAATTAACTAAGGTAGATTATTCGCATATTAAAACTCCAACGGTTTTATGGGTGCGAATATCCATAGTTAAGATATTGCATGTTAAAACGTAAAAATCCTCAAACTTAATTACATTCGCAAGTTTTGGTTTAATCGTAATTTTGGGTGATTCCTAATTACGTGGGGTTTTGGTTTATCGTAATTTTGGGTGATTCCTAATTACGTAGAAAACTGAGAAAACCAGGATTTTGGTTTTTCGTAATTTTTGGGTGATTCCTAATTACGTAGAAAACCGAAATGGAAAACCGAGAAAACTAAGGCGAATTTAAATTATTTTAAAAATCTAAGTGGGAGCGGGTTGGTTAATAGCCCCATGGCCTCCATTACGGGTTCATTGGCGATGTGGTTAAACGGCTTCCCTACGGATGAGTTTTCAATCACAGATATGGCTGGAATGAATTTCTAAAGGGATGACTATAGTGCGTTTAATTGGGAAAAGTTGCGACACCCTCGCTACCGAGGCGCATTAGTACCCTAAGTAACAAACTTAGAAGTCACGTAATGGCATACACTTAGTGTACTGTTTATAGTATCCCTCCTACGAGGTAACGCTATTTACGTGTATGGCTAAAATTATCGACTATTAATTTCATTGATCATAAGATCGTTGGTCAGATAATGAGATTAATGGACTTCGGTCCTTCTCGAACGAATGTGGATTGGCGTAGACGTTCACCTACGTGACCTGCGTTAATCCCGGTGGGAGAGATGTCGGTAGAAGATTATATTTCTTTTCTGAGGATTTTTCAATATTTTCGAAAAGTATACTGAGACATGTTTTTTTTTTTCATTATTTTCAGTTGATATGTCGTTCAACCCGCTAGCTGTCATTCTGAACCAAAACAAACTCACCGGTCCTAATTACATTGATTGGAAACGGAACCTGGACATTGTCCTAACCGCCGAGGGTTATAAGTATGTGCTCACTGAGGAGTGTCCCCCTAAGCCCAGTGAGGATGCCACACCTGAGCAGCGAGAGCCATATACGAGGTGGCAGAAAGCTGATGAGATGACCAGGTGCTACATCTTGGCTTCCATGTCAAGTATACTGCAGCACCAGCATCAGTTGATGACCTCAGCCTACGATATAATGCTCAACCTCAGGGAGATGTTTGGACATCAGGGCAGGGCAGCCAAGCAGTCAACTATGAGGAAACTCATGAATGCTAAGATGGCTGAGGGCACTTCAGTGAGAGATCACGTACTGGACATGATTGGTTGCATCAATGAGATCGAGGTATTGGGAGGTGAGATTGATGGGGAAACCCAGGTCGATATCATCCTTCAGAGCTTGCCTCCCAGTTTTGAGCAGTTTCGATTGAACTATAATATGGGGAATCTCTCATATTCACTTTCTGAGCTCATGACTGCATTGGTGTCTGCTGAGAGCCTCTTCGCTGAGAAGAAGCAAGCCTTGGCTACTGTTGGTCCCTCAGGTTCCTCTGCTGGGCCCAAAGCCAGGAAGCAAAAGAGGAAGAGAGGCCAGAAAGCAGGAGCCAGTCATGGACCCAAGACGGGCATTGCCAAGAAGCAGAAGCCGAGAGGCAAATGCTTCAGATGTGGCAAAGCGGGACATTGGAAGAAGGACTGCCCAAAGCCTCGAGGTACGTGTAAATTTTCCCTAGTCACTGAGACGTGTTTAGCGGCGATTCCCACGGATACTTGGTGTGTGGATTCGGGAGCCACTGATCACGTTTGTAATTCTTTGCAGGGGTTCCAAGTGACCCGGCTGCTTAGAGAGGGAGAGTTGCAGGTCTACCTTGGGGATACTACCAGAGTTTCTGTGGCTGCAGTGGGAGCTATTAGTCTTTACTTTTCAGACTCTATTTTATATTTGAAGGATTGTCTTTATGTACCTAGTTTTCGAAAGAACTTGCTTTCAGTTTCGAAACTTGTTTTGGATGGTTATAAGTGTGTATTTTCTGATGGTTCGGTTTTTATAAGAAAATGCCAGAAACTTATATGTTCCGGTACATTGGTTGACAATCTGTTTTTAATCAAGACTTACTCCCCAGTTATGCAAAACACAGAAACTAGTAACTCATCACCGAATCATAATAAGAGAAAGGAATCTTCCCCTTTAAATCAGACTTATCTTTGGCACCTGAGACTAGGTCATATCAACCTTAGTAGGATTCAAAGGTTGGTCAAGAGTGGGTCTTTGGACTTACTAGATATTGACAGCTATTCAATCTGTGAGTCCTGCTTGGAGGGTAAAATGACCAAGAGGCCTTTTAAGGTGAAGGGGTATAGGGCCAATGAGGTTTTAGAGCTGATTCATTCTGACGTGTGTGGGCCTATGTCAATTCAGGCTAGAGGTGGTTATGAGTATTTCGTGACTTTCACGGATGATTACTCTAGATATGGATACATATACCTGATGCGCCACAAGTCTGAATGCTTTGGCAAGTTCAGAGAATTCAAGGCAGAAGTGGAGAACCATCTGGGTAAGAGTATCAAGTCACTGCGGTCTGATCGCGGTGGCGAATACCTCTCTAGTGAATTTAGGACCTATTTGTCAGAGGAGGGTATTCAGACCCAGTTGTCTGCACCTGGCACACCCCAGCAGAATGGTGTAGCAGAAAGGAGGAACAGGACTCTTATGGAGATGGTTAGATCGATGATGAGTTACAGTGAGTTGCCTACCTCGTTTTGGGGTTATGCCTTAGACACAGCATGTTATATCCTCAACCTTGTGCCATCTAAGTCTGTGCCAACGACCCCATTAGAGTTGTGGGATGGGCGCAAGCCTAGCCTGAGACATCTCAGGATTTGGGGTTGTCCAGCACATGTGCTCGAGGCAGATGCAGGCAAGTTAGAGGCGAGATCTAAGGTTATGCTGTTTGTAGGCTACCCCAAAGGAACGAGAGGTGGTTTATTTTATAGTCCTCAGGATCAAAAGGTGGTGGTAAGCACCAATGCCAGATTTCTTGAGGAGGACTATATTTTAGATCACAAGTCAAGCAGCAAGGTAGTATTGGAAGAGCTTAGAAGTCAGTCCACTATTCCAGATGCACACGTACAGGAAGACACACCACAGGAAACTGCACGCACTATCACAGATGATGCTCTTACACAGGCTGCGCCTCGTCGTAGTGGGAGGGCTGTGAGACAGCCCGAGAGGTACATGGGTTTGGGTGAGTCTTCGGACTTTATCCCTGGTGCTCATGAACCAGACCCAGTTAACTACAATGAGGCTCTCCAGGATAAAGATGCAGATTCTTGGCAGAGAGCGATGATTGCTGAGATGGGTTCTATGGACTCAAATCAAGTCTGGGAGCTGGTAGACCTTCCTGATGGGTTTAGGCCTATTGGGTGCAAATGGGTCTACAAGCGAAAGAGAGGATCTGACGGGAGGGTTGAGACCTTCAAGGCTAGGCTTGTGGCAAAGGGGTATACTCAGAAAGAAGGGATCGATTATGAGGAGACCTTTTCCCCGGTAGCTATGCTTAAGTCGATCCGGATTCTCTTGGCCATAGCTGCTCATATGGATTATGAAATATGGCAGATGGACGTCAAGACAGCTTTCCTTAATGGAAGTCTTGAGGAGACCATCTTTATGCAGCAACCAGAGGGCTTCATTGTTAAGGGCCAAGAGCACAAGGTATGCAGGCTTAGAAGGTCCATTTATGGACTTAAGCAAGCATCCAGATCTTGGAACATTCGTTTTGATGAGGTTATCCAGTCCTATGGATTCACTCAGTCTCCGGATGAGCAGTGTGTTTATTGCAGGCGTGATGGTGAGATAGTGGTGTTCCTCGTACTTTATGTAGATGACATTCTTCTTATTGGCAACAGTAAGAAGGTGTTGTCAGACGTAAAGGCATGGCTGTCCAGGAAATTCGATATGAAGGATTTGGGAGAGGCTGGACATATCCTTGGGATCAAGATTATTCGAGATCGTAGGAGACGTTCTCTGACTCTCTCACAGGCATCCTACATAGACACGATTCTGGCCCGTTTTAACATGCAGAACTCCAAGAAGGGTTCACTACCTTTCAGGCATGGAGTGCATTTGTCTAAGGAGCGGTGTCCTAAGACTGCTGAGGAGATAGATGCCATGAAGGCGGTACCCTATGCTTCTGCAGTGGGTAGCCTCATGTATGCTATGTTGTGCACGAGGCCTGATATTTGCTTTGCCGTTGGCATGGTTAGCAGATATCAGAGTAACCCTGGGAAGGCTCACTGGGAGGCAGTAAAATGCATTCTCAAGTACTTGCACAGGACGAGAGATTATGTCCTAGTTTATAGAGCGCAGGAGCTTGTACCATTGGGTTACACAGATTCGGACTTTCAAGGAGATATGGACAAGAGTAAGTCTACCTCTGGGTTTGTGTTTACTCTGGGAGGTGGAGCCATAGTATGGAAGAGTGTCAAGCAGAAATGCGTGGCGGACTCTACCATGGAGGCCGAGTACGTTGCCGCTTCAGAGGCAGCGAAAGAGGCTGTATGGCTCAGGAGCTTCCTGATGGACTTGGATGTGGTTCCAGAGTTGCCTAGGTCTATCACAGTTTATTGTGATAACAATGGTGCAGTTGCTAACTCAAGGGAACCACGAGCCCATAAGGCGAGTAAACACATAGAGCGCAAGTACCACCTGATACGAGAGATCGTAAAGAGGGGAGACGTGATCGTGGCCAAGATAGCTTCAGAGGACAACCTTGCAGATCCTTTCACCAAACCATTGACCCCAAAGGTCTTTGAGAGGCATGTGGAGGGCATGGGAGTCAGATTCTTGACAGAGCCAAGTCAGTGAGCTTAAAGGTGTTTTGGAGATTTCATTATGACAGCAGTGTAATAGCGGGTTGGACAGTTTTTGTACTTCTTAGCATAGCTTTGAGTATTAGTGGGAGATTGTTAGTTTTGAATACAGAAAAGCTATGGCTTGTATCAAAAACTAATATCCACAGATGACATATCATTTTGTTTCAGTATAAATCTGTTCCTTTATATCATAGAACTAGATAACGGGGTGTCGACAAACACAGTAGATACCGTTATTGGTTAAAGTATTGATATATAAAAAGTATGCTCGTAACCGAGATAGTCTGAACATACTATCGGTATAGGTTATTGTGTGGTTTGGAAATTGGTTTATCAAGACTAGTTTAAATCACACAGATATGCGCGGGGCATATTGAGCACGACCAGTTTGGATAGAATTGACTTGTACTGATCGGCGTAGTCAATTCGGTCCTAGTATTCCGTCTCTCAATCCCGAGATTGGGACGGGCGTGAGGGTTGGGTGTCGTGTGCTTTGATTTGCCAAAGAGTGAGGTCAATTGAGGCCAATACCTCGGTAAGTTGGGTATGCGGTGTTTAGCTTCTTGCGTGCCATTGCTGGTCGGAGGAATCCACGTACCGGTTCGCCGGGTTGATGGTGCTCCCGAGATGAGCTCGTAAGGTTATTATACTAAACCTGGCCAGTGAACTTTATGTTCGGTATAATAAAAGGTCGAGTGGTACTAATCTCGGAAACCAAGAAGTCGGTGAATTAATTTGTCAGTAAATTGATAAATCGACGAGCACTAGATCTTTAGTGTGGGGAGATAGAAGAAATAATAATGGCGCGATGTAAAGTCGTTTTCGAGCGGTAGTTCCATAATTGGTCCGTTAGTGGTACGACCGATTATGCGTTTGACTAATCGACAAGGTAAATTAATTAATCCGAAGGGTTTAATTAATATTTAATCGACAAAGTGAATTTAGAAATTAATTCTATTTTGAATTAATTAATTCTAAGGGTTCGATTAAATTAAATTAACAAAGTGGATTAAATAAATTAATTTAAAAGGGTCGATTGGAGTTGATTAGTCGGGAAGACTTAGCGGTCAACGAAAGTCAAATTTTAAGGCCTAACTCGAGAGCCCATTAGGTCTCCAATCGAGCTACTATAAATACAACATAATGAGCATCCAAAAAACCATAAGAAACTTGGCAGCCAAGTTAGGCTAGAAAGAGAAAGTTTGGTCTAGAGAGAGAACGTGTCTTCTTCGTCAAGTTTTCTCTCGAAGTCGACCAAGACAGCTTTCTCCTTCGGAAGATTCAATCTTTAGTTTTGCCCAGATCATCCTTTAAGCTGCCCATCGGTTTGTTACCACCAGTTCGTGCAGATCGGCTGTCATTGATCGCCGGATCGCGCAGTAGCTAGCTGGCCGGATCGCGCGAGGGTTTTCTCAGTTCATAAACCCGGCAATAATCTTCGATTGATGCCCAGAACCGATAAGCTTCCACGTTCGATCTTCCTGAGGGAGTGATCCGTGGGTCTTGTCGTACAGATCGGGATTGATTGGATTATTTTCGGTGAACAGCATGCGCTTGATCGGTTTATGCTTGCAGTACAAGAAATATTCTGGGCAGCAGCTTGTGGATGAAGACATAAAATCTGGGCAGCAGTTTTTCATTTAAAAGATTCAATTTTTGAGCTATTCTTCCGAAGCAAGTTTCTGGGATTTCTTCGATTGCTCGTGGGTAACTCCGTAGAAGATAGCCCACACTATCTCGGAGTTAGTATTGAAGAATCGATTGGATTTCTTGTGGAAATCGCAGCAGATTTTATTTGGTATTCTTTAATCAAGGGACTTCGCTACAAAAGGTATAATCTTTAAGTTCCGCTTTAATTAAAGATTTAATTTGTTGTGTCCCGATTAATAAATTAAATAAGTATAAGCCTAGATCCGTTCATGGGTAAACTAATTTGAGCCTGAGCTTGGTCGAAAGCTTCCGATTCTGGAATGCATAGCACGAAAGTGAGGTTTTCGATTGAGCCCGGGCTTGTTCAGTTTTCCTTCATCATCCTCATGAGTTTCCATACCAACTTCCATCGGAGTTTCTGTAGATGGTTTTACACTCTCTTGTGGGTCTCGAACCTCATCGAGTTCCATTCTACTCCCACTATATTTCTTGTAGAGAAAATTTTTCTCTAAGAAAGCAGCCTCTCGAGCAACAAACACTTTGTTCTCGGTTGGGTTGTAGAATTGATATCCTTTGGTTTCCTTAGGATACCCCACAAATAGGCATTTGTCAGTTTTAGGTTGAAGGTTATTACTTTGTAAACGCTTTACATGGGCTTGACAATCCCAAACTCGTAGATAGGACACGCAGGGATTTTGACTCATCCATATCTCATATGGAGTCTTATATACTTCCTTAGATATAATACGATTTAATACGTGGTCAGCCGATAGGAGTGCATGACCCCAAAAAGATGGTGGTGATGTTTGGTCAATCATTGATCAAACTATATCCAATAGAGTCCGATTTCTCCTCTCAAATTCACCATTCCATTGAGGTGTTCCTAGTGGAGTCAGCTATGGAACAATTCCACACTGCTTTAGATAGCCTTCGAATTAAGACTTAGGTATTCACCTCCACGATCAGAGCGAATAGCCTTAATCTTTCTATCCAACTGATTCTCTACTTCGTTCTTGAACTCTTTGAACTTTTCAAAAGTTTCACTTTTACACCTCATTAAGTAAACATAGCCATATCTACTATAGTCATTGGTAAAAGTTACGAAGTATTCGAATCCATCTCTGGCTTGTGCTCATTGGTCCACATACATCCAAATGTATTAGAGGCAATAGCTCACTAGTCCTTTCCAAATGTTTGATACCATCCTATCATTGCAAAAACTGAATCCTAGTCAACCGTTAGGTTGCACACCTAGGACAAATCTTCCTAAGTCAAACCATCCCTCGAAACTTCACATCAATAGATACCCAAACAGTTTTTCCACTCTAGTGGTAGTGATAAAGTTGGGTATCGAACTATGTGACAACTCGCCTCACAAAGAAAACCTGCCTGGTCATCCCAAGTAATTCATATAAGATGTTCGATGCCTTGACGATCCCCCAAGTATGGAAGCAATTTTACGACTCAATTTTTTAAGTTTTTTTAAGTGAAACCTTCCTCGAGACTTCACATTAATAGACACCCAAACTGTTTTTCCACCTTCAGTGGTAGTGATAAAGTTGGGTACCACATTATGTGACAACTCACCTCACAAAGAAAATCTGAGAGTCCCCTGGTCACCCCAAGCGGTTCATATCAGATGTTCGATGCTTGACGAGCCCCCAAGTATGAAAGTAATTATATGACTTAGGTTTTAGGGATTTAGTTTGAACGGCTTAACATGCATTTCGTTTTTCATTATTCACAAAATATATAAAATATATAAAGTGAATAAATTGCAATGAATTGGACTTCTAGTTTATTACAATTCCTTTTAAAATACTTGGTCTTCATTGGGCCACCTCTATTAGGCTTCAACTCCATGGCTCCATCTTGGACTCATCGGAGTTTCTTGGTCCTAACTTTTAATCTATTCTATTACAATATATTTTAATAGGCTCGCAAGCCCAATTTAATTGGTTTGCAGGCCCCAAATTAAACCAATTTAAAATAAATAAATAAAGCACAATTCATGCATGAAAAACACATACAATGCAAGTGCTTCATACATGCCCATTTTAATTAAGCCAATCAATTTTAAAGGATTGTGTAACTTTTACACTATTAAAATTGACCGTGCCATTATCAATTGTAATCAATCCCTTTGTTCATTCATTTTAGTCAAATGATGCATGAACATATTCACATGATTATGTATGCATTTCACAATTTAAACAATTTAAATTTGAAATCATAAATAAAACATGTAAAAGCATAAATAAATAAACAAATTAATTAACTAATCTCATTAATTAATTATTTTATTTATTATCTAATTATCCTAATCTCATTAAGATAGTTATTTAAAATTAAAATTTTAAATATTTTCTAATTATCATAATCTTATTAAGATAATTATTTAAAATTTTAATTTTTTAAATATCGTGATAGGATAAGGAAGATTTAATCCTATCCTTAATTTAAAATTAAATCCGATAAGATAATTTAATTTTATCCAAAAAAATCAGAAAACTCTTTTCTGAAAATTTTAAGGGTCATTTGGTAATTAAACTAAAATTCTGGGCTAAGTTTGAAAAGGACACAAAATACAAGGGTCATTCTCCAGTTTTTTAAAAAAAATTTAAAAAATGACAGCCTAGGTTTTAAAGTTGTGGCGGGGCATTTAGGTCATTTTAGCCCCTAGGGCTTCAACAACCCGCTGCAAACCTTCTTTTTCCCGGTGAGCCCTTCGCCGACCTTTTTTCTCTCCAGTCATCGTTGCTAGAATGGGCTCTGATCAAATCGAAGCCCATTCATGACTCACTAATCGAAGACAAGCATCGATGATGCTCTCCGCCTTCGATCAATCGAAAAACTTCACAGTCTGACCAGAGAAGATGCGTCGCTGCCTATCTCGGTCCCAATCGATGCCGTGAAGACATGCAAGGAACGAGAACGAACGGCTACCAATAATTGTTGTCGATTGAAGACGCAGCCGACCTCCGATAAGAGAAACCAAATTGCCTGGAAACTCTTTCCGGCGATCCCGATTTCCCAGTGAACATAGCAACCAAAAACCCAGAAAGAAAACCGATTTTGAAAAGAAAAAAAAACTTTGAATACGTTTTTCTAGCTGAAAAACCAATAGCCAAAAAAAAAAAATTTGAAACCTTTTCAATCGGAGAAGAATCTTGTTTTCGAAAACCCCAATTTCAGAATGGTATTTTCCGGCAAAACAAACCCAGGTTTCCGGTAGCGTTCAAAACTAAATTTAAGTCAGAAAATTAAAACCAATTCAGGGAATTTTTTGTAAAAGAAAAACAAAACCTTCTTCCTGATAAGCACTTCAGCAAAAAAAACAAAGAAAACAATTTCCTTTTTCCCAGAGCTTTCAAGACAAACAACCTAGAAAATTAACTTTCCTTTTCTTTGAAAGTAATTTTCAATTCGGGTTTATAAACATGAAAATTGATTTTTCCAAAAACAAACAATTTGTTTTTAATCAATTAATTTTAGTTTTAACATTAAAATCCGAACCTCGCTCTGATACCACTGTTGAGATCTAAGGCATGATTTTCAAAATTTTACGTAGTAGATTCATGCCTATATGATTTTATTGTTAATTAAAATACGTTCAAAGCATGTAATCATACCCTTGAAGCATAATTTGTTGTCCGTTCATCTGGATCCTCGTTTAGTGTTGTTAATCACCGCAGATTTTTTTCAGAAGAATCTTCTACTCTCAAGCACGAGAGTCCTTCACAGATCGGGTGCTAGCCCTTCAAGCTTACAGAGTGTTTTTGAGATTTTTCTGCTTGTATAGTTCTCTGGTTTCTACGTCTCATGTACAAAGAAAATTATGACAATTAGTTGGGTTAGTTAGTGAATAATATCCTTTATATAGATATCACTAATCTTGGACCCTTTTAACCAATGGATCAATCCAATTGGTCCATGGATCAGACATATGGGTCAATAAGCACTAAAATTGTAATTTGGTCCCTTGATTTATCAGACTATCTCAATAGCTCATTGGTACTTAATTAACTCTTAATTAATACCACAGAACTTTCAATAATACTTAATTGAACCATTTAATTAAGCATTATTTACCTAAGCATAACAATTATACTTAGTGTAGGCATGATTACATATTTTGTATCATCGAACTCTCTAATGTGTGATCCTGTAGGCCCGTTCTAATATCGACAATGGATAACTCAATCTAATTTATTAATCCATAAGTCATTAGTGGTTTCTAGCAAGACATAATGATTATCCAATTCAGAACGGAGGGTTAAATAGTGATTCAAAACAACCTTCCGAGCATACTACGGATGATCTTCTACACTGATATCCTGTTATGCATAAGGCATGAAACCATCATCCTTATTTAGCTAAACGTTTACTCGATCTCTTAGTGACATTGAATTTCATCAAGCAAATGATAACACTTATCATTTCTTGGGCACGTCCATGCACTTCTCAGTTCACTATCAAATGTCCAAGATATCATCTCTCACTTAAGAAAGATTTGTAATCTTACCACTTCACTCACATGTCTTAGCGTGATTTATACCATACCCAATCATAACCGTATTTGGCAACCTGTTACGGCCCCGTTAGGCGTATGTCAAAGTACACTACTCTTCACCTCAGACCATGTAGTGATTTCTGGTCTAAGGATTCTAGTACGAGTACTACTCAAAAAAATCACTCATGATCTAAACAATCCATGTAGTGTTTCTTTTGGCGGTCGATCCAATGATATGTTTCCAATATGTCTTTAGTTGATGTCACTACATCATGGCTAGTAAAACTCTACCAACACTATAGCACATACTAGTTTTATCATATTGACATTCCCACGTCAATTGTACTTAGAACATTTTCTGGCTTAAAAGGTTTCACAACCAATACATTCTGAATGTTCATTTATAAGCCAATGTTCTAGTACATGGATCACTTCATCATTTATATATGCACAAAAATATTAAACTGATGAAATTAACTTATTCGATATTATATCAATCAGACACAAAATCATTTGATATTATATCAATCTGATGACTAATGTTAATACATAACCCTCATAAAGGCGCATACACCAACAATGCCATCAAAATCTTTTGTTGAATTTAAGATTGCTTAAATGAAGCAATTAGAATAGGGTTTCCCTAGCAAAATTTGACTTAAACCGTCATGGTTTTGACCATTTTGATTAGCATTGTGATGAACATTCAAATTTTGTAGATGAAAAAAGAGGCAATAGACTAGTTTAGGCAGCTACAATAGCAGGCTCATAACAACTAATAAATTAATTAATTGATTGATTAGAGATGATTATTCAATGGCCAAATTGCTTTTTTGGTCCCTTTTAATAGGGATAGTTGCGATTTTGGTCCCAAATAATAATTCGATTGCACTATTGGTCCCTTAACATTTTTTTATTCGTATTTTTAGTCATTTTTTAAGAAAAAATTTAGAAGATAACAGATTAACTCACACTAGTCAAACCTAATTTTTTCTTCAAAATGATTTGTACCATTATGTTTTCAATCAATTTTATGACTCGGTTTCTCATAAATGTTCCACCCATTTAGATCGACTAACAATCTAAAATGACAGTCAAAACCCTAAATAGATTGAACATTCAAGAGAATCTAAATCATAAAATTGGTTGAAAACATCATGGTATAAATCATTTTGAATAAAAAAATCAAGTTTGACTAGTAATTAAATGAGTTAATTTGTTATCTTCTAAATTTTTTTGTAAAGAATGACTAAAAATGCTAATAAAAAATATTAATTGAGCAACAGTGCAGTCGTACTATTATTTGAGACCAAAAACACAACTACCCCTATTAAGAAATTTGGTAATCTTAAGCCGACTCTCGATCCTTTTAATCAATTTCTTAACTAAAGCCACGTGCAAGAGTCTATAATAAATAAAGTATTTATCTTATCATACATGTCATACCTAAGGGACTTGCTATTTGTATCACAAATTTGCTATTTGTATCACAAAAAAAATAAAAATAATTATAAAATGACCAAAAGGCCCTTATAAACAAAAATTGTGAAAAATTGACAAAGTTTTTGTAAAAAAACGTCTAAAAATTGCGTTTGTGTTTTGTTTAAAAACGCATAGAAAAATGTTTTTGACGTTTTAAATTTAGCTATGATGACGTTTTAAATACTACAAAACGCTAATTATCTGCGATTCTTTTAATAAAAATGCAATACTTTAACGATTAATCCGTCGTCTAAACGTTAAAATTAGATATTTTCACCATGGTTCGCTCGTTAAAATGGTATGTTTGTGCAGTATTATATCGTTATAATGTTGTGTTTTAACCATGGTTCGCTCGTAAAAATGGTGTGTTTTTGACATGTACACATGTGCAAAAACGTTTACATACTTTCAAGTGAAAAGTAGAAAACAAGATGACGTCAAATATAGCACTTGACTACAAAAAAAACTTTCCAAAAACCAAATCAAAACAAATTCTGAACTAAAAAAAATTAGGGCTATCATTTTGTTGACGTCTGAAGAAGATTTAGCACGAAAAGCATCACGATATGGTAAGTTTTTGAATCGTAAAGTAATTTTTTCTTTTTAGTTTTTGAATCGTAAAGTAATTTTTTTTTTTTTTTGGAAAAATGTAGTTCAAAACACGGCAAAATGATGATTACGAAGCATGTAAACGCTGCACTTTTGCTATTGTACCATGGTTGAATCGTTTTTTGCTGCGTTAAAAACAGTTATTATATAAAAATTGTTGTGTTTTCTACCTATGTTATTTGAAAAGTGATGCATTTTTTATATGTGTTATATGCAAAGTGCTGCTTTTTTTTTTACTAGAATCATAAATCTTCAGTGTTTTTTTGTTCAAAAACTAAATCTTGATGTATTTATTGTGTAAGGAATCGTGGAAATGATGCGTTTTTTTATACATTATGTAAAATATATTGCATTTTTTATTGTATGACTCGTAAATGTGTCGTGTTTTTGGTAGAAATAATTGTAAGATTTTTTTTGATAACGTTTAAAATTGTTCGTTGTTACTGTTGCGTATGTAATTAAGTTTATTTTTTTGTAATTGAATATTAAAAGTGTTTAGTTTTAATTTTTGTGTGTTTTTACATACAGGATGACGATGATGAGTACGATGATGAGGAGGTTTATGAGGATGAAGAGAATGATGAAGAGTCGGATGAAGATGACAACGAGGCGGATCATGCTCAAGGAGAGGCGGTGGAACTTGAACCTGGCGCAGATTTGAGTGGATATTTTAAGATTGGCAAAGAGTTTCGCACTATTAGTAAGGCTTTAAAATATTGCCAGAAAATAGCTAAGATGCTGAAGTTCCTCATTACAAAGGGGGGTAATCAAGGCTTTGTCACGTACTACTTTTCTTGCAAGCGATGGAGAGATCCTGCTAAAGCCCCTCTCCCAACCAGACGGAAGAATACAAGAAGGAGCGGCACGAAATGCCCCTTCAGGTTGACCTGTAAGAGAATTGACCTAGGACGTCACAAGGTTTATACAAATCCAGGAGCAGCGTCAACTCACAATCACACTGGTATTACATTATTTGCGTATAACAGTAATTAAGTTTATTGATGTTTAGTATTTATGAATTATTAATATAATTAAATGGGATTTACAGGTATAATGCATCCATATGGGCACAGACAGTTGAGCCATTTTACAAAAGCGTCAAAGGTTGTTGCTGAATTTATGCTTGGGGCGAATGTGAAGCCAAAGTGTGTTTGGGAAGCTGTTAATAAACAGTTTCCTGATTCCCAAGTACCAATCAAATCAGTATACAATTTGAAAGGAGAGATAAAGACAGCTGGGTTGGCAGGTAGAAATATTGGGCAGCAATTTATGCATTTGGCTGAGGAGAAGCAGTATTATGTCAAGATTCTGAAGGATGCGAACACTGAAGAGATGTAAGTGTCGCTGTACCCCATGCCTCCTGCCCAACCTGATCCATCCCCTTCCTAACCTGTACTACGGGGCTGGCATAAACTTATTGGAACTTTTGTCTGTAAACAGAAAAGTCCCAATAAGACTCCATACTAGAGCGGCCACATCCGAATCGTCTCTGGCCCGCTGCATACACCGCTCGATCACCCGCTGGGTAGAAAATCCACCATTCTTGTACAAATCACCATCTGGTCGCTCCTCTGGAGGAATCTCTAGCAAACCCCTAGACCATGATAGTATAGTGGAAGACGGTGTAACCTCGGTGATAAGTCGACCATCTACAGGGATCCTCAAAATCTCCCACACATCGTGGAGGAGGATGGTTATCTCTCCAAATGGGAGGTGGAACGAATTAGTATCTGGCTGCCACCTCTCCAAAAACGCATTGATGAGAGGCTCATCAATGCTCCGGTGCATAATGCGGGGCAGGTGTCCAAGTCCCGTCCCGCTCAAAATTTGAGCACCCTCGACCGTCATGGATGCAATCCACCTCTCAAAAAGGTCGTACATACTACCCCTATTGTGGCATCTAAGGTGGTATCTGGTAGGCACCCCCTCCTGCCAATACCTAGGTACCACATGCCTTAAAAAGCTAGGTATCAAACTATCATCTATAGGGCCCCCCTCAACGGGCCCTGTAACTAACCAACTCCGATCCTACTTCACGCGTTTCCTAGGGTGAACTAAATTGACAAAAATAAATATATAAATTAAAAAACATAAAATAAAAAAGTAATAACAAATTAATTCAATTTAAAATTAAAGCAATTAATTCATTGTAGTTGTCCTGATTGTGGTGATAAGTGTTTGTTGGAAGTGTTGATTGTCGATTCCGTGCGTGGTGATAGGTGTTTTTGAACTTTGTTCATCTTGTTTTTTTTTTTTTAACGTGGTGATAGTTGTTTTAGGACGTTTTGATAGTTAATTTAATAACTTAAAATAAACAGGTAAATAACACTTTAATTCAATTTAAATTTAAATTAATTAATTCAATGTAGTTGTTCAGGATATTGTGATAAGTGTTTGGTGGAACTGTTGATTGTTGATTCTGTGCGTGGTGATAGGTGTTTTTGGACGTTTTCATAGTTAATGTAACCAACTTAAAATAAAAAAGTAAATAACACTTTAATTCAATTTAAATTTAAATTAATTAATTCAATGTAGTTGTTCTGGATATTGTGATAAGTGTTTGGTGAAACTGTTGATTGTTGATTCCGTGCGTGGTGATAGGTGTTTTTGGACGTTTTCGTAGTTAATGTTAAAAACTTAAAATAAAAAAGTAAATAACACTTTAATTCAATTAAAATTTAAATTAATTAATTCAATGTAGTTGTTCTGGATATTGTGATAAGTGTTTGGTGGAACTGTTGATTGTTGATTCCGTGCGTGGTGATAGGTGTTTTTGGACGTTTTCATAGTTAATGTAAACAACTTAAAATAAAAAAGTAAATAACACTTTAATTCAATTTAAATTTAAATTAATTAATTCAATGTAGTTGTTCTGGATATTGTGATAAGTGTTTGGTGGAACTGTTGATTGTTGATTCCGTGCGTGGTGATGGTCATTTTGGACGTTTTCATACTTAATGTAAACAACTTAAAATAAAAAATTAAATAACACTTTAATTCAATTTAAATTTAAATTAATTAATTCAATGTGTTGTTCTGGATATTGTGATAAGTGTTTCGTGGAACTGTTGATTGTTGACTCTGTGCGTGATGTTAGGTGTTTTTAAACTTTTTTATTTTTGTTTTTTTAACAGTTTGATAGTTAATGCAATTTATAATCTATATCAATTAAAATAATTAACTACAAAAACAAATTAATGTAATTAACAAATAAGTACAATAAGCAACTACATATGATAGGTGTTTTTGAGCGTGTTCAAGTTGTTTTTTAGAACATGGTGCTATGTGGTTTTGTACGTTTTGCTAGTTAATGCAATTTATAATCTAAATCAATTAAAATAAATAACTACAAAAACAAATAAGTCAAGCAAATACATATGCAAATTAAAATAATTACTGAACTATATAAAAAACACACAATTAAGTCAAGCAATAAACTAATTTTATCAACAATTAAATTAAAATAAATAATTATTATAAATAATTATGCAAATAAATTCAAACGTGTACCTGAAGCAGGATCGACCTCCTCGAACTGGCCGTCGTCCGGATTCCTATACCGGACGGTCCTCTCAGCATGTGGGTGAGAAAGGTCACCTCCGTAGGTATCCCCCTCACCCTGATCCTTGAGTGGGTGTCCACTCCCACTGGCCTCCTCCTGCCATGGCTGCTCCTGCTCCTCATGGTGCGGATGCTCCTCCTCCTCCTGAAGCCCAATAGGCTCGTCCTCACTATTATCAGCGTCATCGGAATCAGTAGTATCGTAATACTCATCCCTCAACTGAAATGAGGAGTCATCGCCACCTCCAACTCCTCTACCGACTCCAACGCCACCTCCACCTCCCCGTCTACCGCCTCCTCATCCACCACCTCCTCGTCCACCACCTACACCTCCACCTCCTCGCCCTCCCTCAGAAATAACAATACCTCCTCCACCACGTCTCCCACCCGTCCCTCTACCTCTTCCCCTCCTAACAGGTACCTTCTGCCTTCTAGCAGAAGTTGTAGGACGCTGCCTATCTACCCGTGGCTTTAACTTAGCGCCACCCTAAATAAATAAATATAAGCTATTATATTGTAAACTTCAAATGTGGAATTTAAATTTAATTAAATAAGTGCAAATTGTGTAAACCACACCAAATCAGCGTTTTTAGCAAACAAAAACGCAATCTATTAACGTTTTAACTACTAAGAAACGCACAAAATTAACATTTCTATCAATGTAAAAAGCTAACAGTCAGCGTTTTACCTATTCAGAAACGCAAATAAGTTGTGTTTTCACACAACCAAAACGCCGTCCGATGGCGTTTTGAAACAACCAAAACGCAACGTACTTGCGTTTTGAAACAACCAAAACGCCGTCCGATGGCATTTCTGGCCGAAAAAAATTCCTCAATTTTGTGGTTTTCATACGCCAAAAAATTCAGATATTACCGATTATTGGCACCAAAATCCCTACCAAATTACGTTTCTACATACCTAAAACGCACTTAAAGAGCGATTACTAACAAAATTAACGCAAAACATCAATGATTCATGCAAATAAAATCGCAAAAACTGGGCGATTATGCTCTGAAAAACAGAAACAACAAAAAATTCCCGAACGATTCTTACCTTGTTTATCATTTGACCTTTGCCCGCCCCGTGTCTTTGTGATGATTCGCCATCTCATCCGTCCATTTCTGCATTTTTTGCCGTCAAAATCCAACTCAAATCGCGTTTTCAAAGATTAATTTCGAATAAAATGTCGCAAGAATGCTGCGTTTCAGCGTTTAATTGATTTTTAGATTGTGCTAGTCAAAAACGTGTCATTTTAGCGAGCGAACCATGGACAAAACGCACCATTTTAACGAGCGACCCAAGGCCGCAACGCTGCTGTTTGACGTTTCTATTCCGCAATAAACGTTAATTTGACACGTTTTCGTTTATTTATATTGCAACATTTTGACGTTTTTGATATTCCAAAACGTCATCGGCGTTATATTTTGCATGTTAAAAACGTTTTTGTCTACGTTTCCGATCATGGTCAAAACGCAATTTTGTTGCCTTTTTTCCCGTATTTAGCAATTTCTAACATTTTTCCATCATAAGGGCCTTTTGGTCATTTTATTATTATTTTTATTTTTTTGTGATACAAATAACAATTTAATTATACAAATAACAATCGAGTTACTGGTTCCTACTTACTCACTACTTGGTCTAAGATTCGGTTATGCGTATATATGAAATTATTTGTAATCCTATTTAAAGGGCTCAATCTACTGTTAAGCTTTTCCTTGGTCTCCCATTAAAACCCACAAGAGAGCCACTTTGTAAGCTTAACCCAAATCTACCCTAGTTGGGTTTCAAGCCTTCAACTACTCAACACATGCCACCTTTTGTCCATTTAAACCTCCACTGTTTTTTTAGCTTTACCAAAATCAACTACCAAAGACCTAGATATGCATAAATCTAAATGTGGCAAAAATAGCTTGAAAGGTTTAAGGGTTTACCACTAAACTTGCCAAAACAAGGCTGGAATCAAAGGAATGACGCTTTGACTGATGACTGGAGGGAGAGGAACCGACGACAGCGGCGGTTCGGTAGCGGCATGGTTTCCAACCATCAAAATGTGAAGAATCTTAGTGGGTTTTGAAGCTCTAAAGGAGAGGAGTCCATGCAAGGTGTTGGTAGCCTAAGAAGACGCTGGAGAACGGCAGTTTGCGACAGAGAAGTAAGCTTCGGGGAGAGAGAAAATGGCGACAAAATCGATAAATGAGGGCAAGGTTTTTTTCGTTCAGATGTAGGGATTATTTCGGTGTATTTAGTCGGCCGAGAGGGAGGCCGGAAAGCCAGAAGTGAGGCGGCCGACGTAAAACCAGCGAGGGAGGAAGTAATGTCGGGGAGAGAGGGAAGAAAAAAAAAAAAGAAAGAAGAAGAAGAAGAGAGAAAGAAAAGGAAAAGAAAGGGAAAAGGGGTTTTTAGGTTTTAAATTTTTAAATTTATGTTTAAGCCCCTAGACCCTTGTTGTCTTCTAAAGTTCACCTTAATGTCTTTGTTTCCTTTAACAAAGTCCGTAGGTTCTTAAGCTCCTTTAATTTCCTCCTAAAGTTCTTTAATTCCTTCAATTAAGACCCTTTATTCCTAAACCCCTCTAATTTCTCAAATCCTAGTACCTTAATTTTCAATCTCTTGTCCAAATCCCTAAACTTCTAAGCTAATATCCATTATACTTCTAATTTATTTATGTCTTACTTACTAATCTCCCTAATTTATTAATTAAATACTACAAACTTGGTGGACAAGTCATGTGCTTCGTACAGGGATATTACAGATCCTATATCATATTTCATTAAGAAGATACTTCATTAGTATTCTTATTTTTCAGTTATACTCGACATGTATTTTTCTAATATTCCATATATTTTCATATTTTAAGAAAATTATATATTTAATAAGGTACTTGCTATTTGTATAATAAATTTGCTATTTGTATCAAAAAAAAGGGGTGAAGATTACAAATATAGCCATTGAATCCAAACATTCCAATTATTCAAAACAACTCTCCATAAATAAAATCCAAAACAAATCCTTCACTACAAAAACGTTGATGCAATTGTTTTGTTGAAGTCCACAGAAGAATTAGCACGAGAATCATCACGAAATAGTAAGTTTTCGCTTCGTAATGTATTTTTTTTTTGAAAAATGTAGAGTTAAACGCACAAAATTGACGTTTTCAATAGGTAGAAACGCTGCACTTTAGCTCTTTGTCCATTGCCCGCTCGTTTTTTTGTTGCGTTTCATACTGCTATTATGTAAAAAGTGCTGCGTTTTTTATATTCATTATATAAAAAGTACTGCATTTTATATACCTTGAATGTAAAATTCCAAACGTTTCCATGTACTGATATTGTGAATCTTTTGCATTTATGCATATAAGAAACTAAATCTAGCAGCTTTTATTGCATTATGAATCGTTAAAGTACTGCGTTTTCTTTATGAATAATTTAAAATACGTTGCTTTTTTTCTATGAGAATCATTAAACTACTGCGTTTTCTTTATAAATAATTCAAAATATGTTGCATTTTTTTCTATAAGAATCGTTAAAGTACTGTGTTTTCTTTATGGATAATTTAAAATACGTTGCATTTTTCTCTATGTGAATCGTTAAAGTGTTGCATTTATACTGTTATATATGTAATTTTGACTGTAGTTTTTGCCAATGAGAATCCTTAAGGTGTTGCGTTTTAATTTATGTGTGTATTTATATACAGGATGACGATGATGAGTACGAGTAGGAGGATGAGGAGGTTTATGAGGAGGAGAAGGATGAAGAGGACAATGAGGCGGAGGATGCTCAGAGAGAGGTCGTGGAACATGAACCTGACGCAGATTTAAGTGGTTATTTTCATATTGACAAACAGTTTTGCACTATTAAGGATGCTTTGAAACATTGCCAGAAAATAGCTAAACGCCTTAAGTTCCTCATTACAAAGAGATGGGGCAATCAAGGCTTTGCCACGTATTACTTTTCGTGCAAGCGATGGAGAGATCCATTGAAGCCCCTCTCCCCACCAAACGGAAGAATACAAGAAGGAGTGGATGTAATTGCCCCTTCAGGTTGACTTGTAAGAGAATTAACCTGGGACGTCACAAGTTGTATATAAATCCAAGAGCACCGTTAACGCACAATCACACTGGTATTACTTTATTTGTGCATCATAGTAATTAAGTTTATTGATGTTTAGCATTTATGTTTATTAATATAATTCAATTTTTTGGTATAATGCATCCATATGGGCACAGACAGCTGAGCTATTTTACTAAAGAGTCAAAGGTTGTTTCTAAATTTATGCTTGGGACGAATATGAAGCCAAAGTGTGTTTGGAAGTTGTTAATAAACAGTTTCCCAATTCCCAGGTACCAATCAAATCCATATACAATTTGAAAGGAGAGATGAAGACAGCAGGGTTGGAAGGTAGAAATATTGGGCAACAATTTCTGCACTTGGCTGAGGAGAAGCAGTATTATGTAAAGATTCTCAAGGATACGAACACTGATGAGATCACACATGTCTTCTTTGCGCATCCAACATCAATTCAAATGTTTCACAGATGGTATTGGGTGGTTGGGATTGATTCAGTGTACAAGACAAACAAGTACCAAATGTCCGTCATCGAGATGGTAGGTATGACTCCTACCAATAAGAATTTCAATATTGCATTTGCTATTGTTAGAAATGAGACAAAAGATACATAGATGATATTGCATTTCCAACTTCACACCACTTGTTATGTCTGTGGCATATTGGGCATGATGTCAATGCTTGGTTGTGTTGGAGTTGAATACATAAGCTATGCGGGTATTGTACATTTCCCAGTTAATATATCGATTTATGTTTTTGTTATATTTTGTTGTGCATTATTTGTCTATTTATATTATGTAGTTAGATGATGAGGTGTCTTGTGTGACACAGTATATCTCATCATTGGTTAAAAGACATAATATATAAATGAGGTTCGTAACCGAGATAGTTTTGGACAAACTGTCAGTTTAGGTTATTATGTGATTCAGATAATTCGTTTGTCTAAACTAATTGAATCATATAGATATGCCCGGGGCATATTGAACTTGACCATTTAGAATGATTTGTCTTGTACTAATTTAATAGACAAATCGTTCTTAGTATTCTATCTCTTAATCCCTAGACTTGAGCGGGCATGAGGATTACACGTAGTGTACTTTGATCGGCCAATGGGTGAGGTCAATTGTGGCCAATAGTCTCGGTAGGTTGGGTGCGCGTGTTTGGTAACTTGGTGTGCTACTGCTTGTCGAAAAGAAACCATGTACCAATGCATCTCGGGTGATGGTGCTCCCGAGATGAGCTCGTTATGTTTATTATACTAAACCCAGCTGGTGGACTTATGTCCGGTATAGTAAAAAGGTCAAGTGATACTAGTCTCAGAATTAAAGAAGTTAATTAATTAATTTATCAGTAAATTAATAAATTAACGAGCACTATATCTTTGATGTGGGTGAAAGATTATCTGCCCGGGCCTAGCCAGAAACTCACTTTCGTGCTATGCATTCCAGAATCGGAATCTCTGGTCAGGCCTAGACGCTAGCACAATCACTATTCCAACCTTTTTGAAATAACATTGCGCAAGATCTGGGTTTGTACTTATTCTATTTACCACACAATAAAAATTATTAATTAAAGTGGAAACATAAGATTTACCTTTTGAAGCGTATACTTAGTGATTCTTTTGTATGCCTCAAGACTTTGCTTTTATGCTGTGTGGGCAGCAATCTAACGAGCAATTTGATCAGCTAATCACCACAACTGTGTTGCCTGAAAAAATTTTGCAACCACCTGTCCCTAGTGCGTGATAATCACGCGCCACCTGGGACCCGAGAGAGGAGCTACATGCGCTGCCAATTTGGACAAAATTCAGCCGTCCAAAAAATAATAAAAAACCGACAGCTCTTAGCTTTACAAATTTATTTAAGGATTTTCTCTCTCTAAGTTTTATTGTCTTGAAAACTTATGAATTGCGTATTGTGGAATAGCTAATCCCTTGTCTATATATAGAGTTACAACAGACCTCAAGTTGGTTTAGGATTGACCTTCCTACTGGGTTTCTGTTTCCTTCAATCCTGTTCCTGGACTGATACACATCCAACTGATACAGGGATTCACTTATCCCAATCCAGTTCCTGATATGATTCACAGCCAACAGATACAGGGATTCACTTATTCCAAACCAGTTCCTGGTATGATTCACAACCAACTGATACAGGGATTCACTTATCCCAATCCAGTTCCTGGTATGATTCACAACCAATTGACACAAGAATTAATTAATTACTTAATTAATTAAATCTACCTTTGTCAATAACCCAATACATAATTAATTGTACCACTAACGGATTAATTATGGCACTACCATCCTACACCATAATTGCTTCCGGAATAACTTAATTAATTTATTCATAATCTCCCCACATCAAAGATATAGTGCTCGTTAATATATTAATTTACTGATAAATTAATTAATTAACCTCTTCAATTCTGAGACTAGTACCACTCGACCTTTTTACTACACCGGATATAAGTCCACCGGCCGGGTTTAGTATAATAAACTTTACGAGCTCATCTCGGGAGCACCATCACCCCGGACGCACCTGTACATGGTTTCCTTTCGACAAGCAGCAGCACACCAAGTAACTAAACACGCATACCCAACCTACCGAGACTATTGGCCACAATTGACCTCACCCATTGGCATATCAAAGTACACTATGTCTAATCCTCATGCCCGCTCGAGTCTAGGGATTAAGAGATAGAATACCAAGAACGATTTGTCTAATAAATTAGTACAAGACAAATCATTCCTAACGGGTCAAGTTCAATACGCCCCGGGCATATCTATATGATTCAATTAGTTTCGACAAACTAATTATCCGAATCACATAATAACCCAAAACAACAGTTTGTCCAAAGCTGTCTCGGTTGCGAACCTCATTTATATATTATGTCTTTCAACCAATGATGAGATCTACTGTGTCATACAAGACACCTCATCATCCACTTACATAATATAAATGGACAAATCATGCACAACAGGATAACTAAAACATAAATCGATATATTTACTAGGAAAATATACAATACAAGCATAGCTTATTTATTCAACTCCAACAATCTCCTACTAATACTTAAGTTGTGATTTAAGTATACATCTACATACAACCCCAAGATACTCTGCTACTATATATCTAGAAAAACTGTCACGGGTCTCCTAAGTATCTGATTCCCATGCCCTCCTCGTGAGCCTCAAAGACTTTTGAAGTCAATGTCTTCGTGAACGGATCTGCAAGGTTATCCTTTGATGCTATCTTAGCCACGACCACGTCTTCCCTCTTTACGATGTCTCGTATCAAGTGGTACTTGCGCTGTATATGTTTACTCGCCTTTTGGGCTCGTGGTTCCTTTGAGTTTGCTACTGCACAATTGTTATCACAATATACCGTGATAGACTTCTGCAAACAAGGAATCACATCTAAGTCCACTAGGAAGTTCTTGAGCCATACTGCCTTTTTCGCTGCCTCTGATGAGGGAACGTATTCAGCCTCCATGGTATAGTTTGCCACGCATTTCTGCTTGACACTCCGCCAAACTATGGCTTCACCTCCAAGAGTAAACACATACCCTGAGGTAGACTTGTTCTTGTCCCTATCGCCTAGGAAATCTGAATCTGTATAACCTCGGGGTACCAGCTCAGACGCCTGATAGACCAACACTTGGTCTCTCGTTCTGTGCAAATACTTGAGAATGTATTTTACTGCTTTCCAATGAGCTTTCCCGGGGTTGCTCTGATAGCGGCTTACAATGCCAACGGCATAAATGATATCAGGCCTCGCACACAACATGGCATACATGAGACTTCCTACTGCTGAAGCATAAGAAACTGTCTTTATAGCCTCTATCTTCTCAACAGACTTGGGAGACTGTTCTTTAGACAGATGCACTCCATATCTGAAATGTATGAAACCTTTCTTAGAGTTCTGCATGTTAAAACGGGCCAGAATTGTATCTATGTATGAAGCTTGGGAGAGCGTTAACGAACGTTTCCTACAATCTCGACTTATCTTTATAGCAAGAATATGTCCCGTTTCCCCTAAATTCTTCATATCAAACTGCTTCGATAGCCATGCCTTTACGTCTAATAACACTTTCTTGTTGTTGCCAATCAATAGAATGTCATCTACGTAAAGCACAAGAAACACCATTGAGTTTCCGTCACGTCTGCGATACACACATTGCTCATCCGGACACTGAGTAAATCTGTAGGACTGGATTACCTCACCAAACTAGATGTTCTAAGATCTGGATGTCTGCTTAAGTCCGTAAATGCACCCCGTAAGCCTGCAAACCTTATGCTCCTGGCCTTTTTCAACGAATCCCTTTGGTTGCTGCATGAAGATGGTTTCCTCAAGACTTTCGTTTAGGAAAGCTGTTTTGACATCCATCTGCCAAATCTCATAATCTAAATGAGCAGCTATGGCTAAGAGAATCCGGATCGACTTAAGCATAGCAACGGGGAAGAAGGTTTTCTCATAATCGATTCCCTCTTTTTGAGTATACCCCTTCGCCACCAGCCTAGCTTTAAAGGTTTCCACCTTTCCGTCAGGTCCTCTCTTATGTTTGTAGACCCACTTGCATCCAATGGGCTTAAACCCATTAGGCAAATCCACAAGCTCCCAGACTTGATTGTGGTCCATTGACCCTATCTCAGATATCATTGCCTTACGCCAAGATTCTGCATCTTTATCTCGGAGGGTCTCATTGTAGTTAATCGGGTCAGGTTCAAGCACGCCTGGGACTAGGTCTGAGGCCTCTCCCACACCAATGAACCTGTCGGGCTGTCGTACAACCCTCATACTATGACGAGGCACCACCTGTGTAGGTGCATTATCTGTGATCTCTTGTGCAGTGTGTGGTGTATCTACTTGTGCAGTTGCATCAGGATTAGTTTGTCTCCTAAGCTCTTCTAGTACTATCTTACTCTTGGGCTTGTGATCTAGGATATAGTCTTCCTCCAAATATCTAGTGTTGGTACTAAGCACCACCTTCTGATCTTTTGGACTATAAAACACACCACCTTTCATTCACCTAGGATATCCTACAAACAGCATTAATTCAGTTCTCACATCTAACTTAGTCGTATCTGCCTTAAGCACATGTGCTGGGCAACCCCAAATTCTGAGATGTCTTAGACTAGGCTTTTACCCGTTCCGTAACTCTACTGGGGTTGATGGCACAGTACAAGATTAAGAATATACATCGTTATTTCCAAGGTATATCCCAAAACGAACTCAGCAAATCACTATAGCTCATCATCGACCTAACCATTTCCATGAGAGTTCGATTCCTTCTTTCTACTACACCGTCCTGCTGTGGCGTGCTAGGTACAGAAACTGAGACTGAATTCCAACCTCACTGAGGTATTCTCAAAATTCATGGGACAGGTACTCCCCACCACGATCTGATCGCAGTATCTTGATACTCTTACCATAATGCTTCTCCACATCTGCCCGAAACTCTTTGAACTTGCCAAAGCACTCGGACTTGTGACGCATTAGGTAAATGTACTCGTACCTTGAGTACTCATCTGTGAACGTCACGAAATACTCAAACCCACCTCGTGCTTGGACCGACATTGGTCCACACAAGTCAGAATGAATCAACTATAGTACTTCCTTGGCTCTATAACCTTTTACTTTAAAAGGTCCCTTGGTCATGTTACCCTCTAAGCAAGATTCGCAGGTTGGATAACTGTCAATCTCTAATGAACCTAGAGGTCCATCATTGACCAACCTCTGAATCTTACTAAGGTTTATGTGACCTAGCCTGATGTTGGAACTAGGCATGCATAATTTCCTAAATTATACTACGGAATAGCCTAAATTCTAAGAGGATCGGGTCTTACCCTTGAAGCGTAATCGGTTGTGCAGTCGCCTGGCTCCTCTGAGAAGATGGCGTTCACCAACAATTCACGTGAATTGTCTCTACGATCTTGCACCAGAGCCTATCAGAATTGGTGCTAGCCCAAAAATGCCTGTCAAAAGAGAAAACGTTTTTCTCTCTGGAAGAATGGCTTTTTTTTCAAAAAAAAAAAAATGATCCCTAGAAGACTGAGAGAGAGAGCTTTTAAAACTTTTTTTCCAAAACGTGGTTTTAAAACTGATTTTGTTAAAAACTGATTTTAAAACTGATCTTTATTTGAGAAGTATCTGTAAGTAAATAATTAATAATAATTAATTATTTACTGAGTTGGGTTTAACCAACACCATGGATCAACCCATTGACCCATGGATCAGGTTGATGGGTCAAGAACCTTAATTCACAATTAGATCCCTTGATTTGTCAGCCCAACTCAATTCTTCCCAGGTAATTAATTAACTTTTAATTAATACCATAAAACTCTTCAATAATATTTAATTAAACTATTTAATTAAATATTATCAATTTAAGTACAACTCTTATACTTAAAACCAGGCAAATTAATTCTGAATCATCGAACTTGCTTATGTGTGATCCTGTAGGCCCATTCCAAATTGACAATGAATAAATTAATCTCATTAATTAATCCATAAATCATTAGTGGTCTCTAGCAAGACATAATGACTACACAATTCAGAACGGAGGGTCGAATGGTGATTCAACACAACCTTCCGAGTATACTACGTAATGTCCTCTACACTGATATCCAGTTTAGCATAAGGCATGGAACCAATCATCCTTATATAGCTAAACGTTTTACTTGATCTCTTAGTGACACTGAACTTAATCAAGCAAATGATAACCCTTATCATTTCTTGGGCACGACCATGCACTTCTCAGTTTACTATCAAGCGGCCAAGATATCATCTCTCATTTAAGAGAGACTTGTAGTCCCATCACTTCACCTACATACCTTAGCGTGACTCATAGTGTACCCAATCATACCCATACTTGGCAACCTGTTACGGTCCCGTTAGGCATATGTCAAAGCACACTCTAATTCACCTAAGACTATGCAGTGATTTCTGGTCTAAGGATCCTCGTACGAGTACTACTCAAAAGAATCACTCATGACTAAAAGTCCATGGAGTGTTTCTTTTTGGCGGATCGATTTCATGAAATTCAATATGCACAAGAATATAATTTCATGAAATTAACTCATCAGATAAATAATCAATCAAACGACAGATGTCTTATTTACATAAATAACCCTCAAAGTTTATTTACATAAAGAGCCCTCAAAAGGGCACATACACCAACACCTGAGATGCCAAAGATAGGTTTGATTCATATCAGAAGGTTTCTTCCTCTTATTAATGTTAGATAAAGAGCTATCTGTTTCTATATTTTGCACAATAGAGGAGTTAGAATTAACCACAAATAAATTGCCAGCTAATGAACCAGAATAAATAAGTTTCCCATTTCTTCTAATAAATACAGACTCATCAGAAAAAATGAACTTATAACTGTTCTTTAAGAGTTTAGAAACCGAAATAAGGTTCTTTCTAAAACTCGGTACATAAAGACAATTATCTAACTCTAATCTAGAATTTTTGAAATTTAGAGTAACTACTCTCACTGCTTCTACTGACACTCTTGTAGTGTCTCCTAAGTAGATATCTAATTCGCCTTCTCTAAGCTTCTGTGTTACTTGGAACCCTTGCAAAGAATCACAAACATGGTCAGTGGCACCTGAATTCACACAACAAGTATCTGTGGGAATCGCCGCTAAACATGTCTCAGTAATTAAGGCAGAAACTATCATACCTATAAGCTTTGGACAATCCAATTTCCAATATCCCATCTTATTGCACTTGAAGCACTTGTCTTTCAACTTCTTCTTTGCAATATCTGGCTTAGGCGCAATATGCGCCTTTTGAGCTATTTCCTCGAGCTTTCTCTTCTTCTTTCTAGCCTCAGGCAAGGAATAAAATTCTGAAGCTTTGCCTACGACTAAAGCTCGCTTCTTCTTTTTAAGAAGACTTTTAGTCGCCACTAACTCTGCCAAGAGCTCGGCTGAAGTACACAACATCTTACTTGTGTTGTAGTTCAACCGAATCTGCTCATAGCTTTGAGGCAAGCTCCGGAGGACAATATCGACTTTGGTTTCACCAACGATTTCGCCTCCCACTACCTCAACCTTGTTGATGTTACTAATCACATCAACGACATGATCTCTCACAGGAGTGCTGTCAGCCATAAGGACAATGTCCAAGTTACGACTCCAATCGACATAATTAGGTCCAGTTAACTTGTTGTTTTTCAATATAGTAGCTAAGGGGTTGAATGTCATATCAAAAACTGTAAATTAAACAGACAATGTTTTAGTTATTTAACCTAAAATTTTGAAAACAAGGAAATTCTAACAATTATTCGCGTCCCTCAAAACAATAATTATAATCCACCAACATCTCATTCACCGGGATTCTCGCAAGCCACGAAGTGTGGACGTTTACGCTAACCCACATTCGTTTAAGAAGAACCATGTTCATTAACTACACTATCTGACCAAACGATCTATTGATCAATGTAGCTAATAGTCGGTGCTTTCAGCTGTACAAATAAGCAGCGTAACCTAGAGGGAGGAATACTACAAATCATACACTAAGTATGTGCCATTACGTGACTTCTGAGTTTGTTACCTCAGGATAGTGCGCCTCAGATGGAGAGGGTATCGCATTTCTCCTTGTTAAACTTACTCTAGTCATCTTACTCAGAAATTCACAATCTAGCGATCTCGGGGTTGGACTCATCCGAATGGAGGAAGACACTAATGCCAATGCGCAAGCTCACCCACATCGCATATGAACTCATAATGGTGGCTGTGGGAATATTAAACTAACCCGCTCCCACTTAGATTTCTAAGTTGAGGGTTTTTCCGGTTTTAACATGCAATTAACTAACTCTAAGTTATATGCAACCATAAAACCAGTCATGCTTTAAATCATGCATCTAAAATATAGCATAAAAATAAAGCACAGGAATTAAAACAATAAATACGGGAAATAAATGCAAAAATTAAATTTCCCGACTATCATGGTTTTAATCACTTCCATCTTCTGCCTTGATCTCGTGTCCCGTCACGCAACTCGATGGATTGAGTCTTGATCTTGAAAAATGAAAACTAGAGAAAAACGGGCAAAAAATGTGACCAAAAAGGGCCGCGCGTGTGCCCGCATCCCACATAGGCCACATGCAAGGCCCTGCAGCGTGCGGCAGTTGCTGCGTGCTGCTGCCCTGCCTGTTGTTGCTCACTGATACACCGCACGGCAACGGTGCTGCTACTGCCAACGATTAACTCGCCGACGCCGCCCCTGAAAGAAGTTGCCACGTAGGATCTGGGTTTGCACATGCTCGATTTACCACGCAACAAAATTTTCTAATTAAAAGCAGAACTTTATAAAGTTACCTTTGAAGCGTGCACCTGGTGATTCTCTTGTATGCCTCAAAGACTATGACTTCTTGTTGTGTGGGCAACAATCTAGAAGTCAATTGATCAGCAACTCACCACAATCCACTTGCCAGAAAAATCCAGCACCTCCGCACCTAGCATGTACTGCAAACGCACTGCCCGGAGAGAGAGAAAACTTAATTTGCAGCTTAAGAAAAGTGACCATAATTTTCGGCTAACTCTCCCAAAATCCAGCCGCAAATTTGTCTTTAAAATTCGTTTAGGAGAGAGAAATTTTTCTCTCTCTAGAATTTTATCTCTCTAGATTCTTGAATTATGAATCTATTGAATTGTTATGTCTTGAATGGCTAATCTCTTGTCTATTTATCGAGTTACAAGAGAGACCCCAAGTTGGTTTAGGATTAGTCTTTCTAATGGGTTTAGGTAATGAATTAGTTTCCAAATCCAATTAGGCAACCAATCTAATAGGATAAACCAAATTCTACTTGATTCCTAATCTCTAGGATTTCCTAATTTCAATTAAAACTTAAGACTTAATTAATTAATTAAATAATTCCACTTTGTTAATTACTGAATTAACCCATAGGAATAATTAACTAATTAATTAATTAAATCTACCTATTCAATTAATCCATTACAAAATTAATCGTACCACTAACGGATTAATTTTGGCACTACCATCCTACACCAGAATTGCTTCCAGAACAACTTAATTAAATTATATTCATTAATCTCCCCACATCAAAGATATAGTGCTCGTTAATTAAAATTAATTTACTGATAAATTAATTAATTAACTTCTTTAATTCCGAGACTAGTACCACTCGACCTTTTTACTATACCAGACATAAGTCCACTGGCCAAGTTTAGTATAATAAATATTTCGAGCTCATCTCGGGAGCACCATCACCCCGGACGCACCGGTACATAGTTTCCTTTCGACAAGAAGTAGCACACCAAGTAACTAAACACGCGCACCCAACCCACCGAGACTATTGGCCACATTTGACCTCACCCATTGGCAGATCAAAGTATACTATGTCTAATCCTCATGCCCACTCGAATCTAGGGATTTAGAGATAGAATACAAGAATCGATTTGTCTATTAAATCAGGACAAGACAAATCATTCCTAAAGGTCAAGTTCAATATGCCCCGGGCATATCTATATGATTCAATTAGTTTAGACAAACCAATTATCTGAATCACATAATAACCTAGATCGACAGTTTGTCCAAAACTATCTCGGTTACGAACGTCAATTATATATTTTGTCTTTCAACCAATGATGAGATCTACTGTGTCACACCAGACACCTCATCATCTACTTACATAATATAAATGGACAATAAATGCACAACAAGATATGACTAAAACACAAATCGATATATTAATCTGGGAAATTGTACAATACAAGCATAGCTTATGTATTCTACTCCAACAATCTCCCACTAATACTTAAGCTGTGCTTTAAGTATACAACTACATATAATCCCTATACAATCTGTTGCTATCTATCTAGAAAAACTATCACGGCTCTGCTAAGTATCTGATCCCCATGCCCTCCACGTGAGCCTCAAAGACTTTCGAAGTCAATGTTTTCGTGATTAGATCTGCAAGGTTATCCTCTGATGCTATCTTAGCCATGACCACGTCTTCCATCTTCATGATGTCTCGTATCAGGTGGTACTTGCGCTGTATATGTTTACTCGCCTTGTGGGCTCGTGGTTCCTTCGAGTTTGCTATTGCACCGTTGTTATCACAAGAAACCGTGATAGACTTCAGCAAACCAGGAATCATATCTAAGTCCACTAGGAAGTTTTTGAGCCATACTTCTTCTTTCGCTGCCTCTGATGCGGCAACGTACTCAGCCTCCATGGTAGAGTCCGCCACGCATTTCTGCTTGACACTCCGCCAAACTATGGCTCCACCTCCTAGAGTAAATACATACCCTGAGGTAGACTTGCTCTTGTCCCTGTCGCCTTGGAAATCTGAATCTGTGTAACCTCGGGGTACCAGCTCAGGCGTCTAATAGACCAGAACTTGGTCCCTCATTCTGCGCAAATACTTGAGAATGCATTTTACTGCCTCCCAATGAGCTTTCCTGGGGTTACTCTAATATTTGCTCACCATGCCAACGGCATAACAGATATCAGGCCACGTACACAATATGGCATACATCAGACTTCCTACTGCCGAAGCATATGGAACTATCTTCATGGTCTCTATTTCCTCAACAGTCTTAGGACACTATTCCTTAGATAGAAACACTCCATGCCTGAAAGGTAGAAAACCTTTCTTGGAGTTCTGCATGTTAAAACGGGCCAGAATCGTGTCTATGTACGAAGCTTGGGAGAGTGTTAACAAACGTTTCCTATGATATCTAATAATCTTGATCCCAAGGATATGTCCTGCTTCCCCTAAGTCCTTCATATTAAATTGCTTGGATAGCCATGCCTTTACATCTGATAACACTTTCTTGTTGTTGCCAATCAATAGAATGTCATCTACGTAAAGCACAAGAAACACCACTGAGTTTTCATCACGTCTGCGATATACACAATGCTCATCCGGACACTGAGAAAATCCAAAGGACTGGATTACCTCATCAGACCGAATGTTCTAAGATCTGGATGCCTGCTTAAGTCCATAAATGGACCTCTTAAACCTGCATACCTTATGCTCTTGGCCTTTTTCAACGAATCCCTCTCGTTGCTGCATAAATATGGTTTCCTCAAGACTTTCGTTGAGGAAAGCTTTCTTGACATCCATCTATCATATCTCATAATCTAAATCAGCAGCTATGGCCAAGAGAATCTGGATCGACTTAAGCATGGCTACCGGGGAGAAGGTTTCCTCATAATCGATTCCCTCTTTCTGAGTATACCCCTTCGCCACAAGCCTAGCTTTAAACGTTTCCACCTTTTCATCAGGTCCTCTCTTGCGTTTGTACTGTCATCCAATGGGCTTAAACCCATTAGGCAGGTCCACAAGCTTCCAGACTTAATTGTGGTCCATTGCCCCATCTCGGATATCATTGCCTTACGCCAAGATTCTGCATCTTTATCTCGAAGAGCCCCATTGTAGTTTATTGGGTCAGGTTCAGGCATGCCTGGGACTAGGTCTGAGGCTTCTCCCATGCCAATAAACCTGTCGGGCTGTCTAACAACCCTCCCACTACGACGAGACACCACCTGTTTAGGCGCATCATCTGTGATATCTTGTGCAGTGTGTGGTGTATCTACTTGTGCTGGTGCGTCAGGATTATAAGTTTGCCTCCTCAGTTCTTCTAGTACTATCTTACTCTTGGGCTTGTGATTTGGCATATAGTCTTCCTCTAAAAATCTAGTGTTGGTACTAACCACCACCTTCTGATCTTTAGGACTATAAAATAGACCACGTTCATTCCCCTATGATATCCTATAAACAGCATTAATTCTATTCTTGCATCTAACTTAGCAGCATCTACCTTAAGCACATGTGCTGGGCAACCCTAAACTCTGAGATGTCTTAGACTGGGCTTGTGCCCGTTCCACAACTCTACTGGGGTTGAAGGCACAGTTTTAGATGGTACAAGATTAAGAATATACATCGTTGTTTCTAAGGCATATCCCCATAACGAACTTGGCAAATCACTATAGCTCATCATCGACCTAACCATTTCTGTGAGAGTTTGATTCTTTATTTTTGTTACACCGTTCTACTGTGGCGTGCCAGGTGCAGACAACTGAGACTGAATTCTGACCTCACTGAGGTATTCTCAAAATTCGTGGGACAGGTACTCCCCATCACGATCTGATCACAGTATCTTGATACTCTTATCATGATGCTTTTCCACATCTGCCCGAAACTCTTTAAACTTGCCAAAGCACTCGGACTTGTGACGCATTAGGTAAATGTACCCGTACCTTGAGTAGTCATCCGTGAACATCACGAAATACTCAAACCCACCTCGTGCTTGGACCGACATTGGCCCACACAAGCCAGAATAAATCAGTTCTAGTACTTCCTTGGCTCTATAACCTTTTGTCTTAAAAAATCTCTTGGTCATCTTGCCCTCCAAGTAAGATTTGCAGGTTGAATAACTGTCAATCTCTAATGAACCTAAAGGTCCATTATTGACCAACCTCTGAATCCTACTAAGGTTTATATGACCTAGCCTGAGATGCCAAAGATATGTTTGATTCAATTCAGAAGGTTGTTTCCTCTTATTAGTGTTATATAAAGAGCTATTTTTTTCTATGTTTTGCATAACAGGGGAGTTAGAATTAACCACAAACAAATTATCTATCAATGAACCAGAACAAATCAGTTTTCCATTTCTTCTAATAATAACAGAATCATTAGAAAAAATAAACTTATAATTTTTTTTTAAGAGTTTAGAAACTGAAACAAGGTTCTTTCTAAAACTCTGTACATAAAGACAATTAACCAACTCTAATCTAGAATTTTCAAAAATTAGAGTAACCACACCTACTGCTTCCACTGGCACTCTTGTAGTGTCGCCCAAGTAGATATCCAGCTCGCCTTCTCTAAGCTTCCGGGTCACTTGGAACCCTTGCAAAGAATTACAAACATGGTCAGTGGCACCTGAATCCACACACCAAGTATCTATGGGAATTGCCGCTAAACATGTTTCAGTAATTAAAGCAGAAACTATCGTACCTATAAACTTTGGACAATCCGATTCCAATGTCCCGTCTTATTGCACTTGAAGCACTTGTCTTTCGACTTCTTCTTTGCAATATCTGGCTTAGGCGCAATCTGTGCCTTTTGAGCTATTTCCTCGAGCTTTCTCTTCTTCTTTCCAGCCTCAGGCTTAGAAGAAGATTCTAAAGCTTTGACTGCGACTAAAACTTGCCTCTTCTCTTGAAAAAGACTTTTAGTTGCCACCAACTCTGCTAAGAGCTCGGATGAAATACACAGCAAATGATTCATGTTGTAGTTCAATCAAAACTGCTCATAGCC
The DNA here is from genome assembly GCA_030378225.1 of Knoxia roxburghii. Classification (NCBI taxonomy): domain Eukaryota; kingdom Viridiplantae; phylum Streptophyta; class Magnoliopsida; order Gentianales; family Rubiaceae; genus Knoxia; species Knoxia roxburghii. The sequence goes on along the minus strand of CM059416.1, from coordinate 31,195,809 downwards.
TTGAGGTATGTTTTGGAGGACAATATCAACTTTGGTTTCACCATCGATTTCACCTCCCACTACCTCAACCTCGTTAATGTTACTAATCATGTCAATGACATGATCTCTCACAGGAGTGCTCTCAGCCGTCAGGACAATGTCTAACTTACGACTCCAATCGACATAGTTCAGACCAGTTAATTTGTTGTTTTTCAATATAGTAGCTAAGAAGTTGAATGCCATATCGAATACTATAAATTAAACAGACAATGTTTTAGTTATCTAATCTAGAATTTTGAAAACAAAATTCTAATAATTATTGACTTCCCTCAAAACAATAATTTTCATCCACCAACATCTCATTCACTGGGATTCTCGCAAGCCATGATAGTGTGGACGTTTACGCTAACCCACATTCATTTGAGAAGAACCAAGTTCATTAACTACACTATCTGACCAAATGATCTATTGATTAATGTAGCTAATAGTCGGTGTTTTCAGCTGTACGAATAAGCAACGTAACCTCAATGGGAGGAATACTACAAATCATACACTAAGTGTGTGTCATTACGTGACTTCTGAGTTTGTTACCTCGGGATAGTGCACCTCAGATGGAGAGGGTATCACATTTCTCCTAGTTAAACTTACTCTAGTCATCTTACTCAGAAATTCATAATCTAGCGATCTCGTAGTTAGACTCATCCGAATGGAGGAAGGCCCTAATGCCAATGTGCAAGTCTACCCACATTGCATATGAACTTGTAATTGTGGCTGTGAGAATATTAAACCAACCCGCTCCCACTTAGATTTCTAAATTGAGGGTTTTTCCGGTTTTAACATACAATAACTGACCCTAAGTTACATGCAACATAAAAATAGTCATGCTTTAAAATCATGCATCTAAAATACAACATAAAAATTAAAGCACAAAATTAAAAAACATAAATACCGAAAATAAATATGAAAAATAAATTTGCCGACTATCATGGGTTTTAATTGCTTCGATCTTCTGCATTGATCTTTTTTTCGGTCACGTCACTCGATAGATTGAGTCTTGAACTTCAAAAAAAATGAAATCGGGAAGAAAAATGGGCCAAAACGCGGCCCAGCATCACGCAGCAGTTGCTGCGTGCTGCTACCGCGCGCGCCTGCTCAGCAATTGCAGTGCTGTGCGGTGGCATCTGCCGGTGATTTTTTGTCGGCGCCGCTGTCCACCTCCGATCCCTCATTCACTTTTCCCACGCTATTTGGTCTTCTTGCAATTCGTTCTGGGTTTTCCTGGGTTTTTACAAATTAACAATAACCCAAAACCCACGAATTCAAGTTGCCCACCATAACGCCTTCGATTACAAAATTAATTCTCCTACTACAAGGGTTTCTAGGAAAATTAAAAAATTGAAAATTACATATAAAAAAATCCTACTGTAGATTTGATCTAATCCTACACGGCTACCAGTACGTGGTTGTTCTATTACAAACATTCATAATAAAACTAAATCCGGACATGTCCCGGAGTTTAATTAAAATCCATACAAACGTAACCATAATAGTTGGGATTTCTTAACCACCTGCAAATAAAACCATGTAATAAATCGACCAAGCACAAAAACCCAAAAACCAGGCTCTAATACCAATTGAAAGATTATATGCCCGGGCTTCGCCAGAAACTCACTTTCGTGCTACGCATTCCAGAATTAGAATCTCTGGTCAGGCCTAGACTCTAGCACAATCGCTATTCCAACCCTTGCTTGAAATAACATTGCACAGGATCTTAGTTTGTACTTATTCAATTTATCACGCAACAAATAAATTCTTAATTAAAAGCGAAAACATAAGAATTACCTATTGAAGCATTTACTCAGGTGATTATCTTGTATGCCTCAAGACTTTGTTCGTATGTTGTGTGGGCAATAATCTAACGAACAATTGATCAGCTAATCACCAGAATCCACTTGCTGGAAAAAATTCTGTAGCTCGTTGCTGCCGCCTGCCAGAATTAACCACTGACAGCTGCCTGGGACAATAACCAGCTGCCTGAGATTATGCTAGAGGGAGAAAAATATTTTCTCTCTCTAGAGTTTCTCTCTCTAAGTTTTCTTGTCTTAAAAACTTATGAATTGTATATCTTGAATAGCTAATCCCTTGTCCATATATAGAGTTACAAGAGAGACCCCAAGTTAGTTTAGGATTGGCCTTCCTACTTGGTTTCTGTTTCCTTCAATCCTGTTCCTGGACTGATTCACATCCAACTGATACAGGAATTCACTTATCCCAATCCAGTTCCTGGTATGATTCACAACCAACTGATACAGGAATTCACCTATCCCAATCCAGTTCCAGGTATTATTCACAACCAACTGATACAGGGATTCATTTATCCCAATCCAGTTCCTGGTATGATTCACAACCAACTGATACAGGGATTCACTTATGTCAATCCGGTTCCTGGTATGATTCACAACCAACTGACACAAGGATTAATTAATTACTTAATTAATTAAATCTACCTTTGTCAATAACCCAATACATAATTAATCGTACCACTAACGGATTAATTATGGCACTACCATCCTACACCAGAATTCCTTCCGGAACAACTTAATCAATTTATTCTTAATCTCCCCACATCAAAGATATAGTGCTCGTTAATTTATTAAATTACTGATAAATTAATTAATTAACATCTTTAATTCTGAGACTAGTACCACTCGACCTTTTTACTATACCGGACATAAGTCCATCAGCCGGGTTTAGTATAATAAACATTACGAGTTCATCTTGGGAGCACCATCACCCCGGATGCACCGATACATGGTTTCCTTTCGACAAGCAGCAGCACACCAAGTAACTAAACACGCCCACCTAACCTACTGAGACTATTGTCCTCACCCATTGGCAGATCAAAGTACATTATGTCGAATCCTCATGCCCTCTCGAGTCTAGGGATTAAGAGATAGAATACTAAGAATGATTTGCATATTAAATCAATACAAGACAAATCATTCTAAATGGTCAAGTTCAAGACGCCCCAGGCATATCTATATGATTCAATTAGTTTAGACAAACCAATTATCTGAATCACATAATAACCTGAACCAACAGTTTGTCCAAACCTGTCTCGGTTACGGACCTCATTTAATATTATGTCTTTCAACCAATGATGAGATCTACTGTGTCACACAAGACACCTCATCATCCAACTACATAATATAAATAGACAAATAATGCACAACAAAATATAACCAAAACATAAATCGATATATTAACTGGGAAAATGTACAATACAAGCATAGCTTATATATTCAACTCCAATAGGAACTGTAGGAGATGACCAAACAATTTGAATGATAGGTATAATCATTGGATTACACTGCGTGATGGCTAGAATCTACATTGTTATGTGACATATTGGTTATTATTCATATTAATGTACTAATTTTAATTTTATTTGATGTTGTGAACTAATTTTCCATTTTCTTCAACTAATGTACTAACTTTAATTTCATTTGATGTTGTGAACTAAGTCGATGATATAGTAATGTAGTGGTGTGTGATATAAAGATAATTTGCAGGTACTTAAATAATAAACTATATAAAACATATATTAAACAAAATTATAATATTTATATTTTATAAATATTTACTTACCATATCAGCGGTCATCTCGTCCAGCGCACATCCTCGCTCAACCGCTGCTCTGTACCACTATGGTTGTTGACTGCCCACCTCAATGCATGAGTCTTTGTACCATGCAATGAGAGGGGCATCGGGTGGGGTCTGAAGTCCGGGAAGTGCTCGTAAATCCATGACTGTAGTAGAGTCATGCACCTTGCCATGCTCTGTGTCCCATGTCTACTGGCACAACCTAGATGACGGTACAGAAATGCTAGTGTCGCTGTGCCCCAAGCCTCATGTCCAACCTGATCCATCCCCTTCCTCACCTGCACTATAGGGGCTAGCATAAACTTATTGGAACTCTTGTCTGTAAACAGACAAGTCCCAATAAGACTCCACACAAGAGTGACCACATCTGAATCGTCCCTGGCACGCTCTATGCACCTCTCGATCTCTCTCTGCGTCAAAAAGCCACCATTGGTGTACAAAATCCTTCTCTAGTCGCTCCTCTGGAGGAATCTCAAGCAACCCCCTGGACCAGGATAGTACGGTGGACGACGGTGTAACCTCTGTGATCAAGCGACCATCTACGGGGATATGCAGAATTTCCCAAACATCGTGCAGTAGGATGGTCATCTCTTTAAATGGCATGTGGAATGAATTCGTATCCGGCTGCCACCTTTGTATAAAAGCATTGATGAGAGGCTCATCAATGCTCTGATGCATAATGCGGGGAAAGTGTCCAAGGCCCTCCCGCTCAAAATCTATGCACCCTCTACTGTCATGAATGCAATCCAAGTCTCAAAAATGTCATACATACTACCCATATTGTGGCACCTTAGATGGTATTTGGTAGGCTCCCCGCCTGCCAATACCTAGATACCACATGCCCTAAAAAACTAGGGATCAAACTGTCTTCTATAGGGCCCCCATCAATGGGCTTTATAACCAACCAACTCCTGTCATCCTTAACGCGCTTCCTAGGATGAACTAAATTTACAAAATATAAAACTCATATAAATATATATAAAAAATAACTAATTTAACAAGTAACTAATTAAATAACAAAATAACAAATTAAATCAATCAAAATAAACAATTAAATAAGCAATTAAATCAATTATTAAATAATCAATTAAATAACAAATTAAATAATTAAATCAATCAAAATAAACAACTAAATAATAAATTAATTTAATTAATAATTAAATCAATTAAAATAAACAACTAAATAACAAATTAAATCAATTAAAATAAATAACGAAATAAAAAATTAATTTAATTAATAATTAAATCAATTAAAATAAAAAACTAAATAACAAATTAAATCAATTAATCAAAAAAATTTAATAAAAAATTAAATCAATTAATCAAATTTCTTGAATTGATAAGATAACTTCCTGACCATGCATTTCATTGGTCATGGGATCAATTTTTGTCATTTTATCCCAAAATTTTGTATAAGAAATTTTAAGAATACATGGTAGTTTTTCATCAGTATAACTGATTTCTGGGATCCATCTCCAAATCCAAGGAATGGAAAATTCTATAAAAAATCACATATTAGCGATTTCTTCACTGCATCTATTAGACGCCACCAATTAAGATACTTTTGGAAAAACTTTTACCCAATCTCCATAGAAGGAAAGAAACTTATCAGGAAGGATTGTTTTGGATGGACCATATTGATACCACCATTTTATGAACCAGCTTGGTATGTGATCATTATAAATATTCCCACAAATCTTAATAAACCAATAATGCTTTTTATTACTATTTTCATATAAAAATATTTGATTATGAGCTTCGATATAATCCCAATAATTGAAAGGATTTGCCACATAGGATCTGAGTTTGTACTTGCTCGATTTACCGCGCAACAAAAAATTTCTAATTAAAGCGGAATCTTAGAAAAATACCTTTGAAGCGTGCACCTGGTGATTCTCTTGTATGCCTCAAGACTATGACTTCACGTTGTGTGGGCAATGAACTAGAAGCCAATTGATCAACCAATCACCACAATCCATCTGCTAGAAAGTTCTAGCACCTGGCACCTAGCACCTGACACGTACTATAAACGCACCGCCCAAAGAGAGAGAAAGCTACGCACAATTGGTATAAACCAAGGCCAAAATTTCGGCCACTAGAAAGCAAAAAACCAGCCGCATACTTTCTTGAAAATCCGACTTGGAGAGAGAAACATTTTCTCTCTCTAGGATTTTCTCTCTCTAGATTCTTGAGTTCTGAATCTTGTGAATTGTGTATCTTGAATAGCTGATCCCTTGTCTATATATAGAGTTACAAGAGAGATCCCAAGTTGGTTTAGGATTGGTCTTCCTAATGGGTTTAGGTAATGAATTAGTTTCCAAATCCAATTAGGCAACCAATCTGATAGGATAAACCAAATCCTACTAGATTTCCTAATCCCTAGGATTTTCTAATTTCAATTGAAACTTAAGACTTAATTAATTAATTAAATAATTCCACTTTGTTAATTACTTAATTAACCCTTAGGAATTAATTATATAATTCCACTTTGTTAATTATTGAATTAACCCTTAGGAATAATTAACTAATTAATTAATTAAATCTACCTATTCAATTAACCCATTACAAAATTAATCGTACCACTAACGGATTAATTTTGGCACTACCATCCTACACCAGAATTGCTTCCGGAACAACTTAATTAAATTATATTCATTAATCTTCCCACATCAAAGATATAGTGCTCGTTAATTAAAATTAATTTACTGATAAATTAATTAATTAACTTCTTTAATTCTGAGACTAGTACCACTCGACCTTTTTACTATACCGGACATAAGTCCACCGGCCGGGTTTAGTATAATAAACATTTCGATCTCATCTCGGAAGCACCATCACCCCGGACGCACCGGTACATGGCTTCCTTTCGATAAGCAGCAGCAAATCAAGTAACTAAACACGCGTACCCAACCCACCGAGACTATTGACCACATTTGACCTCACCCATTGGCAGATCAAAATACACTGTCTAATCCTCATGCCCGCTCGAGTCTAGGGATTTAGAGATAGAATACAAGGATCGATTTGTCTATTAAATCAGTACAAGACAAATCATTCCTAAAGGTCAAGTTCAATATGCCCGGCATATCTATATGATTCAATTAGTTTAGACAAACTAATTATCCGAATCACATAATAATCTAAACCAACAATTTGTCCAAAACTGTCTCAGTTACGAACCTCATTTATATATTATGTCTTTCAACTAATGATGAGATCTACTGTGTCGCACCAAACAACTCATCATCTACTTACATAATATAAATGGACAATTAATGCACAACAAGATATGACTGAAACACAAATCGATATATTAATCTGGAAAATTGTACAATACAAGCATAGCTTATGTATTCTACTCCAACAATAATTATATTTATAAGTAACCTTTGTTTCAGGAATTATGAATTCCTTATCTTTCATAGTTGATAGCCCCATTCTTCTGCAGATACAATCTTTTTTATTATAATTTTGCTGAAATTATAAACTTTGCTTCCCTTATAAGGATAAAAATGCGTTATTTTGCATGTTCCTGAAACCTTTAACATAGTTTCATAATACATTCTAAGTTTATAAGCTCCACTAGCATGTGTATAAGCCCCACTAGCATGTGTATAAGCCCCACTAGCATTTAATGTTGTATCTAAATATCTATTCATTAAAATTCAAGGGTCTTTTCCCCATTGTAAATCTTTTTCTTCTGTAAGAAACAGAATCTCTTTTTTAGGATGAATTTTATAATTGGTAATATTATCTTCTGATAAAACTGAATCCACATATGATGTGTTTTCTTCTTTAGAAGAAGATTCTTCTTTTTCTTGCTCTAAAAATTGTTGGAATTTATTATATAATATTGGATTATTAGATAGATCGGCAATATTAGCTGATACAAACTTTTTATTACCCATATGAGAAAGAATATTTCTCCCTCAGCCATAAAAGGTATAACCTCTGCCTCGTCCTCTATAAGAGTCTCGTGGTATCATCCTGTATAAATTCACGAGATAAAAAGTCAGGAACACTATTTTCTTTCCCTTTCTTATAAATAATTTCAAAATCAAAAGGGGCTAAATTAGCCTGCCATCTAGCATACATTTGCTTAGATACATCATGCTTAAAATCTTTATTAAACGTAAATTTGGCTGCTTGACAGTCAGTTTTAATATTAAATTTTTGATTGTATAAATCATCTTGAAACGTTAATACACTTTTTACTATAACAAGTATTTCTTTTGCTACAGTAGCATAATTTTGCTGACTTTTAGTCCATTTTCCTGAATAATATCTAACTAATTTTTCTTGTTTATCATCAGGACAAAGTTGTTTTAATATACCTCCATATCCTATATCAGAGGCATCTGTTTCTACTATTTTAATCCATCTTGGATTTGCTAATATTAAGCATGGCAATGATTTGACCTTTTCTTTAATCTTTTGAACAGTTCTAGTATGTTCTTATGTCCAATGTTTAGGTTTATCTTTTAGACGATCATATAAAATAGCAGTATCATAAGCCAAATTTTTATAATATGGAAGAATATAATTTAAACTTCCTAAAAATCTTTGTAATTGTGTTTTATCTATAATTTCATCCGGAAATTTTGAAGAAAATTCTATACTTCTATCTATAGGAATAATTTTTCCTTTTTCAATATTATGACCTAGAAATCTAATATTTGTCTGGAATAAAACCATTTTAGATTGTGATATGCCAAATCCATTATTTTTTATAATTGTTTTAAAAATATTTAAATGATTAAAATGTGTTCGTATATCTTTCGAGAAAACTAAGATATTATCAATATAAACAATAATAAAGTTACTATAAGGAATGAAAACATCATTCATGATTTTCTGAAATTTAGAGAGTGCATTTTTTAATCCTAATGGCATTACCTTCTATTTATCATGTCCTATTGGAACATTAAAAGTAATTTTATATTGATCTGACTCTTTTATTTGAATCTGTCAGTATCCTGATTTTAAATCAAAATTTGAAAATATTAATGCATCATATAATCTATCTAATAAATCTTTTTTTATTAGGAATGGGGTGTCTAATCCATTTTAAAACTTTATTAAGGGGTTTATAGTTTATAACTAATCTAAGTCTTCCTCGTTATATTTTACTATGTTTATTAACATAAAATCCTGTACATGACCAGGGAGATTCAGATTTCTTTATTAATCCTTTTTCTAATAACATACTTATTTCTTTTTTACATAATTCCAAATATTCAGAATTCATTTGACATGGTCTTGCCTTTGTTTTTATCATTGTCTTTTCATCAAAGTCTTCCTCATACGGTAGATGAATAATATGTTTCTTCCTTTCCCAAAAAGCATTAAGGTGTTCATTACAAATTTCTATAGAAAAATTATCATACATTCTTTTTATTTTTTCTTGTAATTTAAAATTATTTTTTAAATCTTCTTCTATAGAAAAAGAATTAATTTCAAATTTTAAGAAATTTATCTGATTATATTTTTTATAAATTAGATCTTTTAATTCATTTATAAATTTTGTATTTGGTTCAGTTATAAACTGAAAACTTACTGGTTTCATATCATATGTGCCTATAATTTTATCTGTATCAATATGTGTTATCGGAAATATCTTTTTTATGAAGAAAGTACCAAGTATCATTTGACTAGTAATATTTCTTGCTATTAAAAAATTTTCAGGAATGCATATTTTATTATTACAAATATATCATTTAGATAATTTATAATTTATATCTAAAGCTTTTCCTCCTGCATGTCTGACTATATGAGTCATTTTTTCAAAATATCTAGTAGGGATAATTCCCTCTTATATAACACTTACATCTGCTCCACTATCTATGAGAGCAACTAATTCTATTATATAAGAGTGATCTATTAATAGCTTTATAATAACATAAAATTTAAAAGAAGATATTAAATCTAATGACCCTAAGAAATTTTTATTTCCAATTTCTGTAATTAATGTATTTTTATTTTCTTCAATATGATCTTTAGTTTCCAAATGAAAAACTCTTTCATCTAAATTCTCATTAATTCTTTTTAAAATTTTTGTTTCATTTTTAAGATTATGAATTTCTTTTCCTAAGTCATATATAGACTATTTTTATTTCTTAATATTTCATATACTTTAGTCATAGTATACGGATTTTGCTTTTCTTCTATTTTATTATTTTGTTGACTAGTTTTTGGAATATCATCCATTTGTTCTGTTATTCTAGATCTTAATTCTTGATCTTTGATTGATTTCAAAAATTCTAAAATATTATTATTAGTTAAAACATTTACTTCTAATTCTTGAAATTGTGATAGAATTTTATAATATTCTTCATCTTCACTATTTTCATTTTTTTTCTATATTATTACAAGAACATACTTTTTCTTCTTCTGAACTATTAGTTTCTTTCTTCAGAATTGTCTAATTTTTCTGATTCAGATTCTGAATCGACTAAATTTAGTAATTCTTCTTTAATTTGTTCATCTATTTCTACACTATTGATTTTCTTTTTCATTCTACATTTATTAGCAAAATGTCCTTTTTGCTTACACTTATAACATGTAATGTTTTTCATATCTTTCTTATTATGTCTATCTATTTTCCTTAATTCTTTTTTATTTTTCTTTTCATTTGAATATTTTCTTTTATATTTAGGGTATTTTTTATAATTTCTGTCTTTATTTTGAGGTGTTAAATAATTATCCCACCATCCTTTCAATTGACCTGTAAATCCTGAAACTATTATTTTCGTAATACCTACATCAGTATTACTATTAGTTTTACATATGCTACTATACATAAGCATTCTATGAGCCACATTATAAATTTGTTTTTCATAATATCCATCAATATTCCATTCATATATACACTTCCATTATAACTATTATTAACTATATATTCCTGTTCTTTATGTAAGATATCACTAGGAGAGTGTCTATTATAATAATATAATCTTTGAGTTGGCTTATCAGCAAACTTACCTATTTTATTTATTTCATCACTATTTAATGTTTCTTTGAACTGATTTTCCAATTCTTCTTCTAATGCATTAATTTTTAAACATTGAAACTTCTTATCAAGTAACTTTTCTAATTCTGTAAAAATATTTTAACTTAAAATCTTTTATTTCAGGTGGTGGTTGAAGTGTTGGAGTGACTATGACCTGCTCCGTAGAAGATGATTCACCTGAATTAGTTTTTTGTAATATATGAATTATGTTATCTAATCTATGATGTAAAGATATAATTTGTTCACCTAATACATTTAAATAAATATTTGTATAGTTATTTTGTTATATAATTTTATTCATTTGTTTTACGGTTAAAACCAATGTATGATCATCAAATAATTTAGAAAAAGCAGATAAATTCAATATATTATTCTCTTTTTTTATTTTAAATGGTTGTTGGGGAGGGAAAACCTCCTTTAAAGTATTACCATTCAAGAGCTTATAGTCTCTTTTTAGCACACAAATACATGGTTTTATATAATTATAAATAAACCATGGAACGAAAGGAAATAAAATATTATGCTGAGATAAAAATTCATCAAAATTGGTCAGAAATATTTTTTTTGTTCATCTAAAGAGAAACTATTAAAAAACCATACTCCAAATGGTTTCCATCTTTCTCTATTAAATTATTCTTTGACTTGATTTCTAGCCAAATATCCTGGACTAAAATCTATTTTATTCATATGGGAAAAGTCATTTCAGACTCAGTTATTTCTTCGTCTTCTTTTGTATTATAAATACCTTTAACAATATTATGTTTGTTTTTTACCAATTTATCAATATAAGTACTATCATTATCCTCACTAACATGAGAGGTAGAAACTTTATATTGTTGAGAAACAGAATGTCTAGGCACAACAGATATATCATCTTTTTCGTCTAGAGGAGATATAAAATGAGAAGAATATGATCTTGTTAATTTAGATCTATTATTTAATAAAAATGGATTATTTTGCATTTTTATATTAATTCATCCTTCAGGAGTTTGTTCTATATAATCGATTTTAGTATTAAGCTGTGGTTGTTTATTACTAATCTTTTCTATCACCCATTGTTCTGGAATAGGTATTTCATCCCATTTAATAGTTCTTCTTTTAATAATCTTAGATTTATTAAAGTTAGTTTCTATTAATATCGTTTCATTTATCTTTTTATCACCCATTGTTTATTTGCTTACTTTTATTTCAACCATGATGTTTTCTCTTCTAATGAATTTAGGAGGAAAAGATAGAAAGGCTATTAAAAATAGTCTTAAACAAGAATTTGATATCCTAGAAAATCTGGAAGGACTTAATAGATGGACAATTCCGAAAATTGAAGTTAAAACTGTATATCAGTTAGGAACCTTTGAAAAATTAGGTTTTAAATAAATTATAAAGACTACTGAAGAATCAGTTTCTTTAGATAATGAAGAGGTTGAGATAAAGTTAATACAATCAGATGATATTAATAGATATACTGATTTATATAGATTTATACATATAGGATTAGTACAAATTGCTTTTAAACCATTAACATTAGAAGGTTTAAGAGATGCTAGAAATCTAAATTGGAAACAATCTCTAATGGGAATAATACAATCTAGTTTGGCTCATGGTCCTGTTTATTTCAATGTTTATCCGAATTTGTCATTATCTTTAAGTGATGATAATATATTGGATGTCTCAACATTAAATGTTAAAACACATGGATATAATTATATGTCTGGTTCTAAATTAATATGCGTGTGTTATAGAATTTATTATATGAAAGAATTTGCCACATAGGATCTGGGTTTTCACTTGCTCGATTTACCACGCAACAAAATTTTCTAATTAAAAGCAGAACTTTAGAAAGTTACCTTTGAAGCGTGCACCTGATGATTCTCTTGTATGCCTCAAAGACTATGACCTCTTGTTATGTGGGCAACAATCTAGAAGTCAATTGATCAGCAACTCACCACAATCCACTTGCCAGAAAAATCCAGCACCTCCACACCTTGCACGTACTGCAAACGCACTGCCCGGAGAGTGAGAAAGCAACACACGGGGCTAGCAAAAGAGATGCAAAATTTTGGCCACCTCTAGTCAATAAACCAGCTGCCCCACTTGCTTAATATCCAGCTTTAAGCTTGAGAAAATTAATTTCTCTCTCTAGGATTTTATCTCTCTAGATTCTTGAATTATGAATCTATTGAATTGTGTGTTGTAAATAGCTAATCCCTTGTTTATTTATAGAGTTATAAGAGAGACTCCAAGTTGGTTTAGGATTGGTCTTCCTAATGGGTTTAGGTAATGGATTAGTTTCCAAATCCAATTAGGTAACCAATCTGATAGGATAAACCAAATCCTACTAGATTCCTAATATCTAGGATTTTCTAATTCCAATTGAAACTTAAGACTTAATTAATTAATTAATTCCACTTTGTTAATTACTTAATTAACCCTTAGGAATTAATTAAATAATTCCACTTTGTTAATTACTGAATTAACCCTTAGGATTAATTAACCAATTAATTAATTAAATCTACCTATTCAATTAACCCATTACAAAATTAATCTTACCACTAACGGATTAATTTTGGCACTACCGTCCTACACCAGAATTGCCTCCGGAACAACTTAATTAAATTATATTCATTAATCTCCCCACATCAAAGATATAGTACTCGTTAATTTAAATTAATTTACCGATAAATTAATTAATTAACTTCTTTAATTCTGAGACTAGTACCACTCGACCTTTTTACTATACCGGACATAAGTCCACCGGCCAGATTTAGTATAATAAACATTTTGATCTCATCTCGGGAGCACCATCACCCCGGATTCACCGGTACATGGTTTCCTTTCGACAAGCAGCAACACACCAAGTAACTAAATAAGCGCACCTAACCTACCGAGACTATTGGCCACATTTGACCTCACCCATTGGCAGATCAAAGTACACTATGTCTAATCCTCATGCCCACTCGAGTCTAGGGATTTAGAGATAGAATACAAGGATTGATTTGTCTATTAAATCAGTACAAGACAAATCATTCCTAAAGGTCAAGTTCAATATGCCCCGGGCATATCTATATGATTGAATTAGTTTGGACAAACCAATTATCCGAATCACACAATAATCTAAACCGACAGTTTGTCCAAAACTATCTCCGTTACGAACCTTATTTATATATTATGTCACCTTATTTATATATTATATCTTTCAACCAATGATGAGATCTACTGTGTCGCACCAGACACCTCATCATCTACTTACATAATATAAATAGACGATTAATGCACAACAAGATATGACTGAAACACGAATCAATATATTAATCTGGGAAACTGTACAATACAAGCATAACTTATGTATTCTACTCCAATAATCTCCCACTAATACTTAAGCTGTGCTTTAAGTATACAACTACATACAATCCCTATACAATCCGCTACTATCTATCTGGAAAAACTATCATGGCGCTGCTAGGTATCTGATTCCTATGCCCTCAACGTGATTCTCAAAGACTTTTGAAGTCAATGTTTTCATGAATGGATCTGCAAAGTTATCCTCTGATGCTATCTTAGCCACGACCACGTCTTCCCTCTTCACGATGTCTCGTATCAGGTGGTACTTGCGCTGTATATGTTTACTCGCCTTGTGTGCTCGTGGTTCCTTCGAGTTTGCTACTGTACCGTTATTATCACAATAAACCGTGATAGACTTCTGCAAACCAAGAATCACATCTAAGTTCACTAGGAAGTTCTTGAGCCATACTGCTTCTTTCGCTGCTTCTGATGTGGCAACGTACTCAGCCTCCATGGTAGAGTCCGCCACGCATTTCTGCTTGACACTCCGCCAAACTATGTCTCCACCTCCTAGAGTAAACACATACCCTGAGGTAGACTTGCTCTTGTCCCTGCCGCCTTGGAAATCTGAATCTGTGTAACCTCAGGGTACTAGCTCAGGCGCCTGATAGACTAGAACTTGGTCGCTCGTTCTGCGCAAATACTTGAGAATGTATTTTACTGCCTCCCAATGAGCTTTCCCTGGGTTACTCTGATATCTGCTCACCATGCCAACGGCATAACAGATATCAAGCCGCATACACAACATGGCATACATGAGACTTCCTACTGCCGAAGCATATGGAACTGTCTTCATGGTCTCTATTTCCTCAACAGTCTTAAGAGACTGCTCCTTAGATAGAAACACTCCATGCCTGAAAGGTAGAAATCCTTTCTTGGAGTTCTGCATGTTAAAACGGGCCAGAATCATGTCTATGTACGAAGCTTGGGAGAGCGTTAATGAACATTTCCTATGATCTCGAATAATCTTGATCCAAAGGATATGTCCCGCTTCCCCTAAGTCTTTCATATCAAATTGCTTGGACAACCATGCCTTTATGTCTGATAACACTTTCTTGTTGTTGCCAATCAATAGAATGTCATCTACGTAAAGCACAAGAAACACCACTGAGTTTCCATCACGTCTGCAATACACACAATGCTCATCCGGACACTGAGTAAATCCGAAAGACTGGATTACCTCATCAAACCGGATGTTCCAAGATCTGGATGCCTCCTTAAGTCCATAAATAGACCTCTTAAGCCTGCAAACCTTATGCTCTTGGCCTTTTTCAATGAATCCCTCTGGTTGCTGCATGAAGATGGTTTCCTCAAGACTTTCGTTTAGGAAAGCTGTCTTGACATCCATCTACCAAATCTCATAATCCATATGAGCAGCTATGGCCAAGAGAATTCGGATCGACTTAAGCATGGCTACCAGGGAGAAGGTTTCCTCATAATCGATTCCCTCTTTCTGAGTATACCCCTTCGCCACAGCCTAGCTTTAAAGGTTTCCACCTTCCCGTCAAGTCCTCTCTTACGTTTGTAGACCCACTTGCATCCAATGGGCTTAAAAACATCTCGGATATCATTGACCCCATCTCGGATATCATTGTCTTACGCCAAGATTCTGCATCTTTATCTCGAAGTGCCTCATTATAGTTAACCGGGTCAGGTTCAGGTGCACCTGGGACTAGGTCTGAGGCCTCTCCCACGCCAACGAACCTGTCGAGTTGTCTCACAACCCTTCCACTACGATGAGGCACCATTTGTGTAGGCGCATCATCTGTGATCTCATGTGCTGTGTGTGGTGTATCTACTTGTACTGATGTATCAGGATTAGTAGTTTGTCGTCTAAGCTCTTATAGTACTATCTTATTCTTGGGCTTGGGGTCTAAGACATAGTCCTCTTCTAAAAATCTAGCGTTGGTACTTACCACCACTTTCTGATCTTTAGGACTATAGAATAGACCACCTTTCGTTCCCCAAGAATATCTTACAAACAGCATTAATTCTGTTCTTGCATCTAACTTAGCCGTATCTGCCTTAAGCACATGTGCTGGGCAGCCCCAAATTTTGAGATGTCTTAGACTTGGCTTGCGCCCATTCCACAACTCTACTGGGGTTGAAGGCACGGTTTTAGATGGTAAAAGATTAAGAATATACATTGTCGTTTCTAAGGCATATCCCCAGAACGAACTTGGAAAATCACTATAACTCATCATGGACCTAACCATTTCCATAAGAGTTCGATTCCTCCTTTCTGCTACACCATTCTGCTGTGGCGTGCCAGGTGCAGACGTGCAGACAACTGAGACTGAATTCCTACCTCAGTGAGGTAATCTAAAAATTCATGGGATAGGTACTCCCCACCACGATCTAAATGTAGTGTCTTGATACTCTTACCATGATGCTTCTCCACATCTGCCCAAAACTCTTTGAACTTGCCAAAACATTCGGACTTGTGGCGCATTAGGTAAATGTATCCTTACTTAGAGTAGTCATCAGTGAACGTCATGAAATACTCATATCCCCCTCGTGCCTGGACCGTCATAGGTCCACACAAGTCAGAATGAATCAACTCTAATACTTCTTTAGCTCTATAACCTTTTGCCTTGAAAGGTCTCTTGGTTATCTTACCTTCCAAGCAAGATTCGCAGGTTGCATAACTGTCAATATCTAATGAACCCAAAGGTCCGTCATTGACCAACCTTTGAATCGTACTAAGGTTTATATGACCTAGCCTGAGATGCCAAAGATAGGTTTGATTCATTTCAGAAGGTTTCTTCCTCTTATTAATGTTAGATACTGAGCTATCTATTTCTATGTTTTGCGCAACAGGGGAGTTAGAATTAACCACAAATAAATTGTCAATCAATGAACCAGAACAAATAAGTTTCCCATTTCTTCTAATAAATACAGAGTCATCAGAAAAAATGAACTTATAACCGTTCTTCATGAGTTTAGAAACCGAAATCAGGTTCTTTCTAAAACTCAGTACATAAAGACAATTTTCTACTTCTAAACTATAATTTTTGAAAATTAAGCTAACAACTCCCACTGCTTCTACTGACACTCTTGTAGTGTCGCCCATGTAGATGTCCAGTTCACCCTCTCTAAGCTATCAGGTTACTTGGAACCCTTGCAAAGAATTTCAAACATGGTCAGTGGCGCCTGAATCCACACACCAAGTATCTGTGGGAATCACCGCTAAACATGTCTCAATAATTAGGGCAGAAACAATCGTACCTTTAAGCTTTGGACAATCCACTATCCAGTGTCCTGCTTTACCGCATTTGAAGCACTTGCCCTTGGGCTTGCTTTTCTTCGCGATGTCTGGCTTTGCAGTAAGTTTCTTCTTGCCGTTCTTCTTCTTCTTGTTTTTCTTGCCTTTCAGCCCAAAAGAAGAACTCTAACCCTTTACTGTGACCAAAGCTTGCTTCTTCTCGTGGAAGATGCCTTCAGCCACCACCAAATCAGTCAAGAGCTCGGGCAACGTATAAACCCTTTGGTTCATATTGTAGTTGACCCAAAACTACTCAAAACAAGAGGGTAGACTCTGGAGGATAATATCTATCTGACTTTTCGGGTCGATATCTCCTCCCAACACCTCTATTTCATTGATGTTGCTTATCATGTGTAAAACATGATCTCTCACCAATCCGCCTTCAGCTATTTTGGTGTTCATCAACTTCCTCATGGCTGACTGCCTAGCAGTCCTGCCTTGATGCGCAAACATCTCCCTTAGGTGTGCCATCATGTCGGGGATGAAGCTGATGTTGCAGCACATTCGACACAGAGGCCAAAATGTAGCACCGCGCCATCTCATCCGCTTTCCTCCACCTGGCATAGGCATCCCTATCCTCTTGGGTAGAGTTCTCATTAGGCACTTCTGGACATGCTTCGATGAGCACAAACTTATACTGCTCAGCTGTCAGGACTGTGTCCAAATTCCGATTCCAATCGACATAATTTGTTCCAGTTAATTTGTTGTTTTTCAAGATAGCAGCTAATGGATTGAATGCCATATCGATTTAAACTGGAAAATAAACAAACAATGTTTCAGTTATATATGCTTGAATTTCAAAAAATTCTAATTAATTATTGACTTCCCTCAAAACAATAATCTTAATCCACCAACATCTCATCCATTGGGATTCTCACAAGCCACGCAGTGTGGACGTTTACGCTAACCCACATTCGTTTGAGAAGAACCAAGTTCATTAACTACACTATCTGACCAACGATCTTTTGATCAATGTAGCTAATAGTCGGTGCTTTTAGCTGTACAAATAAGCAGCGTAACCTCGCGGGAGGAATACTACAGATCGTACACTAAGTGTGTGTGTCATTACGTGACTTCTGAGTTTGTTACCTCAGGATAGTGTGCCTCAGATGGAGAGGGTGTTGCATTTCTCCTCGTTAAACTCGCTCTAGTCATTTTACTCAGAAGTTCATAGTCTAGCGATCTCGGGGCTGGACTCGTGCGAATGGAGGAAGGCCCCAATGCCAACGCGCAAGCCCACCCACATCACATATGAACCCGTAATGGTGGCCATGGGGATTTAAAACAACCCGCTCCCACTTAGATTTCCAAATTGAGGGTTTTTCCATTTTTAACATGCAATTAACTAACCTAAGTTATATGCAACCATAAAACCAATCATGCTTTAATTTATGCATATAAAATATAGCATAAAAATAAAGCATTAAAAATTAAAATGATAACTACGGGAAATAAATACGAAAAATAAATTTCCCGACTATTATGGTTTTAGTTGCTTCCATCCTCTGCCTTGATCTCGTGTCCCATCACGTCACTCGATGGAGAGAGTCTTGAATTCAAAAAAGATGAAAACTGGAGGAAAAACGGGCCAAAAACAGCCAGAACAGGCCGTCCGTGCAACAGCACGGCCCGAAGGCTGCACTGCCCATGCGCACAGCCCTTATGGGCCGTGCGCGCGGCTGCGCGGCCCGCGGCCTGTAGCGCACAGCTGCTGCTGCACGTAGAAACTACTACGCACTGCTGTTGCCTGCTGCTGTCGTGCCTTGGCGTAGCAGCAGCTGCTGCTCCTGGCCGACTCGACTGCTGCCAACAGTTGTTGCCGGCATCACTTCCTGCCACCAAATCCACCTTCACTTTTTCCCACGCTATTTGGTCTTCTTGCAATTCGTTATGGGTTTTCTTGGGTTTTTACGAATTCACGATAACCCAAAACCCATGAATTCAAGTCGCCCACCATAACGCCTTCGATTACAAAAATCAATTTTCCTACTGCAAGGCTTTCTAGGAAAATTAAATAATCGAATTACATAGAAAAAATCCTACTACAGATTTAATCTAATCCTACACGGCTTCCAGCACGTGGTTATACTATTACAAACATTCATAATAAAATTAAATCCGGACATGTTCCGGAGTTTAATTAAAACCAATACAAACGTAACCATAATAGTCGGGATTCTAAACCACCTGCAAATAAAACCATGTAATAAATCGAACAAGTATCAAAACCCCCTAAACCAGGCTCTGATACCAATTGAAAGAATTTGCCATATATAGGATCTAGGTTTGCACTTGCTCGATTTACCGCGCAACAAAATTTTCTAATTAAAAGCAGAACTTTAGAAAGTTACCTTTGAAGCGTGCACCTGGTGATTCTCTTGTAGGCCTCAAAGACTATGACCTCATGTTGTGTGGGCAACAATCTAGAAGTCCATTGATCAGCAACTCACCACAATCCATTTGCCAGAAAAATCCAGCACCTCCGCACCTTGCACGTACTGCAAACGCACTGCCCGGAGAGAGAGAAAGCAACACTCGGGGCTAGCAAAAGAGAGGCAAAATTTCGGCCACCTCTAGTCAATAAACCAGCCACCCCACTTGCTTAAAATCTGACTTTGAGCTTGAGAAAATTAATTTCTCTCTCTAGGATTTTATCTCTCTAGATTCTTGAATTGTGAATCTATTGAATTGTGTGTTGTGAATAGCTAATCCCTTGTCTATTAATAGACTTACAAGAGAGACTCCAAGCTGGTTTAGGATTGGTCTTCCTAATGGGTTAAGGTAATGAATTAGTTTCCAAATCCAATTAGGTAACCAATCTGATAAGATAAACCAAATCTTACTAGATTCCTAATCTCTAATTTCCTAATTCCAATTGAAACTTAAGACTTAATTAATTAATTAAATAATTCCACTTTGTTAATTATAACCCTTAGAAATTAATTAAATAATTCCACTTTGTTAATTACTGAATTAACCCTTAGGAATAATTAACCAATTAATTAATTAAATCTACATATTCAATTAACTCATTACAAAATTAATCGTACCACTAACGGATTAATTTTGGCACTACCATCCTACACCAGAATTGCTTTCGGAACAACTTAATTAAATTATATTCATTAATCTCCCCACATCAAAGATATAGTGCTCGTTAATTAAAATTAATTTATTGATAAATTAATTAATTAACTTCTTTAATTCCGAGACTAGTACCACTCGTTTTACTATACCGGACATAAGTCCACCGGCCGGGTTTAGTATAATAAACATTTCGAGCTCATCTCTGGAGCACCATCACCCCGGATTCACCGGTACATGGTTTCCTTTCGACAAGCAGCAGCACACCAAGTAACTAAACACGCGCACCCAACCCACCGAGACTATTGGCCACATTTGACCTCACCCATTGGCAGATCAAAGTACACTATGTCTAATCCTCATGCCCACTCGAGTCTAGGGATTTAGATATAGAATACAAGGATTGATTTGTCTATTAAATCAGTACAAGACAAATCATTCCTAAAGGTCAAGTTCAATATGTCCCGGGTATATCTATATGATTCAATTAGTTTAGACATACCAATTATCCGAATCACACAATAACCTAAACCGACAGTTTGTCCAAAACTGTCTCTGTTACGAACCTCATTTATATATTATGTCTTTCAACCAATGATAAGATCTACTATGTCGCACCAGACACCTCATCATCTACTTACATAATATAAATGGACGATTAATGCACAACAAGATATGACTGAAACACGAATCGATATATTAATCTGGGAAATTGTACAATAC
This sequence comes from Knoxia roxburghii, assembly GCA_030378225.1. Taxonomy (NCBI): domain Eukaryota; kingdom Viridiplantae; phylum Streptophyta; class Magnoliopsida; order Gentianales; family Rubiaceae; genus Knoxia; species Knoxia roxburghii. The sequence goes on along the minus strand of CM059416.1, from coordinate 31,174,747 downwards.
AAGCATAGCTTATGTGTTCTACTCCAACATTATAAACCACTAAAAACTTTGAATACTAATTGTAAACTAATAGATAAAAAGATAAATGAAACGATATTAATAGAAACTAACTTTAATAAATCTAAGATTATTAAAAGAAGAACTATTAAATGGGATGAAATACCTATTCCAGAACAATGGGTGATAGAAAAGATTAGTAATAAACAACCACAACTTAATACTGAAATCGATTATATATAACAAACTTCTGAAGGACGAATTAATATAAAAATGCAAAATAATCCATTTTTATTAAATAATAGATCTAAATTAACAAGATCATATTCTTTTCATTTTATATCTTCTCTAGACGGAAAAGATGATATATTTGTTGTGCCTAGACATTCTGTTTCTCAACAATAAAAAGTTTCTACCTCTCAGGTTAGTGAGGATAATGATAGTACTTATATTGATAAATTGGTAAAAAACAAACATAATATTGTTAAAGGTATTTATAATACAAAAGAAGACGAAGAAATAACTGAGTCTGAAATGGCTTTTCCCATATGAATAAAATAGATTTTAGTCCAAGATCTTTGGCTAGAAATCAAGTCAAAGAAGAATTTAATAGAGAAAGATGGAAACCATTTAGAGTATGGTTTTTTAATAGTTTCTCTTTAGATGAACAGAAAAATATTTCTGACCAATTTTATGAATTTTTATCTCAGCATAATATTTTATTTCCTTTTGTTCCATGGTTTATTTATAATTATATAGAACCATGTATTTGTGTGCTAGAAAGAGACTATAAGCTCTTGAATGGTAATACTTTAAAAGAAGTATTCCCTCCCCAACAACCCTTTAAAATAGAAAAAGAGAATAATATATTGAATTTCTCTGCTTTTTCTAAATTATTTGATGATGATACATTGGTTTCAACCGTAAAACAAATGAATAAAATTATAGAACAAAATAATTATACAAATATTTATTTAAATGTATTAGGTAAACAAATTATATCTTTACATCATAGATTAGATAACATAATTCATATATTACAAAAAACTAATTCGGGTGAATCATATTCCGCGGAGCAGGTCATAGTCACTCCAACACTTCAACCACCACCTGAAATAAAAGATTTTAAGTTAAAATCTTTAACAGAATTAGAAAAGTTACGTGATAAGAAGTTTCAAGGTTTAAAAATTAATACATTAGAAGAAGAATTGGAAAATCAGTTCAAAGAAACATTAAATAGTGATGAAATAAATAAAATAGGTAAGTTTGCAGATAAGTCAACTCAAAGATTATATTATTATAATAGACCCACTCCCATTGATATCTTACATAAATAACAAGAATATATAGTTAATAATAGTTATAATGGAAAGTGTATATATGAATGGAATATTGATGGATATTCTAAAAAACAAATTTATAATGTGGCTTATAGAATGCTTATATATAGTAGCATATGTAAAACTAATATTAATACTGATGTAGGTATTGCGAAAATGATATTTTCAGGATGTACAGGTCAATTGAAAGGATGGTGGGATAATTATTTAACACCTCAAAATAAAGAAGAAATCTTCAAAACAGTTAAAATAGAAGAATCACAATCACAACCGACTGAAAATGAGGTATATACACTAATAGTTACAATTTTAGAACATTTTACAGGAAGAATTTCTGATAATGCTGAAAATATTCACACCTTATTACAAAATCTGAGATGTAAAACACTTTCAGATTTTAGGTGGTATAAAGATGTTTTTCTTAATAGAGTTATGGAATTAAATGATAGTAATAGTAAGCATTGGAAGTCTAAGTTTATAGATGAACTCCCATATTTATTTGCTGAAAGAATTAAAAAGGTTTTAAGAAAATATAGGATGAATATTCCTTATGAAATTTATACTTATGGAAAATTAATAGGAATCTGTATCCAAGAAGGTTTAGCCTTATGTAATGAAATAAAATTAAATCAACAAATTAAAAGTCAAAGATTAAATGAAAGACATCAATTAGGACAGTTTTGTAGTCAATTTGGTATGAATATACCATCCAAAAATAAAATAATAAAACAAGAAAGAAATTATAAAAAATACCCCAAATATAAAGAAAATATTTAAATGAAAAGAAAAATAAAAAATAATTAAGGAAAATAGATAGACATAATAAGAAAGACATGAAAAACATTACATGTTATAAGTGTAAGCCAAAAGGACATTTTGCTAATAAATGTAGAATGAAAAAGAAAACCAATAATTTAGAAATAGATGAACAAATTAAAGAAGAATTACTAAATTTAGTCGATTCGGAATCTGAATCAGAAAAATTAGACAATTCTGAAGAAGAAACTAATAGTTCAAAAGAAGAAAAAGTATGTTCTTGTAATAATATAGAACAAATAAATGAAAATAGTGAAGATGAAGAATATTATAAAATTCTATCACAATTTCAAGAATTAGAAGTGAATGTTTTAACTAATAATAATATTTTAGAATTTTTGAAATCAATCAAAGATCAAGAATTAAGATCTAGAATAATAGAACAAATGGATGATATTCCAGAAACTAGTCAAAATACTAGTCAACAAAATAATAAAATAGAAGAAAATCAAAATCCGTATACTATGACTAAAGTATATGAAATATTAAAAAATGAAAATAGTCATATAGAAAGATTTTCTACGACTATAGATGCCTTAGGAAAAGAAATTCATAATCTTAAAAATGAAATAAAAATTTTAAAAAGAATTAATGAGAATTTAGATGAAAGAGTTTCTCATTTGGAAACTAAAGATCATATTGAAGAAAATCAAAATACATTAATAACAGAAATTAGAAATGAAAATTTCTTAGGGTCATTAGATTTAATATCTTCTTTTAAAATCTATGTTATTATAAAACTATTAATAGATCACTCTTATAAAATAGAATTAGTTGCTCTCATAGATAGTGGAGCATATGTAAGTGTTATACAAGAGGGAATTGTCCCTACTAGATATTTTGAAAAAACGACTCATATAGTCAGACATGCAGGAGAAAAAGCTTTAGATATAAATAATAAATTATCTAAAGGATATATTTGTAATAAAATATGTATTCCTGAAAGTTTTTTAATAGCAAGAAATATTACTAGTGAAATGATACTTGGTACTTCCTTCATAAAAAAGATATTTTCAATAACACATATTGATACAGATAAAATTATAGGAACATATGATAGGATAAGTTTTCAGTTTATAACTGAACCAAATACAAAATTTATAAATGAATCAAAAGATCTAATTTATAAAAAACATAATCAAAAAAATTTCTTAAAATTTGAAATTAATGCTTTTTCTATAGAAGAAGATTTGAAAAATAATTTTAAATTACAAAAAAAATAAAAAGAATGTATGATAATTTTTCTATAGAAATTTGTAATGAACACCCTAATGCTTTTTGGGAAAGGAAGAAACATATCATTCATCTACCATATGAGGAAGATTTTGATGAAAAGACAATGATAAAAACAAAGGCAAGACCATGTCAAATGAATTCTGAATATTTGGAATTATGTAAAAAAGAAATAAGTATGTTATTAGAAAAAGGATTAATAAAGAAATCTGAATCTCACTGGTCATGTACAGGATTTTATGTTAATAAACATAGTGAAATAGAACGAGGAATACCTAAATTAGTTATAAATTATAAACCCCTTAATAAAGTTTTAAAATGGATTAGACACTCCATTCCTAATAAAAAAGATTTATTAGATAGATTATATGATGCATTAATATTTTCAAAGTTTGATTTAAAATCAGGATACTAGCAGATTCAAATTAAAGAGTCAGATCAATCTAAAACTGCTTTTTATGTTCCAATAGGACATTATGAATGGAAGGTAATGCCATTTGGATTAAAAAATGCACCCTTTGAATTTCAAAAAATCATGAATAATGTTTTCATTCCTTATAGTAACTTTATTATTGTTTATATTGATATATCTTAGTTTTCTCGAAAGATATACAAACACATTTTAATCATTTAAATATTTTTAAAACAATTATAAAAAATAATGGATTTGTTATATCACAATCTAAAATGGTTTTATTCCAGACAAATATTAGATTTCTAGGTCATAATATTGAAAAAGGAAAAATTATTTCTATAGATAGAAGTATAGAATTTGCTTCAAAATTTCCGGATGAAATTATAGATAAAACATAATTACAAAGATTTTTAGGAAGTTTAAATTATATTCTTCCATATTATAAAAATTTGGCTTATGATACTGCTATTTTATATGATCGTCTAAAAAATAAACCTAAACCTTGGACAGAAGAACATACTAGAACTGTTCAAAAGATTAAAGAAAAGGTCAAATCATTGCCATGCTTAATATTAGCAAATCCAAGATGGATTAAAATAGTAGAAACAGATGCCTCTGATATAGGATATGGAGGTATATTAAAACAACTTTTTCCTGATGATAAACAAGAAAAATTAGTTAGATATTATTCAGGAAAATGGACTAAAAGTCAGCAAAATTATGCTACTGTAGCAAAAGAAATACTTGCTATAGTAAAATGTGCATTAAAGTTTCAAGATGATTTATACAATCAAAAATTTATTATTAAAACTGACTGTCAGGCAGCCAAATTTATGTTTAATAAAGATTTTAAGCATGATGTATGCTAGATGGCAGACTAATTTAGCCCCTTTTGATTTTGAAATAATTTATAAGAAAGGGAAAGAAAATAGTCTTCCTGACTTTTTATCTCTTGAATTTATACAGGATGATACCACAAGACTCTTATAGAGGAAGAGGTAGAAGCTCTACCTCTTATGGCTGAGGGAGAAATATTCTTTCTCAAATGGGTAATAAAAAGTTGGTATCAGCTAATATTGCTGATGTATCTAATAATCCAATATTATATAATAAATTTCAACAATTTTTAGAGCAAGAAAAAGGGAATCTTCTTCTAAAGAAGAAAACACATCATATGTGGATTCAGTTTTATCAGAAGATAATATTACCAATTATAAAATTCATCCTAAAAAAGAGATTTTGTTTATTATAGAAGAAAAAGATTTATAATGGGGAAAAGACCTTTGGATATTAATCAATAGATATTTAGATACAACATTAAATGCTAGTGGGGCTTATACACATGCTAGTAGAGCTTATAAACCTAGAATGTATTATGAAACTATTTTAAAGGTTTCAGGAACATGAGAAATAACGCATTTTTATCCTTATAAGGGAAGCAAATTTTATAATTTCAGCAAAATTATAATAAAAAAGATTATATCTGCAGAAGAATGGGGGCTATCTACTATGAAAGATAAGGAATTCATAATTCCTGAAACAAAGGTTACTTATAAATATAATTATTGGGATTATATCGAAGCCCATAATCAAATATTTTTATATGAAAATAGTAATAAAAAGCATTCTTGGTTTATTAAGATTTGTGGGAATATTTATAATGATCTCATACCAAGCTGGTTCATAAAATGGTGGTATCAATATGGTCCATCCAAAACAATCATTCCTGATAAATTTCTTTCCTTATATGGAGATTGGGTAAAAGTTTCACAAAAAATATCTGAATTGGTGACGTCTAATAAATGCAGTGAAGAAATCGCTAATATGTTGTTTTTTATAGAATTTTCCATTCATTGGATTTGGAGATAGATCCCAGAAATCAGTTATACTGATGAAAAACTACCATGTATTCTTAAAATTGCTTATACAAAATTTTGGGATAAAATTACAAAAATTGATCCCATGACCAATGAATTGCATGGTCAAGAAGTTATCTTATCAATTCAAGAAAAAATCAACCATTATATTCAGCTCAAGGACAAGCATGTTCAGAAAGAAATTGATCTCTTCCAACACATTTCAATGAAGATAAAACTTCAAAAGGATCATATATCTCTACAAGTTTTAATTAAAGCTTATATGGATGAGCTAAAAAGGCATTTGAAGAAAAATGATTCTACCGATACTAAATCAGACATTTTTACGGAGACCTCCTCAGAAGATCATATTTTAGTAGGAGAATCACAAGACCCTGATGACAATGAAGATTTTGATAATGAAGAATTCTTGGACGAACAATTGAAGGCATTAATATCTGATCTCAATGAAGAACGTGCTAATACTAAGGGCAAAATGAAGAAGATATAAAGATGATGGAGACATAAATGAGAACAAGATAAAGACTAAAGCTGATGAAGACTTAAAGAAATGATGTTATACGTAAGCAATGATGTAGTAGAATACGGTAATATGTAAGCAATGATGTCATAGACTCAATAATAGTCTGATAGGACCTCCAGACTTAAAATTTTATTTAGAAGTCCGAAATAGTAAGATTAGAATTACTATAAATAAGGAAGGAAGTTCAGAAAGAGGGACAGACTTCTTCAGACTCCTTCTTCCTCTTGTATAATTTCCCTTGTTCCTTCTTATTTATAATTTAGTATTAAATCTTTCAGTTGAAGATCATTATACTTTCAGTTTATATCTGCGTTAGGATTCTGGTTCATTAACAAGTAAGTTTGATTTTTTTTTTTAATTATTATAAGATGAGAGACTAAAAGCCTTATGGTTGGAATAAAAGTTAAGTAGATGAATAGATACATAGTTTAGATCCTTTATTGAGAAATCATCAGTATGATAATATTTAATTAAAAATTAGTTAGAATTTATAGTCTGACTATAGATTTAGAGAATAAGGGTATTGCCTGAAAATGTGATGATTAAAAAGTAAGGTGTTAAACTCAGATTGCTTTGATAAATTTATATTGTCAGACCATTATGATTCTGTAATATTCCTTGAATTCCTTACTTCTTTATTATCATGCTGACTGCGTCTCTATAATGGTATCAATAAACAATTAAATAAGAACTTTAATATTAAGTTAATAAACAAAATCACTAATTAAATTCAATAAATAATTAATTAAGCAATAAACAAATTAAATCAACAATTAAATTCAAACAAATAATTATTCAAATTAAATAAGTAAATAAATAATATTTAAATTCATTTATCGTAATTGAGCTTGTACCTGTAGCAGGATCGACCTGCTGAAACTGTTCGTCACCTAGATTCTCGTAACGAATAGTTTTCTCAGCATGTGGGTGAGCAGGGTCACCTCCATACGTATCCCCCTCACCCTAATCATCGTGTGGGTGACCACTCCCACTCGCCTCCTTCTGCTACGCCTGCTCCGCCTCCTCCTGTAGCTCACGAGACTCGTCATCACTATCATCAGAATCAGTAGTATCATAATACTGCTTATCCCTCAACTGAAATGAGGAGTCATCTCCGTCACCTCCACCGTCACCTCCTCCACCTCCACCGCCACCTACGCGACCTCCAACTCCACCTCCTCGACCTCCACCTCCTCGCCCTCCATCTCCAATAATGATACTGCCTCCACGGCGACCTCCACCTGTCCCTTTACCTCCTCCTCTCCTAACTGGTACCTTCTACCTTCTAGCATAAGATGTGTGACGCTGTCTATCCACGAGCGGTTTTAACTTAGCGCCACCCTAAATAAATATAAGCATTTATAATATAAACATAATATGTGAAATTAAAAATACAAAAATAAGTGAAAATCACATAAAACACACCATTTTTACGTTTGACAGTAAGTCAAACACACTATTTTAACGTTTGACCGATACAGTAACACAACGTATTTACATTTCTGGATCGGTCAAATGTTAATACAGTGCGTTTGACTTGCTAAAAAATGCAAAACTGCTACATTTAGTTATAACAAAACATCATCGAGCAACGTTTGTGTTTGTCCGAATGCTACCAAATTGCGTTTTGCTTAACCTTTAACGTAGCAATTTAGCGTTTTCATTATGCCCAAACGCATACAATAACGTTTATAATAAACCTAAACACGAAAGAAAAATGTTTCTAAAACAATAAAACGCATCATAAAAACTACTTCTGACCTAATAATCGCACAACAACAATGTTTCAAACATGAAATATCGCAAGTTCTTGACGTTTATCGACAACAAATAAATTAACAAAAAATTTGATGAACTTAAGAATTTTTACCTTGTTTATCATTGGACCTTTGCCCATGCCATGTCTTTGTGATGATTCACTATCTCCTCCGTCTATTTTGTGCGTTTTTTGCCAAAAAATCCTTTTAAATTCGAGTTAGAAATGGAAATTCGATAGAGAAGCTTTGAAATAATATTTGGAGAATATGAAAAGTTATGCGGTTTAATCGTTTTCTCGATTTTTACACGAAAATAGTAAAAAACACACCATTTTAACGAGCGAATCATGGTGAAAACACACCATTTTAATGAGTGAGCAAAGGCTGAAACGCTCCATTTTAACGTTTTGACGTAGCATGAATCGTTAAAGTGATGCATTTTCAATTCACTGCATCGAAGGTTTTCAACGTTTTCTTTATGTTCAAACGTCATCGGTACTAATTTTTGTGCATCAAAAACATTTTTCCCTGCATTTGTGTACATGGCAAAAACGCATTTTTGTTGCATTTTCAACATGTACTTAGCGAATTTCTAAAATTTTTATTTATAAGGTCTTTTGGTCATTTCATAAATATTTTGATTTTTTTTTGATACAAATAGCAATTTAGTTTTAAATTGCAATCCAAATTTAATATATACCTGTTATAACTGATTTTTCTCAAATTATATCTATAGTAATGGTCATTAGTATCAGCGCGCATACCCTGTACACTGTGTACATATACCTATTACTATATATAGTAATTTTTCGCATGACAGCTATACACTTACTAAATATAGTAAGTTTCGCCTATGCGCGTGCTTTTTTTTCTGCGCTGAGTGAACAACGTCTTCGCTGAGTCAACAACGTCTCAGAACAACTGCCGCAACGTCCAAAAAACAACTGTCGCAACGTCTACATCCATGCATGTCTACAACGTCTCCTAACACTAGCACCACGTCCGAAACAACTAGCACCACGTCCAGAAACGTCTACATCCATGCATGTGAATTTAAACTGATTTTTTCACAAATACAACTAGAATCACTTTAAAAACAAATAGCACTACGTCCAGAAACGTCCTCATCCATGCGTGTGAATTTAAACTGATTTTTTCACAAAGATAGTCTACCACGTCTCAGAACAACTAGAATCACGTCAAAAACAACTAGCACCACGTCCATAAACGTCTACATCCAGGCATGTCCACAATGTCTTCGCTGAGTCAACAATGTCTCAGAACAACTGCCGCAACGTCCAAAAAAATATTGTCGCAACTTCTACATCCAGGCATGTCCACAATGTCTACTAACACTGCCGCAACGTCCAACTACGTCCAAAAAACAACCGTCGCAACGTCAAAAAATATCTAAATCCAGGCATGTGAATTTAAACTGAATTTTTCACATAACACCTTCCACAACGTCTCCTAACACGGCCCCAATGCCCCCACACGTCCAAAAAACAACTGCTGCAACGTCCAAAAATAGCTTAGCTGATTTTAGTAATGTAAAAAACAGATACCATTTAAGTACCTATTAGTAGGAAAAAGCAAAAAAAAAAAAAAAAATTGTCAAGGACGAGACTCAAACCCTGGTTATTTTAGTCTTGTGACTCTCCAAAAACTTCAATTGCCATTAATCCACTTAAAGTTAGTTGACATTTAATTACACTTTTTTGTACATGTCATTTAAAAGATCACTAATATCAATATTGAATTTCCCATCTCCCAATACATAGGTCAGTAGAACCCCAGAGGAACAACGTTTTCATGCAGGCAAATCGTAAAAAACTATTTTTAATACATGTCAAATGTTTCGTTGAAAATTTTAAAAACCCTTAAAATTATTAAAAATCTTTCGTATCTTTTAAAATATGGCATTTTTTAGAGTTTCGAGAGGCCCTTTGACGGTTTGCAGATAGATAGATCTCAAAACGTTATATGAAATCGAAAAAAAAAATCGTCTAAAACGGACCACAGAGCGCAAAGTTATAACCATTTAAAGTTTTCGTCCAAAACCACACATTTTTCAATATCGAAACCATCTCCAAATGCCCGTCTGTTGTGTACATTGCGTAGATCTCGTTGAGAACCATTAAATCGACTACTTGTGCGTCCAAATCGGACAATCGAGTGCCAAGTTATGTCCTCTTGAACCGTCCGCGCAATACAACTTCATAGATTGCACATTCCACAACGTCTCCTAACACTGCCGCAACATCCATGCACGTCCAAAAAACAAGTGCCGCAATGTCTACATCCAGGTATGTGGTGAATTTTTCACATAACACATTCTACAACATGTCCTAATACTGCCGCAACGTCCCTGCACGTCCAAAAAATAACTGCAGCAACGTCTACATCCAAGCATGTGAATTTAAGTTGAATTTTTCACATTACAGCTTCCACAACGTCTCCTAACACTAGAACCACGTCAAAAACAACTACTACCACGTTCTGAAATGTCTACATCCATCCATGCATGTGAATTTAAGCTGAATTTTTTCACAAAGACAGTCCACCAAGTCTCATAACACTAGAACCACGTCAAAACCAACTAGCACCACGTTCTGAAATGTATACATCCATGGAAGTGAATTTAAGCTGATTTTTTCACAGAACATTGTCTACCACGTCTCGCTACGTCAGAAAAAACTAGCATCACGTCCAGACACGTCCAACTACGTCCGGCAACGTCTCGCAACGTCCAAAAATACAGAGCAGCAACATCTCGCAACGTCTTGTTACGTCCCGCTACGTCCAAAATACAAAGCAGCAACATCCTGTTATGTCCCGCAACGTCCCGCAATGTCTAGTTACGTCCCATAACGCATTCTACCAAGTCCAGCAGCGGGGAAGAATCAGAAGCAACCCATTTCACATGAAAGTGTCAATACCTCACAGAAACCATTTATATATCATAGTTTGGAGTAACAGAGCATTATTTGAATAAGAAAACATGAATATACCATCATTAATACATTACCCAACATCAAATCGTGAAAATAAAGTTCCGTAAATCCATCAAATACAGTTCATACTTTATGATATGGTGATTTTTTAAGAAGAATAAGTTATTTTTGAAGAAAAAGAAGAGATTTTTGAAGAAGAAGAAGAGATTTTTGAACAGGAAGAAGTGATTTTTCCGTTGTATTTGGTGTTGTTTTGTCAGAAAAAATAATCGTCGATCTCCGTTAAATCTGTATTTGGATGAAAATTTTGATTAAATGCGGTTTCGAATGGAGTACGACGAAGAAGAAGAAGTGATTTTTTGAAAAAGAAGAAACTGAGCTTTTGGAGAAGAAGAGAACGAGAGCGTGTATCTCAGCCTCTTATAGTGACGTGATGATGTATTATTAGCTACATGTAACTTTACACTATATAATTTGCGCGTTAGTATATATACTTGGCACAGAATTGAAGTGGATATGCGACCGTGTTTTCTCTTGCCTATGCTGGCAAGCCCTACACTCAATTTCTCAGAGAAGTGAGGGTGAGAGTGAAAATGAAGGCAAGCATTGTTGGTCAAAAGGTGATATTAGTGCCATACATGAAAGAACATGTTCCAAAGTACCACGAATGGATGCAAAACCCTGCTCTCCTAGAGGCCACTGCTTCTGAGCCTCTTACCCTTGATCAAGAATATGATATGCAACTCTCTTGGACCCAAGACCCATCGAGTAATTTATATTTATTGTCGATTTTTTGGAGGATATTGTTGATGGGATTTGTTAATCAGGAGGGATTTTTTTTTTTTTTAATTTCCTGGCCGCAGAGCAAACTTTTATAGTCTTAGATAAGGAATTGATTGTTGGAGAATTCTACCATGGAGATCCTCATACTGAAGGTAGGTTCACTATTGATTTATTTCATTAACTGCTGTTTTGGTTCGTTATTTATTCATATTTTTTGTTCCTATTGATCACTGAATTTAGCCGACTTGCGTGACCTCATGGGTAATTTATTTGATATTTTCTTTTTCCTTGAATGTAATGCCCTTTTTTCCCACTTCAGACTGATTTTGTCAGAAAATTCCTTTCCTGGTTCTTGACGGATATTAGACCGTACATATTGGTCGTCACCGCTTTTTTAGTTCACAAAAACGAAATCAAATATTCAGTTTGCAAACACAAGGGCGAAGTTAGTGGGATTAGTTCGATTGTTGCCACTTTTGTTTTTCGTAGTTTACTGCTTTTGTACAAAGTTTAGAGGGATTTTTCAACTCAAAAAAATGACAATACATTTGTTGGAGTTAGATTGTAGGGTTAAGAATCAGAAAATTGACATGTAGAGCTATGATATTGACTCTATAATGTGAACAAAGATCGCATGGAAGGAACAATTTTTTTGGTTACAGATATCTGCTAGTAATGTTGTGTTTTAACAAAAGATAAAAGAGCACCAATCTAAATCTGGCACTGGCCATTTTCTCGTTGGGAAGAGCATAGGATTTCTTGCCTTTCCTGAAAAGAGAGAGAATTTATCTATTGATAATCTTCATAACCCCATCTGGTATTGCTGTGTGGTGTTTATGGTGTCTTTTCTTGCTACTTCTTGCCACCTCATAGGGTAGGGTGATTGTATTGGCACTGAATGAAATATGGTATAAAAACTTAACTGTCATGTTTACACCATGTTCACTCTTCCATTCATTATAAACCCAAATGAAATTAATGCTAATGCTCTGAGGCCTGGAGCTTTTACTCTTGATATGATTAATCTTTTCTCAGCAATGGTTGGTGATGTTAATATATACCTGAATGACTTGGATGACGCTGAAGTGGCTGAAATTGAGATAATGATAGCTGAAACGAAAAGGTACTCCTAGCTGCTGCATTTTGAAAACTTTCATTGACTCAGATGTCATTCATTTCTTTTGCTTCCTCAATATGTCATATTTCCTCCAAATCTTTCTCTGATTGGGCTAAAGATGGTTTAAGTACTCATTTACTATGTGGAGCTCTTGGCCTGGCTCAAAGTCTGATATTCTCAATGCTTGTAAAACTTATAAGAATATAAGATTCATGCTTAATTGTCCAATATATAGTATTTAATGCTTGTCGACTGAAATTCCAAATCGAATAACTATCTTCCTCTGTGCCTGAGCTTTGATATGGAGTTATTGTTATAGCTCTGGTCTTGATCTCCTACCAACCATGGAATGAAACCCAATTCTTATGGAACTAAGATAGGTTTGTTGTGCTTTTAATGTTGAAGTCTTCTTTAGTGTAGGATACACTGTCAGAAGACACTTTATATATAGTTCACATTACGTTTCATTGCTTCAATGATTGAAATGCATATAGTGTATTTTATGCATTTACCCAACTCGTTGTTGATTCACAATGGATGCGGTATTAGGGAACTGTAATGTAATTAATAGTCGTCTAAGAATGTCTATCTCAATGTGAAAGATTACTGATATTTCTGTGTGTTTTTATCTCGATTCTTGGGATTGGGATGAACGTACCACTTCAATGAATGCCCACAGTGATACAATGGTATAGTGTGGGGAAATGGATCAAAACTTGGCCCTCCTCCCTCAGAAGATTATTACCATTACAATCTCTCTTTTTTTTTTTTTTTTTTCTTTCTCAAATAAAGTACGGACACCAGGCAATAATTTATGAATGATTGCAGTTCAGCAATATGATTGTATTATCAACTACAGAACATAATGTTGTCAAAATGGGGCGGAACCCTTGAAGAAAAATGGTAATGTTATCAACCAGGAGCTGCTATTGTTGTCAAGCAACCCTTTTTGTTTAGAAAAATGTTATTTTGGAGCAATACAGATAAATTGCCCTCATGGTCTACTGAACTTGACTTTCCAAATGACTTGATTAAAAACTGCAAGAATGTTGTCAAGAAAGCTGGTATGATCCATTTAAGAAAATGCAATCCCTGGTATATTGTGCTGACTAGATTTTAGTTCCTACACAAGGACTTATCACCACTGGAAAAAGAATTTTTGCTTGAGAGTTCATATTTCCCTTTTCCCTTGATTGGATTGCATTCAACCACATCCCAAATTCCACTAGAATGCTGTATCAGATCAATCTTTTAAAGATGCCTATCTAACTAAAAGGGAACAAAGAAGAACAAGTTGGTGTGAAACAAAATGGCCATTGCCAACCTTAGTGGATTGGTTCTTAACTTTTAGTTGTTGTTATAGTACGCGATGATATTAACTGCTTTAGTCAAACTAGGGGTTGTATTTTCTCAGTTTTAAAGGGTATTAGTCATTTACAGTTCCCAATAACTGCTGACTAAATGAAATGTGTGAAATGTCTATTTGTTCGCACACTGTAATGTTAGTTGACATTCATCCAAACCAAAAAGTTAAGAATACGTGACAGGATTGATGTAACAGAAAAAGAGCTTTAGTTCCTGTGGTGGATGAAAATGGTAAACCTTATGCCTATCTGGGTAGGCTCTGGATGTTCAGGCAGTTTGACATGCACAGTTTGACACTTTTATTTATTTAGAAACCCATCACTCTGTTATTTCTTTATACAGGTGATTATTGTGGAACTAGTGCTACAAAATAATACAAATTAGTGTTACTGGTACAATGGCCAATATTTGAACTCCTCTCCTTGAGGGGAATTCACATCTCTTCATCCAAAACCAATTTTGCACAATATAAAAAATATATCGTTTTCTCACGAGATGAAAATATAATTGACATTGACAGAGTTGGCCAAAGTATGAGGTTGTCTCTTGATGCTGCTGTACTCGAATGCAGCAGGTGTTGTACTAAAAATGCAGAACATTTACCTAACAACTTGGAATTGGTGGCGCATCAAATTAAATTAATATCCTCTTTTTTTGTCAGATCAATAAAATTTAAACATATATCAAAACAAGTTCGGGTTGCTATGGAAACAGCCTCTTTTATAATTATAAGGGTAAGGCTGCATAAACGTGTGCATCTATTGTCATAAACGTTTTCCTTTGCAGTAATCCAATTAAACCGTTATGATTTATAATGACTTGAGATGCATCAATCTAGGAACTTTTCAAGAGATATCATAGCTTGGCATTCTGCTTGCTGTTATCATAAAGTAAAGCGAAGTTAAGTGTGCATCGCCCATCTTTTCTGTTCTTTAACATTCTGAGTAGTTCTGTAGCCCAGTTCCTGTAATAAGGTTTGTGGCCCACTGTCAACTTCTTTGGGCGAGCACTACTCCTGTGGATTTTATTTCAAAATGCTTTTGGATGCAGATTTTGGGGACTCTATTTACATTTATGTTTTGAATATTCTTTTCCAAGCCTCCATGGAGGCTTCTTCGATCTCATAATTTGAAATCTTATACTTCTTAGATAGAAAGAAGCTTTTGTTCACCGCCTAACTGTGAATTTGTGATGAAAGTACTTACTGCATATAAGGATCCTCGAATTTTTGGTTCATTGAAAAAACCTTATGGCCTTTCATGTGGTTTGCTTCCTTATGGCCTCATTTAAGAAGACACATTTTATTTTTGTTTAACATATTGACTATCTATGCAATTGACAAAAAAGGAGATGCTACCTTGTTTGGCCCTATTGAATGATGGAAATTATGATCCTTAGGCACAGTAGCTAAAAAACTTTGAATCTCTTGTTAATATGTTACAATTTTCATTGCTTTGTCCATAAAATATCAATAGTGGATTGATTACATAGTTCCATACACTTGACATTTTGACTTTGCCATTAGTTGTGACTTATTCCTTATGAAGCTTCCATTTGTGAGGGATTTTTGTTTGAAATCTTGTTGCTGCTAATTATAACATGCGGGAGTTGTATGCACTGGGATACCCCTTAATGCCAATTCTTCTGAAGTTGTTTGCAAGTCTTAGTTGCCATATGCCGATATCTTGTTTCAGCAAAGTTGTTTCATTAAAGTTTCTGATGATCATACCTGAATCATTGAATAACAAGATTTTACTTATAGACATCAGTTTAAAATAGCAGTTGATGCTTTTTTCTGGAATTTCGATTTATTACCGAACCTTTTTATGTTTATGTTATTTTTAAAAATAGCAGCCGTGGCAAAGGACTAGGGAAAGAATCAGTTGTACTGATGATGCATTTTGCAGTTGAGAATTTTGGCATCAATGTGTTTCAGGCTAAAATTGGGGAATCAAATACTTCTTCGATCAGTTTGTTTCGAAAATTGGTCTGTTGTATCAGTCTCTCTCCTCTCTCTCTCTAGGACTGCTTAAATTTTGTTGGAAACATATCTGCAATATTGAAGGTTGACATGCCGTTATTTACTTTACAGGGATTTGACAAGTCTTCTTATAGTGAAATCTTCAAAGAGGTAACATTGAAGTTGCAAATGACCAGGTTCAAGTGTGAGGAGCTGCGTGGACTATGCAATACTACTATGATAAGCTACTCATAGTCTCCAGCATTTGTTTCCAAGACTTAGCTAGAGTCTTTGGTTCTTATATTTCAAGCTAGTTACAACAGCTTTAGATCGAATTCTTGATGTTAAATAGTAGAGATTGTTCTGGTCTGAGAGTGCCCGAATATTGAGAATAGAGACACAAGTTTTTATGCCTTTTATTGACATTTCAATAATACTACTGTGTAACTTCACAATTCTGATGCGATCCTAGGAGTCCAAATAAGGTAAATATATCTTCTCTGTAGCTCTTTTAGCAGCCAGTAAGAAAGATTAGTGATTGTGTTGAATTTTGGTTAATTCAAATGTCTTAGCCAAACCTTAGCTTATTTTAATCCTGTCTGAACAAGATTTGTTCAGAATTTGATAAATTGCAATTTGGCTCGATAGATTTTCCAGAATCTTGCCTTAATCAGGACCATTTATTGTAGTAATTTTCTGGGAAAGTCAACAACTGAAATTATTGTTGTTCAGTAACCTGTTTCCTCATCTTTCGTACCTCATTTTGGGATTTTTTCACATGAAGTCCTTCCTCAATGTAATCTGTTTTGGTTCTTGCAACTTGTTAAACCGAGTTATGAATTGGCTAGAATCTTGTTTTGATCATAACTCATCGAAGGGTGACTTGTAATGTAATCTTAGGTGGTTTATATTTCCTGACCCAAGTATAATTGTGTGAAAGTTCCTCTTTCAGGTTCATTTTTCACTTTTTTCGCTGTGCTCCTTATTTCCAGAATATCCCAGGAGCCCATATTGGTATTGGACATTAAATTGTGATTGTGCACATAATTTCTTGTATTTTATATGGGTTATATATATATATATATATATATACATGTATCTGTTATCCCATGTCATAAAATGATTGCTGCATACCAAAGTGTTCCTTGTTCTACAATATGTGGTTGGCTGGTGTGTGGCAATGGTTGCTTGTGAGTGAAATTGTAAATGGTTACCTGAGTATGCCTTGATTGATATTGCAATTGTTGGTTGTTATGGGGATCCCCAACCCTCTACGATAGTGCTGAACTCTCCAAGCCAGCAATAGGCTCGGCTGGATGAGTAGGGCGGTCGGGAGGTACTGTTTTAGCTAGCTACACTGACTGTTAAGGGTGAAGGTTGACGATAGTGCGAGACACCGCGCAAACTGGTACATTATGTGGTTAGTTCACTTCTTTGGGTCAAGGTAGCCCAGGGTGAATTCTAGCCACGCTAAATGAAAACAAATTGATTGATTGGAAGCTTAATTGTTGAGCTAATGTTCACTCATTGAAATGATTGCTTCTTTGTTATATATTTATTGAATGTGAAACTGGTTTTGGCATGGGATATCTTCGTGAATTGTTGTTTTCACACGAGTAAAATGCAATTTTGGTACATTATAAGTAGGCAACATACATTTTTAGGCAATTACAAAAAAATCGGTGTATTTTGGTCTATTACATTAGATATATAATTTTGGTCCAAAATTCCTTTTTCATTGTTTCTGTCAGGGTCAATTTTGTCTTAATATTATATATTTTTATTTTAACTTTCAAAATTATAAAATAATCTCACTATTTTATTGACTCCTCCTAAATGCCCCTAACGTTTAGGTAAATTTTATTACCCTCTCTTTCCTTTTATCGCCACCGCCCCATTCTCTTCGTTGCTTAGCCAGTCTGCCCTTTCTACCTTGCTCGTTGTCGCCCCACCGGCCTTCTCTCAACCGCCCTGCTGTTGCGGCCGCCCCACCCCCTCTGCCTTCCTCTTCGTCGCCCTGACCCCCTCTGCCCTCCTCTTCTCTACGACACCGACGACGGAGATGAGGGCTGGGATGGGGGGAGGGGGGAGGAGGGCGGAGGTGGGTGACAGGGCGACAATGAGGAGGGCAACGATGGCGACAAAGGGGAGAGAGAGGGAAGGGGAGGGGAGTGTAAAAGGATTTACCTAAAAATTAGGGGCATTTAGGAGGAGTTAGTAAAATAGTGGGATTATTTTATAATTTTAAAAGTTAAAATAAAAATATATAATGTTAAGATGAAATTGCCCCTGACGGGAATAATGAAAAAGGGGTTTTGGACCAAAATTATCTAAATATCTAATGTAATTGACCAAAATACACGAATTTTTTTCGTAATGGACTAAAAATGTATGTTGCTTATATATAGTGTACCAAAATTGCATTTTACTCTTTTAAAAATAAAAGAGAACCTCACGGGCATTAAATCACCGTTATTTTCAAATCTATTATTTTATTTTTGGTTGGAAGGCAGATGTGACTACTAGATTAGAATGGTGCAGCTGCCTCAAGGTATTAGCTAGGGTCGTGAAGGCTTTTGACGTAATTGACTGGGTGTTCTTAGCTATGTACCTTCTTGTTGTTAGTTTTGAATACAGAAAAGCTATGGCTTGTATCAAAAACTAATATCCACAGTTGACATATCATTTTGTTTCAGTATAAATTTGTTCCTTTATATCATAGAACTAGATAACGGGGTGTGGACCGACACAGTAGAAACCGTTATTGGTTAAAGTATTGATGTATAAAAAGTATGCTCGTAACCGAGATAGTCTGAACATACTATCAGTATAGGTTATTGTGTGGTTTGGAAATTAGTTTATCTAAACTCGTTTAAATCACACGGATATGCCCGGGCATATTGAGCACGACCAGTTTGGATAGAATTGACTTATACTGATCGGCGTAGTCAATTCGGTCCTAGTATTCCGTCTCTCAATCCCGAGATTGGGATGGGCGTGAGGGTTGGATATCGTATGCTTTGATTTGCCAAAGAGTGCGGTCGATTGAGGCCTATACCTCGGTAGGTTGGGTATGCGGTGTTTAACTTCTTACGTGCCGTTGCTAGTCGGAGGAATCCACATACCGGTTCGCCGGGTTGATGGTGCTCCCGAGATGAGCTCGTAAGGTTATTATACTAAACCCGGCCGGTGAACTCTATGTTCGGTATAATAAAAGGACGAGTGGTACTAATATCGGAAACCAAGAAGTCGGTGAATTAATTTGTCAGTAAATTGATAAACCGACGAGCGCTAGATCATTAATGTGGGGAGATAGAATAAAATATAATGGCGCGATGTAAAGTCGTTTTCGAGCGGTAGTTCCATAATTTGTCCGTTAGTGGTACGACCGATTATGCATTTGACTAATCGACAAAGGTAAATTAATTAATCCAAAAGGTTTAATTAATATTTAATCGACAAAGTGAATTTAGAAATTAATTCTATTTGAATTAATTAATTCTAAGGGTTCGATTAAATTAAATTAACAAAGTGGGTTAAATAAATTAATTTAAATGGGTCGATTGGAGTTGATTAGTCGGGAAGACTTAGCGGTCAACGAAAGTCAAATTTTAAGGCCTAACTCGAGAGCCCATTAGGTCTCCTTAGAAGCTCCTTATAAATACAACTTGTTAGGCAAGAAAGAAATTAGAAAACTTGATAGCCAAGAAAAGGGGCTAGTAAGAGAAAGTCTATTCTAGAGAGAGAACTTTGTCTTCCTCGTCAAGTTTTCTCTCGAAGTCGAATAGGAAGCTTTCTTCTTCGAAATAGATACTCAGCCCGTTGATTTAGAGAGCAGCCCATCGGAATTTATTTAGTCTTCTCGCTGCTCCGCTGCGAAAGAAGTCACGCTGCCGCTGAGGAAAATTGCGCGAGTGCAGTTGTTATTTCCGGCGACTTCTTGTCCCTTCCGGTGTGCTGATCCTGCCATCATTGTGTTGATCTCTTGCTGGACTAGGTGATCCATGATTATGGTGGTACAGATCGTGACTGGAAGAGGGTTTTTTGTCGGACGGTGTTGAGTTTTTTGTCCAGCGGCTGGCGGTTTCTTCTTGCGCAAGAATCCGGGTAAAGGATATAGCAGTCCTTGAGTTTTTTGAAGTTGGTTTTCTTGGGATTTCTTAATTTCGCCGTGGGTAACTCCGTAGATAATATCCCACACTATTTCCGAGTTTGTATCGGAGTAATTCTTCGGATTTCTATTGGAATCGCAATGAAAGATTGGATTTTTCTTTAAGCAAGGGACTTCGCTACAAAAGGTAAAATCTTTAATATTCCGCTTTAATTAAAGATTTAATTTTTTGTGTCACGATTAATAAATTAAATAAGTATAAGCCTAGATCCGTTCATGGGTAAACTAATTTGAGCCTGAGTTTGGTCGAAAGCTTCCGATTCTGGAATGCATTGCACGAAAGTGAGGTTTTCGATTTAGCCCGGGCTTGTTCAGTTTTCCTTCAAATTGGTATCAGAGCGTTGGTTTCGGTCTTATACTTATTTGATTTATTACACGGCTTTATTTTGGCATTATTATTTTTGTCAAAATGCTTAAACAGGTGGTTATTGGTTTCCCGGCTATTATGGTAGAAATTTAATTTTCATTCATAAACCCCGGGACATGTCCGGGCTTGTATTATTTTGAATGGAAATTTCTGTAATAGTAATAACCACGAGCTGGAAGCCGTGTAGGATTAGAAAAATCTTGTAGTAAGATTTGATCTAATCATGTCGTCTTTAAATTCCTAGAAAACGCTTTTGTATATAGGAATTTATGTACTATGACGAAGACGTTATTTTGGGTAACTTATATTCTCGGGTTTTGATTTATCGTAATTTTGGGTGATTCCTAATTACGTAGAAAACAGAGAAAACCCGGGCGAATCGAGAGGAATCCAAATAACGAGTGGGAGCGACATGACGGGACGTGTCACCGAGGCATCAAGGAATAAACGATAGAGAAGGCCATAATAGTCGGGAAATTTTATTTAATTTTAATTTCCCGTATTTATGACTTTTCGTTGATTGTGTGTTTTTCGTTTTATTTTGCATGAACGAAAACCAAACCAAAGTTTTTAAAAAGTAATGTGCAATTAACTAAGGTAGATTATTCGCATATTTAAACTCCAACGATTTTATGGGTGCGAATATCCATAGTTAAGATATTGCATGTTAAAACGTAAAAATCCTCAAGTTTAAAAATCTAAGTGGGAGCGGGTTGGTTAATATCCCCATGGCCTCCATTACGGGTTCATTGGTGATGTGGTTAAACTTGCGTGTTGGCTTAGACCTTCCTCCCTATCGGATGAGTTTTCAACCACGGATATCACCGGAATGAATTTCTAAAGGGATGACTATAGTGAGTTTAATTGGAGAAAGTTGCGACACCCTCGCCATCTGAGGCACATTAGTATCCTAAGTAACAAACTTAGAAGTCACGTAAGGGCATACACTTAGTGTACCATTTTTAGTATCCCTCCCATCGAGGTTACGCTATTTTCGGGAACGGCTAAAATTATCGACTATTAATTTCATTGATCATAAGATCGTTGGTCAGATAATGAAATTAATGAACTTCGGTTCTTCTCGAACGAATGTGGGTTAGCGTAGACGTTCACCTATCGTGACATGCGTTAATCTCGGTGTGAGAGATGTCGGTAGAAGATTATATTTGTTTTTGAGGATTTTCAATATTTTCGAAAAAGTATACTGAAACTTGAATTGTTTATTTTCAGTTGATATGTCGTTCAACCCACTAGCTGTCATTCTGAACCAAAACAAACTCACCGGTCCAAACTATATTGACTGGAAACGTAACCTGGACATTGTCCTTACCACTGAGGGTTACAAGTACGTGCTTACTGAGGAGTGTCCCCCTAAGCCCAGCGATGATGCCACCCCTGAGCGGCGAGAGCCATATACGAGGTGGCAGAAGGCTGATGAGATGACCAGGTGCTACATCTTGGCTTCTATGTCGAGTGTATTGCAGCACCAGCATCAGCAGATGACCTCAGCCTACGATATGATGCTCAACCTCAGGGAGATGTTTGGACATCAGGGCAGAGCAGCCAAGCAGTCAGCTATGAGGAAACTCATGAATGCTAAGATGGCTGAGGGCACTTCAGTGAGAGATCACGTACTGGACATGATTGGTTGCATCAATGAGATTGAGGTATTGAGAGGTGAGACTGATCGGGAAACCCAGGTCGATATCATCCTTCAGAGCTTGCCTCCCAGTTTTGAGCAGTTTAGATTGAACTATAATATGGGGAATATCTCATATTCACTTTCTGAGCTCATGACTGCATTGGTGTCTGCTAAGAGCCTATTTGCTGAGAAGAAGCAAGCCTTGGCTACTGTTGGTCCCTCAGGTTCCTCTGTTGGGCCCAAAGCCAGGAAGCAAAAGAGGAAGAGAGGCCAGAAAGCAGGAACTAATCATGGACCCAAGGCGGGCATTGCCAAGAAGCAGAAGCCGAAAGGCAAAAGCTTTAGATGTGGCAAAGCGGGACATTGGAAGAAGGATTGCCCAAAGCCTCGAGGTACGTGTAAATTTTCCCTAGTCACTGAGACGTGTTTAGCGGCGATTCCCACAGATACTTGGTGTGTGGATTTAGGAGCCACTGATCATGTTTGTAATTCTTTGCAGGGGTTCCAAGTGACCCGGCTGCTTAGAGAGGGAGAGTTGTAGGTCTACCTTGGGGATACTACCAGAGTTTCTGTTGCTGCAGTGGGAGTTTTTTGTCTTTATTTTTCAGACTCTACTTTATTATTGAGAGATTGTCTTTATGTACCCAGTTTTCGCAAGAACTTACTTTCAGTTTCTAAACTTGTTTTGGATGGTTATAAGTGTGTTTTTTCTGATAGATCTATATTTATTAGAAAAGGCCAGAAACTTATATGTTCGTGTACATTGGTTGACAATTTGTTTTTAATTAAGACATACTCCCCAGTAATGCAAAACACAGAAACTAGTAGCTCATCAACGAATCATAATAAGAGAAAAGAGTCTTCCCCTTTGAATCAGACATATCTTTAGCACCTGAGACTAGGTCATATCAACCTTAGTAGGATTCAAAGGTTGGTCAAGAGTGGGTCTTTGGACTTACTAGATATTGACAGCTATTCGACCTGTGAGTCCTGCTTGGAGGGTAAAATGACCAAGAGGCCTTTCAAGGCAAAGGGGTATAGGGCCAAGGAGGTTTTAGAGCTGATTCATTCTGACGTGTGTGGGCCTCTGTCAGTTCAAGCTAAAGGTGGTTATGAGTATTTCGTGACTTTCAAGGATGATTACTCTAGATATGGATACATATACCTGATACGCCACAAGTCTGAATGCTTTGGAAAGTTCAGAGAATTCAAAGCTGAGGTGGAGAACCATCTGGGTAAGAATATCAAGTCACTGCGGTCTGATCGCGGTGGCGAATATCTCTCTAGTGAATTTAGATCCTATTTGTCAGAGGAGGGTATTCAGACCAAGTTGTCTGCACCTGGCACACCCCAGCAGAATGGTGTAGCAGAGAGGAGGAACAGGACTCTTATGGAGATGGTTAGATCGATGATGAGTTACAGTGAGTTGCCTATCTCGTTTTGGGGTTATGCCTTGGAGACAACATATTTTATCCTCAACCTTGTGCCATCTAAGTCTGTGCCTTCGACCCCATCAGAGTTGTGGAATGGGCGAAAGCCTAGTCTGAGACTTCTCAGAATATGGGGTTGTCCAGCACATGTGCTCGAGACAGATGCAGGCAAGTTAGAGGCGAGATCCAAGGCTATGCTATTTATAGGCTACCGCAAAGGAACGAGAGGCGGTTTATTTTATAGTCCCCAGGATCAGAAGGTGGTGATCAACACCAATGCCAGATTTCTTGAGGAGGACTATATTTTAGATCACAAGTCAAGCAGCAAGGTAGTATTGGAAGAGCTTAGAAGTCAGTCCATTATTCCAGATACACAAGTACAGGAAGACACACCATAAGCGACTGCATACACTATCACAGATGATGCTCTTGCACAGGCTACGCCTCGTCGTAGTGGGAGGGTTGTGAGACAGCCCGAGAGGTACATGGGTTTGGGTGAGTCTTCTGACTTTATCCCTGGTGCTCATGAACCGGACCCAGTTAACTACAATGAGGCTCTCCAGGATAAAGATGCAGATTCTTGGTAGAGAGCGATGATTGCTGAGATGGGTTCTATGGACTCAAATCAAGTCTGGGAGCTGGTAGACCTTCCTGATGGGTTTAGGCCTATTGGGTGCAAATGGGTTTACAAGCGAAAGAGAGGATCTGACGGGAGGGTTGAGACCTTCAAGGCTAGGCTTGTGGCGAAGGGGTATACTCAGAAAGAAGGGATCGATTATGAGGAGACCTTTTCCCCGGTAGCTATGCTTAAGTCAATTCGGATTCTCTTGGCCATAGCTGCTCATATGGATTATGAGATTTGGCAGATGGACGTCAAGACAGCTTTCCTTAATGGAAGTCTTGAGGAGACCATCTTTATGCAGCAACCAGAGGGCTTCATTGTTAAGGGCCAAAAACACAAGGTATGCAGGCTTAGGAGGTCCATTTATGGACTTAAGCAAGCATCCAGATCTTGGAACATCCGTTTTGATGAGGTTATCCAGTCCCATGGATTCACTCAGTCTTCGGATGAGCAATGTGTTTATCGCAGGCGTGATGGTGATATGGTGGTGTTCCTCGTACTTTACGTAGATGACATCCTTCTTATTGGCAACAGTAAGAAGGTGTTGTCAGACGTAAAGGCATGGTTGTCCAGGCAATTCGATATGAAGGATTTGGGAGAGGCTGGACATATCCTTGGGATTAAGATTATTCGAGATCGTAGGAGACGTTCTCTGACTCTCTCTCAGGCATCCTACATAGACATGATTCTGGCCCGTTTTAACATGCAGAACTCCAAGAAGGGTTCACTACCTTTCAGGCATGGAGTGCATTTGTCTAAGGAGTAGTGTCCTAAGACTTATGAGGGGATAGATGCCATGAAGGCGGTACCCTATGCTTCTGCAGTGGGTAGCCTCATGTATGCTATGTTGTGCACGAGGCCTGATATTTGCTTTGCCGTTGGCATGGTTAGCAGATATCAGAGTAATCCTGGGAAGGCTCACTGGGAGGCAGTAAAATGCATTCTCAAGTACTTGCGTAGGACGAGAGATTATGTCCTAGTTTATAGAGCGCAGGAGCTTGTACCATTGGGTTACACAGATTCGGACTTTCAATGTGATTTGGACAAGAGTAAGTCTACCTCTGGGTTTGTGTTTACTCTAGGAGGTGGAGCCATAGTATGAAAGAGTGTCAAGCAGAAATACGTGGCGGACTCTACCATGGAGGTCGAGTACGTTGCCGCTTCAGAGGCAGCGAAAGAGGCTGTGTGACTCAGGAGCTTCCTGATGGACTTAGATGTGGTTCCTGAGTTGCCTAGGTCTATCACAGTTTATTGCGATAACAATGGTGCAGTTGCTAACTCGAGGGAACCACGAGCCCATAAGGCGAGTAAACACATAGAGCGCAAGTACCACCTGATACAAGAGATCGTAAAGAGGGGAGATGTGATCGTAGCCAAGATAGCTTCAGATGACAACCTTGCAGATCCTTTCACCAAGCCATTGACCCCAAAGGTTTTTGAGAGACATGTGGAGGGCATGGGAGTCAGATTCTTGAGAGAGCCATGTGAGTGAGCTTAAAGGTGTTCTGGAGATTTCATTATGACAGCAGTGTAATAGCGGGTTGGACAGTTTTGTACTTCTTAGCATAACTTTGAGTATTAGGGGGAGATTGTTAGTTTTGAATACAGAAAAGCTATGGCTTGTATCAAAACCTAATATCCACAGTTGACATATCATTTTGTTTCAGTATAAATTTGTTCCTTTATATCATAGAACTAGATAACGGGGTGTGGACAGACACAGTAGAAACCGTTATTGGTTAAAGTATTGATATATAAAAAGTATGCTCGTAACCGAGATAGTCTGAACATACTATCGGTATAGGTTATTGTGTGGTTTGGAAATTAGTTTATCTAAACTAGTTTAAATCACACGGATATGCCCGGGGCATATTGAGCTCGACCAGTTTGGATAGAACTGACTTATACTGATCGGCATAGTCAATTCAGTCCTAGTATTCCATCTCTCAATCCTGAGATTGGGACGCGCGTGAGGGTTGGATATCTTATGCTTTGATTTGCCAAAGAGTGCGGTCGATTGAGGCCTATAGCTCGGTAGGTTGGGTATGCGGTGTTTAGCTTCTTACGTGCCGTTGCTAGTCGGAGGAATCCACGTACCGGTTCGCCGGGTTGATGGTGCTCCCGAGATGAGCTCGTAAGGTTATTATACTAAACCCGGCTGGTGAACTTTATGTTCGGTATAATAAAAGGACAAGTGGTACTAATCTCGGAAACTAAGAAGTCGGTGAATTAATTTGTTAGTAAATTGATAAACCGACGAGCGCTAGATCTTTAATGTGGGGAGATAGAATAAAATATAATGGCGCGATGTAAAGTTGTTTTTGAGCGATAGTTCCATAATTGGTCCGTTAGTGGTACGACCGATTATGCATTTGACTAATCGACAAAGGTAAATTAATTAATCCAAAAGGTTTAATTAATATTTAATCGAAAAAGTGAATTTAGAAATTAATTCTATTTGAATTAATTAATTCTAAGGGTTCGATTAAATTAAATTAACAAAGTGGGTTAAATAAATTAATTTAAATGGGTCGATTGGAGTTGATTAGTCAGGAAGACTTAGTGGTCAACGAAAGTCAAATTTTAAGGCCTAACTCGAGAGCCCATTAGGTCTCCTTAGAAGCTCCTTATAAATACAACTTGTTAGGCAAGAAAGAAATTATAAAACTTGATAGCCAAGAAAAGGGGCTAGTAAGAGAAAGTCTATTCTAGAGAGAGAACTTTGTCTTCCTCGTCAAGTTTTCTCTCGAAGTCGAATAGGAAGCTTTCTTCTTCGAAATAGATACTCAGCCCGTTGATTTAGAGAGCAGCCCATCGGAATTTATTCAGTCTTCTCGCTGCTCCGCTGCTGAAGAAGTCGCGCTGCCGCTGAGAAAAACTGTGCGAGTGCAGTTTGTTATTTCAGGCGACTTCTTGTCCCTTCTGGTGTGCTTATCCTGCCATCATTGTGTTGATCTCTTGCTGGACTAGGTGATCCATGATGATGGTGGTACAGATCGTGACTGGAAGAGGGTTTTTGGTCGGATGGTGTTGAGTTTTTTGTCCAGCGGCTGGCGGTTTCTTCTTACTCAAGAATCCGGGTAAAGGATATAGCAGTCCTTGAGTTTTTCGAAGTGGGTTTTCTTGGGATTTCTTAATTTCGCCGTGGGCAACTCCGTAGATAATAGCCCACACTATTTCAGAGTTTGTATCGGAGTAATTCTTCGGATTTCTATTGGAATCGCAATCAAAGATTGGATTTTTCTTTAAGCAAGGGACTTCGCTACAAAAGGTAAAATCTTTAATATTCTGCTTTAATTAAAGATTTAATTTTTTGTGTCCCGATTAATAAATTGAATAAGTATAAGCCTAGATCCATTCATGGGTAAACTAATTTGAGCCTGAGCTTGGTCGAAAGCTTCCGATTCTGGAATGCATTGCACGAAAGTGAGGTTTTCGATTTAGCCTGGGCTTGTTCAGTTTTCCTTCATTTGTATGAAATAGTTGATATTCAAACAATGGAGGTTTTTTATAATTACCTATAGCGGTTTAAATAATGAATATCTTGTATTTAGATTGTAGGACAGATTAAACTTTAGGTGCAGATGTGTTATTTAAGGTCCATACATTTTAAATTTGTAATTTTAATCCGTAAATCTTTAGTCTTACTTTCCAAAATCACACCCTATTGAATCAGACCTGGTATGAACTGGGAAAACATCTGACCGGGCTCGCGTATTGGATAGGGAATCCGGTTGTGGCGTTATAGAATACATGTCAAAATCGGTAAGCAAAGATCCTCATCAGCTTGTTTTTGAGAGGAAAAACCCAACACATAAATGTAATAGAATTTATCGACTACAGACACCTGTCATAGGAGTGGAGATAACCAAGCAGCAACTGCCACAGGTGGTGGATTCAGAGTTTCCTCAGGCATTAGGAGAAGAAAGACGTAAGAAGCTAAAGAATTGTGATTGATAAATTACTCTTAAGAATCATTATCACAAAATATATCACCTAAATAAAACTATGAACATGATCATCATTATCACTCCAATGCGTCCTTATCACTTCATATGTTCACTGATACTGTGTTTGGTCTGTTGGAGCTGGCTGTGTTGTTTAACATTCCCCCACAAACTGAGCTGGGGGTGGAGGCAAAGTTTGTTGTAGAAGAAGGGAAGACGAACCTTGCAGACCCGTTTTGTGAAAACGTCAGCAACTTGTTGAGTATATGGGACATATTGAAAGATTATCAGCCCGGGCTCAGTCAAAAATTTACTTTCGTGCATTGCATTCCAGAATCGAAACTCTTGACCAGGCCTAAGCACTAGCGCAATTACTATTCCAATCCTTGCTTGAAACATCATTGCACAGGATCTTAGCTTCTACTTATTCGATCTGTCATGCAACAAATTAATTTTAAATTAAAGCAGAAATTTAAGAATTACCTCTTGAAGTGTGTACTTAGGTGATCGCTTATATGACTCCTAGGAAGATCCGTATATTGTGTGGGCAATGAACCAACGAACAAATTGAATCAACAATAACACACAAAAAAACACTCGCCAGAAAACCCGCGAACCCGTTGTCACCCAGCGTGTATTTCCACGAGTTGCCGCCAACTCCAAGCGCTGCCACCTATAAGTGTCACCGACCGCCGCTGTTGTCTCGAAAAATGAGGCGCTGCTCGGAGAAAGAAAAAGTTTGATTTCTCTCTCTAGTTTTCTTGTCTTGAAAACTTATGAATTGTGTATGTGTATTGCCAATGTCTTGTCTATTTATAGAGTTATAAGAGAGAGCCCAAATTGGTTTAGGATTGGCCTTCCTATTGGGTTTAGGTTTCTTAATTAGTTTCCAGATCCAATTAGTAACCAAATCTAATTAGATTCAAATCCAAATAGATTTCCTAATCTCTTGAATTTCCTAATTCTAATTGAACTTTAAGACTTAATTAATTAATTAAATAATTTCACTTTGTTAATTTACTAATTAACCCTTAGGAATACTTAATTAAATAATTAATTATACTTTATCAATAAACCAAATACATAATTAATCGTACTACTAACAGATTAATTATGGAACTACCATCCTACACCAGAATTGCTTCGGAAATAACTAAATTAATTATTCTTTAATCTCCACACATCAAAGATGTAGTGCTCGTTAATTTATCAATTTACTGATAAATTAATTAATTACTTACTATAATACGAGACTAATACCACTCGACCTTTTTATTATACCGGACATAAGTCCACCGGCCAAGTTTAGTATAATAAAGATAACAAGCTCATCTTGAGAGCACCATCACCTCGGACGCACCAGTACATGGTTTCCTTTCGACAAGTAACCGCACACTAAGCAACAAACACGTGCACCCAATCTACCGAGACTATTGGCCTCAAGTGACCTCACTTTTTGGCAGATTTTAGTACACTATGTCTAATCCTCATGCCTGCTCAAGTATAGGGATTTAGAGATAAAATACTAGGATTGAATAGTCTATTAAATTAGTATAAGATAATTCAATCCAAAATAGTCATGCTCAATATGCCCGGGCATATCTATATGATTCAATTAGTTTAGACAAACTAATTTCTAAATCACATAATAACTTAAACTGACAGCATGTCCAAAACAGTCTCAGTTACGAGCCTCATTTATATATTATGTCTTTTAACCAACGATGAGATCTATCGTGTCACACCAGACACCTCATCATCTAATCACATAACATAAATGGACAACATATGTAAAACATAAAAACAATTTAACTAAAAAATTTAATCGATATATAAACTTGGAAATAATTTTAATACAAGCAAAGCTTTAGTATTCAAAACCAACACATATTTTGTGACAAGTAAACCGTGAGCAACCCTTTCACAAACAAAATGATAGTCGATTGACGTGTCCTTGTCATTTTATAAGGTTAGGTGAACACTTCAAAATAAATTTATAAATAATTAACAAAACAAAAATACTAAAACTATAGTACTTAATGTTTCGTTCCCATGAAATTTGTGGTCTTGAATGAAGTGGTTGTTGGGTTCGAGTCCTCACTACAATTTCTAGTAGTTTAGTAGTCTAAGAATCTAACAAAACAAAGGATAGGATAGTGATTCGGTAAAAATCATGCAAGGAACAAAATAAAGCAAATAAAATATAATATGGGTAAAGGCGAAAAATCACATCACAACCAAGATCCAAGGAGCTATTGTCATGGAATATCATACAAGTTGGCTAAGCATAATCTCCATTACTCCCCCTATTACACATATATGGACTAAAATAACCAATAATAGAATAGGGTCATCAATCCTACCTATTACCAATCCTCTAAATCACCACAAACTAAGAAGTGTAAGTACAAACTCATGTGCTACATGCAAATGAGGTCATAAAACTTGCAAAACAAGAAAACCCACAAAGCATGCTGACGTGACTCCAAAATATACCTTTTTATTACTTAAAATCATGCATGTTTAGCTTACTTTTAGCTGGTTTTCAATGAATATGACATCTTTTATGAGCTTTCAATGCCCTTATAGTTGGATTTGCATGGTTTTGTAGTAAGGAGGCACTTTTGCATTAAGTGATAAAGATTCAGAGTCCGGCGTCCATTGGACGCTGGGGCCTGATCGCCACCAACACTGGCGTCCACACTGTTAGTTTTGAATACAGAAAAGCTATGGCTTGTATCAAAAACTAATATCCACAGTTGACATATCATTTTGTTTCGGTATAAATTTGTTCATTTATATCATAGAACTAGATAACGGGGTGTGGATAGACACAGTAGATACCGTTATTGGTTAAAGTATTGATATATAAAAAGTATGCTCGTAACCGAGATAGTCTGAACATACTATCGGTATAGGTTATTGTGTGGTTTGTGAAGGAAAACTGAACAAGCCCGGGCTAAATCGAAAACCTCACTTTCGTGCTATGCATTCCAGAATCGGAAGCTTTCGACCAAGCTCAGGCTCAAATTAGTTTACCCATGAACGGATCTAGGCTTATACTTATTTAATTTATTAATCGGGACACAAAAAATTGAATCTTTAATTAAAGCGGAACTTAAAGATTATACCTTTTGTAGCGAAGTCCCTCGATTAAAGAATACCAAATATTCAGCGGCGATTTCCAGAAGAAATCCAAAGAATTCTCCAATACGACTCCGAGATAGTGTGGGCTATCGTCTACGGAGTTACCCACGGCAAATCAATGGAAAAACAAGAAACTTGCTTTGCAAGAAACTCAAAACTGCCCACTAATTAACCCCAATTGCTGCCGCTAATAACAACCAAACTGTCGCCTAAAGAAAACCAATTCAGCCCCTTTGATCGGACTCCAAAACCCGCTACGATCTGCACCACCACTGCTGCGGATCACCGAGATGAACAAGAGATCAACACAGCAGCAGCAGGATCAGCACCCGGGTCAGGAAACCAATCGCAAGAACTGGGCGGCGAAAACTGATCCGCCGCAGTCCTGAAACTGGGCGAATAAGATCAGCCCTCAGCACTGATTTCTGGGCGAACAAAAACAGCCCTCAGCACTGATTTCTGGGCGAACAAGATCAGCCCTTCAGCGCAGATTTCTGGGCGAACAAAATCAGCCCTTCAGTGCAGATTTCTGGGCGAACAAAATCATCCCATCATTGCTGAATACTGGGCGAATAAAATCAGCCCATCATTGCTGAATACTGGGCGATCTGGGCGGACTAGGCGGACAATGAAAACTACTGCACCGGAACTGGATTGATGATGAACCCACTGTGCCGGAACTGGGTTGATGATGAACCCGCTGCAGAAGGGAAAAAAAAACAGCAGCGGATGAAGAACCCAGCAGCAGATCAACCTGGGTTGTTGAAGAAAACCCCAGAACGCTCGATCTGGGTTGTTGAAGAAAACCCCGCAGCGTTCAACCTGGGTTGCCAAAAAAAAAAACAGAACACTCGATCTGGGTTGTTGAAGAAAAACCCAGAATGCTCGATCTGGGTTGTCCAAGAAAAAACCCCGGAACATTCAATAATAATAACTAAGCCGCAGCAAAAATACTGGGGTTTTATGGGCTTGAGTTTTCTGCGAAGAAGAAAGTTTTCTTAGCTGACTTCGAGAAGAAGTTTCGACGAGGAAGACGAACTTCTCACTCTAAGCTAAAACTTTCTCTCACTACCTCTTACTTGGGTGTCAAGTTTCTTAATCGATTTCTTGCCCAATAAGTTGTATTTATAGGAGCTTCTAAGGAGACCTAATGGGCTCTCGAGTTAGGCCTTAAAATTTGACTTTCGTTGACCGCTTAGTCTTCCCGACTAATCAACTCCAATCGACCCTTTTTAAATTAATTTATTTAATCCACTTTGTAAATTTAATTTAATCGAACCCTTAGAATTAATTAATTCAAGATCGAATTAATTTCTAAATTCACTTTGTCGATTAAATATTAATTAAACCCTTCGGATTAATTAATTTACCTTGTCGATTAGTCAAACGCATAATCGGTCGTACCACTAACGGACCAATTATGGAACTACCGCTCGAAAACGACTTTACATCGCGCCATTATTATTTCTTCTATCTCCCCACATTAAAGATCTAGCGCTCGTCGGTTTATCAATTTACTGACAAATTAATTCACCGACTTCTTGGTTTCCGAGATTAGTACCACTCGACCTTTTATTATACCGAACATAAAGTTCACTGGCCAGGTTTAGTATAATAACCTTACGAGCTCATCTCGGGAGCACCATCAACCCGGCGAACCGGTACGTGGATTCCTCCGACTAGCAACGGCACGCAAGAAGCTAAACACCGCATACCCAACTTACCGAGGTATTGGCCTCAATTGACCTCACTCTTTGGCAAATCAAAGCACACGACACCCAACCCTCACGCCCGTCCCAATCTCGGGATTGAGAGACAGAATACTAGGACCGAATTGACTACGCCGATCAGTACAAGTCAATTCTATCCAAACTGGTCGTGCTCAATATGCCCCGGGCATATCTGTGTGATTTAAACTAGTCTAGATAAACCAATTTCCAAACCACACAATAACCTATACCGATAGTATGTTCAGACTATCTCGGTTACGAGCATACTTTTTATATATCAATACTTTAACCAATAACGGTATCTACTGTGTTTGTCGACACCCCGTTATCTAGTTCTATGATATAAAGGAACAGATTTATACTGAAACAAAATGATATGTCATCTGTGGATATTAGTTTTTGATACAAGCCATAGCTTTTCTGTATTCAAAACTAACAATCTCCCACTAATACTCAAAGCTATGCTAAGAAGTACAAAAACTGTCCAACCCGCTATTACACTGCTGTCATAATGAAATCTCCAAAACACCTTTAAGCTCACTAACATGGCTCCCTCAAGAATCTGACTCCCATGCCCTCCACATGTCTCTCAAAGACCTTTAGGGTCAATGGCTTTGTGAAAGGATCTGCATGGTTGTCATCTGATACTATCTTGGCCACGGTCACGTCTCCCCTCTTTACGATCTCTCGTATCAGGTGGTACTTGCGCTCTATGTGTTTACTCGCCTTATGAGCTCGTGGTTCCCTCGAGTTAGCAACTGCACTATTGTTATCACAATAAACTGTGATAGACCTAGGCAACTCAGGAACCACATCTGAGTCCATCCGGAAGTTCCTGAGCCACACAGCCTCTTTCGCTGCCTCTGAAGCGGCAACGTACTCGGCCTCCATGGTAGAGTCCGCCGAGCATTTCTGCTTGACACTCTTCCATATTGTGGCTCCACCTCCTAGAGTAAACACAAACCCAGAGGTAGACTTACTCTTGTCCAAATCACCTTGAAAGTCCAAATCTGTGTAACCCAATGGTACAAGCTCCTGCGTTCTATAAACTAGGACACAATCTTTCGTCCTGCGCAAGTACTTGAGAATGCATTTTACTGCCTCCCAGTGAGCCTTCCCAGGGTTACTCTGATATCTGCTAACCATGCCAACGGCAAAGCAAATATCAGGCCTCGTGCACAACATAGCATACATGAGGCTACCCATTGCAGAAGCATAGGGTACCGCCTTCATGGCATCTATCTCCTCAGCAGTCTTAGGACACTGCTCCTTAGACAAATGCACCCCATGTCTGAAAGGTAGTGAACCCTTCTTGGAGTTCTGCATGTTAAAACGGGCCAGAATCGTATCTATGTAGGATGCCTGAGGGAGAGTCAGAGAACGTCTCCTACAATCTCGAATAATCTTGATCCCAAGGATATGTCCAGCCTCTCCCAAATCCTTCATATCGAATTGCCTGGACAGCCATGCCTTTACGTCTGACAACACCTTCTTACTGTTGCCAATAAGAAGAATGTCATCTACGTAAAGTACGAGGAACACCACTATATCACCATCACGCCTACTATAAACACACTGCTCATCCGGACACTGAGTGAATCCATAGGACTGGATAACCTCGTCAAAACGGATGTTCCAAGATCTGGATGCTTGCATCTCTATCCTGAATAACCTCATTGTAGTTAACTGGGTCTAGTTCACGAGCACCAGGGATAAAGTCCGAAGACTCACCCAAACCCATGTACCTCTCGGGCTGTCTCACAACCCTCCCACTACGACGAGGCGCAGCCTGTGTAAGAGCATCATCTGTGATAGTGTGTGCAGTCTCTTGTGGTGTATCTTCCTGTACGTGTGCATCTGGAATAATGGACTGACTTCTAAGCTCTTCCAATACTACCTTGTTGCTTGACTTGTGATCTAAAATATAGTCCTCCTCAAGAAATCTGGCATTGGTGCTGACCACCACCTTCTGATCTTGAGGACTATAAAATAAACCACCTCTCGTTCCTTTGGGGTAGCCTACAAACAGCATAACCTTAGATCTCGCCTCTAACTTGCCTGCATCTGCCTCGAGCACATGTGCTGGACAACCCCAAATCCTGAGATGTCTCAGACTAGGCTTGCGCCCACTCCACAACTCTACTGGGGTCGTAGGCACAGACTTAGATGGCACAAGGTTGAGGATAAAACACGCTGTATCCAAGGCATAACCCCAAAACGAGATAGGCAACTCACTAGTTTCTGTGTTTTGCATTACTGGGGAGTATATCTTGAAAACCAATTGTCATGTAGAGTCTAAAAAATAAAGACAAATGACTCCCACTGCAACAACAGAAACTCTGGTAGTATCCCCAAGGTAGACCTGCAACTCTCCCTCTCTAAGCAGCCGGGTCACTTGGAACCCCTGCAAAGAATTACAAACGTGATCAGTGGCTCCCGAATCCACACACCAAGTATTCGTGGGAATCGCCGCTAATCACGTCTCAGTAACTAGGGAAAATTTACTTTTAACCTCGAGGCTTTGGGCAATCCTTCTTCCAATGTCCTACTTTGCCACACTTAAAACATTTGCCTTTCGGCTTTTGCTTCTTGGCAATGCCTGCCTTGGGTCCATGATTAGTTCCTGCTCTCTGGCCTCTCTTCCTCTCTTGCTTCCTGGCTTTGGGCCCAGCAGAGGAACCTGAGGGACCAACAGTAGCAAAAGCTTGCTTCTTCTCAGCGAATAGGCCCTCGGCTGACACCAATGTAGTCATGAGCTCGGGGAGTGAATATGAGAGCTTGCCCATATTATAGTTCAACCGAAACTGCTCAAAAACTGGGAGGCAAGCTCTGGAGAATGATATCGACCTGGGTCTCCCCATCAATATCACCTCCCAGTACCTCGATCTCATTGATGCAACTGATCATGTCCAGCACGTGATCCCTCACTGAAATGCCCTCAGCCATTCTAGCATTCATGAGTTTCCTCATAGCTGACTGCTTGGCTACCCTGCTTAAGGGGACACTCCTCAGTAAGCACGTACTTGTAACCCTCAGCGGTAAGGACAATGTCCAGGTTACGTTTCCAGTCAATATAGTTTGGACTCGTGAGTTTATTTTGGTTCAAAAATGACAGCTAGCGGGTTGAACGACATATCAACTGAAAATAATGAAAAAAAAACATGTCTCAGTATACTTTTCGAAAATATTGAAAAATCCTCAGAAAAGAAATATAATCTTCTACCGACATCTCTCCCACCGGGATTAACGCAGGTCACGTAGGTGAACGTCTACGCCAACCCACATTCGTTCGAGAATGACCAAAGTCCATTAATCTCATTATCTGACCAACGATCTTATGATCAATGAAATTAATAGTCGATAATTTTAGCCGTACACGTAAATAGTGTTACCTCGTAGGAGGGATACTATAAACAGTACACTAAGTATATGCCATTACGTGACTTCTAAGTTTGTTACTTAGGGTACTAATGCGCCTCGGTAGCGAGGGTGTCGCAACTTTTCCCAATTAAACGCACTATAGTCATCCCTTTAGAAATTCATTCCAGCGATATCTGTGATTGAAAACTCATCCGTAGGGAAGCCGTTTAACCACATCGCCAATGAACCCGTAATGGAGGCCATGGGGCTATTAACCAACCCGCTCCCACTTAGATTTTTAAAATAATTTAAATTCGCCTTAGTTTTCTCGGTTTTCCATTTCGGTTTTCTACGTGATTAGGAATCACCCAAAAATTACGAAAAACTAAAATCCGGGCTTTCTCGGTTTTCTACGTAATTAGGAATCACCCAAAATTACGATAAACCAAAATCCCACGTAATTAGGAATCACCCAAAATTACGATTAAACCAAAACTTGCGAATGTAATTAAGTTTGAGGATTTTTACGTTTTAACATGCAATATCTTAACTATGGATATTCGCACCCATAAAACCGTTGGAGTTTTAATATGCGAATAATCTACCTTAGTTAATTGCACATTACCTTTTTGAAAAACTTTTGGTTTGAATTTCGTTCATGCAAAATAAAACGAAAATCACACAATCAACGAAAAAATCATAAATACGGGAAATTAAATAAAATAAAATTTCCCGACTATTATGGCCTTCTCTATCGTTGATTCTTTGACGCCTCGGTGACACTTCCCGTCGTGTCGCTCCCACTCGTTATTTGGATTCCTCTCGATTCGCCCGGGTTTTCTCGGTTTATTCCGTAATTATGAATCACCCAAAATTACAATAAACCAAAACCCGCGAATATAAGTTACCCAAAATAACGTCTTCGTCATAGTACAAAAATTCCTATATACAAAGGCGTTTTTCTAGGAATTTAAAGACGACATGATTAGATCAAATTCTACTACAAGATTTTTTTAATCCTACACGGCTTCCAGCTCGTGGTTATTACTATTACAGAAATTTCCATTCAAAAATAAAACGAGCCCGGACATGTCCCGGGGTTTATGAATGAAAATTAAATTTCTACCATAATAGCCGGGAAACCAATAACCACCTGTTTATACATTTCGACAAAAATAATAATGCCAAAATAAAGCCGTGTAATAAATCAAACAAGTATAAGACCGAAACCAACGCTCTGATACCAATTTGAAGGAAAACTGAACAAGCCCGGGCTAAATCGAAAACCTCACTTTCGTGCTATGCATTCCAGAATCGGAAGCTTTCGACCAAGCTCAGGCTCAAATTAGTTTACCCATGAACGGATCTAGGCTTATACTTATTTAATTTATTAATCGGGACACAAAAAATTGAATCTTTAATTAAAGC
Organism: Knoxia roxburghii; assembly: GCA_030378225.1. Classification (NCBI taxonomy): domain Eukaryota; kingdom Viridiplantae; phylum Streptophyta; class Magnoliopsida; order Gentianales; family Rubiaceae; genus Knoxia; species Knoxia roxburghii. Next base: position 31,136,766 of record CM059416.1, on the reverse strand, counting down.
GGAACTTAAAGATTATACCTTTTGTAGCGAAGTCCCTCGATTAAAGAATACCAAATATTCAGCGGCGATTTCCAGAAGAAATCCAAAGAATTCTCCAATACGACTCCGAGATAGTGTGGGCTATCGTCTACGGAGTTACCCACGGCAAATCAATGGAAAAACAAGAAACTTGCTTTGCAAGAAACTCAAAACTGCCCACTAATTAACCCCAATTGCTGCCGCTAATAACAACCAAACTGTCGCCTAAAGAAAACCAATTCAGCCCCTTTGATCGGACTCCAAAACCCGCTACGATCTGCACCACCACTGCTGCGGATCACCGAGATGAACAAGAGATCAACACAGCAGCAGCAGGATCAGCACCCGGGTCAGGAAACCAATCGCAAGAACTGGGCGGCGAAAACTGATCCGCCGCAGTCCTGAAACTGGGCGAATAAGATCAGCCCTCAGCACTGATTTCTGGGCGAACAAAAACAGCCCTCAGCACTGATTTCTGGGCGAACAAGATCAGCCCTTCAGCGCAGATTTCTGGGCGAACAAAATCAGCCCTTCAGTGCAGATTTCTGGGCGAACAAAATCATCCCATCATTGCTGAATACTGGGCGAATAAAATCAGCCCATCATTGCTGAATACTGGGCGATCTGGGCGGACTAGGCGGACAATGAAAACTACTGCACCGGAACTGGATTGATGATGAACCCACTGTGCCGGAACTGGGTTGATGATGAACCCGCTGCAGAAGGGAAAAAAAAACAGCAGCGGATGAAGAACCCAGCAGCAGATCAACCTGGGTTGTTGAAGAAAACCCCAGAACGCTCGATCTGGGTTGTTGAAGAAAACCCCGCAGCGTTCAACCTGGGTTGCCAAAAAAAAAAAACAGAACACTCGATCTGGGTTGTTGAAGAAAAACCCAGAATGCTCGATCTGGGTTGTCCAAGAAAAAACCCCGGAACATTCAATAATAATAACTAAGCCGCAGCAAAAATACTGGGGTTTTATGGGCTTGAGTTTTCTGCGAAGAAGAAAGTTTTCTTAGCTGACTTCGAGAAGAAGTTTCGACGAGGAAGACGAACTTCTCACTCTAAGCTAAAACTTTCTCTCACTACCTCTTACTTGGGTGTCAAGTTTCTTAATCGATTTCTTGCCCAATAAGTTGTATTTATAGGAGCTTCTAAGGAGACCTAATGGGCTCTCGAGTTAGGCCTTAAAATTTGACTTTCGTTGACCGCTTAGTCTTCCCGACTAATCAACTCCAATCGACCCTTTTTAAATTAATTTATTTAATCCACTTTGTAAATTTAATTTAATCGAACCCTTAGAATTAATTAATTCAAGATCGAATTAATTTCTAAATTCACTTTGTCGATTAAATATTAATTAAACCCTTCGGATTAATTAATTTACCTTGTCGATTAGTCAAACGCATAATCGGTCGTACCACTAACGGACCAATTATGGAACTACCGCTCGAAAACGACTTTACATCGCGCCATTATTATTTCTTCTATCTCCCCACATTAAAGATCTAGCGCTCGTCGGTTTATCAATTTACTGACAAATTAATTCACCGACTTCTTGGTTTCCGAGATTAGTACCACTCGACCTTTTATTATACCGAACATAAAGTTCACTGGCCAGGTTTAGTATAATAACCTTACGAGCTCATCTCGGGAGCACCATCAACCCGGCGAACCGGTACGTGGATTCCTCCGACTAGCAACGGCACGCAAGAAGCTAAACACCGCATACCCAACTTACCGAGGTATTGGCCTCAATTGACCTCACTCTTTGGCAAATCAAAGCACACGACACCCAACCCTCACGCCCGTCCCAATCTCGGGATTGAGAGACAGAATACTAGGACCGAATTGACTACGCCGATCAGTACAAGTCAATTCTATCCAAACTGGTCGTGCTCAATATGCCCCGGGCATATCTGTGTGATTTAAACTAGTCTAGATAAACCAATTTCCAAACCACACAATAACCTATACCGATAGTATGTTCAGACTATCTCGGTTACGAGCATACTTTTTATATATCAATACTTTAACCAATAACGGTATCTACTGTGTTTGTCGACACCCCGTTATCTAGTTCTATGATATAAAGGAACAGATTTATACTGAAACAAAATGATATGTCATCTGTGGATATTAGTTTTTGATACAAGCCATAGCTTTTCTGTATTCAAAACTAACAGTTTGGAAATTAGTTTATCTAAACTAGTTTAAATCACACGGATATGCCCGGGGCATATTGAGCACGACCAGTTTGGATAGAATTGACTTATACTGATCGGCGTAGTCAATTTGGTTCTAGTATTCCGTCTCTCAATCTCGAGATTGGGACGGGCGTGAGGGTTGGATATCATGTGCTTTGATTTGCCAAAGAGTGAGGTCAATTGAGGCCAATACCTCGGTAGGTTGGGTATGCGGTGTTTAGCTTCTTACGTGCCGTTGCTAGTCAGAGGAATCCACGTACCAGTTCACCGGGTTGATGGTGCTCCTGAGATGAGCTCGTAAGGTTATTATACTAAACCCGGCCGGTGAACTTTATGTTCGGTATAATAAAAGGACGAGTGGTACTAATCTCGGAAACCAAGAAGTCGGTGAATTAATTTGTCAGTAAATTGATAAACCGACGAGCGCTAGATCTTTAATGTGGGGAGATAGAATAAAATATAATGGCGCGATATAAAGTCGTTTTCGAGCGGTAGTTCCATAATTGGTCCGATAGTGGCTCGACCGATTATGTATTTGACTAATCGACAAGGTAAATTAATTAATCCAAAAGGTTTAATTAATATTTAATCGACAAAGTGAATTTAGAAATTAATTCTATTTTGAATTAATTAATTCTAAGGGTTCGATTAAATTAAATTAACAAAGTGGATTAAATAAATTAATTTAAATGGGTCGATTGGAGTTGATTAGTCGGGAAGACTTAGCGGTCAACGAAAGTCAAATTAAAAGGCCTAACTCGAGAGCCTATTAGGTCTCCAATCGAGCTCCTATAAATAGAAGACTTGAAGCCCAAGAAAAAAATAAGGAAGTCTTGCAAGACATTTCATTCTTGCTTTCTTGAGTGAAAAGGTTTAAGAGAGAGAATTTTTCTTCAAGAATTTTCTCTCAAAAACAAACCAGATTTTTCACTTCCTCTAGATTGGATTCAAACCAAAGATCACAACTTTCATTTGGGTTTTCATTCTGCCCAGTTTTTATTACTCAATCCGCAAAAGCTGCTGCCTAGGTTTTGGTTTCTCGCACAAAGGGGCTGCCATGAAAATCTCTGCCCAGTTCTTCTTCTCTCGCGCAAAGGGGCTGCCACAAAAAACTGCTGCCCAGTTATTCTTCTCTCGCGCAAAGGGGCTGCCACGCAAAACTGCTGTCCAGTTTTTCCTTCTCTCGCACAAAGGGACTGCAGTAGATTTTTCAGGGTTTTCTGGCGGCAGTTTTTTGCTGCTGTCCAGTGCGTTTGATTCGGCCTGGGCTTCGTTGATCTCTTATTGGTGATCCGAAGCTTGGGCTGTCTAGATCACGACTGGGCAGTTCGAATTACTGCTATCGGAGTGGTGTTTATATTTGAAGGCAGCAGCTTTTTTGGGCAGCAGCAGCAGGATTTTTGTGGGTTAAATTTTGTGATCAGTTTTTGGTTTGTTTGAGTCCAGTTTTAGAGAGATTTCCTTGTGGGCTAAATAAGTAGACTTCGATAGATTATTGCCCACGCAATATTTGAAGTTTCTACGGAGATATCTATTGGATTTCTATTGGAATCGCAACAAAGATTGGATTTTTCTTTAGGCAAGGGATTTCGCTACAAAAGGTAGAATCTTTAAATTCCGCTTTTATTAAAGATTGAATCTTTTGTGTCCCGATTAATAAATTAAATAAGTATAAGCCTAGATCCGTTCATGGGTAAACTAATTTGAGCCTGAGCTTGGTCGAAAGCTTCCGATTCTGGAATGCATTGCACGAAAGTGAGGTTTTCGATTTAGCCCGGGCTTGGTCAGTTTTCCTTCACACACGGCACCAATGCCTGATCACCGTCGGCCTCGGCGTCACCATGGTGCCACTGCCTGGTTTTCGCCCAAAAATTACTATTGAAGTTCCAACTTTTCCCTTGGCATGACTTTTCTTATGTAATACCAATTTTAGCCCTCTTGAAACTTTCTTAATGGCCAATACTCCTTGTAAAGATATAGTTTTGAAAGATTATCTGCCCGGGCCTAGCCAGAAACTCACTTTCGTGCTATGCATTCCAAAATCGGAATCTCTGGCCAGGCCTAGATGCTAGCACAATCGCTATTCCAACCCTTTTGAAATAACATTGCCAGGATCTGAGTTTGCACTTATTTGATTTATCACGCAACAAAAACTCTTAATTAAAGCGGAAACATAAGAATTACCTATTGAAGCGTAAACCTAGGTGATTCTCTTGTATGCCTCAAGACTTTGCTTGTATGCTGTGTGGGCAGCAATCTAACTAGCAATTTGATCAGCTAATCACCACAATCCACCGGTTGGAAAATTCCAGCACTCCTGCAACTGGTGCATACAATCCACACACCGCCCGGTGAGAGAGAAAGCTTCACGCGCTGCTGCCAAAAATTGGAAAAATTTGTCCAGCTAAAAAAGCTTAGAAAATCCGATTTTTAGAGAGAGAAAAATTTCTCTCTCTAGGATTTTCTCTCTCTAGATTCTTGAATTAACGAGCACTATATCTTTGACGTGGGGAGATTAATGAATATAATTTAATTAAGTTGTTTTGGAAGCAATTCTGGTGTAGGATGGTAGTGCCAAAATTAATCTGTTAGTGGTACGATTAATTTTGTAATGGGTTAATTGAATAGGTAGATTTAATTAATTAATTGGTTAATTATTCCTAAGGGTTAATTGAGTAATTAACAAAGTAGAATTATTTAATTAATTCCTAATGGTTAATTAAGTAATTAACAAAGTGGAATTATTTAATTAATTAATTAAGTCTTAAGTTTCAATTGGAATTAGGAAATCCTAGGGATTAGGAAATCTAGTAGGATTTGGTTTATCCTATCAGATTGGTTGCCTAATTGGATTTGGAAACTAATTCATTACCTAAACCCATTATGAAGACCAATCCTAAACCAACTTGGGGTCTTTCTTTTAACTCTATAAATAGACAAGGGATTAGCTACTCAAGACATAACAATTAATCCACAAGTTTTCTACAGAGATAAAATTCTAGAGAGAGAAAATATTCTCTCTTCTAAACGAATTTTAATAACCTTGGGGCGGCTGGTTTTTTCCATAGAGGTGGCCGAAATTTTGCCTCTCTCTTGGCAGCCCCGTGTGTTGCATTCTCTCTCTCTCCGGGCAGTGCGTTTGCAGTACGCGCTAGGTGCGGAGGTGCTGGATTTTTCTTGCACGTGAATTGTGGTGAGTAGCTGATCAATTGACTTATAGTTCATTTTCCACACAACGTGAAGTCGTAGTCTTGAGGCATACAAGAGAATCACCAGGTGCACGCTTCAAATGTATTTTTCTAAGGTTCCGCTTTAATTAAAAATTTTTGTTGCGTGGTAAATCTAGCAAGTGCAAACTCAGATCCTATGTGGCAATCCTTTCAATTGGTATCAGAGCCTGATTTAGGAGGTTTTGGTACTTGTTTGATTTATTACATGGTTTTATTTGCAGGTGATTAAGAATCCCGATTATTATGGTTACGTTTGTATGGATTTTAATTAAACTCTGGGACTTGTCTGGATTTAATTTTATTATGAATGTTTGTAATAGTATAACCACGTGCTGGAAGCCGTGTAGGATTAGATTAAATCTGTAGTATGATTTTTTCTATGTAATTTCTATTATTTAATTTTCCTAGAAAGCCTTGTAGTAGGAAAATTGGTTTTTGTAATCGAAGGCGTTATGGTGGCCAATTTGAATTCTTGGGTTTTGCGTTATCGTTAATTCATAGAAATCCAGGAAAACCCAGAACGAATTGCAAGAATACCAAAGAGCGTGGGAAAAAGCGAAGAAGGAATTGGCGAGGCGACGCCGGCAACGAACACCGGCAGCAGTCGCACCGGCCAGGGATGCTGCAGGAGACGCTTCTGCGGCAGCAGCAGGTAGCAGCAGCGCGCAGCAGGCTGTGCGTGCGGGCGGTGCGGCTTTCGGGCCGTGCTGCGGCACGGGCGGCCTGTTCGGGCTGTTTTTGGCCCGTTTTTCCTCCAGTTTTCATTTTTTGAAGTTCAAGACTCTCTCCATTGAGTGACGTGATGGGACACGAGATCAAGGCAGAGATGGAAGCAATTAAAACCATAATAGTCGGGAAATTTATTTTTCGTATTTATTTCCCGTATTTATCGTTTTAATTTTTATGCTTTATTTTTATGCTGCATTTTAGATGCATGAATTAAAGCATGTCTGGTTTTATGGTTGCACATAACTTAGGTTTAGTTAATTGCATGTTAAAACTAGAAAAACTCTCAATTTGGAAATCTAAGTGGGAGCGGGTTAGTTTAATATCCCCATAGCCACCATTACGGGTTCATATGCGATGTGGGTGGGCTTGCGCGTTGGCATTAGGGCATTCCTCCATTCGGATGAGTCCAGCCCTGAGATCGCTAGACTATGAACTTCTGAGTAAGATGACTAGAGTGAGTTTAACTAGGAGAAATGCGACACCCTCTCCATCTGAGGCGCACTATCCTGAGGTAACAAACTCAGAAGTCACGTAATGGCATACACCTAGTGTACGATCTGCAGTATTCCTCTCATGAGGTTACGCTGCTTACTTGTACGACTGAAAGCACCGACTATTAGCTACATTGATCAAAAGATCATTGGTCATATAGTGTAATTAATGAACTTGGTTCTTCTCAAACGAATGTGGGTTAGCGTAAACGTCCACACTGCGTGGCTTGTAAAAATCCCGGTGGATGAGATGTTGGTGGATTAATATTATTGTTTTGAGGGAAGTCAATAATTAGTAAAATTTCATGTTTTTGAAATTCTAAGCATATATAACTGAAACATTGTTTGTTTATTTTCCAGTTTAAATCGATATGGCATTCAACCCCTTAGCTGCTATTTTGAAAGACAACAAATTAACTGGAACAAATTATGTCGATTGGCATCGGAACTTGGACATAGTCCTGACGGCTGAGCAGTATAAGTTTATGCTCACTGAAGTATGTCCAGAAGTGCCTGATGAGAACTCTACCCCAGAGGATAGGGATGCCTATGCCAGGTGGAGGAAAGCGGATGAGATGGCGCGGTGCTACATTTTGGCTTCTGTGTCAAATGTGCTGCAACATCAGCTTCATCCCATGGTCTCCGCCTTCGACATGATGGCAGACCTAAGGGAGATGTTTGCGCATCAAGGTAGGATTGATAGGCAGTCAGCCATGAGGAAGTTGATGAACACCAAAATGGCTGAAGGCGGATCGGTGAGAGATCATGTTTTACACATGATAAGCAACATCAATGAAATAGAGGTGTTGGGAGGAGAAATCGACCCGAAAAGTCAGATAGATATTATCCTCCAGAGTCTACCCTCTTGTTTTGAGCAGTTTCGGGTCAACTATAATATGAACCAAAGGGTTTATACGTTGCCCGAGCTCTTGACTGATTTGGTGGCGGTTGAAGGCATCTTCCATGAAAAGAAGCAAGCTTTGGTCGCGGTAAAGGGTTCGAGTTCTTCTTCTGGGCTGAAAGGCAAGAAGAACAAGAAGAAGAAGAACGGCAAGAAACTTGCTGCAAAGCCAGACATCGCCAAGAAAAGCAAGCCCAAGGGAAAGTGCTTTAAGTGCAGTAAAGCAGGACACTGGAAAGTGGATTGTCCAAAGCTCAAAGGTACGATTGTTTTTGCCCTAATTACTGAGACATGTTTAGCGGTGATTCCCATAGATACTTGGTGTGTGGATTCAGGCGCCATTGATCATGTTTGTAATTCCTTGCAGGGGTTCCAAGTAACCCGGAAGCTTAGAGAGGCGAACTGGATATATACATGGGCGACACTACAAGAGTGTCAGTAGAAGCAGTGGGAGTTGTTAGCTTAATTTTCAAAAATTGTAGCTTAGAATTAGTAAATTGTCTTTATGTATCGAGTTTTAAAAAGAACCTGATTTCGGTTTCTAAACTCTTGAAGAACTGTTATAAGTTCATTTTTTCTGACGACTCAGTACTTATTAGAAGAAATGGGAAACTTATTTGTTCTGGTTCATTGGTTGACAATTTATTCGTGGTTAATTCTAACTCCCATGTTGCGCAAAACATAGAAATAGATAGCTCAGTATCCAACATTAATAAAAGGAAGAAACCTTCTGAAATAAATCAAACCTATCTTTGGCATCTTAGGCTAGGTCATATAAACCTTAGTAGGATTCAGAGGTTGGTCAATGATGGACCTTTGGGTTCATTAGATATTGACAGTTATGCAACCTGCGAATCTTGCTTCGAAGGTAAGATGACCAAGAGACCTTTTAAGGCAAAAGGTCATAGAGCTAAAGAAGTATTAGAGTTGATTCATTCTGACTTGTATGGACCTATGAACGTCAAGGCACGAGGGGGATTTGAGTATTTCATGACGTTCATGGATGACTACTCTAGGTACGGGTACATTTACCTAATGCGCCACAAGTCCGAATGTTTTGGCAAGTTCAAAGAGTTTCGGGTAGATGCGGAGAAGCGTCATGATAAAGACTGTCAAGACACTGTGTTTAGATCATGGTGGGGAGTACCTGTCCCATGAATTTTGAGATTACCTCACTGAGGTAGGAATTCAGTCTCAGTTGTCTGCACCTGGCACGCCACAACAGAATGGTGTAGCAGAAAGGAGGAATCGAACTCTTATGGAAATGGTTAGGTCCATGATGAGCTATAGTGATTTGCCAAGTTCGTTCTGGGGATATGCCTTAGAAATGGCAATGTATATTCTTAATCTTGTACCATCTAAAACCGTGCGTTCAACCCAGTAGAGTTGTTGAACGGGCGCAAGCTCAGTCTAAGACATCTCAGAATTTGGGGCTGTCCAGCACATGTGCTTAAGGCAGATACGGCTAAGTTAGATGTGAGAACAAAATTAATGCTATTTGTAAGATATCCTAGGGGAACGAAAGGTGGTCTGTTTTATAGTTCTAAAGATCAGGAGGTGGTGGTTAGTACCAACGCTAGATTTTTAGAAGAGGAATATGTCTTAGACCACAAGCACAAGAGTAAGATAGTACTAGAAGAGCTTAGACGACAAACTAATCCTGATGCAACTGCACAAGTAGATACACCACACACTGCACATGAGATCACAGATGATGAGCCTACACAGGTGGTGCCTCATCGTAGTGGGAGGGTTGTAAGACAGCCCGACAGGTTCATTGGCGTGGGAGAGGCTTCAGACCTAGTCCCAGGTGCTTCTGAACCTGACCCAGTTAACTACAATGAGACTCTCCAAGATAAAGATACAGATTCTTGGCATAAGGCAATGATATCCGAGATGGGGTCAATGGACCACAATCAAGTCTGGGAGCTTATGGACCTGCCTGATGGGTTTAAGCCCATTGGATGCAAGTGGGTCTATAAACGTAAGAGCGGACCTGACGGAAAGGTGGAAACCTTTAAAGCTAGGCTGGTGGCGAAGGGGTATACTCAGAAAGAGGTAATCGATTATGAGGAAACCTTCTCCCTGGTAGCCATGCTTAAGTCGATCCAGATTCTCTTGGCCATAGTTGCTCATATGGATTATGAGATTTGGCAGATGGATGCCAAGACAGCTTCCCTAAATGGAAGTCTTGAGAAAACCATCTTTATGCAACAACCAGAGGGATTCATTGAAAAAGGCCAAGAGCATAAGGTTTGCAGGCTTAAGAGGTCTATTTATGGACTTAAGCAAACATCCAGATCTTGGAACATCCAGTTTGATGAGGTAATCCAGTCCTTTGGATTTACTCAGTGTCCAGATAAGCAATGTGTGTATCGCAGACGTGATGGAAACCCAGTGGTGTTTCTTGTGCTTTACGTAGATGACATTCTATTGATTGGTAACAACAAGAAAGTGTTATCAGACGTAAAGGCATGGTTGTCCAAGCAGTTTGATATGAAGGACTTAGGGGTAGTGGGACATATCCTTGGGATCAAGATTATTCGAGATCGTAGGAAACATTCGTTAACGCTCTCCCAAGCTTTATATATAGGCACGATTCTGGCCCGTTTTAACATGCAGAACTCCAAGAAAGGTTTTTTACCTTTCAGGCACGGAGTGTTTCTATCAAGGAACAGTCTCCTCAGACTGTTGAGGAGATAAAGACCATGAAGACAGTTCCATATGCTTCGACAGTAGGAAGTCTCATGTATGCCATGTTGTGTACGAGACCTGATATCTGTTATGCCGTTGGCATGGTGAGCAGATATTAGAGTAACCCCGGGAAAGCTCCTTGGGAGGCAGTAAAATGCATTCTTAAGTATTTGCGCAGAACGAGGGACCAAGTTTTGGTCTATCAGGAGTCTGAGCTGGTACCCCAAGGTTACACAGATTCAGGTTTCCAAGGCGACAGGGATAAGGGCAAGTCTACCTCAAGGTATGTGTTTACTCTAGGAGGTGGAGCCATAATTTGGCGGAGTGTCAAGCAGAAATGCGTGGCGGACTCTACCATGGAGGCTGAGTACGTTGCCACATCAGAGGCAGCGAAAGAAGCAGTATGGCTCAAGAACTTCCTAGTGGACTTAGATGTGATTCCTGGTTTGCCGAAGTCTATCACGGTTTATTGTGATAACAATGGTGCAGTAGCAAACTTGAAGAAACCACGAGCTCACAAGGTGAGTAAACATATACAGTGCAAGTACCACCTGATACGAGACATCGTAAAGAGATAAGATGTGGTCGTGGCTAAGATAGTATCAGAGGATAACCTTGCAAATCCATTCATGAAGACATTGACTTTGAAAGTCTTTGAGGCTCACGTGGATGGCATGGGGATCAGATACTTAGTAGAGCCATGATAGTTTTTCTAGATAGATAGCAGCAGATAGTATAGGAGTTGTATGCAGATGTATACTTAAAGCACAACTTAAGTATTAGTGGGAGATTATTGGAATTGAATACATGAGTTATGCTTGTGTTGTACTTTTTCCCTGCAATATATCGATTTATGTTTTGGTTATATTTTGTTGTGCATTAATTGTCCATTTATATTATGTAAGTAGATGATGAGGTGTCTGGTGTGATGTAGTATATCTCATCATTGGTGGAAAGACCTAATATGTAAATGAGGTTCGTAACCGAGACACTTAGGTTATTATGTGATTCAGATAATTGGTTTGTCTAAACTAATTGAATCATATAGATATGCCCGGGGCATATTGAACTTGACCTTTGGGAATGATTTGTCTTGTACTGATTTAATAGACAAATTGATCCTTGTATTCTATCTCCTAATCCCTAGACACGAGCGGGCATAAGGATTAGACATAGTGTACTTTGATTTGCCAATGGGTGAGGTCAATTGTGGTCAATAGTCTCGGTGGGTTGGGTGCGCGTGTTTAGTTACTTGGTGTGCTGCTGCTGCTTGTCGAAAGGAAACCATGTACCGGTGCGTCCGGGGTGATGGTGCTCCCGAGATGAGCTCAAAATGTTTATTATACTAAACTTGGCCGGTGGACTTATGTCCGGTATAGTAAAAAGGTCGAGTGGTACTAGTCTCAGAATTGAAGAAGTTAATTAATTAATTTATCAGTAAATTAATTTTAATTAACGAGCACTATATCTTTGATGTGGGGAGATTAATGAATATAATTTAATTAAGTTGTTCCGGAAGCAATTCTGGTGTAGGATGGTAGCACCAAAATTAACCCGTTAGTGGTACGATTAATTTTGTAATGGGTTAATTGAATAGGTAGATTTAATTAATTAATTGGTTAATTATTCTTAAGGGTTAATTGAGTAATTAACGAAGTGGAATTATTTAATTAATTCCTAAGGGTTAATTACGTAATCAACAAAGTAGAATTATTTAATTAATTAATTAAGTCTTAAGTTTCAATTGGAATTAGGAAATCCTAAGGATTAGGAAATCTAGTAGAATTTGGTTTATCCTATCAGATTGGTTGCCTAAGTGGATTTGGAAACTAATTCATTACCTAAACCCATTAGGAAGACCAATCCTAAACCAACTTGGGGTCTCTCTTGTAACTCTATAAATAGACAAGGGATTAGCTATTCAAGACATAACAATTAATCCACAAGTTTTCTAGAGAGATAAAATTCTAGAGAGAAAAAATATTCTCTCTCATAAACAAATTTTAATATGCTTAGGGCGGCTGGTTTTTTCCATAGAGGTGGCCAAAATTTTGCCTCTCTCTTGGTAGCCCCGTGTGTCGCTTTCTCTCTCTCTGGGCAGTGCGTTTGCAGTACGCGCTAGGTGCGGAGGTGCTGGATTTTTCTAGCAGGTGGATTGTAGTGAGTAGCTGATCAATTGACTTGTAGTTCGTTGCCCACACAACATGAAGTCATAGTCTTGAGACATATAAGAGAATCACCAGGTGCACGCTTCAAAGGTACTTTTCTAAGGTTCCGCTTTAATTAGAAATTTTTGTTGCGTGGTAAATCGAGCAAGTGCAAACCTAGATCCTATGTGGCAATCCTTTCAACTCTTACCATGATGCTTCTCCACATATGCCCGAAACTCTTTGAACTTTCCAAAGCACTCAGACTTGTGACGCATTAGGTAAATGTACCCATACCTTGAGTAGTCATCCGTGAACATCACGAAATACTCAAACCCACCTCGTGCTTGGACCGACATTGGTCCACACAAGTCAAAATGAATTAACACTAGTATTTCTTTATCTCTATAACCTGTTGCTTTAAAAGGTCTCTTGGTCATCTTACCCTCCAAGCAAGAATCGCAGGTTGAATAACTGTCAATCTCTAATGAACCTAAAGGTCCATCATTAACCAACCTCTGAATTCTACTAAGGTTTATATGACATAGCCTGAGATGCCAAAGATAGGTTTGATTCATTTTAGAAGGTTTCTTCCTCTCATTAATGTTAGATAAAGAGCTATCTATTTCTATGTTTTGCACAACAGGGGAGCTAGAATTAACCGCAAACAAATTATCCGCCAATGAACCAGAACAAATAAGTTTTCCATTTCTTCCAATAAATACAGAAGCATCAGAAAAAATAAACTTATAATCGTTCTTTAAGTGTTTAGAAACCGAAATAAGGGTCATTCTAAAACTTGGTACATAAAGACAATTAAATAATTCTAATCTAGAACTTTCGAAATTTAAAGTAACAACTCCCACTACTTCTACTGATACTCTTGTAGTGTCGCCCATGTAGATGTCCAGCTCACCCTTTCTAAGCTTCCGGGTAACTTGGAACCCCTGCAAAGAATTACAAACATGATCAGTCGCACCTGAATCCACACACCAAGTATCTGTGTGAATCATCGCTAAGCATGTCTCAGTAATTAGGGCAGAAACTATCGTACCTTTAGGCTTTGGACAATCCGCTTTCCAATGTCCTGTTTTCCCACACCTGATGCAATTGCCTTTGGGCTTGCTCTTCTTTGCGATTTCAGGCTTAGCAGCAAGTTTCTTGGCATTCTTCTTCTTCTTATTCTATTTGCTGCGCAGAAGAAGAACTTTAAGCCTTCGCTGTGACCAAAGCTTACTTCTTCTCGTGGAAGATGCCTTCGGCCGCCACCAAATCAGTTAAGAGCTCGGGTAGAGTGTAAACTCTTTGGTTTCGGTTTTAATTGACCCAAAACTGCTCAAAACAAGAGGGCAAGCTCTGGAGAATGATATCTATCTCACTTTCTGGATCGATTTTACCTCCCAACACCTCCATCTCATTGATGTTACTGATCATGTGTAGCACATGATCTCTCACCGATCGGCCCTCAGCCATCTTAGTATTCATCAACTTTCTCATGGCTGCTTGCCTAGCAGTCCTGCCTTGATGAGCGAACATCTCCCTCAGGTGAGCCCTCATGTTGAAGGGAGAGACCATGGGATGAAGCTGATGTTGCAGCACATTTGACATAGATGCCAAAATATAGCACCACGCCATCTCATTCGCTTTTATCCACCTGGCATAGGCATCCCTATCCTCTTGAGGAGAGTGCTCGTTAGGCACATCTGGACATACTTCTGTGAGCACAAACTTGTACTACTTTGCCATCAGGACAATGTCCAAGTTACGACTCCAGTCGACATAATTAGTTCCAGTTAACTTATTGTCTTTCAATATAGCAGCTAAGAGGTTGAATGCCATATCGAATACTGTAAATTAAATAAACAGACAATGTTTTAGTTATTAAATACAGAATTTTGAAAACAAAGAAATTCTAACAATTATTGACTTCCCTCAAAACTATAATTTTAAACCACCAACATCTCATTCACCGGAATTTTTGCAAGCCACGATAGTGTGGATGTTTACGCTAACCCACATTCGTTTGAGAAGAACCAAGTTCATTAACTACACTATCTGACCAAACGATCTATTGATGAATGCAGCTAATAGTCGGTACTTTCAGCCGTACAAATAAGCAGCATAACCTCGATGGGAGGAATACTGCAGATCATACACCAAGTGTGTGCCATTACATGACTTCTAAGCTTGTTACCTCAGGATAGTGCACCTCAGATGGAGAGGGTGTCGCATTTCTCCTAGTTTAACTTACTGTAGTCATATCACTCAGAAATTCATAATCTAGCGATCTCCTGGTTGGACTCATCCGAATGGAGGAAGGCCTAATGCCAACGCGCAAGCCCACCCACATCGCATATAAACCCGTAATGGTGGCCGTGGGTGAAAGATTATCTGTCAGGGCCTAGCCAGAAACTCACTTTCGTGCTATGCATTCCAAAATTGGAATCTATAGCCAGGATTAGACTCTAGCACAATCGCTATTCCAACCCTTGCTTAAAATAACATTGCACAGGATCTCGGTTTGCACTTATTCGATTTATCACGCAACAAAAATTCTTAATTAAGCGAAAACATAAGAACTATACCTTTGAATCGTGTACTCAGGTGATTCTCTAGTATGCCTGAAGACTTTGCTTGTATGCTGTGTGGGCAGCAATCTAACTAGCAATTTGATAAGCTAATCACCACAATCCACCTGCCAGAAAATTCCAGCACCGCTGCACTTGGCACGTACAATAACCACAACGCTAGGAGAGAGAGAAATCCTACACTAGCCGCCAAAATTGGACAAAATTTCGTCTGCTTAAAAGCTTAGAAAATCCAGTTTTAAGAGAGAGAGTTTTTCTCTCTCTAGGATTTTCTCTCTAGATTCTTCAATTATGAATCTATTGAATTGTGTGTCTTGAATAGATAATCCCTTGTCTATATATAGAGTTACAAGAGAGACCCCAAGTTGGTTTAGGATTGGTCTTCCTAATTGGTTTAGGTAATTAATTAGTTTCCAAATCTAATTACGTAACCAATCTGATAGGATAAACCAAATCCTACTAGATTTCCTAATCTCTAGGATGTCCTAATTCTAATTGAAACTTCAGACTTAATTAATTAATTCATTAAATAATTCCACTTTGTTGATTACTTAATTAACCCTTAGGAATAATTAATCAATTAATTAATTCTACCTATTCAATTGACCCATTACAAAATTAATCGTATCACTAACGAATTAATTTTGGTACTACCATCCTACACCATAATTGCTTCCGGAACAACTTAATTAATTTATTCACAATCTCCCCACATCAAAGATATAGTCCTCGTTAATTTATTAATTTACTGGTAAATTAATTTATTAACTTCTTTAATTCTGAGACTAGTACCACTCGACCTTTTTACTATACCGGACATAAGTCCACCAGCTGGGTTTAGTATTATAAACATAACAAGCTCATCTCGGGAGCACCATCACCCCGGACACACCGGTACATGGATTCCTTTCGACAAACAGTAGCACACCAAGCAACTAAACACGCGCACCCAACCTACCGAGATTATTGGCCACAATAGACTTCACCCATTGGCAGGTCACACTATGTCTAATCATCATGCCCGTTCGAGTCTAGGGACTAAGAGATAGAATACCAAGAACGATTTGTCTATTAAATCAGTACAAGAAAAATAATTCCTAATGGTCAAGTTCAATACGTCCCGGGCATATCTATATGACTCAATTAGTTTGGACAAACCAATTATTCGAATCACATAGTAACCTAAATCGACAGTTTGTCCAAACCTGTCTCGGTTACGACCAATTTATATATTATGTCTTTCAACCAATGATGAGATCTATTGTGTCACACAAGACACCTCATCATCTACTTACATAATATAAATGGACAAATCATGCACAACAAAATATAGCCAAAACGTAAATCGATATATTAACTGGAAAAATGTACAATACAAGCATAGCTTATGTATTCAACTCTAACAGCGGGGATATTAAACCAACCCGCTCCCACTTAGATTTCCAAATTGAGGGTTTTTCTGGTTTTAACATGCAATCAACTAACCCTAATTTATATACAACCATAAACCATCATGCTTTAAAATCATGCATCTAAAATACAGCATAAAAAATTAAAGCACAAAAATTAAAACAACAAATACGGGAAATAAATGCAAAAATTAAATTTCTCGACTATTATGGTTTTAATCGCTTTCATATTCTGCCTTGATCTCGTGTCCCGTCACGTAACTCGATAGAAAAAGTCTTGAACTTCAAAAAATGAAAACTGGAGAAAGGACAAGGCCTAAACATGCCCCAAACGGGCCTAAACAGCCACAATGGGCCATGCACGCGGCCGCTGCGCTGTTGCCGGTGGTTGTCGGCGGCGGCTCCCGCAGGCGGGTTATCGCGGCGCCGCCCCCTGCCACCAATCCCTCATTCACTTCGTTTACGCTATCTGGTCTTCTTGCAATTCATTCTGGATTTTTCTGGGTTTCTACGAATTAACGATAACCCAAAACCCATGAATTCAAGTTGCCTACCATAACGTCTTCGATTAAACAAAATTAATTCTCCTACTACAAGGCTTTCTAGGAAAATTAAATAATCGAAATTACATAGAAAAAATCCTACTACAGATTTGATATAATCCTACTCGACTTCCAGCACGTGGTTATAATTAAAACCCATATAAACATAACTATAATCGTCAGGATTTCTTAAACACCTGCAAATAAAACCATGTAATAAATTGAACAAGAACAAAACCCAAAACAAGGCTCTAATACCAATTGAAAGATTATCTGCCAGGGCATAGCCAGAAACTCACTTTCGTGCTACCTGCCAAGAAAGAGAGGGAAAGCCACACGAGCCGCCAAAAAAATTGAAGAAAATCGGCAGCCCTAAAGATTTGTGAAATCCGATTTTTAGAGAGAGAAAAATTTCTCTCTCTAGGATTTTCTATCTCTAGATTCTTGAATTATAAATCTATTGAATTGTGTGTCTTGAATAGCTAATCCCTTGTATATAAATAGAGTTACAAGAGAGACCCCAAGTTGGTTTAGGATTGGTCTTCCTAATGGGTTTAGGTAATTAGTTTCCAAATCCAATTAGGTAACCAATCTAATAGGATAAACCAAATCCAATTAGATTTCCTAATCTCTAAGATTTCCTAATTCTCATTGAAACTTAAGACTTAATTAATTAATTAAATAATTTCACTTTGTTAACTACTCAATTAACCCTTAGGAATAATTAATCAATTAATTAATTCTACCTATTCAATTAACCCATTACAAAATTAATCGCACCACTAATGGATTAATTTTGGCACTACCACCATACCCAGAATTGCTTCTGGAACAACTAAATTAATTTATATTCATAATCTCCACACATCAAAAATATAGTGTTCGTTAATTTATTAATTTACTGATAAATTAATTAATTAACTTCTTTAATTCCGAGACTAGTACCACTTGACCTTTTTACTATACTGGACATAAGTTCACCGGCTGGGTTTAGTATAATAAACATAACGAGCTTATGTCGGGAGCACCATCACCCCGAACGCACTGGTACATGGTTTGCTTTCGACAAGCAGCAGCACACCAAGCAACTAAACACATGCACCCTACCTACCCAGATTATTGGCCACAATAGACCTCACCCATTGGCAGATCAAAGTACACTATGCCTAATCCTCATGCCCGCTCGAGTCTAAGGATTAAGAGATAGAATACCAAGCACGATTTGTCTATTAAATCAGTACACGACAAATCATTCCTAATGCTCAAGTTCAATACGCCCCGGGCATATCTATATGATTCAATTAGTTTAGACAAACAAATTATCAGAATCACATAATAACCTAAACCTACAGTTTGTCCAAAGCTGTATCAGTTACGAACCTCATTTATATATTTTGTCTTTCAACCAGTGATGAGATCTACAGTGTCACACAAGACACCTCATCATCTACTTACATAATATAAATGGACAAATCATGCACAACAAAATATAACCAAAGCATAAATCGATATATTAACTAGAAAAATGTACAATACAAGCATAGCTTGTGTATTCAACTCCAACAATCTCCCACTAATACTTAAGCTGTGCTTTAAGTATACAACTACATTCAACTCCTATACACTTTGCTATTATATATCTAGAAAAACTGTCATGGCTCTCCTAAGTATCTGATTCCCATGCCCTCCACGTGAGCCTTAAAGACTTTTGAAGTCAATGTCTTCGTGAACGGATCTGCAAGGTTATCTTCTGATGCTATCTTTTCCACGACCACGTCTTCCCTCTTTACGATGTTTCGTATCAGGTGGTACTTGTGCTATATATGTTTACTCGCCTTGTGGGCTCGTGGTTCCTTCGAGTTTGCTACTGTACCATTGTTATCACAAAATACCATGATAGACTTCTGCAAACCAGGAATCACATCTAAGTCCACTAGGAAGTTCTTGAGCCACATTGCTTCCTTCGCTGCCTTTGATGCTACAACGTATTCGACATCCATGGTAGAGTCTGCCATGCATTTTTGCTTGACACTCCGCCAAACTATGGCTCCACCTCCTAGAGTAAACACATACCCTGAGGTAGACTTGCTCTTGTCCCTCTTGCCTTGGAAATCTAAATCTGTGTAACCTCGGGGTACCAGCTCAGGCGCCTGATAGACCAGCACTTGGTCTCTTGTTCTCCGCAAATACTTGAGAATGCATTTTACTACCTCCCAATGAGCTTTCCTGGGGTTACTCTGATATCTGCTTAGCATGCCAACGACATAACAGATATCAGGCCTTGTACACAACATGGCATACATGAGACTTCCTTCTGCCGAAGCATAAGTAACTGCCTTCATGGCCTCTATCTCATCAATAGTCTTGGGAGACTGTTCCTTAGATAGATGCACTCTATTTCTGAAAGGTAGAAACCTTTCTTGGAGTTCTGCATATTAAAATGGGCCAGAATCATATCTATGTACGAAACTTGAGAGAGCGGTAATGAACATTTCCTACTATCTCGAATTATCTTGATCCCAAGGATATGTCCCGCTTCCCTTAAATTCTTCATATCAAACTACTTGGACAGCCATGCCTTTACATCTGATAACAATTTCTTTTTGTTGCCAATCAATAGAATGTCATCTACGTAAAGCACAAGAAACACCACTGAGTTTCCATCATGTCTACAGTACACACATTGCTCATCCGAACACTGGGTAAATCCGTAGGACTGGATTACCTCATCAAACCGAATGTCCCAAGATCTGGATGCCTGCTTAAGTCCGTAAATGGACCTCTTAAGCCTGCAAACCTTATACTCATGGCATTTTTTAACAAATCCCTCTGGTTGCTGCATAAAGATGGTTTCTTCAAGACTTCCGTTCAGGAAAGCTGTCTTGACATCCATCTACGATATTTCATAATCTAAATGAGTAGCTATGGCCAAGAGAATTCGGATTGACTTAAGCATGGCTACCGAGAAGAAGGTTTCCTCATATTCGATTCATTCTTTATGAGTATACCCCTTCGCCACCAGCCTAGCTTTAAAGGTTTCCACCTTCCCGTCAGGTCATCTCTTACATTTATAGACCCACTTGCATCGAATGGGCTTAAACCCATCAGGCAGGTCCACAAGCTCCCAGACTTGATTGTGGTCCATTGATCCCATCTCGGATATCATTGCCTTACACCAAGATTCTGCATATTTAACTCAGAGAGCCACATTATAGCTAACCGGGTTAGGTTCAGGCGCGCCTGGGACTAGGTCTGAGGCCTGAACCTATCGGGTTGTCTCATAACCCTCTAACTATGACGAGACAACACCTGTGTAGGCGCATCATATGTGATCTCTTGTGCAGTGTGTGATGTATCTACTTATGCTGGTGCATCAGGATTAGTAGTTTGTCTCCTAAGCTCTTCTAGAACAATCTTACTCTTGGGCTTGTGATATAAGATATAGTCTTCCTCCAAAAATCTAGCGTTGGTACTAACCACCACATTCTGATCTTTAGGACTATAAAACAGACCACCCTTCTTTCCCCTAGGATATCCTACAAACAGTATTAATTCTGTTCTGGCATCTAACTTAGCCGCATCTGCCTTAAGCACATGTGCTGGGCAAACCCAAATTCTGAGATGTCTTAGACTATGCTTTCGCCAGTTCCACAACTCTACTGGGGTTTAAGGCACTGTTTTAGATGGTACAAGATTAAGAATATACATTACTGTTTCTAAGGCATATCCCCAGAACGAACTCGGTAAATCACTATAGCTCATCATCGACCTAACCATTTCCATGAGAGTTCGATTCTTTCTTTCTGCTACACCGTTCTGCTGTGTGTGCCAGGTGCAGACAATTGAGACTGAATTCCGACCTCACTGAGGTATTCTTGAAATTCATGGGACAGGTACTCCTCACCAAGATTTGACCGAAGTGTCTTAATACTCTTACCATGATGCTTCTCCACATCTGCCCGAAACTCTTTGAACTTGCCAAAGCACTCGGACTTATGATACATTAGGTAAATGTACCCGTACCTTGAGTAGTCATCCGTGAACGTCACAAAATACTTGAACCCACCTCATGCTTAGACCAACATTGGTCCACACAAGTCAGAATGAATTAACTCTAATACTTCTTTAGCTGTATAACCTTTTGCTTTAAAAGGTCTCTTGGTCATCTTACCCTCCAAGCAAGATTGGCAGGTTGAATAACTGTCAATCTCTAATGAACCCAAAGGTCCATCATTGACCAACCTCTGAATCCTACTAAGGTTTATATGACCTAGCCTGAGATGCCAAAGATAGGTTTGATTCATTTCAAAAGGTTTCTTTCTCCTATTAATGTTAGATAAAAAGCTATATGTTTCTATGTTTTGCACAACAGGGGAGGTAGAGTTAACCACAATCAAATTGTCAGCCAATGAACCAGAACAAATAAGTTTCCCATTTAATCTAATAAATACAGACTCATCAGAAAAAATAAACTTATAACCGTTCTTTAAGAGTTTAGAAACAAAAATAAGGTTCTTTCTAAAACTCGGTACATAAAGGCAATTGACTAACTCTAAACTAGAATTCTCGAAATTCAGAGTAACTACTCCCACTGCTTCTACTGACACTCTTGTAGTGTCTCCCATGTAGATATCCAATTCGCCTTCTCTAAGCTTCCGGGTCATTTGGAACCCTTGCAAAGAATTACAAACATGGTCAGTGGCACCTGAATTCACACATTAAGTATCTGTGGGAATCGCCGCTAAACATGTCTCAGTAATTAAGGCAAAAACTATCGTACCTATAAGCTTTGGACAATCTACTTTCCAGTGTCCCATTTTCCCACACCTGAAGCACTTGCCTTTGGGCTTGCTCTTCTTTGTAATTTCAGGCTTGGCAGCAAGTTTCTTAGCATTCTTCTACTTTTTATTCTTCTTGCCTTTAGGCATAAAAGAAGAACCTGAATCCTTCACTGAGACCAAAGCTTGCTTCTTCTCATCGAAGATGCCTTCGGCCGCCACCAAATCAGTTAAGAGCTCGGGTAGAGTGTAAACTCTTTGGTTCATGTTGTAATTGACCCGAAACTGCTCAAAATAAGAGGGTAAGCTCTGGAGGATAATATCTATCTGACTTTCTGAGTCAATTTCTCCTCCCAATACCTCTATTTCATTGATATTACTAACCATGTGAAGCACATGATCTCTCACCAATCCGCCCTCAGCCATCTTAGTGTTCATCAACTTTCTCATGGCGCTTGCCTAGCAGTTCTGTCTTGATGAGCGAACATCTCCCTCAGGTGAGCCATCATGTTGAAGGCAGAGACCATGGGATGAAGCTGATGTTGTAGCACATTTGACACAGAAGCGAAAATATAGCACCATCTCATCCGCTTTTCCCCACCTGGCATAGGCATCCATATCCTCTTGAGGAGAGTCCTCATCAAACACATCTGGATATACTTCGGTGAGCACAAACTTGTACTGCTCTGCTGTCAGGACAATGTCCAAGTTATGAATCTAGTCGACATAATTGGTTCCAGTTAACTTATTGTCTTTCAAAATGGCAGCTAAGGGGTTGAATGTCATATCGATAAAAACTGTAAAATAAATAAATAGACAATGTTTCTGTTATTAAGTCTAGAATTTCAAAATTAAGAAAATTCTATCAATTATTGACTTCCCTCAAAACAATAATATTAATCCACCAACATCTCATTCACCGGGATTCTTGCAAGCCACGCAGTGTGGACGTTTACGCTAACCCACATTCATTTGAGAAGAACCAAGTTCATTAACTACACTATCTGACCAAACGATCTATTGATCAATGTAGCTAATAGTCGGTGCTTTTAGCCGTACAAATAAGCAACCTAACCTCGAGGGAGGAATACTGCAGATCGTACACTAAGTGTGTGCCATTACGTGACTTTTGAGTTTGTTACCTCAGGATAGTGCACCTCAGATTGAGAGGGTGTCGCATTTCTCCTAGTTAAACTTACTTTAGTCATCTTACTAAAAAATTCATAATCTAGTGATCTCGGGGTTGGACTCATCCAAATAGAGGAAGGCTCTAATGGCAATGCACAAGCCCACCCACATCGCACATGAACTCGTAATGGTGGCCATGGGGATATTAAACTAACCCGCTCCCACTAAGATTTCCAAATTAAGGGTTTTTTCAGTTTTAACATGCAATTAACTAATCAAAAGTTATGTGCAACCATAAAACCATCATGCTTTAAAATCAAGCAACTAAAATACAACATAAAAATAAAGCGTAAAGATTAAAACAATAAATACGGGAAATAAATGAGAAAATTAAATTTCCCGACTATCATGGTTTTAATCGCTTCCTTCTTCTGCCTTGATCTCGTGTCCCACCACGCAACTTGATGGATTGAGTCTTGATCTTGAAAAATGAAAACTGGAGGAAAATGGGCCAAAAACAGGACCAGAATGGGCCACATGCAAGTCGTTACCAGTGCCACCCCCTGCCGCCAATTCCTCATTCGCTTCTTCCCATGCTATTTGGTCTTATTGTAATTCGTTCTGGGTTTTCCTGGGTTTCTACGAATTAATGATAACCCAAAACCCACGAATTCAAGTTGCCCACCATAACGCCTTCAATTACAAAATTTAATTTTGCTACTACAAGGCTTTCTAGGAAAATTAAAGAATCAAAATTACATAGCAAAAATCCTACTACAGATTTAATCTAATCCTACACGTCTTCCATCACGTGGTTATACTATTACAAACATTCATAATAAAATCAAATCTGGACATGTCCCGGAGTTTAATTAAAACCCATACAAACGTAACCATAATAGTTGAGATTTCTTAACCACCTGCAAATAAAACCATGTAATAAATCGAACAAGCACAAAACCCAAAACCAGGCTTTGATACCAATTGGAAGATTATCTGCCCGGGCCTAGCCAGAAACTCACTTTCGTGCTATGCATTTCAGAATCGGAATCTATGGCCTTCCAACCCTTGCTTGAAATAACATTGCGCAGGATCTGGGTTTACACTTATTCGATTTATCACGCAACAAAAATTCTTAACTAAGTGGAAACATAAGAATTATACCTTTGAAGCGTGTACTCAAGTGATTCTCTAGTATACCTCAAGACTTTACTTGTATGCTATGTGGGCAGCAATCTAACCAACAACTTGATCAGCTAATCACCACAATCCGCCTGCCAGAAAATTCCAGCCCCGCTGTGTTAGAGTAGAATACATAAGCTATGCTTGTATTGTACAATTTCCCAGTTTAATATATCGATTTGTGTTTCAGTCATATCTTGTTGTGCATTAATCGTCCATTCATATTATGTAAGTAGATGATGAGGTGTCTGGCGTGACACAGTAGATCTCATCATTGGTTGAAAGACATAATATATAAATGAGGTTCGTAACCGAGACAGTTTTGGACAAACTGTCGGTCTAGGTTATTATGTGATTCAGATAATTAGTTTGTCTAGACTAATTGAATCATATAGATATGCCCGGGGCATATTGAACTTGACTCTTAGGAATGATTTGTCTTGTACTGATTTAATAGACAAATCGATCCTTGTATTCTATCTCTAAATCCCTAGACTCGAGTGGGCATGAGGATTAGACATAGTGTACTTTGATCTGCCAATGGGTGAGGTCAAATGTGGCCAATAGTCTCGGTGGGTTGGGTGCGCGTGTTTAGTTACTTGGTGTGCTACTGCTTGTCGAAAGGAAACCATGTACCGGTGTGTCCGGGGTGATGGTGCTCCCGAGATGAGCTCAAAATGTTTATTATACTAAACCCAGCCGGTGAACTTATGTCCGGTATAGTAAAAAGGTCGAGTGGTACTAGTCTCGGAATTAAAGAAGTTAATTAATTAATTTATCAGTAAATTAATTTTAATTAACGAGCACTATATCTTTGATGTGGGGAGATTAAATTGAATATAATTTAATTAAGTTATTCCGGAAGCAATTCTGGTGTAGGATGGTAGTGCCAAAATTAATCCGTTAGTGGTACGATTAATTTTGTAATGGGTTAATTGAATAGGTAGATTTAATTAATTAATTGGTTAATTATTCCTAAGGGTTAATTCAGTAATTAACAAAGTGGAATTATTTAATTAATTCCTAAGGGTTAATTAATTAATTAACAAAGTAGAATTATTTAATTAATTAATTAAGTCTTAAGTTTCAATTGGAATTAGGAAATCCTAGAGATTAGGAATCCAGTAGGATTTGGTTATCCTATCAGATCGGTTGCCTAATTGGATTTGGAAACTAATTCATTTAGGAAGACCAATCCTAAACCAACTTGGAGTCTCTCTTGTAACTCTATAAATAGACAAGGGATCAGTCATTTAGAAAACACAATTCAAGAGATTCATTATTCAAGAATCTAGAGAGATAAAATTCTAGATAGAGAAAATTCTCTCTCTCTCAAAAACGAATTTTTGCAATTTTGGGGTGGCTGATTTTTCCTTCAAGTGGCCGAATTTTGGTCCTTCTTGGCTAGCCCCGTGTGTTGCTTTCTCTCTCTCCGGGCAGTGCGTTTGCAGTACGTGCTAGGTGCGGAGGTGCTGAATTTTTTCAGCAGGTGGATTGTGGTGAGTTGCTGATCAATTGACTTCTAGATTGTGGTGAGTTGCTAATCACCAGGTGCACGCTTCAAAGGTACTTTTCTAAGATTCCGCTTTAATAGAAATTTTTGTTGCGTGGTAAATCGAGCAAGTGCAAACCCAGATCCTACCAAAATCTTTCACGCTACACCTGGCACGTACAATAAACGCACCACCTAGAGATAGAAACCTACTCACAAGCTGCCAAAATTTTGGATAAAATCGGCAGCCCAAAAAGCTCAAAAAATCAGAAATTAAGAGAGAGCGAATTTTCTCTCTCTCAATTCTTGAATTATGAATCTATTGAATTATGTGTCTTGAATAGCAAATACCTTGTCTATATATAGAGTTACAAACGAGACCCCAAGTTGGTTTAGGATTGGTCTTCCTAATGGGTTTAGGTAATTAATTAGTTTCCAAATCCAATTAGGTAACCAATCTAATAGGACAAACCAAATCCAATTAGATTTCCAAATCTCTAGGATGTCCTAATTCTAATTAAAACTTATGACTTAATTAATTAATTAAATAATTCTAGTTTGTTAATTACTCAATTAACCCTTAGGAATAATTAATCAATTAATTAATTCTATCTATTCAATTAACCCATTACAAAATTAATCGTACCACTGATGGATTAATTTTGGTACTACCACCGTACACCAGAATTGCTTCCGGAACAATTAAATTAATTTATATTCATAATCTCCCCACATCAAAGATATAGTGCTCGTTAATTTATTAATGTACCGATAAATTAATTTATTAACTTCTTTAATTCTGAGACTAGTACCACTCGACCTTTTTACTATACCGGACATAAGTCCACCAGCTGGGTTTAGTATAATAAACATAATGAGCTCATCTCGGGAGCACCATCACCCCGGACGCACTGGTATATGGTTTCCTTTCGACAAACAGCACATCAAGCAACTAAACACGCGCACACAATCTACCAAGATTATTGACCACAATAGACCTCACCCATTGGAAGATCAAAGTACACTATGCCTAATTCTCATACCGCTCGAGTATAGGGATTAAGAGATAGAATACCAAGAACGATTTGTCTATTAAATCAGTACAAGACAAATCATTCCTCATGGTCAAGTTCAATATGCCCCGGACATATCTATATGATTCAATTAGTTTAGACAAACTAATTATCGTAATCACATAATAACCTAAACCGACATTTTGTCCAAAGCTGTCTCGGTTACAAACCTCATTTATATATTATGTATTTCAACTAATGATGTAATCTACTGTGTCACCAAGTCACCTCATCATCTACTTACATAATATAAATGGACAAATCATGCACAACAAAATATAATCGAAACATAAATTGATATATTAACTAGGAAAATGTACAATACAACATAGCTTATGTATTCAACTCCAACAGGTATACAGGCTTAGGACGTCCATTTATGGACTTAAGTAAGCATCCAGATCTTGGAATATCCGTTTTGACGAGGTTATCCAGTCCTATGGATTCACTCAGTGTCCGGATCAGCAGTGTGTTTATCGCAGGCGTGATGGTGATACAGTGGTGTTCCTCGTACTTTATGTAGATGACATCCTTCTGATTGGCAACAGTAACACGGTGTTGTCAGACGTAAAGGCCTGGTTGTCCATGATATAAAGGATTTGGGAGAGGCTGGATATATCATTGGGATCAAGATTATTTAGATCGTATGAGACGTTCTCTGACTCTCTCAGGCATCCTACATAGACACGATTATGACCCGTTTTAACATGCAAAACTCCATGAAGGGTTCACTACCTTTCGAGCATAGGGTGCATTTGTCTAAGGAGCAGTGTCCCAAAACTGCTGAGGAGATAGATGCCATGCAGGCGGTACCTTATACTTCTGTAGTGGGTAGCCTCATGTATGCTATGTTATGTACGAGGCCTGATATTTGCTTTGCTGGTTGCATGGTTAGCAGATATCAGTGTAATCCTGGAGAGGCTCACTTGGAGGCAGTAAAATGCATTCTCAAGTACTTGCGTAGGATGAGAGATTTTGTCCTAGTTTATGGCGTGCAGGAGCTTGTACCATTGGGTTACACAGATTCGGACTTTCAAGGTGATATAGACAAGAGTAAGTCTACCTATGGGTTTGTGTTTACTCTAGGAGGTAGAGCCATAGCATGGCGGAGTGTCAAGTAGAAATGCGTGGCGGACTCCACCATGGAGGCTGAGTATGTTGCCGCATCAGAGGCAGCGAAAGAAGCTGTATGACTCCGGAACTTCCTAGTGGACTTATATGTAGTTCCTGAGTTGCTTAGGTCTATCATAGTTTATTGTGATAACAATGGTGCACTTGCCAACTCAAGGGAACCATGAACCCACAAAGTGAGTAAACACATAGAGCGCAAGTACCACCTGATACGAGAGATCATAAATAGGAGAGACGTGACCGTGGCCAAGATAGCATAATATAACAATCTTGCAGATCCTTTCACAAAGCCATTGACCCCAAAGGTCTTTGATAGACATGTGGAGGGCATGGGAGTCAGATTCTTGAGGGAGTCATGTGAGTGAGTTTAAAGGTATTCTGTAGATTTCATTGTTACAGCAGTGTAATAGTGGGTTGGACAGTTTTTATACTTCTTAGCATAGCTTTGAGTATTAGTGAGAGATTGTTAGTTTTGAATACAGAAAAGCTATGGCTTGTATCAAAAACTAATATCTACAGATGACATATTATTTTGTTTCAGTATTAAATTGTTCCATTATATTATAGAACTAGATAACGGGGTGTGGAAATACACAGTAGATACCGATAATGTTTAAGGTATTGATATATAAAAAGTATGCTCGTAACTGAGATAGTCTGAATATACTATTGGTATAGGTTATCGTGTGGTTTGGAAATTAGTTTATCTAGACTAATTAAATCACACGGATATTCCTGGGGCATATTGAGCACGACCAGTTTGGATAGAACTGACTTATACTGATCGACGTAGTCAATTTGGTCCTAGTATTCAGTCTCTCAATCCCGAGATTAGGACGGGCGTGAGATTCGGTCCTAGTATTCAGTCTCTCCTAAGTATCTGATTCCCATGCCCTCCACGTGAGCCTCAAAGACTTTCGATGTCAATGTCTTTGTGAACGGATCTGCAAGGTTATTTTCTGATGCTATCTTAGCCACGACTACGTCTTAACTCTTTACGATGTCTCGTATAAGGTGGTACTTGCACTGTATATGTTTACTCACCTTGTGGGCTAATGCTTCCTTCGAGTTTGCTACTGCACCGTTGTTATCACAATAAACCGTGATAGACTTTTGCAAACTAGGAATCACATTTAAGTCCACTAGGAAGTTCTTGAGCCATACTGCTTCTTTCGCTGCCTCTGATACGGTAACGTACTCAGCCTCCATGGTAGAGTCCGCAACATATTTCTGCTTGATACTCCGCCAAACTATGGCTCCACCTCCCAGAGTAAACACATACCCTGAGGTAGACTTGCTCTTGTCCCTGTCGCCTTGGAAATCTGAATCTGTGTAACCTTGGGGTACCAGCTCAGGCGCTTGATAGACCAGAACTTGGTCCCTCGTTCTGTGCAAATACTTGAGAATGCATTTGATTGCCTCCCAATGTGCTTTCTCGGGGTTACTCTGATATCTGCTTACCATGCCAATGACATAACAGATATCAGGCCTCGTACACACCATGGCATACATGAGACTTCTTACTGCCGAAGCATACGAATCTGTCTTCATTGCCTCTATCTCCTCAATAGTCTTAGGACACTGTTCCTTAGATAGAAACACTCCATGTCTGAAAGGTAGAAAACCTTTCTTGGAGTTCTGCATGTTAAAACAGGCCAGAATCGTGTCTATGTACGAAGCTTGGGAGATCGTTAACAAAAGTTTCCTACAATCTCAAATTATATTGATCCCAAGGATATGTCCCGCTTCCCCTAAGTCCTTCATATCAAACTGCTTGGACAGCCATGCCTTTACGTCTGATAACACTTTCTTGTTGTTGCCAATTAATAGAATGTCATCTACGTAAAGCACAAGAAACACCACTGAGTTTCCAACACGTGTGATACACACATTGCTCATCCGGACACTGAGTAAATCTGAAGCACTGGATTACCTTATCAAACCTGATGTTCCAAGATCTAGATGCCTGCTTAAGTCCATAAATAGACATCTTAAGCCTACAAACCTTATGCTCTTGGCCTTTTTCAATAAATCCCTCGGGTTGCTGCATAAAGACGGTTTCCTCTAGACTTCCGTTTAGGAAAGCTGTCCTGACATCCATCTGCCAAATCTCATAATCCAAATGAGTAGCTATGGCCAAGAGAATCCGGATTGACTTAAGTATGGCTACCGGGGAGAAGGTTTCCTTATAATCGATTCCCTCTTTCTGAGTATACCCCTTCGCCACCAGCCTAGCTTTAAAGGTTTCCACCTTTCCGTCAGGTCCTCTCTTACGTTTGTATACCCACTTATATCCAATGGGCTTAAACCCATCAGGCAGGTTCACAAGCTCCCAGACTTGACTGTGGTCCATTGACCCCATCTCGGATATCATTGCCTTATGCCAAGATTCTGCATCTTTATCTCGAAGAGCCTCATTGTAGTTAACTGGGTTAGGTTCAGGCGTACCTGGGACTAGGTCCCACGCCAATGAACCTATCGGGCTGTCTTACAACCCTCCCACTACGACGAGCCACCACCTATGTAGGCGCATCATCTGTGATCTCATGTGCAGTGTGTGGTGAACCTACTTGTGCCTATACATCAGGATTAATAGTCTGTCACCTAAGCTCTTCTAGTACAATCTTACTCTTGGGCTTGTGGTCTAAGACATAGTCCTCTTCTAAAAATCTAGCGTTTGTAATAACCACCACCTTCTGATCTTTAGGACTGTAGAATAGACCACCTTTCGTTCCCCTAGGATATCCTACAAACAGCATCAACTATGTTCTTGCATCTAACTTAGCCGTATCTGCCTTAAGCACATGTGCTGGGCTGCCCCAAATTCTGATAAGTCTTAGACTGGTCTTGCGCCCATTCCACAACTCTACTGGGGTTGAAGGCACGGTTTTAGATGGTACAAGATTAAGAATATACATTGTCATTTCTAAGGCATATCCCCAGAACGAACTTGGCAAATCACTATAGCTCATCATGGACCTAACCATTTCCATAAGAGTTCGATTCCTGTGGCGTGCCAGGTGCAGACAACTGAGACTAAATTCCTACCTCACTGAGGTAATCTCAAAATTCATGGGACAGGTACTCCCCACAACGATCTGAATGCAGTGTCTTGATACTCTTAACCATGATATTTCTCCACATCTACCGAAACTCTTTGAACTTGCCAAAACATTCAGACTTGTGACGCATTAGGTAAATGTACCCGTACCTAGAGTAGTCATCCATGAACATCACGAAATACTCAAATCCCCTTCATGCCTGGACCATCATAGGTCCATACAAGTCAGAATGAATCAACTCCAATACTTCTTTAGCTCTATAACCTTTTGCCTTAAAAGGTCTCTTGGTCATTTTACCTTCCAAGCAAGATTCGCAGGTAGCATAACTGTCAATCTCTAATGAACCTAAAGGTCCATCATTAACCAACCTTTGAATCTTTCTAAGGCTTATATGACCTTTCCTAAGATGCCAAAGATAGGTTTGATTCATTTCAGAAGGTTTCTTCCTCTTATTAATGTTAGATACTGAGCTATCTATTTCTATGTGTTGTGCAACAGGGGAGTTAGAATTAACCACAAATAAATTGTCAACCAATGAACCAGAATGAATAAGTTTTCCATTTATTCTAATAGTACAGAGTGATCAGAAAAAATGAACTTATAACCGTTCTTCAAGAGTTTAGAAACCGAAATCAGGTTCTTTCTAAAACTCAGTAGATAAAGACAATTCACTAATTCTAAGCTACAATTTTCAAAAATTAAATTGACAACTCCCACTGCTTCTACTGACACTCTTGTAGTGTCGCCCATGTTGATGTCCAGTTCGCCCTCTCTAAGCTTTCGGGTTACTTGGAACCCCTGCAAGGAATTACAAACATGGTCAGTGGAGCCAGAATCCACACACCAAGTATCTATGGGAATCACTGCTAAACATGTCTCAGTAATTAGGGCAGAAACAATCGTACCTTTAAGCTTTGGATAATCCGCTTTCCAGTGTCCTGCTTTATCGCATTTAAAGCACTTGCCCTTGGGCTTGCTTTTCTTCGCAATGTCTGGCTTTGCAGCAAGTTTCCTGGCATTCTTCTTCTTATTATTCTTCTTGCCTTTCAGCCCAGAAGAAGAACTCGAAGCCTTTACTGCGACCAAAGCTTGCTTCTTCTCATGGAAGATGCCTTCGGCTGCCACCAAATCAGTCAAGAGCTTGGGCAAAGTATAAAGCCTTTGGTTCATATTGTAGTTGACCCGAAACTGCTCAAAACTAGAGGGTAGACTCTGGAGGATAATATCTATCTGACTTTTTGGGTCAATTTCTCCTCCCAACACCTCAATTTCATTGATGTTGCTCATCATGTATAGAACATGATCTCTCACCGATCCGCCTTCAGCCATTTTGGTGTTCATTAATTTCCTCATGGCTGCCTATTTAGCAGTCCTGCCTTGATGTGCAAACATTTCCCTTAGGTGTGCCATTATGTTGAAGGCAGAGACCATGGGATGAAGCTGATGTTGCAGCACATTTGACACAGAAGCCAAAATGTAGCACCGCGCCATCTCATCCGCTTTCCTACAACTGGCATAGGCATCCCTATCCTCTTGTGTAGAGTTCTCATCAGGCACTTCTGGACATACTTTGGTGAGCACAAACTTATACTGCTCAGCCGTTAGGACAATGTCCAAGTTACGACTCCAGTCGACATAATTGGTTCCAGTTAATTTGTTGTCTTTCAAAATAGCAGCTAAGGGGTTGAATGCCATATCGATTAAACTGGAAAATAAACAAACAATGTTTCAGTTATTTAGTCTAAAATTTCGAAAACATGAAATTCTATTAATTATTGACTTCCCTCAAAACAATAATTATAATTCACCAACATCTCATCCACCGGGATTCTCGTAAGCCACGCAGTGTGGACGTTTACACTAACCCATATTCATTTGAGAAGAACCAAGTTCATTAACTACACCATCTGACCAAAGGATCTATTGATCAATGTAGCTAATAGTTGGTGCTTTTAGCCTTACAAATAAGCAGCGTAATCTCGCGGGAGGAATACTGCAGATCGTACACTAAGTGTGTGTCATTACGTGACTTCTGAGTTTGTTACCTCAGGATAGTGCTCCTCAGATTGAGAGGGTGTCGCATTTCTCCAAGTTAAACTAGCTCTAGTCATCTTACTCATAAGTTCATACTCTAGCGATCTCGGGGCTGGACTCATCCGAATGGAGGAAGGCTCTAATGCCAACGCGTAAGTCCACCCACATTGCATATGAACCCGTAATGGTGACCATGGGAATATTAAACCAACCCGCTCCCACTTAGATTTCCAAATTCAGGGTTTTTCTCCGGTTTTAACATGCAATTAACTAACCTAAGTTATGTGCAACCATAAAACCAGTCATACTTTAAAATCATGCCTCTAAAATACAACATAAAAATAAAGTATAAAAATTAAAATGATAAATACGGGAAATAAATACGACAAATAAATTCCCAGACTGTTATGGTTTTAATTGCTTCCATCTTCTGTCTTGATCTCGTGTCCAGTCATGTCACTCGATGGAGAGAGTCTTGAACTTCAAAAAATGAAAACTGGAGGAAAAATGGGCCTAAAATGCAGCCCGAAAGGGCTGCACACACAGCATGCCCAATGGGGTGCGTTGTGCTCGCGCACAGGCCGCATGGGCTGTGCGCATGGCCCAGCATGCGCGAGCACAGCAGCGACCTGCTGTCGCACCTTGGCACAGCATCCTAATTCGCAGCGCGGCAGCTGTGCTGCCTGCCATGGTTGCCGGTGGTGGCTGCAGCCGGCAGTCGTCGCCGGCGCAGCCTCCTGCCGCCACCTCCTCTTTCACTTTTCCCACGCTATTTGGTCTTCTTGCAATTCATTCTGGGTTTCTAGGAATTAACGATTCCCAAAACCCACGAATTCAAGTTGTCCACCGTAACGCCTTCGATTACAAAAAACAATTTTCCTACTACAAGGTTTTCTAGGAAAATTAAATAATCAAAATTACATAGAAAAAATCCTACTACAGATTTATTCTAATCCTACACGGCTTCCCGCACGTGGTTATACTATTACAAACATTCATAATAAAATTAAATCCGGGCATGTCCCAGTGTTTAATTAAAACCCATACAAACATAACCATAATCGTCGGGATTTCTTAACCAGCTGCAAATAAAACCATGCAATAAATCGAACAAGCAGAGAACCCAAAACCTGG
The DNA here is from genome assembly GCA_030378225.1 of Knoxia roxburghii. Classification (NCBI taxonomy): domain Eukaryota; kingdom Viridiplantae; phylum Streptophyta; class Magnoliopsida; order Gentianales; family Rubiaceae; genus Knoxia; species Knoxia roxburghii. Next base: position 31,102,796 of record CM059416.1, on the reverse strand, counting down.
CTCTGATACCAATCGAAAGGATTGCCACATAGGATCTGGGTTTGCACTTGCTCGATTTACCACGCAACAAAAGTTTCTAATTAAAGCGGAATCTTAGAAAAGTACCTTGAAGCGCACACTTGGTGATTCTCTTGTATGCCTCAAGACTTTGACTTCACGTTGTGTGGGCAACGAACTAGAAGCCAATCGATCAGCTAATCACCACAATCCACCTGCTAGAAAATTCTAGCACCGCAGCACCTGGCACGTACTGTAAACGGACAGCCTGGAGAGAGAGAAAATTACTCGCAGCTGGTATAAAACCAAGGCCAAAATTGGGCCAATAAAGGACCAAAGACCAGTCGTAATTTTCCCTTGAAAATCTAACTTGGAGAGAGAAAGTTTTCGCTCTTTAGGATTTTCTCTCTCTAATTGTATGTCTTGAATAGCTAATCTCTTGTCTATATATAGAGTTACAAAAGAGACCCCAAGTTGGTTTAGGATTGGTCTTCCTAATGGGTTTAGGTAATTAATTAGTTTCCAAATCAAATTAGGCAACCAATCTGATAGGATAAACTAAATCCTACTAGATTTCCTAATCTCTAGGATTTCCTAATTCCAATTGAAACTTAAGACTTAATTAATTAATTAAATAATTCCACTTTGTTAATGACTCAATTAACCCTTAGGAATTAAATAAATAATTCCACTATGTTAATTACTCAATTAACCCTTAGGAATAATTAATCAATTAATTAATTCTACCTATTCAATTAACCCATTACAAAATTAATCGTACCACTAACGGATTAATTTTGGCACTACCATCCTACACCATAATTACTTCCGGAACAACTTAATTAAATTATATCCATAATCTCCCTATATCAAAGACTAGTACCTCTTTAATTAATTTACTGATAAATTAATTAATTAACCTCTTTAATTTCAAGACCAGTACCACTCAACCTTTTTACTATACCGGACATAAGTCCACCGGCCGGGTTTAGTATAATAAACTTTATGAGTTCATCTCGGGAGCACCATCACCCCAGACGCACCAGTACATGGTTTCATTTGGACAAGCAGCAGCACACCAAGTAACTAAACACGCGCACCCAACCTACCGAGACTATTGGCCGCAATTGACCTCATCCTTTGGCAGATCAAAGTACACTACGTCTAATCTTCATGCTCGCTCGAGTCTAGGGATTAAGAGATAGAATACAAGGAACAATTTGTCTATTAAATCAGTACAAGACAAATCATTCCTAACGGTCCAGTTCAATATACCCCGGGCATATCTATATGATTCAATAAGTTTAGACAAACCAATTATCCGAATCTTATAATAACCTAAACTGATAGTTTGTCCAAAACTATCTCGGTTACACAAACCTTATTTATATATTATGTCTTTCAACCAATGATGAGATCTACTATGTCACACAAGACACCTCATCATCTACTTACATAATACAAATGGACAATTAATGCACAACAAGATATAACCAAAACATAAATTGATATATTACAGGGAAAAAGTACAACACAAGCATAGCTTATGTATTCAATTCCAACAGTAGATAGTTGCCCACACAAGTTCCAGATCTATCTTGGAGACATTCGAGGTATTCTTTGTGGAGGAAGCTTCAAAGATTGGATTTTTCTTTTTTTTTTATGGACATGCTTTAAAGGTATAATTTTTTTATTCTGCTTTTACTTAAAGATTTGATTTTTAGCATGTCGTTTAATAGATCCAACAAGTATAAGTCTAGATCCGCTCATGGGAATTGATTATAGTGTTTGGGCTCATTCAAAAGTTTTTTATTCTGGAATGCATAGCACGAAAGTGAAATTTTCGATTTGGCCCGGACCGGATCTTAATTGCTTCAAGGGAAAAGTTCAAAGAAATAAAGGAAAGTTGGATTGAGAAAAGAGAGGAAAGTGCATCTATTGCACATGACACAAGGAGCTTAAAAGGATCTTGAGTCTATATCTCAAGACAAGTCTAGCCGGAGACTCTAAAGTCCAAAGCGCTTCTTGGGAGGCAACCCAAGCATTTTAGCACTTTTTAGTTCATTTTCTAGTTTTTAGATTTTCAAAATTTAAAATTGCAAATAAGTCATGGATTTCAAGGTGAGTTTTGAGTATAATGTTTTTGAATGCATTCCTGTGTTGTAGGTACTTGATTTGGTGCAATTGGATCATATAAAAATCAATTGGAAGCAATTTTGTGAAGATCAAGGAAAAATAGCACAGCAACACCTGTTTGCTATCGGATTGCTGCCAACTACAGGCGTTCACAGGCAATAGCATCAGGTTGTAGCCATGGTGTTCTAGGCGGCATCAACAATGCCGTCTTGACGCTGTCACAATGCCAAGATCCCCTATTTTGTTTTTATGTTCTAAATGAGGTACTATTAAGTTTAAAACCTCCATTTTACTTACCTAAGACTTCCAATACTTCCATGACCATAAATGAGAATCCATTACACTTCTAATGCATCCAATTCATGAATCTGAGATTTGAAATTGTTCATTTTTAGTAATTTTACCTATAACATTGTTGTTTTTAAGTTCTCTATAGATTTCTGACACGATACAAAATCAAGTATCAATGGTAAGAGTATAGAACTGCCTTGTGCTTAAATTTTCAAAAATGGATTTCTTAAACTATGCATAGTATTATGCTATGTATGTGTTATATGATTTAATGAGCTTATAATGGATGAATGTATGTATTTTTTAGTCTTGTATGTTTTATATGTTCTAATCTTTATATCTTGGAGCTTTAATGTTATAGAACATATAGGACTTGTGCTCAAATGAATGAAAAATCATGTGTTCTTATGTGTAGAATAATCCTATGGTTAATTAACATGTCTTGTGGTGTTTTAATGCTTATCACTACTGCTTTAGTGAATTGAATTGGCTTATATTTACTGGCCCCGATGCCAGGCGACATGCTGGCACCATGCCTTCATGCCGGCCATATTGGCGACCGCCAGGCACCAACACCTGTTGGACGCTGGTTGTGGCGAACACCTATTGGACACTAACCTCTGACGTATGTTGAAGCCATTCTTTTCTTTTTGTAAAATTCACTAATTCATTACAATTCTCAGGACAAGGTTAATTTAAGAGTTAAGAAAGAGGAAGGATGAGCTATAAAAATAGGAAGCTTATAGTGTGATGCACTATTGGTTTTCCTCCACATTTAGTTCCTTTACAACAAGAGTTTGAGAATCCTTACCACTATTACTTTCTTACTACCTTTTGTTGACGCTTTGCAATTTAAATATTTCTATTTTCTTTGGTGTGTTTATTTGCTTTGGTGTGTTTATTTTTATGTTTTTAATTAAAGTGTGAGTGATTTACATTGGGTATTTGGCTAACATTATATGGGCATGAGGTTTATTGTGATAAATGAATCTAAAGAAAAAGAAATTGGTACCCCATTGGCCAACTTTTGTTTTGTTTTGATACATTGAGGACAATGTATATTTTAAGTGTGGGGGGGGGGGGGGGTAGATAAACATAAGTTTTACAAGTCTTCATGCTTTCTAATTAAGAAACTAGTAGTGAAGAGAGTCCATTTTGTGGTTAATTTTAAAAAATTTGCTCTATTTTGGATTTTGTTAAAATTTTTCCAAAACAAAAGGACCCCTTCATGCTAGTTTTGTGTATTTACGTTGCATGATTGGTGAAAATATGATGGAAATGGTTGAGCATTGATAGGTATGATGTGAGTTCTTAGTTGACATCTTGAGATGTAATAAAAATTCAACCCTTGATTTTATGTGAGCATATTTGAGCCTTTATTGAGCATTTCTTATGTGCTTGCTCATTTTTGTTTGGTTGTGTGATTTGTCTTCCATGAATGATTGAATCTAGAACTTGAGTTTAGCATACATATCAAGACTTTTTACGTGTTTGTGATACAATGAAGTGATGAAGGCAATTAGTTAGCTTTTCTTTTTACCTTTTCTTTGTTTTACATTATCTGTAATCATCTTTAACCCCTTAGGCATAACCAAGTTGAGCCCCATCTTTTTTTTTTTTTTTTTGTCCCAGTAAGCTAACTTGAGCCTTTTTCTTTGTTAAAGCCTTGTTTTTGGACCCTTAAAGAGTTTGTATGTGATTGGTTGTGAAAATGAAAAATAATTGATGGATTGTAAGTAGTTAGTTTCAATTTTTTTTTTAAATTTTTTTCTTAAGTTTGAAGAAATAAGAATGGGGAAGTAAAGGACATCTAAGCCTTAAACCTCTATTAGTAGTTGAAAAATCCAAGTAGAAGTAGTTGATGAAACATCCATTCAATGCAAATCTCTTTACAATTACTCCAATTTTGAAACCTTGACATTTTCTTATCCCTACACAACTTTATTAGCACCGTTACACCCTAATAAAAGTCCTTTTAATCAATGTGTTACATTCAAAATAGGTGGGTGGCGAGCTGATCTTGAGTCAATGATGCAAAATCCGGATTGCTCCGAAGATGATGTTGTGTGTTGGAACGTGTTGTTGCAAGGATACCTTTAAGGGATTGCGGAATAAATGTTAGGGGGAAGAATTCTAGCAAGAATTCTGATAGAATGACACCACAGTAGTACCTAACTCTACTATTGATAAAGTAGGGGGTTTTGATTAGCACATTAATCAAGAAAAAGCTCGCAAGCTTCACCAAGATAAAACTTCTCGAAAGAGTGTATTGTATTATGCAAAAAGTGTGTCTTATAATGAAGCACAAGGCCTATTTATAGTGTAGGGTGGCCGAAATTCATATCTTGAAAAGCAAGACATGGAATCAATCGCTAATCAATCAACCAATATTAGGAAATAACATTTTAGGAAAATTTTCTAATATCCTCCCTTTCACACTCACAAGCCTTCTTTCCTCAACCTTCTAGATGTCTTCCAATGCAAGTAACTTCTACAATCTTCATAATGGACTTGTACCATGTAAAGGGCTTGAAACTCGGCTGGCTTTGGACAAATATGGACACCAATTAAGGGTAAAAATCATCCATGATTGACTACAAAACCCATTAAAGTGCCCAAGACTCAAAGTAATTAAAATAGCCCGAATAAACCAAATGTTGTGGCTGAATTGGGGTAGTAGGTGTGGTCACTTCCTCTATCACATTCAAGTGATCCCTTGATCCATATAAACACTTAAGATGATAATTTCCTTGGGCTTGAGATCATCCTTGAAAATAATCTCTTTGCCATAATGCTCATGAACTATTAAATTAAGCTTTTCTTCAACCCTCTTCATCCTAGATCTTGTCATTGGACCTTGAATGTTTACCAATGGATCTCTTTAGTAGGTGCTACTAGGATGAACATAAGAAAAAGGTGTAGAGTTACCTTAAGGTGAGCCTAGGTTCACATCATCCTCTCTTTCTTGAAAATGATTCGACCTTGAATCAAGGCCTTCATCAAACTCAAAAGGTGTAAGATCACAAACATTGAATGTACCATGTACACCTTTCTCTCCTCTTAGATCAAGTTAATATGTATTCTCGTTGACTATTTCAACCACTTGGAAAGGACCATCTCCTCTCAGACTCAACATACTCTTCCGCTCTTGAGGAAACCTTTCCTTTTTGAGATGTATCCAAACCCAATCACCGGGCTCAAATATCACTCTCTTTCGGCCATTACTTTTAACTCTAGCAAAGTGCTCTTGCTTCTTCATCAGCTCTAACCTTGCCTGCTCGTGGATCTTCTTGACTAGCTTAGTTTTTTTCTCACCAAACCCAATCACCGGGCTCAAATGTCACTCTCTTTCGGCCATTACTTTGAACTCTAGCAAACTGCTCTTGCTTATTCATCAACTCTAACCTTGCCTGCTCATGGATCTTCTTGACTAGCTTAGATTTCTTCTAACCATCTAGACTTGCAAGTTGTTTAATGTGTGTAGTTCGGTTGTATGTGAACTCACATATAGGCAAAACATCCTCCCACTGCTTCAAGTATTTCTAGATCAAACTTCTCAGCAATGCACCTAAAGTTCGGTTGATCACTTTCGTCTGGCCATCAGTCTGTGGATGACTTGAAGTCTATAATAGCAACTTTGTTCCTAGCTTGTTCCACAATATATTCCAAACAGGCTAAGAAACTTGACATCACGATCACTCACAATGCTGCTTTGAATGCCATATAGTCGCACTACATCTTTGAATAACATGTTAACTATTTCCTTAGCATCGTTCGTCTTTCTACATATGTGTGCTACATCCTTTCTCATGTTCGGCCAATAGAAATGCTCTTAAAGAATATCTAAGATCTTAAAGATACCAAAATGTCCCATTAAACCTCAACTACGAGCCTCACGAACAAGTAAATCTCTCAAGCTAGATTGTGGTACAAATAGCTTGGCACCTTTGATGTAGTAACTCTCAATTTCCTTTGCATGGTTGAGGTTCCTACAACCAAACATTTTAACCTTGTTAGAAAATAAACTAGAAGCATTATCTTGATACTCTAGGAAAGTATCTTTCATTCTCTCACTAAAGTTAGCAATAACTTTGTAATCTTGCAAAATCAATCCTTTAATGCCCACTTTATGCATACCAAATTGTAAATCACAAATGCTTTTAAATAATGCAAAAGTAAAGTGAAAGGAAAGCTCCCTCTTTAGTGAAGTCGACACTTGATGCTTCCGTTGCCTTTGTTGAGACTTTCTTACTTTCTTGGCAATTCTTCCTCTGATGCAATTCGAATGGAATGAGTCTTAAAGGCTAGTCCACACATTCCAATGTTAGGACAAAAATTCACACTAAACTCAGAGTCAGATTATTGTGGACAATCATATGAATCTAGCTCATTGTTGGACCTTTGAGTAGGTGGTTCAGTCCAACTTTTCCCTACGGGGGTACTATTGGTCTTAGTCTTTTGTGAAGACCCCTCATCCGAACTAGAATCGGTTGAGCTTAGTTCACTATAACTCTTATGCTTTATAACCCGCATTCTTTTGCTCTAGCTTTCCTTATTTCTCTGTTTACTTCTCTAATCTATGAAATAGTTAAGAAAGTTAGAACATACTTTTTACAACCGTAAGTAGAGGAATACCTATTGGTGTATCCATCATAGATGACTCATATATCAAATAGCCATAGTCTTCCTAGTAGTAGGTGAGCGACATCTATGGCTATATCACATCACATACCATTTGATCTTTGTACCTTCCAATCTTGATGGGTACATTACATTGCCTACTAACTTTCACTTTATTACCATTGTTGAACTACTGTAACGGATAAGCGTTAGGATGATCGAAGGTTGTAAGATTCACAAGAGACACAAGATGGTTAGAAGCAATATTAGTTCCACTACCACTATCAATTATGATCAAACACATAACCTTACTAACTTTACCCTTGGCGTGAAAAACATTATCTCTTTGCTCGGCACAATGTGCAGCTTGAGCAAGAATTTTTAAAGACTTTACGTGGCTCGTCTCTTGTGATGAGGTGGAGGTTTCGACTCTAGGAATTGACACGAAACAAGCACCTTCTTCACATGCATTTTGCTCAACACCCTCATCACTCTTAATTTCCTCCTCTTGACCAATTTCTTGAGGTTCAATTGCAGCCTCTTCATCTTCTTCTTCCTCCTCCACAATTGTTCCATCTTCTAGTGCAATCATAGTACTCAAATTAGGATATTGAGATTGCATATGACCTTTGCCTAGACATTTAAAATAAGTAATCTTCTTGGTAGGAGGTTTGTTAGTAGAATGTGCACTAGGAACTTAAAAAATACTTGAATGATTAGAAAAATGTTTTGATTTTACCTTGCTCTCATTTGAGGACTTAATTTTGGCTTGAGCACTAGGTACATTTCGGTTAGTACCTCTCTAACCTTGGTTGGTTGTGGTGTAACCTCGGCTTCCTTCTTTCTTCATTCTAGATTTCACTAAGGTAGCCTTATGTATTAACTTATCCATTGTCAAGTAATGATGAAACTCGACTATGCTTGTAATCTTGGGATTCAAGCAACTTATGAATCTTGACAAGGTGATTTTTTCTTCTTCTTATTCTACACCACTCCTAATCTTGATATTCTCAAACTCTCTAGCATAATCTCTGACACTCTTTGTTCCTTGAACAAACTTATTAAGAGTGTCGAGAATTGATCTTGTGTAGCTTGGAGCTACGTATCTCTTATGCATGATCTCGTTCATCTCATCCCAATGAGTGATTGGTAGCTCTCTATTTTTTCCTTCTCTATTGAGTAAAACAATCCCACCAGTTGAGGGCATAATCTATTAACTATAAAGATGCTATCTTGACCCAATCTTTCTCGGGGTAATTGCTCGCAACTAGAAGAGAATCCATTCTTTTCTCCCATAATATGTGTGCTTCAGGGTCAACCATACCATTAAATTGTGGAAATGTAACCTTAGGCCTATATGACTGCCCCTTGGTAGCTCTTCTTGAAACTCATCATCCATTATTCTTTCATTCCTCGGTTCATGATATTCCTCATCAAATTCTTCCTCATAGAGTTTATTGTTTCTTATTCTTTGAGGTACAAAATTTTGACCTCTCCATCTTGAGTACTCTCCTATTCCACATCCTCCTCTATACAGTGTTTGTTCATCCTATATTTCATCCCAAACTTCTTCTTTTGACTGTGAATCAAGGATGCCTTTGTCTTTAGATGTAGAAGGCTTAGAACGTGGGTCTTCTCTTGAGATTGAAAGCTTGTCAACTTTCATGGTCAAATCTCCTATGATCTCCTCAAATACTTTTGTGTTATTTGAGCAAAGATTGGAAGTATTCTTGATATCTCTTGGATGTTGATGCTTCTCCTTGAGGTGAAGGCATGTTTACTTCAAAAGAACTCACAAATTGGTTGAAGCAAAGACTTCTCCTTATGAACCAAGATTAGTAACAAAATGGTACCAAATGATAACTACTAAAAATTTCAAAAATTAAACCAAAAATTCAAAAATTAAAAATAAAACTCAAAAATACCAAATGATGTAAATAAATTACAAGAATTCAAATGATGCAACTAATACTAAATGATGCAATAAAAATCAAAACAAAGATAAAAATTTTGAAAAATTCAAAACAAAACAAAATAAAATTCAAAAATAAAAAATCACACAAAATTCAAAAAATCACACAAAAATTCAAAACCAAATAAAATTACAAAAACAATGCAAGTAGGGTGTGTGAAATTGATCCAATTTTAAGTCACAAAGCTTAATAAATTTTGGCCTTGAACTTAACATCAACTTTGGAGTAGGGAGACACAAGATTAAACCCAAGAATCAAGTGAAAACTTCCCGTTGCCTTTATTCAGTCACGTGTGGTTCCTAATATTAATAGCCTTGACTATTTCTTTTGCTTCTCTTTGAGAATCAACTATGTCCTTTTCTTTTGACACCTTTTATAGACATAAGGTGTTCTTTTCTTTCTTTTTTTTTTTTTTCTCTTTTTCTTGTTGCTTTACACTTTTTTCAAGGTGACAATTTGTATTCTTTGAATACTAGCAACTTTTTTTTTCAAACTTTGAGCAAAACTTTTTGACGAACTTTGCTCTTGAAGTACAACTTTTTTTGTTCTTTTTCCAACAAAGCGGCATAAGCCAACTTAGACTCAAAACAATAATGAAATTCTAAAACGAAAAGATTTTTAACACAAACTAAATGACTCAATTAAGAAATCCACAAAGTGTAGAGTTTTAAAACTAATGGTTGGTTCTTAAGATTTGACCTTAATTCAATATATCTTTTTCAATCCATGAAGGATACCTTCTCCACTTAGAACTCACCAAATTTCTTTCAGTTGATGCATTCTATGGTTAAGACTCAAAACAAAACTCTCTTAAACCTTTTTTTATGTTAAATTATGGTGGGGATGAATTTTGAAATCACTTACATAAAAAGTAAAACAATTGCAAGACTTAAAACAATTTCTTACTCTTTTTGTGATACTGTTTTCTTATTTTTCAAAACCTATGATGAAAAATTCCAAAATATTCAAATAATATACCTATAGACTCCTTATAAATTTTAGTTTTAGACTGATAATTTTGGGGACAATAAAAAATACGTAGCATATGCAAAACGACCAAAAACTGAAAATATGCAAAACTGATTTTTTTGTGGTGCTGAATTTTCTTGTATGGTAAAAATAGATGCAAGACTCTAAAAATTCCAAAAAATAAAAAATAAAAAAAATGAAAACCTATAGAATAGATCTGGAATTTTTTCATACAAAACCAAAATAAAAAAGATATTCAAGCAAGACAAAACATTCAAAACATAACAAGTTAAAAAGTAAAGATTTTAACCTTCACTAGTCTTCCTACTTTGAGTTGAGTGTTTTTACCTTATTTGATGGATATATCCTTTGAAGATTGTTGATATCCCAGTCTCCTCCGACTCTGAACACCAAGCAAACTTTGGATTGACACGATCGATATTTCCTTGTCAAGAATTTCAAAAAACTCTCTTCAAAGAATGGGGGCTCCGTCTCGAGGACAAGAGTTCACATAACCATCGTTGGACTATGGGCAATTGGGTCCTAGTCTCTTCCGACTTAGTTTATCTAATCGAGTCTTCCAACTTGTGAAGTGGTAGATCCGAGAGACACAAATTGCGAGAACTTTTCTGTTGCAGAATCGGATTGCTCTGGTTCTGAACTTAATTTGCCCGATCTTGGAGTTTAAGTAAAAATTCACTATCTTACAAACTAGCGGAATATTGGTTGTAAGACAGGTAGAATGGAACCACAACAATAACAACCACGTATTGTTGATAAACCCGGTGGATACACAGAGAATATCAAATCTCAAATTTTGGGCTATCACGAGCTCTCAACAAAATTAGTTTTAATTTTTCACAATGTATTGATAAAATTAAAGGCACTACCCTCTATATATAGAGGTAGATGGCCAAAATTTAGGTCCTATAAAAAGGGAATTCTTGTGCAACAAGAATTTCCTTTTCTTAAGGCACAAGTCTTTTCCTTTTTCAAGACTAAGACTTGTTTCCTAATTTATTTCTCAATCTAACTAGAAATAAACTTGGATTATTGTTGAGATTTATTGTTTCTAAATTCCTAAAAGAATAAACCTTATTTAACACTAAGCAGCAAAAATTAGAAAACTGCCAAAAAATTGGGATCTTTAGGGGGTGACGGCCGAACTGGGCTTTAAGGGGTCACCCTTGCCTTCTTGTTGTCTTCTTGTCCAAGTAATCTTCTTATGGACCTTCTAGAAGTATGTGCTGGCTGAAATTCATCCCTCTTTGGGCTTATGGACTTTATTGGACTTGTTTAAGGGAAAAACTCATCCGTAAAATGGATTTACAAAAGCCCTTAAACAAGTACAAAGACTGTGCTAGCACAATGAATTAAAATTAAAATTAATTGTCTTTGACTTGAAAAACAAAATACAAGGCTGCTCATTCCAATTTGCTTAGCACAATGAATTCTCTTGATGGTGGCTTATCTTTGATTATAAGAACCACTGTGCTAAGGGGTTTAATTGCCTTCTTCACTTTAGCTCATGATCTTGGATCCCAAATGTCTACACTACTTGGCTCATGCTCTTCATGTCTTGAGCTCGAAAACAACTTGTTTAGGTTGTGAACCATGAGGTGATAGTGAGATCATATCACTTTCCTTTGAAGAGGTTACTCAACCTCCTATCCTTGAACAACAAGTTGGCTCTGATACCAAATAATGTGGAATCCGAATTGTTCTGAAGAAGGCGTTGTGTTGTGGAATGTGTTGTTGCAAGGATACCTCTAAGGTATTGCAGAATAAGTGTTAGGGGGAAGAATTCTCACGAGAATTCCAGTAGAATGACACCACGATAGTACCTAACTCTACTATTAATAAAGTCAGGGGTTTTGATTAACGCATTAATCAAAGAAAAAACTCACAAGCTTCATAGGAGAAAACTTCTCAAAAGAGTGTATTGTATTATGGAAAAAGTGTCTTACAATGAAGCACAAGGCCCCTATTTATAGTGTAGGGTGGCCGAAATTCATGTCTTGAAAAGCAAGACATGGAATCAATCTCTAATCAATCAATCAAGATTAGGAAATAACATTTTAGGAAAATTTCCTAATCTCTCAAGATTCTTACAATCACTCTAAGTAATTAAGCCATGACTTTATTCTTGATTAACCCAATAGATCCTAATCAATTAAAATTTACTCTAATTAACTAAAAATCTACTGGAAAGAAAACTAGGGCAGCTGCCCCCTTCCCTCCACATGTACAAGCCTTACTTTCTCAACCTTCTAGATGTCTTCATTGTTAGTTTTGAATACTGAAAAACTATTGCTTGTATAAAAAACTAATTCTCAGTTGACATATCATTTATGCTTCATTATTAAATTGTTCCTTTATATCATATATCTAGATAACGAGATGTAGAGAAACACAGTAGATCTCGTTATAGGTTATCGTATGATTTGGAAATTAGTTTGTCTAGACTAATTAAATCATACGGATGTACCCGGGGTATATTGAGCATGACCTGTTCGGGATTGAGTTAACTTGTACTGATCAGCATAGTTAATTCGAACCTAATATTCTAATCTCTTAATCCTTAGACTAGAGTGGGCATAAAAGTTAGATATCGTACAATTTGATTTGCCAAAGGGTGCGGTCAATTGAGGCCTAAATCTCGGTAAGTTGGGTATGTGGTGTTTGGCTTCTTTGTGTACTGTTGCTAGTCAAAAGAATCGATGTACCGGTTCACCAGGTTGATGGTGCTCCCGAGATGAGCTCGTACGGTTTATTATACTAAACCCGGCCGGTGGACTTTATGTCCGGTATAATAAGAAAGTTGAGTCGTACTAATCTCGGATACTAAGAAGTCCATGAATTAATTTGTCAGTAAATTTATGAATCGACGAGCACTAATTCTTTGATGTGGGGTGATATAAGAATAATAAAGTGAGCGCGAAGTAAATTCTTTTTTGAGCGGTAGTTCCATAATTGGTTCGTTAGTGGTACGATTAATTATGCGTAGGACTAATCGACAAAGTGAATTAATTAATCCTAAAAGTTTAATCAATATTTAATTAATGAAGTGGGTTATACGAAATAATCCTAAGGGCTCGATTAATATTTACTTATCGAAGTGGGTTAAGAAATTAATTCGAAAGGTTTGATTGGAGTTGATTAATCTAGAGAAGACTAAGAGAGTCAACAAAAGTCCAACACTAAGGCCAAACTAAAAAGCCTACTAGGTCTCGCTTAAAACTCCTTATAAATACTTAAGTCTTGCAACTCCAAGAAATAAGAAAACTTAGAAGACAAGATTTGCCTAAAGAGAGAATTTCATCTTCTTCATTGAAGATCTCTTTCGAAGTAGGTTTTTGATATTTCTTCCTCCAAGAAAAGCAAGCCCTTTTACCCATTTTTGTTCAGCCCATTTTGCTCATTTTTAATCAGCCCTCTAGCCCAGTTTTAATCATCCCTTTAGACCATTTTTAATCTTCTTCAAAGCAACAGTCCAGAGTGAGATTCTGGTGATTATTGGCACACTGATCCACTATTTGTGGGGTACAGATCGTCGATAATTTTGTCCTAATTTCACGACTGCAGTTTGTCTTTTGCAACAGATATTTGTGACTATTTTGAGTTATTATTTGGATAGTATTTTGGGTTATTATGTTAGACATTGAGTTTAAACGGTGTCATTTTAGTAAGATTAGGAATACAGAGCTGCTGGTAAATAGGAGAGGAATACTACTGTGAGAGTAATCGGTATTTTTGAAGCTTTTCCTCTGCATCCTTTCTTCCCTTTCTTCTCTGTATCTCTCCTCTTCTCTTCTGTATTTTTCCCTATTCTCCTCTGTTCTCTTCCCCTATTTATTTTTCTCTGTACTGAATTTCCATTCGGTTAATATAATTTACTTAGGGAATAAAAATTGGTATTAGAGCAGTACGAGTCCTCTGATGGCAGAAACAAGGGCGGAGACACAGGAAGAGCACCTGAGGAGGTTGGAGCACGAGTGGATGGAAAAGATGAATGGTAGGAGTGAGGACTGGGGGGGAGATTTGCGAAACAGAATCTGGAGTGGAAAACAACCCTGTTACTGTAGTTGGAAGCAATAGGAACAATGATTGATCAGAAATTTGAGCAAATTGGTAATCAGCTACTTCAGATGGAGGAAGAAGGGGATCGCACTCCGTTATTACCAACTCCAGGTATTTCTCAAACCAATTTAGATGATGAAGCTGATAATGACTGGAAGAATCGAAGTGAAGAAGGATTGAATAATAACAAACCTATAATTCAATTGACTGTATTCAAAGGTGATAACCCTAGGGAATGGTTAAGGAATTGTGAGGAATATTTTCAATTCTATAATATTCCTAAAAAATGTAAGGTATTTTTGGTTGAGTTGTATTTAGAAGAGGGAGCAGATGTTTGGTTTCAGGATTTTAAGTCAGAGAAAGAAAATATGAATTGGAATGAATTTGAGGAAGCTCTGTTGGTAAGGTTTGGAGATAAGGAAGTTAAAAACGATTTGGAGGAGCTGTATGTTTCCTCTGAAATACGATGTGATTCAGGAACAATGTGCACAGTCAGAGTTTGTGACACAATGTTCAATAAATCTGTGAAATTCAAGAGTATTAATGACTTAAGTGATAGTAATGTACTCATTCTTGTTGATGATTCTTTTAAGTCATTACATTCATTGACTGAAAAAAACTTGTCTATGTTGAATCTGGAGTTTTTTTCTTCATGTGTTGGTTTATCTTTAGATGGGTTTATCTTGGAGGAAACTAAGGGTTCAAAATATTATTCACATTGGGGGAGGTTAAAAGAGATGGAGTTCTGGTTGTCTAAGCCTCGAAAAGATAATGAAGGAACCAGTAGAGAACATCTATTAGGAACTTCTACTTTTAATTTTTCAAATTTTGGAGTCATTGAAGAGGCTTTGACCATTGCTACTCCATTGAACTACAAGAAGAGTTCTAAATGTGTATCACAGCCTACTGCATTAGCTCAATTGTGGTGTTTCCTGGACTGATTTGCTAATGTTGTTTTTGTTAAGAAGATGCTTTGATTTTTCAGAGAGGGAAAATTAGTTAGAGATATGAAGAGTGTTGTGCTTCATCCATATAGAAAATGCGAATCAAGTTTTTGCTTGGATGACATGCAGAGTTTATTATCTCACAACTCTTATCATTCTGAGAAAGGATATACAGATTATTCGAAGTCTCTGGGTGATATCGCTACTAAATCTAGAAGTATTTCAATGAATGAAAGGATCAGTTTAAGGCAGGACACCATGAGAACTTGTGGGTTGGATGGTTCTTGCAAGCAAACAAATATTTGCTTGTTTGATGTCTCAGTTTCTGGTAATGCATGAAGCTTACTTGGAGGATATGAAACAGTTTCTAATGCTGGATTGGAGAAAATGAATGGGAATGATTTCAATTTAGGTTCAGGGACTCAGAAATGGTACCTTTGGGAAAATCAACAGGCAATTAAAGCTGTGAATGTGATGGATCTGCGCCATGGTATGAATATGGAGGTGGATGTTGTTATTCAGGACCTCAAAGGCAGAACCCTGATGATCAGCACACCCCAAGAGATTACACAGATTGCGGGGAAATAAAATAGCAAAAACGTTGTAGCTGTAGAAGAATTAGCATTGAGAGGGATTAAGAAGAAGAAAATTGAGTTGCAATATGAGATAATGGGGGGATAAAATGTGGAGTTAAGAGAGTTGAGAATAGTCGAAAGGGTTTTGATGGAGCATTCTAAGAAGGTACGTGATGCAGTCTCCAAGGAACAAGAGAAGCTAGAGAGATTGAGGTGGACGGTGACTGTTGGTGGGGCTCAAGGAGAGGGACTAGATAAGATTGCTAAATTGAAAGATAACTTAAACAATGTTGAGAGAGAATACAATGAGCTGTGGAGGAGAATTGGAGGGATTGATGATCAGATTCTAAGAAAGGAAACATTAGTATTGAGCATTGTTGTGAGGGAGCTTGCCTTATTTGAAGGGGTGTGTGAGCAGTTGGCTGAAGGGTTTGTAAGATAAATGAGGGTAAGCAATGTTCAAAGATTACATAAAATTCCTTCCACCAACCTCTCCAGGTATGAGATTAGAGGAGAACGACAAAGTGCTGAAAGACAGTTAAGGGAGCAGATTATTTTGTCAAATTTTTGGAAAAATGAAGATCTTGAACATGGGATTGACATAAAGTCATATGAGTTTCCTGAACACTTAAAACATGCACTTATAAATTCAAAACATGTGTAGCAGAATCTAGAGAATCACACAAAAAAAAGGATGAAAAGGTAAAGGGATGAAAAACGCTCTGAAGTAACAATTCCAGTGAACGAGGTTGTTAAAGGTTTTCCTGAAATTGAGTTAAAGTGGTTGTTTGGAAACAGAGAGATTGTAGTTCCAAAAGATGTGACAGTCCATTTACTTCATGGTTGGAAGAAATGGCGTGAGGAATCAAAGGTCAACCTCGAAACGGGATCCTTCATGCAAGAATCAAAATTTCATAAGCAGCAGGGTCTACAATTCAAGTCTTGGGTCAAGACTATTTTCAAGCGGTGGGGATTGTTAAACATTGAGTTTAAACGGTGTTGTTTTAGTAAGATTAGGAATATGGAGCTGCTGGTAAATAGGAGAGGAATACTACTGTGAGAGTAATCGGTATTTTTGAAACTTTTTCCTCTGTATCCTTTCTTCCCTTTCTTCTATGTATCTCTCCTCTTCCATTCTATATTCTTCCCTATTCTTCTCTGTTCTCTTCCCCTATTTCTTTTTCTCTGTACTGAATTTCCATTCGGTTAATATAATTTACTCAGGGCATGACATATTATTTGGGCAGTATATTGGGGTATTTTTGGGCAGTATTTTGGATTATATTTGGGCAGTATTCTGGTTTTATTTGGATAGTATTTTAAGTTTTCTTTGAGGTGACTTTTCTGGTGGGTTTCTTGGTTATTGTTAGATCCGCCACATAGCTAGTTGCCCACTCAACTTCGGGGTTAGTCAGAGTCATTCGAGGGATTTTCTACTGGTATTCGCACCAAAGAATTGGTTTTCTTATTTGCATCGAGGACACGATTCAAATGTATAATCTTTATCTTTTACTTTAATTAATATTTTAATTTTTTAGCATGTTGTTTAATAAATCGAATTCGTATAAGCCTAGATCCATTCAGGGGAAATGATTTTAAGCCTGAGCCAAATCGAAAGTTTTTGATTCTGGAATGCATTGCACGAAAGTGAGATTTTTTATTTATCCCGGGCTAGATCTGTTTCCTTCAAATTGGTATCAGAGCTAGTATTTTGGCTTTATACTTGTTTGATTTATTACACGACTTTGTTTTGGCTATGTTATTTCATTAACAGTTGGTTATTATTCCTGGCTATTATTGTATTTACATTCATTCATAAATCTCGGGACATGTCTGGGCTCATTTTTATTTTGAATGGAAATCTCTGTAATAGTAATATCCACGAGTTGGAAGCCGTGTAGGATTAGATGAATCTTGTAGTAGGATTTAATCTAAATATGCCGCCTTTAAATTCCTAGAAAGGAGTCGTATATAGAAATTTATGTAAAATGACGAAGACACTATTGTGGGTAATTCATATTCGTGGGTTTTGGCTTATCGTAATTTTGGGTGATTTCTAATTACGTTAAAAACTGAGAAAATCCAAACAAATTGAGAGTAATCCAGATAACGAGTGGGAGCGACGAGACGGGACGTGTCAACAAGGCGTCAAGGGAAGCGACGATTGAGAAGGTCATAATAGTCGAGAAATGTTTAATTACGTATTTCCCATTTTATGTCCTTACCATTGCTTGTGTTTTTTTTTTTTTTGTTTTACGTTTTATGTATGATCAAAAACAAATCATTTTTTTAATGCGTGTAATTAACTAAGGTAGATTATTCGCATATTAAAACTCCAACGATTTTTTGGGTGCGAATATCCTAAAGTTAAGATATTGCATGTTAAAATGTAAAAATCATCAATTTGAAAATCTAAGTGGGAATGGGATGGTTAATATCCCTATGGTGTCCATTACGAATTCATATGTGATGTGGATAGACCTACGCGGTGGCCAAGGACCTTTCTCCACGCGGATAAGTCTTCAATTCACGAGATCACTAGATTGAATTTTTAAAGGGATGACTAAAGTGAGTTTAATTAGAGAACCTTGCGACACCCTCTCTGCTGAGGTGCATTAATATCCTAAGTAACAAACTTAGAAGTCACGTAATGGCATACACTTAGTGTACCATTTGTAGTATTCCTCCCGCGAGGTCACGCTACTTATGTGTGCGACTAAAATCACTAACTAATAATTTCATTAATCAAAAGATCATTGGTAAGATAGTGAAATTAACAAATTTAGGTTCTTCTTAAATGAATGTGCCTTAGGGTAGACGTTCACCCGCATGACCTGCGTTAATCCCGGTGTGAGAGATGTGGGTGGTAGATTATATTGTTTTGAGGATTCAATATTTTTGAAAAGATAAATTACTGAAATTTGGTTGTTTATTTTTTCAGGTTTTTGATATGTTGTTCAATACACTTTCTGTCATTCTGAATCAAATAATCTCACCGGTCCTAATTACATTAATTGGAAGCATAACCTGGACATTGTCCTTATTGCTTAGGGTTACAAGTACGTGCTCACTGAAGAGTGCCCTCCAGTGCCCACTAATGATTCCACTCCTGATGAGAGATAGGCTCACTCTAGGTGGAAGAAAGTTGATGAGATGACCAGGCACTACATCTTTGCTTCTATATCGAGTGCACTACAGCACCAGCATCAGTTGATGACCTCAGCTTTTTAGATGATGCTTAACCTCAGGGAGATATTTGGACATCATGGCAAGACATCCAAACAGTCAGCTATGAGTAAACTCATTAATGCTAGAATGGCTGAGGATACTTCAGTGAGGGATCATATGCTGGACATGATCAGCTGCATCAATGAGATTGAGGTTTTGGGAGGTGACATTGACCGGGAGACCCAGGTTGATATCATTCTCCTGAGATTGCCTCCCAGTTTTGAGCAGATTCGATTGAACTAAAATATAGGCAAACTCTCATATTCTTTTCCCGAGCTCATGACTGCATTGGTGTCTGCTGAAGGTCTCTTCTCTGAGAAAAAGCAAGCTCTAGCTAATGTTGCACCTTCAGGTTCCTCTGTTGGACCCAAAGCCAGAAAGCAGAAGAGGAAGAAGGGCCAGAAAGTAGGTGCTGATCATAGACCCAAAGGAGGTGTTGCCAAGAAGCACATGGCGGAAGCCAAGTGTTTCATGGCAAAGCAGGACACTGGAGGAAAGACAGCCCAAAGCCTAGAGGTATGAGCAATTTCACCTTTGTTACTGAAACATGTTTGGCGGCAATTCCCACAGATACTTGGTGTGTGGATTCATGAGCCACAGATAATGTTTGCAGGAGTTCCAAGTGACCCAACTGCTAAGAGATGGTGATTTGCAGGTCTACTTGGGCGATACTACCAGAGTATTAGTTGCTCCAGTGGGAGTTGTTAAGCTTGTCTTTTCATATTCTTTTTTAATTTTGAGACATTGTCTTTATGTACCCAGCTTTAGAAAGAACTTGCTTTTGGTTTCTAAGCTGATTTTGAATGGTTATAAGTTTGTCTTTTTTGATGATTCTATTTTTATTAGAATGAAAAGAAACTTATATGTTTCGGTGCATTGGTTGACAATTTGTTTTTAATTAGGACTAACTCCCCACTAGTGCAAAACACAGAAATTAATGAGACATTATCGAATCATAACAGGAGAAAGAAGTCTTCCCCTTTAAACCAGACTTATCTTTGGCACCTAAGACTAGGTCATATCAACCTTAGTAGGATTCAGAGGTTGGTTAATGATGGGCCCTTGGGCTCATTGGAGATTGATAGTTATCTGACTTATAAGTCCTGCTTGGAGGGTAAAATGATATAGAGGCCTTTCAAGGTAAAAGGGTATAAGGCCAAAGAGGTTTTAGAGTAGGTTCACTCTGACTTGTGTGGACCTATGTCAGTTCGGGCTAGAGGTGGTTATGAGTATTTCGTGATATTCATAGATGACTACTCTAGATATGGATATATTTACTTGATGCACCACAAGTCTGAATGCTTTGGCAAGTTCAAAGAGTTTAAGGCAGATGTGGAGAAGCATCATGGTAAGAGTATCAAGACCCTGTGATCTGATCGTGGCGGTGAATACCTCTCTAGTGAATTTAGGACATATTTTTCAGATGAGGGTATTCAGTCCCAGTTGTCTGCACTTGGCACACTCCAACAGAATGGTGTAGCAGAGAAGAGGAACAAGACTCTTATAGATATGGTTAGATCGATGTTGAGTTATAGTGAGTTGCCCAATTTATTTTGGGGATATGCCTTAGAGACATCATTATATATCCTTAACCTCGTACTATCTAAATCTGTGCCTACGACCCCTGTGGAATTGTGGACTGGGCAAAAGCCTAGTCTGAGACATCTCAGGATCTGGGGTTGCCCAGCACATGTGCTTAAGGCAGATACAGGCAAGTTATATGCGAGGTCAGAGGTTATGCTATTTGTAGGCTACCTCAAAAGGAACGAAACGTGGTCAATTTTATAGTCCTCAGGATCAGAAGGTGGTGATCAGCACCAATGCCAGATTTCTAGAGGAGGATTATATTTTAGATCACAAGTCCAGTAGAAAGATCATACTAGAAGAGCTTAGGGGTCAGTCGAGTATTCCAGATGCACAAGTATAGGATGGCACACTACAGAGTACTGCGCAAACTATCACAGATGATACACCTGCACAAGCTGCACCTTGTCATAGTGGGACGGTTATTAAATAGCCTAAGTGGTATATGGGTTTGGGTGAGTCTTCGGACTTTATCCCTGGTGCTCATGAACCAGAACCAGTTAGCTACAATGAGGCTCTCCAGGATAAAGATGTAGATTCTTGGTAGAGAGTGATGATTGCTGAGATGGGTTCTATGGACTCAAATCAGGTCTAGGAGCTGGTAGACCTTCCTGATGGGTTTCGACCTATTGGGTGCAAATGGGTTTACAAGCGAATGAGAATATCTGACAGGAGGGTTGAGACTTTTAAGGCTAGGCTCGTGGTGAAGGGGTATACTCAGAAAGAGGGTATCGATTATGAGGAGACCTTTTCTCCGGTAGCTATGCTTAAGTTGATCTGGATTCTCTTGGCCATAGCTACTTATTTAGATGATGAGATTTGGTAGATGGACGTCAAGACAGCTTTCCTTAATGGAAGTCTTCAGGATACCATCTTTATGCAGCAACCAGAGTTGTTCAGGGCCAAGAGCACAAAGTATGCAAGCTCAAGATGTATATCTATAAACTTAAGCAAGCATTTAGATTTTGGAACATCTGTTTCAATGAGGTTATCCAGTCCTATTGATTCATAAGAAGTGTGTATATCGCAAGCATGATGGTGATATGGTGGTGTTTCTCGTACTTTACGTAGATGACATTCTTCTTATTGGTAACAGTAAGAAGGTGTTTTCATACATAAAGACGTGGTTGTCCCAGCAGTTTGATATGAAGGACTTGGGAGAGGCTATACATATCTTTGGGATTAAGATTATTCGAGATCATAGAAGACATTCTCTGACACTCTCTCAGGCTTCATACATAGACACTATTCTGGCCCGTTTAACAATCAAAACTCCAATAAGGGTTCACTACCTTTCAGGCATGAAGTGCGTTTATCAAATGAGCAGTGTTCTAAGATTGCCGAGGAGAGAAATGCCATGAAGGCAGTCCCATATGCATCCGCAGGTCATTGATGCTATGTTACACACTAGGCCTAATATTTGCTTTGCCGCTTGCATGGTTAGCAGATAACAGAGTAACCCTGGGAAGGCTCATTGGGAGGCAGTCAAATGTTTTGTCAAGTACTTGGACAGGACGAGAGATCATGTCTTGATTTATCGAGCGCAAGAGCTAGTTCCATTGGGTTACATAGATTTGGACTTTCAATGTGATATGACAAGAGTAACTCTACCTCTGGGTTTGTGTTTACTCCGGGAAGTGGAGCCATAGTATGGCGGGGTTTCAAGCAAAAATGTGTGGCGGACGCCACCATAGAGGCTGAGTACGTTACCGCATCAGAGGCAGCGAAAGAAGGTGTATGGCTCAGGAACTTTCTGGTGGACTTAGATGTGGTCCCTGAGTTACAGAGGTCTATCACAGTCTACTGTGATAACAATGGTGCAGATGGTAACTCAAGGGAACCATGGGCGCAAAAGTCAAGTAAACACGTAGAGTGCAAGTACCACTTGATACGAGTCGTAAAGAAAGGAGACGTGACCATGACAAATATAGCATCAGGACACAACCTTGCAGATTCATTCACGAAGGCATTGACCCCAAAGGTTTTTGAGAGCTATGTGGAGGGCATGGGAGTCAGATTCTTAAGAGAGCCATGTGACTAAGCTAAGAGTGTTTTGTAGCTCTCATTATGACAGTTGTGTAATAAGTGGATTGAACATTGTTTTTATACTTCAGAGCATAGCTTTGAGTATTAGTGAGAGATTGTTAGTTTTGAATGCTGAAAAGCTATTGCTTGTATGAAAACCTAATACCCAGTTGACATATGGTTTATGTTTCAGTATTAAATTGTTACTTTACGTCATATATCTAGATAACGAGGTGTAGAGAAACACAGTAGATCTCATTATTGTTTAAAGTAATGATAGATAAACAGATGCTTGTAACTAAGATAGTTTGAACATACTATCAATTTAGGTTATCGTGTGATTTGGAAATTAGTTTGTCTAGACTAATTAAATCATACGGACGTGCTCAGGGAATATTGAGCACGACCTGTTTGGGATTGAATTAATTTGTATTGATCGGCGTAGTTAATTCAAAACCTAATATTCTAATATCTTAATCCCTAGACTAGAGCGAGCATAAGAGTTAGATATCGTATGCTTTGATTTGCCTAAATCTCTATAAGTTGGGTATGCGTCGTTTCGCTTCTTTGTGTGCTGTTGCTAGTCGAAGGAATCCATGTAATGGTTCAGCAGGTTGATGGTGCTCCCGAGATGAGCTTGTAATGTTTATTATACTAAACCCGGCCGGTGGACTTTATGTCTAGTATAATAAGATGGTCGAGTGGTACTAAACTCGGATACCAAGAAGTCGATGAATTAATTTGTCAGTAAATTTATGAATCTACGAGCACTAGATCTTTGATGTGGAGAGATAGAAGAATAATAAAGTGAGCGGGAAGTAAATTCATTTTTGAGCGGTAGTTCTGTAATTGGTCCGTTAGTGGTATGACTAATTATGCATTGGACTAATCGACAAAGTGAATTAATTAATCTTAAAAGTTTAATTAATATTTAATTGATGAAGTAGGTTTTACGAAATAATCCTAAGGACTCGATTAATATTTAATTAATGAAATGGGTTAAGAAAATCAATTCATAAGGTTCGAGTGGAGTTGATTAGTCTAGGGAAGACTAAGAGAGTCAATGAAAGTCCAACACTAAGGCCCAACTCAAAAGTTCACTAATTCTCCCTTGAAACTCCCTATAAATACTTAAAGTCTCGCAACTTCAAGAAATAAGAAAACTTAGGAGGTAACATTTGGCTAGAGAGAGAAAGAGAAGCCTAGAGAGAGAACTTCATCTTCTTTATTGAAGATCTCTTTCGAAGTCGGCGATTTTTCTTCCTCAAAGAAAAACTCAGCCCTTTTACCCGTTTTTATTCAGCCATTTTTGCTATTTTTAATCAGCCCTTTAGCCCAGTTTTAATCAGCCCTTTAGCCCATTTTTAATCTTCTTCGAAACAGCTGTCCGGAGTGAGATTCTGGTGACTATTGGCAAGCTGATCCACCGTTTGTGGCCTACAGATCGAGGCTAATTTTGTCGCAATTTCACGACTGCAGTTTGTCTTTTGCAGCAGATTTTTGTGACTATTTCGGGTTATTATTTTGGCAGTATTTTGGGTTATTATTTCGGCAGTATATTGGGTTATTTTTGGGCAGTATTTTGGATTGTATTTGGGCAGTATTCTGGGTTTTATTTGGGCAGTGTTTTGAGCTTTCTTTGAGGTGAGTTTTTTTTTGTGGGTTTCTTGGTTATTGCTAGATCCACCACGTTGATAGTTGCCCCACTCAACTTCGGGGTTAGTCGGAGTCATTCGAGGGATTTTCTAGTGGTATTCCCACTAAAGATTTGGTTTTCTTTATTTGCATCGAGGACACGATTCAAAGGTATAATCTTTATCTTCCGCTTTAATTAAAAATTTAATTTTTAGCGTGTTGTTTAATAAATCGAATTCGTATAAGCCTGGATCCGTTCAGGAGAAATGATTTTAAACCTGAGCCAGATCGAAAGTCTCCGATTCTGGAATGCATTGCATGAAAGTGAGATTTTCGGTTTAGCCCGGGCTAGATCTGTTTCCTTCAAATCAATGCAAGTAACTTCTAGAATCCTCATTATGGACTTGTACCATGTATTGGGCTTGAAACTCGGCTAGCTTTGGACAAATATAGACACCAATTAAGGGTAAAAATCATCCATGATGGACTACAAAATCCCTTAAAGAGCCCAAGACTCAAAACAATTAAAATAGCCAGAATAAACCAAATGTTGTGGCCGAATTGGGGTAGTAGGTGTGGCCACTTCCTCTATCACATTCAAGTTTTGCCTTGATCCAAATAAACACTTAAGTTGATAATTTCCTTGGGCTTGAGATCATCCTTGAAAATAACCTCTTTGCCTTAATGCTCATGAACAATCAAATTAAGCTTTTCTTCAACCCTCTTCGTCCTAGATATTGTTATTGGACCTTGAATGTCTACCAATGGACCTCTTTGTAGGTGCTACTAGGATGAACATAAGAAGAAGGTGTAGAGTTACCTTTAGGTGAGTCTAGGTTCACATCAGTCAAGCTTATGGTTGAAAATCTTTCATGCAATTGACTTGAGCGTTGTTGAATATTTCAAAACCTATACACTTTGAGCGTTATTGAGTGTATCCTTGAAAGTCTAAGGTGATGAGGTTAATTGATGTTGATAGAGAATTCATATCATGTTTGTCTTGCTTAATTATGGAAGTTATATTTTGAACTCACTTGCTATTTATTTTCTTGACTAGTTTGCTTGAGGACAAGCAAAGTCTTAAATGTGGGGGGTGACATGACTCTAGAATATACCTTTTTATTACTTAAAATCATGCATGTTTAGCTTATTTTTAGTTGGTTTTCAATGAATATGACATCTTTTATGAGCTTTCAATGCACTTATAGTTGGATTTGCATGGTTTTGTAGTAAGGAGTCACTTTGGAGATTTTGAATGAAACATAAAGATTTTTGCTGGAATAATGAAGAAATCACGCAAGATTGAAGCTTAAAGAAAAGAATTTGGAAATAGCATAAAGTGATGAAGATTCAGAGACCGGCGTCCACTGGGAGATGGGCGCTGGTCACCGCCAATACTGGCATCCATATGGAACCAATGCCTGATCACCACCGACCTCGGCATCACCATGGCGCCGTCGCCAGGTAGTCGCCTGAAAATCACCGCTAAAGTTCCAACTTTACCCTTGGCCTGACTTTTCTTATGTAATACAAATTTTAGCCCACTGGAACCTTTCTTAATGGCCAAAACTCCTGTAAAGATTAAATTTATCACATACTAACACACCTAAGTGTGTTTTTATAGTTTAGAGAGAGTAGATTAGTGAGGAAGAAACACACACTTTCTCACCTTTTCACACACAGTATGAATTGCCTTAGAACATCCATGTTCTAAGTAGATTCTTGGAAAATCTACCCTTTTAAGTAATAGGGGGTAGTGGATTTCCAAAAGATGTAGGCAAAACAATGGATTTCGTGAAGACTTGCGTTTCAATATGGCGGAGGTTCTAAGAATTGTTGATGTAGACATCAAGAGCTCTTCCTCCACTCCCATCAAAACTGCGACATCATCTCCCTAAACTGACAAGGGATTTTCGCAGCTTTGGTTTAGGGAGTCCCAAAGAGACCCAGAAAGAGCCCAAATTGAACATTTTATCATGTTAAAAGACACTGGGGACAATATATGGGTCAAGCCCCTCAAACGGGTCTAAAGAGATGTCACATGGCATCAATATGCATGTTCAAATTTCAGGACATGCCTAGTTACGAAATTCTTCAAGGAGAGCCTGAAAATGTGCAGCATAGCTCATAAAACTCTCAAGTGGATCCAAATCTCCTCAATAGAGATCCACTAATTGATTACGTTGGACCAGTTACTAGATCAATAGCCAAGAAGATGATTGGATCAAGCCCAGCTTCAGAGTTCGAGATCAAGTCCAAGGCCGAACAGGCCCAAGCCCATCTTCAGATTTGGAATCCCAAGCCCATTAACCTTTCAATATTATTCGATAATGGACTTGCAGATGGAACGTAGATGTGGATTAAAGGCCTTTTTGAAAGGGTGAGTTTGGCCATAAGGAACTAAAAGGCTTTCTCCAAAGCCCAGCCGTTTCCTACACCCAACTGATACTGGGAAAGCTCTTCCTAACAGGTTTATGGTTTACTTTCTTAGTTCTAGAAGGTTTTTTACGTTTATCCTATTATAACTAGGATAAAACTACTTCTAGTTGGCCAAAATTATAAGCCAAATAGGATTAGTATAGGATTTGTTTCTTAATCTCTAAGTCACTAGGATTTGAGATTACCTTTTTAGAAAATGAAGAGTCTCTTGTAATTTCCTATATAAAGGCCACCCTACAACACAAATTAATATATGGGTTTTGCTATTGACATTGAATTTTTGAATTCCCCCTTTAGTTGTTAACTCATTAAAATCTTTTTGAGTGATAGTGCTAGATCGTGAGTTGTCCTTGCGATGAAACCCACAAACCTTTTGTTGGTTTCAATAGTTGAGGTTGAACTATTAAACCTTGTCATGTATTGACTAAAACCCATTATAAACCATCACCAATCCTTTGTCTTGATTTTCACACAAAGAGGAATAAATAACAGTGTGTTTTCTTCAGTTGAGCGATTCTGCCTCTTCAATTCATGCCTGTGGAGATAATAGGAAGGAATAGACGAGAAAGGTTCGTCAACATTAAGGGTCCTGTTCGTGTAGCAACCAGCTTGTCAGCACCGCTTTCACGTTGAATTGAATTTTGACCAAGAAAACCCGTCAATTGTTGAATTATCTTACATTATGGATGCTAAGGCCTTACCTTTCTTGCTAATCAACTATTCCGAGATATTCTCATTACTTCCATGTGGTTTTTGTTCCTTTGTTGGTTATTCATGCATATTGTTAAGTGAGTTTCATGCAAGAATTGATTAATTCATGTTTATGGATATGATTTTTGCTTGTTTGTTGATCTCTTTGTTGAATATACTTTATTGTTTAGTTTTCAACAGATTATCTACTTTGATGAACAAGTGGTTGATTGAATAGTGATGTCTTGTGTTACAAGTTTCATTGTTCTTCGAACAAATGGTATTTTGTGGATAATTTTGCTTAATCTTATTGACAGTAATGTACAGGATTGACGACCATATTTCTATTATTGGCTAGTTTTAGTCCTTATAGATTCCGTATCGTCGGTATTAAAGTGTCTGCGAACAATTGCATGATAATTTGCTTAACAATAGCCCCTTGGATCTTGTTTTGGTGTGATTTTCCGCCTTTTACCCTTACTATCTTATTTTCTTTGTTTTATTATTTGCATGACTTTTACCAAATCACTAGCTTACAATTTATTTTCTTAGATTCTTAGCTACTAGAACTACTAGAAATTGTAGTAAGTAATGACTCGAACCCAGCAACCACTTCACTCAAGACCACAAATTTCATGGGAACGAAATATTAAATACTATAGTTTTAGTGTTTTTGATTTTTTAATTAAAAATTTATTTTTGAGTGTTCGCCTAAAATTTTTTACAACGACAAGAACATGTCAAAAGTTAAGTTATCTACCATATATATAACAAGATATATAAAAAAAAAGATCAAAGCAAATCTATATGCAAAGGCTAAAATTACTTCAATCTCATGAAAACCACATGACAATATGCATGAATAACCATAGATGAGAAAAATAGAGACATGAGTGAAGAAAACATATCAGTTTTGGGTTAAACCGAAAATCTCACTTTCGTGCTATGCGTTCCAGAATCGGAGATTTTCGATCTGGCCCAGATTCTAAATCATTCCCTCTGAACGGATCTAGGCTTATACAAATTCAATTTATTAAAATGACAGGCTAAAAATTGAATCTTTAATTCAAAGAGGAAAGTATAAAGATTATACCTTTGAAGCGTGTCCCTTGCAAGTAAAGAATACCAAAGCATGAAATGCGAATACCACCAAAACTCCTATGGATGACCTAAGAAATCCCGAATATCATGTGGGTGATAAACTACCGAGATGTGCTATCGAAACCCAATAAAGCTTCTTAAGAAAAATCCCTCGAAAAGGATTAAGATTCCCCTAAAACTGATCAGAAAAGCCCAGCCCAGAAACCGGCTGCCAATCCCGCCAGAACTTCACAAAAACGCCAGAAAAGCTGCAAAAAACGGGCACCCACCAAACAACACCCCAACCACGATCTAGATCTGGGCAAACCCGGAGAAACAAGCCAAGAGATCAGCGTGCGGGGCTGATTGCCGGTAGGAAAAGCTGGCCGGACAGCTGCGGCCTAGAAGCTCCGGCGCGGCGGTGATAGAAAGAAATCTAAACGGCGAAAGATAAATAAAATCCCAGCTATAAAAATCTGATCATGGATTAAATCCAATTCGAGCGAGTGAGTTTTCTTGTTCGACTTCGAAAGAAAACTTCAAGAAGAAGAAGTTCTCTCTATAGAACTTTCTCACTCTAAGAGGCAAGACTTGTCTTGCAAGTTTTCTTAAGCTTTCTTTAGGCATAAACTTTCTATTTATAGGGAGTTCCAAAGGAGACCTAGTGGGCTTTTGAGTTAGGCCTTAGTGTTGGATTTTCGTTGACTTTCTTAGTCTTCCCTAGACTAATCAACTCCAATCGAACCTTTAGAATTAATTTCTTAACTCACTTCGTTAATTAAATATTATTTGAACCCTTAGCATTATTTCGTATAACCCACTTTGTCAATTAAATATGAATTAGTCCTTTAGGATTATTTAATTCACTTTGTCGATTAGTCCAACGCATAATTAGTCGGACCACTAACGGACCGATTGTGGAACTACCACTCAAAAATGAATTTACTTCGCGCTCACTTTAATATCCTTCTATCTCCCGACATCAAAGATCTAGTGCTCGTCGATTCAAAAATTTACTAACAAATTAATACATCGACTTCTTGGTATCCGAGATTAGTACCACTCTACTTTTTTATTATACTGGGCATAAAGTCCATTGGCTTGGTTTAGTATAATAAACCTTACGAGCTCATCTCGAGAGCACCACCAACCCGGCGAACCGGTACATGGATTCCTTCGACAAGCAACGACACAAAAAAAAGTCAAACATCACATACCCAACTTATTGAGATCTTGGCTTCAATTGACTGCACCCTTTGGCAAATCAAAGCATACGATATCTAACTCTCAAGCCCGCTCTGGTCTAGGAATTAAGAGATTAGAATATTAGGTCTTAATTAACTATGTCGATCAGTATAAGTTAATTCAATCACGAACAGGTCGTGCTCAATATGCCCCGGGCACATCCATATGATTTAATTAGTCTAGACAAACTAATTATCCAAATCACACAATAACCTAAACCGAAAATATGTTCAAACTATCTCAGTTACGAGCATCTATTTATATATTATTATTTTATGCATTCCAGAATCAGAAACTTTCGATCTGGCCCAGACTCTAAATCATTTCCCCTGAATGGATCTAGGCTTATGAATATTTGATTTATTAAAACGACACGCTAAAAATTAAATTTTTGACTAAAGCGGAAGATAAAGATTATACGTTTGAAGCGTGTCCCTCGCAAATAAGAATACCAAATATGTTTTCTTTTTCATTTGGAATCACCCAAAATCAAAAGATAAAAATTTTGCCCAAGAAAAGATTTTTCTTTTCAATTAGGAATCACCTAAAATCGAAAAGAAATAATCTTTAACAAAAAAGTTTGAAACTTTGGTTGCGAAAACCACCAAAAAAGCTCTCGAATTACTCCGACACACCCTGAAATTGACTGGACAACTATCTACAGGGTAGATCTAGCAATAATCAAGAAACCCACAAGAACTTACCCTCGAAGAACCTCAAAAAAACTGCTGCCCAAAAACTGGACAGCAGCTGCCCAAAATAAAACAAAACAGCCGCGCAAAAGGACTGCCACAAAGATCACCGCGATGAAATCCGAGCTGGGCAGCAAAGCTTTAAACCTTCGGACTAGGCTGCTAATAAAATGGGTGGACAACCAATAATTAAAATGGGTAATCAGCCCCAAATAAAATAGGGTAAAACCGCAAGCTTAAAATTAGCTACTATATATTTGAAACTTAAAATAGGTGGACAGCAGCTAGCTTAAGTAAATTAAAAAAAAAAAAATTTCTTTTTAGGCTGAGCTTTTTTTTCAACGAAGAAGGATCCTTAACGACTTCGAAAAAAATCTTCACGAAGAAGATGAAATTCTCTCTCTAGACTACTCCTTTTCTCTCTAGGCAAATGTTGCCTCCTAAGTTTTCTTATGTCTTGAAATTGCTAGACTTTAAGTATTTATAAGAAGTTTCGAGGCAGATCTAATAGGCTTTTGAGTTGGGCCTAGTGTTGGACTTTCGTTGACTCTATTAGTCTTCCCTAGACTAATCAACTCCAACCAAAACTTTAGAATTAATTTGTTAACCCACTTTGTTAATTAAATATTAATCGAGCCCTTACGATTATTTTGTATAACCCACTTCGTCAATTAAATATTAATTAAACCTTTAGGATCAATTAATTCACTTTGTCGATTAGTCCAACGCATAATTAGTCGTACCACTAACAGACCAATTATGGAACTACTGCTCAAAAACGAATTTATTTTGCGCTCACTTTATTACTCTTCTATCTCCCCACATCAAAGAGCTAGTGCTCGTCGATTAATAAATTTACTGACAAATTAATTAATCTACTTCTTGGTATCCAAGATTAGTACCACTCAACTTTCTTATTATAACGGACATAAAGTCCACCGGCTGGGTTTAACATAATAAACCATTCAAGCTCATCTTGGGAGCACCATCAACCCTTCGAACCGATACATGGATTTCTTCGACTAGAAACGTCACATAAAGAAGCTAAATGCTGCATATCCAACTTACCGAAATCTAGGCCTCAATTGACCCCACCCTTTGGAAAATCAAAGCATACGATATCTAACTCTCATGTTCGTTGCAATCTAGGGAAAGAGACGACGTCCGGCGCTGCGATCAGCGCTGGAAAAGGCGAAGTGTTCGTCAGAAAACCCGAGCAGCGACGCCGGCAGTAAATCGGGGAAGAAGAAGGAGGCGGCGGGGGGCTGGTGCCCTAATTGGGCTGAAATGACCAGTTTGCCCCCGCCGCACTCCAAAATCCTGAAAATGCCAAAGTTTTAAAATTTGTTTTAAAATTTGCAAAAACAACCCCAACAGTTTTAATCTTTAAAACCCTAGCCCGAGGATTTTGTGAAATTACAGATTGGCCTCAAAATTTTCAGAAAAACCTTGATTTTCTGAATTTTAAAATTTGATAATATTTTAATTTATAATTTAGGATAGATTAAAAGATATTATCAAGATTTTAAATTACGATAAGATAAGATTAGATTTAGATTTAATTCTTATCCTATAGAATTTTAAAATTTAGAATTTTGAATTATTATCTTAATGAGATTAGGATAATTAGAAATATTTAAATTTTAAAATTAGAAAAATTATCTTAATAAAATAAGATAATTAAATGAATAAATAAATAATTAATTAATTAATAAGATTAGTTAATTAATTATTATGTTTTTTGTTATTCATTTTTCAAATAATGTGTTGTTTATTTAAAGTGTTTAAATAATTGCACGCATTATTGGTATGTTCATGCATCATTCGATTAAAATTAATGAACATGGGATTGATTAAAATTGATCATGACACGATCAATTTTAATAGTGTAAGAGTTACACAATCCCTAATTAAATGATTCGGCTTAATAAAAATTGGCTTGTATGAAGCATATGCATTTATGTGTTTTTTTATGCGTGAATTGGGCTTAAAATTTATTATTTAAATTTTGGGCCTGCGAGCCATTTTAAAATTGGGCCTGCGTGCCTATTAAATAATTATGTAATAGTTAGGCCCAAAAGGAGGTTCTAAAGAAGTCCATGGTGGAGTCCAGGAACGGAAGCCCAAAATGGAGGCCCAAAAAGAGTTTTTTTTCCCTTAAAAGGCCCTGTAATAGATTAGAGCCCAATTCATCGCATTTTCGCAATTTTATGTTTTGTGAATGAATGAAAATGACAATGCATGTTAAGCCGATCAAACTTAAATCCCAAAAACCCAAGATTTTGCTTCCATACTTGAGGGCCCGCTTGAGCGTTGAACGTCTGGTGGACTTGGAGAGTCCAAGGGCCTCAGGTTTTCTTCGTGCGGCGGGTTGTTGCATAATAGTGTCCAACTTTATCACTACCATTAATGAGTGAAAAAACTGTTTGGGTATTAGATGCTCAACTTTATCACTACCACTTGTTATGGAAAAACTGTGTGGGTGTCTATTGATGTGATGCCTTGAGGGATGGTTTAACTTGGGAAAATTAATCCTAGCTTGACCCGATAAGTTGACTAGGGATTAATTTTGCAAAGATAGGATGGTGTCAAACATTTGGAATGTTCATCCTATCACCGAAAGTTGCATAGTGATGCAATTGGAAATCGTTAAATTACATAGGGATGTGATTTGAACGTTGCCTACCAAAAGAGTCCAATCCCTACGATACTTGCCAAAACAAGACTGGGGTTGACTCTTTGTCGATTTTCGGCCCACAATCTAGCACCAACACAAAATTTTTTGGGATTTCAATTTTGGCTATTGTGGAAAATATTTTAAAACTCATTCTAATATTTTGCATTTTTCTTTTGTAGAAATGGCATCTACTAGCACTAATACATCTAATCTCACTCTAAGAAGCATTTTGGACAAAGAAAAACTTGTTGGTCCAAACTTCTTAGATTGGGAAAGAAACTTGAGAATTGTTCTCAAACAAGAAAGGAAGCTAAATATCTTAGACGCTACTTTACCTGAACCACCTGTAAATGCTACGGCTGTTGTTCAACGAGCATGGGAAAAGTTGAAAAGCGATTCCGATGACGTGCCATGTCTGATGCTCGCGACAATGTCAGGCGAGCTTCAGAAAAAATTCATGAATTCGGAAGCGTTCCAAATTTATGTGTCACTAACGGAAATGTTCCGTGAACAAGCCCGTAACGAAAGGTTCGTTACGATAAAAGCATTGATCTCGTGCAAAATGGTGAAGGGTTCGTCAGTAAACACGCATTTGATCAAGATGAAGGGGTATATTGATAACCTAGAGAGATTAAATGCACCTCTTTCTAGAGAGTTAGCCATTGACATCATCTTGGCTTCACTGCCTGATGATTACAATGATTTTGTGGTAAACTACAACATGCATAACATGGAAAGGACGATTCCTGAGCTCCATGGAATGCTTAAAAATACTGAGCAAACCCTTCGGAAGGCAACGCCAGTACTTGTTGTAGAAAAAGGTAAGGGCACCAAGAGAAAGTTTAAAGGCAAGGTAAAAGTTACTGAAAACAAGAAGCCTCGCAGTAAGACTGCTCCTAAGGCTCAGCCTCAAACTCCTCCTGCTAAGAAAAATACTCAGAAGGACGCGGTATGTTTCCATTGCAATCAAAAGGGGCATTGGAGAAGAAACTGCAAGTTGTTTCTTGAAGAGAATAAACAGAATCCTTCGGCTTCAGGTATCTTTGTTATTGAAATTAATCTTTCTATGTCCACCTCATGGGTATTAGATACCGGAAGTGGGGCTCACATTTGTACTAATGTGTAGGGACCGAGAAATAGAAGGATGACAAAGAAAGGCGAAGTAGATATCCGAGTGGGCAACGGGGCAAGAGTTGCAGCCGTTGAAGTTGGAGATTACATTTTGTCTTTGCCTTCCGGTTTAAACATTGTTTTAGAGAATTGTTATTATGTACCTACTATGAATAGGAATATTATTTCAATTTCTTGTTTGGATATTAAAGGATTTCGTTTTATTATTGGTAATAATTCGTTGTCTTTATATCAAAAAGATGCTTTATACGGAGTTGCAAATTTGTGCAATGGCCTATATATCTTGGATTTGACCCAAGAGAAACCGATTTATAACATTGAAAAGAAAGCCAAATTAATTCAATCTGATTTAAGTCCAACATATCTGTGGCATTGTCGTTTAGGCCATGCAAATGAGAAGCGAGTTCAAAGACTTCATAAGGATGGAGTGCTTGGTTTATTTGATTTCGAATCATATGACACATGTGAACCCTGTTTGCAAGGCAAAATGACGAAGAGTCCTTTCAGCAAGAAAGGGGAGAGGACTAGTGAGCTATTGGCACTAATACATACATATGTATGTGGACCGATGAGCACACAAGCCAGAGGTGGATTTGAATACTTCATGACTTTTACCGATGACTATAGTAGATATGGTTATGTCTACGTAATGAGGTATAAAAGTGAAACTTTTGAAAAGTTCAAAGAGTTTAAAAACGAAGTAGAAAATCAGTTAAATAGAAGGATTAAGGCTATTCGCTCCGATCGGGGAGGTGAATACCTTAATGATGAGTTCGATGGCTATCTAAAACAGTGTGATTGTTTCACAACTGACTCCACCAGGAACACCTCAATGGAATGGTGTATCCGAGAGGAGGAATCGGACCTTATTAGATATGGTTCGATCTATGATGGGCTAAGCGACTCTCCCTATGTCCTTTTGGGGTTATGCCCTCCTTTTAGCAGCCTACTTACTAAATTGTATTCCATCTAAGGCAGTAGATAAGACTCCATATGAGATGTGGACGGGTCAAAAACCCTATATGTCATATCTACGAGTTTGGGGTTGTCAAGCTCATGTAAAGCGTTTACAAAGTAGTAAGCTTGAACGTAAAACTGACAAATGCCTGTTTGTGGGATATCCTAAGGAAACAAAAGGATATCAATTCTACAATCCAACTGAGAACAAAGTGTTTGTTGCTCAAGGAGTCACTTTCTTAGAGAAAGATTTTCTCTACAAGAAAGATAGTGGGAGTAGAATAGAACTCGGAGAAGTTCCAGAACTACAAGAGAATGTAGAACGATCTATAGAAACTTAGATGGAAGTTGACATGGGAACTCATGAAGATGAGCAACCTGAGTCAACAACACAAGAACCTAGAAGGTCTAGTAGATCTCGTCATGAACCCGAGAGATACGAATTTCTCGTGACTGACGATCAAGATTTGATCTTGATGGACTCTAATGAGCCTGTGAACTACAAACAGGTTTTAGAAAGTCCAGAATCAGATAAATGGCTACAAGCAATGGAATCTGAAATGCAATCCATGAAGGACAATAAAGTATGGACTTTGATTGACCCTCCTGTTCAGGCAAAGGTTGTCGATTGCAAGTGGATTTTCAAGTTAAAACCTGGCGGGATCTTCAAGGCACGACTAGTGGCTAAAGGTTTCAGACAGACTCATGGTATAGACTATGATGAAACCTTCTCCCCTGTCGTGATGCTCAAGTCCATTCGGACTATGCTCGCCATAGCTGCATATTATGACTATAAGATATGACAGATGGATGTTAAGACGGCTTTCCTGAATGGAAACCTACTCGAGGATGTTTATATGAAACACCCTGAGGGATACATCAATCAAGAGCATCCAAATCATGTATGCAAGCTTCAGAGGTCCATCTACGGACTAAAGCAAGCATCTCGGAGTTGGAATCTTCGTTTTGACAAGGCAGTAAAAGGTTACGGCTTCATAAAGAATGAAGATGAGCCTTGTGTTTACAAGAAGGTTAGTGGGAGCAAGATAGTTTTTCTTGTCCTATATGTGGACGACATCCTACTCATAGGAAATGACATTCCCATGTTGAAAGATATTAAACAATGGTTGGGGAGTGTATTTTCTATGAAAGACTTAAGAGAAGCTGAAATGATACTGGGTATCAAAATCTATAGAGATAGATCAAAGAGGCTTCTAGGACTAAGTCAAGAAGGGTACATAGACAAAATATTGAAGAGGTTCAATATGTCTAACTCTAAGAATGGTATGGTACCATTCAGACATGGCCTTCTCTTAAAGAAGAACCAAGGTCCTTCAACAAGAGAGGAGAGGGATACAATGAGTAGAGTTCCATATGCTTCGGCAATAGGATCTATCATGTTTACCATGTTGTGTACCCGCCCGGATATCGCACATGCACTGAGCATGACTAGCAGATACCAACAAGATCCTGGAATGGATCATTGGACTGCAGTCAAAGCAATCCTAAAATACTTACGAATAACTAAAGGATTAATGCTAGTGTATGGAGGATAAGAACAACTCATTGTACAAGGTTACGCTGATACTGCTTTCCAAACAGATCAGGATGACATGAAGTCTCAATCAGGCTACGTGTTTAGTCTGAATGGCGGTGCAATAAGTTGGAAAAGCTCAAAGCAAGATACGACAGAGTCTGAGTACATTGCTGCATCAGATGCTGCAAAGGAAGCTGTTTGGTTGAGAAAGTTCGTGTCAGACATCGGAGTGATACCGAGTATCGAAGATCCGATAGAACTTTTCTGTGACAATAACGGGGCCATCGCACAAGCTAAGGAGCCTCGGTCACACCAGAAAACCAAACATATACTCAGAAGGTTTCACCTCATCCGAGAGATCATTGATCGAGGAGATGTGAAAGTGTGCAAAATAGGGTCAGACGACAATGTAGCAGATCCTCCCATAAAAGCTCTACCGCAGTCAAAGTTTGATAGACATGTAATAGAGCTTGGTCTCAAACAGTTTAGGACATAGCCCTTCAACGGGCAAGTGGGAGATTGTTGGTGTATGTGCTCTTTTGAGGGCTATTTATGTAAATAAACTTTGAGGGTTATTTATGTAAATAAGACATTTGTCGTTTGATTGATAATTTATCTGATGAGTTAATTTCATGAAATTATATTCTTGTGCATATTGAATTTTATGAAATCGATCCGCCAAAAAGAAACATTCCATAGACTTTTAGATCATGAGTGATTCTTTTGAGTAGTACTCGTACGAGGATCCTTAGACCAGAAATCACTGCATAGTCTTAGGTGAATTAGAGTGTGCTTTGACATATTCCTAATGGGACCGTAACAGGTTGCCAAGTACGGGTATGATTGGGTACACTATGAGTCACGCTAAGGTATGTAGGTGAAGTGATGGGACTACAAGTCTCTCTGAAATGAGAGATTATATCTTGGCCGCTTGATAGTGAACTGAGAAGTGCATGGCCGTGCCCAAAAAATGATAAGGGTTATCATTTGCTTGATTAAGTTCAGTGTCACTAAGAGATCAAGTAAAACATTTAGCTATATAAGGATGATTGGTTCCATGCCTTATGCTAAACTGGATATCAGTGTAGAGGACATTACGTAGTATACTCGAAAGGTTGTGTTGAATCACCATTCGACCCTCCGTTCTGAATTGTGTAGTCATTATGTCTTGCTAGAGACCACTAATGATTTATGGATTAATTAATGAGATTAATTTATTCATTGTCAATTTGGAATGGGCCTATAGGATCGCACATAAGTGAGTTCGATTATTCAGAATTAATTAAATTGTCTGTTTTAAGTATAAGAGTTATACTTAAATTGATAATATTTAATTAAATAGTTTAATTAAATATTATTGAAGAGTATTATGGTATTAATTAAGAGTTAATTAATTACCTAGGATGAATTGAATTGGGCTGACAAATCAAGGGACCTAATTGTGAATTGAGGTTCTTGACCCATCAGCCTGATCCATGGATCAATGGGTTGACCCATGGTGTTGATTAAACCCAACTCAGTAAATAATTAATTAATTATTATTAAAACAGATACTTCTCAAATCAGAGAAGTATCTGGAGTCTGTTAAAAATTTTTTAACAGAATTGGTTTTAAAACGTTGAAAAAAGGATTTTAGAAAAACAGACTTCAAAACTACTCAGACTTCAAAACTACTCAAAAAAACAGACTCTTCAAAACCATTCTTCCCAGAGAAAAATGTTTTCTCTTAACAGGCAAATTTTGGGGCTAGCACCAGTTCTGAGAGAACTCCAGTGCAAGAACGTAGAGGCAATTCGCGTGAATTGCTTTTGGTGGTGAACGCAATCTTCCCAAGGGATCCAGGCGACTGCACAACCGATTACGCGTCGAGGGTAAGAGCCGATCCTCTTAGAATTTAGGCTATTCCGTAGCATAATTTAGGAAATTATGCATGCCTAGTTCCAACACTACTGTGTCACACAAGACACCTTATCATCTAACTACATAATATAAATGGACAAATAATGCACAAGAAAATATAACCAAAACATGAATCGAAATATTAACTTGGAAAATGTACAATACAAGCATAGCTTATGTATTTAGCTCAAACAATCTCCTACTAATACTTAAGCTGTGCTTTAAGTATACATCTACAATCAACACCTATAAACTTTGCTACTATATATCTTGAAAAACTCTCATGGCTCCCATAAGTATCTAATTCCCATGCCCTCCACGTGAGCCTCAAAGACTTTTGAAGTCAATGTCTTCGTGAACGGATCTGCAAGGTTATCCTCTGATACTATCTTAGCCACGACCACCCCTCTTTACGATATCTCGTATCAGGTGGTACTTACACTGTATATGTTTACTCTCCTTGTGGGCTCATGGTTCCTTCGAGTTTGCTATTGCACCATTGTTATCACAATACACCGTGATAGACTTTTGCAAACTACAAATCACATCTAAGTCCACTAGGAAGTTCTTGAGCCATATTGCTTCTTTCTCTGCCTCTGATGCGGCAACTTATTCAGCCTCCATGGTAGAGTCCGCCATGTATTTCTGCTTGACACTCTGCCAAACTATGGCTCCATCTCCCAGGGTAAACACATACCCTGAGGTAGACTTGCTCTTGTCCCTGTCGTCTTGGAAATCTGAATATGTGTAACCTCGGGGTACCAGCTCAGGCGCCTGATAGACCAACACTTGGTCTCTTGTTCTGCACAAATACTTGAGAATGCATTTTACTGCCTCCCAATGAGTTTTCCCGGGGTTACTCTGATATCTGCTTACAATGCCAATGACATAACAGATATTAGGTCTCGTACACAACATGGCATACATGAGACTTCCTACTGCCGAAGCATAAGGAACTCTCTTCATGGCCTCTATCTCCTCAACAGTCTTGAGAAACTGTTCTTTAGACAGATGCACTCTATGTCTGAAAGGTAGAAAACCTTTCTTGGAGTTCTGCATGTTAAAACGGGCCAGAATCGTATCATGTTTGAAGCTTGGGAGAGTGTTAACGATCATTTCCTACGATCTCAAATTATCTTGATCCCAAGGATATGTCTCGCTTCCCATAAGTCCTTCATATCAAACTGCTTTGACAGACATGCCTTTACGTCTGATAACACTTTCTTGTTGTTGTCAATCAATAAAATGTCATTTACGTAAAGCACAAGAAACACCACTGAGTTTCTATCACATCTATGGTACACACATTGTTCATCCATACACTGAGTAAATCCGTAGGACTAGATTACCTAATCAAACTGGATGTTCCAAGATCTGGATGGCTGCTTAAGTCCGTAAATGACCTCTTAAGCCAACAAACCGTATGCTCTTGGCCTTTTTCAATGAATCCCTCTTGTTGCTGCATGAAGATGGTTTCCTCAAGACGTCCATTTAGAAAAGCTGTTTTGACATCCATCTGTCATATATCATAATCTAAATAAGCATCTATGCCTAAGAGAATCTGGATCGACTTAAGCATGGCTACCGGGAAGAAGGTTTCCTCATAATCTATTCCCTCTTTCTAAGTATACCCCTTCGTAACCAGCCTAGCTTTAAAGGTTTCAACCTTTTCGTTAGGTCCTCTCTTACGTTGTAGACCCACTTGCATCCAATGGGCTTAAACTCATCAGGCAGGTCCACAAGCTCTCAGACTTGATTGTGGTCTATTGACCCCATCTCGGATATCATTGCCTTACGCCAAGATTCTACATCTTTATCTCGTAGAGCCTCATTGTAGTTAACCAGGTCAGGTTCAGGTGCGTTTGAGACTAGGTATGGTGCCTCTCCCACGCCAATGAACCTGTCGAGCTGTCTTACAACCCTCCCACTACGACGTGGCACCACCTGCGTAAGCACATCATCTGTGCTCTGTTGTGCAGTGTGTAGTGTATCTACTTATGCTGGTGCATCAGGATAATTAGTTTTTCTTCTAAGCTCTTATAGTACTATCTTACTCTTGGGCTTGTTATCTAGGATATAGTCTTTCTCCAAAAATCTAGCGCTGGTACTAACCACCACTTCTGATCTTTAGGACTATAAAACAGACCACCTTTCGTTACCCTAGGATATCCTACAAACAACATTAATTCTGCTCTTCTATCTAAGTTAACCGCATCTGCCTTAAGCACATGTGCTGGGCAACCCTAAATTCTGAGATGTCTTAGACTAGGCTTTCGCCCATTCCACAACTCTATTGGGGTTGAAGGCACGGTTTTAGATAGTACAAGATTAAGAATATACATCGCTGTTTCTAAGGCATATCCCCATAACAAACTTGGAAAATCACTATATCTCATCATCGACCTAACCATTTCCATGAGAGTTCGATTCCTTCTTTCTGCTACACCGTTCTATTGTGGCATGCCAGGTGCAGACAACTGAGACTGAATTCCGACCTCACTGAGGTATTCTCAAAATTTGTGGGACAAGTACTCCCTACCAATATCTGATCGCAGTGTCTTGATACTCTTATCATGATGCTTCTCCACATCTGCCCGAAACACTTTGAACTTGCCAAAACACTCGGACTTGTGACACATTAGGTAAATGTACCCGTACATTGAGTAGTCATCCACGAACGTCACAAAATACTCAAAACCACCTCGTGCTTTGACAATCATTGGTCCACACAAGCCAGAATGAAGCAACTCTAATACTTCTTTAGCTGTATAACCTTTTGCTTTAAAAGGTCTCTTGGTCATCTTACCCTCCAAGCAAGATTCACAGGTTGAATAACTGTCAATCTCTAATGAACCTAGAGGTCTATCATTAACCAACCTCTGAATCCTACTAAGGTTTATATGACCTAGCCTGAGATGCCAAAGAAAGGTTTGATTCATTTCAGAAGGTTTCTTCATCTTATTAATGTTAGATAAAGAGCTATCTATTTCTATGTTTTGCACAACAGGGGAGTTAGAATTAACCACAAACAAATTGTCAGCCAATGAACCAGAACAAATAAGTTTTCCATTTCTTCTAATAGATACAGAATCATCAGAAAAAATAAACTTATCACCGTTCTTTAAGAGTTTAGAAACCAAAATAAGGTTCTTTCTAAAACTCGGTACATAAAGACAATCAACTAACTCTAAACTAGAATTTTCAAAATTCAAAATGACTACTCCCACTGCTTCTACTGACACTCTTGTAGTGTCGCCCATGTAGATATCCAGCTCACCTTCTCTAAGCTTCTGGGCTACTTGGAACCCTTGCAAAGAATTACAAACATGGTCAGTGGCGCCTGAATCCACACACAGAGTATCTATGGGAATCGCTGCTAAACATGTCTCAGTAATGAAGGCAGAAACTATTGTACGTTTAAGCTTTAGACAATCCGATTTCTTTTGTCCCGTTTTCCCGCACCTGAAGCACTTTCCTTTGGGCTTGCTCTTCTTTGCTATTTCATGCTTTGCAGCAAGTTTCTTTGCCTTCTTCTTCATCTTCTTCTTATTATTCATGTCTTTAGGCGCAGAAGAAGAACTTGAAGCCTTCGTTGTGACCAAAGCTTGCTTCTTCTCATGGATGATACTTTTGGCCAACACCAAATCAGTTAAGAGCTCGGGTAGAGTGTAAACTCTTTGATTCATGTTATTGTTGACCCAAAACTGCTCAAAGGCTAAGCTCTGGAGGATGATATCTATCTGACTTTATGGGTCGATTTCACCTTCCAACACCTCTATCTCGTTGATGTTACTGATTATGTGAAGCACATGATCTCTCACCAATCCACCCTCAGCCATTTTAGTGTTCATCAACTTGTTAGTCTTGAATACAGAGAAGATATAGCTTGAATCAAAAACTAATATCCACAGATGACATATCTTTTTGTTTCAGTATTAAATTGTTCCATTATATCATAGAACTAGATAATGAGGCGTGAAAAAACACAGTAGATACCGTTATTGGTTAAAGTATTGATATATTAAAAGTATGA
The DNA here is from genome assembly GCA_030378225.1 of Knoxia roxburghii. Classification (NCBI taxonomy): domain Eukaryota; kingdom Viridiplantae; phylum Streptophyta; class Magnoliopsida; order Gentianales; family Rubiaceae; genus Knoxia; species Knoxia roxburghii. Next base: position 31,060,359 of record CM059416.1, on the reverse strand, counting down.
TCATAACTGAGATAGTCTTAACATACTATCGATATAGGTTATTGTGTGGTTTGGAAATTGGTTTATCTAGACTAATTAAATCACACGGATATGTCCCGGACATATTGAGCACGACCACTTTGGATAGAATTGACTTATACTGATCGGCGTAGTCAGTTCGGTCTTAGTATTCTGTCTCTTAATCCCGAGGTTGGGATGGGTGTGAGAGTTGGATATCGTATGCTTTGATTTGCCAAAGAGTGCGGTCAATTGAGGCCTATACCTCGGTAGGTTTGGTATGTGATGTTTTGCTTCTTACATGCCGTTGCTAGTAAGAGGAATCCACGTACCGGTTTACCGGGTTTATGGTGCTCCCGAGATGAGCTCATAAGGTTTATTATACTAAACTCAGCCGGTAGACTTTATGTCTAGTATAATAAAAAGGTCGAGTGGTACTAATCTCAGATACCAAGAAGTCGGTGAATTAGTTTGTCAGTAAATTGATAAATCAACGAGCACTAGATCTTTCATGTGGGGAGATAGAAGAAAATATAGTGGCAACGATGTAAAGTCATTTTAGAGCGGTAGTTCCATAATTGGTCCGTTAGTGGTACGACTAAGTATGCGTTTGACTAATCAATAAAGTGAATTAATTAATCTTAAAGGTTTAATTAATATTTAATTGACAAGGTGGATTAAGAAAATTAATTCTATATAAATTAATTAATCCAAAGGGTTTGATTAAATTAAATTAACAAAGTGGGTTACAGATTTAATTCAAAAGGATCGATTGGAGTTGACTAGTCTAGGAAAGACTAAGGGGTTAATGAAAGTCAAACTAAAAGGCCCAACTCAAAGGCCCATTAGGTCTTCTTAAAAGCTCCCTATAAATATCCCTTGTTAGGCAACTTACAAGACATTAGAAACCTTAGAGGCCCTTTGCCTAGTGTGAGAAAGTGTGGTCTAGAGAGAAAACTTCTTCCCCTACCTTGAAGTTTTCTTTCGAAGTCGACCGAGGATCTTTCTTCTTCGAGAATCCTCAAAGCCCATAACCTAGAGAATCCAATATCATCATTTTGTGAAGAAAGTTGCAGCCTTTTTCATGGGATTTTTTTTGCCGCCAATTTGATACCGCCGACTTTTGGTTTCTTTAGGCGGCGATTTGTCTTCCCTCATTGTGGGTTTGTTGTTTCTTGTTGTGTTGATCCTCTAGCTTGATCTTATTAGATCGCTAGAGTCTAGATCTACGAGCAGGAACACATTCCAGACACTTTTGGTGTGGATTTTCAGATTGGGTTAAGTTCCCGGGCTAAATCTGTTTCTTCAGATTTGTGTGATTCTTGAAGTGGGTTTCTTATGATTTTTTCGTTTTACCTTGGGCTACTCCGTAGACACTAGCCCACACTAGTTCGGTAAATAAGTGCAATAATCTTCTGGCAACGATCTGCTGAGGATCTGACAAGTTTTTGGAAGTGGGTCTCATATGGATCTATTCCATAGTGTCTTAGCTACCTTTTGGATAGTCACCCACGCGATTTCGAGGTAGAAACGGAGTTGTTATCGGGATTCTCTCGTGATTGGTTCTGGCGGTAAACAACATGATTTTCAGCTTTTGTTTTCTTATTGCTAAGGACACGCTTCAAAGGTATAATCTTTTGAACTTTCCACTTTAATTAAAGATTGTATCTTTTGTGTCCCGATTAATAAATTAAATAAGTATAAGCCTAGATCCGTTCATGGAAAAATGAATTTGAGCCTGAGCTTTGTTGAAAGCTTCTGATTCTGGAATGCATTACACGAAAGTGAGGTTTTCGATTTAGCCTGGGCTTGTTCTGTTTTCCTTCAAAATGGTATCATAGCGAGTCTTTCGGCTTTATACTTGTTTGATTTATTACATGGCTTTATTTTGGCATTATTACTTTTGTCGAAATGTTTAAACAGGTGGTTATTAGTTTCTCGGCTATTATGGTAGAATTTTATTTTTCATTCATAAACCCCGAGACAGGTCCGGGCTCACATTGTTTTTGAATGGAAATGTCTATAATAGTAATAACCAGGAGCTGGAAGTCGGGTAGGATTAGAAAAATCTTGTAGTAGGATTTGATCTAATCATGTCGTCTTTAAATTCCTAAAAAATGCCTTTGTAAATAGGAATTTATGTATTATGATGAAGATGTTATTTTGGGTAACCTATATTCGTGGGTTTTGGTTTCTCGTAATTTTGGGTGATTCCTAATTACGTAGAAAACACAGGCGAATCGAGAGGAATCCAAATAAATAGTGGGAGCGACATGACGGGACGTGTCACCAAGGTGTCAAGGAATCAATGATAGAGAAGGCCATAATAGTAGGGAAATTTTAATTTCTTTAATTTCTCGTATTTATGTCTTTTTGTTGATTGTGTGTTTTTCGTTTTATTTTGCATGAACGAAAACCAAACCATAACGTTTTAAAAGTAAAGTGCAATTAACTAAGGTAGATTATTTACATATTAAAACTCCAACGGTTTTATTGGTGCGAATATCCTTTGTTAAGATATTGCATGTTAAAACAAAAAAATCCTCAAATGAGTTAATTTCATGATAGTAATATTCTTGTGCATATTTAAATTCATGAAAATGATCCGCCAAAACAAACACCCCATGGACTAATTAGATCATGAGTGATTTTTTTTAGTAGTACTGGTACGAGGATCCTTAGACCAGAAATCACTATATGGTCTTAGGTGAATTGTAGTGTGCTTTGACATACACCTAATGGGGCCGTAACAGGTTGCCAAGTACGGGTATGATTGGGTATACTCTAAGACATGCTAAGGTATGTAGGTGAAGTGATGGGACTACAAATCTCTCTTAAGTGAGAGATGATATCTTTGTCACTTGATAATGAACTGAAAAGTGCATGGCCATGCCCAAGAAATAATAAGGGTTATCATTTGCTTGATTAAGTTCAGTGTCACTAAGAGATCAAGTAAAACGTTTAGTTATATAAGGATGATTGGTTTCATGCCTTATGCGAAACTGGATATCAATGTAGAGGACAGTACGTAGTATACTCGGAAGGTTGTGTTGAATCACCATTTGACCCTCCGTTCTAAATTGTGTAGTCATTATGTCTTGCTAGAGACCACTAATGATTTATGGATAAATTAATGAGATTAATTTATTCATTGTCAATTTGGAGTGGGCTTACAGGATCGCACATAAGTGAGTTCGATGATTCAGAATTAATTAAATTGCCTGTAATAAATATAAGAGTTATATTTAAATGGATAATATTTAATTAAATAGGTTAATTAAACATTATTGAAGAGTTTTATGGTATTAATTAAGAGTTAATTAATTACCTAGGAAGAATTGAATTGGGCTGACAAATCAAGGAGCCTAATTGTGATTTAAGGTTCTTGACCAATCAGCCTGATCCATGGGTCAATGGGTTGATCCATGGTGTTGGTTAAACCCAACTCAATAAATAATTATTAATTAATTGATTATTATTAATTGATTAATATTTATTTAAATTAACAGAAAAAGCCGACGGTGATGTTCGAAAAAGGTCTTGCCGGAGGAGATGACGGGCGTTGGACGCTGGGAGTCGATGATGCCGGATAGATACATCGAGGCTGGTGGCGGCTGGGGAAAAACCCTAAAGGGTGAAATGACTAAAATACCCCCCGCCGCCCCAACAAACCCTAAGCTGCAAATGTTTTAAAAATTGGTTTTAAAATTGCATAAAGACCCCAGAAGTTTTATTTAAACCCTAAGCCCAGAACTTTGATTAATTGTGAAATTGCCTCTAAATTTTCAGGAAAAAGGTTTTTCTGAAATTTTAATTTAATTTGATAAGATTTATTTTAGGATAAACTTGAATATCTTATCAGATTAGAGATAGGATTAAATTTTGATTTAAAATTTTATACTATATTTATCTTAATAAGATTAAGATAATTAGATTAAATAAAATAAATAAATAAATTAGATTAATTAATTTGTTTAATTTTGAATTAGTTATTTATTTATTTTATGATATTTTTTTTAAATTTAAATTGTTTAAATTTTATATGTGAAGCATCATTATTATGCTAGCATGTTCATGCATCATTTTGGATAAATGTAAAATGAACAAAAGGATTGATTAAAATTGATCATGACACGATCAATTTTAATTCTGTAATAGTTACACAATCCTTAAAATTAATCGGCTTAAATTAAAACCGGCTTGTATGAGCATATGCATTTTGTTTGTTTCAAAGCATGAATTGGCCTTTTAATTTTAACATTTCAAAAGTTGGGGCCTGCGAGCCAATTTTGAATTTGGGCCTGCGTGCCTATATATATAAAAATCATCATGTAATAGTTAGGCCCAAAAGGAGGTTCCAAGAGGAGTCCATGGTGGAGCCCACGAACGGAGGCCCAAACATGAAGATTATAAAAGGCCCTGTAATAGACTATAGCCCAGTTCATCGCTTTAATTAATTCTTTTATTTATGCAAATGAATGATAAATGAAAATGCATGTTAAGCCGATCAAACTTAAATCCCAAAAACCCAAGATTTTGCTTTCATACTTGGGGGCCCGCCAGAGCGTCGAACGTCTGTGGACTTGGAGAGCCCAAAGGCCTCAGGTTTTCTTCGTGTGGCGGGTTGTTACATAATAGTGCCCAACTTTATCACTACCATTAATGAGTGGAAAAACTGTTTGGGTATTAGATGCTCAATTTTATCACTACCACTTGTTATGGAAAAATTGTATGGGTGTCTATTGATGTGATGCCTTGAGGGATGGTTTAACTTGGGAAAATTAATCCTAGCTTGACCTGATAAGTTGATTAGGGATTAATTTTGCAAAGATAGGATGGTGTCAAACATTTGGAATGTTCATCCTATCACCGAAAAGTTGCATGGTATGCAATTGGAAAACGTTAGATTACATGGAATGTGATTTGAACGTTGCTACCAAAAGAGCCCGATCCCTACGATACTTGCCAAAGCAAGACTGAGGTTGACTCTTTGTGGATTTTTGGCCCACAATCTAGCACCAACACAAAATTGTTAGGGATTTCAATTTTGGCTATTGTGGAAAATAATTTTAAAACTCATTCTAATATTTTGCATTTTTCTTTTGTAGAAATGGCATCTTCTAGCACTAATGTCACTTCAAATCTCACTCTAAGAAGTATTTTTGACAAAGAAAAACTTGTTGGTCCAAACTTCTTGGATTGGGAAAGAAACCTGAGAATAGTTCTCAAACAAGAAAGGAAGTTGAATATCTTAGATGTTCCTTTACCTGAACAACCCGTTAATACTACGGCTGCAGTTCAAAGAACCTGGGAAAAGCTGAAAAGCGATTCCAATGATGTGACTTACCTAATGCTTGTGACTATGTCTGACGAGCTTCAGAAGCAATTCATGAATTCGGAAGCATTCCAGATTTAAGAGTCACTCACAGAAATGTTTCGAGAGCAAGCCCGTAATGAAAGGTTCATTACGATAAAAACATTAATCTCATGCAAGATGGCGAAGGGTTCGTCAGTAAGAACCCATTTGATCAAGATGAAGGGGTATATTGATACCCTAAAGAGATTAAATGCGCCTCTTACTAGAGAGTTGGCCATTGATATTATCTTGGCTTCACTGCCTGATGATTACAATGATTTTGTTGTGAACTACAATATGCATAACATGGAGAGGAGCATTCCTGAGCTCCATGGCATGTTAAAGAACACTGAGCAGACCCTTCGGAAGACAATGCCAGTGTTAGTTGTAGAGAAAGGTAAAGGGAAGAGGAAGCTTAATGGCAAGGCCAAAGTTGGGCGGAACAAGAAAGCTCACAGTAAGACTACTCCCCAACCACAAGCTCCTCCAATTGCTAAGACAAGATCCAAAAAGGATGATACATGTCTCTTCTGCAAACAGAAGGGTCATTGGAAGAGAGACTGCAAAAAGTTTCTTGAAAGCAATCCTTCAGCTTCAGGTATCTTTGTTATAGAAATTAATCTTTCTATGTCCACCTCATGGGTATTAGATACTGGTTGTGGGGCTCACATTTGTACTAATGTGTTGGGACTCAGAAATAGAAGGATAACAAAGAAAGGTGTAGTAGATCTCTGAGTGGGCAACGGGGCAAGAGTTGCTGCTATTGAAGTTGGAGATTACACTCTGTCTTTACCTTCTTGTTTAAATATTGAACTTGAAAATTGCTTTTATGTACCTGCTTTGAGCAGAAATATTATTTCAGTTTCGAGTTTAGATAATAAAGGTTTTCGATTTATTATAGAGAATAATTCGTTATCTTTATATCGAAATGATATTCTATACGGAGTTGCAAATATGTGTAATGGTCTGTATGTCTTGGATTTGACCCAAGAAAAACCAGTCTATAACATGGAAAAGAAAGCTAAATCACCTAAAAATGATTTAAGTTTAACATACCTTTGGCAGTTTCGATTAGGCCAGGCAAATGAAAAGCGAGTTCAAAAGCTTCACAAGGATGGAATGCTTGGGTCATTAGATTTTGAATCATATGATACCTGTGAACCCTGCTTGTAAGGCATAATGACAATGAGTCCTTTCAATAAGAAAGGTGACAGAACAAGTGAGCTATTGGCTCTAATACACACGGATGTATGTGGACCAATGAGCACACAAGCTAGAGGTGGATTTGAATACTTTGTCACTTTTACTGATGACTATAGTAGATATGGTTATGTCTACTCAATGAGGTACAAAAGTGAAACTTTTGAAAGGTTCAAAGAGTTTAAAAAAGAAGTAGAGAATCAGTTGGATAGAACGATTAAGGCTATTCACTCTGATCGGGGAGGTGAATACCTTAGTGATGAGTTTGATGGCTATCTAAAACAGTGTGGAATTATTTCACAGCTGACTCCACCGGGAACACCTCAATGGAATTGTGTATCCGAAAGGAGAAATCAGACCTTATTGGATATGGTTTGATCAATGATGGGCCTAGCGACTCTCCCTACATCCTTTTGGGGTTATGCTCTCCTTTCTGCTGCCTACTTATTGAATCGTATTCCCTCTAAGGCAGTAGATAAGACTCCATATGAGATATGGATGGGTCGGAAGTCCTATATGTCCTATCTACGAGTTTGGGGTTGTCAAGCTCATGTAAAGCGTTTACAAAGTAATAAGCTTGAACCCAAAATAGACAAATGCCTATTTGTGGGATATCCTAAGGACACCAAAGGATATCAATTCTACAACCCAACAGAGAACAAAGTGTTCGTTGCTCGAGGAGCTACTTTCTTAGAGAAAAAATTTCTGTGCAAAAAAGACAGTGGGAGTAAAATAGAACTCAAAAAAGTTCAAGAACCACAAGAGAATGTAGAACAATCTACAAAAACTCAGATGGAAGTTGACATGAAAACTCATGAAGATGAGCAACCTGAGTCAACAACACAAGAACCTAGAAGGTCTGGTAGGTCTCGTCATAAACCAGAGATACGGATTTCTTATGACTGACTATTAAGATTTGATCTTGGTGGACTCTAATGAGCTTGCAAACTACAAACAGGTTTTAGATAGTCCAGATTCGGATAAATGGCTGTAAGCCATGGAATCTGAAATGCAATCCATGAGGGACAATAAAGTGTGGACTTTGATTGACCCTCCTGTTCAGGCAAAGGTTGTCGATTACAAGTGGATGTTCAAGTTAAAACCTGGCGGGATCTTTAAGGCATGACTAGTGGCTAAAGGTTTCAGAAAGACTCATGGTATAGATTATGATGAAACCTTCTCCCCTATCGTGATGCTCAAGTCCATTCGGACAATGCTTTCCATAACAGCATATTTTTACTATGAGGTATGACAGATGGATGTTAAGATGGCTTTCCTGAATGGAAACCTACTCGAGGATATTTATATGAAACAACCTAAGGAATACATTGATCAAAAGCATCCTAATCGAGTATGTAAGTTTCAGAGGTCCATCTATGGACTAAAGCAAGCATCTCGAAGTTGGAATCTTCGTTTTGATAAGGAAGTAAAAGGTTACGGATTCATCAAGAACGAAGATGAGACTTGTGTTTATAAGAAAGTTATTGGGAGTAAGATTGTTTTCCTTGTCCTATATGTGGACGACATCCTACTCATAGGAAATGACATTCCCTTGATGAAATACATCAAACAATGGTTAGGGAGTGTATTTTCTATGAAAGACTTAGGAGAAGCTGAGACGATACTAGGTATCAAGATATATAGAGATAGGTCTAAAAGGCTTCTGGGACTAAGTCAAGAAGGGTACATAGACAAGATATTGAAAAGATTCAATATGTCTAACTCAAAAAATGGTAAGGTACCATTTAGACATGGCCTTCTCTTGAAGAAGAACCATGGTCCTTCAACAAGAGAGGAGAGGGATACAATGAGTAGAGTCCCATATGCTTCGGCAATAGGATCTATCATGTATGCCATGTTATGTACCCATCCGGATGTTGCACATGCACTTAGCATGACTAGTAGATACCAACAAGATCCAGGGATGAATTATTGGACTGCAGTCAAAGCAATTCTAAAGTACTTACGAAGAACTAAAGGATTAATGCTAGTGTATGGAGGACAAGAACAGCTCATTGTACAAGGTTATGCTGATACTGCTTTCCAAACAGATCAAAATGACATGAAGTCACAATCCGGCTACGTGTTTAGTCTGAATGGTGGTGCAATAAGTTGGAAAAGCTCAAAGCAAGATACTGTTAGTTTTGAATACAGAAAAGCTATGGCTTGTATCAAAAACTAATATCCACAGTTGACATATCATTTTGTTTCAGTATAAATTTGTTCCTTTATATCATAGAACTAGATAACGGGGTGTGGACAGACACAGTAGATACCGTTATTGGTTAAAGTATTGATATATAAAAAGTATGCTCGTAACCGAGATAGTCTGAACATACTATCGGTATAGGTTATTGTGTGATTTGGATATTAGTTTATCTAAACTAGTTTAAATCACACGGATATGCCCGGGGCATATTGAGCAAGACCAGTTTGGATAGAATTGACTTATACTGATCGGCGTAGTCAATTCGGTCCTTGTATTCCGTCTCTCAATCCCGAGATTGGGACGGGCGTGAGGGTTGGATATCATGTGCTTTGATCTGCCAAAGAGTGAGGTCAATTGTGGCCAATACCTCGGTAGGTTGGGTATGCGGTGTTTAGCTTCTTACGTGCTGTTGCTAGTCGGAGGAATCCACGTACCGGTTCACCGAGTTGATGGTGCTCCCGAGATGAGCTCGTAAGGTTATTATACTAAACCCGGCCGGTGAACTTTATGTTTGGTATAATAAAAGGATGAGTGGTACTAATCTCGGAAACCAAGAAGTCGGTGAATTAATTTGTCAGTAAGTTGATAAACCGACGAGCACTAGATCTTTAATGTGGGGAGATAGAATAAAATATAATGGCGTGATGTAAAGTCATTTTCGAGCGGTAGTTCCATAATTGGTCCGATAGTGGCACGACCGATTATGCATTTGACTAATCGACAAGGTAAATTAATTAATCCAAAAGGTTTAATTAATATTTAATCAACAAAGTGAATTTAGAAATTAATTCTATTTTGAATTAATTAATTCTAAGGGTTCGATTAAATTAAATTAACAAAGTGGGTTAAATTAAATTAATTTAAATGGGTCGATTGGAGTTGATTAGTCGGGAAGACTTAGCGGTCAACGAAAGTCAAATTAAAAGGCCTAACTCGAGAGCCCATTAGGTCTCCAATCAAGCTCCTATAAATAGAAGACTTGATGCCCAAGAAAACCTAAGGAAGTCTTGCAAGACATTTTATTTTCTTGCTTTCTTGAGTGAAAAGGTTTTAGAGAGAGAATTTTTTTTCTTCAAGAATTTTCTCTCAAAAATAAACCATATTTTTCACTTCCTCTAGATTGGATTAAAACCAAAGATCACAGCTTTTAATTGGGGGTTATATTGCCCAGTTCTCGGTCGGTTTTTCAAGCAGGAAAAACCTGCTGCTGCTGCGGGTTTTTATTGAGCAGTAACTGGACTGCTGCTGCGAGTTTTAATTGAGCAGCGGCCGGACTGCTGTGTGGATTCCTGCTACTAAATTCACTGCTACCTGCTACGTTTGATTCGGCTCAAGTCTCGTTGATCTCTCTTTGGTGATCGAGGTTTGGGCTGTCTAGATCACGAGTGGGTAGTTCGATTTTTGGTAGAAGGAATGGTGATTTTCATGAAAGGCAGCACCTTTCTTATTTCAACAGGAGTGGGTTTTGCTTGTGGGTCAAGTTAGTGATCAGATTTTGGTTTTCTTTGAATTCGATTTGAGAGACTTCCTTGTGGGCTAAGCAAGTAGTCTTCGATAGATTATTGGCCACGCAATATTTTAAATTTCTACGGAGACATCAATTGGATTTCTTGTGGAAATCGCAGCAAGGGACTTCGCTTCAAAAGGTATAATCTTTAAATTCTGCTTTAATTAAAGATCGAATCTTTTGTGTCCCGATTAATAAATTAAATAAGTATAAGCCTAGATCCGTTCATGGGTAAACTAATTTGAGCTTGAGCTTGGTCGAAAGCTTCCGATTCTGGAATGCATTGCACGAAAGTGAGGTTTTCGATTTAGCCCGGGCTTGTTCAGTTTTCCTTCAAATTGGTATCAGAGCATTGGTTTCGGTCTTATACTTGTTTGATTTATTACACGGCTTTATTTTGGCAATATTATTTTTGTCGAAATGCTTAAACAGGTGGTTATTGGTTTCCCGGCTATTATGGTAGAAATTTAATTTTCATTCATAAACCCCGGGACATGTCTGGGCTTGTTTTATTTTTGAATGGAAATTTCTGTAATAGTAATAACCACGAGCTGGAAGCCGTGTAGGATTAGAAAATCTTGTAGTAGGATTTGATCTAATCATGTCGTCTTTAAGTTCCTAGAAAAACGCCTTTGTATATAGGAATTTATGTACTATGACGAAGACGTTATTTTGGGTAACTTATATTCGCGGGTTTTGGTTTATCGTAATTTTGGGTGATTCCTAATTACGTAGTAAACCAAGAAAACCCGGGCGAATCGAGAGGAATCCAAATAACGAGTGGGAGCGACACGACGGGAAGTGTCACCGAGGCGTCAAAGAATCAACGATAGAAAAGGCCATAATAGTCGGGAAATTTTATTTGTTTAATTTCCCGTATTTATGTCTTTTCGTTGATTGTGTGATTTTCGTTTTATTTTGCATGAACAAAAATCAAACCAAAATGTTTTTAAAAGTTAATGTGCAATTAACTAAGGTAGATTATTCGCATATTAAAACTCCAACGGTTTTATGGGTGCGAATATCCATATTTAAGATATTGCATGTTAAAACAAAAAAAAATCCTCAAACTTAACTAATTAAATTCGCGGGTTTTTGTTTAATCGCAATTTTGGGTGATTCCTAATTACGTAGAAAACCGAGAAAACCCGGGCGAATCGAAATTAAAAATCTATGTGGGAGCGGGTTGGTTAATAGCCCCATGGCCTCCATTACGGGTTCATTGGTGATGTGGTTAAACTTGCGTGCTGGCTTAGACCTTCCTCCCTATCGGATGAGTTTTCAAGCACGGATATCACCGGAATGAATTTCTAAAGGGATGACTATAGTGAGTTTAATTAGAGAAAGTTACGACACCCTCGCCATCCGAGGCACATTAGTATCCTAAGTAACAAACTTGGAAGTCACGTAATGGCATACACTTAGTGTATCGTTTTTGAAGGAAAACTGAACAAGCCCGGGCTAAATTGAAAACCTCAGTTTCGTGCTATGCATTCCAGAATCGGAAGCTTTCGACCAAGCTCAGGCTCAAATTAGTTTACCCATGAACAGATCTAGGCTTATACTTATTTAATTTATTAATCGGGACACAAAAAATCAAATCTTTAATTAAAGCGGAACTTAAAGATTATACCTTTTGTAGCGAAGTCCCTCGATTAAAGAATACCAAATATTCAGCTGCGATTTCCACAAGAAATCCAATTGATTCTCCGTAGAAACTTCGAATATTGCGTGGCAATAATCTATCGAAGTCTACTCGTTTAGCCCACAAGGAAATCACTCAAATCGGACTCAAAACAATCTTAAATTGCTGACCAAAAACCCTGAAAAAAAACTGCTCAGCCTCTTGCTTAAAATTCTGCAGCAGTAGCGATTAAGAAAACCCACAAATACTACTAGTATCCAGCTCTTCATTCCGCCGGGATCTAGACAAAACGGGCCCGTGGATCACCCAACATTTGAAGGAGATCAACACTGCCCAGTTTCGAATCAACCGTACAGAATTAGAAGCAAGCACCAGCAGTATTAAAATCGATCGGGACTGCTACTGCTCAAAATAAAAACCAGCGAATAAACCCGGGACTGCTGCTGCTCAATAATGAAAACAACGAATAAACCCGGGACTGCTGCTGCTCAATAATGAAAACAGCGAATATACCCTTAAATTGAGATTATGAACCGCAAGAATCTGGCGAGCTATATATAATAATCTGCTAAAGGTTTGGTCTTTAAGATGAATCCAATTTGAAGAGCAAAAAATCTGGTTCGTTTTTGAGGAAGAATTCTTGAATAAAAATTCTCTCTCTAGAACCTTCTTGCTCAAGAAAGGGCAAGACAAATTGTCTTACAAAATTTCCTAATTTTTCTTGGGCATCAAGTCTTCTATTTATAGGAGCTCGATTGGAGACCTAATGGGCTCTCGAGTTAGGCCTTAAATTTTGACTTTCGTTGACCGCTAAGTCTTCCCGACTAATCAACTCCAATCGACCCATTTAAATTAATTTATTTAATCCACTTTGTTAATTTAATTTAATCGAACCCTTAGAATTAATTAATTCAAAATCGAATTAATTTCTAAATTCACTTCGTCGATTAAATATTAATTAAACCCTTTGGATTAATTAATTTACCTTGTCGATTAGTCAAACGCATAATCGGTCGTACCACTATCGGACCAATTATGGAACTACCGCTCGAAAACGACTTTACATCGCGCCATTATTATTTCTTCTATCTCCCCACATTAAAGATCTAGTGCTCGTCGATTTATCAATTTACTGACAAATTAATTCACCGACTTCTTGATTTCCGAGATTAGTACCACTCGACCTTTTATTATACCGAACATAAAGTTCACTGGCCAGGTTTAGTATAATAACCTTACGAGCTCATCTCGGGAGCACCATCAACCCGGCGAACCGGTACGTGGATTCCTCCAACTAGCAACGGCAGGCAAGAAGCTAAACACCGCATACCCAACTTACCGAGGTATTGGCCTCAATTGACCTCACTCTTTGGCAAATCAAAGCATACGACATCCAACCCTCACGCCCGTCCCAATCTCGGGATTGAGAGACGGAATTCTAGGACCGAATTGACTACGCCGATCAGTACAAGTCAATTCTATCCAAACTGGTCGTGCTCAATATGCCCCGGGCATATCTGTGTGATTTAAACTAGTCTAGATAAACCAATTTCCAAACCACACAATAACCTATACCGATAGTATGTTCAGACTATCTCGGTTACGAGCATACTTTTTATATATCAATACTTTAACCAATAACGGTATCTACTGTGTTTGTCGACACCCCGTTATCTAGTTCTATGATATAAAGGAACAGATTTATACTGAAACAAAATGATATGTCATCTGTGGATATTAGTTTTTGATACAAGCCATAGCTTTTCTGTATTCAAAACTAACAATCTCCCACTAATACTCAAAGCTATGCTAAGAAGTACAAAAACTGTCCAACCCGCTATTACACTGCTGTCATAATGAAATCTCCAGAACACCTTTAAGCTCACTCACATGGCTCTCTCAAGAATCTGACTCCCATGCCCTCCACATGCCTCTCAAAGACCTTTGAGGTCAATGGCTTGGTGAAAGGATCTGCAAGGTTGTCCTCTGAAGCTATCTTGGCCACGATCACGTCTCCCCTCTTTATGATCTCTCGTATCAGGTGGTACTTGCGCTCTATGTGTGTACTCGCCTTATGGGCTCGTGGTTCCCTTGAGTTAGCAACAGCACCATTGTTATCACAATAAATTGTGATAGACCTAGGCAACTCTGGAACCACATCTAAGTCCATCAGGAAGCTCCTGAGCCATACAGCCTCTTTCACTGCCTCTGAAGTGGCAACGTACTCGGCCTCCATGGTAGAGTCCGCCATGCATTTCTGCTTAACACTCTTCCATACTATGGCTCCACCTCCCAGAGTAAACACAAACCCAGAGGTAGACTTACTCTTGTCCATATCTCCTTGAAAGTCCGAATCTATGTAACCTAATGGTACAAGCTCCTGCGCTCTATAAACTAGGACATAATCTCTCGTCCTGCGCAAGTACTTGAGAATGCATTTTACTGCCTCCCAGTGAGCCTTCCCAGGGTTACTCTGATATCTGCTACCCATGCCAACGGCAAAGCAAATATCAGGCCTCGTGCACAACATAGCATACATGAGGCTACCCACTGCAGAAGCATAGGGTACTGCCTTCATGGCATCTATCTCCTCAGCAGTCTTAGGACACTGCTCCTTAGACAAATGCACTCCATGCCTGAAGGGTAGTGAACCCTTCTTGGAGTTCTGCATGTTAAAACGGGCCAGAATCGTGTCTATGTAGGATGCCTGTGAGAGAGTCAGAGAACGTCTCCTACGATCTCGAATAATCTTGATCCCAAGGATATGTCCAGCCTCTCCCAAATCCTTCATATCGAATTGCCTGGACAGCCATGCCTTTACGTCTGACAACACCTTCTTACTGTTGCCAATAAGAAGAATGTCATCTACATAAAGTACGAGGAACGCCACTATCTCACCATCACGCCTATAATAAACACACTGCTCATCCGGAGACTGAGTGAATCCATAGGACTGGATAACCTCATCAAAACGAATGTTCCAAGATCTGGATGCTTGCTTAAGTCCATAAATGGACCTCCTAAGCCTGCATACCTTGTGCTCTTGGCCCTTAACAATGAAGCCCTCTGGTTGCTGCATAAAGATGGTCTCCTCAAGACTTCCATTAAGGAAAGCTGTCTTGACGTCCATCTGCCATATCTCATAATCCATATGAGCAGCTATGGCCAAGAGAATCTGGATCGACTTAAGCATAGCTACCGGGGAAAAGGTCTCCTCATAATCGATCCCTTCTTTCTAAGTATACCCCTTCGCCACAAGCTTAGCCTTGAAGGTCTCAACCCTCCCGTCAGATCCTCTCTTTCGCTTGTAGACCCATTTGCACCCAATAGGCCTAAACCCATCAGGAAGGTCTACCAGCTCCCAGACTTGATTTGAGTCCATAGAACCCATCTCAGCAATCATCGCTCTCTGCCAAGAATCTGCATCTTTATCCTGGAGAGCCTCATTGTAGTTAACTGGGTCTGGTTCATGACCACCAGGGATAAAGTCCGAAGACTCACCCAAACCCATGTACCTCTCGGGCTATCTCACAGCCCTCCCACTACGATGAGGCGCAGCCTGTGTAAGAGCATCATCTGTGATAGTGCGTGCAGTTTCCTGTGGTGTGTCTTCCTGTACGTGTGCATCTGGCATAGTGGACTGACTTCTAAGCTCTTCCAATACTACCTTGCTGCTTGACTTGTGATCTAAAATATAGTCCTCCTCAAGAAATCTGGTATTGGTGCTGACCACCACCTTCTGATCCTGAGGACTATAATATAAACCACCTCTCGTGTTTTTGGGGTAGCCTACAAACAGCATAACCTTAGATCTCGCCTCTAACTTGCCTGCATCTGCCTCGAGCACATGTGCTGGACAACCCCAAATCCTGAGATGTCTCAGACTAGGCTTGCATCCATCCCACAACTCTAATAGGGTCGTTGGCACAGACTTAGAGGGCACAAGGTTGAGGATATAACATGCTGTATCTAAGGCATAACCCCAAAACGAGGTAGGCAACTCACTGTAACTCATCATCGATCTAACCATCTCCATAAGAGTCCTGTTCCTCCTCTCTGCTACACCATTCTGCTGGGGTGTGCCAGGTGCAGACAACTGGGTCTGAATACCCTCCTCTGACAAATAGGTCCTAAATTCACTAGAGAGGTATTCGCCACCGCGATCAGACCGCAGTGACTTGATACTCTTACCCAGATGGTTCTCCACCTCTGCCTTGAATTCTCTGAACTTGCCAAAGCATTCAGACTTGTGGCGCATCAGGTATATGTATCCATATCTAGAGTAATCATCCTTGAAAGTCACGAAATACTCATAACCACCTCTAGCTTGAACTGACATAGGCCCACACACGTCAGAATGAATCAGCTCTAAAACCTCTTTGGCCCTATACCCCTTCGCCTTAAAAGGCCTCTTGGTCATTTTACCCTCCAAGCAGGACTCACAGGTTGAATAGCTGTCAATATCTAGTAAGTCCAAAGACCCACTCTTGACCAACCTTTGAATCCTACTAAGGTTGATATGACCTAGTCTCAGGTGCAAAAGATAAGTCTGATTCAAAGGGGAAGATTCCTTTCTCTTATTTTGATTCGGTGATGAGTTACTAGTTTCTGTGTTTTGCATAACTGGGGAGTAAGTCTTGATTAAAAATAGATTGTCAACCAATGTACCGGAACATATAAGTTTCTGGCATTTTCTTATAAAAACCGAACCGTCAGAAAATACACACTTATGACCATCCAAAACAAGTTTCAAAACTGAAAGCAAGTTCTTTCGAAAACTAGGTACATAAAGACAATCCTTCAAATATAAAATAGAGTCTGAAAAGTAAAGACTAATAACTCCCACTGCAGCCACAGAAACTCTGGCAGTATCCCCAAGGTAGACCTGCAACTCTCCCTCTCTAAGCAGCCGGGTCACTTGGAACCCTGCAAAGAATTACAAACGTGATCAGTGGCTCCCGAATCCACACACCAAGTATCCGTGGGAATCGCCGCTAAACACGTCTCAGTGACTAGAGAGAATTTACACATACCTCGAGGCTTTGGGCAGTCCTTCTTCCAATGTCCTGCTTTGCCACATCTGAAGCACTTTCCTCTCGGCTTCTGCTTCTTGGCAATGCCTGCCTTGGGTCCATGACTAGCTCCTGCTTTCTGGCCTCTCTTCCTCTCTTGCTTCCTGGCTTTGGGCCCAGCAGAGGAACCTGAGGGACCAATAGTAGCCAAGACTTGCTTCTTCTCTGCGAAGAGGCTCTCAGCAGACACCAATGCAGTCATGAGCTCAGAAAGTGAATATGAGAGATTCCCCATATTATAGTTCAATCGAAACTGCTCAAAACTGGGAGGCAAGCTCTGAAGGATGATATCGACCTGGGTTTCCCCATCAATCTCACCTCCCAATACCTCGATCTCATTGATGCAACCAATCATGTCCAGTACGTGATCTCTCACTGAAGTGCCCTCAGCCATCTTAGCATTCATGAGTTTCCTCATAGCTGACTGCTTGGCTGCCCTGCCCTGATGTCCAAATATCTCCCTGAGGTTGAGCATCATATCGTAGGCTGAGGTCATCAACTGATGCTGGTGCTGCAGTACACTTGACATGGAAGCCAAGATGTAGCACCTGGTCATCTCATCAGCTTTCTGCCACCTCGTATATGGCTCTCGCTGCTCAGGTGTGGCATTGTCACTGGGCTTAGGGGGGCACTCCTCAGTGAGCACGTACTTATAACCCTCGGCGGTTTGGACAATGTCCAGGTTCCGTTTCCAATCAATGTAATTAGGACCGGTGAGTTTGTTTTGGTTCAGAATGACAGCTAGCGGGTTGAACGACATATCAACTGAAAATAATAAAAAAACATGTCTCAGTATACTTTTCGAAAATATTGAAAAATCCTCAGAAAAGAAATATAATCTTCTACCGACATCTCTCCCACCGGGATTAAGGCAGGTCACGTAGGTGAACGTCTACGCCAACCCACATTCGTTCGAGAAGGACCAAAGTCCATTAATCTCATTATCTGACCAATGATCTTATGATCAATGAAATTAATAGTCGATAATTTTAGCCGTACACGTAAATAGCGTTACCTCATAGGAGGGATACTATAAACAATACACTAAGTGTATGCCATTACGTGACTTCTAAGTTTGTTACTTAGGGTACTAATGCGCCTCGGTAGCGAGGGTGTCGCAACTTTTCCCAATTAAACGTACTATAGTCATCCCTTTAGAAATTCATTCCAGCGATATCTGTGATTGAAAACTCATCCGTAGGGAAGCCGTTTAACCACATCGCCAATGAACCCGTAATGGAGGCCATGGGGCTATTAACCAACCCGCTCCCACTTAGATTTTTTAAAATAATTTCAATTCGCCCTAGTTTTCTCGGTTTTCCATTTCGGTTTTCTACGTAATTAGGAATCACCCAACAATTACGAAAAACCAAAATCCGGGTTTTCTCGGTTTTCTACGTAATTAGGAATCACCCAAATTTACGACAAACCAAAACCCCACGTAATTAGGAATCACCCAAAATTACGATTAAACCAAAACTTGCGAATGTAATCAAGTTTGAGGATTTTTACGTTTTAACATGCAATATCTTAACTATGGATATTCGCACCCATAAAACTGTTGGAGTTTTAATATGCGAATAATCTACCTTAGTTAATTGCACATTACCTTTTTGAAAAAACTTTTGGTTTGAATTTCGTTCATGCAAAATAAAACGAAAATCACACAATCAACGAAAAAATCATAAATACGGGAAATTAAATAAAATAAAATTTCCCGACTATTATGGCCTTCTCTATCGTTGATTTCTCGACGCCTCGGTGACACTTCCCGTCGTGTCGCTCCCACTCGTTATTTGGATTCCTCTCGATTCGCCCGGGTTTTCTCGATTTATTCCGTAATTAGGAATCACCCAAAATTACAATAAACCAAAACCCGCGAATATAAGTTACCCAAAATAACGTCTTCGTCATAGTACAAAAATTCCTATATACAAAGGCGTTTTTCTAGGAATTTAAAGACGACATGATTAGATCAAATCCTACTACAAGATTTTTCTAATCCTACACGGCTTCCAGCTCGTGGTTATTACTATTACAGAAATTTCCATTCAAAAATAAAACAAGCCCGGACATGTCCCGGGGTTTATGAATGAAAATTAAATTTCTACCATAATAGCAGGGAAACCAATAACCACCTGTTTATACATTTCGACAAAAATAATAATGCCAAAATAAAGCCGTGTAATAAATCAAACAAGTATAAGACCGAAACCAACGCTCTGATACCAATTTGAAGGAAAACTGAACAAGGCCGGGCTAAATCGAAAACCTCACTTTCGTGCTATGCATTCCAGAATCGGAAGCTTTCGACCAAGCTCAGGCTCAAATTAGTTTACCCATGAACAGATCTAGCTTATACTTATTTAATTTATTAATCGGGACACAAAAAATCGAATCTTTAATTAAAGCGGAACTTAAAGATTATACCTTTTGTAGCGAAGTCCCTCGATTAAAGAATACCAAATATTCAGCTGCGATTTCCACAAGAAATCCAATCGATTCTCCGTAGAAACTTCGAATATTGCGTGGTAATAATCTATCGAAGTCTACTCGTTTAGCCCACAAGGAAATCACTCAAATCGGACTCAAAACAATCTTAAATTGCTGACCAAAAACCCTGAAAAAAAACTGCTCAGCCTCTTGCTTAAAATTCTGCAGCAGTAGCGATTAAGAAAACCCACAAATACTACTAGTATCCAGCTCTTCATTCCACCGGGATCTAGACAAAACGGGCCCGTGGATCACCCAACATTTGAAGGAGATCAACACTGCCCAGTTTCGAATCAACCGTACAGAATTAGAAGCAAGCACCAGCAGTATTAAAATCGATCAGGACTGCTACTGCTCAAAATAAAAACCAGCGAATAAACCCGGGACTGCTGCTGCTCAATAATGAAAACAGCGAATAAACCCGGGACTGCTGCTGCTCAATAATGAAAACAGCGAATAAACCCTTAAATTGAGATTATGAACCGCAAGAATCTGGCGAGCTATATATAATAATCTGCTAAAGGTTTGGTCTTTAAGATGAATCCAATTTGAAGAGCAAAAAATCTGGTTCATTTTTTAGGAAGAATTCTTGAATAAAAATTCTCTCTCTAGAACCTTCTTGCTCAAGAAAGGGCAAGACAAATTGTCTTACAAAATTTCCTAATTTTTCTTGGGCATCAAGTCTTCTATTTATAGGAGCTCGATTGGAGACCTAATGGGCTCTCGAGTTAGGCCTTAAATTTTGCCTTTCGTTGACCGCTAAGTCTTCCCGACTAATCAACTCCAATCGACCCATTTAAATTAATTTATTTAATCCACTTTGTTAATTTAATTTAATCGAACCCTTAGAATTAATTAATTCAAAATCGAATTAATTTCTAAATTCACTTCGTCGATTAAATATTAATTAAACCCTTTGGATTAATTAATTTACCTTGTCGATTAGTCAAACGCATAATCGGTCGTACCACTATCGGACCAATTATGGAACTACCGCTCGAAAATGACTTTACATCGCGCCATTATTATTTCTTCTATCTCCCCACATTAAAGATCTAGTGCTCGTCGATTTATCAATTTACTGACAAATTAATTCACCGACTTCTTGATTTCCGAGATTAGTACCACTCGACCTTTTATTATACCGAACATAAAGTTCACTGGCCAGGTTTAGTATAATAACCTTACGAGGTCATCTCGGGGGCACCGTCAACCCGGCGAACCGGTACGTGGATTCTTCCAACTAGCAACGGCACGCAAGAAGCTAAACACCGCATACCCAACTTACCGAGGTATTGGCCTCAATTGACCTCACTCTTTGGCAAATCAAAGCATACGACATCCAACCCTCATGCCCGTCCCAATCTCGGGATTAAGAGACGGAATACTAGGACCGAATTGACTACGCCGATCAGTACAAGTCAATTCTATCCAAACTGGTCGTGCTCAATATGCCCCGGGCATATCTGTGTGATTTAAACTAGTCTAGATAAACCAATTTCCAAACCACACAATAACCTATACCGATAGTATGTTCAGACTATCTCGGTTACGAGCATACTTTTTATATATCAATACTTTAACCAATAACGGTATCTACTGTGTTTGTCGACACCCCGTTATCTAGTTCTATGATATAAAGGAACAGATTTATACTGAAACAAAATGATATGTCATCTGTGGATATTAGTTTTTGATACAAGCCATAGCTTTTCTGTATTCAAAACTAACAGTTTTTAGTATCCCTCCCATCGAAGTTATGTTATTTTCGGGTACGGCTAAAATTATCGACTATTAATTTCATTGATCATAAGATCATTGGTCAGATAATGAAATTAATAAACTTCGGTTCTTCTCGAATGAATGTGGGTTAGCGTAGATGTTCACCCATCGTGACATGCGTTAATCCCGGTGTGAGAGATGTCGGTAGAAGATTATATTAGTTTTTAGAGGATTTTCAATATTTTCGAAAAAGAATACTGAAACTTGTTTGTTTATTTTCAGTTGATATGTCGTTCAACCCGCTAGCTGTCATTCTGAACCAAAACAAACTCACCGGTCCAAATTACATTGATTGGAAACGTAACCTGGACATTGTCCTTACCACTGAGGGTTACAAGTATGTGTTTACTGAGGAGCGTCCCCCTAAGCCCAGTGATGATGCCACCCCTGAGCAGCGAGAGCCATATACGAGGTGGCAGAAGGCTGATGAGATGACCAGGTGCTACATCTTGGCTTCTATGTCGAGTGTATTGCAGCACCAGCATCAGCAGATAACCTCAGCCTACGATATGATGCTCAACCTTAGGGAGATGTTTGGACATCAGGGCAGGGCAGCCAAACAGTCAGCTATGAGGAAACTTATGAATGCTAAGATGGCTGAGGGCACTTCAGTGAGAGATCACGTGCTGGACACGATTGGTTACATCAATGAGATTGAGGTATTGGGAGGTGAGATTGATGGGGATACCCAGGTCGATATCATCCTCCAGAGCTTGCCTCCCAGTTTTGAGCAGTTTCGATTGAACTATAATATGGGGAATCTCTCATATTCACTTTCTGAGCTCATGACTGCATTGGTGTCTGCTGAGAGCCTATTCGCTGAGAAGAAGCAAACCTTGGCTACTGTTGGTCCCTCAGGTTCTTCTGCTGGGCCCAAAGCCAGGAAGCAAAAGAGGAGAGAGAGGCCAGAAAGCAGGAGCCAGTCATGGACCCAAGGCGGGCATTGCCAAGAAGCAGAAGCCGAAAGGCAAATGCTTTAGATGTGGCAAAGCAGGACATTGGAAGAAGGACTGCCCAAAGCCTCGAGGTACGTGTAAATTTTCCCTAGTCACTGAGACGTGTTTAGCGGCGATTCCCACAGATACTTGGTGTGTGGATTCAGGAGCCACTGATCATGTTTGTAATTCTTTGCAGGGGTTCCAAGTGACCCGGCTGCTTAGAGAGGGAGAGTTGCAGGTCTACCTTGGGGATACTACCAGAGTTTCTGTTGCTGCAGTGGGAGTTATTAGTCTTTATTTTTCAGACTCTATTTTATCTTTAAAGGATTGTCTTTATGTACCTAGTTTTCGAAAGAACTTGCTTTCGGTTTCGAGACTTGTTTTGGATGGTTATAAGTGTGCATTTTCTGATGGTTTAGTTTTTATTAGAAAAGGCCAGAAACTTATATGTTCCGGTACATTGGTTGACACTTTGTTTTTAATTAAGACTTACTCCCCAGCTATGCAAAACACAGAAACTAGTAACTCATCACCAAATCATAATAAGAGAAAAGAATCTTTCCCTTTGAATCAGACTTTTCTTTGGCACCTGAGACTAGGTCATATCAACCTTAGTAGGATTCAAAGGTTAGTCAAGAGTGGGTCATTGGACTTACTAGATATTGACAGCTATTTGACCTATGAGTCCTGCTTGGAGGGTAAAATGACCAAGAGGCCTTTCAAGGCAAAGGGGTATAGGGCCAAGGAGGTTTTAGAGCTGATTCATTCTGACGTGTGGGCCTATGTCAGTTCAGGCTAGAGGTTGTTATGAGTATTTCGTGACTTTCACGGATGATTACTCTAGATATGGATACATATACCTGATGCGCCACAAGTCTGAATGTTTTGGCAAGTTCAAAGAATTCAAGGCTGCGGTGGAGAACCATCTGGGTAAGAGTATCAAGTCACTGCAGTCTGATCGTGGTGGCGAATACCTCTCTAGTGAATTTAGATCCTATTTGTCAGAGGAGGGTATTCAGACCCAGTTGTCTGCACCTGGCACACCCCAGCAGAATGGTGTAGCAGAGAGGAGGAACATGACTCTTATGGAGATGGTTAGATTGATGATGAGTTACAGTGAGTTGCCTACCTCGTTTTGGGGTTATGCCTTGGAGACAGCATGTTTTATCCTCAACCTTGTACTATATAAGTCTGTGCCTACGACTCCAGTAGAGTTGTGGAATGGGCGAAAGCCTAGTCTGAGACATCTCAGTATTTAGGGTTGTCCAGCACATGTGCTTTAGGTAGATGCAGGCAAGTTAGAGGCGAGATCCAAGGCTATGCTGTTTATAGGCTACCCCAAAGGAACGAGAGGTGGTTTATTTTATAGTCCTCAGGATCAGAAGGTGGTGATCAACACCAATGCCAGATTTCTTGAGGAGGACAATATTTTAGATTACAAGTCAAGCAGCAAGGTAGTATTGGAAGAGCTTAGAAGTCAGTCCACTATTCCAGATGCACACGTACAGGAAGACACACCACAAGAGACTGCACACACTATCACAGATGATGCTCTTGCACAGGCTGCGCCTCGTCGTAGTGGGAGGATTGTGAGACAGCCCGAGAGGTACATGGGTTTGGGTGAGTCCTCGGGCTTTATCCCTGGCACTCATGAACCAGACCCAGTTAACTACAATGAGGTTCTCCAGGATAAAGATGCAGATTCTTGGCAGAGAGCGATGATTGCTGAGATGGGTTCTATGGACTCAAATCAAGTCTGGGAGCTGGTAGACCTTCCTGATGGGTTTAGGCCTATTGGGTGCAAATGGGTTTTCAAACGAAAGAGAGGATCTGACGGGAAGGTTGAGACCTTCAAGGCTAGGCTTGTGGCGAAGGGGTATACTCAGAAACAAGGGATCAATTATGAGGATATCTTTTTCCCAGTAGCTATGCTTAAGTAAATCCGGATTCTCTTGACCATAGCTGCTCATATGGATTATGAGATTTGGCAGATGGACGTCAAGACAACTTTCCTTAATGGAAGTCTTGAGGAGACCATCTTTATGCAGCAACCAGAGGGCTTCATTGTTAAAGGCCAAGAGCACAAGGTATGTAGGCTTAGGAGGTCTATTTATGGACTTAAGCAAGCATCCAGATCTTGGAACATCCATTTTGATGAGGTTATTCAGTCCTATGGATTCATTCAGTCTCCGGATGAGCAGTGTGTTTATCGCAGGCGTGATGGTGATATGGTGGTGTTCCTCGTACTTTACGTAGATGACATTCTTTATATTGGCAACAGTAAGAAGGTGTTGTCAGACGTAAAGGCATGGTTGTCCTGGCAATTCGATATGAAGGATTTGGGAGAGGCTGGACATATCCGTGGGATCAAGATTATTCGAGATCGTAGGAGACGTTCTCTGAATCTCTCATAGGTATCCTACATAGACACGATTCTGGCCCATTTTAACATGCAGAACTCCAAGAAGGGTTCACTACCTTTCAGACATGGAGTGCATTTGTCTAAGGAGCAGTGTCCTAAGACTGCTGAGGAGATAGATGCCATGAAGGCAGTACCCTATGCTTCTGCAGTGGGTAGCCTCATGTATGCTATGTTGTGCACGAGGCCTAATATTTGCTTTGTCATTGGCATGGTTAGCAGATATCAGAGTAACCCTGGGAAGGCTCACTGGGAGACAGTAAAATGCATTCTCAAGTACTTGCGCAGGACGAGAGATTATGTCCTAGTTTATAGAGCGCAGGAGCTTGTACCATTGGGTTACACAGATTCAGACTTTCAAGGTGATTTGGACAAGAGTAAGTCTACCTCTGGTTTTGTGTTTACTCTAGGAGGTGGAGCCATAGTATGGAAGAGTGTCAAGCAGAAATGCGTGGCAGACTCTTCATGGAGGCCGAGTACGTTGCCGCTTCAGAGGCAGCGAAAGAGGCTGTATGGCTCAGGAGCTTCCTGATGGACTTGGATGTGGTTCCTGAGTTGCCTAGGTCTATCACAGTTTATTGTGATAACAATGGTACAGTTGCTAACTCGAGGGAACCACGAGCCCATAAGGCGAGTAAACACATAGAGCGCAAGTACCACCTGATACGAGAGATCGTAAAGAGGGGAGACCTGATCGTGGCCAAGATAGCTTCAGGTGACAACCTTGCATATCCTTTCACCAAGCCATTGACCCCAAAGGTCTTTGAGAGACATGTGGAGGGCATGGGAGTCAGATTCTTGAGAGAGCATGTGAGTGAGCTTAAAGGTGTTCTGGAGATTTCATTATGACAGCAGTGTAATAGCGGGTTGGACAGTATTTGTACTTCTTAGCATAGCTTTGAGTATTAGTGGGAGATTGTTAGTTTTGAATATAGAAAAGCTATGGCTTGTATCAAAAACTAATATCCACAGTTGACATATCATTTTGTTTCAGTATAAATTTGTTCCTTTATATCATAGAACTAGATAACGGGGTGCGGACAGACATAGTAGATACCGTTATTGGTTAAAGTATTGATATATAAAAGTATGCTCGTAACCGAGATAGTCTGAACATACTATCGGTATAGGTTATTGTGTGATTTGGAAAGTAGTTTATCTAAACTAGTTTAAATCACACGGATATGCCCGGGGCATATTGAGCACGACCAGTTTGGATAGAATTGACTTATACTGGTCGGCGTAGTCAATTCGGTCCTAGTATTCCGTCTCTTAATCCCGAGATTGGGATGGGCGTGAGAGTTGGATATCGTGTGCTTTGATTTGCCAAAGAGTGAGGTCAATTGAGGCCAATACCTCGGTAGGTTGGGTATGCGGTGTTTAGCTTCTTACTTGCCTTTGCTAGTCAGAGGAATCCAAGTACCGATTCGCCGGGTTGATGGTGCTCCCGAGATAAGCTCGTAAGGTTATTATACTAAACCCTACCGGTGAACTTTATGTTCGGTATAATAAAAGGACGAGTGGTACTAATCTCGAAAACCAAGAAGTCGGTGAATTAATATGTCAGAAAATTGATAAACCGACGAGGACTAGATCTTTAATGTGAGGAGATAGAATAAAATATAATGGCGCGATGTAAAGTCGTTTTCGAGCGGTAGTTCCATAATTGGTCCGATAGTGGCATGACCGATTATGCATTTGACTAATCGACAAGGTAAATTAATTAATCCAAAAGGTTTAATTAATATTTAATCGACAAAGTGAATTTAGAAATTAAGTCTATTTTGAATTAATTAATTCTAAGGGTTCGATTAAAATAAATTAACAAAGTGTGTTAACTTAAATTAATTTAAATGGGTCGATTGGAGTTGATTAGCCGGGAAGACTTAGCGGTCAACGAAAGTCAAATTAAAAGGCCTAACTCGAGAGCCCATTTGGTCTCCAATCGAGCTCCTATAAATAGAAGACTTGATGCCCAAGAAAACCTAAGGAAGTCTTGCAAGACATTTTATTTTCTTGCTTTCTTGAGTGAAAAGGTTTTAGAGAGAGAATTTTTTTCTTCAAGAATTTTCTCTCAAAAATAAACCACATTTTTCACTTCCTCTAGATTGGATTAAAACCAAAGATCACAGCTTTTAATTGGGGGTTATATTGCCCAGTTCTCGGTCGGTTTTTCAAGCAGGAAAAACCTGCTGCTGCTGTGGGTTTTTATTGAGCAGTAATCGGACTGCTGCTGTGGGTTTTCATTGAGCTGCGGCCGGACTGCTGTGCGGATTCCTGCTACTAAATTCGCTACTGCCTGTTGCGTTTGATTCGGCTCAAGTCTCGTTGATCTCTCTTTGGTGATCCGAGGTTTGGGTTGTCTAGATCACGAGTGGGTAGTTCGATTTTTGGTAGAAGGAATGGTGATTTTCATGAAAGGCAACACCTTTCTTATTTCAGCAGCAGTGGATTTTGCTTGTGGGTCAAGTTAGTGATCAGATTTTGGTTTTCTTTGAATCCGATTTGAGAGATTTCCTTGTGGGCTAAGCAAGTAGACTTCGATAGATTATTGCCCACGCAATATTTGAAGTTTCTACGGAGACATCAATTGGATTTCTTGTGGAAATCGCAACAAAGAATTTGTTTTTCTTTAAGTAAGGGACTTCGCTTCAAAATGTATAATCTTTAAATTCCGCTTTAATTAAAGATCGAATCTTTTGTGTCCCGATTAATAAATTAAATAAGTATAAGCCTAGATCCGTTCATGGGTAAACTAATTTGAGCCTGAGCTTGGTCGAAAGCTTCCGATTCTGGAATGCATTGCACGAAAGTGAGGTTTTCGATTTTGCCCGGGCTTGTTCAGTTTTCCTTTAGATACAACAGCCGATTCTACAACAGAGTCTGAGTACATTGCTGCATCAGATGCTGCAAAGGAAGTTCTTTGGTTGTGAAAGTTCGTGTCAGACATCGGAGTGATACAGAGTATCCAAGATCCGATAGAACTTTTCTGTGACAATTACGGGGCCATCGCACAAGCTAAGGAGCCTCGGTCACACCAGAAAACCAAACACATACTCAGAAGGTTTCACCTCATCCGAGAGATCATTGATCGAGGAGATGTGAAAGTGTGCAAAATAAGGTCAGACAACAATATAGCAGATGCTCTCACAAAAGCTCTACCACAGTGAAAGTTTGATAGACATGTAATAGAGCTTGGTCTTAAACAGTTTAGGACATAGCCCTTCATCGGGCAAGTGGGAGATTGTTGGTGAATGTGCCCTAATGAGGGCAATTTATGTAAATAGACTTTGAGGGTATTTATGTAAATAATACATTTGTCGCTTGATTGATTGTTTATCAAATGAGTTAATTTCATGATAGTAATATTCTTGTGCATATTTAAATTCATGAAAATGATCCACCAAAAGAAACACTCCGTGGACTAATTAGATCATGAGTGATTCTTTTGAGTAGTACTGGTACGAGGATCCTTAGACTAAAAATCACTACATGGTCTTAGGTGAATTGCAGTGTGCTTTGACATACGCCTAATAGGGCCGTAACAGGTTGCCAAGTACGGGTATGATTGGGTACACTATGAGACACGCTAAGGTATGTAGGTTAAGTGATGGGACTACAAATCACTCTTAAGTGAGAGATGATATCTTGGCCACTTGATAGTGAACTGAAAAGTGCATGGCCATACCCAAGAAATGATAAGGGTTATCATTTGCTTGATTAAGTTCAGTGTCACTAAGAGATCAAGTAAAAATGTTTAGTTATACAAGGATGATTG
This sequence comes from Knoxia roxburghii, assembly GCA_030378225.1. Classification (NCBI taxonomy): domain Eukaryota; kingdom Viridiplantae; phylum Streptophyta; class Magnoliopsida; order Gentianales; family Rubiaceae; genus Knoxia; species Knoxia roxburghii. Next base: position 31,031,963 of record CM059416.1, on the reverse strand, counting down.
GTTCCATGCCTTATGCTAAACTGGATATCAATGAAGAGGACAATACTTACTATACTCGGAAGGTTGTGTTGAATCACCATTCGACCCTCTGTTCTGAATTGTGTAGTCATTATGTCTTGCTAGAGACCACTAACGATTTATGGATAAATTAATGAGATTAATTTATTCATTGTCAATTTGGAGTGGACCTACAGGATCGCACATAAGTGAGTTCGATGATTCAGAATTAATTAAATTACCTGTAATAAATATAAGAGTTATATTTAAATGGATAATATTTAATTAAATAGTTTAATTAAATATTATTGAAGAGTTTTATGGTATTAATTAAGAGTTAATTAATTACCTAGGAAGAATTGAATTGGGCTGACAAATCAAGGAGCATAATTGTGAATTAAGGTTCTTGACCCATCAGCCTGATCCATGGGTCAATGGGTTGATCCATGGTGTTGGTTAAACCCAACTCAATAAATAATTATTAATTAAGTAATTATTATTAATTGATTAATATTTATTTAAATTAACAGATAAGTCTTAACTCTTTTATAAAATAGCAGAGACGTATCTGTGGAGAAGGAGATTATTTTTACTGACTCTGTTTTTGAAACACGGGAAAAAGGTTTTGAGAAAACTCTGTCTCTCTCTTCCAAAACATTCTTCCAGAGAAAAATTGTTTTTCTCTTTTGTAGGCAAGAATTTTTGGCTAGCACCAATTCTGATAGGCTCCAGTGCAAGATCGTAGAGACAATTCGCATGAATGTTGGTGAACGCAATCTTCTCAAAGGAGCCAGGCGATGAGCGCAACCGATTACGCTTCAAGGGTAAGACCCGGTTTCACATGAATTTAGGCTATTCCGTAGCATATTTTGGAAATTATGCATGCCTAGATCCTAACATTGATTTGCCAAAGAGTGGTCAATTGAGGCCTATACCTCGGTAGGTTGGGTATGCAGTGTTTAGCTTCTCACGTACCGTTGCTAGTTGGAGAAATCCACTTACCGGTTCGCCGGGTTGATGGTGCTCCCGAGATGAGCTCGTAAGGTTTATTATACTAAACCCGGCTGGTGAACTTTATGTCCTGTATAATAAGAAGGTTGAGTGGTACTAATCTAGGATACCAAGAAGTTGGTGAATTAGTTTGTCAGTAAATTGATAAACCGACGAGCACTAGATCTTGAATGTGGGGAGATAAAAGAACATATAGTGGCGCGATGTAAAGTTATTTTTGAGCGGTAGTTCCATAATTGGTTTGTTAGTGGTACGACTAATTATGCGTTTGACTAATCAATAAAGTGAATTAATTAATCCTAAAGGTTTAATTAATATTTAATTGACAAGGTGGATTAAGAAAATTAATTCTATATGAATTAATTAATCCAAAGGGTTCGATTAAATTAAATTAACGAAGTGGGTTAAATATTTAATTCAAAAGGATCGATTGGAGTTGACTAGTCTATGAAAGATTAAGGGGTCAATGAAAGTCAAACTAAAAAGCCCAACTCAAAGGCCCATTATGTCTCCTTAGAAGCTCCCTATAAATATCTCTTGTTAGGCTACTTACAAGACATTAGAAACCTTAGAGGCATTTTGCCTAGTGTGCGAAAGAGTGGTCTAGAGAGAAAACTTCTTCCCCTACCTTGAAGTTTTCTTTCCAAGTCGACCAAGGATCTTTCTTCTTCGAGAATCATCAAAGCCCATAACCTAGAGAATCCAAGATCATCATTTGGGGAAGAAAGTTGCTGCCTTTTTTCGTGGGATTGTTTTTGCCGCCGATTTGATACCGCCGATAGAGTAGTCCGGCGCCGATTTTTGGTTTCTTCAGGCGGAGATTTGTCTTCCCTCATTGTGGGTTTGTTGATTCTTGTTGTGTTGATCCTCTAGCTTAATCTTTTTAGATCACTACAGTCTAGATCTACGAGCAGAAAAACATTCCAGACACTTTTGGTGTGGATTTTCAGATTGGATTAAGTTCCTGGGCTAAATCTGTTTCTTCAGATTTGTGTGATTCTTGAAGTGGGTTTCCTAGGATTTCTTCGTTTTGCCTTAGGCTACTCCGTAGACACTAGCCCACACTAGTTCGGAGTCGAATTGGAGTTATTCTTTGGATTTCAAGTGGATTTTGTATCCAGGCGGTAAATAAGTGCAGTAATCTTCGGGCAACGATCTGCTGAGGATCTGACGAGTTTTTGGAATTGGGCCTCACATGGATCTCTTAATTAGTGTCTTAGCTACCTTTTGGATAGTCGTCAATGCGATTTTGAGGTAGAGACGGAGTTGTTTTCGGGATTCTCTCGTGATTGGTCCCAGGCGGTAAACAGCAAGATTTTCATCTTTGGTTTTCTTATTGCTAGGGACATGCTTCAAAGGTATAATGTTTTGAACTTTCCGCTTTAATTAAAGATTGTATCTTTTGTGTCCCGATTAATAAATTAAATAAATATAAGCCTAGATCTGTTCATGGAAAAATGAATTTGAGCTTGAGCTTTGTCGAAAGCTTCTGATTCTGGAATGCATTGCACGAAAGTGAGGTTTTCGATTTAACCTGGGCTTGTTCTATTTTCCTTCACAACTTTCTCGTGGCTGCTTACTTAGCAGTCCCGCCTTGATGAGTGAACATCTCCCTTAGGTGAGCCATCATGTTGAAGGTAGAGACCATGAGATGAAGCTTATGTTGCAGCACATTTGACACAGAGGCCAAAATATAGCACTGCGCCATCTCAGTCGCTTTTCTCCACCTGGCATAGGCATCCCTATACTCTTGAGGAGAGTCCTCGTTAGGCACATCTGGATATACGTTGGTGAGCACAATCTTATACTGCTCTGCCGTCAGAACAATGTCCAAGTTACGACTCCAGTCGACATAATTAGTTCCTGTTAACTTATTGTCTTTCAATATAGCAACTATGGGGTTGAATGTCATATTAAAAAAATTATAAAATAAATAAACAGACAATGTTTCAGTTATTAAATCTAGAATTTTGAAAACACGGAAATTCTAACAATTATTGACTTCCCTCAAAACAATAATTTTTATCCACCAACATCTCATTCACCGGGATTCTCGCAAGCCACGATAGTGTGGACGTTTACGCTAACCCACATTCATTTGAGAAGAACTAAGTTTATTAACTAAACTATCTGACCAAACGATCTATTGATCAATGTAGCTAATAGTTGGTGTTTTCAGCCGTACAAATAAATAGCATAACCTCGATGGAAGGAATACTGCAGATCGTACACTAAGTGTGTGCCACTACGTGACTTCTGAGCTTGTTACCTCAGGATAGTGTGCCTCAGATGGAGAGAGTTTTGCATTTCTCCTAGTTAAACTTACTCTAGTCATCTTACTCAAAAATTCATAATCTAGCGATCTTGTGGTTGGACTCATCCAATATGGAGGAAGGCCCTAATGTCAACGAGCAAGCCTACCCACATCGCATATGAACTCGTAATGGTGGCCGTGGGGATATTAAACTAACCCGCTCCCACTTAGATTTCTAAATTTATGGTTTTTTCGGTTTTAACATGCAATTAACTAACCCTAAGTTATATGCTAAAATCATGCATCTAAAATACAACAAAAAAAATTAAAGCATAAAAATTAAAACAATAAATACGGGAAATAAATGCGAAAATTAAATTTCCAAACTATTATGGTTTTAATCGCTTCTATCTTCTGCCTTGATCTCGTGTCCCATCACGTAACTCGATGGAAAGAGTCTTAAACTTCAAAAAATGAAAATAGGAGAAAAATCGGTAAAAAAGTGACCCGAACTGCCCGTAGTAGTTGCTGTGCTGCGCGGCGACAGCTGCACCCCCACCGGCCGACGATCGCCGATGCCGCCCCTTGCCTCCGATCCCTCCTTCGCTTCTTCTACGCTATTTTGTTTTCTTACAATTCGTTCTGGCTTTTCCTAGGTTTCTACGAATTAACAATAACCCAAAACCCATGAATTCAAGTTGCCAACCATAACGCATTCGATTACAAAAAATTAATTCTCCTACTACAAGGCTTTCTAGGAAAATTAAATAATCGAAATTACATAGAAAATATCCTACACGGCTTCCAACACATGGTTATACTGTTACAAACATTCATAATAAAATCAAATCCGGACATGTCCCAGAATTTAATTAAAACCCATACAAACGTAACCATAATAGTCGGGATTTCTTAATCACCTGCAAATAAAACCATATAATAAATCGAACAAGCACAACCAGGCTCTGATACCAATTGAAAGATTATCTGCTCGGGCCTAGCCAGAAACTCACTTTCATGGCACGCATTCCAGAATTGGAATCTATGGCCAGGCTTAGAGGCTAGCACAATCGCAATTCCAACCCTTTCTTGAAATAACATTGCGAAGGATCTAGGATTGCACTTATTCGATTTATCAAGCAACAACAATTCTTAATTAAAGCGGAAATATAAGAATTACCTATTGAGGCATATACTCAGGTGATTCTCTTGTATGCCTCAAGACTTTGCTTGTATGCTGTATGGGCCAGCAATCTAACGAGCAATTGATTAGCTAATCACCAAAATCCACTCACCGAAAAAATTCCAGCACCACTGAAAGAAAACCGCCCCATGCGCCGCCGCTGAAGCTTCCATGCACTGCCAGAATTTAGTTCACAACCAGCCGCCGATCTTGGAGCAAGAGCTGCCGCACCAAGCTTTAAAAAAATCCGACTTTCAGAAGAAATAATTAATTTCTCTCTCTAGGATTATCTCTCTAGTTTTTTTGTCTTGAAAACTTATGAGTTGTATATTTTGGAATAGCTAATCTCTTGTCTATATATAGAGCTACAAGAGAGACCCCAAGTTGATTTAGGATTGGTCTTCCTAACGGGTTTAGGTAATTAATTAGTTTCCAAATCCAATTAGGTAACCAATCTGGTAGGATTAACCAAATCCTACTAGATTCCTAATCTCTAGGATTTCCTAATTCTGATTGAAATTTAAGACTTAATTAATTAATTATACTTTGTTAATTACTTAATTAAACCTTATGAATAATTAATCAATTAATTAATTCTACCTATTCAATTAAACCATTACAAAATTAATCGTACCACTAACGGATTAATTTTGGCACTACCATCCTACACCAGAATTGCTTCCATAATAACTTAATTAATTTATTCATAATCTCCCCATATCAAAGATATAGTGCTCGTTAATTTATTAATTTACAGATAAATTAATTAATTAACTTCTTTAATTCTGAGACTAGTACCACTCAACCATTTTACTATACCGGACATAAGTCCACCGGTCGGGTTTAGTATAATAAACATTACGAGCTCATCTTGGGAGCACCATCACCTTGGACGCAGCAGTACATGGTTTCCTTTCGACAAGCAGTAACACACCAAGTAACTAAACACCCGCACCCAACCTACCGAGACTATTGGCCACAATTGACCTCACGCATTGGCAGATCAAAGTACACTATGTCTAATCCTCATGCCCGCTTGAGTCTAGGGATTAAGAGATAGAATACTAAGAACGATTTGTCTATTAAATCAGTACAAGACAAATCATTCTAAATGGTCAAGTTCAATATGCCCCGAGCATATCTATATGATTCAATTAGTTTAGGCAAACCAATTATCCGAATCACATAATAACCTAAATCGACAGTTTCTACAAAGTTGTCTCGGTTACGAACCTCATTTATATATTATGTCTTTTAACCAATGATGAGATCTACTATGTCACACAAGACACCTCATCATCTAACTACATAATATAAATGGAAAAATAATGCACAACAAAATATACCCAAAACATAAATCGATATATTAAATGGGAAAATGTACAATACAAGCATAGCTTATGTATTCAACTCCAACAGTCACCCAAATAGACTTCTAGCTCACATTCTCTACGTTTTCGAGTTACGTCGAACCCTTGCAAAGAATTACAAACATGGTCAGTGACGCCTGAATCGACACACCAAATATCTGTAGGAATGGCCGCTAAATATGTCTCAGTAATTAAGGCAGAAACTGTCGTACTTTTGAGCTTTGGACAATCTAATTTCCTATGTCCCATCTGATTGCACTTGAACCACTTACTTTCGGCTTCTTCCTTGCAATCTCCGATTTTGCCTCAATTTGTGCCTTTTGAGCAATTCCCTTGAGCTTTCTCTTCTTCTTTCTAGCCTCAGGTTCAGAAAAATATTCTAAAGCTTTGGTTGCGGCTAAAGCTTGGTTCTTCTCTTGAAAAGGACTTTTAGCCGCCACAAACTCTGCTAAGAGCTCGGATGAAATACACAACAATTGACTTATGGTGTAGTTCAACCGAAACTGCTCATAGCTTTGAGGCAAGTTCTGGAGGACAATATCGACTTTGGTTTCACCATCGATTTCGACTCCCACTACCTCAACCTCGTTGATGTTACTAATCATGTCAATGACATGATGTCTCACAAGAGTTCTCTCAGCCATTAGAACAATGTCCACATTTCGACTCCAATCGACATAGTTTAGACCGGTTAGTTTGTTATTTTTCAATATCGTAGCTAACAGATTAAATGCCATATCGAATACTGCAAATAAATAAACAGGAAATGTTTCAGTAAACTAAATTCAAGAATTTTGAAAAATTCAAGTAATTATTGACATCCCCAAACAATAATTAAATCCACCGACATCTCATTCACCGGGATTTTTGCAAGCCATGATAGTGTAGACATTTCCACTAACCCACATTCATTTGAGAATAACTAGGTTTATCAATGATACTATCTGACAAAAAGGATCTATTGATCAATGTAGTTAATAGTCAGTGCCTTTCAGCCGTACAAATAAGTAGTGCAACCTCGATGGGAGGAATACTACAAATCGTACACTAAGTGTGTGCACCTTAGGATAGTGCGCCTCAAATTGAGAGGGTATCGCATTTTTCCTATTTTAACATACTTTAGTTATCTTACTTGAAAATTCATAAGCTTGTGATCTTATGGTTGGACTCATCCGATATAGAGGAAGGCCTTAATGCAACGCGCAAGTCCACCCACATCACATATGAATCCGTAATGGAGGCTATGGAAATATTAACCAACTCGCTCCCACTTACACTTCTAAAATAATGGGTTTTTCGATTTTAACATGCAATTAACTAATCCTAAGTTATGTGCAAACATAAAACCAGCATGCTTTAAAATTATGCATCTAAAATACAACACAAAAATTAAAGCATAAAATTAAGAGTTTAGAAACCAAAATAAGGTTCTTTCAAAAACTCGGTACATAAAGACAATTATGTAAATCTAGCCTAGAATTTTTGAAAATTAGGCTAACTACTCCCACTGCTACTACTGACACTCTTGTAGTGTCACCCATGTAGACTTCTAGCTCACCTTCTCTAAGTTTCCGAGTTACTTGAAACCCTTGCAAAGAATTACAAACATGGTCAGTGGCGCCTGAATCCACTCACCAAGTATCTGTGGTAATCGTCGCTAAATATGTCTCAGTAATTAAGGCAGAAACTGTCGTACTTTTGAGCTTTGGACAATCTGATTTCCAATGTACCGTCCGATTGCAGTTGAACCACTTACTTTTGTCTTCTTCTTTTATCGCCGGCTTTGGCGCAGTTTGTGCCTTTTGAGCTATTCCTTAGAGCTTTCTCTTCTTTTTTCCTGCTTGAGGTTCAGAGGAAGATTCTGAAGCTTTGACTGCGACTAACGCTTGTTTCTTCTCTTGAAAAGGAGTTTTAGCCACCACAAACTCTGCTCAGATCTAGGATGGAATACACAACATTTGACTTATGGTGTAGTTCAACAGAAACTGCTCATAGCTTTGAGGCAAGTTCTGGAGGACAATATCAACTTTGGTTTCACCATCGATGTCGCCTCCCACTACCTCAACCTCGTTGATGTTACTAATCATGTCAATGACATGATCTCTCACAGGAGTGCTCTCAGCCATTAGGACAATGTCCAAATTTTGACTCCAATCGACATAGTTTGGACCGGTTAGTTTGTTTTTTTCAATATCGTAGCAAAAGGATTAAACGCCATATCGAATACTGTAAATAAATAAACAGACAATGTTTCAGAAAAATAATTTCAAGAATTTTAAAAAATTCAAGTAATTATTAACATCCCTCAAACAATAATTAAATCCACCGATATCTCATTCACTGGGATTTCGCAAGCCTCGATAGTGTAGCCGTTTACGTTAACCCACATTCATTTGAGAATAACTTGGTTCATTAACTACACTATCTGACCAAATGATCTATTGATCAATGTAGTTAATAGTCAGTGCCTTTCAGTCGAACAAATAAGCAGCATAACCTCGATAGGAGAAATACTACAAATCGTACAGTAAGTGTGTGCCATTACGTGACTTCTGAGCTTGTTACCTTAGGATAGTGCGTCTAAGATGGAGAGGGTATCACATTTCTCCTATTTGAACTTACTCTAGTCATCTTACTTAAAAATTCATAAGCTAGTGATCTTATGGTTGGACACACCGGATTTGGAGGAAGGCCCTAATACCAACGCGCAAGTCCACCCACATCACATATGAATCCGTAATGAAGGCTATGGGAATATTAACCAACCCGCTCCCACTTACATTTCCAAAATGTGGATTTTTCTGATTTTAGCGTGCAATTAACTAATCCTAAGTTATGTGCAAACAATGAAGGAAACTGAACAAGTCTGGGCTAAATCGAAAACCTCACTTTCGTGTAATGTATTCCATAATCGGAAGCTTTCGACCAACTCAAGCTCAAATTAGTTTACCCATTAACGGATCTAGGCTTATACTTATTTAATTTATTAATTGGGACACAAAAAATTAAATCTTTAATAAAAGCGGAATTTAAAGATTCTACCTTTTGTAGCGAAGTCCCTTGCCTAAAGAAACATCCAATCTTTTACGCGATTACCACAAGAAATCCTAAGAATGACTCCGATACAAACTCTGAAATAGTGTGGACTATTATCTACGGAGTTACCCACGACAAAATATGAAAAAACCCAAGAAACTTGCTTCTTTAGAAACTCAAAACATGCCCGCCGAAAAACTACGCAAGAACAGAAAACCACCGGCCGCCTTTTGCTATTTGAACTCTGGACAACCGACTGTCCTCTTTTCGGCCACGATCTGCACGACCGCCCTCATAGATCACCGACCGGAGAAGAGATCGACGTGAGGAACAATTGGATCAGCACCCCGGGAATAAAGTACAGGCACCGGAATCCAGCGACCGAAAAACTGCAGTGAACCAAAAGGAAAAACACAGCCGCGGTCGGCTGTTTCTAAGAAAACCAACGTGCAGCAGTTCTGATAATACGATGGGCTGAGTTTTTTTTCGAAGAAGAAAGCTTCCTAGTCGACTTCGAGAGAAAACTTGATGAGGAAGACAAGGTTCTCTCTCTAGACTAGACTTTCTCTCACTACCCCTTACTTTGGTGTCAAGTTTCTTAATTGTTTTCTTGCCCAATAAGTTGTATTTATAAGGAGCTTCTAAGGAGACCTAATGGGCTCTCGAGTTAGGCCTTAAAATTTGACTTTCGTTGACCTCTAAGTCTTCCCGACTAATCAACTCCAATCAACCCATTTAAATTAATTTATTTAACCCACTTTGTTAATTTAATTTAATCAAACCCTTAGAATTAATTAATTCAAAATAGAATTAATTTCTAAATTCACTTTGTCGATTAAATAATAATTAAACCTTTTGGATTAATTAATTTACCTTGTCGATTAGTCAAATCCATAATCGGTCGTACCACTAACGGACCAATTATGGAACTACCGCTCGAAAATGACTTTACATCGCGCCATTATATTTTATTCTATCTCCCCACATTAAAGATCTAGCGCTCGTCGGTTTATCAATTTACTGACAAATTAATTCACCGACTTCTTGGTTTCTGAGATTAGTACCACTCATCCTTTTATTATACCAAACATAAAGTTCGCCGGCCGGGTTTATTATACCAAACATAAAGCTCATATCGGGAGCACCATCAACCCAACGAACCTGTACGTGGATTCCTCCGACTAGCAACGGCACATAAGAAGCTAAACACCGCATACCCAACCTACCGAGGAATAGGCCTCAATTGACCGCACTCTTTGGCAAATCAAAGCATACGATATCCAACCCTCATGCCCGTCCCAATCTCGGGATTGAGAGACGGAATACTAGGACAGAATTGACTACGCCGATCAGTATAAGTCAATTCTATCCAAACTGGTCATGCTCAATATGCCCCGGGCATATCCGTGTGATTTAAACTAGTACAATAACCTATACCGATAGTATGTTCAGACTATCTCGGTTACGAGCATACTTTTTATATATCAATACTTTAACCAATAACGGTATCAACTGTGGATATTAGTTTTTGATACAAGCCATAGCTTTTCTGTATTCAAAACTAACAATCTCCCACTAATACTCAAAGCTATGCTAAGAAGTACAAATACTGTCCAACCCGCTATTACACTGCTGTCATAATGAAATCTCCAGAACACCTTTAAGCTCACTCACATGGCTCCCTCAAGAATCTGACTCCCATGCCCTCCATATGTCTTTCAAAGAACTTTGGGGTCAATGGCTTGGTGAAAGGATCTGCAAGGTTGTCATCTGAAGCTATCTTGGCCACGATCATATCTCCCCTATTTACGATCTCTCGTATCAGGTGGTACTTGCGCTCTATGTGTTTACTCGCCTTATGGGCTTGTGGTTCCCTCAAGTTAGCAACCGCACCATTGTTATCACAATAAACTATGATAGACCTAGGCAACTCAGGAACCACATCTAAGTTCATCAGGAAGCTCCTGAGCCATACAGCCTCTTTCGCTGCCTTTGAAGCGGCAACGTACTCGGCCTCCATGGTAGAGTCCGCCACGCATTTCTGCTTGACACTCTTCCATACTATGGCTCCACCTCCTAGAGTAAACACAAACCCAGAAGTAGACTTACTCTTGTCCAAATCACCTTGAAAGTCCGAATCTGTGTAACCCAATGGTACAAGCTCCTGCGCTCTATAAACTAGGACATAATCTCCCGTACTGCGCAAGTACTTGAGAATGCATTTTATTGCCTCCCAGTGAGCCTTCCCAGGGTTACTCTGATATCTGCTAACCATGCCAACGGCAAAGCAAATATCAGGCCTCGTGCACAACATAGCATACATGAGGCTACCCACAGTAGAAGCACTGGGTACCGCCTTCATGGCATTTATGTCCTCAGCAGTCTTAGGACACTGCTCCTTAGACAAATGCACTCCATGACTGAATGGTAGTGAACCCTTCTTGGAGTTCTGCATGTTAAAATGGGCCAGAATCGTGTCTATGTAGGATACCTGAGAGTGAGTCAGAGAACGTCTCCTACGATCTCGAATAATCTTAATCCCAAGGATATGTCCAGCCTCTCCCAAATCCTTCATATCGAATTGCCTGGACAGCCATGCCTTTATGTCTGACAACACCTTCTTACTGTTGCCAATAAGAAGGATGTCATCTACGTAAAGTACGAGGAACACCACCATATCACCATCACACTTGCGATAAACACATTGCTCATCCGGACACTGAGTGAATCCATAGGACTGGATAACCTCATCAAAACGGATATTCTAAGATCAGGATGCTTGCTTAGTTCCATAAATGGACCTGCTAAGCCTGCATACCTTGTGCTCTTGGCCCTCAATAATGAAGCCCTCTGGTTGCTGCATAAAGATGGTATCCTCAAGACTTCCATTAAGGAAAGCTGTCTTGACGTTCATCTGCCAAATCTCATAATCCATATGAGCAGCTATGACCAAGAGAATCCAGATTGACTTAAGCATAGCTATCGGGGAAAAGGTCTCATCACAATCGATCCCTTCTTTCTGAGTATACCCCTTTGCCACAAGCCTAGCCTTGAAGGTCTCAACCCTCCCGTCAGATCCTCTCTTTCGCTTGTAAACCCATTTTCACCCAATAGGCCTAAACCCATCAGGAAGGTCTACCAGCTCCCAGACTTGATTTGAGTCCATAGAACCCATCTCAGCAATCATCGCTCTTTGCCAAGAATTTGCATCTTTATCCTGGAGAGTCTCATTGTAGTTAACTGGGTCGGGTTCATGAGCACCAGGGATAAAGTCCGAAGACTCACCCAAACCCATGTACCTCTCGGGTTGTCTCACAACCCTCCCACTACGACGAGGCGTAGCCTGTGCAAGAGCATCACCTGTGATAGTGTGTGCAGTCTCTTGTGGTGTGTCTTTCTGTACGTGTGCATATGGAATAATGGACTGACTTCTAAGCTCTTCCAATACTACCTTGCTGCTTGACTTGTGATCTAAAATATATTCCTCCTCAAGAAATCTGGCATTGGTGCTGATCACCACCTTCTGATCCTGAGGACTATAAAATAAACCACTTCTCGTTCCTTTGGGGTAGCCTATAAACAGCATAACCTTGGATCTAGCCTCTAACTTGCTTGCATCTGCCTCGAGCACATGTGCTGGACAACCCCATATTCTAAGATGTCTCAGACTAGGCTTTCGCCCATTCCACAACTCTGATGGGGTCGAAGGCATAGACTTAGATAGCACAAGGTTGAGGATAAAACACGCTGTCTCCAAGGCATAACCCCAAAACGAGATAGGCAACTCACTGTAACTCATTATCGATCTAACCATCTCCATAAGAGTCTTGTTCCTCCTCTCTGCTACATCATTCTGCTGGGGTGTGCCAGGCGCAGACAACTGGGTCTGAATACCCTCCTCTGACAAATAGGATCTAAATTCACTAGAGAGGTATTCGCCACCATGATCAGATCACAGGGCCTTGATACTCTTACCCAGATGGTTCTCCACCTCAGCCTTGAATTCTCTGAACTTGCCAAAGTATTCAGACTTGTGGCGCATCAGGTATATGTATCCATATCTAGAGTAATCATCCGTGAAAGTCACGAAATACTCATAACCACCTCTAGCCTGAACTGATATAGGCCCACACACGTCAGAATGAATCAGCTCTAAAACCTCATTGGCCCTATACCCCTTTGTCTTGAAAGGCCTCTTTGTCATTTTACCCTGCAAGCAGGACTCACAGGTCGAATAGCTGTCAATATCTAGTAAGTCCAAAGACCCACTCTTGACCAACCTTTGAATCCTACTAAGGTTGATGTGACCTAGTCTCAGGTGCCAAAGATAAGTCTAATTCAAAAGGGACGACTCTTTTCTCTTATTATAATTCGGTGATGAGTTACTAGTTTCTGTGTTTTGCATTATTGGGGAGTATGTCTTAATTAAAAACAAATTGTCAACCAATGTACCGGAACATATAAGTTTCTGGCCTTTTCTAATAAATATAGATCTATATAAAAAAAACACATTTATAACCATCCAAAACAAGTTTAGAAACTGAAAGTAAGTTCTTGCGAAAACTGGGTACATAAAGACAATCTCTCAACAATAAAGTAGAGTCTGAAAAATAAAGACAAATAACTCCCACTGCAGCAACAGAAACTCTACTAGTATCCCCAAGGTAGACCTGCTACTCTTCCTCTCTAAGCAGCCGGGTCACTTGGAACCCCTGCAAAGAATTACAAACGTGATCAGTGGCTCCTGAATCCACACACCAAGTATATGTGGGAATCGCCGCTAAACACGTCTCAGTAACTAGGGAAAATTTACATATACCTCAAGGCTTTGGGCAGTCCTTCTTCCAATGTCCTACTTTGCTACATCTGAAGCATTTGCCTTTCGGCTTGTGCTTCTTGGCAATGCCCGCCTTGGGTCCATGATCAGCTCCTGCCTTCTGGCCTCTCTTCCTTTTCTGCTTCCTAGCTTTGGGCCCAGCAGAGGAACCTGAGGGACCAACAGTACCAAAGGCTTTATTCTTCTCAGCAAATAGGCCCTCAGCTGACACCAATGCAATCATGAGCTCGGAGAGTGAATATGAGAGATTCCCCATATTATAGTTCAACCAAAACTGCTCAAAACTGGGGGGCAAGCTCTGGAGAATGATATTGACCTGGGTCTCCCCATTAATATCACCTCCCAGTACCTCGATCTCATTGATGCAACTGATCATGCCCAGCACGTGATCCCTCACTGAAGTGCCCTCAGCCAACCTAGCATTCATGAGTTTCCTCATAGCTGACTGCTTGGCTGCCCTGCCGTGATGTCCAAACATCTCCCTGAGTTTGAGCATCATATCGTAGACTGAGGTAAACAACTGATGCTGGTGCTGTAGTACACTTGACATAGAAGCCAAGATGTAGCACCTGGTCATGTCATCAGCCTTCTGCCACCTCGTATATGGCTCTCGCTGCTCAGGGGTGGCATCATCGCTGGGCTTAGGGGGACACTCCTCAGTAAGCACGTACTTGTAACCCTCAGCGGTAAGGACAATGTCCAAGTTACATTTCCAGTCAATATAGTTTGGACCGGTGAGTTTGTTTTGGTTCAAAATGACAACTAGCGGGTTGAGCGACATATCAGCTGAAAAATAAACATTTCAAGTTTCAATATACTTTTTTGAAAATATTGAAAATCCTCAAAAAACAAATATAATCTTCTACCGACATCTCTCACACCGGGATTAACGCATGTCACGATAGGTGAACGTGTACGCTAACCCACATTCGTTCGAGAAGAACCGAAGTTCATTAATTTCATTCTTTGACCAACGATCTTATGATCAATGAAATTAATAGTCGTAATTTTAGCCGTACCTGAAAATAGCGTAACCTCGATGGGAGGGATACTAAAAACGGTACACTAAGTGTATGCCATTACGTGACTTCTACGTTTGTTACTTAGGATACTAATGCACCTCGGATGGCGAGGGTGTCGCAACATTCTCCAATTAAACTCACTATAGTCATCCCTTTAGAAATTCATTCCGGTGATATCCGTGGTTGAAAACTCATTCGATAGGGAGGAAGGTCTAAGCCAGCACGCAAGTTTAACCACATCACCAACGAACCCGTAATGGAGGCCATGGGGATATTAACCAACCCACTCCCACTTAGATTTTTAAGCTTGAGGATTTTTACGTTTTAACATGCAATATCTTAACTATGGATATTCGCACCCATAAAACCGTTGGAGTTTTAATATGCACCTCGGATGGCGAGGGTGTCGCAACATTCTCCAATTAAACTCACTATAATCATCCCTTTAGAAATTCATTCCGGTGATATCCGTGGTTGAAAACTCATTCGATAGGGAGGAAGGTCTAAGCCAGCACGCAAGTTTAACCACATCACCAATGAACCCGTAATGGAGGCCATGGGGATATTAACCAACCCACTCCCACTTAGATTTTTAAGCTTGAGGATTTTTACATTTTAACATGCAATATCTTAACTATGGATATTCGCACCCATAAAACCGTTGGAGTTTTAATATGCGAATAATCTACCTTAGTTAATTGCACATTACTTTTTAAAACTTTGGTTTGGTTTTCGTTCATGCAAAATAAAACGAAAAACACACAATCAACGAAAAGACATAAATACGGGAAATTAAAATATATAAAATTTCCCGACTATTATGTCCTTCTCTATCGTTGATTCCTTGATGCCTCGGTGACACGTCTTGTCATGTCGCTCCCACTCGTTATTTGGATTCCTCTCGATTCGCCCGGGTTTTCTCAGTTTTCTACGTAATTAGGAATCACCCAAATTATGATAAACCAAAACCCACGAATATAAGTTACCCATAATAACATCTTCGTCATAGTACATAAATTTCTATATACAAAGGCGTTTTCTAGGAATTTAAAGACGACATGATTAGATCAAAATCCTACTACAAGATTTTTCTAATCCTACATGGCTTCCAGCTCGTGTTTATTACTATTACAGAAATTTTCATTCAAAAATAAAACAAGCCCGGACATGTCCCGGGGTTTATGAATGAAAATTAAATTTCTACCATAATAGCCGGGAAACCAATAACCACCTGTTTAAGCATTTCGACAAAAATAATAATGCCAAAATAAAGTTGTGTAATAAATCAAACAAGTATAAGACCGAAACCAACGCTCTGATACCAATTTGATGGAAAACTGAACAAGCCCGGGCTAAATCGAAAACCTCACTTTCGTGCAATGCATTCCAGAATCGAAAGCTTTCGACCAAGCTCAGGCTCAAATTAGTTTACCCATGAATGGATCTAGGCATATACTTATTTAATTTATTAATCGGGACAAAAAAAATTAAATCTTTAAAAAAAACGAAATTTAAACATTCTACCTTTTGTAGCTAAGTCCCTTGCCTAAAGAAAAATCCAATCTTTTACGCAATTACCACAAGAAATCCGAAGAATGACTCCGATACAAACTCCAAAATAGTGTGGGCTATTATCTAC
This sequence comes from Knoxia roxburghii, assembly GCA_030378225.1. Lineage (NCBI taxonomy): Eukaryota > Viridiplantae > Streptophyta > Magnoliopsida > Gentianales > Rubiaceae > Knoxia > Knoxia roxburghii. The sequence continues at coordinate 31,015,614 of CM059416.1, read as the reverse complement.
GGAGTTACCCACGGTAAAATATGAAAAAACCCAAGAAACTTTCTTCTCAAGAAACTCAAAACTTGGTCGCAGGAAAACTGCGCAAGAACAGAAACCACCGGCCGCCTTTTGCTGTTTGAACTCCGGACAACCGACTGTCCTCTTCCCGACCACGATCTGCACGACCGCCCTCACGGATCTCCTACCGGAGAAGAGATTGACTTGAGGAACAATCGGATCAGCACCCCGGGAATAAAGTACAGCCACCGGAATCCAGCGACAAAAAACTGTAAAGAACCAAAAGGAAAAACACAGCGGCGGTCAGCTGTTTCTAAGAAAACCAACGTGCAGCAGTTCCGATAATACGATAGGCTGAGTTTCTTTTCGAAGAAGAAAGCTTCCTAGTCAACTTCGAGTGAAAACTTGATGAGGAAGACAAGGTTCTTTCTCTAGACTAGACTTTCTCTCACTACCCCTTACTTGGGTGTCAAGTTTCTTAATTGCTTTCTTGCCCAATAAGTTGTATTTAAAAGGAACTTCTAAGGATACCTAATGGGCTCTCGAGTTAGGCCTTAAAATTTGACTTTCGTTAACCGCCAAGTCTTCCCGACTAATCAACCCATTTAAATTAATTTATTTAACCCACTTTGTTAATTTAATTTAATCGAACCCTTAGAATTAATTTATTCAAGTAGAATTAATTTCTAAATTCACTTTGTTGATTAAATAATAATTAAACCTTTTGGATTAATTAATTTACCTTGTCGATTAGTCAAATGCATAATCGGTCGTACCACTAACGGACCAATTATGGAACTATCGCTCGAAAACGACTTTACATCGCGCCATTATATTTTATTCTATCTCCCCACATTAAAGATCTAGCGCTCGTCGGTTTATCAATTTACTGACTACTTAATTCACCGACTTATTGGTTTTCGAGATTAGTACCACTCGTCCTTTTATTGTACCGAACATAAAGTTCACCGGCCGGGTTTAGTATAATAGACTTTACGAGCTCATCTCGGGAGCACCATCAACCCGGCGAACCGGTACATGGATTCCTCCGACTAGCAACGGCACATAAGAAGCTAAACATCGCATACCTAATCTCGGGATATCCAACCCTCACGCCCGTCCCAATCTCGGGATTGAGAGACGGAATACTAGGACCGAATTGACTACGCCGATCAGTATAAGTCAATTCTAGCCAAACTGGTCGTGCTCAATATGCCCCGGGCATATCCGTGTGATTTAAACTAGTTTAGATAAACTAATTTCCCAACCACACAATAACCTATACCAATAGTATGTTTAGACTATCTCGGTTACGAGCATACTTTTTATATATCAATACTTTAACCAATAACGGTATCTACTGTGTCTGTCCACACCCCGTTATCTAGTTCTATGATATAAAGGAACAAATTTATACCGAAACAAAATGATATGTCAACTGTGGATATTAGTTTTTTATACAAGCTATAGCTTTTCTGTATTCAAAACTAACAAACATAAAACCAGCATGCTTTAAAATTATGCATCTAAAATACCGCACAAAAATTATAGCATAAATTAAAACTGTGAATACGGGAAATAAATGTGTAAAATAAATTCCCAACTATTATGGTTTTAATTGCTTCCATCTACTGCCTTGATCTCGTGTCCTATCACGCCACTCGATGGATTTAGTCTTGAAAGTTTGATTTCCAAAAAGAAATGAAAGACAAAAAAAACAGGCTGCAAGCGCAAACCAAATGGGCCAGCAGGCGGCACTGCGCAGCGATGAAGCTTTGCAGCACTGCGCACCGCCACCGCTGTGTGTCGCCGATGCCATCCAGCATCCCCACACTATTTTCCATATTCTGCTCCCACTGCGTTATTTGGTCTTCTTGCAATTCGATATAGGTTTTCTTGGTTTCCTACGAGTTAACGATAAACCAAAACCCACGAATTTGAGTCGCCCACCATAACGCCTTTGATTACATAAAAACTTTCCTACTACAAGGCGTCTATGAAAATAAAATCGAAAATTACATAACAAAAATCCTACTACAGATTTGATCTAATCCTACACGGCTTCTAGCACGTGATTTTACTATTACAAGCATTCATGATAAAACAACCTGATATGTCCTGGGGTTTAATTAAAACATACAAATGAAACTATAATAGTCGAGATTTCTAAACCACCTGCAAACAAAACCATGTAACAAATCGAACAAGAACAAAGTCAAAACCAGGCTCTGATACCCATTGAAAGATTATCTGTCCGGGCCCAGTCAAAAATTCACTTTTGTGCTATGCATTGAAGAATCGAAACTCTTGATCGGGCCTAGACTCTAGCACAATCGCTATTCCAATCCAAGCTTGAAATAACATTGCGCAGGATCTTAACTTATACTTGTTCAATTTGTTACGCAACAAATAATTTATAATTAAAGTGGAAATTTAGAAATACCTATTGAAGTGTGTACTTAGGTGATTCTCTTGTATGACTTTAGACACAGATTTTGACGTTTTGTAGGCAACAATCCTTATAACCGATTGATCAGCAAAAAGAAACACACAAAAAAACTCGCCATAAAATTATCGTCAGAATTTGACCTATGCCACCACCGTTGATCGTCGCCGACTGCCTCCGTTGATCGACGCCTGAAGCCGCACACTTTCCCGATGAGAAATTCTGACCTTGAGAGATGAATAATTAATTGTCTCTCTAGGATTTCCTCTCTCTTATTTTCTTGTCTTGAAAACTTATGAATTATGTGTATTGAGTTTCTAATCTCTTGTCTATTTATAGAGTTATAATAGAGACCCCATGTTGATTTAGGATTGGCCTTCCTAATGAGTTTAGGTAATTAATTAGTTTCCAAATCTAATTATGTAACAAATCTAATAGGATTTCCTAATGTAATTAGATTTCCTAATCTCTAGGATTTCCTAATTCTAATTGAAACTTAAGAATTAATTAATTAATTAAATAATTTCACTTTATTATTTACTTAATTAACCCTTTTGATTAATTAATTAAATAATTAATTCTACTTTATCAATTAACCCACTGCATAATTAGTCGTACCACTAACGGATTAATTATGGCACTACCATCCTACACCAGAATTGCTTCCGGAATAACTAAATTAATTATTCTTTAATCTCCCCACGTCAAAGATATAGTGCTCGTTAATTTATTAATTTATTGATAAATTAATTAATTAACTTCTTATAATCCCAGATTAGTACAACTCGACCTTTTTAATATACCGAACATAAGTTCACCGGCAGGGTTCAATGTAATAAACATAATGAGCTCATCTCGGGAGCACCATCACCCCAGACGCACCAGTACATGGTTTCCTTTTGACAAGCAGCAGCACACCAAGCAACTAAACACGTACACCCAACCGACCGAGACTATTGGCCACAAATGACCTCACTCTTTTGCATATCAAAGTACACTATGTCTAATCCTCATGCCTGCTCAAGTCTAGGGATTAATCCAAAAGGCATGACATTCCATTCATAATGACCGGAAGGAACTGTTAAAGCCGTTTTATATCTATCTTCTGGAGCAATTTGAATTTGCCAAAATCCTGATTTCATATCAAATTTTGAAAATATCTTTGCATTATAAATCCTCTTGAATAAATCTCTTTTATGTGGAATAGAGTACCTAATCCATTGTAATACTTTATTAAGTGTTTATAATTAATTACTAATCTTGGAACTCCTCTTTGTTTTTCAGCCTGTTTCTAAACATAAAATGCTGAACGACTCCAAGGTAACTTAGATGGAGTAATCTGGCATTTTTTTATTAATCCTTCTATTTCCTTTTTACATACTTCTAATAATTCAGAATTCATTTGTATTGGTCTGCCTTTAGTTGGTATATTTCTTTCATTAAAATCCTTCTCATATGGTAAATTTACTAAATGTTTTTTCCAATCCCAAAAAGAATTATGAATTTCTGAACATACCTCTTGTTTTATTTTCTCTTCTAAATCTTTATTTTCTTCAGTAATCCTGAATTCTTTAGCTGTTCTTCTATTATAACATAACTTTTCTCTTCTTTTAGAAAATTAATTTTTCTTGTTATTTTATTAATACTATTAACTTGTTGATAAATAGAATTACTTTGTACCATTAAAAGCTCCTTATGTTTTACTGGAGATAAGAATCTAAATATTACTTTTGATCCTAAGATTTTAGTTACTACCCCTTGTTCATTAACTCAAAAAGGATATATCTTTGTTAAAAAAGGAGTACCTAATATAGCATGAATATTGAAATCTTCTACAACAACAAACTGGTGTTTAAAACAAAATTTTCCATTACATATAGAAGTCTTAGTTATTTTTCCTTTAACTCTTAATGGCATTCCATTTGCTGTAAGTAAAGATTCTTTTGTTAGTACATAATATTTTGTAGGAATTAATCCATCTCTTATAAAACTCTGATCTGCACCACTATCTAACATAGCATTAATTGTTGTTTTAAAAGATCCTATTGATATCATAATATAAACTATCCACTTTTAAAAAGTCATCCTTTCTATAGCATAAGTAAGTTTGGAATCCTGAGGTTGCTTATCTGAGAGTGAAATTTTTGCTAACTAGAATTCTGGAGGGTGAGATTCTAGAGGTGTTATATCCTCTATTATATTTTTCCCTTTTGAAGTACTTGCTTTGATTATAGCTATCTTAGTTTCTAATTCTAAATTCTTTATTTCTATTCTAAAAACATCTTCTTTTAGTTGTTTCATATGATTCTTTAACTGATTATTTCAGCCTGTAAATCTTTTGTACTATTTTTTCTAAATGAATTATCTATTGAATAAGTATTCAATAACTTAGAAATACTAAATGGTTCAACTATTTAGATTGTATCTTGTTCTTCTAATAATATTGAATCTCTTAATTTATGTAAATAAGCAGGTTGCAAATCTGAAGCTAATTCTTGTATTAAATCAAATAAAAGGTGTTTGTGATCATTATTATTAGAATTTGTATTAATCATATTAATGAAATTATTACAACTACATTCCGCTTCTCCCGAACTTGTTCCTGAAATACTATAAAAATCATCATTATAATCCTCAGAATTATCCTGTACTAAAGAAATTTCATTTGCTAATTTTTCATTTAAATCCAAATCTAATTCCGCAAACTTATCTAATATCTCATGAATCCTTTTCTTACTCTTGCATACATTAGCTTTATGTCCCATTTTTCCACATTTATAACACGTAATATTCTCCTTATTATATTTTATTTTATACTTTTGATTTTTATAATATTTTTCCTATCCTCTTTCCTATGTATTTTTCTTCTTTCATAAGTTATCCTATTCTGTTTAGCCACTGCTGAAGGGGTTTTGATTACTGTTATTCCAAAATCTTCACAAAATGATCCTAATTATTTTCTTTCACTACAATATTTAGCTTGAAATTTTAATTCCTGGCATGCTGTTAAAGCTTCTTTTTTCACAAAAGCAAATAAATGACCATAAGTCATATCATTAAAATTTATTGTTTCTGTACCCATTTCTTTATACAAATTTGTCATTACTTTTTGAGAAAAAAAAATAAGGTAATCCTATAACAAATTTATCTTTCCATATTGGAGAATTACTATCTGGCCTTTTCAGTACATGCATTAAAAACATATCCTGGTACCATCTAAAATCAGATAAACTCAGATATATTAAATTTGTTAGAAAATTTTTTGAAGAAGTTAATACTTCATAAGGATTTCCTACAAAATGCATAGCTATAGTATAAATTAAAAAGTCATAAGAATCATATGTATTAGTAATATTTCCTTCTGCATCCTCTTCTGATCTCATATGATCCATTATAGCCATTTTATCTTTAAAGTTTAAAGAATTATCCCACCAATATTTTAATTGTCCTGTAAATCCTGTGATAATTAAAAGGCATGCATCCTTTTCTGACATATTTTTTAATCTGCATGCTGTTTTTGCCATTGCTATTTCTTGTAATGTATTCAAAATTTCATATTCGCTTCTACAGTCTATATTGTTCGTTAAAGAATTACCATCATAACTATTTGATCTAAATTTTGCTCTTTCTTCAAATTGAATATCTGGTGGAGTTGACCTAGGGTAATAATTCCTTGTTTCTGACATTCTCCAATTATTTCTATTAGTATATATTGGTTTTTTTCTAATCCTATTAATATATTAGGTTGTTCTTCTAACAAATCCTCTTCTAATTCATTTATTTGATGTATTAATTCATTTTCGGAATCAGAATTACAAGAATAATCCTCATAATCTATTTCTTTATCTTGGAAGGTCCAGGGGCAAGGCTAGAATTATGTTTTTCTAATCTCGGATACCAATAAATCGATGAATTAATTTGTCAGTAAATTTATGAATCAACGAGCACTAGATCATTGATGTGGGGACATAGAAGAATAATAAAGTGAGCGCCAAGTAATTCATTATTTAGCGGTAGTTCCATAATTGGTCCGTTAGTGGTACGAATAATTATGCGTTGGACTAATCAACAAATTGAATTAAGTAATCCTAAAGGTTTGATTAATATTTAATTGACAATGTGGGTTATATGAAATAATCCTAAGGGCTAGATTAATATTTAATTAACGAATTGAGTTAAGAAATTAGTTTGAAAGGTTCGATTGGAGTTTATTAGTCTAAGGAAGACAAAGAGAATCAATGAAAGTCGAACATTAAGGCCCAACTCAAAAGCCCACTAGGTCTCCATTAAAGCTCTTTTAAATAGTCATTGTTAGGCATTTGGAAGACATTAAGAAACCTTGGTGGCTAAGTTGCCTAGAGTGAGAAGGAGTAGCCTAGAGAGAGAACTTCTTCTTCTTCCTTGTGTTCTTTCTCAAAGTTGGCTTAGGATCTTTCGATCTTCGAAAAGCTCAGCCTTTTGGATCGCCGGTATTCTATTCACCGCAGTCCCTTGATTTGCGCCGCTGGAATTTTTGATTCTCCTAGTCACTTGATTCAACCTCCGTTGTATTGATCTCGGTCTTGATCGGTGATCCATGGTGGTGGTTGTCTAGATCATTGTAGGAGAATTCTTTTGGTGATGGTTCTTGGATATTTTGCACCAGGCGGTAAATAGGTGGCTGATCTTCGGGCAACAATTTGCTGAGGATCTGATGAGTTTTTTCGAAGTGGATTTCTTTTGGATTTCTTCCTTAGTGTCTTAGCTACCCCGTGGATAGTCTCCCACACGATTTCGGGGTGGAGACGGAGTCAATCGAGGGATTCGATAGTGGATTGTGCAGCTAGGCGGTAAATAAGCGCAACAATCTTCGGGCAGCGATCTGCTGAGGATCTGTCGAGTTTTTCGAAGCCATTTTTTTTTGGATCTCTTCCTTAGTGTTTTAACTACCTTGTGGATAGTCGCCCACACAATTTTAAGGAAGAAACAGATTCTCGGGATTCCCTCGTGGTTGGTCCCAGGCGGTAAATAGTAGGATTTCCAGCTTTGGTTTTCTTATTGTTAGGGACACGCTTCAAAGGTATAATCTTTAAGACTTCCACTTTAAATTAAAGATTTAATTTTTAGCATATTGTTTTAATAAATTGAATTAGTATAAGCCTAGATCCGTTCAGGGAAAATGATTTTAGTGATCGAAAGTCTCTGATGCTGGAATGCATAGCACGAAAGTAAGATTTTCATTTTAGCCTAGACCATATTTGTTTCCTTCACTAATAATGTAGGTTTAAGGCTTAGATGTCCTTTAATTCCCCATTCATATTTCTTCAAACTTATTATTATTATTATTTTACTTTCTTCTTGTAGAAAGTGCTAAAAATTGAAAACGAATAACGTAGAATCCATTAATTATTTTTCATTTCCACATCTAATCACATAAAAACTCTTTGAGGGTCCAAAAAACAAGGCTTTAACAAATAAAAAGGCTCAAGTTGGCTTATTAGGATAAAAAGATAACAAAGAAAAAGACGATGCTCAACTTGGTTATGCTTAAGGGGATAAAGATGATTACGGGTAATGTAAAGCAAAGAAAAGGTAAAAAAAAAAAAAAGCTAAATAATTGACTTCATCACTTCAATGCATCACAAACACGTAAAAGGTCTTAATATGTATTCTAAAGTCAAGTTCTAGATTCAATCATTCATGCAGGACAAATCACACAACCAAAGAAATAACTACAAGCAAACAAGAAATGCACAAGAAATGCTCAATAAAGGCTCAAATTAAACTCACATAAATCAAAGGTTGAAATGTGATTACATCTCAAGATGTCAACTAAGAACTCACATCATACCTATCAATACTCAACCATTTCCATCATATTTCCACCAATCATGAAATGCAAATACACAAAACTAACTTGAAGGGGTCCTTTTGTTTTGGAAAAAATTTAACAAAATCCAAAATAGAGCAAATTTTTGAAAAATAACCACAAAAATGGACTCAAATTCACTACTAGTTTATCAATTAGCAGGCATGAATTAGTGAAATAAAAGAAATAAAGTTCAAGGACATGTATTGTTATAACAATGGCGTCCAATAGGTGTTGGCACCAGGCGGTCGCCAGTACGGGCGGTATGAAGGTGCGTTGTTAATATGTCGCCTATCCTTACATCTTGAAGCAAGTGTTCACTAATTCAACACTTTGATTGTTTTCAACACAACATCAACATGTTTATTTTACCATATGATTGTTCCTTCAGTAAGAATACAAGATTTCCTTTCATTGTAAAGCAAGTTATGCATGCTTCATTAGCATTAAAATATCAATTCACAAGGTATAGAGCATGGACAACACATCAAATTGAGAAATGCACGCATTCATTTTAACATTAAACTATTCAACCATATTAATCATCCTAAAAGCACCAAGCAATTTAAAACTACAAATTTAAAACAAAAATCCAAAAAGAAAAACAAATATAAAAACTAAAACTGCAAATTGTCATTAAAAGTAGGTAAGAACTTGGGAGTTATTGGGATCTTCAAATTTTTCCTCAGTTAAGGGTGACTGGAATAATGTGGATAGGAAGGTGGAACTGTCTTCAACGACGTAGGATCCATAGGAGTGGACTGTGCTGCCAAGTGTGTGTACACATCTTTAACTCACTTCTCGAATAAGTCCTGCTTGGCAGTTATAGCTTGTTGAGCTGCTTTGATCTCTCTCATCACATTCTTAAGTTTCCTCCCATGTGTATTATCTTGTTCTTCATTCATTTTTATCCATACATTTATATCTTCAATCTGCCCTTGTAATTCCTCTGTCGCTCATGCTGAAGTAGATGAACTTGTGTATTCTCTTTGTGTTTTCTTCTTATCCATCTTAAAACCTTGAAAGGTCTTATCAGTGATTGCATAATGGATTGTGATGAGTTCATCTGTGTCATCCCTTTTAACTCCAGCCTCATAACAATAAGCTTCAGTTAATGATGAGTAAGGCAGTCCATCAATCTCTCTATTCTCCAGAGTTTCTATTATTGTTGTAAATATAATATCTCCCAATTCAATGTTTACGTCTTCCATCAAAGCTAATAGAATAAAAAACTTATCCTCTGTGACTCTCTGATTCTTCGAGGAAAGGATGTTGCTTCTGATAAATGTATAGATTGTCCTAGAACTGGTATGAAAGTTAGTGTAATCCTATTCTTGCCACGTGCAGGGGCAAGTGACTACAGGACTGATGCATTTCCTCCAATCCTTATCCTCCACTTGTTTTCCTTCAAAATCCTTCTTCCTTAGCATGCCCTTAGCATCGATCTTCATGAACCAATTGATTCCTACTCTTGATATATAAACTTTATTTTCGCTCATGGTAATGTATCCTAAAAAATATCTCAACCACAAAGCTGCATAGAACTCTTTACGAAATTGACAGTTCACCTTCCTTGAAACAGGAAGTAGCTTACTCCAACCATGGTTTTCCACAAAATTCTAATAAATGCTGAATCGATTCACTCCTCTTTGCAGGCTTAGTGTTCTGGTACTCATCTTCCTCTTTCCTTTTTTATACTCCCACACTTTTTATTTATCTTAGCTCTCTTCTTGAGTGGTGAATGAACTATCTCTTCTCCTTCTCTTTGAGGTAATCTCCCAGCTGGTTGAGAGTCCTCACTGCAGGTATAAAAAATTGATACCTCATCATTACTTCCCCTTGTGCCTTATTAACATTGTTTTCAAGGAGTTATTAAATAGAAGTAGAATCACTTTCCTCCATTGTATACTTTCTCGCATTCATTGCTGTTTTTATAGTTCTAACGATGATCTACTGTTCAAGATTATAGAAATGAAATTTACAAAATTCAGGTTAGCTGTAAAAATCACTTGGGCGGCATATAGGTGCTAGCGCCATGAGGTCACCGAGCCCAGGGCGACCACAAGACACGGCGCCTTAATGTCGCCCAGTGTAATTTTAACCAAATATTCCTAAAGTTCAATGTAATCAGCTATTTGTGAAAGAAACCTATCAGTTCCGGGCTAAACAAAAAATCTCACTTTCGTGCAATGCATTTCATTATCGGAGACTTTCAATCTGGCCCAGATTCTAAAACATTTCCACTGAAAGGATCTAGGCTTATACTAATTCAATTTATTCAAAAACCACGAAAAAATTAATGTTTAATATTAAAGCAAAAGTCTTAAAGATGCTACCTTTGAAGCGTGTCCCTCGCAAATAAAGAATACCAAATCCTGAAATTCGAATACCACCAGAAGTCCTTTGGATGCCTCCAAGAAATCCCGAATATCGTGTGGGTAATAAACTATCGAGAAGTGCCCACAAAACCCGATACAGCTTATAGGAAAAACCCTCAAAAAATGGGATTCAAAACTGCCCAAAATATGATCGAGAAATTTGCCCAAAGACTGCTGCGCTGACCACCGCCGTCCGCCGCAAAACTCGACGCTGATCCTTTAATTCATGTGGAAACTTTTCTGCAAATTCTAAAGATCTTTGAATGGGAATTATAGTTCCTCTATATATATTATGTCCTAAAAATCTTATGTTTGTCTGAAATAATTTAATTTTTGATGCATATACTACTAATCTATTTTTTGTTACTATATTCAGAAAAATATTTAATTGTTTAAAATGTTGTTCTATTGATTCAGAAAAAATTAAAATATCATCAAAATATATACTATGGAAAAATTAGTATAAGGATTTAATATATCATTCAAAATTCTTTGAAATTCCAAAATTTGTCACCGCCGGGTTGATTTTCGACGACTCTTGATCAGCGCCGGTGTTAGTTTTGAGTTCAGAAAAGCTATGGCTTGTATCAAAAACTAATATCCACATATGACATATTATTTTATTTCAGTATTAAATTGTTCCATTATATCATAGAACTAGATAACGGGGTGTGGAAAGACACAGTAGATACCGGTATTGGTTAAAGTATTGATATATAAAAAGTTTGCTCATAACTGAGATAGTCTGAACATACTATCAGTATAGGTTATCGTGTGGTCTGGAAATTAGTTTATCTAGACTAATTAAATCACACGGATATGCCTGGGGCATATTGAGCACGACCAGTTTGGATAGAATTGACTTGTACTGATCGGCTTAGACAATTCGGTCCTAGTATTCAGTCTCTCAATCCCGAGATTGGGACGGGCGTGAAAGTTAGATATCATATGCTTTGATGTGCCAAAAAGTGTGGTCAATTGAGGCCTATACCTCGGTAGGTTGGGTATGCGGTGTTTATCTTCTTACTTGCCGTTGCTAGTCGGAGAAATCTATGAACTGGTTTACAGGGTTGATGGTGCACCTAAGATGAGCTCGTAAGGTTTATTGTACTAAAACTGGCCAGTGGATTTTACGTCTGGTATAATAAGAAGGTTGAGTGGTACTAATCTCGGATACAAAGAAGTCGGTGAATTAGTTTGTCAGTAAATTGATAAACCGACGAGCACTAGATCTCTGATGTGGGGGAGATACAAGAAAATAAAGTGGCGCAATGTAAAGTCATTTTTGAGTGGTAGTTCCATAGTGTTGGTGTATGTGCCCTTTTGAGGGTTATTTATGTAAATAAACTTTGAGGGTTATTTATGTAAATAAGACATTTGTCGTTTGATTGATTATTTATCTGATGAGTTAATTTCATGAAATTATATTCTTGTGCATATTGAATTTCATGAAATCGATCCGCCAAAAGAAACACTCCATGGACTGTTAGATCATGAGTGATTCTTTTGAGTAGTACTCGTACGAGGATCCTTAGACCAGAAATCACTGCATAGTCTTAGGTGAATTAGAGTGTGCTTTGACATATGCCTAACGGGACCGTAACAGGTTGCCAAGTACGGGTATGATTGGGTACACTATGAGTCACGCTAAGGTATGTAGGTGAAGTGATGGGACTACAAGTCTCTCTTAAATGAGAGATGATATCTTGGCCGCTTGATAGTGAACTGAGAAATGCATGGCCGTGCCCAAGAAATGATAAGGGTTATCATTTGCTTGATTAAGTTCAGTGTCACTAAGAGATCAAGTAAAACGTTTAGCTATATAAGGATGATTGGTTCCATGCCTTATGCTAAACTGGATATCAGTGTAGAGGACATTACGTAGTATACTCGGAAGGTTGTGTTGAATCACCATTCGACCCTCCGTTCTGAATTGTGTAGTCATTATGTCTTGCTAGAGATCACTAATGATTTATGGATTAATTAATGAGATTAATTTATTCATTGTCAATTTGGAATGGGCCTACAGGATCGCACATAAGTGAGTTCGATGATTCAGAATTAATTAAATTGCCTGTTCTAAGTATAAGAGTTATACTTAAATAGATAATATTTAATTAAATGGTTTAATTAAATATTATTGAAGAGTTTTATGATATTAATTAAAATTTAATTAATTACCTGGGAAGAATTGAGTTGAGCTGATAAATCAAGGGACCTAATTGTGAATTAAGGTTCTTGACCCATCAGCCTGATCCATGGATCAATGGGTTGATCCATGGTGTTGGTTAAACCCAACTCAGTAAATAAATAAATAATTATCATTAATTATTATTTATTTATTATTAATTAAAACAGATACTTCTCAAATCAGAGAAATATCTGGAGTCTGTTAAAAATGGTTTTAACAAACTCAGTTTTAAATATACGTGTGGTGAAAAGTTTTTTTAACATAATAGACTCTCTGAAACTAAAACAACAGACGTTCTTCCAAAAACTATTCTTCCCAGAGAAAAACGTTTTCTCATAAAACCGGCAAATTTTGGGGCTAGCACCGGTTCTGAGAGAACTCCAGTTCAAGAACGTAGAGGCAATTCGCTTGAATTGTTCTTTGGTGGTGAACGCAATCTTCCCGAAGGATCCAGGCGACTGCACAACCGATTACGCGTTGAGGGTAAGACCCGAATCCTTAGTGTTTAGGAATTCCGCCATTTAATTTAGAATTAAACGCCTAAACACAATCCAACAGTGGTATTAGAGCCACAGGTTAATTTTGTTTTAATTAAAATTGTTTTAGTTGAAACAAAAGGATTTATTATGGGGAAAATTGTAAATGATTTTTTGTCGAAAAATTCTTTCATTTTTCTCTTCGAATTATGAAAGCCCCGTCCGAAAGTGGTCTTCGTTTCTGGGTTTCAAAACCCTCACAAAAGAAATAACTCTATTTGTATTCTGGGTTTTCGAAACAAAACGCTGTTTGGGTTCGAGCTTTTGGTTTCGAAAAATGATTTGCTAAGTTGTTTCTTTGTCTGGGTTCCAAATTTATTGACGGAAATTGAGTTTAGAATCGGGAAGAAACAAAGGCCGGGTTTTCTGGGTTCTTCAAAATTGGTGTTTCTTTAGTCTCTCTTTGGCCGGAAATGTTCTGGTGTTTTTTTCTTGGTAGCCGCGTCGCCGGGAAAACGGGCTGGACAGAATGGTTCAGTCCAAGCTTTGATTTTGGTCGGTTTTTGAAGCCGAATTTTTGGGTTCTCAGTTTAGGTTTCAAAATTGATTTTGAAATTCTGGGTTGTTAAATTCATTACCGGAAAAACGAGTTGAATGGGTGGCTCCGCCATCAATTTGGTCCTTTTTGGTATATTTTTGTTGCTGGGCTGCTGTGTTTGTTTTTCCGTTTTGATTTGCAGGTGTTGGGTCGTCCGAAACCCGGCGAAGACGCAATCCATGTTGGCGGGCTGCTTCGGTTTCATCGAAGCGGTCGCTGGGTTCGCGTCTGGGCTCGATTGGCGACAGAAATGAGCAGTGGCGAACGTCGCCGCTGCGTTTCCTCGTCGATCGAAGCCGGGGATCGCAACTGATGTTGTTGATTCTTCGCCGGAAGTCTTGCGGATTTTGAACGGCGATAAACGTCGCTCGGAGAGGCCGCTATTGGGGACAGAAAAGTTCTGACCACCAAGACAAGAGACGCCGGAAACCGATGGGTTCGCCGGGGAAGACGATCGGAGTCTGGCGGCGGGTGGTTGAAGCCCTAGGGGCTGAAATGACTAAAATACCCCCGCCGCAGCTTCTAAACCCTAATCAGCCAAAAGAAAAATTTTAAAATTTATAAAATGGCCCCAGCAGTTTTTTTGTTTCCCTTAAACCCTAGCCCGGAAATTTTGGTTATTTACGAAATGACCCAAAAAAATTTCAGAAAATTAAAATTTTAATTTTTCTGAATTTTATTTAATAAGATTTTAATTAAATAATCTTATTAGATAAAGATAGGATTAATTTATAATTTTATCCTATAAGTTTAAATTTAAAATTTTGAAATAAATTATCTTAATTAGATTAGGATAATTAGAATTGTTTAAATTTAAATTCGAAACATTATCTTAATTAGATTAGGATAATTAGAAAAGATAAATAAATAAATAATTAATTAGATTAATTTTTATTTATTTATTTTATTTTACTTATGATGCTTAAATTTAAATTGTTTAAATTTTATGTGAAGCATCATAATTATGCTAGCATGTTCATGCATCATTCGATTAAAATGAATGAATATGGGATTGATTAAAATTGATCATGACACGATCAATTTTAATAGTGTAAGAGTTACACAATCCCTAATTAAATGATTCGGCTTAATAAAATTGGCTTGTATGAAGCATATGTATTTGTGTGTTTTTCTATGCATGAATTGGGCTTAAAATTTATTTAAATTTTTGGGCCTGCGAGCCATTTTATAATTGGGCCTGCGTGCCTATTAAATTATTATGTAATAGTTAGGCCCAAAAAGGAGGTTCCAAAGAAGTCCATGGTGGAGCCCAGGAACGGAAGCCCAAAATGGAGGCCCAAAAAGAGTTTTTTTCCTTTAAAAGGCCCTGTAATAGATTAGAGCCCAATTCATCGCATTTCCGCAATTTTATGTTTTGTGAATGAATGAAAACGAAAATGCATGTTAAGCCGATCAAACTTAAATCCCAAAAACCCAAGATTTTGCTTCCATACTTGAGGGCCCGCTTGAGCGTTGAACGTCTGGTGGACTTGGAGAGCCCAAGGGCCTCAGGTTTTCTTCGTTCGGTGGGTTGTTGCATAATAGTGCCCAACTTTATCACTACCATTAATGAGTGGAAAAACTGTTTGGGTATTAGATGCTCGACTTTATCACTACCACTTGTTATGGAAAAACTAAGTGGGTGTCTATTGATGTGATGCCTTGAGGGATGGTTTAACTTGGGAAAATTAATCCTAGCTTGACCCGATAAGTTGACTAGGGATTAATTTTGCAAAGATAGGATGGTGTCAAACATTTGGAATGTTCATCCTATCACCAAAAAGTTGCATAGTGATGCAATTGGAAATCGTTAAATTACATAGGGATGTGATTTGAACGTTGCCTACCAAAAGAGCCCAATCCCTACGATACTTGCCAAAGCAAGACTGGGGTTGATTCTTTGTGGATTTTCGGCCCACAATCTAGCACCAACACAAAATTGCTTGGGATTTCAATTTTGGCTGTTGTGGAAAATATTTTAAAACTCATTCTAATATTTTGCATTTTCTTTTGTAGAAATGACATCTACTAACACTAATACATCTAATCTCACTCTAAAAAGCATTTTGGACAAAGAAAATCTTGTTGGTCCAAACTTCATAGATTGGGAAAGAAACTTGAGAATCGTTCTCAAATAAGAAAGGAAGCTAAATATCTTAGACGCTGCTTTACCTAAACCACCAGTAAATGCTACGGCTGCGGTTCAACGAGCATGGGAAAAGCTGAAAAGCGATTCCGATGACGTGACATGTCTGATGCTCGCGACTATGTCAGGCGAGATTCAGAAACAATTCATGAATTCAGAAGCGTTCCAAATTTATGTGTCACTAACGGAAATGTTCCGTGAACAAGCCCGTAACGAAAGGTTCGTTACGAAAAAAGCATTGATCTCATGCAAGATGGCGAAGGGTTCATCAGTAAGCACGCATTTGATCAAGATGAAGGGGTATATTGATACCCTAGAGAGATTAAATGCACCTCTTTCTAGAGAGTTAGCCATTGACATCATCTTGGCTTCACTGCCTGATGATTACAATGACTTTGTGGTGAACTACAACATGCATAACATGGAGAGGACGATTCCTGAGCTCCATGGAATGCTTAAAAATACTGAGCAAACCCTTCGGAAGGCAACGCCAGTACTTGTTGTGGAAAAATGTAAGGGCAACAAGAGAAAGTTTAAAGGCAAGGCAAAAGTTGCTGAAAACAAGAAGCCTCGCAGTAAGACTGCTTCTAAGGCTCAGCCTCAAACTCTTCCTGCTAAGAAAAATGCTCAGAAGGACGCAGTATGTTTCCATTGCAATCAGAAGGGGCATTGGAGAAGAAACTGCAAGCTGTTTCTTGAAGAGAAGAAACAGAATCCTTTGGCTTCAGGTATCTTTGTTATTGAAATTAATCTTTCTATTTCCACCTCATGGGTATTAGATACCGGATGTGGGGCTCACATTTGTACTAATGTGCAGGGACTGAGCAATAGAAGGATGACAAAGAAAGGCGAAGTAGATCTCCGAGTAGGCAACGGGGCAAGAGTTGCAGCCGTTGAAGTTGGAGATTACATTTTGTCTTTGCCTTCCGGTTTAAACATTGTATTAGAGAATTGTTATTATGTACCTACTATGAGTAGGAATATTATTTCAATTTCTTTTTTGGATATTAAAGGATTTCGTTTTATTATTGGTAATAAATCATTGTCTTTATATCAAAAAGATGTTTTATATGGAGTTGCAAATTTGTGCAATGGCCTATATATCTTGGATTTGACCCAAGAGAAACCGATATATAACATTGAAAAGAAAGCCAAATTAATTCAATCTGATTTAAGTCCAACATATCTGTGGCACTGTCGTATAGGCCATGCAAATGAGAAGCGAGTTCAAAGACTTCATACGGATGGAGTGCTTGGTTCATTTGATTTCGAATCATATGACACATGTGAACCCTGTTTACAAGGCAAAATGACGAAGAGTCCTTTCAGCAAGAAAGGCGAGAGGACTAGTGAGCTATTGGCACTAATACATACAGATGTATGTGGACCGATTAGCACACAAGCCAGAGGTGGATTTGAATACTTCGTGACTTTTACCGATGACTATAGTAGATATGGTTATGTCTACGTAATGAGGTATAAAAGTGAAACTTTTAAAAAGTTCAAAGAGTTTAAAAACGAAGTAGAAAATCAGTTAAATAGAAGGATTAAGGCTATTCACTCCGATCGGGGAGGTGAATACCTTAATGATGAGTTTGATGGCTATCTAAAATAGTGTGGAATTGTTTCACAGCTGACTCCACCAGGAACACCTCAATGGAATGGTGTATCCGAGAGGAGGAATCGGACCTTATTAGATATGGTTCGATCTATGATGGGCCAAGCGACTCTCCCTATGTCCTTTTGGGGTTATGCCCTCCTTTCAGCTGCCTACTTACTTAATCGTATTCCATCTAAGGCAGTAGATAAGACTCCATATGAGATGTGGACGGGTCAAAAACCCTATATGTCATATCTACGAGTTTGGGGTTATCAAGCTCATGTAAAGCGTTTACAAAGTAGTAAGCTTGAACCTAAAACTGACAAATGCCTGTTTGTGGGATATCCTAAGGAAACTAAAGGATATCAATTATACAATCCAACTGAGAACAAAGTGTTTGTTGCTCGAGGAGCCACTTTCTTAGAGAAAGATTTTCTCTACAAGAAAGATAGTGGGAGTAGAATAGAACTCGGAGAAGTTCCAGAACCACAAGAGAATGTAGAACGATCTACAGAAACTGAGATGGAAGTTGACATGGGAACTCATGAAGATGAGCAGCCTGAGTCAACAACACAAGAACCTAGAAGGTCTAGTAGATCTCGTCATGAACCTGAGAGATACGGATTTCTCGTAACTGACGATCAAGATTTGATCTTGGTGGACTCTAATGAGCCCGTGAACTACAAACAGGTTTTAGAAAGTCCAGATTCAGATAAATGGCTACAAGCAATGGAATCTGAAATGCAATCCATGAGGGACAATAAAGTTTGGACTTTGATTGATCCTCCTGTTCAGGCAAAGGTTGTCGATTGTAAGTGGATTTTCAAGTTAAAACCTGGCGGGATCTTTAAGGCACAACAAGTGGCTAAAGGTTTCAGACAGACTCATGGTATAGACTATGATGAAACCTTCTCCCCTGTCGTGATGCTCAAGTCCATTCGGACTATGCTCGCTATAGCTGCATATTATGACTATGAGATATGGCAGATGGATGTTAAGACGGCTTTCCTGAATGGAAACCTACTCGAGGATGTTTATATGAAACAACCCGAGGGATACATCGATCAAGAGCATCCAAATCGTGTATGCAAGCTTCAGAGGTCCATCTACGGACTAAAGCAAGCATCTCGGAGTTGGAATCTTCGTTTTGACGAGGCAGTAAAAGGTTACGACTTCATAAAGAACGAAGATGAGCCTTGTGTTTACAAGAAGGTTAGTGGAAGCAAGATAGTTTTCCTTGTCCTATATGTGGACGACATCCTACTCATAGGAAATGACATTCCCATGATGAAAGACATCAAACAATGGTTGGGGACTGTATTTTCTATGAAAGACTTAGGAGAAGCCGAAATGATACTAGGTATCAAGATCTATAGAGATAGGTCAAAAAGGCTTCTAGGACTAAGTCAAGAAGGGTACATAGACAAGATATTGAAAAGATTCAATATGTCTAACTCCAAAAATGGTAAGGTACCATTTAGACATGGCCTTCTCTTGAAGAAGAACCAAGGTCCTTCAACAAGAGAGGAGAGGGATACAATGAGTAGGGTTCCATATGCTTCGGCAATAGGATCTATCATGTATGCCATGTTGTGTACCCGCCCGGATGTCGCACATGCACTGAGCATGACTAGCAGATACCAACAAGATCCAGGAACAGATCATTGGACTGCAGTTAAAGCAATCCTAAAGTACTTGCGAAGGACTAAAGGATTGATGCTAGTGTATGGAGGACAAGAATAGCTCATTGTACAAGGTTACGCTGATGCTGCTTTCCAAACAGATCAAGATGACATGAAGTCACAATCAGGCTACGTGTTTAGTCTGAATGGCGGTGCAATAAGTTGGAAAAGCTCAAAGCAAGATACAACAGCCGATTCTACAATAGAGTCTGAGTATATTGCTGCATCAGATGCTGCAAAGGAAGCTGTTTGGTTGAGAAAGTTCGTGTCAGACATCGGAGTGATACCGAGTATCCAAGATCCGATAGAACTTTTCTGTGACAATAACGGGGCCATCGTACAAGCTAAGGAGCCTCGGTCACACAAGAAAACCAAACATATACTTAGAAGGTTTCACCTCATCCGAGAGATCATTGGTCGAGGAGATGTGAAAGTGTGCAAAATAGGGTCAGACGACAATGTAGCAGATCCTCTAACAAAAGCTCTACCGCAGTCAAAGTTTGATAGACATGTAATAGAGCTTGGTCTTAAACAGTTTAGGACATAGCCCTACAACGGGCAAGTGGGAGATTGTTGGTGTATGTGCCCTTTTGAGGGATATTTATGTAAATAAACTTTGAGGGTTATTTATGTAAATAAGACATTTGTCGTTTGATTGATTATTTATCTGATGAGTTAATTTCATGAAATTATATTCTTGTGCATATCGAATTTCATGAAATCGATCCGCCAAAAGAAACACTCCATGGACTGTTAGATATTGAGTGATTCTTTTGACTAGTACTCGTACGAGGATCCTTAGACCAGAAATCACTGCATAGTCTTAGGTGAATTAGAGTGTGCTTTGACATATGCCTAACGGGACCGTAACAGGTTGCCAAGTACGGGTATGATTGGGTACACTATGAGTCACGCTAAGGTATTTAGGTGAAGTGATGGGACTACAAGTCTCTCTTAAATGAGAGATGATATCTTGGCCGCTTGATAGTGAACTGAGAAGTGCATGGCCGTGCCCAAGAAATGATAAGGGTTATTATTTGCTTGATTAAGTTCAGTGTCACTAAGAGATCAACGTTTAGCTATATAAGGATGATTGGTTCCGTGCCTTATGCTAAACTGGATATCAGTGTAGAGGACATTACGTAGTATAATCGGAAGGTTGTGTTGAATCACCATTCGACCCTCCGTTCTGAATTGTGTAGTCATTATGTCTTGCTAGAGACCACTAATGATTTATGGATTAATTAATGAGATTAATTTATGCATTTTCAATTTGGAATGGGCCTACAGGATCGCACATAAGTGAGTTCGATGATTCAGAATTAATTAAATTGCCTGTTCTAAGTATAAGAGTTATACTTAAATAGATAATATTTAATTAAATAGTTTAATTAAATATTATTGAAGAGTTTTATGGTATTAATTTAAAGTTAATTAATTACCTGGGAAGAATTGAGTTGAGCTGATAAATCAAGGGACCTAATTGTGAATTAAGGTTCTTGACCCATCAGCCTGATCCATGGATCAATGGGTTGATCCATGGTGTTGGTTAAACCCAACTCAGTAAATAATTAATTAATTATTATTAATTATTATTTATTTACTATTAATTAAAACAGATACTTCTCAAATCAGAGAAGTATCTGGAGTCTGTTAAAAATGGTTTTAACAAACTCAGTTTTAAATATACGTGTGGTGAAAAGTTTTTTTAACAGAACAGACTCTCTGAAACTAAAACAACAGACGTTCTTCCAAAAACTATTCTTCCCAGAGAAAAACGTTTTCTCATAAAACAGGCAAATTTTGGGGCTAGCACTGGTTCTGAGAGAACTCCAGTGCAAGAACGTAGAGGCAATTCGCTTGAATTGTTCTTTGGTGGTGAACGTAATCTTCCCAAAGGATCCAGGCGACTGCACAACCGATTACGCGTCGAGGGTAAGACCCGAATCCTTAGTGTTTAGGAATTCCGCCATTTAATTTAGAATTAAATGCCTAAACACAATCCAACACATAGTTAGTCCGATAGTGATATGACTAATTAAGTATTTGACTAATCGACAAAGTGAATTAATTAATCCCAAAGATTTAATTAAAATTTAATTGACAAAGTGGATTAAGAAATTAATTCTATTTGAATTAATTAATCCTAAGCGTTTGATTGAATTAAATTAACGAAGTGGGTTAAGAAATTAATTCAAATGGGTCGATGGGAATTGATTAGTCTAGGAAAGACTAAGCGGTCAGCGAAAGTCAAATTAAAAGGCCCAACTCAAAAGCTCACTAGGTCTCCTTAAGAGCTCCCTATAAATAGAAAGCTTAAGGCCAAAGAAACTTAAGAAAATCTTGCAAGACGTTTTGTCTTCCTCTTGAGTGAGAAAGTTATAGAGAGAGACACTTTTCTCCTTTGAGTTTTCTTTCAAAAACAAACTTGGATTCTTACTTCTCAATTTAGATTAAGTTCAAAGATCAAATTTTTAGCAAACCCATTGTTGGATTTTGATTAATAGTGTTGTCCGCTACTACCAAAGTTCATTTTTTGCCGGACTTCTTTTATCGGTTTTTATTACTTTGACTGGCGATCACTTCTAGTTCGGAGTTCCTGATCCGGCTGGGTTTGTGTTGATCTCTCCCTTGAGTTGGTGATCCACAATCCCGGCTGTCCAGATCGTGACTGGAGTTGAAGTGGGTTCGACTATTTTGTGGCAAAAAGTAGTGGGCAGCAGTTTTTGTGGGAAAAAGTTTCAATCTTTGGGCAGATTTAATCTTTTCGAGGGATTTTCTCTGTGGGTTTTTGTGGACTTTTGTAGCACACATCGATAGATTATTACCCACGCAATATTCGAGGTTTATTGGAGTTATCTTTTGGATTTCGATGGTAATCGCAAGCAAAAATTTGGTTTTTCTTATTGTGTTGGATTTCGCTTCAAAGGTACAACCTTTATGTTTTCTGTTTTTGATTAAAGGTGTAATCTTTGTGCGTTGTTTTTTGATTTAATCAATTAAATAAGTATAAGCCTAGATCTATTCAGGAGAAAATGAAAGTGAGATTTTCGATTTAGTCCGGGCTTGTTCTGTTTTTCTTCAAATTGGTATCAAAGCGAGTGTTTTGGCTTTCTACTTGTTTAATTTATTACATTGGTTTATTTTGGCATTATTATTTTTTTTTGAAATGTTTAAATAGGTGGTTATTAGTTTCTCGGCTATTATGGTAGAATTTATTTTTCATTCATAAACCCCGGGACATGTCCGGGCTCGTATTGTTTTTGAATGGAAATGTCTCTAATAGTAATAACCATGAGCTGGAAACCGTGTAGGATTAGATAAATCTTGTATTACGATTTAATCTAATGTTGTCATCTTTAAATTCCTATATAAATCTTGTATATAGGATTTAATCTACCGTTCAAAAACGAATTACTTCGCGCTCACTTTAGTTTTCTTCTATCTCCCCACATGAATGATCTAGTGCTCGTCGATTCATAAATTTATTGACAAATTAATTCATTCACTTCTTGGTATCTGAGATTAGTACCACTCGACTTTCTTATTATACCGGACATAAAATCCACCGGCCAGGTTTAGTATAATAAACCTTTTGAGCTCATCTCGGGAACACCAACAACCCAGCAAACCAGTATATGGATTCATTCGACTAGCAACGGCACAAAAAGAAGTCAAACACCGTATACCTAACTTATCAAGATTTAGGCATCAATTGACAACACACTTTGGCAAATCAAAACATATAATATCTAACTCTTGTGCACACTCAAATATGAGGATTAAGAGATTAAAATACTAGGTTCCATTAACTACATCGATCAATACAAGTTAATTCAATCCCGAACAGGTCGTGCTCAATATACCCCGGGCACATCCGTATGATTTAATTTGTCTAGATAAACTAATTTCCAAATCACATGATAACCTTAACTGATAGTATGTTCAAACTATCTCAGTTACGAGCATCTGTTTATATATAAATACTTTAACCAATAACGAGATCTACTGTGCTTTTCTACACCTCGTTATCTAGATATATGATATAAAGGAACAATATAATATTGAAACGTAAACGATATGTCAACTGGATATTAGTTTTTGATACAAGCAATTATTTTTCAGTATTCAAAACCTACAATCTCCCACTAGTACTCCAAACTCTGAAGTATAAAAATACTGTTCAATCCTTTTATCTCACTACTGTGATAATGAAAGCTACAAACACTCTTAGCTCACTGACATCACTTTCTTAAGAATCTAATTCCCATACCCTTCACATGGTTCTCAAAGACCTTTGGGGCAATGCCTTCGTGAAAGGATCTGCAAGGTTGTATCCTGATGCTATCTTGGCCACGGTCACGCTCCCCTCTTTACGATCTCTCGTATTAGGTGGTACTTGTGCTCTACGAGTTTACTTGCCTTGTGGGCTCGTGGTTCCCTTGAGTTAAAAACTGCACAATTGTTATCACAGTAGAATGTGATAGACCTCGGCAACTCATGGACCACATCTAAATCCACCAGGAAGTTCCTGTTGGACTTGAATACATAAGCTATGCTTGTATTGTACATTTTCTCAGTAATATATCGATTTATGTTTTGGTTATATTTTGTTGTGCATGATATGTCCATTTATATTATGTAAGTAGATGATGAGGTGTTGTGTGTGACACAGTAGATCTCATTAATGGTTGAAAGGCATATGAGGTTTGTAACCAAGACAGTTTTGGACAAAAATGTCGGTATAGGTTATTATGTGATTCGGATAATTGGTTTATCTAAACTAATTAAATATTATAAATATGCTCAGGGCGTATTAAACTGTACCATTAAGAATGATTTGTCTTGTACTGATTTAATAGGCAAATCGTTATTGGTATTCTATCTCTTAATCCCTAGACTCGAGCGGGCATGGGGATTAGAGTTAGTGTACTTTGATCTGCCAATGGGTGAGGTCAATTGTGGCCAATAGTCTCGTAGGTTGGGTGCGCATGTTTAGTTGCTTGGTATGTTGCTGCTTGTCAAAAAAAAAACCATGTACCAGTGTGTCCGGGGTTATGGTGCTCCTGAGATGAGCTCATAATGTTTATTATACTAAACTCGGCCGGTGGACTTATGTCCGTTGTAGTAAAAAGGTCGAGTGGTACTAGTCTCGGAATTAAAGAGGTTAATTAATTAATTTATTAGTAAATTTATATATTAACGAGCACTATATCTTTGATATGGAGAGATTATGAATATAAATTAATTAAGTTGTTTCGGAAACAATTCTGGTGTATGATGGTGGTGCCATAATTAATCCGTTAGTGGTATGATTAATTATGTATTGGGTTATTGACAAAGGTATATTTAATTTATTAAGTAATTAATTAATCCTTGTGCCAATTGGTTGTGAATCATACCAAGAACTGGTTTGGGATAAGTGAATCCCTGTATCAGTTGGTTGTGAATCATACCAGTAACTGGTTTGGGATAAGTGAATCCCTGTATCAGTTGGTTTTGTGAATCATATCAGGAACTGGATTGGGATAAGTGAATCCTCGTATCAGTTAGATGTGTATTAGTCCAGGAACAGGATTGAAAGAAACAGAAACCCAATAGGAAGGCCAATCCTAAACCAACTTGGGGTCTCTCTTGTAACTCTATATATAGACAAGTTATTAGCTATTCAAAACACAATTCAATATACAATTCATAAGTTTTCAAGACAAGAAAACTAGAGAGATAAAATTCTAGAGAGAGAAATATTTTCTTCTCTCTCTAAGTTGAATTTGTTAAACTTTGTGCGGCTGGATTTTCTTCTGTTCTTGGCCAAAATTTTGGCCTGTTCAAACCAGCTGCGCGTGTAGCTTTTTCTCTCTTCGAGCAGTGTGTTTATTGTACGTGCCAGGTGCAGTGGTGCTGGAATTTTCTAGCAGGTGGATTGTGGTGATTAGCTTATCAAATTGGTTTCTAGATTGTTGCCCACACAGCGTGAAATCAAAGTCTTGAGGCATACAAGAGAATCACCTGAGTGCACGCTTCAAAGGTATTTTCTAATGTTCCGCTTTTAATTAGAAATTTTTGATTCCTGGTAAATCGAATAAGTGCAAACCCAGATCCTATACAATGTTATTTCAAAAAGGGTTGGAATAGCAATGGTGCGCGTCTAGGCATGGCCAGAGATTCCAATTCTGGAATGCATAGAACGAAAGTGAGTTTCTGGCTAGGCCCTAATAGATAATCTTTCAGTTCCTGAGCCATACAGCTTATTTCGCTACCTCTGATGTGGCAACATACTCAGCCTCCATGGTTGAGTCTGCCGCGCATTTCTGCTTGACACTCCTCCATACTATGGCTCCACCTCCCATAGTAAACACAAACCCAGAGGTATACTTACTCTTGTCCATATCACCTTGAAAGTCCAAATCTGTGTAACCCAATGGAACTAGCTCTGCGCTCGATAAATCAAGGCATGATCTTTCGTCCTGCGCAAGTACTTGAGAATGCATTGGATTTCCTCCCAATTAGCCTTCCCAGGTTTACTCTGATATCTACTAACAATGCCAACAGCAAAGCAAATATCAGGCCTAGTACATAACATAGCACACATGAGACTACCCACTGCAGATGCATAGGGTACTACTTTCATGGCATTTATCTCTTTGGAAGTCTTAGGACACTGCTCATTTGATAAATTCACTCAATGTCTGAAAGATAGTGAACCCTTCTTGGTGTTCTGCATGTTAAAACGGGCCAGAATCGTGTCTATGTATGAAGCCTGAGAGAGTGTCAGATAACATCTCCTACAATCTTGAATAATCTTGATCCCAAAGATATGTCCAGCCTCTTCTAAGTCCTTCATATCAAACTGCTAGGACAACCATGTCTGACAACACCTTCTTACTTTTGCCAATAAGAAAATTGTCATCTACGTAAAGTACGAGGAACACCACCATATCACCATCATGCCTGCGATATACACACTTCTCATTCGGACACTGAGTGAATCTACAGGACTTGATAACCTCATCAAAATGGATATTCCAAGATCTAGATACTTACTTAAGTCCATAGATAGACTTCTTGAGCTTGCATACCTTGTGCTCTTGGCCCTGAACAATGGAACCTTGGTTGCTGCATAAAGACAGTCTTCTCAAGACTTCCATTAAGAAAAGCTGTATTGATGTCCATTTGCCAAATACCATAATCTAAATGAGCAGCTATGGCCAAGAGAATCCGGATTGACTTAAGCATAGCTAACGGGGAAAATGTCTCATCACAATCAATACCCTTTTTTTGAGTATACCCTTTCGCCACAAGCCTAGCCTTGAAGGTCACAACCCTCCTATGAGATCCACTCTTTCGCTTACAAACCCATTTGCACCCAATAGGTCAAAACCCATTAGGAAGGTCTACCAGCTCCCAGACTTAATTTGAGTCCATAGAATCCATCTTAGCAGTCATCACCTTCTACCAAGAATCTGCATCTATATCCTGGAGAACCTCATTGTAGCTAACTGGGTCTGGTTCATGAGCACCAGGAATAAAGTCCACAGACTCACCCAAACCCCTGTACTTATAGGGCTGTCTGACAACCCTCCCACTACAACAAGGCGCAGCCTGTGTTGGTGCATCATCTATGATAGTGCGTGTAGTACTCTATTTTTGTCATCAGGTACTTGTGCATCTGGAATACTTGACTGACCCCTAAACTCTTCGAATATGACTTTGCTGTTGGGCTTGTGATCTAAAATATAATCCTACTACAGAAATCTGGCATTGGTGCTGACCACCACCTTCTGATCCTGAGGACTATAAAATAGACCACTTCTCGTTCCTTTGGGGTAGCCTACAAACAGCATAACCTTTGACCTCGCATCTAACTTACCCACATCTGCCTCAAGCACATGTGCTGGACAACCCCAAATGCTGAGATGTCTCAGCTGGGCTTTCGCCCAGTCCACAACTCCAGAGGTATCGTAAGCACAGATTTGGATGGTACGAGATTAAGGATATAACATGTTGTTGAAGGAAAACTGAACAAGCCCGGGCTAAATCGAAAACCTCACTTTCGTGCTATGCATTCCAGAATCGGAAGCTTTCGACCAAGCTCTGGCTCAAATTAGTTTACCCATGAGGATATAGGCTTATACTTATTTAATTTATTAATCGGGACACAAAAAATTAAATCTTTAATTAAAGCGGAATTTAAAGATTATACCTTTTGTAGCGAAGTCCCTCGCTTGCAGAAAACCCAATCTTTAGCGCAAATTCCACAAGAAATCCGAAGAATTCTCCAATACAAACTCCGAGATAGTGTGGGCTATCGTCTACGGAGTTACCCACGGCAATACGATTGAAAAACCCAAGAAACTTGCTTCTCAAGAAACTCAAAATAAATCTGCCCAGAATTTTTTCTGAAAAATAAAGCTGCCCAGAATTTTTTTTATCAAAATTGAAGCTGCCCAGAATTTTTTTTCTCAAATTGAAGCTGCCCAGAAAAATTAAGAACAGCCGCCAGCTTTTCTTCCTTCTCAATCGGACAGCCAACTAGATGAGCTACCAAGACCCAGCCACGATCTGCCCAGCAGCCCACACGGATCACCGACCAAGAGGAAGAGATCAACGTGTGGTGACTGCCGGACCAGCACCCCGGATCAATAGCAGTCACCCGGTCGAACAGTAAAACTACTGCGAGTGCAGCGTACCAAAAATGCAGCGACGGAAAATTTCTGGAAGAAACCCAGCAGCTGTCCCAAAATATAATCGGACTGTCTCTAAAAATCAATGGGCTGATAATCGGACTGCTTAAAATGAAATGGGCTGAGTTCCTTTTCGAAGAAGAAAGTTATCTTGGTCGACTTCGAGAGAAAACTTGACGAGGAAGACACCGTTCTCTCTCTAGACCAAACTTTCTCTTTCTAGCCTAAACTTGACTGCCAAGTTTCTTAGGGTTTTTGCTGCCCAATATGTTGTATTTATAGGAGCTTCTAAGGAGACCTAATGGGCTCTCGAGTTAGGCCTTAAAATTTGACTTTCGTTGACCGCTAAGTCTTCCCGACTAATCAACTCCAATCGACCCTCTTAAATTAATTTATTTAATCCACTTTGTTAATTTAATTTAATCGAACCCTTAGAATTAATTAATTCAAAATCGAATTAATTTCTAAATTCACTTTGTCGATTAAATATTAATTAAACCCTTCGGATTAATTAATTTACCTTGTCGATTAGTCAAATGCATAATCGGTCGTACCACTAACGGACCAATTATGGAACTACTGCTCGAAAACGACTTTACATCGCGCCATTATTATTTCTTCTATCTCCCTACATTAAAGATCTAGTGCTCGTCGATTTATCAATTTACTGACAAATTAATTCACCGACTTCTTGGTTTCTGAGATTAGTACCACTCGACCTTTTATTATACTGAACATAAAGTTCACTGGCCAGGTTTAGTATAATAACCTTACGAGCTCATCTCGGGAGCACCATCAACCCGGCGAACCGGTACGTGGATTCCTCCGACTAGCAAAGGCACGCAAGAAGCTAAACACCGCATACCCAACTTACCGAGGTATTGGCCTCAATTGACCTCACCCTTTGGCAAATCAAAGCACACGATATCCAACCCTCACGCCCGTCCCAATCTCGGGATTGAGAGACGGAATACTTGGACCGAATTGACTACGCCGATCAGTACAAGTCAATTCTATCCAAACTGGTCGTGCTTAATATGCCCCGGGCATATCTGTGTGATTTAAACTAGTCTAGATAAACCAATTTCCAAACCACACAATAACCTATACCGATAGTATGTTCAGACTATCTCGATTACGAGCATACTTTTTATATATCAATACTTTAACCAATAACGGTATCTACTGTGTTTGTCGACACCCCGTTATCTAGTTCTATGATATAAAGGAACAGATTTATACTGAAACAAAATGATATGTCATCTGTGGATATTAGTTTTTGATACAAGCCATAACTTTTCTGTATTCAAAACTAACAGTTGTCTGTAATGCATAACCTCAAAATGAGTTGGGCAACTCACTATAACTCATCATCGATCTAACCATATCTATAAGAGTCCTCTTCCTCCTCTCTACTACACCGTTCTGCTGGGGTGTGCCAGGTGCAAACAACTGAGACTGAATACCCTCACCTAAAAAATAGGTCCTAAATTCACTAGAGAGGTATTCACCACCACGATTAGATCGCAGAGTCTTGATACTCTTACCCAGATACTTCTCCACTTCTGCCTTAAACTCTTTGAACTTACCAAAACATTCAGACTTGCCGTGCATCAGGTAAATGTATCCATATCTGGAGTAGTCATCTGTGAATGTCACGAAATACTCATAACCACCTCCAGCCGAATTGACATAGGTCCACACAAGTCAAAGTGAACCAACTCCAAAACCTCTTTGTCTCTATACTCCTTTTTCTTAAAAGGCCTCTTGATCATTTTACCCTCCAAGCAAGATTCACAAGTGAGATAACTGTCAATATCCAATGAGTCCAATGACCCATCATTGACCAACCTCTGAATCCTACTAAGGTTGATATGACCTAGTCTTAGGTGCCAAAGATCAGTTTGGTTTAAAGGGGAAGACTCGCTTCTCTTATTGTGATTCGATGATGTGTCATTAATTTCTGTGTCTTGCACTAGTGGGGAGTTAGTCTTAATTAAATACAAATTGTCAACAAATGCACCAGAACATACAAGTTTCTTGTTCTTTCTAATAAAAATATAATCATCAGAAAAGACAAACTTATAACCATCCAAAATCAGCTTAGGAACCGAAAGCAATTTCTTTCTAAAGCTGGGTACATAAAGACAATGTCTCAAAACTAAAACAGAATCTAAAAAGACAAGCTGGACAACTCCCACTCCAGCAACTGATACTCTGGTAGTATCACCTAAGTAGACCTGCAAATCACCATCTCTAAGCTGCTGGGTCACTTGGAACCCCTGCAAAGAATTACAAACATGATCAGTGGCTCATGAATTCACACACCAAGTATCTGTTGGAATCACCACTAAACATGTTTCTGTAACAAAGGCAAAATTGCTCATACCTCTAGGTTTTAGGCAGTCTTTCTTCCAATGTCGTGCTTTGCCACATCTAAAACACTTGCCTTTCGGCTTGTGCTCCTTGGCAACACCTCATTTGGGTCCATGATCAGCACCTGCTTTCTGGCCCTTCTTTCTCTTTTGCTTTCTAGCTTTGGGCCCAACGGGGGAACCTGAAGGTCCAACAGTAGCCAAAGCTTGGTTCTTCTCATAAAAGAGACCTTCAGCAGACACCAATAAAGTCATGAGCTCGGAAAGGGAATATGAGAGTTTACCCATATTATAGTTCAACCGAAACTGCTCAAAACTTGGAGGCAAGCTCTAAAGAATGATATCAACCTGGGTCTCCCCGTCAATGTCACCTCCCAAAACCTCAATCTCATTGAGGCAGCTGATCATTTCCAGCACATGATCACTCACTGAAATACCCCCAGCGATCCTAGCATTCATGAGTTTCCTCAATGCTGACTGCTTGGCTGCCTTGCCCTGCCCTGATGTTCGAACATCTCCCTGAGGTAAAGCAATATCTCGTAGGCATCATCAACTGATGCTGGTGCTGCAGTACACTCGACATAGAAGCCAATATATTGCACCTGGTTATTTCATCAGCTTTCTTCCACTTAGAGTGAGCCTCTCTCTCTCTCTCTCTCTCTCTCTCTCTCTCTCTCCTCAGTAGTGGAATCATCAGTGGGCATTGGGGGCACTCTTAAATGAGCACGTACTTGTAACCTTTAGCAGTAAGGACAATGTCCAAGTTACGTTTCCAATCAATGTAATTAGGTCCGGTGAGCTTGTTTTGATTTAGAATGACAGCAACTGGATTGAAAGACATATCGATAACTGAAAAATAAACAGTCAAGTTTTAGTATTCTTCATAAAAAATATTGATATCCTCAAAACAATATAATCTCCCACCGACATCTCTCACACTAGGATTAACGCATGCCACGTTAGATGAATGTCTACGCTAGACCACATTCGTTCGAGAAGAACATAAGTTCATTAATTTCACTATCTGACCAATGATCTTATGATCAATGAAATTAATAGCCGATGATTTTAGCCACACACATAAGTAGTGTGACCTCGTAGGAGGAATACTACAAATGGTACACTAAGTGTATACCATTACGTGACTTCTAAGTTTGTTACTTAGGATACTAATGTGCCTCAGTAGTGAGGTGAAGGAAACAGATCTAGCCCGTGCTAAACCAAAAATCTCACTTTCATGCTATGCATTCTAGAATCAGAGACTTTCGATTCGACTCTGGCTTAAAATCATTTCCCATGAATGGATCTAGGCTTACACTTGTTCAATTTATTAAAACAAAACATAAAAAATCAAATCTTTAAATTAAAGCGAAAACCTTTAAAGATTATAGCTTTGAAGCGTGTCCCTCGCAAATAAAGAAAATTGGGTCTTGAGTTGCAAATCCACTAAAGAGTCCCGAGAATAACTCCAAACGATCCCGAATTTGAATGGACAAATTTCCACAGGATGGCTAAGGCACAATGTGAAGAAATCCAAAGAAACCCACTTCAAGAAAACTCAATCTGCCCAAATCTAAAACATCCAGGGGGCTGAGCCTAATTTGAAAACTCACAAAACACTGCCAAATAAGACTTTCTGCCCATAGATCTAGACTTTGACAATCCCAAAGGAACAAGCCAAAGGATCAGCTCGACAAGAAAAATAAAACCATCGTAAGAAGCGGCACCAGACAGCTCAACCGCTTAGGCGATAGCGCGGTGATCGGTGGTGATTCAAGGGACTGGGCAGCAATCTATTGGTGGTCTTCTAGGCTAGAGAATAGGCTGAGCTATCGAAGAAGAAAGTTCTCAAACCGACTTCGAAAAAGAAACTCCAATGAAGAATATGAAGTTCTCTCTCTAGGCTTGACTTTCTCAATATAGGGAGGCAACTTTGCCTACAAGGTTTCTTATGTCTTATAAATGCCTAACTTAAGCTATTTATAGGAGTTTCAAGGGAGACGTAGTGGGTTTTTGAGTTGGGCCTTAATGTTTGACTTTCGTTGACCCCTAAATCTTCCGTAGACTATTCAACTCCAATCGTGCTTTTCAAATTAATTTCTTAACTCACTTTGTTAATTAAATTTAATTGAACCCTTATGATTATTTCGTATTGAAGGAAAACGGAACAAGCCCGGGCTAAATAAAAAACTTCACTTTCATGCAATACATTCCAGAATCGGAAGCTTTCGACCAAGCTCAGACTCAAATTAGTTTACCCATGAACGGATCTAGGCTTATACTTATTTAATTTATTAATCGGGACACAAAAAATTAAATCTTTAATAAAAGCGAAATTTAAAGATTCTACGTTCTGTAGCGAAGTCCCTTGCCTAAAGAAAAATCCAATCTTTGATTGCGATTCCAATAGAAATCCGAAGAATTACTCCGATACAAACTCCGAAATAGTGTGGGTTATTATCTACGAAGTTACCCATGGCAAAATAAGAAAACCCAAGAAAACCCACTTCGAAAAACTCAAGGACTGCTATAACAGTCCTTTGCCCGGATACTTGCGCAAGAAGAAAGATGCCGGCCACCAGTCAAAAACCAACCCCGATCAACCACAAAACCCTTTCCTAGTCGCGATCTGTACCACCATTATCATGGATCACCCAGCCCAGCAAGAGATCAACACAATAATAGTGAGATCAACACACCGGAAAGAGCAAATGGTCGTCGGAAAAATAAACTGCTGCTGCGCAGTTTTTCCCTGTGGTGGTGCGGCTTCTTCAGCAGCGAAGCAGCGGAAAAATAGAATAAATTTCGATGGGCTGCTATCTAAATCAACAGGATGAGTATCTATTTCGAAGAAGAAAGTTTCCTATTCGACTTCGAGAGAAAGCTTGACGAGGAAGACAAAATTCTCTCTCTAGAATAGACTTTCTCTTTCTAGCCTTTTCTTGGCTTTGAAGTTTTCTTATGTCTTGACTTGCCCAATAAGTTGTATTTATAAGGAGCTTCTAAGGAGACCTAATGGGCTCTCGAGTTAGGCCTTTTAATTTGACTTTCGTTGACCGCTAAGCCTTCCCGACTAATCAACTCCAATCGACCCATTTAAATTAATTTATTTCACCCACTTTGTTAATTTAATTTAATCGAACCCTTAGAATTAATTAATTAAAATAGAATTAATTTCTAAATTCACTTTGTCGATTAAATATTAATTAAACCTTTTGGATTAATTAATTTACCTTGTCGATTAGTCAAATTCATAATCGGTCGTACCACTAACGGACCAATTATGGAACTACCGCTCGAAAATGACTTTACATTGCGCCATTATGTTTTATTCTATCTCCCCACATTAAAGATCTAGAGCTCGTCGGTTTATCAATTTACTGACAAATTAATTCACCGACTTCTTGGTTTCCGAGATTAGTAGCACTCGTCCTTTTATTATACCGAACATAAAGTTCACCGGTCGGGTTTAGTATAATAGACTTTACGAGCTCATCTCAGCAGCACCATCAACCCGGCGAACCGGTACGTGGATTCCTCCGACTAGCAACGGCACGTAAGAAGCTAAACACCGCATACCCAACCTACCGAGGTATAGGCCTCAATCGACCGCACTCTTTGGCAAATCAAAGCATACAACATTCAACTCTCGCACCCGTACCAATCTCTTGATTGACTACGCCGATCAGTATAAGTCAATTCTATCCAAACTGGTCGTGCTCAATATGCCCCGAGCATATCCGTGTGATTTAAACTAATTTAGATAAATTAATTTCCAAACCACACGATAACCTATACCGATAGTATGTTCAGACTATCTCGGTTACGAGCATACTTTTTATATATAATTACTTTAGCCAATAACGGTATCTACTGTGTCTGTCCACACCCAGTTATCTAGTTCTATGATATAAAGGAAAAAATTTATACCGAAACAAAATGATATGTCAACTGTGGATATTAGTTTTTGATACAAGCCATAGCTTTTCTGTATTCAAAACTAACACGTATAACCTACTTAGTAAATTAAATATTAATTTAACCTTTAGAATTAATTAATTCACTTTATCGATTAGTCAAACACATAATTAGTCGTACCACTAACGGACCAATTATAAAACTACCACTAAAAAACAAATTTACTTCGCGCTCACTTTATTATTCTTCTATCTCCTTACATAAAAGATCTAGTGCTCGTCGATTCATAAATTTACTGACAAATTAATTAATCGTCTTCTTGGTATCCGAGATTAGTACCACTCGACTTTCTTATTATACCAAACATAAAGTCCACTGGTCAGATTTAGTATAATAAACCTTTCGAGCTCATCTCGGGAGCACTATCAACCCGATGAACCGGTACATGGATTCGTTCAACTAGGAATGGCACACAAAGAAGTCAAACACCGCATACTGAACTTACCAAGATCCAGGCCTCAATTGACCGTAGCCTTTGGCAAATCAAAGCATACGATATCTAACTCTCATGCCCACTCCAATCTAGGGATTAAGAGATTAGAATACTAGAATCAAATTAACTACGCCGATCAGTACAAGTTAATTCAATCACGAATAGGTCGTGCTGAATATGCCCCGGGCATATCCGTATGATTTAATTAGTCTAGATACACTAACTATCCAAATCACACGATAACCTAAACTAAAAGTATGTTCAAACTATCTCAGTTACAAGCATCTATTTATATATCGTAAATTTAACCAATGATAAGATCTACTGTGCTACACCCAACACATTATAATCTATGCATATGATATAAAGGAACAATTAATACTGAAACAAAATCAATATGCAAACTATGGATATTAGTTTTTCATACAAGCAATAGCTTTTCAGTGTTTAAAACTAACATGAGGGTGTCACAAGTTTCTCCAATTAAACTCACTATAATCATCCCTTTAGAAATTCAATGTAGTGATCTTATGGATTGAAGACTTATCCATAGGGAAGAAGCCCTTTGGCCAACGCGTTGGTCTATCCACGTCACATTTGAATTCGTAATGGAGGCCATGGGGATAATAACCAACCCGCTCCGACTTAGATTTTTAAATTCAGGATTTGTACATTTTACCATGCAATATCTTAACTTTAGGATATTCGCACCCATAAAACTGTTAGAGTTTTAATATGAGAATAATCTACCTTAGTTAATTGCACGTATTAAAAACTGTTTGTTTTCAATCATGCATAATAACATAAAATGAAAACACACAAGCAACGATAAGGACATAAAATGGGAAATATGTAATTAAACATTTTCCGACTATTGTGGCCTTCTCAATCGTCGCTTTCTCTGACGCCTTGTTGACACGTCCCGTCAAGTCGCTCCCACTCAATTCTTTCAGGTTTTCTCAATTGTCTACATAATTAGGAATCACCCAAAAGTACAATAAACCAAAACCCACAAATATGAGTTACCCATAATAACGTCTTTTTCATTTTACATAAATTCATATATACAAAAACTTTCTAGGAATTAAAGACGACATCTTTAGATTAAATCCTACTACAAGATTCATCTAATCCTACACGGCTTCTAGCTCGTGGTTATTACTATTACAGACATTTCTATTCAAAATAAAAAATGAGCCTGGACATGTATTACTATGAATGAATGTAAATACCATAATAGCCGGGAATAATAACCACCTGTTTATATCGACAATGCGAAAATTACAAATCCGTCTAATAAATCGAATAAGTATAAAGCCGAAACACTCGCTCTGATGCCAATTTGAAAGAAACAGATCAGTTTTGGGCTAAACCGAAAATCTCACTTTCGTGCAATGCATTCTAGAATCGGAGACTTTCGATCTGGCCCAGACTCTAAAACATTTCCCCTGATATGATCTAGGCTTATACTAATTCGATTTATTAAAATGACATGCAAAAATTAAATCTTTAATATTAAAGCAAAAGTCTTAAAGATTATTCCTTTGAAGCGTGTCCCTCGCAAATAAAGAATACCTAATCCTGAAATTCGAATACCACCAAAAGTTCTATGGATGCCTCCAAGAAATCCCAAATATTGTGTGGGCGATAAACTATCGAGAAGTGCTCACAAAAACCGATAAAGCTTCCAGGAAAAACCCTTCAAAAATGGATTCAAAATTGCCCAAAATCTGATATAGAAATTTGCCCTAAGACTGCAGCGCTGACCACCGCCGTCCGCCGCAAAACTCTATGCCGACACTGTGAAGAACACCGATCATTGGAGCTAAAGACTGATGCTCATCCGTGATATGTACAGACTAAGTCATGGATCACCAAGGTGAGATCAACATGGCTGATCTGAATCAAAAGTTTTGGTGCCGATCAAGAGTCGCCAGAAATCAACCCGGTGGTGACAAATATGAAATCCATCTGCGGTAGTCAAATCAAGACTAGGAAAATCTGATCTTTGGGTTAAAATTTGATTCGAGCAAGTGAGATCTCTAGTTTGACTTCGAAAGAAAACTTCAAAAAGAATAAGTTCTCTCTTTTGAACTTTCTCACTCTAAGAGGCAAGACTTGTCTTGCAAGATTTTTCGTTTTTCTTTCTTAAGTCTTAAACTTTCTATTTATAGGGAGTTCTAAAGGAGACCTAGTGGGTTTTTGAGTTGAGCCTTAGTGTTGGACTTTTATTGACTCTCTTAGTCTTTCCTAGACTAATCAACTCCAATCGAACTTTTTAAATTAATTTCTTAACCCACTTCGTTAATTAAATTGAATCGAACCCTTAGGATTATTTCGTATAAACCATATTCTCAATTAAATAATAATTAAACGTTTGGGATTAATTAATTCACTTTGTTAATTAGTCCAACACATAATTAGTTTTACCAATAACGGACCAATTATGTAGCTGCCACCCAAAAACGAATTACTTCGCGCCCACTTTATTATTCTTCTATCTTTCCACATCAAAGATCTAGTGCTTGTCGATTCATAAATTTACTGACAAATTAATTCATCGACTTCTTGGTATCCGATATTAGTAGCAATTGACTTTCTTATTATACCGGACATAAAATCTACTGGCCGGATTTTGTATAATAAACCTTTTGAGCTCATCTCTGGAGCACCATCAACCCGACGAATCGGTACATGTATTCCTTCTACTAGCAATGACACATAAAGAAGTCAAACACCGCATACCAACTTACTGTGATTTAGGTCTCAATTGACTGCACCCTTTGGCAAACCAAAGCATACAATATCTAACTCTCATGCCCACCCTAATCTAAGGCTTATGAGATTAGAATACCAGGTTCAAATTCACTACGCCGATCAGTACAAGTTAATTCAATCCCGAACAGGTCATGCTCAATATGCACTGGGCACATCTGTTTGATGTAATTAGTCTAGACAAACTAATTTCCAAATCACACGATAACCTAAACTGATAGTATGTTCAAACTATCTCAGTTATGAGCATCTGTTTATATATTAATATTTTAACCAATAACGAAATCTACTTTGCTTTTCTACACCTCATTATCTAGATATAAGATATAAAGGAACAATGTAATACTGGAACATAAACGATATGTCAACTGGGTATTAGTTTTTGATATAGGCAATAGCTTTTCAATATTCAAAACCAACAATTTGATCACCCGTAACATGCAAAACCTTCTTCCATAAGTATAAAAGTGTTTTAAACATGGATTAACATAATTCCATCACAGTAAAGGTCAATCCCAAATGTTCTTAAAACCTAATTTCACAATTCGCACATTCATGAACATAAAAGATAAATCAAGTTTGGAATCGTATACCCATACTTCATTAAGCATGAACAAAAAATTGAATTTACCCATACAGAATCGAATTTAAATCGAAGAATATGAAAATCCCAATTTGGAAATATAAACAACAAAAAAATCCCAATTTTTGTACCTTTGATTCATGCGAGAATAAGTTGTTTTGGAGTAATCCAATCGGTTCAAATCACTTGTTACTAGGTAAGTGATATGATCTCAAGATCACCTTCACAACCTACCCCAACAAGTTGTGTTCATGCTCAAGACATGAAGAGCATGAATCAAGTACAACTTGTAGACATTTGGGATCCAAGATCAACAACTAAAGTGAAGAAGGCAATTGAAGCCCTTAGCATAGTGGTTCATGTTTTCAAAGATAAACCACCATCAAGAGAAGTCATTGTGTTAAAAAAATTGGGATGAGCAGCCTTCTATTTTATTTTTCTAGTCAAAGACAATTACTTTTAAGTATTTTTAATTATTGAGTCTTTGTACTTGTTTAAGAGCTTTTGTAAATCCTTTGAAGTATGAGTATTTCCCTTAAACAAGTCCAATAAAGTCCATGAGGCCTAAGGAGGGATGAATTTTGGCAAAAAAAAGTTTCTAGAAGGTCCATAAGAAGATTTCTTGGACAAGAAGAAAACAAGAAGGCAAGGGTGACCCCTATACATTAGTTCGGCCACCCCCCTGAAGCTCCCGGTTTTTGACAGTTTTCTGATTTTTGCTGATTAGTGTTAAATAAAGTTTATTCTTTTAGGAGTTTAGAAAGAATAAATCTCAGAAATAATCTTAGTTAATTATAGTTTGATTAGAGTTAGAATGAGGAAACAAGTTTTATTCTTTTTCGAATTGTAAAAGGAAAATACTTGTGCCTAAGAAAAGAAAATTCTTCTTCAACAAGAATTCCCCCTTCTTTGTAGGAATTTTGGCCACCCCTATAACTCTATAAATAGAGGGTTGTGCCTTCAATTTTATTATGCATTGATGATTATTTGAAACCTATTAGTGAGTGCTTCGTATAGCCCCTTTTTTGTGTGTTTGATAAAAATAGTGCATCAATCGAATTTATCAACAATACGTGGTTGTTATTGTTGTGATTCCATTCTACCCGTCATTGATATGATCTCAAGATCACCTCATGGTTCAAAACCTATTGCAACAAGTTTTATTCAAGCTCAAGACATGAAAAGTATAAATCAAGTACAACTTGTAGACATTTGGGATCCAAGATCAAGAGCTAAAGTGAAGAAGGCAATTGAAGCCCTTAGCACAGTGGTTCTTATGTTCAAAGATAACCACTATCAAGAGAAGCCATTGTGCTAAGTAAATTGGAATGAAGCCTTCTTAATTTTATTTTCAATTCAAAGACAATTAAATTTTAAATATTTTGATTATTGAGTCATTGTACGTCTTTAAGGGCTTGTAAATCTTTTTAAGGATGAGTTTTTCCCTTAAACAAGTCCAATAAAGTCCATGAGGCCCAAGGAGGTTGAATTTCGGGCAACAAGAGTCTATAAGGTCCATAAGAATATTACTTAGACAACAAGACAACAAGAAGGCATGGGTGACCCCTATACCTTGAGTTCGGCCGACCACCCCCTTCAGCTCCTGGTTTTTGGCAATTTTTTGATTTTTACTGATTAGTGTTAAATAAGGTTTTTTCTTTTAGGAATTTAGAAAGAATAAATCTTATCAAGAATAATATAGTTTAATTAAGAGTTAGAAAAAGGAAACAAGTTTAATTCATTTCCAATTTGAGAAAGGGAAAGACTTGTGCCTTAAGAAAGGAAATTCTTGTTCCACAAAAATTCCCCTTTCTTTCTATGTAGTTTGGTCACCCCTATGCCTCTATAAATAGAGGGTTATGCCTTCAATTTTATAAGATTGCATTGATGAATATTGAAACCGTTTGTGAGAGCTCGTGATAGCCACAAAACTGATTTTCTATAGACATAGTGTATCTACCGACAACAATACGTGGTTGTGATTATTATGGTTCCATTCTACCCATCATACCACTAAATTTCCGCTACGTTTGTAAGATAGTGAATTTACTAATCTCCTAGATTGGGCAAACTTATACATGAATTTCTTCTACTGAAGAAATCCTTCACGGGATACCTTTTGTGGGAGAGAGGCGCGTAGTATTTGGTATCAGAGCCAAATAGGAGAAAATTCACAACAATTTCTATTTCAAGGAGGATGTGTTAACACCATTGACAGGCAAGCCAATGTTCGAGTTCGCTTGTTAACGTACTTCTTGAAAATATCATTGTTCAAGCAATGTATAATCTTTTACAGATATTTTTAATTGAACGATGCCAACGTTCAACTTCGCTCATTCTTTAAGTTGAATAAATTGTTTTAAGAAGTTAAATTTTGTGTTTCAATTGAAATCACACCACTATACACCAAAGTGTCCAAAAAGTTTCAAACTTTTCTTGATAAAAGCAAAGTGTCTTTCATAGTGCTTTTAACTTTTCCGGTAAAAATTTCCTATCGTTTTTCTTTGTTTTGGAGTCTAGTTTCACAAAATATTTTTCAAATTGTGTCAGTGTGTGAAACCTAGTGATCGTACCTTTTTTTTCAAAAGTGTCAAGAATTTTTGAAAATTTGTTTCACAAAAAGAGTTGTCTTTTGTTAATTATTTTACAAGTTCTTTCAACTTGTCCGGTTACAAGATCACATCCATTTTGTTCGTATCTAAGTCTAGTTTACTAATTTAATTTTTAATTTGTGAGTCGGTGTTATGCCCTAGGTGATCGCACATCATCATCATCATCGTGTTAAGAAAAATAAAAAATTGTGTTTTACAAAAATATTGTTTGTTTGTGATTCTTTTAACCTCTTTTGGTTAAAATATTATTGTTTTTAGTATTATTTGGTATCTAGTTTATTGTGTTAATTTTAATTTTTGTGTTTGGTTTGTGCACTATAGGGATCGCACCTTAGGTCCATAAACCGAGTCAGAAAATCAAAAACTTTGTTTTCACAAAAAATAGAGTCTTGTGTGTTTCTTTGCATTAATTGAACTTTGAAATTGCATCTTTTGTGCTTGCATGTGATTTTTTTTGCATCCAAATGGCGAAGTCAAACTAAAGTAATAAAAAGAAAAAGTTTTTCATATCTAAGTGAACCCGAAGCATACTAACTTGAAATACTTGGTGATTTCTTGCAAAGAATGGTATCATTTTGATTGAAATAGAGAAACATATTATAAGGTTTATTCCACCGAGGGATCTAAAAGCCTTAAAACTTGCCATCTAGTGGTATTCTTACTTGAGACGTTGTGTGTGTTTTATCTTCTTGCTTAATTAACATTATTTTTGACATGTAGTGTGGTTGGCTTGTGCCATCATCAAGTTGGAAAGAGTGTAGAAAAAAAAAGAAGGGAAATTCAAAATGAATTTTTGAAAGAAAAAAAAGAAAAGAAAATTGGACATAATTTATTGTGTCTAACGAAAAAGAAAATGAGTTCAAAGAACTTATTGAGTGAAAAGAAAAGAGAATCCCAAAGGATTCCACAAAAGAAAAGAGAAAATGTGCCAGTGTGAAAAAAACACAAAGTCTCTTAACCAATGGGAAAAGTCGAGACTAAAGAGTCCTTAAAGCGAAAGTACAAGTTATAAGAAGCTATACTTAAGCTAAAAAGAGGGTCGGTGAAGTAAGAGTTGTAATTCACATTTAGGACCCACACTTGAGTGAGAATAAAGGTAAAGGTGAACTCACCGGAGTCGTGATTCTTATAACACGTGTCTTCCAGTTTTGAGTGAGATAAATGAGGTTCAAAGAAAGTTTGCTAAAGTGAAGCTTAGAGACTTAAAGAAATTTAAGTTTTTAAGGAAAAAAAAAAAAAGAATTTGATCAACTTCACACTAGCACCATGCATATTTTAAATTTTGTAATTTATTTGATTTTTATAGTTTTTAGAATTTTGATTTTTGAATTTTGTGAGTTGCCACAATTTGTGAGATTTTATCAGCTTGTTTTGCTAAATTCTTTTAGCTTTGCCGATTTTTGTGTGTTTTGAGTTTTTGTTTTTTTTTTGTGATTTATTTGATCTATTTTTTTTTTAGTTTGTGGCTTATTGTAGTGCCGCAATTGTTTTGTATAGTTTAGCTTTGTTTTGAGTTTTAATTCTTTGTAGTTAACTCTTTTGGCTACTAATCTTTAAGGAGAAATCTTTACTTCTACCCAAGTTGAGTGTTTGATTGACAGAAAGATTGAAGCATTCAACTCTCAGCAAAACCAAGTATTACTAGAATGCTTGAAAAATATGGATCAATATTTGGATAGGTTGATTGATTCAATGGAGGAATTTCAGGCAGTAAGGAATATATCAACCAAGGTTGACGAGGTCCCATCTTACTTGAAGAAGTTTTCACCACTTTCCTTCCTCTATAGATCTTCTAAGAAATATGAGGTTGATGACGAACTTCCAAAGCCTCCAGAAATTCCAAAAGGTACACGTGGAGTCTCTCTACAAGTACCAAGTTCAAGTGATTCTAAATCAAAATCTTCTAGTATGGTAAGAATTTCTAATTCACAAAAAGAACTAGAGGATTCAAGTGAGCAAAGGCAAACGGTAGTTCATACTTTATGTGAAATCAATGGTGGTAAGTGCTTGTTTATAATTGATAGTGGTAGTGAGAATAATCATGTTTCTAACTATCTTGTGTCATTTACAAATTCGCCTACTACTCCTCAGCCTCATCCTTATCAATTATAATGGCTCACTCAGTGAAATGAATTTGAAGTCACTAAGCAGTGCATAGTTCCATTCTCTGTTGGTGGCTATGAGGACCATGTCAAGTGTGATGTAGTGCCTATTGTTAGTTTTGAATACTGAAAATCTATTTTTTGTATAAAAAACTAATACCCAGTTGACATATCTTTTGTTTATGTATTAAATTTGTTCCATTACATCATATAACTAGATAATGAGGTGTAGAAAAACACAGTAGATCTCGTTATTGGTTAAAGTATTGATGTATAAATAGATGCTCATAACTGAGATAGTTTGAACATACTATCGGTTTAGATTATCGTGTGATTTGGAAATTAGTTTGTCTAGACTAATTAAATCATACGAATGTGCCCGGACCATATTGAGCATGACCTATTCGAGATTGAATTAACTTCTACTAATCGGCGTAGTTAATTCGATCCTAGTATTCTAATATCTTAATCCCCAGATTGGACTGGGCATGAGAGTTAGATATCGTATGCTTTGATTTGCCAAAGGGTGCGGACAATTGAGGTCTAGATATCGGTACGTTGGGTATGCGGTGTTTGGCTTCTTCGTGTGCCGTTGCTAGTCGAAGGAATCCATGTACGGGTTCACCGGGTTGATGGTGTTAGTTTTGAATACAAAAAAGCTATGGCTTGTATCAAAAACTAATATCCACATATGACATATCATTTTGTTTCGGTATTAAATTGTTTCATTATATCATAGAACTAGATAACGGGGTGTGGAAAGACATAGTAGATACCATTATTGGTTAAATGATTGATATATAAAAATGTATGCTCATAACTGAGATAGTCTGAACATACTATCGGTATAGGTTATCGTGTGGTTTGGAAATTAGTTTATCTCGACTAATTAAATCACACGGATATGCCCGAGGCATATTGAGCACGACCAGTTTGGATAGAATTGATTTGTACTGATCGGAGTAGTCAATTCGGTCCTAGTATTCAGTCTCTCAATCCCGAGATTGGGACGGGCGTGAGAGTTGGATATCGTATGCTTTGATGTGCCAAAGGGATGACTATAGTGAGTTTAATTGGAGAAAGTTGCGACACCCTCTCTGCAGAGGGCGCATTAGTATCCTAAGTAACAAACTTAGAAGTCACGTAATAGCATACAATTAGTGTACTATTTATAGTTTTCCTCCCACGAGCTTACGCTATTTATGTGTACGGCTAAAAGCATTGACTATTAATTTCATTGATCATAAGATCATTAGTCAGTAGTGAAATTAATGAACATTGGCTTTTCTCAAACGAATGTGGGTTGGCGTAGACGTTTACCCGCGTGACCTGCGTTAATGCCAGTGTGAGAGATGTCAATGGAGATTATATTATTTTTGAGGATATCAATATTTTCGAAAAAGTAATACTGAAACTTGATTGTTATTTTTTAGTTGTTGATATGTCGTTCAACCCGCTAGCTGTCATACTAAATCAGAACAAACATACGGGTCCAAATTACATTGACTGGAAACGTAACCTGGACATTGTCCTTACCGCTGAGGGTTTCAAGTACGTGCTCACTGAGGAGTGCCCCCTAAGCCCAGCGATGATGCCACCCCTGAGGAGCGAGAGCCATATACGAGGTGTCAGAGGCTGATGAGATGACCCGGTGCTACATCCTGGTTTTTATGTCGAGTGTACTATAGCACCAGCATCAGTTATTTACCTCAGTCTACGATATGATGCTCAACCTCAGGGAGATATTTGGACATCAGGGCAGGGCAGCAAAGCAGTCAGCTATGAGGAAACTCATGAATGCTAGGATAGCTGAGGGCACTTCAGTGAGGGATCACGTGCTGGATATGATGAGCTGCATCAAAGAGATAGAGGTATTGGGAGGTGCTATTGATGGGGAGACCCAGGTTGATATCATTTTCCAGAGCTTGCCTCCCAAT
Source organism: Knoxia roxburghii (assembly GCA_030378225.1). Taxonomy (NCBI): domain Eukaryota; kingdom Viridiplantae; phylum Streptophyta; class Magnoliopsida; order Gentianales; family Rubiaceae; genus Knoxia; species Knoxia roxburghii. The sequence goes on along the minus strand of CM059416.1, from coordinate 30,970,773 downwards.
TTTGAGCAGTTTTGGTTGAACTATAATATGGGCAAGCTCTCATATTCACTTTCCGAGCTCATGACTACATTGGTGTCTGCTGAGGGCCTCTTCGCTGAGAATAAACAAGCCTTGGCTACTGTTGGTCCCTCAGGTTCCTCTGCTGGGCCCAAAGCCAATAAGCAAAAGAGGAAGAGAGGCCAGAGAGCAGGAGCTGCTGATTATGGACCCAAGGCGGGCATTGCCAAGAAGCATAAGCCGAAAGGCAAGTGCTTCAGATGTGGCAAAACAGGACTTTGGAAGAAGGATTGCCCAAAGTCTTGAGATATGTGAAGATTTTCCCTAGTTACTAAGACTTGTTTAGCGGCGATTCCCACGGATACTTGGTGTATGGATTCAGGAGCCACTGATCACGTTTGTAATTCTTTGCAGGGGTTCCAAGTGACCCGACTGCTTAGAGATTGAGTGTTGCAGGTCTACCTTGGGGATACTACTAGAGTTTCTGTTGTTGCAGTGGGAGTTTTATGTCTTTATTTCTCATACTCTGTTTTAAATTTAAGGATTGCCTATATGTATCCAGTTTTCAGAAGAATTTATTTTCAGTTTCTAAACTTTTATTGGATGGTTATAAGTGTGTTTTTTCTGATAAATATGTTTTTATTAGAAAGAACCAGAAGCTTATATGTTCTGGTACATTAGTTGACAATCTATTTTTAATCCAGATATACTCCCCAGTAATGCAAAACATAGAAACTAATAACTCATCACCGAATCATAGTAAGAGAAAGAGTCTTCCCCTTTGAATCAAACTTATCTTTGGCACCTGAGACTCGATCACATCAACCTTAGTAGGATTCAAAGGTTGGTCAATAATGGGTCTTTGGACTCATTGGATATTGACAGCTATCTGACCTGTGAGCCCTACTTGAAGGGTAAGATGACCAAGAGGCCTTTCAAGGCAAAGGGGTATAGGGCCAAGGAGGTTTTAGAGTTGATTCATTTTGACTTATGTGGGCATATATCAGTTCAGGCTAGAGGTAGTTATGAGTAATTCGTGACATTCATAAATGATTACTTTAGATATGGATGCATATACCTTATGCACCACAAGTTTGAATGTTTTGGCAAGTTCAAAGAGTTTAAGGTTGAGGTGGAGAACCATCTGGGTAAGAGTATCAAGGCCTTGCGATCTGATCATGGTAGCAAATACCTCTCTAGTAAATTTAGGTTCTATTTGTTAGAGGAAGGTATTCAGTCCCAGTTGTCTGCACCTGGCACACCCCAGCAGAATGGTGTAGCAGAGAAGAGGAACATGACTCTTATGGATATGGTTAGATCGATGATGAGTTATAGGGAATTGCCTATTTCATTTTGGGGTTTTGCCTTGGAGTCAGTGTGTTATCTCATTAATCTCGTACAATGTAAGTCTGTGCTTTTAACCCCAGTAGAGCTGTGGACTGTGCGAAGCCTAGTCTGAGACATCTTAGGATTTGGGGTTGTCCAGCATGTGTGCTTAAGGCAGACACAGCCAATCTAGATCTGAGATTATGTTTTTTGTAGGCTACCCCAATGGAACGAAAGGTGGTCTGTTTTATAATCCTCAGGATCAGAAGGTGGTGGTGAGCACCAATGCCAAGTTTCTTGGGGAGGACTATGTTTTAGATCACAAGGCAAAGAGCAAGGTAGTATTGGAAGAGCTCAAAATTCAGTCCATTATTCCAGATGCACGAGCACAGAAAGACACACCACAAGAGACTGCACACACTATCACAGATGATACCCTTACATAGGCTGCGCCTCATCATAGTGGGAGGGTTGCCAGACAACCCGAGAGGTACATGGGTTTGGGTGAGTCTTCGAACTTTATCCTTGACGTTCAATAACGAGACCCAGTTACCTACAATGAGGCTCTCCAGAATAAAGATGCAGATTCTTGGCAGAGAGCGATGATTGCTGAGATAGGTTCTATGGACTCAAATAAGGTCTGGGAGCTGGTAGACCTTCCTGATGGTTTTCGGCCTGTTGGGTGTAAATGGGTCTATAAGCGAAAGAGAGGATCTGACGGGAGGGTTGAGACCTTCAAGGCTAGGCTTATGATAAAGGGGTATACTCAGAAAGAGGGTATCGATTATGAGGAGACCTTTTTCCCGGTAGCTATGCGTAAGTCGATCCGGATTCTCTTGGCCATAGCTGCTCATATGGACATTGATAATGCTGATGGAGGGCAAGACAGCTTTCCTTAATGGAAGTCTTGAGGAGACCATTTTTAAGCAGCAACCAGAGGGTTTCATTGCTCAGGCCAAGAGCATAAGGTATGCAAGCTTAGGACATCCATTTATGGACTTAAGCAAGCATCCAGATCTTGGAACATCCGTTTTCACGAGGTTATCCAGTCCTATGGATTGACTCAGTGTCCGGATGAGCAGTGTGTATATCGCAGATGTGATGGTGATACGGTGGTGTTCCTCGTACTTTACGTAGATGGCATCCTTCTAATTAACAACAGTAAAAAGGGGTTGTCAGTCGTAAAGGCATAGTTGTTCGGGAAATTTGATATGAAGGATTTGGGAGAGGCTGGACATATCCTTGGGATCAAGATTATTCGAGATCGTATGAGACATTCTCTGACTCTCTCCCAGGCATCCTACATAGACACGATTCTGGCCCGTTTTAACATACAGAACTCCAAGAAGGGTTCACTACCTTTCAGGCATGGGGTGCTTTTGTCTAAGGAGCAGTGTCCCAAGACTGCTGAGGAGATAGATGCCATGCAAGTATAACCTATGCTTCTGCAGTGGGTAGCCTCATGTATGCTATGTTATGCACGAGGCCTGATATTTTTTTTGTCGTTGGCATGGTTAGCAGATATCAGAGTAACCTTGGGAAGACTCACTGGAAGGCAGTAAAATGCATTATCAACTACTTGTGCAGGACGAGAGACTATGTCCTAGTTTATAGAGTGCAGGAGCTTGTACAGTTGGGTTACACAGATTCAGACTTTCAAGGTGATATGGACAAGAGTAAGTCTACCTCTTGTCCGTTTACTCTAGGAGGTAGAGCCATAGTATGGCAAAGTGTCAAGCAAAAATGCGTGGCGGACTCCACTATGGAGGCTAAGCGCGTTGCCGCATCAGAGGCAGCGAAAGAAGTTGCATAGCTCCAAAACTTTCTGGTGGACTTAGATGTGGTTCCTGAGTTTCCTATGTCTATCACAGTTTATTGTGATAACAATGGTGTCGTTACTAACTCGAGGGAACCACGAGCCCACAAAGTGAGTAAACACATAGAGTGCAAGTACCACCTAATACGAGAGATCGTATAGAGGGGAGACGTGACCATGGCAAAGATAACATCAGATGACAACCTTGCAGAACCTTTCACAAAGCAATTGACCCCAAAGGTCTTTGAGAGAAATGTGGAGGGCATGGGAGTCAGATTCTTGAAGGAGCCATGTAAGTGAGCTTAAAGGTGTTATGTGGATTTCATTATGACAGTAGTGTAATAGTGGGTTGGAAAGTTTTTGTACTTCTTAGCATAGATTTGAGTATTAGTGGGAGATTGTTAGTTTTGAATACAAAAAAGCTATGGCTTTTAACAAAAACTAATATCCACAGATGACATATCATTTTATTTCAGTACTAAATTGTTCCATTATATCATAGAACTAGATAAAATGGGGTGGAAAGACACAGTAGATACCGTTATTGGTTAAAGTATTAATAGATAAAAAAGTATGCTCGTAACTAAGATCGTCTGAACATACTATCGGTATAGGTTATTGTGTGGTTTGGAAATTAGTTTATCTACACTAATTAAAATCACAAGAATATACCCGGGGCATATTGTGCACGACCAGTTTGGATAGAATTGACTTATACTGATCAGCGTAGTCAATTCGGTCCTAGTATTCAGTCTCTCAATCCCGAGATTAGGACGGGTGTGAGAGTTGGATATCGTATGCTTCGATGTGCCAAAAAGTGCGGTCAATTGAGGCCTATACCTCGGTAGGTTGGGTATGCGGTGTTTAGCTACTTAGTGTTTTTGATAGTCGGAGGAATCCACATACCGGTTCGCCGGGTTGATGGGGCTTCCGAGATGAGCTCGTAAGGTTTATTGTACTAAAACTTGCCATCGGACTTTACGTCCGGTATAATAAGAAAGTTGAGTGGTACTAATCTCAGATACCAAGAAGTCGGTGAATGAGTGTGTCAGTAAATTTATAAACCGACAAGCACTAGATCTTTAATGTGGGGAGATAGAAGAAAATAAAGTGGCGCGATGTAAAGTCATTTTTGAGCGGTAGTTCCATAATTGGTCCGTTAGTGGTATGACTAATTATGCGTTTGACTAATAGATAAAGTGAGTTAATTAATCCTAAAGGTTTAATTAATATTTAACTGAAAAAATGGATTAAGAAATTAATTCTATATGAATTAATTAATCCTAAGGGTTCGATTAAATTAAATTAACAAAGTGGGTTAAGAAATTAATTCGAAGGGATAGATTGGAGTTAATTAGTCTAGGGAAGACTAATGGGTCAACGAAGGTCAAACACTAAGGCCCAACTCAAAAGCTCACTAGGTCTCCCAAGGAGCTCATTATAAATAGCTAATGTTAGGCACATTTGAAGACATTAGAAACCTTGTAGGCAAATGCCTTAGAGTGAGAAAGATAAGCCCAGAGAGAGAATTCTTTCTTCCATATCGAGAATTCTTTTTTGAAGTCGGTTTGCAATCTTTCTTGTTCGAGAAACTTAGCCCATGATTCTATAAGCCCAAGACCACCGCCTGGTAGTTCAAAAGCCACTCGAGAAGTCCGTTCGACGCTCTTTTTCCAGGCAGTTAACGCTGCCTGCGTTTTTCTGATTTTTCAGCGTAGTTTTGGTGCATTTTCATAGTGGGCTTTGTTTATTTGTTGCGTTGATCTTTTGGCGTGTTCTTTTTGGTTCTCCAAACTCTAGATCTACGAGCAAATAGCTTACCCACAAAGTTTTATTGAGGTGGTGAGGGTTTTCAGATTAGAATCAATTTCCCGAGCTAGATCTATTTTTCAGATCGGTGAGTTTCTTGAAGTGGGTTTCTTTGGATTTATTCGCCAGTGCCTTTAGCGACCTCGTAGACACCTGCCCACCCAAGTTCGAGGTTGTTGGGAGTTATCCTTGGGATATCGAGTGGATTTCGCAGCCAGGCGGTAAAATGGCAACAGGCGGTACACAAGTGCAGTAATTTTCGGGCAACGATCTGCTGTGGATGTGACGAGTTTTTCGAAGTGGGTCTCATATGGATCTCTTCCTTAGTGTTTTAGCTACCTTGTGGATAGTCGCCCACACGATTTTGAGGTAGAGACGAAGTTGTTATCGGGATTTTCTCGTGATTGGTCCCGTGTGCTAAACAACAGAATTTTCAGCTTTTTTTCTTATTTCTAGGGACACGCTTCAAAGGTATAATCTTTAAGACTTCCGGTTTAAATGAAAGATTTAATTTTTAGCGTGTCATTTTAATAAATTAAACTAGTATAAGCCTAGATCCATTCAGGGGAAACGAATTTGAGCCTGAGCCGAGTCGAAAGTCTCTGGTTCTTGAATGCATAGCACGAAAGTGAGATTTTCGATTTAGCCCAGGCTTGTTCTATTTCCTTCAGATGGTGCTACCGAGATGAGCTCGGAAGGTGTTATTATACTAAATCTGGCCAGTGGACTTTATTGCTGGTATAATAAGAAATTTGAGTGGTACAAATCTCGGATACCAAGAAGTTGATGGATTAATTTGTCAGTAAATTGATGAATCAACAAGCACTAGATCTTTGATGTGTGGAGATAGAAGAATAATAAAGTGAACGCAAAGTAAATTTGTTTTTGAGCGGTAGTTCCACAATTGGTCCGTTAGTGGTATGACTAATTATGCATTTGACTAATGGACAAAGTGAATTAATTAATATTTAATTGATAAAGTGGGTTATACGAAATAATTCTAAGGGCTCGATTAAATTCAATTAATGAAGTGTGTTAAGAAATTAATTTGAAAGGCTCGATTGCAGTTGATTAGTCTAAGGAAGACTAAGGGGTCAACGAAAGTCAAACATTAAGGCCCAACTCAAAAGCCCACTAGGTCTCACTTGAAACTCCTATAAATAGCTTAAGTTAGGCATTTAGAAGACATAAGGAACCTTGAGAGACAACTTTAGTGAGAGAAGGAGAAATCTAGAGAGAAGTCTTCAACTTCTTAGATTTTTCTCGAAGTCGATTTCGATCCTTGTTCTTCTAGAAACTCAGCCCATGAATCATCCTAGAAAACCTAACAGTCGCCGCCCATTTTTGAGTCACCGTGAGTTTCCGCTGGACTAGATCGCCGCCGTACCATGAGAGTTTTTCGGCGTCGAGGAGAAGTCAGGCGATGGGCCTCCTTTTGTTGTGGGTCTTCATTTTTTGTTGCATGAATCCTTTGGCTCATTCCTACGGGTTCGCCAAAGTCTAGATCTATGGGAAAAAGGCTTTTCCCGACAAGTTTTAATTTGGCGGTGTGCGTTTTCATATTAGGATCAGGCCTCCGGGCTGTTTCAGATTGAGTTTTCTTAAAGTGGATTCCTTTGGATTTCTTCATATTGTGCTTTAGCCATCACGTGGACATTTGCCCACTCAAATTCGGGATCATTTGGAGTTATTCTCTGGAGTGGATTCACCACTCAAGAACCGATTTTATTTATTTGCGAGGGACACGCTTCAAAGTTATAATATTTAAAGGTTTCCACCTTCATTTTAAGATTCGATTTTTGTGTGTCGTTTTAATAAATTGAACTAGTATAAGCCTAGATCCAGCCAGGGGAAATGATTTTAAACCTGAGCCGAATCGAATGTCTTTGATTCTGGAATGTATACCACGAAAGTGAAATTTTTTATTTAGCCTGGGCTAGATCTATTTCCTTCAAATTGGTATCAGAGCGAGTGTTTTGGCCTTATACTTCTTCGATTTATAACATGGCTTTTGTTTTGGCTTTGTTATTTTTGTATATTAACAAGTGGTTATAATTCCCAGCGATTATGGTTTTTATTTTCATTCATAAACCCTGGGACATGTCTGGGCTCATTTTTATTTTGAATAGAAATGTATGTAATAGTAATAAGCAAGAACTGGAAGCCGTGTAGGGTTAGATGAATCTTGTATTAGGATTTAATCTAATGTTGTTGTCTTTAAATTCCTAGAATTTCTTTGTATAAAAGAATTTATATATTATGGGTAACTCGTATTCGTGGGTTTTTGTTTATCATAATTTTAGGTAATTTCTAATTACGTTGAAAACTGAGAAACCCCAGATGAATTGAGAGGAATCCAAATAATGAGGTGGAGTGACGAGATGGGATGTGTCAAAGAGGTGTCAAAGGAAGCTATGATAGAGAAAGCCATAAAAGTCAGAAAATGTTTAATTATGTATTTCCCCTTTTATGTCGTTTTCATTGCTTGTATATCTTCATTTGTTTTGCATTATCAAAAACAAATTGTTTTTTTATTACGTGCAATTAACTAAGGTAGATAGATTATTCGCATATTAAAACTCCAACGGTTTTATGGGTGTGAATATCCATAGTTAAGATATTGCATGTTAAAACGTCAAAATCCTCAAAATGAAAAATCTAAGTGGGAGCAAGTTGTTATATATCCCCATGGACTCCATTACGAATTCATATGTGATGTGGATAGACTACGCGCTGGCCAATGGCCTTCTTCCCTACGGATAAGTCTTCAATCCACGAGATCACTAGATTGAATTTCTAAAGAGATGACTATAGTGAATTTAATTGGAGAAACTTGCGACACCCTCATTACCGAGGTGCATTAGTATCCTAAGTAACAAACATAGAAGTCACTTCATGGCCTACAGTTAGTGTACTATTTGTAGTATTCCTCCTAAGAGGTCATGCTACTTATGTGTGCAACTAAAATCATCGACTATTAATTTTATTGATTATAAAATCGTTGGTCAGATAGTGAAATTAATGAACTTGTGTTCTTCTAGAATGAATGTGGCTTGGCGTAGATGTTCACCTAACATGACGTGCATTAATCCTGGTGTGAGAGATGTCAGTGGGAGATTATATTGGTTTTGAGGATATCAATATTTTTGAAAAAGAATCCTGGAACTTGACTGTTTATTTTTTCAATTTGTCGATATGTCATTTAATCCACTTGCTGTCATTCTGAATTAAAACAAACACAGCGGTCCTCAATATATTGATTGGAAGTGTAACCTGGACATTGTCCTTACTGCTGAGGGTTACAAGTACGTGCTCGTTGAAGAGTGCCCCCCAGTGCCACTGATGATTTCACTCCTGAGGAGAGAGAGGCTCACTCTAGGTGGAAAAAAACTGATAAGATGACCAGGTGCTACATCTTGGCTTCTATATCGAGTGTACTGCAACACAAGCATCAGTAATAACCTCAGCCTATGAGATGATGCTTAACCTGAGGGAGATGTTCGGACATCAGGGAAGGAAAGCCAAACAGTCAGCTATGGGGAAACTCATGAATGTTAGGATGGCTGACGGTACTTCAATGAGGGATCACGTGCTGGAAACGATCAGCTGCATCAATGAGATTAAGGTTTTGGGAGGTGACATCGACTGGGAAACCCATGTTGATATCATTTTCCAGAGCTTGCCTCTCAGTTTTGAGCAGTTTTTTTTTAACTATAATATGGGCAAGCTCTCATATTCCCTTCCCGAGCTTATGACTGCATTGATGTCTGCTGAAGGCCTCTTCTCTAAGAAGAAGAAAGCTTTGGCTACTGTTGGACCTTCAGGTTCCTCTGCTGGGCCCAAAGCCAGGAAACAAATGAGGAAGGAGAACCAGAAAATAGGAGCTGATAATGGAGCCAAAGGTGGTGTTGCCAAGAAGCACAAGTCGAAAGGCAAGTGCTTCAGATGTGGCAAAGCACGACACTAGAAGAAAGACTGCCCAAAGCCTATAGGTATGAGAAATTTCACTTTTGTTACTGAGACATGTTTAGCGGCGATTCTCACAGATACTTGGTGTGTAGATTCAGGAGCCACTGATCATGTTTGTAATTCTTTGCAGGGGTTCTAAATGACCCAGCTGCTTAGAGAGGGTGATTTGCAAGTCTACCTTCGGGATACTACCAGAGTATCAGTTGTTGCAGTGGGAGTAGTTCGTCTTTATTTTTCAGACTTTGTTTTACATTTGAGAGATTTTCTTTATGTACCAAGCTTTAGAAATAACTTTCTTTCAGTTTCTAAACTGCTTTAGGATGGTTATAAGTTTGTCTGTTCTGATAATTCCGTTTTTATTATAAATAACCAGAAACTTATATGTTCTGGTGCATTGGTTGACAATTTGCTTTTAATTAAGACGAACTCTCTAGCTTTACAAAACACAAAAATTAATGACACATCATCAAATCATAATAATAGAAAGGAGTCTTCCCCTTAGAACTAGACTTATCTTTGGCACCTAAGACTAGGTCATATCAACCTTAGTAGGATTCAGAGGTTGGTCATAGATGGGTCTTTAGACTGATTTGATATTGACAGTTTTCCTACCTGAGAGTCTTGTTTGGAGGGTAAAATGAACAAGAAGCCTTTTAAGGCAAAGGGGTATAGGGCCAAAGAGGTTTTAGATTTGGTTTATTCTGACTTGTGTGGGCCTATGTTAGTTCGGGCTAGAGGAGGTTAGGAGTATTTTGTGACATTCACAGATTACAAACTCTAGATATGGATACAAATACCTAATGTACCATAAGTCTGAATGCTTTGGCAAGTTTAAACAGTTTAAAGCTGAGGTGGAGAAGCATCTGGGTAAAAGTATCAAGACCCTGTGATCTGATCATGGTGGTGAATGCTTCTCTAGTGAATTTAGGTCCTATTTATCAGAAGAGGGTATTCCGTCACAGTTGTCTGCACCTGGCACACCCCAGCAGAACGGTGTTGCAGAGAGGATGAACATGACTCTTATGGATATGGTTAGAGCGATGATGAGTTATCGTGAGTTGTCATCTCGTTTTGGGGTTATGCCTTAGAGACAACATGTTTTATTCTTAACCTCGTACCATCTAAGTCTGTGCCTACGACAACCTTAGAGTTGTGGACTGGGCGAAAGCCGAGTCTGAGACATGGTTGCCCAACACATGTGCTTAAGGCAGATGCAGGCAACACATGTGGATTCTCTTTGCCATAGCTGCTCATATGGATTATGAGATTTGTTATTGAGACATGTTTAGCGGTGATTCCCATAGATACTTGGTGTGTGGATTCAGGAGCCACTGATCATGTTTGTAATTCTTTGCAAGGGGTTCCAAGTGACATAGCTACTTAGAGAGAGTTGTAGGTCTACCTTGGGGATACTACCAGAGTTTCTGTTGTTGCATTGAGAGTTATTTGTCTTTATTTTTCAAACTCAGTTTTACATTTGAGAGATTGTCTTTATGTACTTAGTTTTAGAAAGAACTTACTTTCGGTTTAGAAACTTCTTTTGGATGGTTATAAGTGTGTTTTTTCTAATAATTCTATTTTTATTAGAAAGAATCAGAAGTTTATATGTTCCGGTACATTGGTTAACATTGTTCTGTTTTTATTAAGACAAACGCCCCAGTAGTGCAAAATACAGAAATTAATAACCCATCATCGAATTATAGTAAGAGAAAGGAATCTTCCCCTTTGAATCAAACTTATCTTTGGCATCTGAGACAAGGTCACATCAACCTTAGTAGGATTCAAAGGTTGGTTAATAATGAGTCATTGGGCTCATTGGAGATTAACAGTTATCCGACCTGCGAGTCCTGTTTGGAGGGTAAAATGACTAAGAGGTCTTTCAAGGCAAAGGGGTATACGGCTAAAGAGGTTTTAGAGTTGATTCATTTTTACTTGTGTGGGCCTATGTCAGTTTGGGGTAGAGGAGGTGATGAGTATTTCGTGACATTCACAAATGACTACTCTAGATATGGATACATATACCTGATGCATGACAAGTCTGAATGCTTTGGCAAGTTTAAAGTGTTTAAGGCTGAGGTGGAGAAGCTATTAGTTTTGAATACAGAAAAGCTATGGCTTGTATCAAAAACTAATATCCACAGATGACATATCATTTTGTTTCAGTATAAATTTGTTCCTTTATATCATAAAACTAGATAACGGGGTGTGGACAGACACAGTAGATACCGTTATTGGTTAAAGTATTGATATATAAAAAGTATGCTCGTAACCGAGATAGTCTGAACATACTATCGGTATAGGTTATTGTGTGGTTTGGAAATTGGTTTATCTAAACTAGTTTAAATAACACAGATATGCCCGGGGCATATTGAGCACGACCAGTTTGGATAGAATTTACTTATACTGATCGGCGTGGTCAATTTGGTCCTAGTATTCCGTTTCTCAATCCCGAGATTGGGACGGGCATGAGGGTTGGATATCGTGTGCTTTGATTTGCCAAAGAGTGAGGTCAATTGAGGCCAATACCTCGGTAAGTTGGGTATGCGGTGTTTAGCTTCTTACGTGCCGTTGCTAGTTGGAGGAATCCATGTACCGGTTCGCCGGGTTGATGGTGCTCCCGAGATGAGCTCGTATGGTTATTATACTAAACCCGGCCGGTGAACTTTATGTTCGGTATAATAAAAGGACGAGTGGTACTAATCTCGAAAACCAAGAAGTCGGTGTATTAATTTGTTAGTAAATTGATAAATTGACGAGCACTAGATCTTTAATGTGGGGAGATAGAATAAAATATAATGGCGCGATGTGAAGTCGTTTTCGAGCGGTAGTTCCATAATTGGTCCGTTAGTGGTATGACCGATTATGCATTTGACTAATCGACAAGGTAAATTAATTAATCCGAAAGGTTTAATTAATATTTAATCGACAAAGTGAATTTAGAAATTAATTCGATTTTGAATTAATTAATTCTAAGGGTTCGATTAAATTAAATTAACAAAGTGAATTAAATAAATTAATTTAAATGGGTCGATTGGAGTTGATTAGTCGGGAAGACTTAGCGGTCAACGAAAGTCAAATTTTAAGGCCTAACTCGAGAGCCCATTAGGTCTCCTTAGAAGCTCCATATAAATACAACTTATTGGGCAAGTAAGACATCAAGAAACTTGACACCCAAGTAAAGGGTAGATAGAGAAAGTCTAGTCTAGAGAGAATTGTGTCTTCCTCATCAAGTTTTATCTCGAATTCGACTAGGTAACTTTCTCCTTCGGAAGATTAAGCCTTTTAGCTTGCCCATACCAGTTTTAATCAGTCCGTCGATCAATACAACGCAGCAGGCCGCTGGCCAGTCTTGCGCAGCTATTTTCCGACCAGGCTACGCGGCGGGTTTCATCTTCATAAACCCTGGTGATAGTTTCGTTTGGTGCCCAGAACCGACTGGATTCCATGTTTGATCTTCCTATTGGAGTGATCCATGGATTTAGTCGTCTAGATCGGGACTGAACGAGCTGTTTTTCCAGTGGGTAGTTCTTCATTATGGCCGGCGACTTGCGCAGCTTACTATAGGGTTTCGGGCAGCTTGTTTTTGGTTTTCTTCTGGAGCAAGTTTCTTGGGTTTTCTTCGTATTGCCATGGGTAACTCTGTAGACGATAGCCCACACTATTTCGGAGTTCGTATAGGAGTCATTCTTTGGATTTCTTGTGGAAATTGCGCTAAAGATTGGATTTTTCTTTTAGGCAAGGGACTTCGCTACAAAAGGTATAATCTTTAAATTTCGCTTTTATTAAAGATCGAATCTTTTGTGTCCCGATTAATAAATTAAATAAGTATAAGCCTAGATCCGTTCATGGGTAAACTAATTTGAGCCTGAGCTTGGTCGAAAGCTTCCGATTCTGGAATGCATTGCACGAAAGTGAGGTTTTCGATTTAGCCCGGGCTTGTTCAGTTTTCCTTCAAATAGGTATCAGAGCGTTGGTTTCGGTCTTATACTTGTTTGATTTATTACACGGCTTTATTTTGGCATTATTATTTTTGTCGAAATGCTTAAACAGGTGGTTATTGATTTCCCGGCTATTATGGTAGAAATTTAATTTTCATTCATAAACCCCAGGACATGTCCGGGCTCATTTTATTTTTGAATGGAAATTTCTGTAATAGTAATAACCACGAGCTGGAAGCCGTGTAGGATTAGAAAAATCTTGTAGTAGGATTTGATCTAATCATGTCGTCTTTAAATTCCTGGAAAAACGCCTTTGTATATAGGAATTTATGTACTATGACGAAGACGTTATTTTGGGTAACTTATATTCGCGGGTTTTGGTTTATCATAATTTTGGGTGATTCCTAATTACGTAGTAAACCGAAAAAACCCGGGCGAATCGAAAGGAATCCAAATAACGAGTGGGAGCGACACGACGGGAAGTGTCACCGAGGCGTCAAAGAATCAACGATAGAGAAGGCCATAATAGTCGGGAAATTTTATTTGTTTAATTTCCCGTATTTATGTTTTTTCGTTGATTGTGTGATTTTCGTTTTATTTTGCATGAACGAAAACCAAACCAAAATGTTTTTAAAAGGTAATGTGCAATTAACTAAGGTAGATTATTCGCATATTAACACTCCAACGGTTTTATGGGTGCGAATATCCATAGTTAAGATATTGCATGTTAAAATGTAAAAATCCTCAAACTTAATTAAATTCGTGGGTTTTGGTTTATCGTAATTTTGGGTGATTCCTAATTACGTGGAAAACCGAGAAAACCCGGGCGAATTGAAATTAATTAAAAATCTAAGTGGGAGCGGGTTGGTTAATAGTCTCATGGCCTCCATTACGGGTTCATTGGTGATGTGGTTAAACTTGCGTGCTGGCTTAGACCTTCCTCCCTATCGGATGAGTTTTCAATCACAGATATCACCAGAATGAATTTCTAAAGGGATGACTATAGTGAGTTTAATTGGAGAAAGTTGCGACACCCTCGCCATCCGAGGCGCATTAGTATCATAAGTAACAAACTTAGAAGTCACGTAATGGCATACACTTAGTGTACTGTTTATAGTATCCCTCCCATCGAGGTTACGCTATCTACCTGTACGGCTAAAATTATCGACTATTAATTTCATTGATCATAAGATCGTTGGTCAGATAATGAAATTAATGAACTTCGGTTCTTCTCAAACAAATGTGGGTTGGCATAGACGTTCACCCATCATGACCTGCGTTAATCCCGGTGTGAGAGATGTCGGTAGAAGATTATATTTGTTTTATGAGGATTTTTCAATATTTTCGAAAAAGTATACTGAAACTTGTTTGTTTATTTACAGTTGATATGTCGTTCAACCCGCTAGCTGTCATTCTGAACCAAAACAAACTCACCGGTCCAAATTACATTGATTGGAAACGTAACCTGGACATTGTCCTTACCGCTGAGGGTTATAAGTATGTGCTTACTGAGGAGTGTCCCCCTAAGCCCAGCGATGATGCCACCCCTGAGCAGCGAGAGCCATATACGAGGTGGCAGAAGGCTGATAAGATGACCAGGTGCTACATCTTGGCTTCTATGTCGAGTGTATTGCAGCACCAGCATCAGCAGATGACCTCAGCCTACGATATGATGCTCAACCTCAGGGAGATGTTTGGACATCAGGGCAGGGCAGCCAAGCAGTCAGCTATGAGAAAACTCATGAATGCTAAAATGGCTAAGGGCACTTCAGTAAGGGATCACGTACTGGACATGATTGGTTGCATCAATGAGATTGAGGTATTGGGAGGTGAGATTGATGGGGATACCCAGGTCGATATCATCCTCCAGAGCTTGCCTCCTAGTTTTGAGCAGTTTCGATTGAACTATAATATGGGGAATCTCTCATATTCACTTTCTGAGCTCATGACTGCATTGGTGTCTGCTTAGAGCCTCTTCGCAGAGAATAAGCAAGCCTTGGCTACTGTTGGTCCCTCAGGTTCCTCCGCTGGGCCCAAAGCCAGGAAGCAAAAGAGGAAGAGAGGCCAGAAAGCAGAAGCCAGTCATGGACCCAAGGCGGGCATTGCCAAGAAGCAGAAGCCGAGAGGCAAATGCTTCAGATGTGGCAAAGCGGGACATTGGAAGAACTACTACCCAAAGCCTGGAGGTACGTGTAAATTTTCCCTAGTCACTGAGACATGTTTAGCGGTGATTCCCACAGATACTTGGTGTGTGGATTCAGGAGCCACTGATCATGTTTGTAATTCTTTGCATGGGTTCCAAGTGACCCGGCTGCTTAGAGAGGGAGAGTTGCAAGTCTACCTTGGGGATACTACCAGAGTTTCTGTGGCTGCAGTGGGAGTTATTAGTCTTTATTTTTCAGACTCTATTTTACACTTAAAGGATTGTCTTTATGTACCTAGTTTTCGAAAGAACTTGCTTTCGGTTTTGAGACTTGTTATGGATGGTTATAAGTGTGTATTTTCTGATGGTTCAGTTTTTATTAGAAAATGCCAGAAACTTATATGTTCCGGTACATTGGTTGACAATTTTTTTTTAATTAAGACTTACTCCCCAGTTATGCAAAACACAGAAACTAGTAACTCATCACCGAATCATAATAAGAGAAAAGAGTCTTCCCCTTTGAATCAGAATTATCTTTGGCACCTGAGACTAGGTCATATCAACCTTAGTAGGATTCAATGGTTGGTCAAGAGTGGGTCTTTGGACTTACTAGATATTGACAGCTATTCGACCTGTGAGTCCTGTTTGGAGGGTAAAATGACCAAGAGGCTTTTCAAGGCAAAGGGGTATAGGGCCAAGGAGGTTTTAGAGTTGATTCATTCTGACGTTTGTGGGCCTATGTCGGTTCAGGCTAGAGGTGGTTATGAGTTTTTCGTGACTTTCACGGATGATTACTCTAGATATGGATACATATACCTGATGCGCCACAAGTCTGAATGCTTTGGCAAGTTCAGAGAATTCAAGGCAGAAGTGGAGAACCATCTGGGTCAGAGTATCAAGTCACTGCGGTCTGATCGCGGTGGCGAATACCTCTCTAGTGAATTTAGATCCTATTTGTCAGAGGAGGGTATTCAGACCCAGTTGTCTACACCTGGCACACCCCAGCAGAATGGTGTAGCAGAGAGGAGGAACAGGACTCTTATGGAGATGGTTAGATCAATGATGAGTTACAGTGAGTTACCTACCTCGTTTTGGGGTTATGCCTTGGATACAGCATGTTTTATCCTCAACCTTGTGCCATCTAAGTCTGTGCCTACGACCCCAGTAGAGTTGTGGAGTGGGCGAAAGCCTAGTCTGAGACATCTCAGGATTTGGGGTTGTCCAGCACATGTGCTCGAGGCAGATACAGGCAAGTTAGAGGCGAGATCCAAGGTTATGTTGTTTATAGGCTACCCCAAAGGAACGAGAGGTGGTTTATTTTATAGTCCTCAGGATCAGAAGGTGGTGGTCAGCACCAATGCCAGATTTCTTGAGAAGGACTATATTTTAGATCACAAGTCAAGCAGCAAGGTAGTGTTGGAAGAGCTTGGAAGTCAGTCCACTATTCCAGATGCACACGTACAGGAAGACACACACAAGAGACTACACACACTATCACAGATGATGCTCTTGCACAGGCTGCGCCTCGTCGTAGTGGGAGGGTTGTGAGACAGCCCGAGAGGTACATGGGTTTGGGTGAGTCTTCGGACTTTATCCCTGGTGCTCATGAACCAGACCCAGTTAACTACAATGAGGCTCTCCAGGATAAAGATACAGATTCTTGGCAGAGAGCGATGATTGCTGAGATGGGTTCTATGGACTCAAATCAAGTCTGGGAGCTGGTAGACCTTCTTGATGGGTTTAGGCCTATTGGGTGTAAATGGGTTTACAAGCGAAAGAGAGGATCTGACGGGAGGGTTGAGAACTTCACGGCTTGGCTTTTGGCGAAGGGGTATACTCAGAAAGAAGGGATCGATTATGAGGAGACCTTTTCCCCAGTAGCTATGCTTAAGTCGATCTGGATTCTCTTGGCCATAGCTACTCATATGGATGATGAGATTTGGCAGATGGACGTCAAGACAGCTTTCATTAATGGAAGTCTTGAAGAGACCATCTTTATGCAGCAACCAGAGGGCTTCATTGTTAAGGGCCAAGAGCACAAGGTATGCAGGCTTAGGAGGTACATTTATGGACTTAAGCAAGCATCCAGATCTTGGAACATTCATTTTGATGAGGTTATTCAGTCCTATAGATTTACTCAGTCTCTGTATGAGCAGTATGTTTATCGCAGGCGTGATGGTGATATGGTGGTGTTCCTCGTACTTTACGTAGATGACATTCTTCTTATTGGCAACAGTAAGAAGGTGTTGTCAGACGTAAAGGCATGGTTATCCAGGCAATTCGATATGAAGGATTTGGGAGAGACTGGACATATCCTTGGGATTAAGATTATTCAGGATCGTAGGAGACGTTCTCTGACTCTCTCTCAGGCATCCTACATAGACACGATTCTGGCCCGTTTTAACATGCAGAACTCCATGAAGGGTTCACTACCTTTCAGCCATGGAGTGCATTTGTCTAAGGAGCAGTGTCCTAAGACTGCTGAGGAGACAGATGCGATGAAGGCGGTACCCTATACTTCTGCAGTGGGTAGCCTCATGTATGCTATGTTGTGCACGAGGCCTGATATTTGCTTTGCCATTGGCATGGTTAGCAGATATCAGAGTAACCCTGGGAAGGCTCACTGGGAGGTAGTAAAATGCATTCGTAAGTACTTGCGCATGACGAGAGATTATGTCCTAGTTTATAGAGCGCAGGAGCTTGTACCATTGGGTTACACAGATTCGGACTTTCAAGGAGATTTGGACAAGAGTAAGTCTACCTCTGGGTTTGTGTTTACTCTAGGAGGTGGAGCCATAGTATCGAAGAGTGTCAAGCAGAAATGCGTGGCGGACTCTACCATGGAGGCATAGTACGTTGCCGCTTCAGAGGCAGCGAAAGAGGCTGTATGGCTCAGGAGCTTCCTGATAGACTTAGATGCACAAGGTATGCATAGCGGACTCTACCTAGGTCTATCACAGTTTATTGTGATAACAATGGTGCAGTTGCTAACTAGAGGGAGCCACGAGCCCACCTGATACGAGAAATCGTAAAGAGGGGAGACGTGATCGTGGCCAATATAGCTTCAGAGGACAACCTTGCAGATCCTTTCACCAAGCCATTGACCCCAAAGGTCTTTGAGAGGCAAGTGGAGGGCATGGGAGTCAGATTATTGAGAGAGCCATGTGAGTGAGCTTAAAGGTGTTCTGGAGATTTCATTATGACAGCAGTGTAATAGCGGGTTGGACAGTTTTTGTACTTCTTAGCATAGCTTTGAGTATTAGTGGGAGATTGTTAGTTTTGAATACAGAAAAGCTATGGCTTGTATCAAAAACTAATATCCACAGATGACATATCATTTTGTTTCAGTATAAATTTGTTCCTTTATATCATAAAACTAGATAACGGGGTGTGGACAGACACAGTAGATACCGTTATTGGTTAAAGTAATGATATATAAAAAGTATGCTCGTAACCGAGATAGTCTGAACATAGTATCGGTATATGTTATTGTGTGGTTTGGAAATTGGTTTATCTAAACTAGTTTAAATCACACATATATGCCCGGGTCATATTGAGCACGACCAGTTTGGATAGAATTGACTTATACTGATCGGCGTGGTCAATTTGGTCCTAGTATTCCATCTCTCAATCCCGAGATTGGGAAGGGCGTGAGGGTTGGATATCGTGTGCTTTGATTTCCCAAAGAGTGAGGTCAATTGAGGCCAATACCTCGGTAAGTTGGGTATGCGGTGTTTAGCTTCTTACGCGTTGCTAGTTGGAGGAATCCATGTACCGGTTTGCCGGGTTGATGGTGCTCCCAAGATGTGCTCATCAGGTTATTATACTAAACCCGGCCGGTGAACTTTATGTTCGGTAAAATAAAAGGACGAGTGGTACTAATCTCGAAAACCAAGAAGTCAGTGAATTAATTTGTCAGTAAATTGATAAATCGACAAGCACTAGATCTTTAATATGAGGAGATATAATAAAATATATGGCGCGATGTAAAGTCGTTTCGAGCGGTAGTTCCATAATTGGTCCGTTAGTGGTACGACCAATTATGCATTTGACTAATCGACAAGGTAAATTAATTAATCCAAAAGGTTTAATTAATATTTAATCGACAAAGTGAATTTAGAAATTAATTTGATTTTGAATTAATTAATTCTAAGGGTTCGATTAAATTAAACTAACAAAGTGGATTAAATAAATTAATTTAAATGGGTCGATTGGAGTTGATTAGTTGGGAAGACTTAGCGTTCAAAGAAAGTCAAATTTTAAGGCCTAACTCGAGATCCCATTAGGTCTCCTTAGAAGCTCCATATAAATACAACTTATTGGGCAAGTAAGACATCAGGAAACTTGACACCCAAGTAAGGGGTGGATAGAGAAAGTCTAGTCTAGAGAGAGAATTGTGTCTTCCTCATCAGGTTTTCTCTCGAAGTCGACTAGGTAACTTTCTCCTTCGGAAGATTAAGCCTTTTAGCTTGCCCAGACCAGTTTTAATCAGTCCGTCGATCAATACAGCGTAGCAGGCCGCTGGCCAGTCTTGCGCAGCGATTTTCCAATCAGGCTGCGCTGCGGGTTTCATCTTCATAAACCCTGGTGATAGTTTTGTTTGGTGCCCAGAGCCAACTGGATTCCATGTTTGATCTTCCTATTGGAGTGATCCATAGATTTAGTGGTCTAGATCGGGACTGAACGGGCTGTTTTTCCGGTGGGTAGTTATTCATTATGGCCGGCGACTTGTGCAGCTTACTATAGGGTTTCGGGCAGCTTGTTTTTGGTTTTCTTCTGGAGCAAGTTTCTTGGGTTTTCTTCGTATTGCCGTGGGTAACTCCGTAGATGATAGCCCACACTATTTCGGAGTTCGTATAGGAGTCATTCTTCAGATTTCTTGTGGAAATTCCGCTAAAGATTAGATTTTTATTTTAAGCAAGGGACTTCGCTACAAAAGGTATAATCTTTAAATTCCGCTTTTATTAAAGATCGAATCTTTTGTGTCCCGATTAATAAATTAAATAAGTATAAGCCTAGATCCGTTCATGGGTAAACTAATTTGAGCCTGAGCTTGGTCGAAAGCTTCCGATTCTGGAATGCATTGCACGAAAGTGAGGTTTTCGATTTAGCCCGGGCTTGTTCAGTTTTCCTTCAAATAGGTATCAGAGCGTTGGTTTCGGTCTTATACTTGTTTGATTTATTACACGGCTTTATTTTGGCATTATTATTTTTGTCGAAATGCTTAAACAGGTGGTTATTGATTTCCCGGCTATTATGGTAGAAATTTAATTTTCATTCATAAACCCCAGGACATGTCCGGGCTCATTTTATTTTTGAATGGAAATTTCTGTAATAGTAATAACCACGAGCTGGAAGCCGTGTAGGATTAGAAAAATCTTGTAGTAGGATTTGATCTAATCATGTCGTCTTTAAATTCCTGGAAAAACGCCTTTGTATATAGGAATTTATGTACTATGACGAAGACGTTATTTTGGGTAACTTATATTCGCGGGTTTTGGTTTATCATAATTTTGGGTGATTCCTAATTACGTAGTAAACCGAAAAAACCCGGGCGAATCGAAAGGAATCCAAATAACGAGTGGGAGCGACACGACGGGAAGTGTCACCGAGGCGTCAAAGAATCAACGATAGAGAAGGCCATAATAGTCGGGAAATTTTATTTGTTTAATTTCCCGTATTTATGTTTTTTCGTTGATTGTGTGATTTTCGTTTTATTTTGCATGAACGAAAACCAAACCAAAATGTTTTTAAAAGGTAATGTGCAATTAACTAAGGTAGATTATTCACATATTAACACTCCAACGGTTTTATGGGTGCGAATATCCATAGTTAAGATATTGCATGTTAAAATGTAAAAATCCTCAAACTTAATTAAATTCGTGGGTTTTGGTTTATCGTAATTTTGGGTGATTCCTAATTACGTGGAAAACCGAGAAAACCCGGGCGAATTGAAATTAATTAAAAATCTAAGTGGGAGCGGGTTGGTTAATAGTCTCATGGCCTCCATTACGGGTTCATTGGTGATGTGGTTAAACTTGCGTGCTGGCTTAGACCTTCCTCCCTATCGGATGAGTTTTCAATCACAGATATCACCAGAATGAATTTCTAAAGGGATGACTATAGTGAGTTTAATTGGAGAAAGTTGCGACACCCTCGCCATCCGAGGCGCATTAGTATCATAAGTAACAAACTTAGAAGTCACGTAATGGCATACACTTAGTGTACTGTTTATAGTATCCCTCCCATCGAGGTTACGCTATCTACCTGTACGGCTAAAATTATCGACTATTAATTTCATTGATCATAAGATCGTTGGTCAGATAATGAAATTAATGAACTTCGGTTCTTCTCAAACAAATGTGGGTTGGCATAGACGTTCACCCATCATGACCTGCGTTAATCCCGGTGTGAGAGATGTCGGTAGAAGATTATATTTGTTTTATGAGGATTTTTCAATATTTTCGAAAAAGTATACTGAAACTTGTTTGTTTATTTACAGTTGATATGTCGTTCAACCCGCTAGCTGTCATTCTGAACCAAAACAAACTCACCGGTCCAAATTACATTGATTGGAAACGTAACCTGGACATTGTCCTTACCGCTGAGGGTTATAAGTATGTGCTTACTGAGGAGTGTCCCCCTAAGCCCAGCGATGATGCCACCCCTGAGCAGCGAGAGCCATATACGAGGTGGCAGAAGGCTGATAAGATGACCAGGTGCTACATCTTGGCTTCTATGTCGAGTGTATTGCAGCACCAGCATCAGCAGATGACCTCAGCCTACGATATGATGCTCAACCTCAGGGAGATGTTTGGACATCAGGGCAGGGCAGCCAAGCAGTCAGCTATGAGAAAACTCATGAATGCTAAAATGGCTAAGGGCACTTCAGTAAGGGATCACGTACTGGACATGATTGGTTGCATCAATGAGATTGAGGTATTGGGAGGTGAGATTGATGGGGATACCCAGGTCGATATCATCCTCCAGAGCTTGCCTCCTAGTTTTGAGCAGTTTCGATTGAACTATAATATGGGGAATCTCTCATATTCACTTTCTGAGCTCATGACTGCATTGGTGTCTGCTTAGAGCCTCTTCGCAGAGAATAAGCAAGCCTTGGCTACTGTTGGTCCCTCAGGTTCCTCCGCTGGGCCCAAAGCCAGGAAGCAAAAGAGGAAGAGAGGCCAGAAAGCAGAAGCCAGTCATGGACCCAAGGCGGGCATTGCCAAGAAGCAGAAGCCGAGAGGCAAATGCTTCAGATGTGGCAAAGCGGGACATTGGAAGAACTACTACCCAAAGCCTGGAGGTACGTGTAAATTTTCCCTAGTCACTGAGACATGTTTAGCGGTGATTCCCACAGATACTTGGTGTGTGGATTCAGGAGCCACTGATCATGTTTGTAATTCTTTGCATGGGTTCCAAGTGACCCGGCTGCTTAGAGAGGGAGAGTTGCAAGTCTACCTTGGGGATACTACCAGAGTTTCTGTGGCTGCAGTGGGAGTTATTAGTCTTTATTTTTCAGACTCTATTTTACACTTAAAGGATTGTCTTTATGTACCTAGTTTTCGAAAGAACTTGCTTTCGGTTTTGAGACTTGTTATGGATGGTTATAAGTGTGTATTTTCTGATGGTTCAGTTTTTATTAGAAAATGCCAGAAACTTATATGTTCCGGTACATTGGTTGACAATTTTTTTTTAATTAAGACTTACTCCCCAGTTATGCAAAACACAGAAACTAGTAACTCATCACCGAATCATAATAAGAGAAAAGAGTCTTCCCCTTTGAATCAGAATTATCTTTGGCACCTGAGACTAGGTCATATCAACCTTAGTAGGATTCAATGGTTGGTCAAGAGTGGGTCTTTGGACTTACTAGATATTGACAGCTATTCGACCTGTGAGTCCTGTTTGGAGGGTAAAATGACCAAGAGGCTTTTCAAGGCAAAGGGGTATAGGGCCAAGGAGGTTTTAGAGTTGATTCATTCTGACGTTTGTGGGCCTATGTCGGTTCAGGCTAGAGGTGGTTATGAGTTTTTCGTGACTTTCACGGATGATTACTCTAGATATGGATACATATACCTGATGCGCCACAAGTCTGAATGCTTTGGCAAGTTCAGAGAATTCAAGGCAGAAGTGGAGAACCATCTGGGTCAGAGTATCAAGTCACTGCGGTCTGATCGCGGTGGCGAATACCTCTCTAGTGAATTTAGATCCTATTTGTCAGAGGAGGGTATTCAGACCCAGTTGTCTACACCTGGCACACCCCAGCAGAATGGTGTAGCAGAGAGGAGGAACAGGACTCTTATGGAGATGGTTAGATCAATGATGAGTTACAGTGAGTTACCTACCTCGTTTTGGGGTTATGCCTTGGATACAGCATGTTTTATCCTCAACCTTGTGCCATCTAAGTCTGTGCCTACGACCCCAGTAGAGTTGTGGAGTGGGCGAAAGCCTAGTCTGAGACATCTCAGGATTTGGGGTTGTCCAGCACATGTGCTCGAGGCAGATACAGGCAAGTTAGAGGCGAGATCCAAGGTTATGTTGTTTATAGGCTACCCCAAAGGAACGAGAGGTGGTTTATTTTATAGTCCTCAGGATCAGAAGGTGGTGGTCAGCACCAATGCCAGATTTCTTGAGAAGGACTATATTTTAGATCACAAGTCAAGCAGCAAGGTAGTGTTGGAAGAGCTTGGAAGTCAGTCCACTATTCCAGATGCACACGTACAGGAAGACACACCACAAGAGACTGCACACACTATCACAGATGATGCTCTTGCACAGGCTGCGCCTCGTCGTAGTGGGAGGGTTGTGAGACAGCCCGAGAGGTACATGGGTTTGGGTGAGTCTTCGGACTTTATCCCTGGTGCTCATGAACCAGACCCAGTTAACTACAATGAGGCTCTCCAGGATAAAGATACAGATTCTTGGCAGAGAGCGATGATTGCTGAGATGGGTTCTATGGACTCAAATCAAGTCTGGGAGCTGGTAGACCTTCTTGATGGGTTTAGGCCTATTGGGTGTAAATGGGTTTACAAGCGAAAGAGAGGATCTGACGGGAGGGTTGAGAACTTCACGGCTTGGCTTTTGGCGAAGGGGTATACTCAGAAAGAAGGGATCGATTATGAGGAGACCTTTTCCCCAGTAGCTATGCTTAAGTCGATCTGGATTCTCTTGGCCATAGCTACTCATATGGATGATGAGATTTGGCAGATGGACGTCAAGACAGCTTTCATTAATGGAAGTCTTGAAGAGACCATCTTTATGCAGCAACCAGAGGGCTTCATTGTTAAGGGCCAAGAGCACAAGGTATGCAGGCTTAGGAGGTACATTTATGGACTTAAGCAAGCATCCAGATCTTGGAACATTCATTTTGATGAGGTTATTCAGTCCTATAGATTTACTCAGTCTCTGGATGAGCAGTATGTTTATCGCAGGCGTGATGGTGATATGGTGGTGTTCCTCGTACTTTACGTAGATGACATTCTTCTTATTGGCAACAGTAAGAAGGTGTTGTCAGACGTAAAGGCATGGTTATCCAGGCAATTCGATATGAAGGATTTGGGAGAGACTGGACATATCCTTGGGATTAAGATTATTCAGGATCGTAGGAGACGTTCTCTGACTCTCTCTCAGGCATCCTACATAGACACGATTCTGGCCCGTTTTAACATGCAGAACTCCATGAAGGGTTCACTACCTTTCAGCCATGGAGTGCATTTGTCTAAGGAGCAGTGTCCTAAGACTGCTGAGGAGACAGATGCGATGAAGGCGGTACCCTATACTTCTGCAGTGGGTAGCCTCATGTATGCTATGTTGTGCACGAGGCCTGATATTTGCTTTGCCATTGGCATGGTTAGCAGATATCAGAGTAACCCTGGGAAGGCTCACTGGGAGGTAGTAAAATGCATTCGTAAGTACTTGCGCATGACGAGAGATTATGTCCTAGTTTATAGAGCGCAGGAGCTTGTACCATTGGGTTACACAGATTCGGACTTTCAAGGAGATTTGGACAAGAGTAAGTCTACCTCTGGGTTTGTGTTTACTCTAGGAGGTGGAGCCATAGTATCGATGAGTGTCAAGCAGAAATGCGTGGCGGACTCTACCATGGAGGCATAGTACGTTGCCGCTTCAGAGGCAGCGAAAGAGGCTGTATGGCTCAGGAGCTTCCTGATAGACTTAGATGCACAAGGTATGCGTAGCGGACTCTACCTAGGTCTATCACAGTTTATTGTGATAACAATGGTGCAGTTGCTAACTAGAGGGAGCCACGAGCCCACCTGATACGAGAAATCGTAAAGAGGGGAGACGTGATCGTGGCCAAGATAGCTTCAGAGGACAACCTTGCAGATCCTTTCACCAAGCCATTGACCCCAAAGGTCTTTGAGAGGCATGTGGAGGGCATGGGAGTCAGATTATTGAGAGAGCCATGTGAGTGAGCTTAAAGGTGTTCTGGAGATTTCATTATGACAGCAGTGTAATAGCGGGTTGGACAGTTTTTGTACTTCTTAGCATAGCTTTGAGTATTAGTGGGAGATTGTTAGTTTTGAATACAGAAAAGCTATGGCTTGTATCAAAAACTAATATCCACAGATGACATATCATTTTGTTTCAGTATAAATTTGTTCCTTTATATCATAAAACTAGATAACGGGGTGTGGACAGACACAGTAGATACCGTTATTGGTTAAAGTAATGATATATAAAAAGTATGCTCGTAACCGAGATAGTCTGAACATAGTATCGGTATATGTTATTGTGTGGTTTGGAAATTGGTTTATCTAAACTAGTTTAAATCACACATATATGCCCGGGTCATATTGAGCACGACCAGTTTGGATAGAATTGACTTATACTGATCGGCGTGGTCAATTTGGTCCTAGTATTCCATCTCTCAATCCCGAGATTGGGAAGGGCGTGAGGGTTGGATATCGTGTGCTTTGATTTCCCAAAGAGTGAGGTCAATTGAGGCCAATACCTCGGTAAGTTGGGTATGCGGTGTTTAGCTTCTTACGCGTTGCTAGTTGGAGGAATCCATGTACCGGTTTGCCGGGTTGATGGTGCTCCCAAGATGTGCTCATCAGGTTATTATACTAAACCCGGCCGGTGAACTTTATGTTCGGTAAAATAAAAGGACGAGTGGTACTAATCTCGAAAACCAAGAAGTCAGTGAATTAATTTGTCAGTAAATTGATAAATCGACAAGCACTAGATCTTTAATATGAGGAGATATAATAAAATATATGGCGCGATGTAAAGTCGTTTCGAGCGGTAGTTCCATAATTGGTCCGTTAGTGGTACGACCAATTATGCATTTGACTAATCGACAAGGTAAATTAATTAATCCAAAAGGTTTAATTAATATTTAATCGACAAAGTGAATTTAGAAATTAATTTGATTTTGAATTAATTAATTCTAAGGGTTCGATTAAATTAAACTAACAAAGTGGATTAAATAAATTAATTTAAATGGGTCGATTGGAGTTGATTAGTTGGGAAGACTTAGCGTTCAAAGAAAGTCAAATTTTAAGGCCTAACTCGAGATCCCATTAGGTCTCCTTAGAAGCTCCATATAAATACAACTTATTGGGCAAGTAAGACATCAGGAAACTTGACACCCAAGTAAGGGGTGGATAGAGAAAGTCTAGTCTAGAGAGAGAATTGTGTCTTCCTCATCAGGTTTTCTCTCGAAGTCGACTAGGTAACTTTCTCCTTCGGAAGATTAAGCCTTTTAGCTTGCCCAGACCAGTTTTAATCAGTCCGTCGATCAATACAGCGTAGCAGGCCGCTGGCCAGTCTTGCGCAGCGATTTTCCAATCAGGCTGCGCTGCGAGTTTCATCTTCATAAACCCTGGTGATAGTTTTGTTTGGTGCCCAGAGCCAACTGGATTCCATGTTTGATCTTCCTATTGGAGTGATCCATAGATTTAGTGGTCTAGATCGGGACTGAACGGGCTGTTTTTCCGGTGGGTAGTTATTCATTATGGCCGGCGACTTGTGCAGCTTACTATAGGGTTTCGGGCAGCTTGTTTTTGGTTTTCTTCTGGAGCAAGTTTCTTGGGTTTTCTTCGTATTGCCGTGGGTAACTCCGTAGATGATAGCCCACACTATTTCGGAGTTCGTATAGGAGTCATTCTTCAGATTTCTTGTGGAAATTCCGCTAAAGATTAGATTTTTATTTTAAGCAAGGGACTTCGCTACAAAAGGTATAATCTTTAAATTCCGCTTTTATTAAAGATCGAATCTTTTGTGTCCCGATTAATAAATTAAATAAGTATAAGCCTAGATCCGTTCATGGGTAAACTAATTTGAGCCTGAGCTTGGTCGAAAGCTTCCGATTCTGGAATGCATTGCACGAAAGTGAGGTTTTCGATTTAGCCCGGGCTTGTTCAGTTTTCCTTCAGAAGCATCTGGGTAAGAGTATCAAGACCCTGCAATCTGATCGTGGTGGTGAATATTTCTCCAGTGAATTTAGGTCCTATTTGTCGGAAGAAGGTATTCCGTTCCAGTTGTCTGCACCTGGCACACCCCAGCAGAATAGTGTAGCAGAGAGGAGGAACAAGACTCTTATGGATATGGTTAGATCGATGATAAGTTATAGTGAGTTGCCCATCCCATTTTGGGGTTATGTCTTAGAGACATCGTGTTATATTCTTAATCTTGTACCATCTAAGTCTGTGCCTACGACAACCTTGGAGTTGTGGACTGGGCGAAAACCCAGTCTGAGACATCTTTGAATTTGGGGTTGTCCAGCATATGTGCTTGAGGTATATGCAGGTAAGTTAGATACAATATCAAAAGTTATGCTGTTTATTGGCTACCCCAAATTAAGGAGAGGTGGTCTATTTGATAGTCCTCAGGATCAGAAGGTAGTGGTCAGCACCAATGCCAGATTTCTAGAGAAGGATTATATTTTAGATCACAGGCCCAGTAGCAAAGTCGTATTAGAAGAGCTTAGGGGTCAGTCGAGTATTCCTGATATGCTAGTACAAGATGACACACCACAGAGTACTGCATGCACTATCACAAATAATGCTCCTACACAGGCTGTGCCTCGTCTTAGTGAGTGGGTTGTCAGACAGCCCGAGAGGTACATTGGTTTGGGTGAGTCTTTGGACTTTATCCCTGGTTCCCATAAACAAGGCCCAGTTAGCTACTATGAGGCTGTCCAGGATAAAGATGCAGATTATTTGCAGAACGATAATTCCTGAAATGGGTTCAATGGACTCAAATTAGGTCTGAGAGCTGGTAGACTTTCCTGATGGGTTTTGGCCTATTGGGTACAAATAGGTCTCCAAGCGAAAGAGATGATCTGACAGGAGAGTTGAGACCTTCAAGGCTAGGCTTGTGGAGAAAGAGTATACTCAAAAAAAGGGTATCGATTTTGAGAACTTTTCCCTGGTAGCTATGCTTATGTTGATATGGATTCTCTTGACCATAACTGCTCATATAGTTTATGAGATTTGGCAGATGGACATCAAGACAGCTTTTCTTTATGGAAGTCTTAAAGAGACCATCTTTATGCAGCAACCAGAGGGTTTCATTGTTCAAGGCCAAGAGCACATGGTTTGCAGGCTTAAGAGGTCCATTTATGGACTTAAGCAGACATCCAGAAATATACATTCTGACGAGGTTATCCAGTCTTATGGATTCACTCATTGTCTGGATGAGCAGTGTGTATACCGCAGGCAAGATGGTGATTTAGTGGTGATCCTCATACTTTACGTATATGACCTCCTTCTGATTAGCAACAGTAAGAAGGTGTTGTCAAACGTAATGGTATGCTTATCCCGGTAATTTGATATGAAGGACTTGGGAGAGGCTGGACACATCGTTGTGATCAAGATTATTCGAGATCGTAGGAGACTTTCTCTGACACTCTCGTAGGCTTCATACATAGACATGATTCTGGCCCGTTTTAACATACAGAACTCCAAGAAGGGTTCACTACCTTTCAGGCATGGACCACATTTACCAAAGGAGCAGTGTCCCAACACAGCTGAGGATATAGATGCCATGAAGGGGGTACCCTATGCATTTGCAGTGGGTAGTCTCATGTATGCTATGTTATGTACTAGGCTTGATATTTGCTTTGCTGTTGGAATGGTCAGCGGATATCAGAGTAACCCTTGGAAGGCTCATAGGGAGGTAGCAAAATGTATTCTCAAGTACTTGTGCAGGACGAGAGATCATGTCCTAATTGATTGAGCGCATGAGCTAGTACTATTAGGTTAGATAGATTTGGATTTTCAAGGTGATATGGATAAGAGTAAGTCTACATCTGGGTTTGTTTTTACTTTAGAAGGTGGAGCCATAGTATGGCAAAGTGTCAAGCAAAAATGAGTAAGGGACTCCACCAAGGTGGCTGAGTACGTTGTCGCATCAGAGGCAACGAAAGAAGCTGTATGGCTCAGGAACTTCCTGATGGACTTAGATGTGGTCCCTGAGTTGCCTAGGTCTATCACAGTTTACTGGGATAACGATGGTGCAGTTGCTAACTCAAGGGAACCACGAGCCCACAAGGCGAGTAATCACATAGACGTAAGTACCACCTGATACGAGAGATCGTAAAGAAGGGAGACGTGACCATGGCCAAGATATAATCAGGAGACAACCTTGCAGATCCTTTCATAATGCTATTGACCCCAAAGGTCTTTGAGAGACATGTGGAGGGCATGGGAGTCAGATTCTTAAGGGAGCAATCTGAGTGAGCTTTAAGAGTGTTCTTTAGCTTTCATTATGACCGAAGTGTAATATAGTGGGTTGATCAGTGTTTTTTGTACTTCAGAGCATAGCTTTGAGTATTAGTGAGATATTATTAGTTTTCAATACTAGAAAGCTATTTGCTTGTATCAAAAACTAATACTCAGTTGACATATCATTTTGTTTCAGTAGATCTCGTTGTTGGTTAAAGTATTGATATATAAAAAGAATGCTCATAACTGAGATAGTCTAAACATACTATCGGTATATGTTATCGTGTGATTTGGAAATTAGTTTGTCAAGACTAAATAAATCATACGGATATGCCCGAGGTATATTGAGCATGACCAGTTTTGATTGAATTAACTTGTACTGATCGGCATAGTTAATTCAATCCTAGTATTCTAATCTCTTAATCCCGAGATTGGAGCGGGCATGAGAGTTAGATATCGTATGCTTTGATTTGCCAAATGGTATGGTCAATTAAGGCCTAAATCTTGGTAAGTTAGGTGTGCGGTATTTAGCTTCTTTGTGTGCCGTTGCTAGTAGAAAGAATCCACGTACTGGTTTGCTGGGTTGATGGTGTTCCCGAGATGAGCTCGTAAGGTTTATTATACTAAATCTGGCCAGTGGACTTTACGTACGGAATAATAAGAAATTCGAGTAGTACTAATCTCGGATACCAATAAGTCGGTGAATTAATTTGTCACTAAATTGATGAACCGATGAGTACCAGATCTTTAATGTGGGGAGATAGAAGAGTAATAAAGTGAGCGTGATGAAAAGTCATTTTTGAGCGGTAGTTCCATAATTGGTCCGTTAGTAGTACGACTAATTATGCGTTTGACTAATTGACAAAGTGAATTAATTAATCCTAAAGGTTTAATTAATATTTAATTGACAAGGTGGATTAAGAAATTAATTCGTAATAAATTAATTAATCCTAAGGGTTTGATTAAATTTAATTAATGAAGTAGGTTAAGAAATTAATTCGAAAGGCTCGATTGGAGTTGATTAGTCTAGGGAAGACTAAGGGGTAACGAAAGTCAAACATTAAGCCCCAACTCAAAAGCCCACTTGGTCTTCCTTAAAGATCCTATAAATAACTAAAGATAGGCACACAAGACATAAGAAACCTTTGTAGGCGAATTAGTCTTAGAGTGAGAAAGTCAAGCCTAGAGATAGAACTTCATCTCTTTCGTTGAGATTTTTCTTTCGAAGTCGGTTTGTGATCTTTCTTTTTCGATAAACTCAAGCCCAGATCTTATAGAACCCAAGTAGCCGTTTGTTTCTCTTTTCTGAGCTGCCAGCCGTGGAGATCGCCGCCTTGCCGTGACTATTTTCTAGCGCCGATTCCAGCAGCCCTGTTGGGTGTTTTTGGCCAAAGTTTTTTTTGAGCTTTGATCCTATTGTTGCACTGATCCTTTGACTTGTTCCTTTTAGTTCGTCAAAGTCTAATTCTACGAGTAAAGGTCATTTCTAAAGTGGCGAGTAAAGGTCATTTCTAAAGTGGGTTTTTAGATTAGGATTAGTTCCCGAGCTAAATCTGTTTTTCAGATTTGTGAGTTTTTTGAAGTGGGTTTCTTTGGATTTCTTTATTAGTTCTTTTAGCCACCTCATAGTCACTTGCCCATCCAAGTTCGAGGTTGTTTGGAGTTATTTGAGGAACTCTCCAGCGCATTTCGCGAGTTTTTTATATTTGCAGGGACACACTTCAAAGGTATAATCTTTAAAGGTTTTCACTTTAATTTAAAGATTCAATTTTTGCGTGGATTTTAATAGATCGAACTAGTATAAGCCTAGATCCATTCAGGGAAAATGAATTTTAGCCTGAACCAGATCGAAAGTCTCCAATTCTGGAATGCATTACACGAAAGTGAGATTTTCAGTGTAGCCAGGGCTAGTTCTGTTTCCTTCAAAGTGTAGAGACCATGTTGAGTGACCAAGTGTCACGCAAGAGGTTTCAAAATTAAATGACATCTACTGAGTTGCTACCAGCTAATGGTATCAAAATTGAGATCACGAATCACAAAGAAGACGATAGAAGTGATAAGAGAATGTGTGCTTGTTTTTCTTTTGCTAACCTACCTCATTTTGTTTATAATGAAGGGTAGGAATTGAGGACAATCCCTTTTCAAGAGGAAGGGGATGATATGATCTCAAGATCACGTCATGGTTCATAACCCACCACAACAACTTGTGTTCAAGCTCAAGATATGAAGAGCATAAATCAAGTACAACTTGTGGACATTTGGGATCCAAGATCAAGAGCTAAAGTGAGGAAGGCAGTTGAAGCCCTTAGCACAGTGGTTCTTATGTCTGAAGATAAGCCACCATCAAGAGAAGTCATTGTGCTAAGTAAATAGGAATGAGACCTTCTAAATTTTATTTTCAAGTCAAAGACAATTAAATTTTAAGTATTTTGATTATTTAGTGTTTGTACTTGTTTAACGGCTTTTGTAAATCCTTTAAAGGATGAGTTTTTCCCTTAAACAAGTCCAATAAATTCCATGAGGCCCAAGGAGGTTGAATTTCGGCCAACAAGAGTCTAGAAGGTCCATAAGAAGATTACTTGGACAAGAAGACAACAAGAAGGCAAGGGTGCACCCTATACCTTGAGTTCGGCCGACCGCCCCCCTTCAGCTACCAATTTTTGGCAGTTTTCTGATATTTTCTGATTAGTGTTAAATAAGGTTTATTCTTTTAAGATAGTGAATTTACTAATCTCCTAGATCGGGCAAACTTATACACGAATTTCTTTTACCAAATAAATCCTTCACGAGATACCTTTTGTGGGAGAGAGGCACATATTAGTGTTACAACCAAATTTCCGCTACATTTGTAAGATAGTGAATTTACTAATCTCCTAGGTAGGGTAAATTAAAACACGAATCTCTTCTGCTGAAGAGATACTTTTCTAGGAATTATTCGTTGGAGGGAACGCGCCCATCAGTTGGTATCAGAGACAACCAGAGAAAAATTCACACCAATTTTCTATTTTAAAGAGGATGTGTCAACCCCCATCGATTGGAAAAAAAATGTTCGAGTTCACTTGTCTGCGAGATTCTTGAAAATATCCCTTTTCAAGCAAGGGATAATTTCTTAACCGATTTGTTTGATTGAACGACGCCAATGTTTGAGTTTGCCCGTTCTTTAGATAAATCATATTAAGGAGTTCAATCTTTGCTTAATTTTATGTTTTTATTTTAAATAAAATTTCAAAATTGTGTGGTTGTGTGTTTACCTTGGTGATCGCACATCAACACTCCAAAGTGTCCAAGAAAGTTTGAAAATTTTCTTCACAAAAAGATTGTGTCTCTATTAGTTCTTTTAACTTGTCCGGTTAAAATTCCATATCTTTTTTCTTTGTTTTTGAGTCTATTTTAATAATATAATTTTCAAATTTTGTTTCGGTGTGTGAAACCTTGGGATCGCACCTCCTCTCATTTAAAAAGTGTCCAGAATGTTTTAAAATTTGTTTCACAAAAAGAGTTGTCTTAAGTCAATTGTTTTACTAGTTCTTACGACTTTTCAAGTGGCAAGACCATATCCGTTTTGTTTGTCTTTGAGTCAAGTTTCGTAAAATAATTTTCAATTTGTGTGTCGGTGTTGTGCTCTTGGTGATCACACATCGTCATTATCATAGTGTCAAGAAAAATAAAAAATTTTACTTCACAAAAATATTGTGTGTTTGTGTGTCTTTTAAACTTTGTTGGTTGAAAGATTTTGGTCTTTTGGGTTTTTTTAGTGTCTAGAATTTAGTTTTAAATTCAATTATTGAGTTTGGGTTGTGGAACATAGGGATCGCACCTATTAACCATAAACCAAGCCGGAAAATCGAAAACTTTGTTTTCACCAAAAAATAGAGTCTTTTGTGCTTCTTTGTGTTAATTGAAGTTTGAAATTGCATCTTTTGTGCTTGCATGTGATTTGTGTTGCATCCAAACATAGAAGTCAATCTATATTAATAAAAAAAAAATTTCCATCTTTAAGTGAACCCGAAGCATACTAACATGAAATAATTGGTGATTTATTGCAAAAAGTTGGTATCGTTTTGATTGAAATAGAGAAACTTGTTATAAGGTCTATTCTACCAAGGGATCTAAAAGCCTTAAAACTTTCCATCTAGTTGTTTTGTTACTTGAGACGTTGTGTGTGTTTTAATTTCTTGTTTTACTAACGTGCTTTTTGACTTGTAGTGTGGTTAGCTTATGTTGTCATCAAGTTAGAGTAGAACAAAAAAAAGGGAATTCTCAAAGGAATTTGAAAAGAAAAGAAAGAAAGAAAAGTATACATCATCAATTGTCTCTAAAGAAAAAGAAAATAAGTTCCAATGGAGCTTCCTTGAGTGAAAAGAAAAGAGAAATCCCAAAGGATTCCAAAAGTGAAAAGACAAGTGCAAGTGTGAAAAGACCTGTCTCTTAACCAAAGGGAAAAATTGAGACTAAGGACTCCTTAAGGCTTATGTAAAAGTTTATAAAGCTATACTTGAGCTAAAAGGAGGGTCGGTGAAGTAAGAGTTGAGATTCACATAATTATCAACATTAGGACCCACACTTGAGTGAGAATAAAGGTAAAAGTGAACTCACCGGAGTCTTGATTCTTATAACAGGTGTCTCCCAGCTTTGATTGAGATAACCGAGGTTGAGAGAAGGTTTGCTAAAGTGAAACTTAGAGACTTAAAGAAATTTAAGTTTTTAAGGAAAAAGATAGAATTTGATCAACTTCACAATAGCACCGTGCATTTTTAAATTTTGTAATTTATTTGATTTTTGTAGTTGTTAGAATTTTTTATTTTTGAGTTTTTGATTTTTTGTGACTTGCTGCATTTTGAGAGCTTTTGCGGCCGGTTTTCAGTTTTTGTGTGTGTTTTGTTTTGTGATTTATTTGATTTGTTTGAATTTTTATTTTTTTACTTTTTTGGCTTAGTGTAGTTACGGCAATTTTGTAGTTTATTTTAAGGTTTGTTTTGATTTTTGATTCTTGTAGTTAATTCTTTTGGTTACTAACATTCAAGGAGAAGTCTTCACTTTTACCTAAGTTGAGTGTTTGATTGACAGAAAGATGGAAACATTCAACTCCCGGCAAAACCGAGCATTACTAGAATGCTTGAGAAAGATATATCAATCTTTGGATAGGTTGATTAATTCAATGGAAGAATTTCATGCAGCAAGGAATATATCAACCAAGGTTGATGAAGTCCCATCTTACTTGAAGAAGTTGTCACCGCCTTCTTTCGTCTGTAGATCTTCCAAGAAATATGAGGTTGATGACAAACTTCCAAAGTCTCTGGAAACTCCAAAAGGTACATGTGGAGTCTCGGTACAAGTACCAAGTTCAAGTTATTCAAATCACAATCTTCTTGTATGGTAAGAACTTCTAATTCACAAGAAGATCTAGATACAAGTGAGCAAAGATAAACAGTATTTCATAATTTAGATGAAATCAATGGTGGTAATTGTTTGTTTATAATTGAGAGTGGTAGTGAGAATAATCATGTTTCTAACTATCTTGTGTCTATTATGAATTTGCCTAAAACTCCTCACCCTCATTCTTATCAGTTTCAATGGCTTACTCAGCGAGATGAATTTGAAGTTACTAAGCAATGCACATAGTGTTAGTTTTGAATACAGAAAAGCTATGCCTTGTATCAAAAACTAATATCCACAGTTGACATATCATTTTGTTTCGGTATAAATTTGTTCCTTTATATCATAGAACTAGATAACGGGGTGTGGATAGACACAGTAGATACCGTTATTGGTTAAAATATTGATATATAAAAAGTATGCTCGTAACCGAGATAGTCTGAACATACTATCGGTATAGATTATTGTGTGGTTTGGAAATTAGTTTATCTAAACTAGTTTAAATCACACGGATATACCCGGGGCATATTGAGCACGACCAGTTTGGATAGAATTGACTTATACTGATCGGCGTAGTCAATTCGGTCTTACTATTCCGTCTCTCAATCCTGAGATTGGGACGGGCGTGAGGGTTGGATATCGTGTGCTTTGATTTCCCAAAGAGTGAGGTCAATTGAGGCCAATACCTCGGTAGGTTGGGTATGCGGTGTTTAGCTTCTTACGTGCCGTTGCTAGTCGGAGGAATCCACGTACCGGTTCGCCGGGTTGATGGTGCTCCCGAGATGAGCTCGTAAGGTTATTATACTAAACCCGGCCGGTGAACTTTATGTTCGGTATAATAAAAGGACGAGTGGTACTAATCTCGAAAACCAAGAAGTCGGTGAATTAATTTGTCAGTAAATTGATAAACCGACGAGCGCTAGATCTTCAATGTGGGGAGATAGAATAAAATATAATGGAGCGATATAAAGTCATTTTGTAGCGGTAGTTCCATAATTGGTCCGATAGTGGCACGACCGATTATGTATTTGACTAATCAACATGGTAAATTGATTAATCCAAAAGGTTTAATTAATATTTAATCGACAAAGTGAATTTAGAAATTAATTCTATTTTGAATTAATTAATTCTAAGGGTTCGATTAAATTAAATTAACAAAGTGGATTAAATAAATTAATTTAAATGGGTCGATTGGAGATGATTAGTCGGGAAGACTTAGCGGTCAACGAAATTCAAATTAAAAGGCCTAACTCGAGAGCCCATTAGGTCTCCAATCGAGCTCCTATAAATAGAAGACTTGAAGCCCCAGAACAAAATAAGGAAGTCTTGCAAGACATTTCATTCTTGCTTTCTTGAGTGAAAAGGTTTAAGAGAGAGAATTTTTCATCAAGAATTTTCTCTCAAAAACAAACCAGATTTTTCACTTCCTCTAGATTGGATTCAAACCAAATATCACAACTTTCATTTGGGTTTTCATTCTGCCCAGTTTTTATTACTCAATCCGCAAAAGCTGCTGCCCAGGTTTTGGTTTCTCGCACAAAGGGGCTGCCACGAAAATCTCTGCCCAGTTCTTCTTCTCTCGCGCAAAGGGGCTGCCACGCAAAACTGCTGTCCAGTTTTTCCTTCTCTTGCACAAAGGGACTGCAGCAGATTTTTCAGGGTTTTCTGGCGGCAGTTTTTTGCTGCTGTCCAGTGCGTTTGATTCGGCCTGGGCTTCGTTGATCTCTTCTTGGTGATCCGAAGCTTGGGCTGTCTAGATCACGACTGGGCAGTTCGAATTACTGCTGTCGGAGTGGTGTTTATATTTAAAGGCAGCAGCTTTTTTGGGCGGCAGCAGCAGGATTTTTGTGGGTTAAATTTTGTGATCAGTTTTTGGTTTGTTTGAGTCCAGTTTTAGAGAGATTTCCTTGTGGGCTAAGAAAGTAGACTTCGATAGATTATTTCTCACGCAATATTTGAAGTTTCTACGGAGATATCTATTGGATTTCTATTGGAATCGCAACAAAGATTGGATTTTTCTTTAGGCAAGGGACTTCGCTACAAAAGGTAGAATCTTTAAATTTCGCTTTTATTAAAGATTGAATCTTTTGTGTCCCGATTAATAAATTAAATAAGTATAAGCCTAGATCCGTTCATGGGTAAACTAATTTGAGCCTGAGCTTGGTCGAAAGCTTCCGATTCTGGAATGCATTGCACGAAAGTGAGATTTTAGATTTAGCCCGGGCTTGTTCAGTTTTCCTTCAAATTGGTATCAGAGCGTTGGTTTCGGTCTTATACTTGTTTGATTTATTACACGGCTTTATTTTGGCATTATTATTTTTGTCGAAATGCATAAACAGGTGGTTATTGGTTTCCCGGCTATTATGGTAGAAATTTAATTTTCATTCATAAACCCCGGGACATGTCCGGGCTTGTTTTATTTTTGAATGGAAATTTTTGTAATAGTAATAACCACGAGCTGGAAGCCGTGTAGGATTAGAAAAATCTTGTAGTAGGATTTGATCTAATCATGTCGTCTTTAAATTCCTAGAAAAATGCCTTTGTATATAGGAATTTATGTACTATGACGAAGACATTATTTTGGGTAACTTATATTCGCGGGTTTTGGTTTATCGTAATTTTGGGTGATTCCTAATTACGTAGAACACCGAGAAAACCCGGGCGAATGGAGAGAAATCCAAATAACGAGTGGGAGCGACATGACGGGACATGTCACCAAGGCGTCAAGGAATCAACGATAGAGAAGGCCATAATAGTCGGGAAATTTTATTTGTTTAATTTCCCGTATTTATGACTTTTCGTTGATTGTGTGATTTTCGTTTTATTTTGCATGAACGAAAACCAAACCAAAATGTTTTTAAAAGGTAATGTGCAATTAACTAAGGTAGATTATTCGCATATTAAAACTCCAACGGTTTTATGGTTGCGAATATCCATAGTTAAGATATTGCATGTTAAAACGTAAAAAAAAAAAATCCTCAAACTAAATAAATTCGCGGGTTTTGGTTTAATCGTAATTTTGGGTGATTCCTAATTACGTAAGAAAACCGAGAAAACCCGGGCGAATCGAAATTAAAAATCTAAGTGGGAGCGGGTTGGTTAATAGCCTCATGGCCTTCATTTCGGGTTCATTGGTGATGTGGTTAAACGGTGATGTGGTTAAACTTGCGTGCTGGCTTAGACCTTCCTCCCTATCAGATGAGTTTTCAACCACGGATATCACTGGAATGAATTTCTAAAGAGATGACTATAGTGAGTTTAATTGGAGAAAGTTGCGACACCCTCGCCATCCGAGGCGCATTAGTATCCTAAGTAACAAACTTAGAAGTCACGTAATGGCATACACTTAGTGTACCGTTTTTAGTATCCCTCCCATCGAGGTTACGCTATTTTTGGGTACGACTAAAATTATCGACTATTAATTTCATTGATCATAAGATCGTTGGTCAGATAATGAGATTAATGAACTTCGGTTCTTCTCGAACGAATGTGGGTTGCCGTAGATGTTCACCCATCGTGACATGCGTTAATCCCGGTGTGAGAGATGTCGGTGAAGATTATATTGGTTTTTATAGGATTTTCAATATTTTCAAAAAAGTATACTGAAACTTGAATTTTTAATTTTTCGGTTATGATATGACGTTCAACCCGCTAGCTGTCATTTTGAACCAAAACAAACTCACGGGTCCAAACTATATTTACTGGAAATGTAACCTGGACATTGGAACAAGGAATGCCCAAAACCTCGAGGCATGTGTAAATTTTCCCTAGTTACTGAGACGTGTTTAGCGGCAATTCCCACAGATACTTGGTGTGTGGATTCAGGAGCCACTGATCACGTTTGTAATTCTTTGGAGGGGTTCCAAGTGACCCGGCTGCTTAGAGAGGGAGAGTTGCAGATCTGCCTTGAGGATACTACCAGAGTTTCTGTTACTACAG
Source organism: Knoxia roxburghii (assembly GCA_030378225.1). Lineage (NCBI taxonomy): Eukaryota > Viridiplantae > Streptophyta > Magnoliopsida > Gentianales > Rubiaceae > Knoxia > Knoxia roxburghii. The sequence goes on along the minus strand of CM059416.1, from coordinate 30,931,767 downwards.
TGGGAGTTATTTGTCTTTATTTTTCAGACTCTATTTTACATTTAAAGGATTGTCTTTATGTACCTAGTTTTCGAAAGAACTTGCTTTCGGTTTCGAGACTTGTTTTGGATGGTTATAAGTGTGCAGTTTCTGATTTTTTTTAGAAAATGCCAGAAACTTATATGTTCCGGTACATTGGTTGACAATTTGTTTTTAATTTAGACTTACTCCCCAGCTATACAAAACACAGAAACTAGTAACTCATCACCGAATCATAATAAGAGAAAAGAGTCTTCCCCTTTGAATCAGACTTATCTTTGGCACCTGAGATTAGGTAATATCAACCTTAGTAAGATTCAAAGGTTGGTCAAGAGTGGGTCTTTGGACTTACTAGATATTGACAGCTATTCGACCTGTGAGTCCTGCTTGGAGGGTAAAATGACCAAGAGGCCTTTTAAGGCAAAGGGGTATAGGGCCAAGGAGGTTTTAGAGCTGATTCATTCTGACGTGTGTGGGCCTATGTCAGTTAAAGCTAGAGGTGGTTATGAGTATTTCGTGACTTTCACGGATGATTACTCTAGATATGGATACATATACCTGATGCGCCACAAGTCTGAATGCTTTGGCAAGTTCAGAGAATTCAAGGCAGAGGTGGAGAACCATCTGGGTAAGAGTATCAAGTCACTGCGGTCTGATCGCGGTGGCGAATACCTCTCTAGTGAATTTAGATCCTATTTGTCAGAGGAGGGAATTCAGACCCAGTTGTCTGCACCTGGCACACCCCAGCAGAATGGTGTAGCAGAGAGGAGGAACAGGACTCTTATGGAGACGGTTAGATCGATGATAAGTTACAGTGAGTTGCCTACCTCATTTTGGGGTTATGCCTTGGAGACAGCATGTTTTATCCTCAACCTTGTGCCATCTAAGTCTGTGCCTACGAGCCCAGTAGAGTTGTGGAATGGGCGAAAGCCTAGTCTGAGACATCTCAGGATTTGGGGTTGTCCAGTACATGTGCTCGAGGCAGATGCAGGCACGTTAGAGGCGAGATCCAAGGCTATGCTGTTTATAGGCTACCCCAAATGAATGAGAGGTGGTTTATTTTATAGTCCTCAGGATCAGAAGGTGGTGGTCAGCACCAATGCCAGATTTCTTGAGGAGGACTATATTTTAGATCACAAGTCAAGCAGCAAGGTAGTATTGGAAGAGCTTAGAAGTCAGTCCACTATTCCAGATGGACACGTACAGGAAGACACACCACAAGAGACTGCACACACTATCACAGATGATGCTCTTGCACAGGCTGCGCCTCGTCGTAGTAGGAGGGTTGTGAGACAGTCCGAGAGGTACATGGGTTTGGGTGAGTCTTCGAACTTTATCCCTGGTGCTCATGAACCGGACCCAGTTAACTACAATGAGGCTCTCCAGGATAAAGATGCAGATTCTTGGCAGAGAGCGATGATTGCTGAGATGGGTTCTACGGACTCAAATCAAGTCTGGGAGCTGGTAGACTTTCCTGATGGGTTTAGGCCTATTGGGTGCAAATGGGTTTACAAGCGAAAGAGAGGATCTGACGTTAGGTTGAGACCTTCAAGGCTAGGCTTGTGGCGAAGGGGTATACACAGAAAGAAGGGATCGATTATGAGGAGACCTTTTCCCCAGTAGCTATGCTTAAGTCAATCCGGATCTCTTGGCCATAGCTGCTCATATGGATGATGCGATTTGGCAGATGGACGTCAAGACAGCTTTCCTTAATGGAAGCCTTGAGGAGACCATCTTTATGCAGCAACCAGAGGCTTCATTATTAAGGGCCAAGAGCACAAGGTATGCAGGCTTAGGAGGTCCATTTATCGACTTAAGAAAGCATCCAGATCTTGGAACATCCGTTTTGATGAGGTTATTCAGTCCTATGGATTCACTCAGTCTCCGGATGAGCAGTGTGTTTATCGCAGGCGTGATGGTGATATGGTGGTGTTCCTCATACTTTACGTAGATGACATTCTTCTTATTGGCAACAATAAGAAGGTGTTGTCAGATGTAAAGGCATGGTTGTCCAGGCAATTCGATATGAAGGATTTGGGAGAGGCTGGACATATCCTTGGGATTAAGATTATTCGAGATCATAGGAGACGTTCTCTGACTCTCTCTCAGGCATCCTACATAGACACGATTCAGGCCCGTTTTAACATGCAGAACTCCAAGAAGGGTTCACTACCTTTTAGGCATGGAGTGCATTTGTCTAAGGAGCAGTGTCCTAAGACTGCTGAGGAGGTAAATGCCATGAAGGTGGTACCCTATACTTCTGCAGTGGGTAGCCTTATGTATTCTATGTTGTGCACGAGGCCTGATATTTGCTTTGCCGTTGGCATGGTTAGTAGATATCAGAGTAACCCTGGGAAGGCTCACTGGGAGGCAGTAAAATGCATTCTCAAGTACTTGCGCAGGACGAGAGATTATGTCCTAGTTTATAGAGCGCAGGAGCTTGTACCATTGGGTTACACAGATTTGGACTTTCAAGGTGATTTGGACAAGAGTAAGTCTACCTCTGGGTTTGTGTTTACTCTAGGAGGTGGAGCCATAGTATGGAAGAGTGTCAAGCAGAAATGCGTGGCGGACTCTACCATGGAGGCCGAGTACGTTGCCGCTTCAGAGGCAGCGAAAGAGGCTGTATGGCTCAGGAGCTTCCTGATGGACTTGGATATGGTTCCTGAGTTGCCTAGGTCTATCACAGTGTATTATGATAACAATGGTGCAATTGCTAACTCGAGGGAACCACGAGCCCTTAAGGCGAGTAAACACATAGAGCGCATGTACCACCTGATACGAGAGATCGTAAAGAAGGGAGACGTGATCGTGGCCAAGATAGCTTCAGATGGCAACCTTGCAGATCTTTTCACCAAGCCATTGACCCCAAAGGTCTTTGAGGGACATGTGGAGGGCATGGGAGTCAGATTCTTGAGAGAGCCATGTGAGTGAGCTTAAAGGTGTTCTGGAGATTTCATTATGACAGCAGTGTAATAGCGGGTTGGACAGTTTTTGTACTTCTTAGCATAGCTTTGAGTATTAATGGGAGATTGTTAGTTATGAATACAGAAAAGCTATGGCTTGTATAAAAAACTAATATCCACAGTTGACATATCATTTTGTTTCGGTATGAATTTGTTCCTTTATATCATAGAACTAGATAACAAGGTGTGGACAGACACAGTAGATACCGTTATTGGTTAAAGTATTGATATATAAAAAGTATGCTCGTAACCGAGATAGTCTGAACATACTATCGGTAAAGGTTATTGTGTGGTTTGGAAATTAGTTTATCTAAACTAGTTTAAATCACACGGATATGCCCAGGGCATATTGAGCACGACCAGTTTGGATAGAATTGACTTATACTGATCGGCGTAGTTAATTCAGTCCTAGTATTCCATCTCTCAATCCCGAGATTGGGATGGGTATGAGGGTTGGATATCGTGTGCTTTGATTTGCCAAAGAGTGAGGTCAATTGAGGCCAATACCTCGGTAGGTTGGGTATGCGGTGTTTAGCTTCTTACGTGCCGTTGCTAGTCGGAGGAATCCACGTACCAGTTCGCCGGGTTGATGGTGTTCTCGAGATGAGCTCGTAAGGTTATTATACTAAACTCGGCCGGTGAACTTTATGTTCGGTATAATAAAAGGACGAGTGGTACTAATCTCAGAAACCAAGAAGTCGGTGAATTAAGTTGTCAGTAAATTGATAAACCGACGAGCGCTAGATCTTTAATGTGGGGAGATAGAATAAAATATAATGGCGCGATATAAAGTCGTTTTCGAGCGGTAGTTCCATAATTGGTCCGATAGTGGCACGACCGATTATGTATTTGACTAATCGACACGGTAAATTAATTAATCCAAAAGGTGTAATTAATATTTAATCGACAAAGTGAATTTAGAAATTAATTCTATTTTGAATTAATTAATTCTAAGGGTTCGATTAAATTAAATTAACAAAGTGGATTAAATAAATTAATTTAAATGGGTCGATTGGAGATGATTAGTCGGGAAGACTTAGCGGTCAACGAAATTCAAATTAAAAGGCCTAACTCGAGAGCCCATTAGGTCTCCAATCGAGCTCCTATAAATAGAAGACTTGAAGCCCCAGAAAAAAATAAGGAAGTCTTGCAAGACATTTCATTCTTGCTTTCTTGAGTGAAAAGGTTTAAGAGAGAGAATTTTTCTTCAAGAATTTTCTCTCAAAAACAAACCAGATTTTTCACTTCCTCTAGATTGGATTGAAACCAAAGATCACAACTTTCATTTGGGTTTTCATTCTGCCCAGTTTTTATTACCCAATCCGCAAAAGCTGCTGCCCAGGTTTTGGTTTCTCGCACAAAGGGGCTGCCACGAAAATCTCTGCCCAGTTCTTCTTCTCTCGCGCAAAGGGGCTGCCAGAAAAAACTGCTGCCCAGTTCTTCTTCTCTCGCGCAAAGGGGCTGCCACGCAAAACTGCTGTCCAGTTTTTCCTTCTCTCGCACAAAGGGACTGCAGCAGATTTTTCAGGGTTTTCTGGCGGCAGTTTTTTGCTGCTGTCCAGTGCGTTTGATTCAGCCTGGGCTTCGTTGATCTCTTCTTGGTGATCCGAAGCTTGGGCTGTCTAGATCATGACTGGGTAATTTGAATTACTGCTGTCAGAGTGGTGTTTATATTTAAAGGCAGCAGCTTTTTTGGGCAGCAGCAGCAGGATTTTTGTGGGTTAAATTTTGTGATCAGTTTTTGGTTTGTTTGAGTCCAGTTTTAGAGAGATTTCCTTGTGGGCTAAGCAAGTAGACTTCGATAGATTATTGCCCACGCAATATTCGAAGTTTCTACGGAGATATCTATTGGATTTCTATTGGAATCGCAACAAAGATTGGATTTTTCTTTAGGCAAGGGACTTCGCTACAAAAGGTAGAATCTTTGAATTCCACTTTTATTAAAGATTGAATCTTTTGTGTCCCGATTAATAAATTAAATAAGTATAAGCCTAGATTCGTTCATGGGTAAACTAATTTGAGCCTGAGCTTGGTCGAAAGCTTCCGATTCTGGAATGCATTGCACGAAAGTGAGGTTTTCAATTTAGCCCGGGCTTGTTCAGTTTTCCTTCACATAGTACTATTCTCTATCAATGACTATGCGGGACCATGTCAAGTGTGATGTAGTGCCTATGAGCGTGGCTTGTTACTAGGCCAGCCGTGGTGGTTTGATAGAAAGACTACACACGACGGGTTCTTAAATAGGTATTCCTTTATCTTTGGTTGTAAAAAGTACGAACTCACTGCAATGTCTTATTCTCATGTTTGGCAAGTCAAGCAAAAAATTCAAGAGGCCAATGCAAGTAATAAGACACAAACTGAGCAACAAATATTGGAATGTGGTGTGACGAAGATGACCGCTAGAATTAGAGTTGGTGGAAAAAGAAAAAGTAGACCGTTTGCTTTCAAATGGCTGACAACGGTTTCTCAGGGTCCAATCACACACCTGGGTCGATCAAAGCTAGTTGGACGAGATCATCTTTTCAAGAAGTTCCAAACCTACTAGCTTTGCAAAACTAAGTTGGATAGACTCCCCATTAGAGGAAAAAAATTCTCTCACTCCATCCGAGAAAGAGATAGTGGCCGAGTATGGTGATTGGCAAGAGTCTAGAGAAGAGGATAATGAAAAATCATCTAGTCATGACAGTGGAAAGAGGACAAGAGGAGCAAGTATGAGGATTGCTCAAAGAAGAGTTCATCTCAGAGAACTCTAAAGAAAGATTGCTCAATTCCTTTGGTGATAATAGAATCTTCGTATGATGAAGAGGAAACTTCCCCAGAAGATGCTCTCTACTCTAAGCACTGAAGGTCTCTCAGAACCGGTGCTATCCATTTGCCTGCAGAGAGAAAATTTTCTTTTCTAAAAAATCTCTATCTCAACTAACTCTGTCTCACCGCTTTATATACATAAGACTGAGTCAGTAAAAATTAGTTTTAGCAAATATTTAAATAAATAAATAAATAAAATAATATTTAATTTACTGATTTGGGTTTTACCAATACCCATGGATCACCCAGTGACCCATGGATCAGACTGATGGGTCAAGAACCTGAATTTATAATTAGGTCCCTTAATTTCTCAACCTATTCCAATTCTTCCTATGTACTTAATTATCTCTTAATTAATACCACAAAACTTTTTAATAATATTTAATTAAACTATTTAATTAAATACTATTTATAAGTATAACAATTATACTCAGTGCAGGCAATTCTATATCATTGAACTCTCTTATGTGCGATCCTGTAGGCCCATTCCAATTTGAAAATGGATAAATCAATCCCATTGATTAATCCATAAATCATGAGTGGTCTCTAGTAAGACATAATGACTACTCAATTCAGAACGGAGGGTTGAATGGTGATTTAACACAACCTTCCGAGCATACCACGTACGATCCTCTACATCGATATCCAGTTTAGCATAAGGCATGGAACCATCATCCTTATTAACTAAACGTTTACTTGATCTCTTATTGACACTAATTCTATTCAAGAAAATGATAACACTTATCATTTATTGGGCATGTCTATGCACTTCTCAGTTCACTATTAAGTGGCCAAGATATCATCTTTCACTTAAGAGAGACTTGTAGTCCCATCACTTCACCTACAAACTTTAGAGTGACTCATAGTGTACCCAATCACACCTGTACTTGGCAACCTATTACGGCCCCGTTAGGCGTATGTCAAAGCACACTACAATTCATCTAAAACCTTGTAGTGATGAATTCAGATCTAAGGATCATTATAGGAGCACTACTCAAAAGAATAACTCATGTTCTTAGCAATCCATGGGGTGTTTATTTTGGCAGATCGTTTTCATGAGTTAAAACATGCACAAGAATATTACATTCATGAATGTTAAATCGTCTGATTAATAGATCAATCAAACGACAAATGTCTATTTACATAAATAGCCCTTAAAAGGGCACATTCACCAACAAGGAGGCACTTTGGAAAATTTGGATAAAACTTAAAGACTTTTGCTGGAAAAATGAGGAAATCATGCAAGATTGAAGCTTAAAGAGAAAAATTTGGAAATAGTGTGAATTGAAGAAGATTTTGAGTCTGGCATCCACTGGGCGCTAGCGCCTGGTCGCCATCAACACCGGTATCCACATGACACTAATGCCTGATCACCGCTGCCCTCAGCGTCACCATGGCGCCACCGCCTGGTCGTCGCCCAAAAATCGTTGCTGAACTTCTAACTTTACCCTTGGTGTGACTTTTATTGTATAATACCAATTTTAGCCCTCTGAAACCTTTCTTAATGGCTAATGCCACTTGTAAATGAAATAAACAAATCTAGCCTGGGTTAAATTGAAAATCTCACTTTCGTACTATGCATTCCAGAATCGGAGACTTTCGATTCGGCTCAGGCTTCAAATCATTTCCCCTGAACGGATCTAAGCTTATACTAATTCAATTTATTAAAGCAACATGCAAAAATTAAATTTTTAACAAAAAAAGAAATCTTAAAGCTTATACCTTTGAAGTGTGTCCCTCGCAATAAGAAAACCCAAAGTGAATACCACCAAAAATCCTTTGGATGCCTCCAAGAAAACCCAAATATTGTGTAGGCGATAAACTATCGAGTAGTGCTCAAAAAGCCCAATAAAAGCTGTAAAGAAAAATCACTCGAAAAGGATTAAGAATCACCCAAAACTGATCGGAGATGACTTGCCACAATCTGCCTGCCAATCTCACCAAAAACCAACAAAAAATGTCGGACAGCCACCGAACGATGCCCCAACCATGATCTAGATCTTAGCGAACCTAGAGGAACAAGCCGAGAGATCAGCGCCCGGGCTGATCGCCGATCGAAGAAAATGCCGGACAGTCCGAGCATGAAGTTCAAGCATAGCGGGAGAGAGGAAACGTAGCGGCGAAGATCCAAGCTATTAAAAGATGCAATCTTGGGTTAAATCCAATTCGAGTGAGTGAGTTTTCTTGGTCGAATTTGAAAGAAAACTTCAAGAAGAAAAAGTTCTGTCTCTAGAACTTTTTCACACTAAGAGGCAATACTTGTCTTGCAAGATTTTTCCTAACTTTTTTAAGGTTTAAGGTTTCTATTTATAGGGAGTTCCAAAGGAGATCTAGTGGGCTTTTGAGTTGGGCCTTAGTGTTGGGCTTTCATTAACCTCTTAGTCTCCCTAGACTAATCAACTCCAATCAACACTTTTAAATTAATTTCTTAAACCACTTCGTTAATTCATTTTAATCGAGCCCTTAGAATTATTTCTTATAACCCACTTTATCAATTAAATATTAATTAAACTTTTAACATTAATTAATTCACTTAGTCGATTAGTCAACACATAATTAGTCGTACCACTAACGGACCAATTATGGAAGTACCTTTAAAAAACGAATTTATTTCGCGCACAATTTATTATTTTTGTATCTCCCCACATCAAAGATCTAGTGCTCATCGATCCATAAATTTACTGACAAATTAATTCATTGACTTCTTTGTATCCGAGATTAGTACCACTTGACTTTCTTGTTATACCTGACATAAAGTCCACCATCCGGGTTTAGTATAATAAACCTTTCGAGCTCATCTAGGGAGCACCATCAACCTGGTGAACCGGTTTATGGATTCCTTCGACTAGTAACAGCACAAAAACAATTCAAACACCGCATTCCCAACTTTCCAAGTTCTAGGCCTCAATTGACCGCACTCTTTTGCAAATCAAAGCATACGATATCTAACTCTCATGCTCGTCCCAATCTAGGGATTAAGAGATTACAATACTAGGATCAAATTAACTATGCTGATCAGTACAAGTTAATTCAATCCCGACTGGTCGTGCTCAATATGCCTGGGAAAATCCGTATGATTTATTTAGTCTAGACAAACTAATTTCCAAATCACACGATAACCTATATCGATAGTATGCTCAGACTATTTCAGTAACGAGCATATTTTATATATCAATACTCGAACCAATAACGAGATCTACTGTGCCTTTTTACACTTCATTATCAAGATATATGATATAAAAGAATAAATTTAATACTTAAACAAAATGATATGTCAACTTGATATTAGTTTTTGATGCAAGCTATAGCTTTTCAATATTTAAAACTAACAATCTCCCACTAAAACTCAAAGCTATACTCTAAAGAAAAAAAAACACTGTCCAATCCACTTATTAGACTGCTATCATAATGAAAACTACAAAACACTCTTAAAGCTCACTCACTTGGCTCTCTTAAGAATCTGACTCTCATGCCCTCCACATCAGCCTCAAAGACCTTTGGGGTCAACGCCTTTGTGAAAGGATCTGCAAAGTTGTCTGCTAATGCTCTACATTAGCCACGATCATATCTCCCCTCCTTACGATCTCTCGTATCAGGTGGTACTAGCGCTCTTTGTGTCTACTTTCCTTGTGGGCTTGTGGTTTTCTTGAGTTATCAACTGCACCATTGTTATCACAATAGACTGTGTAGACCTCGACAATTTAGGGACCACATCTAAGTCCACCAGGAAGTTCCTGAGGTATACAGCTTCTTTCGCTACCTCTGATGCATTGTACTGCCTCCCAATGAGCCTTCCAAGGGTTACTCTGATATCTACTAATCATGCCAATGACAAAGAAAATACTAGGCCTAGTAGATAACATAGCATACATGAGACTACCCACTGTAGATGCATAGGGTACCGCCTTCATGGCATCGATCTTCTCGAGAGTCTTGGGACACTGCTCATTTGATAAATACACTCCATGCCTGAAAGGTAGCGAACCCTTCTTGGAGTTCTACATGTTAAAACTGGCCAGAATCGTGTCCATGTATGAAGCCTGAGAGAGCGTCAGTGAAGGTCTCCTACGATCTCGAATAATCTTGATCCTAAGCATATGTCCTGCCTCTCCCAAGTCATTCATATCAAAATGCTTGGACAACAAGCCTTTACATCCAACAACACCTTCTTACTGTTGCCAATCAGAAGGATGTCATCTACGTAAAGTACGAGAAACACCACCAAATCACCATCACGTAAGAGGTATACACATTGTCCATCCAGACACTGAGTGAATCTATAGGACTGGATGACCTTGTCAAATTAGATGTCCCAAGATTTGGATGCCTACTTAAGTCCATAGATGGACCTCTTAAGCCTGCAAACCTCGTGCTCTTAGCCCTGAACAATGAAACTCTCTGGTTACTTTATAAAGATGTTCTCCTCAGGACTTCTATTAAGGAAGGCTGTCTTGGCATCCCTCTGCCAAATCTGTAATCCATATGAGCAGCTATGGCCAAGAGAATCCAGACCAATTTAAGCATAGCTACCGGGGAAAAAGTCTCCTCATACTCGATACCCTTTTTCTTAGTATACCATTTTGCCACAAGCCTAGCCTTGAAGGTCTCAACCCTTCCATCAGATCCTCTCTTTCGCTTGTAGACCCATTTGCACCCAATTGGTCAAAAACCACCAAGAAGGTCTACCAGCTCCCATACTTTATTTAAGTCTATAGAACCCATCTCAGCAATCATTGCTCTCTTCAAACAATCTGCATCTTTACCATGGAGAGCCTCATTGTAGCTAATAGGGTCTAGTTCATGAACGCCAGGGATAAAGTCTAAAGACTCACCCAAACCTATATACCTCATGGGCTGTCTGACAACCCTCCCACTATAACGAGGCGCAGCCTGTGTAGGTGTATCATCTGTGATAATGCATGAAGTACTTTGTTGTGTGTCATCCTGTACTTGTGCATCTGGAATACTCGACTGACTCCTAAGCTCTTCCAATACTACCTTCCTATTTGACTTGAGATCGACAATATAGTCCTCCTCAAGAAATCTGGTATTTGTGCTGACCACCACCATTTGAGGACTATAAAATAAACCACTTCTTGTTCTTTTGGGGTAGCCTACAAATAGCATAACCTTTGATCTCGCATCTAACTTACCTGCATATGCCTCGAGCACATGTGCTGAACAACCACAAATTCTGAGATGTCTCAAACTCGGCTATCGCCCAGTCTAAAACTCTAGGGGTGTCGTGGGCACAGATTTAGATGGTACGAGATTAAGGAGATAACGCGTTGTCTATAAGGCATAACCCCAAAACGAGCTGGACAACTCACTATAACTCATCAACGATCTAACCATATCCATAAGAGTCATGTTCCTTATCTCTGCTACACCATTTTGTTAGGGTGTGCCAGGTGCAGACAACTGGGACTGAATACCCTCCTCTGACAAATAGGACAAAAATTCACTAGGGAGGTATTCACCACCACGATCAGATCGCAGGGTCTTGATACTCTTACCCAGATGCTTCTCTATCTCAGTCTTAAACTCTTTGAACTTTCCAAAGTATTAAGACTTGTGGTGCATCAGGTATATGTATCCATATCTAGAGTAGTCATCTGTGAATGTCACAAAATACTTATAACGTTTTCTAGCCCAAACTGACATAGGCCCACACAAGTCAGAATGAATCAACTCTAAAACCTCTTTGGCCCTATACCCCTTTGCCTTGAAAGGCCTCTTGGTCATTTTACCCTCCAAGCAAGACTCACGGGTAGGAAAAATTTCAATATCTAATGAGTCTAAAGACCCATCACTGACCAACCTCTAAATCCTACTAAGGTTTATATAACATAGTTTGGGGTGCCAAAGATAAGTCTGATTCAAAAGGGAAGACTCCTTTATCTTATTATGATTCCATGATGGGTTATTAATTTTTGTGTTTTGCACTACTGGGATGTTTGTCTTAATTAAAAATAAAATTTCAACCAATGCACCGGAACATATAAGTTTCTAGTTCTTTCTAATAATAACATAATTATCAGAAAAAGCACACTTATAAGCATCCAAAAGCAGTTTAGAAACTGAAAACAAGTTATTTCTAAAATCGTATACATAAGGATAATCTCTTAAATGTAAAACATATTCTAAAAAATAAAGACAAACTACTCCCACTGCCGCAACTGAAACTCTGGTAGTATCACCTAGGTTGACATGCAAGTCACCCTCTCTAAGCAGCTGGGTCACTTGGAACCCCTGCAAAGAATTACAAACACGATCAGTGGCTCCTGAATCCACACAGCAAGTATCTGTGGGAATCGTCGCTAAACTGTCTCATAACTTACCACATCTGAAACACTTGTTTTTCGACTTGTGCTTTTTGGCAACACCAACTTTAGGTCCATGATCAACTCCTGCCTCCTGGCCCTTCTTCCTCTTTTGCTTCCTGACTTTGTGCCCAGCAGAGGAACCTGAAGGTCCAATAGTAGCCAAATCTTGTTTCTTCTCAGAAAAAATCCTTCAGTAGACACCAATGCAGTAATGAGCTCGAGAATTGAATATTAGAGCTGGAACATATTATAGTTCAATTAAAACTACTCAAAATTTGGAGGCAAGCTCTGGAGAATGATATCAACCAAGGTCTCCCTGTCGATGTCACATCCCAAAACCTCAATCGCTTTGATGTAGCTGATCATGTCCAGCACGTGATCCCTCACTGAAGTACCCTTAGCCATCATAGCGTTCATGAGTTTCCTCATACCTGACTACTTGGCTGCCCTGCCCTGATGTCCGAACATCTCCCCGAGGTTAAGCATCATCTCATAGGCTGAGGTCATCAACTGATGCTGGTGTTGCAGTACACTCGACATAGAAGCCAAGATGTAGCACCTGGTCATCTCATTAGCTTTCTTCCATCTAGACTGAGCCTCTCTCTCCTCAGAAGTGGAATTGTCAGTGGGCACTGGGGGGCACTCTTCAACGAGCACGTACTTGTAACCCTCAGTAGTAAGGATAATGCCCAGGTTACACTTCCAATCAATGTAATTAAGACCAGAGAGTTTGTTTTGATTCAAAATGATAGCAAGCGGATTGAATGGCATATCGACAACTGAAAAAATAAACAGTCAAGTTTCAGTATTCTTTTTCAAAAATATTGATATCCTCAAAAATAATATAATCTTCCACCGACATCTCTCACACCGGGATTAGCGTAGGTCACGTTAGGTGAACGTCTACGCTAACCCACATTCGTTCGAGAAGAACTGAAGTTCATTAATTTCATTATCTGACAAACAATCTTATGATCAATAGAATTAATAGTCGATGATTTTAGCCGCACACATAAGTAGCGTAACCTCTTAGGAGGGATACTACAAATGGTACACTAAGTGTTTGCTATTATGTGACTTCTATGCTTGTTCTAGAGTTATCCCTTTAGAGATTCAATCTAGTGATCTCGGGTTTGAAGACTTATCCGTAGGGAAGAAGGCCCTTGGCCAGCGTATAGGTCTAATCCACATCACATATGAATCTGTAATAGAGGCCATGGGGATATATACATACCCGCTCCAACATAGATTTTTATGTTTGAGGATTTTAACGTTTTAACATGCAATATCTTAACTATGGATATTCGCACCCATAAAACTGTTGGAGTTTTAATATGCGAATAATATACCTTAGTTAATTTCATGTACTTTTAAAAACACACAACGAACGAAAAAGACATAAAATGGGAAATACATAATTAAACATTTTCCGGCTATTATGGTTTTTTCTATCGTCAATTCCTTTGACGCCTTATTGACACGTCCAGTCATGTCGCTCCCACTCGTTATTTGGATTCCTCTCAATTCATCCAGCTTTTCTACGTAATCAGGAATCACCCAAAATTACGATAAACTAAAACCCACGAATACGAGTTACCCAAAATAATGTCTTCGTTAAATACATAAATTCCTACATACAAAGGCGTTCTAGGAATTTAAAATGACTACATTAGATTAAATCCTACAATAAGATTTATCTAATCCTACACTACTTCAGCTCATGGTTATTACTGTTACAGACATTTTTGCTCAAAAAAAAAAGTGAGCCCGGACATGTCCCGGGTTTATGAATGAAAATTAAACAGCCATAATAGCCGGGAATAATAACCACCTATTAATGTATTGACAATGCAAAAATAACAATGCCAAAACAAATCCCTGTAATAAATCAAAGAAGTATAAAGCCAAAACACTCACTCTGATACCAATTTGAAGGAAATAGAACTAGCCTAGGCTAAACCGAAAATCTCACTTTCGTGTAATGCATTCCAAAATCGGAGACTTTCGATTCGGCTCAGGCTAAAATTCATTTTCCCTGTACAGATCTAGACTTAAACTAGTTCAGTCTATTAAAACGAAAAGCAAACATTGAATCTTTATATTAAAGCGGAAACATTTAAAGATTATACCTTTCAAGCGTGTCCCTCACTAATATAGAAAACCAGATATTGTGATGCGAATCCACTAAAGAGTCCCGAGAATAACTCCAAACGACCCCGAATCTTAGTGGGCAAATGTCCATGGGATGGCTAAAGCACAATATGAAGAAATCCCAAGGAACCCACTTCAAGAAAACTCTATCTACCCAAATCTGAAACAGCTCGGAGGCCTGATCCTAATCTGAAAACTCACACCGCCTAAATAAAACTTGTCAGGAGAAGGCTTTTGCAGGTAGATCTAGAGTTTGGCGAACCCAAAGGAATGAGCCAAAGGATCAACGTGACAAAGGAAACAAAGCCCAACCAACATGAAGCAAATTCAATCACTGGACAAGGTCCGCAAATTCCGGCCGGCAGATGAACAAAAACTGTGATCTTGAGTTCTCTATGATCCTGGACTGAGTTCCTTGAATAAGAAAGTTCACAAACCAACTTCAAAAGAGAAATCTCAATGAAGGAGATGAAGTTCTCTCTTTAGACTTGACTTTCTCACTTTAGGGATGCAACTTTGCCTACAAGGTTTCTTATCTCTTCTAAGCGCCTATCTTTAGCTATTTATAGAAGTTTCAAGGGAGAACTAGTGGGCTTTTGAGTTGGGCCTTAATGTTTGACTTTCAATGACCCCTTAGTCTTCCCTAGACTAATCAACTCCAATCGAGCCTTTCGATTTAATTTCTTAACCCACTTCGTTAATTGAATTTAATCTAACCCTTAGGATTATTTTGTATAACCCACTTAGTCAATTAAATAATAATTAAACCTTTAGGATTAATTAATTCACTTTGTCGATTAGTCAAACGCATAATTAGTCATACCGCTAACGAACGAATTATGGAACTATCGCTTAAAAACAAATTTACTTCGCACTCACTTTATTATTCTTCTATCTCCCTGCATCAAAGATCTAGTGCTCATCGATTCAAAAATTTACTGACAAATTAATTCATCGAGTTGGTATCCGAGATTAGTACCACTCGACTTTCTTATTATACCGAACATTAAGTCTACTTGCTAGATTTGTTATAATAAACCTTATGAGCTCATCTCGGGAGCACCATCAACCCGGCGAACTGGTACATGGATACCTTCAACTAGCAATGGCACACAAATAAACTAAACACTGTACACCCAACTTATCGAGATATAGGCGTCAATTGACCGCACCTTTTGGCAAATCAAAACATACGATATCTAACTGTCATGCTCATCCCAATCTAGGGATTCAGATATTAGAATACTAGAATCGAATTAACTATGCCGATCAGTACAAGTTAATTCAATCCCGAATGGTCGTGCACAATATGCCCTAGGCATATCGGTATGATTTAATTAGTCTAGACAAACTATTTTCCAAATCACACGATAACCTATACCGATAGTTTGTTCAGACTATCTAAGTTACGAGCAACTTTTTATATATCAATACTTTAACCAATAACGAGATCTACTGTGCTTTTCTACACCTCGTTATCTAGTTCTATGATATAAAGAACACTGTTATACTGAAACATAAACGATATGTCAACAGGGTATTAGTTTTTGATACAAGCAAATAGCTTTTCAGTATTCAAAACTAACACACAATTTTTATCACAATAGAATGTGATAGACCTCGGCAACTCAGGGACTACATCTAAATGTTAGTTTTGAATATAGAAAAGCTATGACTTGTATCAAAAACTAATATCCACAGATGACATATCATTTTGTTTCAGTATAAATTTGTTCCTTTATATCATAGAACTAGATAACAGGGTGTCGACAAACACAGTAGATACCGTTATTCGTTAAAGTATTGATATATAAAAAGTATGCTCGTAACCGAGATAGTCTGACCATAATATCGGTATAGGTAATTGTGTGGTTTGGAAATTGGTTTATCTAAACTAGTTTAAATCACACAGATATGCCCGGGGCATATTGAGCGCGACCAATTTGGATAGAATTGACTTATACTGATCGGCGTAGTCAATTCGGTCCTAGTATTCCGTCTCTCAATCCCAAGATTGGGACGGGCGTGAGGATTGGATATCGTGTGCTTTGATTTGCCAAAGAGTGAGGTCAATTGAGGCCAATACCTCGGTAAGTTGGGTATGCGGTGTTTAGCTTCTTGCGTGCCGTTGCTAGTCGGAGGAATCCACGTACCGGTTCGCCGGGTTGATGGTGCTCCCGAGATGAGCTCGTAAGGTTATTATACTAAACACGGCCGGTGAACTTTATGTTCGGTATAATAAAAGGTAGAGTGGTACTAATCTCGGATACCAAGAAGTCGGTGAATTAATTTGTCAGTAAATTGATAAACCGACGAGCGCTAGATCTTTAATGTGGGGAGATAGAAGAAATAATAATGGCGCGATGTAATGTCGTTTTCGAGTGGTAATTTCATAATTAGTCCGTTAGTGGTACGACCGATTATGCATTTGACTAATCGACAAGGTAAATTAATTAATCCAAAGGGTTTAATTAATATTTCATCGACAAAGTGAATTTAGAAATTAATTCTATTTTCAATTAATTAATTCTAAGGGTTCGATTAAATTAAATTAACAAAGTGGATTAAATAGATTAATTTAAATGGGTCGATTGGAGTTGATTAGTCGGGAAGACTTAGCGGTCAACGAAAGTCAAATTTAAAGGCCTAACTCGAGAGCCCATTAGGTCTTCTTAGAAGCTCCCTATAAATACAACTTATTGGGCAAGACATAACCTAAGAAACTTGGCAGCCAAGTTTAGGCTAGAAAGAGAAAGTTTGGTCTAGAGAGAGAACGGTGTCTTCCTCGTCAAGTTTTCTCTCGAAGTCGACCAAGATAGCTTTCTTCTTCGATGAGAAACTCAACCCTTTAGATTATAGAGCAATTGGATTATATAATTTTGTGGGCCGTCAGTTTTTCTTCAGGATTTTTGCTGCTGCTTGGTTAATTCCGCTGCTGCATAATTTTTGAGGGCGTTATTATTATTGTCGGTGCTGCATAATTTTTGAGGGCGTTGTTATTATTGTTGATCAGTGAATTGCTGCAGACTCGGCGTGCTGATCCAGTAGCCACCTCACGTTGATCTCTTCCTTTCTTGGTCGGTGATCCGTGGGTCTGCTCTGCAGATCGCAGCTGGGCCTTGGCGGTTCATGATCGGCAGTCCGATAAAGAAGAAATAAAACTGGCGGCCGTTGTTTTCTTCATTATTTTGCTCTGGGCAGATTTAATTATTGAGTTTCTTGCGAAGTAAGTTTCTGGGTTTTCTTCGTATTGTCGTGGGTAACTCCATAGATAATAGCCCACACTATTTCGGAGTTCGTATTGGAGATATTCTTCGGATTTCTTGTGGAAGTTGCGTCAAAGAATTGGTTTTTCTTTAGGCAAGGGACTTCGCTACAAAAGGTATAATCTTTAAATTCCGCTTTTATTAAAGATCGAATCTTTTGTGTCCCGATTAATAAATTAAATAAGTATAAGCCTAGATCCGTTCATCGGTAAACTAATTTGAGCCTGAGCTTGGTCGAAAGCTTCCGATTCTGGAATGCATTGCACGAAAGTGAGGTTTTCGATTTAGCCCGGGCTTGTTCAGTTTTCCTTCAAATTGGTATCAGAGCGTTGGTTTCGGTCTTATACTTGTTTGATTTATTACACGGCTTTATTTTGGCATTATTATTTTTGTCGAAATGTATAAATAGGTGGTTATTGTTTTCTCGGCTATTATGGTAGAAAGTTAATTTTCATTCATAAACCCCGGGACATGTCCGGGCTCGTTTTAATTTTTGAATGGAAATTTCTGTAATAGTAATAACCACGAGCTGGAAGCCGTGTAGGATTAGAAAAATCTTGTAGTAGGATTTGATCTAATCATGTCATCTCTAGAAAACGCCTTTGTATATCGGAATTTATGTATTTTGACGAAGACGTTATTTTGGGTAACTTATATTCGCGGGTTTTGGTTTATCGTAATTTTGGGTGATTCCTAATTACGTAGTAAACCGAGAAAATCCGGGCGAATCGAGAGGAATCCAAATAACGAGTGGGTGCGACACGACGAGACGTGTCATCGAGGCGTCAAGGAATCAACGATAGAGAAGGCCATAATAGTCGGGAAATTTTATTTCTTTTAATTTCCCGTATTTATGTCTTTTCGTTGATTGTGTGATTTTCGTTTTATTTTGCATGAACGAAAACAAAACTAAAATGTTTTTAAAAGGGTAATGTGCAATTAACTAAGGTAGATTATTCACATATTAAAACTCCAACGGTTTTATGGGTGTGAATATCCATAGTTAAGATAGTGCATGTTAAAAGGTAATGTTCAATTAACTAAGGTAGATTATTCGCATATTAAAACTCCAACGGTTTTATGGGTGCGAATATCCATAGTTAAGATATTGCATGTTAAAACGTAAAAATCCTCAAACTTAATTACATTCGCGGGTTTTTTGTTTAATCGTAATTTTGGGTGATTCCTAATTACGTAGGGTTTTGGTTTAATCGTAATTTTGGGTGATTCCTAATTACGTAGAAAACCGAGAAAACCCGGGCGAATTGAAATTAATTAAAAATATAAGTGGGAGCGGGTTGGTTAGTAGCCCCATGGCCTCCATTACGGGTTCATTGGTGATGTGGTTAAACTTGCGTGCTGGCTTAGACCTTCCTCCCTATCGGATGAGTTTTCAATCACAGATATCACCGGAATGAATTTCTAAAGGGATGACTATAGTGCGTTTAATTGGGAAAAGTTGCGACACCCTCGCCATCCGAGGCACATTAGTACCCTAAGTAACAAACTTAGAAGTCACGTAATGGCATACACTTAGTGTACTGTTTATAGTATCCCTCCCATTGATCGTTGGTCAGATAATGAAATTAATGAACTTCGGTTCTTCTCGAACGAATGTGGGTTGGCGTAGACGTTCACCCATCGTGACCTGCGTTAATCCCTTGGGAGAGATATCGGTAGAAGATGATATTTGTTTTTTGTGGATTTTTCAATATTTTCGAAAAAGTATACTGAAACTTGACTGGTTATTTTTCAAGTTGTAGTTGATATGTCG
Organism: Knoxia roxburghii; assembly: GCA_030378225.1. Taxonomy (NCBI): domain Eukaryota; kingdom Viridiplantae; phylum Streptophyta; class Magnoliopsida; order Gentianales; family Rubiaceae; genus Knoxia; species Knoxia roxburghii. The sequence goes on along the minus strand of CM059416.1, from coordinate 30,912,458 downwards.
TTCAACCCGCTAGCTGTCATTTTGAACCAAAACAAACTCACGAGTCCAAACAATATTGACTGGAAACGTAACCTGGACATTGTCCTTACCGCTAAGGGTTACAAGTACGTGCTTACTGAGGAGTGTCCCCCTAAGCAGGGCAGCCAAGCAGTCAGCTATGAGGAAACTCATGAATGCTAGAATGGCTGAGGGCACTTCAGTTAGGGATCACGTGCTGGACATGATCAGTTGCATCAATGAGATCGAGGTACTGGGAGGTGATATTGATGGGGAGATCCAGGTCGATATCATTCTCCAGAGCTTGCCTCCCAGTTTTGAGCAGTTTCGGTTGAACTATAATATGGGCAAGCTCTCATATTCACTCCCCGAGCTCATGACTACATTGTGTCAGCTGAGGGCCTATTCGCTGAGAAGAAGCAAGCCTTTCCTACTGTTGGTCCCTCAGGTTCCTCTACTGGGCCCAAAGCCAGGAAGCAGAAAAAGAAGAGAGGCCAGAAGGCAGGAGCTGATCATGGACCCAAGGCAGGCATTGCCAAGAAATAGAAGCCGAAAGGCCAATGTTTTAGGTGTGGCAAAGCAGGACATTGGAAGAAAGATTGCCCAAAGCCTCGAGGTATGTGTAAATTTTCCTTAGTCACTGAGAAGTGTTTGGCGGCGATTCCCACGGATACTTGGTGTGTGGATTCGGGAGCCACTGATCACGTCTGTATTCTTTGCAAGGGTTCCAAGTGACCCGGCTGCTTAGAGAGGGAGAATTGCATGTCTACCTTGGGGATACTACCAGAGTTTCTGTGGCTGCAGTGGGAGTTATTTGTCTTTATTTTTCAGACTCTATTTTACATTTAAAGGATTGTCTTTATGTACCTAGTTTTCAAAAGAACTTGCTTTCGGTTTCGAGACTTGTTTTGGATGGTTATAAGTGTGCATTTTCTGATGGTTCTATTTTTACTAGAAAAGGCCAGAAACTTATATGTTCGTGTACATTGGTTGACAATTTTTTTTTTAATTAAGACATACTCCCCAGCAATGCAAAACACAGAAACTAGTAACTCATCACCGAATCATAATAAAAGAAAGGAATCTTCCCCTTTGAATCAAACTTATCTTTGGTACCTGAGACTTGGTCACATCAACCTTAGTAAGATTCAAAGGCTAGTCAAGAGTGGGTCTTTGGACTTACTAGATATTGACAGCTAATCAACCTGTGAGTGTTGCTTGGAGGGTAAAATGACCAAGAGGCTTTTCAAGGCAAAGGGGTATAGGGCCAAGGAGGTTTTAGAGTTGATTCATTCTGACGTGTGTGGGCCTATGTCTATTCGGGCTAGAGGTGGTTATGAGTATTTCGTGACATTCAAGGATGATTACTCTAGATATGGATACATATACCTGATGCGCCACAAGTCTAAATGCTTTGGCAAGTTCAGAGAATTTAAGGCAGAGGTGGAGAACCATCTGGGTAAGAGTATCAAGGCCATGCGATCTGATCGCGGTGGTAAATACCTCTCTAGTGAATTTAGGTCCTATTTTTCAGAGGAGGGTATTCAGATCCAATTGTCTGCACCTGGCACACCCCAGCAGAATGGTGTAGCAGAGAGGAGAAACAGGACTCTTACGGAGATGGCTAGATCGATGATGAGTTACAGTGAGTTGCCTACCTCGTTTTGGGGTTATGCCTTGGATAGAGCATGTTTTATCCTCAACCTTATATCATCTAAGTCTATGCCTACGACCCCAGTAGAGTGGTGGAGTGGGCGAAAGCCTACTCTGAGACATCTCAGAATATGGGGTTGTCCAGCACATGTGCTCGAGGCAGATGCAGGCAAGTTAGAGGCGAGATCCAAGGCTATGCTGTTTATAGGCTATCCCAAAGGAACGAGAGGTGGTTTATTTTATAGTCCTCAGGATCAGAAGGTGGTGGTCAGCACCAATGCCAGATTTCTTGAGGAGGACTATATTTTAGATTACAAGTCAAGCAGCAAGGTAGTATTGGAAGAGCTTAGAAGTCAGTCCACTATTCCAGATACACGCCTACAAGAAGACACACCATAAGAGACTGCACACACTATCACAGATGATGCTTTTGCACAGGCTGCGCCTCGTCGTAGTGTGAGGGTTGTGAGACAGCCCGAGAGGTACATGGGTTTGGGTGAGTATTCGGACTTTATACCTGGTGCTCATGAACCAGACCCAGTTAACTACAATAAGGCTCTCCAGGATAAAGATGCAAGCATCCAGATCTTAGAACATCCGTTTTGACGAGGTTATCCAGTCCTATGGATTCACTCAGTGCCCAGATGAGCAGTGTGTTTATCGCAGGCGTGATGGTGATACGGTGGTGTTCCTAGTACTTTACGTAGATGACATTCTTCTTATTGGCAACAGTAAGAAGGTGTTGTCAGACGTAAATGCATGGCTGTCCAGGAAATTCGATATGAAGGATTTGGGAGAGGCTGGACATATCCTTGGGATCAAGATTATTCGAGATCGTAGAAGACATTCTCTGACTCTCTCTCAGGCATCCTACATAGACACGATTCTGGCCCATTTTAACATGCAGAACTCCAAGAAAGGTTCACAACCTTTCAGGCATGGAGTGCATTTGTCTATGGAGCTGTGTCCTAAGACTGCTGAGGAGATAGATGCCATGAAGGTGGTACCCTATGCTTCTGCAGTGGGTAGCCTCATGTATGCTATGTTGTGCACGAGACCTGATATTTGCTTTGCCGCTGGCATAGTTAGCAGATATCAGAGTAACCCTGGGAAGGCTCACTGGGAGGCAGTAAAATGCATTCTCAAGTACTTGCGCAGGACGAGAGATTATGTCCTAGTTTATAGAGCGTATAAACTTGTACCATTGGGTTACACAGATTCAGACTTTCAAGGTGATTTGGACAAGAGTAAGTCTACCTCTGGGTTTGTGTTTACTCTTGGAGGTGGAGCCATAGTATGGCGGAGTGTCAAGCAGAAATGCGTGGCGGACTCCACCATGGAGGCTAAGTACATTGCCGCTTCAGAGGTAGCGAAAGAGGCTGTATGGCTCAGGAGCTTCCTGATGGACTTAGATGTGGTTCTTGAGTTGCCTAGGTCTATCACAGTTTATTGTGATAACAATAGTGCAGTTGCCAACTCGAGGGAACCACGAGCCCATAAGGCGAGAAAACACATAGAGCGCAAGTACCACCTGATACGAGAGATCGTAAAGAGGGAGACATGTGAGTGAGCTTAAAGGTGTTCTGGAGATTTCATTATGACAGCAGTGTAATAGCGGGTTAGACAGTTTTTGTACTTCTTAGCATAGCTTTGAGTATTAGTGGGAGATTGTTAGTTTTGATTACAGAAAAGCTATGGCTTGTATCAAAAACTAATATCCACAGATGACATATCATTTTGTTTCAGTATAAATCTGTTCCTTTATATCATAGAACTAGATAACGGGGTGTCGACAAACACAGTAGATACCGTTATTGGTTAAAGTATTGATATATAAAAAGTATGCTCGTAACCGAGATAGTCTGAACATACTATCGGTATAGGTTATTGTGTGGTTTGGAAATTTCTTTATCTAAACTAGTTTAAATCACACAGATATGCCCGGGGCATATTGAGCACGACCAGTTTGGATAGAATTGACTTATACTGATCGGCGTAGTCAATTCGGTCCTAGTATTCTGTCTCTCGATCCCGTGATTGGGACAGGCATGAGGATTGGATATCGTGTGCTTTGATTTGCCAAAGAGTGAGGTCAATTGAGGCCAATACCTCGGTAAGTTGGGTATGCGGTGTTTAGCTTCTTGCGTGCCGTTGCTAGTCAGAGGAATCCACGTACCGGTTCGCCGGGTTGATGGTGCTCCCGAGATGAGCTCGTAAGGTTATTATACTAAACCCGGCCGGTGAACTTTATGTTCGGTATAATAAAAGGTCGAGTGGTACTAATCTCGGATACCAAGAAGTCGGTGAATTAATTTGTCAGTAAATTGATAAACCGACGAGCGCTAGATCTTTAATGTGGGGAGATAGAAGAAATAATAATGGCACGATGTAAAGTCGTTTTCGAGCGGTAGTTCTATAATTGGTCCGTTAGTGGTACGACCGATTATGCATTTGACTAATCGACAAGGTAAATTAATTAATCCAAAGGGTTTAATTAATATTTAATCGACAAAGTAAATTTATAAATTAATTCTATTTTGAATTTATTAATTCTAAGGGTTCGATTAAATTAAATTAACATAGTGGATTAAATAGATTAATTTAAATGGGTCGATTGGAGTTGATTAGTCGGGAAGACTTAGCGGTTAACGAAAGTCAAATTTAAAGGCCTAACTCGAGAGTCCAATAGGTCTCCTTAGAAGCTCCCTATAAATACAACTTATCGGGCTAGACATAATTTAAGAAACTTGGCAGCCAAGTTTAGGCTAGAAAGAGAAAGTTTGGTCTAGAGAGAGAACGGTGTCTTCCTCGTCAAGTTTTGTCTCGAAGTCGACCAAGATAGCTTTCTTCTTCGATAAGAAACTCAGCCCTTTTGATTATAGAGCAATTGGATTATATAATATTGTGGGCCGCCGGTTTTTCTTCAAGATTTTTGCTGCTGCTCGGTTAATTCCGCTGTTGCATAATTTTTGAGGGCGTTATTATTATTGTCGGTGCTGCATAATTTTTGAGGGCATTGTTATTATTGTTGATCGGTGAATTGTTGCAGACTCAGCATGCTGATCCAGTAGCCACCTCACGTTGATCTCTTCCTTTCTTGGTCGGTGATCCGTGGGTCTGCTGTGCAGATCGCAGCTGGGCCTTGGCGGTTCATGATCGGCAGTCCGATAAAGAAGAAATAAAACTGGTGGCCATTGTTTTCTTCATTATTTTGCTCTGGGCAGATTTAATTATTGAGTTTCTTGCGAAGTAAGTTTCTAGGTTTTCTTCGTATTGTCGTGGGTAACTCCGTAGATAATAGCCCACACTATTTCAGAGTTCGTATTGGAGATATTCTTCGGATTTCTTGTGGAAGTTGCATCAAAGAATTGGTTTTTCTTTAGGCAAGGGACTTCGCTACAAAAGGTATAATCTTTAAATTCCGCTTTTATTAAAGATCGAATCTTTTGTGTCTCGATTAATAAATTAAATAAGTATAAGCCTAGATCTGTTCATGGGTAAACTAATTTGAGCCTGAGCTTGGTCGAAAGCTTCCGATTCTGGAATGCATTGCACGAAAGTGAGGTTTTCGATTTAGCCCGGGCTTGTTCAGTTTTCCTTCACTAAATTCACCAGGAAGTTCCGGAGCCATACAGCTTCTTTTGCTGCCTCTGATGCGGCAACTTACTCAGCCTCCACGGTGAAATCCGCCACACATTTTTGCTTGACACTCCACCATACTATGGCTCCACCTCTCAGTGTAAACACAAACCCAAAGGTAGACTTACTCTTGTCCATATCACCTTGACAGTCTTAACCTGTTTAACCCAGTGGAACTAGCTCATGCGCTCGATAAATCAAGACATGATCTCTCATCCTGCGCAAGTACTTGAGAATGCATTTGACTGACTCCCAATGAGCCTTCAAAGGGTTATTCTTATATATGCTAACCATGACATTGACAAAGCAAATATCAGGCCTAGTACATAACATAGCATACATGAGACTACCCACTACAGATGCATAAGGTACTGCCTTCATGGCATCTATCTCCTTGGCACTCTTAGGACACTGCTCCTTTGATAAATGCACTCCATGCTTAAAAGGTAATAAACCCTTATTGGAGTTCTGTACGTTAAAACGGGCCAGAATTGTGTCTATGTACGAAACCTGAGAGAGTGTTAGAGAATGTCTCCCACGATCTCGAATAATTTTGATTCCAAGGATATGTTCAGCCTCTCCCAAGTTCTTCATATAAAACTGATGGGACAACCATGCCTTTACGTCTGACAACACCTTCTTACTGTTGCCAATAATAAGGATGTTATCTACATAAAGTACAAGGAACACCACCAAATCACCATCACACCTGCGGTATACACACTGCTTATCCGGAGAGTGAATTTGTAGGACTGGATAACCTCATCAAAATGGATGTTTAAAGATCTGCATACCTGCTTAAGTCCATATATGGACCTCTTAACCCTACAAACCTTGTTTTATTGGCCCTGAATGATGAAACCCTCTGATTGCTGAATAACGATGGTCTTTTCAAGACATCCTTTAAGGAAAGCAGTCTTGACGTCCATCTACCAAATTTCATAATCTAAATGAGAAACTATGGCCACAAGAATCTGGATTGACTTAAGCATGGCTAACGGATAAAAAGTCTCCTCATAATTGATACTCTCTTTCTGAGTATACCCTTTCGCCACAAGTCCAGCCTTGAAGGTTTTAACCCTCCCGTTAGATCTTTTCTTTCGCTTGTAGACCCATTTGCACCTAATAGGTCGAAACCCATCAAGAAGGTCTACTAACTCCCAGACTTGATCTGAGATCATACAACCCATCTCAGTAATCATTGCTCTCTACCAAAAATTTACATCTTTATCATGGAGAACCACATTGTAGCTAACTGGATATGGTTCATGAGCGCCAGCGATAAAGTCTGAGGACTCAACCAAATCCATGTACCTCTCGGGCTATCTGATAACCCTTCCACTACGACGAGATAGTGCGTGTAGTACTCTGTGGTGCGTCATCCTGTACTTGTGCATCTGGAATACTCGACTGACCCCTAAGCTCCTCTAACAGGGCTTTGCTACTGGGCTTGTAATCTAAAATATAATCCTCCTCCAGAAATCTGGCATCGGTGTTGACCACCACTTTCTGATCCCGATGACTATAAAATAGACCACCTCTCGTTCCTTTGGGGTAGCCTATAAACATCATAACCTTTAATCTCACATCTAACTTACCTGCATCTGCCTCAAGAACATGTTATGGACAACCCCAAATCCTGAGATGTCTCAGACTGGGCAACAACTCCAAGGGTGTCATAGGCATAGATGAGATTAAGGATATAACACGCTCTCTCTAAGGCATAACCCAAAACGAGTTGGGCAACTCACTATAACTCATCATCGAACTAACCATATCCATGAGAGTCCTGTTCATCCTCTCTGGTACACCATTCTACTGGGGTGTGCCAAGTGCAGACAACTGGGACTGAATACCCTCATCTGACAAATAGGTCCTAAATTCACTACAGAGGTATTCACCACCACGATCATATCCCAGGGCCTTGATACTCTTACCCAGATGCTTATCCACTTCTGCCTTAAACTCTTTGAACTTGCAAAATATTCAAACTTGTGGTGCATTAGGTATATGTATCCATATCTAGAGTAATCACCTGTGAATGTCACAAAATACTCAAAACCACCTTTAGCCCAAACTGACATAGGTCCTCACAAGTCAGAGTGAACCAACTTTAAAACTTCTTTGGCCCTATACCCCTTTGCCTTAAAAGGCCTATTGGTTATTTTACCCACCAAAGAAGACTCACAAGTAGGAAATCTTTCAATATCCAATGAGTCTCAAGACCCATCATTGACCAAACTCTGAATCCTACTAAGGTTCATATGATCTAGTCTTAGGTGCCAAAGATAAGTCTAGTTCAAAGGGGAAGACTCCTTTATCTTATTATGATTCGATGATGTGTCATTAATTTTTGTGTTTTGCAATACTGGGGAGTTCGTCTTAATTAAAAATAAATTGTCAACCAATGTACCAAAACATATAAGTTTCTTGTTATTTATAACAAAAATAGAATTATCAGAAAAGACAAACTTATAACCATCCAAAAGCAGCTTAGAAATTGAAAGTAAGTTCTTTCTAAAGCTGGGTACATAAAGACAATCTCTCAAATGTAAAACAGAGTTTAAAAAATAAATACGAACTACTCTCACTACAGAAACTGATACTCTAATAGTATCACCCAGGTAGACCTGAAAATCACCATCTCTAAGCAGCTGGGTCACTTAGAACCCTTACAAAGAATTACAAACATAATCAGTGGCTCCTGAATTGACACACCAAGTATCTGTGGGAATCACCACTAAATATGTTTCAGTAACAAAGGTGAAATTGGTCATACCTCTAGGCTTTGGGCAGTCTTTCTTCCGGTGTCCTGTTTTGCCACATCTAAAACATATGCCTTTCAACTTGTGCATCTTGGAAACACAACCTTTGGGCAGTCAGCTCTTGCTTTTTTGCCCTTCTTCCTCTTCTGCTTTCTACCTTTGGGCCCAGCAGAGGAACCTGAAGGTCCAATAGTTGCCAAACCTTGCTTCTTTTTAGAGAATAGTCCTTCAGCAGACACCAATGCAGTCATGAGTTTGGGGAGTGAATATGAGAATTTTCCTATATTGTAGTTCAACCGAAACTGCTCAAAATTGGGAGGCAAGCTCTAGAGAATGATATCAACCTGAGTCTCCCCGTCAATGTCACCTCCCAAAATATGAATCTCATTGATGTAGCTGATCATTTCAAGTACATGATCCATCACTGGAGTACCCTCAGCCATCCTAACATTCATAAATTTCCTCAGAGCTGACTGCTTGGCTGCCCTGCCCTGATGTTCGAACATCTCCTTGAGGTTAAGCATCATCTCATAGGTTGAGGTCATCAACTGATGCTGGTGTTGCAGTACACTCGACAGAGAAGCCAAGATGTAGCAGCTGGTCATCTCATCAGCTTTCTTTGACCTAGAGTGAGCCTCTCTCTCTTCAGGAGTGGAATCATTAGTGGGCACTGGGGGGCACTCTTCAGTGGGTACGTACTTGTAACCCTCGGTAGTAAGGACAATGTCCAGGTTACACTTCCAATCAATGTAATTAGGACCGGTGACTTTGTTTTAATTTGAAATGTCAGCAAATGGATTGAACGACATATCGACAACTGAAAAATAAACAGTCAAGCTTCAGTATTCTTTTTTAAAAATATTGATATCCTCAAAACAATATAATCTCCCATCGATATCTCTCACACTGGGATTAACGCAGGTCATGTTAGGTGAACGTCTGTGCCAAGCCACATTCGTTCGAGAAGAACACAAGTTCATTAATTTCTCTATCTGACCAACAATCTTATGATCAATGAAATTAATAGTTGATGATTTTAGCCACACACATAAGTAGCATGACTTCACATGAGGAATACTACAAATGGTACACTAACTGTATGCCATTACGTGACTTCTGAAATTTGTTACATAGGATACTAATGTTCCTCAATAGTGAGGGTTTCGCTAGTTTCTCCAATTAAAGTCACTATAGTCATCCTTTTAGAAATTCAATCTAGTGATCTAGTGGATTGAAGACTTATCCATAGTGAAGAAGGCCCTTGGCCAACGCGTAGGTCTATCTACTTCACATATGAATTCGTGATGGAGGCCACGAGGATATATACCGACCCGCTCCCACTTAGATTTGTATGTTTGAGGATTTTTACGTTTTAACATGCAATATCTTAACTTTAGAATATTCGCACCCATAAAACCGTTGGAGTTTTAATATGAAAACAACGTGCAATCATCAAACCGTTGGAATAATCTATCTTAGTTAATTGCAAGTATTAAAAACTGTTTGTTTTCGATCATGCAAAGACATAAAATGAAAACACACAAGTAATGATAAGGACATAAAACATGAAATACGTAAGTAAACATTTCCCTATTATTATGGCATTCTCAATCATCGCTTTCATTGAAGCCATGTTGACACGTCCCCTCGCGTCGCTCCCACTTGTTATTTGGATTCCTCCTAATTCGTCCGTGTTTTATCGATTTTCTATGTAATTTGGAATCACCCAAAATTGTGAGAAATCAAAACCCATGAATATGAGTTACCCACAATAACGTCTTTGTTATAATACATATATTCCTATTTACAAAAGCGTTCTAGGAATTTTATAATGACAACATTAGATTAAATCGTACTACAAGATTCATCTAATCCTACACGAATTCCAGCTCATGGTTATTACAATTACAGACATTTCCGTTCAAAATAAAAATAAGCCCGGACATGTCCTGGGGTTTATGAATGATGTAAAAACCATAATAGCCGGGAATAATAATCACCTATTAATGAAATAACATAGCCAAAACAAAGCAGTTTAATAAATTGAATAAGTATAAAGTCGAAACACTCGCTCTGATACCAATTTGAAAGAAATAGATCTGATACCGAAAATCTCACTTTCGTGCTATGCATTCCAGAATCGGAGACTTTCGATTCGGCTCAGGTTTAAATTCATTTCCCCTGAACGGATCTAGGCTTATACTAATTCAGTAGATCTCATCATTGGTTAAAAGACATAAAATATAAATGATATTCGTAACCAAGACAGCTTTGGACACACTGTCGGTTTAGGTTATTATATGATTTGGATAATTGGTTTGTCTAACCTAATTGAATCAATTGGTTTTGAATACAGAAAAGCTATGGCTTGTATCAAAAACTAATATCCACAGATGACATATCATTTTGTTTCAGTATAAATTTGTTCCTTTATATCATAGAACTAGATAACAGGGTGTGGACAGACACAGTAGATACCGTTATTGGTTAAAGTATTGATATATAAAAAGTATGCTCGTAACCGAGATAGTCTGAACATACTATCGGTATAGGTTATTGTGTGGTTTGGAAATTGGTTTATCTAAACTAGTTTAAATCACACAGATATGCCCGGGGCATATTGAGCACGACCAGTTTGGATAGAATTGACTTATACTGATCGGTGTAGTCAATTCGGTCCTAGTATTCCGTCTCTCAATCCCGAGATTGGGACGGGCGTGAGGGTTGGATAACGTGTGCTTTGATTTGCCAACGAGTGAGGTCAATTCAGGCCAATACCTCGGTAAGTTGGGTATGCGCTGTTTAGCTTCTTACGTGTCGTTGCTAGTCGGAGGAATCCACGTAACGGTTCGCCGGGTTGATGGTGAAGGAAAACTGAACAGGCCCGGGCTAAATCGAAAACCTCACTTTCGTGCAATGCATTCCAGAATTGGAAGCTTTCGACCAAGCTCAGGCTCAAATGAGTTTACCCATGAACGGATCTTAGCTTATACTTATTTATTTTATTAATCGGGACACAAAAAATTAAATCTTTAATTAAAGCGGAATATTAAAGATTTTACCTTTTATAGCGAAGTCCCTTGCCTAAAGAAAAAAATCCAATCTTTACGCGAATTCCACAAGAAATCCAAAAGATCACTCCGAGAAAACTTCGAATATTGCGTGGGCAATAATCTATCGAAGTCTGCTACCAAAGCCCACGAGAAACCCGCCAAGAAAATCCCTCAATTAGATCAAATCTGCCCAAAAGATCAAACCTTTAACCCAAAAAACTGCTGCCCACTACTTTTCTCGCCAATAAAATCAAACCCACTTCAACTCCGGTCACGATCTGGACAACTGGGATTGTGGATCACCAACCCAAGGAAGAGATCAACACAAACCCAGCTGGATCAAGCACCCCGGAGTGAACAGTGAATTTGGTGAACAGTGTCTGGTGAACAGTATCCGATGAACAGTGTCCGGTGCACAGTATCCTATGAACAGTGTCCGATGAACAGTGTCCGGTGAACAGTGAATTTGGTGAACAGTACACGATGAACAGTATCCGGTGGGCTATCTAAAAATTTGATCTTTAGACTTAATCTAAATCGAGAAGTGAGATTCTAAGTTCGTTTTTGAAAGAAACCCAAGAAGGAAGAAGAGTATCTCTCTAGAACTTTCTCACTCAATGAAGACAAAGTTGTCTTGCAAGATTTTCTTAAGTTTCTTAGGCCTTAAGCTTTCTATTTATAAGAAGCTCTAATGGAGACCTAATGGGCTCACGAGTTAGGCCTTTAAATTTGACTTTCGTCGACCGCTAAGTCTTCCCGACTAATCAACTCCAATCGACCCATTTAAATTAATTTATTTAACCCACTTTGTTAATTTAATTTAATCGAACCCTTAGAATTAATTAATTCAAAATAGAATTAATCTCTAAATTCACTTTGTCGATTAAATATTAATTAAACCTTTTGGATTAATTAATTTACCTTGTCGATTAGTCAAATGCATAATCGGTTGTACCACTAACGGACCAATTATGGAACTACCGCTCGAAAATGACTTTACATCACGCCATTATATTTTATTCTATCTCCTCACATTAAAGATCTAGCGCTCGTCGGTTTATCAATTTACTGACAAATTAATTCACCGACTTCTTGGTTTCCGAGATTAGTACCACTCGTCCTTTTATTATACCGAACATAAAGTTCATCGGCCGGGTTTAGTATAATAACCTTACGAGCTCATCTCGGGAGCACCATCAACCCGGCGAACCGGTACGTTGATTCCTCCGACTAGCAACGGCACGTAAGAAGCTAAACACCGCATACCCAACCTACCGAGGTATTGGCCTAAATTAACCTCACTCTTTGGCAAATCAAAGCACACGATATCCAACCCTCACGCCCTTCCCAATCTCGGGATTGAGAGACAGAATACTAGGATCGAATTGACTACGCCGATCAGTATAAGTCAATTCTATCAAAACTGGTCGTGCTCAATATTCCCCGGGCATATCCGTGTGATTTAAACTAGTCCAGATAAACTAATTTCCAAACCACACGATAACCTATACCGATAGTATGTTTAGACTATCTCAGTTACGAGCATACTTTTTATATATCAATACTTTAACCAATAACGGTATCTACTGTGTCAGTCCACACCCCGTTATCTAGTTCTATGATATAAAGGAATAAATTTATACTGAAACAAAATGATATGTCAACTGTGGATATTAGTTTTTGATACTAACAATCTCCCACTAATACTCAAAGCTATGCTAAGAAGTACAAAAACTGTCCAACCCGCTATTACACTGCTGTCATAATGAAATCTCCAGAACACCTTTGAGCTCACTCACATGGCTCTCTCAATAATCTGACTCCCATGCCCTCCACATGTCTCTCAAAGACCTTTGGGGTCAATGGCTTGGTGAAAAGATCTGCAAGGTTGTCATCTGAAGCTATCTTGGCCACAATCACGTCTCCCCTCTTTATGATCTCTCGTATCAGGTGGTACTTGTGCTCTATGTGTTTACTCACCTTATGGGCTCGTGGTTCCCTTGAGTTAGCAACTGCACCATTGTTATCACAATAAATTGTGATAGACCCACATCCAAGTCCATCAGGAAGCTCCTGAGCCATACAGCCTCTTTCGCTGCCTCTGAAGCGGCAACGTACTCGGCCTCCATGGTAGAGTCCATCACGCATTTCTACTTGACACTCTTCCATACTATGGCTCCACCTCCTAGAGTAAACACAAACCCAGAGGTAAACTTATTCTTGTCAAAATCACCTTGAAAGTCCGAATCTGTGTAACCCAATGGTACAAGCTCCTGCGCTCTTTAAACTAGGACATAATCTCTCGTCCTGCGCAAGTACTTGAGAATGCATTTTACTGCCTCCCAGTGAGCCTTCCCAGGGTTACTCTGATATCTGCTAACCATGCCAACGGCAAAGCAAATATCAGGCCTCGTGCACAACATAGCATACATGAGGCTACCCACTGCAGAAGCATAGGGTACCGTCTTCATGGCATCTATCTCCTAGCAGTCTTAGGACACTGCTCCTTAGACAAATGCACTCCATGCCTGAAAGGTAGTGAACCCTTCTTGGAGTTCTGCATGTTAAAACGGGCCAGAATCGTGTCTATGTAGGATACCTGAGAGAGAGTCAGAGAATGTCTCCTATGATCTCGAATAATCTTAATCCCAAGGATATGTCCAGCCTCTCCCAAATACTTCATATCAAACTGCCTGGACAACCATGCCTTCACGTCTGACAACACCTTCTTACTGTTGCCAATAAGAAGAATGTCATCTACGTAAAGTACGAGGAACACCACCATATCACCATCACGCCTGCGATAAATACACTGCTCATCTGGAGACTGAGTGAATCCATAGGACTGAATAACCTCGTCAAAACGGATGTTCCAAGATCTAGATGCTTGCTTAAGTCCATAAATGGACCTCCTAAGCCTGCATACCTTGTGCTCTTGGCCCTTAACAATGAAGCCCTCTGGTTGCTGCATAAAGATGGTCTTCTTAAGACTTCCATTAAGGAAAGCTGTTTTGATGTCCATCTACCAAATCTCATAATCCATATGAGCAGCTATGGCCAAGAGAATCCGGATTGACTTAAGCATAGCTACCGGGGAAAAGGTCTCCTCATAATCGATTCCTTCTTTCTGAGTATACCCCTCCGCCACAAGCCTAGCCTTGAAGGTCTCAACCCTCCCGTCAGATCCTCTCTTTCGCTTGTAAACCCATTTGCACCCAATAGGCCTAAACCCATCAGGAAGGTCTACCAGCTCCTAGACTTGATTTGAGTCCATAGAACCCATCTCAGTAATCATCGCTCTCTGCCAAGAATCTGCATCTTTATCCTAGAGAGCCTCATTGTAGTTAACTGGGTCTGGTTCATGAGCGCCAGGGATAAAGTCCGAAGACTCACCCAAACCCATGTACCTCTCGGGCTGTCTCACAACCCTCCCCCACTACGATGAGGCGCAGCCTGTGCAAGAGCATCATCTGTGATATTGTGTGCAGTCCCTTGTGGTGTGTCTTCCTGTACGTGTGCATCTGGAATAGTGGACTGACTTCTAAGCTCTTCTAATACTACCTTGCTGCTTGACTTGTGATCTAAAATATAGTCCTCTTCAAGAAATCTGGCATTGGTGCTGACCACCACCTTCTGATCCTGAGGACTATAAAATAAACCACCTCTCGTTCCTTTGGGGTAGCCTATAAATAGCATAGCCTTGGGCTAAATCGAAAACCTCACTGTCGTGCAATGCATTCCAGAATCGGAAGCTTTCGACCAAGCTCAGGCTCAAATTAGTTTACCCATGAACGGATCTTAGCTTATACGTATTTAATTTATTAATCGGGACACAAAAAATTAAATCTTTAATTAAAGCGGAATATTAAAGATTTTACCTTTTGTAGCGAAGTCCCTTGCCTAAAGAAAAAATCCAATCTTTACGCGAATTCCACAAGAAATCCAAAAGACCACTCCGAGAAAACTTCGAATATTGTGTGGGCAATAATCTATCGAAGTCTGCTACCAAAGCCCATGAGAAACCTGCCAAGAAAATCCCTCAATTAGATCAAATCTGCCCAAAAGATCAAACCTTTAACCCAAAAAACTGCTGCCCACTACTTTTCTCGCCAATAAAATCGAACCCACTTCAACTCCGGTCACGATCTGGACAACTGGGATAGTGGATCACCAACCCAAGCAAGAGATCAACACAAACCCAGCTGGATCAAGCACCCCGGAGTGAACAGTGAATTTGGTGAACATTGTCCGGTGAACAGTATCCGATGAACAGTGTCCGGTGCACAGTGTCCGGTGAACAGTGTCCGATGAACAGTATCCGGTGGGCTATCTAAAAATTTGATCTTTGGACTTAATCTAAATCGAGAAGTGAGATTCTAAATTCGTTTTTGAAAGAAACCCAAGAAGGAAGAAGAGTCTCTCTCTAGAACTTTCTCACTCAAGGAAGACAAAGTTGTCTTGCAAGATTTTCTTAAGTTTCTTAGGCCTTAAGCTTTCTATTTATAAGGAGCTCTAATGGAGACCTAATGGGCTCACGAGTTAGGCCTTTAAATTTGACTTTCGTTGATCGCTAAGTCTTCCCGACTAATCAACTCCAATCGACCCATTTAAATTAATTTATTTAACCCACTTTGTTAATTTAATTTAATCGAACCCTTAGAATTAATTAATTCAAAATAGAATTAATCTCTAAATTCACTTTGTCGATTAAATATTAATTAAACCTTTTGGATTAATTAATTTACCTTGTCGATTAGTCAAATACATAATCGGTCGTACCACTAACGGACCAATTATGGAACTACCGCTCGAAAACGACTTTACATCGCGCCATTATATTTTATTCTATCTCCTCACATTAAAGATCTAGCGCTCGTCGGTTTATCAATTTACTGACAAATTAATTCACCGACTTCTTGGTTTCCGAGATTAGTACCACTCGTCCTTTTATTATACCGAACATAAAGTTCATCGGCCGGGTTTAGTATAATAACCTTACGAGCTCATCTCGGGAGCACCATCTGACTAATCAACAAGGTAAATTAATTAATCCAAAAGGTTTAATTAATATTTAATCGACAAAGTGAATTTAGAAATTAATTCGATTTTGAATTAATTAATTCTAAGGGTTCGATTAAATTAAATTAACAAAGTGGATTAAATAAATTAATTTAAATGGGTCAATTGGAGTTGATTAGTCGGGAAGACTTAGCGGTCAACGAAAGTCAAATTTTAAGGCCTAACTCAAGAGCCCATTAGGTCTCCTTAGAAGCTCCTTATTTATACAACTTATTGGGCAAGTAAGACATTAAGAAACTTGAAGTCCAAGAAAGGACTAGTGTGAGAAAATTTAGCTTAGAGAGAAAACTTCATCTTTCTCATCGAAGTTTCTTCTCGAAGTCAGCTAAGATAATTTTCTCCTTCGGAAGACTCAACCTTTATTTTGCTCGGATCATCCCCTAAGCAGCCCGCTGGTTGGTTACCGCTGATTTGCGCAGATCGGCCATTATCCTTGCCGGATCGCGCAGCAGCTTTGGCCGGATCGCGCAGCGGTTCTTCTTGGTTCCTTAATCCGGCAATAATCTTGGTTGATGCCCAGAACCGACCAAACTCCACGTTTGATCTTCCTGGAGGAGTGATCCGTGGGTCTGGTTGTACAGATCGGGACCGATCGGGTTATCTCCGGGGAACTGTTTGTGCATGAACGGCTGCTTGCGCAGCAAGCTATAAGAAAATTCTTGGCAGCTTGCGGATGAAGATAAAAAATCTGGGCAGCAGTTTTTTACTTAAAAGATTCAATTTTTGAGTTTTCTTCCGGAGCAAGTTTCTTGGGTTTTCTTTAATTCGCCGTGGGTAACTCCGTAGAAAGTAGCCCACACTATTTCAGAGTTCGTATTGGAGATATTCTTCGGATTTCTTGTGGAAATTGCGCTAAAGATTGGATTTTTCTTTAAGCAAGGGACTTCGCTTCAAAAGGTATAATCTTTAAATTCCGCTTTAATTAAAGATCGAATCTTTTGTGTCCCGATTAATAAATTAAATAAGTATAAGCCTAGATCCGTTCATGGGTAAACTAATTTGAGCCTGAGCTTGGTCGAAAGCTTCCGATTCTGGAATGCATTGCACGAAAGTGATGTTTTCGATTTAGCCCGGGCTTGTTCAGTTTTCCTTCAAATTGGTATCAGAGCGAGGTTTCGGTCTTATACTTGTTTGATTTATTACATGGCTTTATTTTGGCATTTTTATTTTTGTCGAAATGCTTAAAACGGTGGTTATTGATTTCCCGGCTATTATGGTAGAAATTTAATTTTCATTCATAAACCCCGGGACATGTCCGGGCTCGTTTGATTTTTGAATGGAAATTTCTGTAATAGTAATAACCACCAGCTGGAAGCCGTGTAGGATTAGAAAATTTTGTAGTAGGATTTGATCTAATCATGTCGTCTTTAAATTCCTAGAAAAACGCTTTTATATATAGGAATTTATGTACTATGACGAAGACGTTATTTTGGGTAACTTATATTCGCGGGTTTTGGTTTATCGTAATTTTGGCTGATTCCTAATTACGTAGTAAACCGAGAAAACCCGGACGAATCGAGAGGGATCCAAATAACGAGTGGGAGCGACATGACGGGAAGTGTCACCGAGGCGTCAAAGAATCAACGATAGAGAAGGCCATAATAGTCGGGGAATTTTTATTTGTTTAATTTCCCGTATTTATGTCTTTTCGTTGATTGTGTGATTTTCATTTTATTTTGCATGGACGAAAACCAAACCAAAGTTTTAAAAAGTAATGTGCAATTAACTAAGGTAGATTATTCGCATATTAAAACTCCAACGGTTTATGGGTGCGAATATCCATAGTTAAGATAATGCATGTTAAAACGTAAAAATCCTCAAACTTAATTAAATTCGCGGGTTTTGCTTTAATCGTAATTTTGGGTGATTCCTAATTACGTAGAAAACCGAGAAAACCCGGACGAATTGAAATTAATTAAAAATCTAAGTGGGAGAGGGTTGGTTAATAGCCCCATGGCCTCCATTACGGGTTCATTGGTGATGTGATTAAACTTGCGTGCTGGCTTAGACCTTCCTCCCTATCAGATGAGTTTTCAATCACAGATATCACCGGAATGAATTTCTAAAGGGATGACTATAGTGAGTTTAATTGGAGAAAGTTGCGACACCCTCGCCATCCGAGGTGCATTAGTATCCTAAGTAACAAACTTAGAAGTCACGTAATGGCATACACTTAGTGTACTGTTTATAGTATCCCTCCCATCGAGGTTACGCTATCTACGTGTACGGCTAAAATTATCGACTATTAATTTCATTGATCATAAGATCATTGGTCAGATAATGAAATTAATGAACTTCGGTTCTTCTCGAACGAATGTGGGTTGGCGTAGACGTTCACCCATCGTGACCTGCGTTAATCCCGGTGTGAGAGATGTCGGTAGAAGATTATATTTGTTTTCTGAGGATTTTTCAATATTTTCAAAAAAGTATTCTGAAACTTGACTGTTTATATATTTCAGTTGTAGTTGATATGTCGTTCAACCGCTAGCTGTCATTCTGAACCAAAACAAACTCACCGGTCCAAATTACATTGATTGGAAACGTAACCTGGACATTGTCCTTACCGCTGAGGGTTATAAGTATGTGCTTACTGAGGAGTGTCCCCCTAAGCCCAGCGATGATGCCACCCCTGAGCAGCGAGAGCCATATACGAGGTGGCAGAAGGCTGATGAGATGACCCGGTGCTACATCTTGGCTTCTATGTCGAGTGTACTACAACACCAGCATCAGTTGTTTACCTCAGCCTACGATATGATGCTCAACCTCAGGGAGATGTTTGGACATCAGGGCAGGGCAGCCAAGCAGTCAGCTATGAGGAAACTCATGAATGCTAAAATTGCTGAGGGCACTTCAGTGAGAGATCACGTACTGGACATGATTGGTTGCATCAATGAGATCGAGGTATTGGGAGGTGATATTGATGGGGATACCCAGATCGATATCATTCTCCAGAGCTTGCCTCCCAGTTTTGAGCAGTTTCGATTAAACTATAATATGGGGAATCTCTCATATTCACTTTCTGAGCTCATGACTTCATTGGTGTCAGCTGAGGGCCTATTCTCTGAGAAGAAGCAAGCCTTTGCTACTGTTGGTCCCTTAGGTTCCTCTGCTGGGCCCAAAGCCAGGAAGCAAAAGAGGAAGAAAGGCCAGAAAGCAGGAGCTGATCATGGACCCAAGGCAGGCATTGCCAAGAAGCACAAGTCGAAAGGCAAATGCTTCAGATGTCGAAAACCAGGACATTGGAAGAAGGACTGCCAAAGCCTCGAGGTATTTGTAAATTCTCCCTAGTCACTGAGACGTGTTTAGCAGCGATTCCCACGGATACTTGGTGTGTGGATTCAGGAGCCACTGATCACGTTTGTAATTCTTTGCAGGGGTTCCAAGTGACCCGGCTGCTTAGAGAGGGAGAGTTGCAGGTCTACCTTGGGGATACTACCAGAGTTTCTGTGGCTGCAGTGAGAGTTATTGGTCTTTATTTTTCAGACTCTATTTTACACTTAAAGGATTGTCTTTATGTTCCTAGTTTTCGAAAGAACTTGCTTTCGATTTCGAGACTTGTTTTGGATGGTTATAAGTGTGCATTTTCTGATGGTTCATTTTTTATTAGAAAATGCCAGAAACTTATATGTTCCAGTACATTGGTTGACAATTTGTTTTTAATTAAGACTTACTCCCCAGCTATGCAAAACACAGAAACTAGTAGCTTATCATCGAATCATAATAAGAGAAAAGAGTATTCCCCTTTGAATCAGACTTATCTTTGGCACCTGAGACTAGGTCATATCAACCTTAGTAGGATTCAAAGGTTGGTCAATAATGGGTCTTTGGACTTACTAGATATTGACAGCTATTCGACCTGTGAGTCCTGCTTGGAGGGTAAAATGACCAAGAGGCCTTTCAAGGCCAAGGGGTATAGGGCAAAGGAGGTTTTAGAGCTGATTCATTCTGACGTGTGTGGGCCTATGTCAGCTCAGGCTAGAGGTGGTTATGAGTATTTCGGGACTTTCACGGATGATTATTCTAGATATGGATACATATACCTGATGCGCCATAAGTCTGAATACTTTGGTAAGTTCAAAGAATTCAAGGCAGAGGTGGAGAACCATCTGGGCAAGAGTATCAAGTCACTGCGGTCTGATCGCAGTGGCGAATACCTCTCTAGTGAATTTAGATCCTATTTGTCAGAGGAGGGTATTCAGACCCAGTTGACTGCACCAGGCACACCCCAGCAGAATGGTGTAGCAGAGAGGAGGAACAGGACTCTCATGGAGATGGTTAGATCGATGATGAGTTACAGTGAGTTGCCTACCTCATTTTGGGGTTATGCCTTGGATACAACATGTTTTATCCTCAACCTTGTGCCATCTAAGTCTGTGCCTACGACCCCAGTAGAGTTTTGGAGTGGGCGAAAGCCTAGTCTGAGACATCTCAGGATTTGGGGTTGTCCAGCACATGTGCTCGAGGCAGATGCAGACAAGTTAGAGGCGATATCCAAGGTTATGTTGTTTATATGCTACCCCAAAGGAATGGGAGGTGGTTTATTTTATAGTCCTCAGGATCAGAAGGTGGTGGTCAGCACCAATGCCAGATTTCTTGAGGAGGACTATATTTTAGATCACAAGTCAAGCAACAAGGCAGTATTGGAAGAGCTTAGAAGTCAATCCACTATTCCAGATGCACACGTACAAGAAGACACACCACAAGAGACTGCACACACTATCACAGATGATGCTCTTGCACAGGCTGCGCCTCGTCGTAGTGGGAGGGTTGTGAGACAGCCCGAGAGGTACATGGGTTTGGGTGAGTCTTCGGACTTTATCCCTGGTGCTCATGAACCAGACCCAGTTAACTACAATGAGGCTCTCCAGGATAAAGATGCAGATTCTTGGCAGAGAGCGATGATTGCTGAGATGGGTTCTATGGACTCAAATCAAGTATGAGAGCTGGTAGACCTTCCTGATGGGTTTAGGCCTATTGGGTGTAAATGGGTTTACAAGCAAAAGAGAGGATCTGATGGGAGGGTTGAGACCTTCAAGGCTAGGCTTGTGGCGAAGGGGTATACTCAGAAAGATGGGATCGATTATGAGGAGACCTTTTCCTCGGTAGCTATGCTTAAGTTAATCCGGATTCTCTTGGCCATAGCTGCTCATATGGACTATGAGATTTGGCAGATGGACGTCAAGACAACTTTCCTTAATGGAAGTCTTGAGGAGACCATCTTTATGCAGCAACCAGAGGGCTTCATTGTTAAAGGCCAAGAGCACATGGTATGCAGGCTTAGGAAGTCTATTTATGGACTTAAGCAAGCATCCAGATCTTGGAACATTCATTTTGATGAGGTTATCCAGTCCTATGGATTCACTCAGTCTCCGGATGAGCAGTGTGGATTTCGCAGGCGTGATGGTGATATGGTGGTGTTTCTCGTACTTTATGTATATGACATTCTTCTTATTGGCAACAGTAAGAATGAGTTGTCAGACGTAAAGACATGGTTATCCAGGTAATTCGATATGAAGGATTTGGGAGAGGCTGGACATATCCTTGGGATTAAGATTATTCGAGATCGTAGGAGACATTTTCTGACTCTCTCTCAGGCATCCTACATAGACACGATTCTGGCCCGTTTTAACATGCAGAACTCCAAGAAGGGTTCACTACCTTTCAGGCATGGAGTGCATTTGTCTAAGGAGCAGTGTCCTAAGACTGCTGAGGAGATAGATGCCATGAAGGCGGTACCCTATGCTTCCGCAGTGGGTAGCCTCATGTATGCTATGTTGTGCACGAGGCCTGATATTTGCTTTGCCGTTGGCATGGTTAGCAGATATCAGAGTAACCCTGGGAAGGCTCACTGGGAGGCAGTAAAATGCATTCTCAAGTACTTGCGCAGGACGAGAGATTATGTCCTAGTTTATAGAGCGCAAGAGCTTGTACCATTGGGTTACACAGATTCGGACTTTCAAGGAGATTTGGACAAGAGTAAGTCTACCTCTGGGTTTGTGTTTACTCTAGGAGGTGGAGCCATAGTATGGAAGAGTGTCAAGCAGAAATGCGTGGTGGACTCTACCATGGAGGCCGAGTACGTTTCCGCTTCAGAGGCAGCGAAAGAGGCTGTATGGCTCAGGAGCTTCCTGATGGACTTAGATGTGGTTCTTGAGTTGCCTAGGTCTATCAAAGTTTATTGTGATAACAATGGTGCAATTGCTAACTCGAGGGAACCACGAGCCCATAAGGCGAGTAAACACATAGAGCGCAAGTACCACCTGATACGAGAAATTGTAAAGAGGGTAGACGTTATCATGGCCAAGATAGCTTCAGAGGACAACCTTGTAGATCCTTTCTCCAAGCCATTGACCCCAAAGGTCTTTGAGAGGCATGTGGAGGGCATGGGAGTCAGATTCTTGAGAGAGCCATGTGAGTGAGCTTAAAGGTGTTCTGGAGATTTCATTATGACAACAGTGTAATAGCGGGTTGGACAGTTTTTGTACTTCTTAGCATAGCTTTGAGTATTAGTGGGAGATTGTTAGTTTTGAATACAGAAAAGCTATGGCTTGTATCAAAAACTAATATCCACAGATGACATATCATTTTGTTTCAGTATAAATTTGTTCCTTTATATCATAGAACTAGATAATGGGGTGTGGACAGACACAGTAGATACTGTTATTGGTTAAAGTATTGATATATAAAAAGTATGCTCGTAACCGAGATAGTCTGAACATACTATCAGTATAGGTTATTGTGTGGTTTGGAAATTGGTTTATCTAAACTAGTTTAAATCACACAGATATGTCTGGGGCATATTGAGCACGACCAGTTTGGATAGAATTGACTTATAGTGATCGGCGTAGTCAATTCGGTCCTAGTATTTCATCTCTCAATCCCGAGATTGGGATGGGCGTGATGGTTGGATATCGTGTGCTTTGATTTTCCAAAGAGTGAGGTCAATTGAGGCCAATACCTCGGTAAGTTGGGTATGCGGTGTTGAGCTTCTTATGTGCTGTTGCTAGTCGGAGGAATCCACGTACCGGTTCGCCGGGTTGATGGTGCTCCTGAGATGAGCTCGTAAGGTTATTATACTAAACCCGGCCGGTGAACTTTATGTTCGGTATAATAAAAAGACGAGTGGTACTAATCTAGGAAACTAAGAAGTCGGTGAATTAATTTGTCAGTAAATTGATAAATCGACGAGCGCTAGATCTTTAATGTGGGGAGATAGAATAAAATATAATGGCGCGATGTAAAGTCGTTTTCGAGCGGTAGTTCTATAATTGGTCCGTTAGTGGTACGACCGATTATGCATTTGACTAATCGACAAGGTAAATTAATTAATCCAAAAGGTTTAATTAATATTTAATCGACAAAGTGAATTTAGAAATTAATTCGATTTTGAATTAATTAATTCTAAGGGTTCGATTTAATTAAATTAACAAAGTGGATTAAATAAATTAATTTAAATGGATCAATTGGAGTTGATTAGTCGGGAAGACTTAGCGGTCAACTAAAGTCAAATTTTAAGGCCTAACTCAAGAGCCCATTAGGTCTCTTTAGAAGCTCCTTATAATACAACTTATTGGGCAAGTAAGACATTAAGAAACTTGAAGTCCAAGAAAGGACTAGTGTGAGAAAATTTAGCTTAGAGAGAAAACTTCGTCTTTCTCATCGAAGTTTCTTCTCGAAGTCAGCTAAGATAATTTTCTCCTTCGGAAGACTCAACCTTTATTTTGCTCGGATCATCCCCTAAGCAGCCTGCTAGTTGGTTACCGCTGATTTCCGCAGATCGGCCATTATCCTTGCCGGATCGCGTAGCAGCTTTGGCCGGATCGCGCAGCGGTTCTTCTTGGTTGGTGCCCAGAACCGACCAGACTCCACGTTTGATCTTCCTGGAGGAGTGATTCATGGGTCTTGTTGTACAGATCGGGACCGATCGGGTTATCTCCGGGGAACTGTTTGTGTATGAACGGCTGTTTGCGCAGCAAGCTATAAGAAAATTCTGAGCAGCTTGCGGATGAAGATAAAAAATCTTGGCAGCAGTTTTTTACTTAAAAGATTCAATTTTCGAGTTTTCTTCGGGAGCAAGTTTCTTGGGTTTTCTTTAATTCGCCGTGGGTAACTCCGTAGAAAATAGCCCACACTATTTTGGAGTTCGTATTGGAGATATTCTTCGGATTTCTTGTGGAAATTGCGCTAAAGATTGGATTTTTCTTTAAGCAAGGGACTTCGCTTCAAAAGGTATAATCTTTAAATTCTGCTTTAATTAAAAATCGAATCTTTTGTGTCCCGATTAATAAATTAAATAAGTATAAGCCTAGATCCGTTCATGGGTAAACTAATTTGAGCCTGAGCTTGGTCGAAAGCTTCCGATTCTGGAATGCATTGCACGAAAGTGATGTTTTCGATTTAGCCCGGGCTTGTTCAGTTTTCCTTCACCACCGTTTGGATTTTTTCCTTGTCAGCTGGTGGCGCATGGGACCAAAGGGGGCGATGCGTGGAGTACGGCTGCAGTGAGTGAGTTACAATCGCAGGCAGCGGCGATTGCTGGAATTTTCCAAAGGCTCAATTGTGGTGGATTACTAATCATTGGTTTGTTAGTTCATTGCCCACACAACGTACGAGCTGTTCTTGAGTGATACAAGCGATCACCTAAGTACACGTTTCAAGAGGTATTTCTAAACTTCCGTTTTAATTAGGAATTAATTGTTGCGTGAAAAAACAAACAAATATAAGCTAAGATCCTACGCAATGTTATTTAAAGCAAGGATTGGAATAGCGATTGTGCTAGAGTCTAGGCCTGGTCAAGAATTCTGAATCTGGAATAGATAGCACGAAAGTGAATTTTTTACCTGGCCTGGGCAGATAATCTTTCAATTGGTATCAAAGCCTGGTTTTGGCTTTGTGCTTGTTCGATCTGTTATATGGTTTTATTTTCAGGTGGTTTAGAAATCCCATTATTATTGTTGCGTTCGTATGTTTTCATTAAACCATGGGACTTGTCCGAGTTGTTTTATTATGATGCTTGCAATCGTAAAACCACGTGCTTGAAGCCGTGTAGGATTAGATCAAATCTGTTGTAGGATTTTTTCTATGTAATTTTTTATTTTATTTTCCTAGATGCCTTGTAGTAGGAAAATTTTATGTAATCGAAAGGTGTCATGGTGAGCAACTTGAATTCGTGGGTTTTGGTTTATCTTTAATTTTTAAAAAACCAAGAAAACTCAGAACGAATTGCAAGAAAACCAAATAACGCAATGGGAGCAAAAAATGGCTTGGGGTAGCTAACGACACAGGCGAGATTTTGCATGCAGAAGTTTTCGGCAACCAGAGGTGGCGACAGCGCTACGACATTGCCACAGCGCCACCTGCTGGGCAGCGCGCAGGCCTTATAGGCTGCACACTTTGTGTGTGCTGTGCACGGGCGGCCCTTTTGGTTTGCGCAGGCAGCCCGTTTTTTCTCCATTTTTATTTGAAGATCCAACTTTCAAACTCAATCCATCGAGAGTCGTGACGGGACACGAGATCAAGGCAGAAGATGGAAACGATTAAAACCGTAATAGTTGGGAAATTTATTTTACCCATTTATTTCCCATGTTTAGAGTTTTAATTTTATGCTTTAATTTTTGTGATGTATTTTAGATGCATAATTTTAAAGCATGTTGGTTTTATGTTTGAACATAACTTAGGATTAGTTACTTGCATGTTAAAACTGGAAAAACCCTCATTTTAGAAATCGAACTGGGAGCGGGTTGGTTAATATTCCCATCGCCTCCATAATAGATTCATATGTGATGTGGGTGGACTTGTGCGTTAGTATTAGGGCCTTTCTCCATATCGGATGATTCCAACCATAAGATCACTAGCTTATGGATTTCTAAATAAAATGACTAGTGTAAGTTGAAATAGGAGAAATGCGATACCCTCTTCATCTGAGGCGTACTATCCAAAGGTAAGAAGTTCAGAAGTCACGTAATGGCACACATTTAGTATACGATTTGTAGTATTCCTCCCATACAGGTTACGCTGCTTATTTGTATGGCTGAAAGGCACTGACTATTAATTACATTGATCAATAGATCATTTGGTTAAATAGTGTAGTTAATGAACCTAGTTCTTCTCAAACGAATGTGGGTTATCGTAAAAGTCCACACTATCGTGGCTTGCGAAATCCCAGCGAATGAGATGTCGCTGGATTTAATTATTGTTTGAGGGATGTAAATAATTACTTGAATTTTTTGAAATTCTTGAATTTAGTATACTGAAACATTGTCTCTTTATTTATTTAAAGTATTCGATATGGTATTTAATCTGTTAGCTATGATATTGATAAACAACAAATTAACCTATCCGAACTATGTTAATTGGAGTCAAAATTTGGACATTGTCCCAACGGCTGAGAGCACTCCTGTGAGAGATCATGTCATTGATATGATTTGTAACATCAACGAGGTTGAGGTAGTGAGAGGCAAAATCGATGGTGAAACCAAAGTCAATATTGTCCTCCAGAACTTGCCTCAAATCTATAAGCAGTTTCGGTTGAACTACACCATAAGACAATTGTTGTGTACTTCATCCGAGCTCGTAGCAGAATTGGTGGTGGCTAAAAGTCCTTTTCAAGAGAAGAGGCAAGCTTTAGTCACAGTCAAAGCTTCAGAATCTTCTTCTGAGCCGGCTGGAAAGAAGAAGAGAAAGCTTGTGGGAATAGCTCAAAAGGCACCAATTGCGCCTAAGCCAGAGATTACAAAGGAAAAACCAAAAAGCAAGTGCTTCAAGTGCATTCAGACGGGATATTGGAAATCAGATTGTCCAAAGCTCAAAAGTATGACAATTTCTGCCTTAATTACTGAGACATGTTTAGCGGTGATTCTCACAGATACTTGGTGTGTGGATTCAGGCGCCACTGACCATGTTTGTAATTCTTTGCAAGAGTTCCAAGTAACCCAGAAGCTTAGAAAAGGTGAGCTAGAAATCTACGTGGGTGACACTACAAGAGTGTCAGTGGAAGCAGTGGGAGTAGCCACATTGATTTTTGAAAATTCTAGAGTTGTCTTTATGTACCGAGTTTTAGAAAGCACCTTGTTTTGGTTTCTAAACTCTTAAATAATGGTTATAAGTTTTTTTTCTGATAATTCTGTTGTTATTAGAAAATATGGCAAACTTATTTGTTCTGGTTCATTAGTTGACAATTTGTTTCTAATTAAATCAAACTCCCCTGTTACGCAAACCACAGAATTGAATGGCATATCATCTAACAATTCTAAGAGAAAAGAACCTTCTAAACTAAATCAAACCTATCTTTGGAATCTTAGGCTAGGCTATATAAACCTTAGTAGGATTCAGAGGTTAGTTAATGATGTACCTTTGAGTTCATTAGAGATTGACAGTTTTTAACTAGCGAATCTTGCTTGCAAGGTAAGATGACCAATAGACCTTTTAAAGCGAAAGGTTATAGAGCCAAAGAAGTATTGGAATCAATTCACTCTGACTTGTGTGGACCAATTTTGGTTCAGGCACGAGGTGAATTTGAGTATTTTGTGACCTTCACAGATGATTACTCAAGGTACAGATACATTTATCTATTGCGCCACAAGTCCGAATGCTTCAGTAAATTCAAAGAGTATCGGGTAGAAATGGAGAAACATCACTGTAAAAGTATCAAGACCCTCTGATCAGATCATGAGGGTGAGTAATTGTCCCACAAATTTTGAGAATACCTCAGTGAGGTCAGAATTTAGTCTCAGTTGTCCGCACCTGGCAAATCACAGTAGAACGGAGTAGCAGAAAGAAGAAACAAAACTCTTATGAAAATGGTTAGGTCAATGATGAGCTATAGTGATTTGCCTAGTTCGTTCTGGAGATATACCTTAGAAACTACAATGTACATTATAAATCTTATACCATCTAAAACCGTGCCTTCAACCCCTATAGAGTTGTGGAACGAGCGCAAGCCCAGTCTAAGACATGCCAGAATTTGGGGTTGTCTAGCACATGTGCTTAAGGCAGATATGGCTAAGTTAGATGCAAGAATAGAAGTAATGTTGTTTATAGAGTATCCTAGAGGAATGAAAGGTGGTATGTTCTATAGTCCTAAAGTTCAGAAGGTGATAGTTAGCACTAACGCCTGATTTTTAGAGAAAGACTATGTTCTAGATCACAAGCCCAAGAGTAAGATAGTACAAGAAGAACTTAGACAGAAATCTGATATTCCTGATGCACCAGCACAAGTAGATACACCACACACTACACAAGATATCACAGATGATGCGTAGTTGGAGGGTTCTGAGACAGCCGGACAGGTTCATTTGCATGGACATGCTTCAAAGGTATAACCTTTAAAGGTTTCCACATTAATTTAATAATTCAATTTTTGCGTGTCGTTTTAATAGATCAAACTAGTATAAGCCTCGATCCATTCAGGGGAATTGAATTTTAGCCTGAGCCAAATCGAAAGTCTCTGATTCTGAAATGCATTGCACGAAAGTGAGATTTTCGGTTTAGCCCAGGCTAGTTCTGTTTCATTCAAATTGGTATCGGAGCGAGTGTTTTGGCTTTATACTTGTTCGATTTATTACACGGTTTTTTTTGTATTGTCAATATATATTAACAGGTGGTTATTATTCTCGGCTATTATGGTTGTTTAATTTTCATTCATAAACCCCGAGACATGTCCGGGCTTGTTTTGGTTTTTTGAATGAAATGTTTTTGTAATAGTAACAACCACGAGCTGGAAACCATGTAGGATTAGAAGAATCTTGTAGTAGGATTTAATCTAATGTTGTCATCTTTGAATTCCTAGAACGCCTTTGTATATATGAATTTGTGTATTATGAGGAAGATGTTATTTTGGGTAACTCATATTCGTGCGTTTGGGTTTATTGTAATTTTGGGTGGTTCCTAATTATGTAGAAAACCGAGAAAACCCTAACAAAATGAGAGAAATCCAAATAGCCAGTGGGAGCGACGCGACGGGACGTGTCAACAAGGCGTCAAAGGAATCGATGATAGAGAAGGCCATAACAGTCAGAAAATGTTTAATTTTGTATTTCACATTTTATGTCCTTTTCGTTGATTGTGTGTTTTTGTTTTTAAGCATGCGTGAAAACAAACCATTTTTAAAAGTACGTGCAACTAACTAATGTAGATTATTCGCATATTAAAACACCAACGTTTTATGGGTGCGAATATCCATTGTTAAGATATTGCATATTAAAATGTGAAAATCCTCAAACTTAAAAATCTAAGCGGGAGCGGGTTGATATATATCCCTATGGCCTCCATTACGAATTCATATGTGATGTGGATTAGACCTACGAGCTGGCCAAGGGCCTTCCTCCTTAAGGATAAGTCTTCAATCCACGGATATCACTAGATTGAATTTCTAAAGAGATGACTACAGTGAGTTTAATGGGAGAAAGTTGTGACACCCTCGCTAAACAAGGGAGTATTAGTATCCTAACCAACAAACTTAGAACTCACGTAATGGCATACACTTAGTGTACCGTTTGTAGTATTCCTCCTAAGAGGTTACGCTATTTATGAGTATGGCTAAAAACATCGACTATTAATTTCATTGATCATAAGATCATTGGTTAGATAATGGAATTAATGAACTCAGGTTCTTCTTGAACGAATGTGGGTTGGCATAGACGTTCACCTAAAGTGACTTTCGTTAATCCCAGTGTGAGAGATATCGGTGGGTGATTATATTGTTTTGAGTATATCAATATTTTTGAAAAAGAATACTGAAACTTGACTGTTTATTTTTTCAGTAGTTGATATGTCGTTCAATCCACTTGTTGTCTTTTTGAATCAAAACAAACTCAGCGGTCCTAATTACATTGATTAGAAGCGTAACCTGGACATTGTCCTTACTGCTGAGGGTTACAAGTATGTGCTCGTTGAAGAGTGCCCCCCAGTACCCACCGATGATTCCACTCCTGAGGAAAGAGAGGCTCACTCTAGGTGGAAGAAAGCTGGTGAGATTACCAGGTGCTACATCTTGGCTTCTATTTCGAGTGTACTGCAGCACCAGTATCAGTTGATGACCTCAACCTATAAGATGATGCTTAACCTCAAAGAGATGTTCGAACATCAGGGCAGGGCAGCCAAACAGTCAGCTATGAGGAAATTCATGAATGCTAGGATGGCTGAGGGTATTTCAGTGAGGGATCATGTGCTTGACAAGATCAGCTGCACCAATGAGATTGAGGTTTTGGGAGGTGACATCGACTGGGAGACCCAGGTTGATATTATTCTCCAGAGCTTACCTCCCAATTTTGAGAAGTTTCGGTTGAACTATAATATGGGTAAGCTCTCATATTCCCTTCCTGAGCTCATGACTGCATTGGTGTCTGCTAAAGGCCTCTTCGCTGAGAAGAAGCAAGCTTTGTCTACTGCTGGACTTTCAGGTTCCTCTGTTAGGCCCAAAGCCAGGAAGCAAAAGAGGAAGAAGGACCAGAAGGCAGGAGCTGATTATGGACCCAAAGGTGCTATTGCCAAGAAGCACAAGTCGAGAGGCAAGTGTTTCAGATGTGGCAAGTCAGGACACTGGAAAAAAGACTACCCAAAGCCTCAAAGTATGAGTAATTTCACTGTAGTTACTGAGACATGTTTAGCTACGATTTCCACGGGTACTTGGTGTGTGGATTCAAGAGCCACTGATCATGTTTGTAATTCTTCGCAGGGGTTCCAAGTGACCCAGCTGCTTAGAAATGGTGATTTACAGGTCTACCTTGGGGATACTACTAGAGTTTTAGTTACTACAGTTGGAATAGTTTGTCTTTATTTTTCAGACTCTGTTTTACATTTGAGAGATTGCCTTTATGTACCCATTTTTAGAAAGAACTTGCTTTCAGTTTCTAAACTGCTTTTGGATGGTTATAAGTGTGTTTTTTCTGATAATTCTGTTATTAGAAAGAACTAGAAACTTATATGTTCTGGTGCATTGGTTGACAATTTGTTTTTAATTAAGACAAAATCCCCAGTAGTGCAAAACACATAAATTAATAACCCATCATCGAATCATAGTAAGAGAAATGTGTCTTCCCCTTTGAACCATACTTATCTTTGGCACCTGAGACTAGGTCATATCAACCTTAGTAGAATTCAGAGGTTGGTCAATGATGGGCCCTTGGGCTCATTGGAGATTGACAGTTATCCAACCTGTGAGTCCTGCTTAGAGGGTAAAATAACCAATAAGCCTTTCACGGCAAAGGGGTATAGGGCCAAAGAGGTTTTAGAGTTGGTTCATTCTGACTTGTGTGGGCCTATGTCAGTATAAGCTGGAGAAAGTTATGAGTATTTCATGACATTCACAGATGACTACTCTAGATATAGATACATATACCTGATGCACCACAAGTCTGAATGCTTTGGCAAGTTCAAAGAGTTTAAGGCTAAGGTAGAGAAGCATCTGGGTAAGAGTATCGAGACCCTGTGATCTGATCGTGGTGATGAATACCTCTCTAGTGAATTTAGGTCCTATTTGTCAGAGGAGGGTATTCAGTCCCAGTTGTATGCACCTGGCACACCCCAGCAGAACGGTATAGTAGAGAGGAGAAACATGACTCTTATGGATATGGTTAGATCGATGACGAGTTATAGTGAGTTGCCCAACTCTCTTTGGAGTTATGCTTTAGAGACAGCGTGTTATCTCTTTAATCTCATACCATCTAAATCTGTGCTTACTACACCCATAGAGTTGTGGATTGGGCGAAAGTCTAGTTTGAAACATTTCAAGATTTAGGGTTGTCCAACACATGTGCTCGAGGCAGATGCAGGTAAGTTAGATGCAAGATCAAATGTTATGTTGTTTGTAGGCTATGCCACATGAATGAGGGCTGGTCTATTTTATAGTCCTCAGGGTCATAAGGTGATGGTTAGCACCAATGCCAGATTTCTTTAGGAGTACTATATTTTAGATCACAAGTCTAACAGCGAGGTAGTATTGGAAGAGTTTAGAGGTTAGTCGAGTATTCTAGATGCACAAGTACAGGATGACACACCACAGAGTATTGCACGTACTATCACAGATGATGCACCTACAAAGACTGTGCCTCATCGTAGTGGGAGGGTTGTCAGATAGTCCAAGAGTTACATGGGTTTGGGTGAGTTTTTGGATTTTATCCCTGGCACCCATGAACCAGACCCAGTTAGCAATGAGGCTCTCAAGGATAAAGATGCAGATTCTTGGTAGAGAGCGATGATTGCTGAGATGGGTTTTATGGACTCAAATCAGATCTGGGAGCTGGTAGATCTTCGTGATGGGTTTCAACCTATTGGGTGCAAATGGGTCTACAAGCCAAAAAGAGGATCTGACGGGAGGGTTGAAACCTTCAAGGCTATGTTTATAGTAAAATGGTATACTTAGAAAGAGGATATCGATTATGAGGAGACCTTTTCCCCGGTAGCTATGCTTATGTCGATCTGGATTCTCTTGGCCACACCTGCTCATATGGACTATGAGATTTGACAGATGGATGTCAAGACAGGTTTCCTTAATGGAAGTCTTAAGAGACAATCTTTATACAGCAAATAGAGGGGTTCATTGTTAAGGGTCAAGAGCACAAGGTATGCTGGGTTAAGAGGTTCATCTATGGACTTAAGCAAGTATCCAGATCTTGGAACATCCATTTTCACAAGGTCATCCAGTCCTATGGATTCACTCAGTGTCCGAATGAGTAGTGTGTATACCACATGAGTGATGGTGATTTGGTGATGTTCTTTGTACTTTATGTAGCTGACATCCTTCTGATTGGTAACAGTAAGAAGGTGTTGTCAGATGTAAAGGCATGGTTGTCCAGACAGTTTAATATGAAAGACTTGGGAGAGGCTGGATATAT
Source organism: Knoxia roxburghii (assembly GCA_030378225.1). NCBI lineage: Eukaryota > Viridiplantae > Streptophyta > Magnoliopsida > Gentianales > Rubiaceae > Knoxia > Knoxia roxburghii. The sequence continues at coordinate 30,879,440 of CM059416.1, read as the reverse complement.
CCTTGGGATCCAGATTATTCGAGATCGTAGGAGACGTTCACTGACACTCTCTCAGGCTTCATACATATACACGATTCTGACCTGTTTTAACATGCAAAAATCCAAGAAGGGTTCGCTACCTTTCAGGCATTGAGTGAATTTATCAAATGAACAGTGTCCCAAGACTACCAAGGAGATAGATTCCATGAAGGTGGTACCGTATGTATCTGCAGTGGGTAGTCTCATGTATGCTATGTTATGTACTAGGCCTGATATTTTCTTTGTTGTTGGCATGGTTAGCAGATATCAGAGTAACCCTGGGAAGGCTCACTGGGAGGCAGTAAAATGCATTCTCAAGTACTTGCGCAGGACAAGAGATCACGTCTTGATTTATCGAGCGCAAGAGCTAGTTCTATTGGGTCACACAGAATCGGACTTTCAAGGTGTTATGGACAAGAGTAAGTCTACCTTTGGGATTGTGTTTACTCTAGGATATAGAGCCATAGTATGGTGGAGTGTTAAGCAGAAATGTGTGGCAGACTCCACCAAGGATGCTGAGTACGTTAAAGAAGATGTATAGCTCAGGAACTTCCTAGTGGACTTAGACGTGGTCCCTGAGTTGCTAAGGTCTATCACAGTCTATTGTGATAACAATGGTGCAATTGCTAACTCAAGGGAACCACAATCCCACAAGGCGAGTAAACACATAGAGCGTAAGTACCACCCGATACGAGAGATCGTAAATAGGGGAGACGTGGTCGTGGCCAAGATAGCATAAGGAGACAACCTTACAGATCGTTTCTAAAAGCCATTGACCCAAAGGTCTTTGCGAGACATGTGAAGGGCATGGGAGTCAGATTCTTAAGAGAGACATGTGAGTGAGCTTTAAGAGTAGCTTTCATTATGACAGCAGTGTAATAAGTGGATTGGACAGTGTTTTTGTACTTCAGAGCATAGCTTTGAGTATTAGTGGGAGCGTGTTAGTTATGAATACTAGAAAGTTGTTTGCTTATATAAAAAACTAATACCCAGTTGACATATCATTTATGTTTCAGTATGACAGTGTTCCATTATATCGTACAACTAGATAACGAGGTATAGAAAAACACAGTAGATCTCGTTATTGGTTAAAGTATTGATATATAAACAGATGCTCGTAACTGAGATAGTGTGAACATACTATCTGTTGGAGTAGAATACATAAGCTACGCTTGTATTGTACAGTTTCCCAGTTTATTATATCGATTTGTGTTTCAGTCATATTTTGTTGTGCATGTTTATGTCCATTTATATTATGTAAGTAGATGATGAGGTGTCTGGTGCGACACAGTAGATCTCATCATTGGTTGAATGACATAATATATAAATGAGGTTCGTAACCGAGACAGCTTTGGACAAACTGTCGGTCTAGGTTATTATGTGATTCAGATAATTAGTTTGTCTAAACTAATTGAATCATATAGATATGCCCGGGGCATATTGAACTTGACTCTTAGGAATGATTTGTCTTGTACTGATTTAATAGACAAATCGATCCTTGTATTCTATCTCTAAATCCCTAGACTCGAGCGGGCATGAGGATTAGACATAGTGTACTTTGATCTGCAAAAGGGTGAGGTCAATTGTGGCCAATAATCTCGGTAGGTTGGGTGCGCGTGTTTAGTTACTTGGTGTGCTGCTGCTTGTCGAAAGGAAACCATGTACCGGTGCGTCCGGGGTGATGGTGCTCCCGAGATGAGCTCAAAATGTTTATTATACTAAACCCGGCCGGTGGACTTATGTCCGGTATAGTAAAAAGGTCGAGTGGTACTAATCTCGGAATTAAAGAAGTTGATGAATTAATTTATCAGTAAATTAATGAATTAACGAGCACTATATCTTTTATGTGGGGAGATTATGAATATAATTTAATTAAGTTGTTCCGGAAGCAATTCTGGTGTAGGGTGGTAGTACCATAATTAATCCGTTAATGGTACGATTAATTATGTACTGGGTTAATGACAAAGGTAGATTTAATTAATTGAGAAATTAATTAATCCTTGTGTCAGTTGGTTGTGAATCATCCCAGGAACTGGTTTGGGATAAGTGAATCCCTGTGTCAGTTGGGAGTGATTCATCCCAGGAACTGGATTGGGATAAGTGAATCCCTCTGACAGTTGGGAGTGTATCAGTCCAGGAACAGGATTGAAGGAAACAGAATCTGTATCAGTCCAGAAACAGGATTGAAGGAAAATAGAAACCCAGTAGGAAGACCAATCCTAAACCAACTTGGAGTCTCTCTTGTAACTCTATAAATAGACAAGGGATCAGTCATTCAGATTAACACAATTACACAATTAATCCACAGGATTTCTAGAGAGAGAAAATTCTAGAGAGAGAAAACGTTTCTCTCTCCAAGTTGAATTTTCAAGAAAGTGTGCAGCTGGTTTTTGGGTTTCTAGTGGCTAAAATTTTGGCCTTGGTCTATGCCAGCTGCGCGTAGCTTTCCATCTCTGCGGGCGGTGCGTTTATAGTACGTGCCAGGTGCTGCGGAGCTAGAGTTTTTTAGCAGGTGGATTGTGGTGAGTAGCTGATCAATTGACTTCTAGTTCGTTGCCCACACAACGTGAAGTCATAGTCTTGAGGCATACAAGAGAATCACCAGGTGCACGCTTTAAAGGTACTTTTCTAAGATTCCGCTTTAATAGAAATTTTTGTTGCGTGGTAAATCGAGCAAGTGCAAACCCAGATCCTACCAAAATCTTTCAATTGTATCAGAGCCTGATTTAGGGGGTTCTGTGCTTGTTCGATTTATTACATGGTTTTATTTGCAGGTGGTTTAGAATCCCGGCTATTATGGTTACGTTTGTATGGGTTTTAATTAAACTCCGGGACATGTCCGGATTTAATTTTATTATGAATGTTTGTAATAGTTTAACCACGTGCTGGAAGCCGTGTAGGATTAGATCAAATCTGTAGTAGGATTTTTTCTATGTAATTTCGATTATTTAATTTTCCTAGAATGCCTTGGAGTAGGAAAATTGTTTTTTTTTGTAATCGAAGGCGTTATGGTGGGCGACTTGGATTCGTGGGTTTTGGGTTATCATGAATTTGAAGAAATCCAGGAAAACCCAGAACGAATTGCAAGAAGACCAAATAGCGTGGGAAAAAGCGAAGGAGGAGTTGGCGGCAGGAGGCGACGCCGGCGATGACCGCCGGCAGCAAATCGCGCCGGCCAGGTGGCCAGCAGCAGCTGCTGCCGCACCAAGGGCGCAGCAGCCGCGCGCAGTCCCGCGCGCGCACGGCCCGTGCGGCCGTGCGGGTGCGCGGGCGCGTAGGCACGCAGTCCCGCGCGCGCACGGCCTGTGGGGGCGGTGCGCCGGGCTGCGGCCCGGGCGGCCCGTTCGGGCTGTTCGGGCTGTTTTTGGCCCTTTTTTCCTCCAGTTTTTGTTTTTTGAAGTTCAAGACTCTCTCCATCGAGTGACGTGATGGGACACGAGATCAAGGCAGAAGATGGAAGCAATTAAAACCATAATAGTCGGGGAATTTATTTTTTTGAATTTATTTCCCGTATTTATTGTTTTAATTTTTATGCTTTATTTTTATGTTGTATTTTAGATGCATGAATTAAAGCATATCTAGTTTTATGGTTGCACATAACTTAGGCTAGTTAATTGCATGTTAAAACCGGAAAAACCCTCAATTAGGAAATCTAAGTGGGAGCGGGTTGTGTTATATCCCCATGGCCACCATTACGGGTTCATATGCGATGTGGGTGGGCTTGCGCGTTGGCATTAGGGCCTTCCTCCATTCGGATGAGTCCAGCCCCGAGATCGCTAGACTATGAGCTTCTGAGTAAGATGACTAGAGCGAGTTTAACTAGGAGAAATGCGACACCCTCTCCATCTGAGGCGCACTATCCTGAGGTAACAAACTCAGAAGTCACGTAATGGCACACACTTAGTGTACGATCTGTAGTATTCCTCCCGCGAGGTTACGCTGCTTACTTGTACGGCTAAAAGCACCGACTATTAGCTACATTGATCAAAAGATCGTTGGTCAGATAGTGTAGTTAATGAACTTGGTTCTTCTCAAACGAATGTGGGTTAGCGTAAACGTCCACACTGCGTGGCTTGCGAGAATCCCGGTGGATGAGATGTTGGTGGATTAATATTATTGTTTTGAGGGAAATCAATAATTAATTGAATTTTCATGTTTTTAAAAAATTCTAGCATATATAACTGAAACACTGTTTGTTTACTTTCCAGTTTAAATCGATATGGCATTCAATCCTTTAGCTGCTATTTTGAAAAACAACAAGTTAACTGGAACTAATAATGTCGATGGAAGTCGTAAGTTGGACATTGTCCTTAGGGCTGAGAGCACTCCTGTGAGAGATCGTGTCATTGACATGATTAGTAACATCAACAAGGTTGAGGTAGTGGGAGGCGAAATCGTTGGTGAAACCAAAGCCGATATTGTCCTCCAGAGCTTGCCTCAAAGCTATGAGCGGATTCGGTTGAACTACAACATAAGTAAGATGTTGTGGAGTTCATCCGAGCTCTTGGCAGAGTTGATGGCGACTCAAAGCTATGAGCGGATTCGGTTGAACTACAACATAAGTAAGATGTTGTGGAGTTCATCCGAGTTCTTGGCAGAGTTGATGGCGGCTAAAAGTCTTCTTCAAGAGAAGAAGCGAGCTTTAGTCGCAGTCGAAGCTTTAGAATCTTCTTCTGAGCCTGAGGCTGGAAAGAAGAAGAGAAAGCTCGAGTGAGTAGCTAAAAAGGCACAAATTGTACCTAAGCCAGATATTGCAAAGAAGAAGTCGAAAGACAAGTGCTTCAAGTGCAATAAGACGGGACGTAGGAAAGCGGATTGTCCAAAGCTTATAAGTACGATAAATTATGCCTTAATTACTGAGACATGTTTAGCGGCGATTCCCACAGATACTTGGTGTGTGGATTCAGGTGCCACTGACCATGTTTGTAATTCTTTGCAAGGGTTCCAAGTAACCCAGAAGCTTAGAGCAGGCGAATTGGATATCTACTTGGGCGACACTACAAGAGTGTCGGCAGAAGCAGAGGGAGTAGTTAAGTTGAATTTTGAAAATTCTAGCTTGGAGTTAGTTAATTGTCTTTATGTACCGAGTTTTAGAAAGAACTTGATTTCGGTTTCTAAACTCTTGAAGAACGGGTATAAGTTTATTTTTTCTGATGACTGTGTTGTTATTAGAAGAAATGGAAAACTTATTTGTTCTGGTTCATTGGCGGACAATTTGTTTGTGGTTAACTCTAACTCCCCTGTTGTGCAAAACATAGAGATAGATAGCTTAGAATTTAACATTAATAAGAGGAAGAAACCTTCTGAAATGAATCAAACCTATCTTTGGCATCTAAGGCTAGGTCATATAAACCATAGTAGGATTCAGAGGTTGGTCAATGATGGACCTTTGGGTTCATTAGATATTGACAGTTATGCAACCTGCGAATCTTGCTTGGAAGGTAAGATGACCAAGAGACCTTTTTAAGCAAAAGGCTATAGAGCTAAAGAAGTATTAGAGTTGATTCATTCTGACTTGTGTGGACCTATGACGGTCTAGGCACGAGGGGGATATGAGTATTTCGTGACGTTCACCGATGACTACTCTAGGTACGGATACATTTACCTAATGCGCCACAAGTTCGAATGTTTTGGCAAGTTCAAAGAGTTTCGGGCAGATGTGGAGAAGCATCATGGTAAGAGTATCAAGACATTGCGTTTAGATCCTGGTGGGGAGTACCTGTCCCATGAATTTCGAGATTACCTCACTGAGGTAGGAATTCAGTCTCAGTTGTCTGCACCGGGCACGCCACAGCAGAATGGTGTAGCAGAAAGGAGGAACCGAACTCTTATGGAAATGGTTAGGTCCATGATGAGCTATAGTGATTTGCCAAGTTCGTTCTGGGGATATGCCTTGGAAATGGCAATGTATATTCTTAATCTTGTACCATCTAAAACCATGCCTTCAACCCCAGTAGAGTTGTGGAACGGGCGGAAGCCCAGTCTAAGACATCTCAGAATTTGGGGCTGCCCAGCACATGTGCTTAAGGCAGATACGGCTAAGTTAGATGTAAGAACAGAATTAATGCTGTTTGTAGGATATCCTAGGGGAACGAAAGGTGGTCTATTCTATAGTCCTAAAGATCAGAAGGTGGTGGTAAGTACCAACGCTAGATTTTTAGAAGAGGACTATGTCTTAGACCACAAGCCCAAGAGTAAGATAGTACTAGAAGAGCTTAGACGACAAACTACTAATCCTGATGCACCAGCGCAAGTAGATACACCACACACTGCATATGAGATCACAGATGATGCACCTACACAGGCGGTGCCTCATCGTAGTGGGAGGGTTGTGAGACAGCCAGACAGGTTCATTGGCATGGGAGAGGCTTCAGACCTGGTCCCAGGTGTGCCTGAACCTGACCCAGTTAACTATAATGAGGCACTTCGAGATAAAGATGCAGAATCTTGGCGTAAGGCAATGATATCCGAGATGGGGTCAATGGACCACAATCAAGTCTGGGAGCTTGTGGACCTGCCTGATGGGTTTAAGCCCATTGGATGCAAGTGGGTCTACAAACGTAAGAGAGGACCTGACGGGAAGGTGGAAACCTTTAAAGCTAGGCTGGTGGCGAAGGGGTATACTCAGAAAGAGGAAATCGATTATGAGGAAACCTTCTCCCCGGTAGCCATGCTTAAGTCGATCCGAATTCTCTTGGCCATAGCTGCTCATATGGATTATGAGATTTGGCAGATGGATGTCAAGACAGCTTTCCTAAACGGAAGTCTTGAGGAAACCATCTTTATGCAGCAACCAGAGGGATTCATTGAAAAATGCCAAGAGCATAAGGTTTGCAGGCTTAAGAGGTCTATCTATGGACTTAAGCAGGCATCCAAATCTTGGAACATCCGGTTTGATGAAGTAATCCAGTCCTTTGGATTTACTCAGTGTCCGGATGAGCAATGTGTATATCGCAGACGTGATGGAAACTCAGTGGTGTTTCTTGTGCTTTACGTAGATGACATTCTATTGATTGGCAACAACAAGAAAGTGTTATCAGACGTAAAGGCATGGTTGTCCAAGCAATTTGATATGAAGGACTTAGGGGAAGCGGGACATATCCTTTGGATCAAGATCATTCGAGATCGTAGGAAACGTTCAGTAACGCTCTCCCAAGCTTCGTACATAGACACGATTCTGGCCCGTTTTAACATGTAGAACTCCAAGAAAGGTTTTCTACCTTTCAGGCACGGAGTGTTTCTATCTAAGGAGCAGTCTCCTAAGACTGTTGAGGAGATAGAGACCATGAAGACAGTTCCATATGCTTCGGCAGTAGGAAGTCTCATGTATGCCATGTTGTGTACGAGGCCTGATATCTGTTATGCCGTTGGCATGGTCAGCAGATATCAGAGTAACCCCGGGAAAGCTCATTGGGAGGCAGTAAAATGCATTCTCAAGTATTTGCGCAGAACGAGTGACCAAGTTCTGCTCTATCAGGCGCTTGAGCTGGTACCCCGAGGTTACACAGATTCAGATTTCCAAGGCAACAGGACAAGAGCAAGTCTACCTCAGGGTATATGTTTACTCTAGGAGGTGGAGCCATAGTTTGGCAGAGTGTCAAGCAGAAATGCGTGGCGGACTCTACCATGGAGGCTGAGTACGTTGCCGCATCAGAGGCAGCGAAAGAAGCAGTATGGCTCAAGAACTTCCTAGTGGACTTAGATGTGATTCCTGGTTTGCAGAAGTCTATCACGGTTTATTGTGATAACAACGGTGCAGTAGCAAACTCGAAGGAACCACGAGCCCACAAGGCGAGTAAACATATACAGCGTAAGTACCACCTGATACAAGACATCGTAAAGAGGGTAGACGTGGTCATGGCTAAGATAGCATCAGAGGATAACCTTGCAGATCTGTTCACGAAAAAATTGACTTCTAAAGTCTTTGAGGCTCACGTGAAGGGCATGGGGATCAGATGCTTAGGAGAGCTTTGACAGTTTTTCTAGATAGATAGCAGCAGATTTGGTAGGATTGTATGTAGTTGTATACTTAAAGCACAGCTTAAGTATTAGTGGGAGATTGTTGGAGTAGAATACATAAGCTATGCTTGTATTGTACAGTTTCCCAGTTTATTATATCGATTTGTGTTTCAGTCATATTTTGTTGTGCATGTTTATGTCCATTTATATTATGTAAGTAGATGATGAGGTGTCTGGTGCGACACAGTAGATCTCATCATTGGTTGAAAGACATAATATATAAATGAGGTTCGTAACCGAGACAGCTTTGGACAAACTGTCGGTCTAGGTTATTATGTGATTCAGATAATTAGTTTGTCTAAACTAATTGAATCATATAGATATGCCCGGGGCATATTGAACTTGACTCTTAGGAATGATTTGTCTTGTACTGATTTAATAGACAAATCGATCCTTGTATTCTATCTCTAAATCCCTAGACTCGAGCGGGCATGAGGATTAGACATTGTGTACTTTGATCTGCCAAAGGGTGAGGTCAATTGTGGCCAATAATCTCGGTAGGTTGGGTGCGCGTGTTTAGTTACCGGTGCGTCCGGGGTGATGGTGCTCCCGAGATGAGCTCGAAATGTTTATTATACTAAACCCGGCCGGTGGACTTATGTCCGGTATAGTAAAAAGGTCGAGTGGTACTAGTCTCGAAATTAAAGAAGTTGATGAATTAATTTATCAGTAAATTAATGAATTAACGAGCACTATATCTTTGATGTGGGGAGATTATGAATATAATTTAATTAAGTTGTTCCGGAAGCAATTCTGGTGTAGGGTGGTAGTGCCATAATTAATCCGTTAGTGGTACGATTAATTATGTACTGGGTTAATGACAAAGGTAGATTTAATTAATTGAGAAATTAATTAATCCTTGTGTCAGTTGGTTGTGAATCATCCCAGGAACTGGTTTGGGATAAGTGAATCCCTGTGTCAGTTGGGAGTGATTCATCCCAGGAACTGGATTGGGATAAGTGAATCCCTGTGACAGTTGGAAGTGTATCAGTCCAGGAACAGGATTGAAGGAAACAGAATCTGTATCAGTCCAGAAACAGGATTGAAGGAAAACAGAAACCCAGTAGAAAAACCAATCCTAAACCAACTTGGAGTCTCTCTTGTAACTCTATAAATAGACAAGGGATCAGTCATTCAGATTAACACAATTACACAATTAATCCACAGGATTTCTAGAGAGAGAAAATTCTAGAGAGAGAAAACGTTTCTCTCTCCAAGTCGAATTTTCAAGAAAGTGTGCAGCTAGTTTTTGGGTTTCTAGTGGCTAAAATTTTGGCCTTGGTCTATGCCAGCTGCGCGTAGCTTTCCCTCTCTGCGGGCGGTGCGTTTATAGTACGTGCCAGGTGCTGCGGAGCTAGAGTTTTCTAGCAGGTGGATTGTGGTGAGTAGCTGATCAATTGACTTCTAGTTCGTTGCCCACACAACGTGAAGTCATAGTCTTGAGGCATACAAGAGAATCACCAGGTGCACGCTTCAAAGGTACTTTTCTAAGATTCCGCTTTAATAGAAATTTTTGTTGCGTGGTAAATCGAGCAAGTGCAAACCCAGATCCTACCAAAATCTTTCACTATCTGTATAGGTTATTGTGTGATTTGAAAATTAATTTGTCTAGACTAATTAAATCATATGGATGTGCCTGGGGCATATTGAGCATGACCAGCTCGGGATTGAATTAACTTCTACTGATCGACGTAGTTAATTCGATCCTAGTATTCTAATCTCTTAATCCCTAGATTGTGATGGGCATGAGAGTTAGATATTATATGCTTTGATTTTCCAAAGGGTGCGGTCAATTGAGGCCTAAATCTCGGTAAGTTGGGTATGCGGTGTTTAGCTTCTTTGCTTGACGTTGCTAGTCGAAGGAATCCATGTACCGGTTTGCCAGGTTGATGGTGCTCCCGAGATGAGCTCGTAAGGTTTATTATACTAAATCTGGCCAGTGAACTTTACGTTCTGTATAATAAGAAAGTCGAGTGGTACTAATCTCGGATACCAAGAAGTCGATGAATTAATTTGTCAGTAAATTGATGAATCGATGAGCACTAGATCTTTGATGTAGGGAGATAGAAGAATAATAAAGCGAGCGCGAAATAAATTAATATTTGAGGGTAGTTCCATAGTTGGTCCGTTGTGGTACGACTAATTATGCCTTTGACTAATCGACAAAGTGAATTAATTAATCCTAAATGCTTAATTAATATTTAATTGACTAAGTGTGTTATAAGAAATAATCCTAAGGGTTCGATTAAATTTAATTAACAAAGTGGGTTAAAAAATTAATTCGAAAGGCTCGATTGTAGTTGATTAGTCTAGGGAAGACTAAGGGGTCAATGAAAGTCAAACATTAAGGCATAACTCAAAACCCCACTAGGTCTCCCTTGAAACTTCTATAAATAGCTTAAGATAGGCTTTTTGAAAACATAAGGAACTTAGAGAGGCAACTCCAGTGAGAGAAGGAGAAATCTAGAGAGAATTCTTCATCTTCTTGAATTCTCTCAAAGTCGATTTTGATTCTTCTTCTTCAAGAAAACCCAGCCCATAATCGATCCTAGAAATCCCTATCGAGTTTCACCTCGAGATCGCCACCGTCAGTACTTTTTTCGGCCGCCGCTAGTCTAGTTTTTCTGGCACCTTCGATGAGTATTTTTTTCGTGGCCAAGCTTTGATTTTGTTGGGTTTTGATTCTTTTGTTGTGTTGATCCTTTGGCTCATTCCTACTGGTTCACCAAAGTCTAAATCTACGAACAAAAGACTTTTCCTGACAAGTTTTATTTAGGCGGTGTGGATTTTTAGATTAGGATTAGGCCTCCGGGCTGTTTCAGATTTGGGTAGATTGAGTTTTCTTGAATTGGGTTCCTTTAGATTTCTTCATATTGTGCTTTAGCCAACCCATTCGGGAACGTTTGGAGTTATTCTCTGGACTCATTAGTGGATTCACATCATAAGACCCATTTTTCTATATTTGCAAGGGACACGCTTCAAAGGTATAATCTTTAAAGGTTTCCGCTTTAATTTAAATATTCGATTTTTGCATGTCATTTTCATAGATCGAACTAGTACAAGCCTAGATCCGTTTACGAGAAATGAATTTGAGCCTGAGCCGAATCGAAAGTCTCTGATTATGGAATGCATTGCATGAAAGTGAGATTTTCGGTTTAGCCCGAGCTAGTTCTGTTTCCTTCAAAACCATCCTACTCCCACTTAGTTTCTTAAAGTTGAGGATTTTTACGTTTTAACATACAATATCTTAACTTCGGATGTTCACACCTATAAAACCATTGGAGTTTTAATATGCAAATAATCTATCTTAGTTGATTGCACGTATTTAAAAAAATGATTTTTTTTGCTCATACATAAAAAAAAAAAAAACACACACAAACAACGAAAAGGACATAAAACGGGAAATACATAAACTAACATTTCCCGACTATTATGGCATTCTCTATCGTCACTTCCTTTGATGCCGAATATGAAACTTATGATTCAAAGTAAAACATCGGTTCACCCGTTGAGACCTTATTCTATCTTCAGAGATTTCTCGAGATATTTCTTACGAAGTTTTGTTATAGCCTCTATAACTGCTTCCAGGTTAGGTGGACAGCCTGGCAAATAGACATCCACAGGAATTAGTTTATCAACTCCCCGAACAGTGCTATAAGAATCAGTACTGAACATCCCTCCTGTAATTGTACATGCTCTCATAGCAATAACATATTTTGGTTCAGGCATTTGCTCATACAGTCTCACTAAAAAGGGAGCCATTTTCAATGTTACTGTTCCAGCCATTAAAATTAGATCTGCCTGTCTAGGATCGATCTTGGTACTAACCCATAACGATCAAAGTCGAATCGTGACCCTATTAGGGAAGCAAATTCAATGAAGCAACAGCTGGTACCATAGAGAAGCGGCCATAAACTAGAGAGTCTTGAATTTCTCTCAATTCGTCCGGGTTTTCTCAATTTTCTACATAATTAGGAATCACCCAAAATTACGATAAACCAAAACTCACGAATACGAGTTACCCAAAATAATGTCTTCGTCATAATACATAAATTCCTATATACGAAGACGTTCTAGGAATTTAAAGACAAAAACATTAGATTAAATCCTACTACAAGATTCATCTAATCCTACACGGCTTCTAGCTCATGGTTATTACTATTACAGACATTTCCATTCAAAATAAAAATGAGCCCAGACATGTCCTGGTATTTATGAATGAAAATAAAAATAATAATAGTCGGGAATAATAACATCCTGTTAATATATCGATAATGCAAAAATAACTAAGCCGAGTAATAAATCAAACAAGTTTAAAGCCAAAACACTCGCTCTGATACCAATTTGAAGGAAACAGATCTAGCCTGGGTTAAACCGAAAATCTCACTTTCATGCTATGTATTCCAGAATCAAAGACTTTTGATTCGGCTCAGGCTTAAAATCATTTCCCCTGAATGGATCTAGGCTTATACTAGTTTAATTTATTAAAACAGCAAGCAAAAATCAAATCTTTAAATTAAAGCAAAAACCTTTAAAGATTATACTTTTGAAGTATGTCCCTCGCAAATAAAGAAAATCGGGTCATGAGTTACGAATCCACTAAAGAGTCCCAAGAATAACTCCAAACGATCCTGAATTTGAGTGGGAAAATGTCCACGAGATGCCTAAAGCTCAATATGAAGAGATCCAAAGAAACCCACTTCAAGAAAACTCAATTTGCTCAAATTTGAAACAGCTCGAGGGCCTGATCCTAATTTGAAAACCCACACCGCCTAAATAAAACTTGCCAAGAAAAACTTTTTGCCCGTAGATCTATACTTTAGCGAACTCGGTGGACTTCAGTTCGGTGCTAAAAAATGCTCACGGCACGGCAGTGACTCTATCCGGTGGTGATTCACGGAAACTCGAGAATTGGCGGCGACTCCAGGGTTTTCTAGGATGATTCATGGGCTGAGTTATTGAAGAAGAAGGAACTAGAAACCGACTTCGAGAAATAACTAATTGAAGAAGATGAAGTTCTCTCTCTAGGCTCTTCCTTCTCTCTAAGGATGCAACTTTGGCTACAAGGTTTCTTATGTCTTCTAAATGCCCAACTTAAGCTATCTATAGGAGCTTCAAGGGAGACCTAGTGGGCTTTTGAGTTGGGCCTTATTGTTTTGACTTTCATTCACCCCTTAGTCTTCCCTAGACTAATCAACTCCAATCGAACCTTTCGAATTAATTACTTAACCAATTTTGTTAATTAAATTTAATCGTACCCTTAGGATTATTTTGTATAACCCACTTAGTCAATTAAATATTAATTAAACCTTAAGGATTAATTAATTCACTTTGTCAATTAGTCAAACGCATAATTAGTCGTACCACAAACGGACCAATTATGCAACTACCACTCAAAAATGATTTTTTTTCGCGCTCACTTTATTATTATTCTATCTCCCACATCAAAGATCTAGTGCTCGTCGATTCATAAATTCACTGAGAAATTAATTCATCCACTTCTTGGTATCTGATATTAGTACCACTCGACATTCTTATTATACTAGACATAAAGTCCACTGGCCAGATTTAGTATAATAAACTTTTTGAGCTCATATCAGGAGCACCATCAACCCAGTGAATCCGTACATGGATTCCTCCGACTAGCAACGGCACACAAAGAAGCCAAACACCTTATACCCAACTTACCGAGATTTAGGCCTTAATTGACCGCACCTTTAGCAAATCAAATCATACGATATCTAACTCATACCCGCTCCAATATAGGGATTAAGAGATTAGAATACTAGAATTGAATTATCTACGCCGATCAGTACAAGTTAATTCAATCCCTAATAGGTCGTGCTCCATATGTCCCGGGCATATCCGTATGTTTTAATTAGTTTAGATAAACTAATTATCCAAATCACGCAATAACCTAAACTAATAGTATGTTCAAACTATCTCAGTTATGAGCATCTATTTATGTATCATAAATTTAACCAATGATAAGATCTACTGTGCTACACTCGGCACCTTATCATCTATGTATATGATATAAATGAACAATTAATACTGAAACAAAATTGATATGCAAACTGTGGATATTAGTTTTTTATATAAGCAATATCTTTTCAGTATTTAAAACTAACACCATCAACCCAGAGAACCGGTACATGGATTCCTTCGACTAGCAATGGCACACAAAGAAGTCAAACACCGCATACCCAACATACCGAGATTAAGGCCTTTTTTGACCGCACCCTTTGGCAAATCAAAGCATACCGTATCTAACTCTCATTCCAGCTCTAATATAGGGATTAAGATATTAGAATACTAGGTTCGAATTAACTATGATGATCAGTACAAGTTAATTCAATCCCAAACAGGTCATGCTCAATATACCTCAGGCACATCCGTATGATTTAATTAGTCTAGACAAAATGATTTCCAAATCACATGATAACCTAAACTGATAGTATGTTCAAACTATCTCAATTACGAGCATTTGTTTATATATCATTATTTTAACCAATAACAAGATCTACTGTGATTTTCTACACCTCGTTATCTAGATATATGATACAAAAGAACAAATTTAATACTGAAGCAAAACAATATGTCAACTGGGTATTAGTTTTTGATACAAGCAATAGCTTTTTAGTATTCAAAACTAACAATAAAGACATATACCATTACACCTTAGTGTGTTTTTCATAGATTAGAGAGAGTAACTTAGTGGGGAAGAAACACACACTTTCTCACCTTTTCATGCACATTATGAATTCTCTTAGAATATCCATGTTCTATGGAAATTCTAGGGAAATCTACCCTTCTAAGTGATAGGGGGGTAGTGAATTTCCAAGAGATGTAGAATAAGCTAAAGGATTTAGTGACGATTTGTGTTTCTTTATAGTGGAGGTTCTTAGAATTAAAGAGTTATCTTGCTATCTTGTATTGTGATTGCTAAGGCCTCACCTTTCTTGCTAATCGAACTATTTTGAGATATTCTCATTACTTCTATGTGGTTTTTGTTCTCTTCTTTGGTTATTCATGCATATTGTTAAGTAGGTTTCATGCAAGAATTGATTAATTCATGTTTGTGGATATGGTTTTTTCCTTGTTGTCGATTTATATGTTGAATCTACTTTATTGCTAAGAATTTTTGTGGATCATCTACTTTGATGAACATGTGGTTGAGACAATAGTAATGTCTTGTGTTACACGTTTCATGGTCTTTAGTACAAGTGGAATTTTGTGGATAATTTTGCTCGATCTTGTTGACGGTAAACTAGAGGATCGATAATAGATAGGATTGATGACCCTATTTCTATTATTGGCTAGTTTTAGTCCTTATAAATTCGGTAATGATGGCATTAGAGTGTCCAAGAACAATTGCATGATAATTTGCTTTACAATAGCTCATTATATCTTGGTTGTGGTGTGATTTTCTGCCTGTTTCCCATATTATCTTTTATATTCTTTATTTTGTTATTTGCATGACTTTTACCAAACCATTATCTTACACTTTGCTTTATTAGATTCATAGGCTACTAAAACTACTAGAAATTGTAGTAAGTAAGGACCCGAACCCAACAACTACTTCATTCAAGACCACAAATTTCATCGGAAGGAAACCTTAAATACTATAGTTTTAGTGTTTTTGTTTTGTTAATTATAAATTTTATTTTTTGAGTGTTCGCCTAAAGCTTTTACAACGACAAGGACACGTCAAAAATTGATGCCATTCGACAGGGATTGGTCTATTTTGAGTGATTATTGTTGTTGAAAGTTTGTGGTGTTTACTTGTTTTTACATTTTTAGTAGTTTTTATTAGTTTTTGAGTCTTGGCAAGTAACCTTAATAGTGCAGTAATTTTTGTTATTTTCTTGTTTTTTGTGAGTTTTGAGTTATTTTCTAATAGTTTTACTTGTTTGTAGGTGTCCAGTTTTATTTGATCAATAGTTATTGGTTTGTGGTTGTCACTAGATCACAAGCTAGAGGAATTGTACTTGAGCTTGACGATATTTGTGAAAGAGTGTTGAGAAGAAGAAATCGAAGCAAATAAACATGGCTGCCAGAGAAAAGATGAACTTTGAGTGGTATTTTGAGCCACATTTTCAAGAGCCGGAGGATCTACAAGGGGATGATGAGAAGACCTATCAAATTCAATCCCACTTGATCAACTTAATTCAAAATGGATCACAATTTAGAGGATTTGATGGTAAAGATGCTAGTGCTCATGTGAAGAACTTTCTTATGTTATGCAACACGGCACGGTTTTAAGGTCTCAAGAGGGATAAAGATGAAAAGGATTTTATTCCATTTCTCTTTGAAATATAATACAAGTGCGTGGTTTAACTCTTTGGATGAGAGAAACATTGAAACTTTTGAGGAGTTGAGGAGAAAATTTTTGTCGAAATATTATCCTTCTTACAAGAATGAGAAGTTGAGAAATGACATTCTACAATTCGAGCAACATCTAGGAGAGTCATTTGCTGAAGCATCGGAAAGATTTCAAGATTTTTTGAGGAAGTATCCCAATCAAACATTTTATGGGGGACATGAGTTCCAAATCTTCTATAATGGTTTGACAAGAGAGTAATCAAAAATGGTAAATGCAAGTGTCGGGGGATGTATTAATTTCAAGACTAAGAATCAAGTAGAAAGTTGTTTGACAACATGGCTCTTAAATTTGGAAGATGGCCAAGTGAAAGAGATGAAGCTCTTAAAGCACCATCTATATCTAAGGGTGTAGTGATTGTGACCGATAGAATATCACAATTGGAAGCACAAGTAGCATCTCGGAAAATCAATTACAAAAGGAGAAGGATGTGCTCTTTTGTGGGTTGTGCAAAGGGCCGCATCACATGGATTGTTGTCTGGAAGTAGTAGAAGATGTGAATTTTGTGGGGAATAATCAAGGCTTGAGATATAATGGTTCTAGGAACAACTTTCAAAATCAAGGGAGACCAAATTATAACAATTTTGGTAATCCAAATCAAGGACAAGCCTATGGTCAAAGGAATTTTAATCCAAGAGTGCAAGGTAATGGGGGGGAAATCTGAGTGAGGAGTCATTTGTGAAAGAGGAAATGAATTATTTAACACAAAAGGTAGGTGCACATTCCAAGATTTTAGAAGAACTTCAAAAGAGTCTTAAGTCAATGGAGATTACTCTTGGGCAATTTGCACAAAATCAAAATAGTCAAAGTAAACTAGGACTTCCAAGTTATACATTTCCTAATCCCAAGGATCTTGAGAAATGCCTTGTGGTGAATTTAGATGACAATAAGAAGGTTAAAGTGGATAAACCGATTGAGGATCTTAATGGAGAGCAAGGGAGACAAGTGAAAAACATAGACAAACCAAATAAAAAGGAGGAAGAACGGAATGACATAAAAAGGATGAGTCACTCAATGCCTTTAAATCTTAGTAAGAAGGAGATTGAAGAATTGAGTGAGTTGGATGAATCTAAACTTGCACTAATGGATATAGCCAAAGATTTGGGGGAACCAATAGAATATACCATTTTAAGTGAGTGAAGATGTCATGCAATTATACTAAAGAAGTGGAGATGGTTACTCAAAGGGATGATTTGGCTACATCTTGTGAAGGTAAAGCATGCTCAAAGGACTCTCCATGTTACAAAAAGAATTTGGAATTAGAGTAGATAGTCAAGGAATTACATGGAAGATTGAAGAAGTTAGAAGAGGTTCTTGAATACAGGAATAATCCAATTTCAAAAGTGATGACCCTACAAGAAAACAATGAAGTCAAATAAATTGTATTCATCGGCAGTGTGAAACGTTTCTTTAATCAAGATCAAAAAAAAAAAGAAAATGAAGAGTGTCGCTTAAGTGAAAAAGAGGAAATATTGGAAAGAGATAAAATGACGAGGGTACAAAAAAAATAAAGGGAATACGATCAAGGAAAAATTGGATGTGATTGAAGGGAAAATGTAAAAACTAAAAGAGAAAGTGGTTACTATAAGGGTTGAAATCATAAGAGAATATTTGGATCGGTTGAAAAAGAAAATGAGAAGAGAAAGGTATAAGAAGAAGTACAAAGAGATGATAGAGAGTTTGTTGAAGAAAAGTGAAGAAAGTGCATCTATTGCACATAACAGAAGGAGTTTAGAAGGTTCTTGAGTTCATAACTCAAGACAAGTCTAGCCAGAGACTCTAAAGTCCAAAGCACTTCTTGGGAGTCAACCCAAGCGTTTTTAGCACTTTTTAGTTCATTTTATAGTTTTTAGATTTTCAAATTTTTAAATTGCTAATAAGTCATTAATTTCAAGGTGATTTTTGAGTATAGTGTTTTTGAACATATTCATGTGTTGTAGGTAAATGATATGGTGCAATTGGATCGTGTAAAAGTCATGTGGAAGCAATTTTGCTAAGATCGAGGAAAAATAGCACAGCAGCACCTGTTTCCCGCTGGGTTACCACCAGCTGCAGGCGTCCACCAGGCTACATCACTAGACTGCTGCCGTGATGTTTTGAGCAGTATCAGCAGCGCTGTCTTGACGCCGTCACAGCGCCCAGATCCCCTGTTTCATTTTTATATTCTAAATGAGGTACCATGGAGTTTATAACCTCCATTCTACTTACCTAAGACTTCCAATACTTCCCTGGACATGAATGAGAATTATTTACACTTCCAATGCGTCCAATTCATGAGTTTGAGATTTGAAATTTCTTATTTTTAGTAATTTTAGCTAAAACATTGTTGTTTTTAAGTTCTCTACAAATTTCAGGCATTATACAAAATCAAGAATCAATGGTAAGAGTATAAAGTTGCCTTGAGCTTATATTTTAAAAAATTGATTTATTAAACTGTGCATAGTACTATGCTATGTATGCTTTATATAATTGAATGAGCTTATAATGGGTGAATGTATGTATTTTTCAATCTTGTATGTTTTATATGTTCTAATCTTTATATCTATGAGCTTTAATGTTGTTAGTTTTTAATACTAGAAAGCTATTTGCTTGTATTAAAAACTAATACCCAGTTGACATATCATTTTGTTTCAGTATTAAATTTGTTCCATTATATCATAGAACTAGATAACGAGGTGTAGAAAAACACAGTAGATCTTGTTATTGGTTAAAGTATTGATATATAAAAAGATGCTCGTAAATGAGATAGTTTGAACATACTATCGGTATAGGTTATCATGTGATTTGAAAATTAGTTTGTCTAGACTAATTAAATCATACGGATGTGCCCAGGCATATTGAGCACAACCAGTTCGGAGTTGAATTATCTTGTACTGATCGGCGTAGTTGATTCGATCCCTAGTATTCTAATCTCTTAATCCCTAGATTGGGAGGGGCATGAGAGTTAGATATTGTATGCTTTTATTTGCCAAAGGGTACGATCAATTGAGGTCTAAATCTTGGTAAGTTAGGTATGGGGTGTTTAGCTTCTTGAGTGTCATTGCTAGTCGAATGAATCCATGTACCGGTTCGCCGGGTTGATGGTGCTCATGAGATGAGCTCGTAAGGTTTATTATACTAAATCTGGCATGTGGACTTTACATCCGATATAATAACAAAGTCAAGTGGTACTAATTTTGGATACGAAGAAGTCGATGAATTAATATGTTAGTAAATTGATGAATCGATGAGCACTACATCTTTGATGTGGGGAGATATAAGAATAATAAAGTGAGCGCGAAATAAATTCATTTTTGAGCGGTAGTTCCATAATTAGTATGTTAGTGGTACGAAAAATTATGCGTTTGACTAATCGATAAAGTGAATTAATTAATTCTGAAGATTTAATTATTATTTAATTGACAAAGTGGGTTATACGAAATAATCCTAAAGGTTCGATTTGAAGGAAACAGAACAGGCCTGGGCTAAACAAAAAATCTCACTTTTGTGCAATGCACTCAAGAATTGGAAACTTTTGATTCGGCTCAGGCTAAAATTTTCCCTGAACGGATCTAGGCTTATACTAGTTTGATTTATTAAATCTTTAAACTAAAGTGGAAACATTCAAAGATTGTACCTTTGGAGCGTGTCCCTCGCAATAAGAAATCCAAAATCAGGAACATGTGAAAACCACCAAAATCCTTTGGATACCTCCAAGAAATCCTGAATATCGTGTGGGCAATAATCTATAGGGATGTGCTATCAAAATCCACGAAAAAACCTCAAGAAAAATCCCTAAAAAAATGGACCCAAAACCCCAAAATCTGATCCGAAAAATCGGGCTGCCGCACTGATAACTGCCGCCCGCAGCAAAAATCTGACACCGCCCACTGCGAAGAACTCTGGTGATCGGATCTGATGACCAACGCCTAGCCGTGATCTGCACAGCCCAATCCATGGATCACCAAAGTGAGATCAACACGGCTTGGTCCGAATCCAATGAGCTGGCGCTGATCGACCACCCACCAAAAAACTCCCCGGCGACGGTAAGTAAAAAACCGAGCAGCAGCAATCAAGAGAGAACCGATCTTTGGAATGAAATCCAATTCGAGCAAGCGATATCTCAAGTTTGACTTCGCAATAAAACTTCAAGAAGAAGAAGTTCTCTCTCGAACTTTCTCACTCTAAGAGGCAAGACTTGTTTTACAAGATTTTTCTTTTTCTTTTCTTTGGCCTTAAGCTTTCTATTTATAGGGAGTTCCAAATGAGACCTAGTGGGATTTTGAGTTGGCCTTAATGTTTGACTTTTGTTGACCTCTTAGTCATCCCTAGACTAATCAACTCCAATCGAGCCTTTAGAATTAATTTCTTAACCTACTTCATTAATTAAATTTAATCAAACCCTTAGGATTATTTTGAATAACCCACTTATTCAATTAATTAAATCTTTAAGATTAATTAATTAACTTTGTCAATTAGTCAAATGCATAATTAGTCATACCACTAATGGTCCAATTATGGAACTACCGCTAAAAAATGAATTTACTTCGCGCTCACTTTATTATTCTTCTATTTCCCCACATCAAAGATCTAGTGCTCATCATTTCATCAATTTACTGATAAATTAATTCATCGACTTCTTGGTATCCTAGATTAGTACCACTCGACTTTTTTTTTATACCGGACGTAAACTCCACTGGCCAGATTTAGTATAATAAACCTTACGAGATTATCTCGGGAGCACCTTCAACCCGGCGAAACGGTACATGGATTCCTTCGACTAGCAACGGCACACAAAGAAGCTAAACACCGCATACCCAACGTACCGAGATTTAAGCCTCAATTGACCGCACCCATTGGCAAATCAAAGCATACGATATCTAACGTTCATGTCCGCTCCAATCTCGGGATTAAGAGATTAGAATACTAAGATCGAATTAACTACGTTGATCGGTACAAGTTAATTCAATTTCAAGCTGGTCGTGCTCAATATGCCCTGAGCACATCCATATAATTTAATTAGTCTAGACAAACTAATTTTCAAATCACACAATAACCTATACCGATAGTATGTTCACACTATCTCAGTTACGAGCATCTTTTTGTATATCAATACTTTAACCAATGGATTTACTGTGCTTTTCTACATCTCTTTATCTAGTTCTATAATATAATGGAACAAATTTAATACTGAAACAAAATGATATGTAAATTGGGTATTAGTTTTTTATACAAACAAATAGCTTTTCAGTATTCAAAACTAACACGATTAATTTTAATTAACGAAGTGAATTAAGAAATTAATTTGAAATGCTCAATTGGAGTTGATTAGTCTAGGGAAGACTAAGGGGTCAACGAAAGTAAAACATTAAGGCCCAACTCAAAAGTCCACTAGGTATTCTTAGAAGCTCCGTATAAATAGCTAATGTTAGCCATTTGAAGAGATAAGGAAACTTGTAGGCAAAGTTGCCTCTTAGAGAGAGATGGAAGTTCCTAGAGTGATAACTTCATCTTCTTCGATAAGTTCTTGTTCAAAGTCTGTTCTAGATCCATCTTCTTCAAAAACTCAATTCAATTCCCATTCTAGAAAATCCCATAAAAAGTGCTGCCGCCTAGCTTTTTATTTTTTGGCCGACTGCCGCTTAAACTCGCTGGCACAGCTGCGACATTCCAGCGGGTAGCGAACGATCACGGTTTTGGTTCTATTTGTTGGATTTTGATCTTTTTTCGATCTGATCCTTTGCCTCATTCCTTTGGGTTCGCCAAAGTCTAGATCTCTGGTCAAAAGTCCTTTTTTAGACAAGATTTATTTAGGCGGTACTTTGTGGGTTTTCAGATTAGGAGCAGATTGTCTTCAAGCAAGAATCTGTTAGGGGTGTTTTTTTTAAGTGGGTTTCCTTTGGATTTCTTCATTTATTCTTTTAACCACTCCATAGTTGATTGGAGTTCTTTTGAAGTGAGTTATTCTAAGGATTTTCTGGTGGTATCGCAATTTCCCATATTTGGTTTTCTTATTGCGAGGGACACGCTCCAAAGGTATAATCTGTAGATGTTTCCGCTTTAGTTTAAAGATTTAATTTTTGAGCATTGATTTAATAAATAACACTAGTATAAACCTATATCTGTTCAGGGGAAATAAATTTTAGCCTGAGCCGAATCGAATGTCTCTGATTCTGGAATGCATTGCATGAAAGTGAGATTCTCATATTAGACCGGGCTAGTTCTGTTTTCTTCAAATGTTATAGAACATTTATCACTTGTGCTCAAATGAATGAAAAATCATGTGTTCTTATGGTTTGATTAATCATATGTTATAGGCTTTAATGCTTAGCACTGCTGTTTGAGTGAATTAAATTGGCTTATATTTACTGGCCATGATGCCAGGCGACATGCTGGCACCATGCCTTCATGCCACCCATACTGGCGACCGCTAGGCACCAACACCTGTTGGACGCCAACCTCTGAGGTATGCTAAAGGCATTCTCTTATTTTAAAATTCACTAATTCGTTACAATTTTCAGGTCATGGTCAATTCAAGAAGTAAGAAAGAGGAATGATAAGCTATAACGGGAAAGAAGAACCTTATAGAGTGATGCACTATTGGTTTTCCTCCACATTTAGTTCATTTACAACAAGAGTTTGAGAATCCTTAACACTACTACTTTCTTACTACATTTTGTTGACACTTTGCAATTTAAATATTTTTATTTTCTTTGGTGTGTTTATTTTTTTGTTTTCAATTAAAGTGTAAGTGATATACATTGGGTATTTGGCTAAGATTATATGGGCATGAGTTTAATTGTCATAAATGAATCTAAAGAAAAAGAAATTGGTACCCCATTGGCCCACTTTTGTTTTTTTTTTTTTTTATACATTGAGGACAATATATATTTTAAGTGTGGGGGGTAAGATAAACATAAGTTGAGTATAAGTCTTCATGCTTGCTAAATTGAGAAAGTAGCAGTGAAGATCAGTCCATTTTGTAGTTAATTTTCAAAAATTGCTCAATTTTGGATTTTGTTAAAATTTTTCCAAAACAAAAGGACCCCTTCAAGCTAGTTTTCTGCATTTTCATTGCATGATTGGTTGAAATATTATGGAAATAGTTGAGCATTCATAAGTATGATGTGAGTTCTTAACTGACATATTGAGATGTAACCCTTGATTTTTATGTGAGCATATTTGAGTCTTT
The DNA here is from genome assembly GCA_030378225.1 of Knoxia roxburghii. NCBI lineage: Eukaryota > Viridiplantae > Streptophyta > Magnoliopsida > Gentianales > Rubiaceae > Knoxia > Knoxia roxburghii. The sequence goes on along the minus strand of CM059416.1, from coordinate 30,855,849 downwards.
ATTGAGCATTTCTTATTTGTTTGCTCATTTTTCTTTGGTTGTGTGATTTGTTTTGCATGAATGATTAAATCTAGAACTTGACTTTAGCATACATATCAAGACCTTTTACATGTTTGTGACACATTGAAGTGATGAGGTCAATTAGTTAGCTTTTTTTTTTACCTTTTCTTTGCTTTACAATACCCGTAGGCATAACTAAGTTGAGCCCCATCTTTTTATTTGTTTTCTTTTTATCCTAATAAGCCAACTTGAGCCTTTTTCTTTGTTAAACCCTTGTTTTTGGACCCATAAAGAGTTTCTATGTGATTGGATGTGGAAATGAAAAATAATTGATGGATTCTAAGTTGTTAGATTTCAGTTTTTAGTAGTTTCTAAAAGAAGAAAAGTTCAAAAAAAAAAGAGTTTAAAGTTTGAATAAATAAGAATTGGGAAGTAAAGGACATCTAAGCCTTAAACAAATCTCTTTACAATAACTCTAATTTTCAAGCCTTAACACTTTTCTTGTCGTTAGCAAATTTTCTAGCCCTGTTACACCCTAATAAAAAAGTCATTTTGATCAATATGTTGCATTCGCAATAGGCGGGTGGCAAGGTGATCTTGAATCAAACTTATGGTTGAAGATCTTTCATGCAATTGACTCGAGCCTAGTAGAATATTACAAAACCTACACACTTTGAGCGTTATTGAGTGAATCCTTGATAGTGTGAGGTGATGAGTTCAATTGATATTGATAGAGAATTCATATCATGCTTGTCTTGCTTAATTATGGAAGTTATATGATATCATGAATGCAAAGTGAGTGCATGTTTTTTCATGTTTAGCTTGGAGGGATAGAAAAAACCATCTTAGAGCTAATTGTTATATTTTGGACTCACTTTTTATTTATTTTCTCGACTAGTTTGCTTGAGGACGTGACTCCAAAATATACATTTTTATGACCCAAATTCTTGCATATTTAGCTTACTTTTAATTGGTTTTCAATGAATATGACAACTTTTATGAGCTTTCAATGCACTTATAGTTGGATTTGCATGATTTTGTACTAAGAAGGCACTTTGGAGATTTTTTATAAAACTGAAAGACTTCTGCTGAAAAAAGGAAGAAATCACGCAAGATTGAAGCTTATAGAGAAGAGTTTGGAATCAGTACAGATTGAAAAAGATTTTGAGTCCGGCATCCACTGGGCACTGGCGCCTTGTCGCCGCCAGTACTGGCATCTGCACGGCACCAATGCCTGATTGCAACCAACCTCTGCGTCACCACGACGCCATCGCCTGGTCATATCCCAAAAAACCACTCCTGAAGTTCCAAATTTACCCTTGACGTGACTTTTCTTATGTAATACCAATTTTATCCCTCTGGGACCTTTCTTAATGGCCAAAAACTACTTGTAAAGACATAGTAGATCACATACAACACACCTTAAGTTTGTTTTTGATAATTTAGATAATTTAGAGAGTTTAGCTTAGGGAGGAAGAAACACACACTTTATGACCTTTTCACACACACTATGAATTCTCTTAGAACACTCATGTTCTAAGTAGATTCTAGGGAAATATACCCTTCTAAATGATTGGGGGTAGTAGATTTCCAATAGATGTGGATAAAGACAATGGATTTAGTGGTTATTTTGTGTTTTCATATGGTGGAGGTGCTAAGGATTGTTGAGTTATATTACATTTTGGATGCTAAGGCCTCACCTTTCTTATTCATTGAACTAATCCACGATAGTCTCATTACTTCCATGTGATTTTTGCTCTCTTCTTTGGTTATTCATGCTTATTGTAAAGTGGGTTTCATGCAATGAATGATTAATTCCCCTTTTTTGATATGTTTTTTATCTTGTCGTCGATTTACATATTGAATCTACTATATTGTTGAGATTCGTGTTGATGAGGAACATGAGGTTGATAGATAGTGTTGTCTGTTGGTGTATGTGCCCTAATGAGGGCTATTTATGTAAATAAACTTTGAGGGTTATTTATGTAAATAAGACATTTGTCGTTTGATTGATTGTTTATCTGATGAGTTAATTTCATGAAATTATATTCTTGTGCATATTGAATTTCATGAAATCGATCCGCCAAAAAGAAACACTCCATGGACTTTTAGATCATGAGTGATTCTTTTGAGTAGTACTCGTACGAGGATCCTTAGACCAGAAATCACTGCATAGTCTTAGGTGAATTAGAGTGTGCTTTGACATATGCCTAATGGGACCGTAACAGGTTGCCAAGTACGGGTATGATTGGGTACACTATGAGTCACGCTAAGGTATGTAGGTGAAGTGATGGGACTACAAGTCTCTCTTAAATGAGAGATGATATCTTGGCCGCTTGATAGTGAACTGAGAAGTGCATGGCCATGCCCAAGAAATGATAAGGGTTATCATTTTCTTGATTAAGTTCAGTATCACTAAGAGATCAAGTAAAACGTTTAGCTATATAAGGATGATTGGTTCCATGCCTTATGCTAAACTGGATATCAGTGTAGAGGACATTACGTAGTATACTCGGAAGGTTGTGTTGAATCACCATTCGACCCTCCGTTCTGAATTGTGTAGTCATTATGTCTTGCTAGAGACCACTAATGATTTATGGATTAATTAATGATATTAATTTATTCATTGTCAATTTGGAATGGGCCTACAGGATCGCACAAAAGTGAGTTCGATGATTCAGAATTAATTAAATTGCCTGTTTTAAGTATAAGAGTTATACTTAAATTGATAATATTTAATTAAATGGTTTAATTAAATATTATTGAAGAGTTTTATGGTATTAATTAAAAGTTAATTAATTACCTGGGAAGAATTGAGTTGAGCTGATAAATCAAGGGACCTAATTGTGAATTAAGGTTCTTGACCCATCAGCCTGATCCATGGATCAATGGGTTGATCCATGGTGTTGGTTAAACCCAAATCAGTAAATAATTAATTAATTATTATTAATTATTATTTATTATTAATTAAAACAGATACTTCTCAAATTAGAGAAGTATCTGGAGTCTGTTAAAAAAGGTTTTAACAAACTCAGTTTTAAAATATACGTTTTGAAAAGTTTTAAAAAAAGATAATTGACTCTCTGAGACTCAACGTACAGACGCTCTTCCAAAACTATTCTTCCCAGAGAAAAACGTTTTCTCTTAAAAACAGGCAAATTTTAGGGCTAGCACCGGTTCTGAGAGAACTCCAGTGCAAGAACGTAGAGGCAATTCGCGTGAATTGTTCTTTGGTGGTGAATGCAATCTTCCCAAAGGATCCAGGCGACTGCACAACCGATTACGCGTCGAGGGTAAGACCCGAATCCTTAGTGTTTAGGAATTCCGCCATTTAATTTAGAATTAAATGCCTAAACACAATCCAACAGTGGTATCAGAGCATAGGTTAATTTTGTTTTAATTAAAATTGTTTTAGTTGAAACAAAAGGGTTTAGAATTGGGGCTATCAATATTTTTCCCTTTATGGCCAGAAACTGGAAAAACGGGATTATATCAAATTTGGGTTTCTGGGTTCTTCAAAATTGGTCTTTTCCTTTTTGTTGCATCTTTGGCCAGAAAACCAATTTTATTCTGTTTTGTTTTGGTGGCCGAGTCGCCAGGAAACCGGGCTGTCCGTCCAAGCTTATGCTTTGGATTGTTTTGGTTTTGGGGAAAAACGGGATGTACCCGGAAATTGGATATCGGGGTTTAAAAGAATTTTGATCGGAAATTGATTTTTTGGTGTTGTTTGAATTCCGTTTTTTCTGGGTTACCAAATTGTTTGGCTGGATTGTTGATTTCATAATTCTGGACTAAATTGAATTTTTGGCATTTGGAGTTTTCAAAAACAGACGGGATTCTTCCCCTCTTTTCTGATTGAAATAGTTTCTGGGATAAGGGTTTCGAAACTAGCCTGAATTGATTCGATTTGGTCGGTTTTTGGTTTAAAATCTTTGCTGGGCGGAATAGTTTTCATTTTTTGGCTAGAAATCTGGGTTTATATGTTGATTTGCCGGAAAAAACTTTTTTTTTTTTACTGTTTTTGTGTTCACTGAAAACATATGGGTTTTGATTTTGACGATGCGGGGTTATATATTTTGTGGTTATCGGAAAATGACTGATGGAGAAAACAACAGCGGCGAAGGTCGCCGCTGAGTTTTTTTTTTTCGAACGTCGGGAAAGGGGCATCGGAGTGGCGGATTTCGAACTGGCGTTGGACGCCAAGACGAAGATCGCTTCTTCGTGGTTTCTTCGGACGGAGATCTTCATTTCGTTGGGGAGGTCACGATCGGTCGGATGAGCCGGATGAGATGAACGGCGAGTGTCGCCGGGATTCGAGGATGCCGGCTGGAGGCGGCGGGAGGCTGGTGCCCTAATTGGGTGAAATGACCAAGTTGCCCCCGCCGCACTCCATAATACCAGAAATGCCAGTTTTAAAAATTGTTTTAAAATTGCAAAACAACCCCAGAAGTTTTAAACTTTAAAACCCTAGCCCGAGGATTTTGTGAAATTACAGATTGGCCTCAAAATTTTCAAAAAAACTTAAATTTTCTGAATTTTAAAATTTGATAATATTTTAATTTATAATTTAGGATAAATTAAAAGATATTATCAGATTTTAAATTACGATAAGATAAGATTAGATTAAGTTTTAATTCTTATCCTATAGAATTTTAAAATTTAGAATTTTGAATAATTATCTTAATGAGATTAGGATAATTAGAAATATTTAAATTTTAAAATTATAAAAATTATCTTAATAAAATTAGATAATTAAATGAATAAATAAATAATTAATTAATTAATTAATTAATTAATAAGATTAGTTAATTAATTATTATGTTTTTTTATTCATTTTCAAATAATGTGTTAATTATTTAAAGTGTTTAAATAATTGCACGCATTATTGGTATGACCATGCATCATTCGATTAAAATGAATGAATATGGGATTGATTAAAATTGATTATGACACGATCAATTTTAATAGTGTAAGAGTTACACAATCCCTAATTAAATGATTCGGCTTAATAAAATTGGCTTGTATGAAGCATATGCATTTGTGTGTTTTTCTATGCATGAATTGGGCTTAAAATTTATTTAAATTTTTGGGCCTGCGAGCCATTTTATAATTGGGCCTGCGTGCCTATTAAATTATTATGTAATAGTTAGGCCCAAAAAGGAGGTTCCAAAGAAGTCCATGGTGGAGCCCAAGAACGGAAGCCCAAAATGGAGGCCCAAAAAGAGTTTTTTTTCCTTTAAAAGGCCCTGTAATAGATTAGAGCCCAATTCATCGCATTTCCGCAATTTTATGTTTTGTGAATGAATGAAAACGAAAATGCATGTTAAGCCGATCAAACTTAAATCCCAAAAACCCAAGATTTTGCTTCCATACTTGAGGGCCCGCTTGAGCGTTGAACGTCTGGTGGACTTGGAGAGCCCAAGGGCCTCAGGTTTTCTTCGTGCGGCGGGTTGTTGCATAATAGTGCCCAACTTTATCACTACCATTAATGAGTGGAAAAACTGTTTGGGTATTAGATGCTCGACTTTATCACTACCACTTGTTATGGAAAAACTGTGTGGGTGTCTATTGATGTGATGCCTTGAGGGACGGTTTAACTTGGGAAAATTAATCCTAGCTTGACCCGATAAGTTGACTAGGGATTAATTTTGCCAAGATAGGATGGTGTCAAACATTTGGAATGTTCATCCTATCACCGAAAAGTTGCATAGTGATGCAATTGGAAATCGTTAAATTACATAGGGATGTGATTTGAACGTTGCCTACCAAAAGAGCCCAATCCCTACGATACTTGCCAAAGTAAGACTGGGGTTGATTCTTTGTGGATTTTCGGCCCACAATCTAGCACCAACACAAAATTGTTTGGGATTTCAATTTTGGCTATTGTGGAAAATATTTTAAAACTCATTCTAATGTTTTGCATCTTTCTTTTGTAGAAATGGCATCTACTAGCACTAATACATCTAATCTCACTCTAAGAAGCATTTTGGACAAAGAAAAACTTGTTGGTCCAAACTTTTTAGATTGGGAAAGAAACTTGAGAATTGTTCTCAAACAAGAAAGGAAGCTAAATATCTTAGACGCTGCTTTACCTGAACCACCTGTAAATGCTAGGCTGTTGTTCAACAAGCATAGGAAAAGCTGAAAGCGATTCTGATGACGTGACATGTCTGATGCTCGCGACTATGTCAGGCGAGCTTCAGAAACAATTCATGAATTCAGAAGCGTTCCAAATTTATGTGTCACTAACGGAAATGTTCCGTGAACAAGCCCGTAACGAAAAGTTCATTACGATAAAAGCATTGATCTCATGCAAGATGGCGAAGGGTTCGTCAGTAAGCATGCATTTGATCAAGATGAAGGGGTATATTGATACCCTAGAGAGATTAAATGCACCTCTTTCGAGAGAGTTAGCCATTGACATCATCTTGGCTTCACTACCTGATGATTACAATGATTTTGTGGTAAACTACAACATGCATAACATGGAGAGGATGATTCCTGAGCTCCATGGAATGCTTAAAAATGCTGAGCAAACCCTTCGGAAGGCAACGCCAGTACTTGTTGTAGAAAAAGGTAAGGGCACCAAGAGAAAGTTTAAAGGCAAGGCAAAAGTTGCTGAAAACAACAAGCCTCACAGTAAGACTGCTTCTAAGGCTCAGCCTCAAACTCCTCCTGCTAAGAAAAATGCTCAGAAGGATGCGGTATGTTTCCATTGCAATCAAAAGGGGCATTGGAGAAGAAACTGCAAGTTGTTTCTTGAAGAGAAGAAACAGAATCCTTCGGCTTCAGGTATCTTTGTTATTGAAATTAATCTTTCTATGTCCACCTCATGGGTATTAGATACCGGATGTGGGGCTCACATTTGTACTAATGTGCAGGGACTGAGCAATAGAAGGATGACAAAGAAAGGCGAAGTAGATCTCCGAGTGGGCAACGGGGCAAGAGTTGCAGCCGTTGAAGTTGGAGATTACATTTTGTCTTTGCCTTCCGATTTAAACATTGTTTTAGAGAATTGTTATTATGTACCTACTATGAGTAGGAATATTATTTCAATTTCTTGTTTGGATATCAAAGGATTTCGTTTTATTATTGGTAATAAATCGTTGTCTTTATATCAAAAAGATGTTTTATATGGAGTTGCAAATTTGTGCAATGGCCTATATATCTTGGATTTGACCCAAGAGAAACCGGTATATAACATTGAAAAGAAAGCCAAATTAATTCAATCTGATTTAAGTCCAACATATCTGTGGCACTGTCGTCTAGGCCATGCAAATGAGAAGCGAGTTCAAAGACTTCATAAGGATGGAGTGCTTGGTTCATTTGATTTTGAATCATATGATACATGTAAACCCTGTTTGCAAGGCAAAATGACGAAGAGTCCTTTCAGCAAGAAAGGCGAGAGGACTAGTGAGCTATTGGCACTAATACATACAGATGTATGTGGACCGATGAGCACACAAGCCAGAGGTGGATTTGAATACTTCGTGACTTTTACCGATGACTATAGTAGATACGGTTATGTCTACGTAATGAGGTATAAAAGTGAAACTTTTGAAAAGTTCAAAGAGTTTAAAAACGAAGTAGAAAATCAGTTAAATAGAAGAATTAAGGCTATTCGCTCCGATCGGGGAGGTGAATACCTTAATGATGAGTTCGATGGCTATCTAAAACAGTGTGGAATTGTTTCACAACTGACTCCACCAGGAACACCTCAATGGAATGGTGTATCCGAGAGGAGGAATCGGACCTTATTAGATATGGTTCGATCTATGATGGGCCAAGCAACTCTCCCTATGTCCTTTTGGGGTTATGCCCTCCTTTCAGCTGCCTACTTACTAAATCGTATTCCATCTAAGGCAGTAGATAAGACTCCATATGAGATGTGGACGGGTCAAAAACCCTATATGTCATATCTACGAGTTTGGGGTTGTCAAGCTCATGTAAAGCGTTTACAAAGTAGTAAGCTTGAACCTAAAACTGACAAATGCCTGTTTGTGGGATATCCTAAGGAAACTAAAGGATATCAATTCTACAATCCAACTGAGAACAAAGTGTTTGTTGCTCGAGGAGCCACTTTCTTGGAGAAAGATTTTCTCTACAAGAAAGATAGTGGGAGTAGAATAGAACTCGGAGAAGTTCCAGAACCACAAGAGAATATAGAACGATCTATAGAAACTCAGATGGAAGTTGACATGGAAACTCATGAAGATGAGCAGCCTGAGTCAACAACACAAGAACCTAGAAGGTCTAGTAGATCTCGTCATGAACCCGAGAGATATGGATTTCTCGTGACTGACGATCAAGATTTGATCTTAACGGACTCTAATGAGCCCGTAAACTACAAACAAGTTTTAGAAAGTCCAGATTCGGATAAATGGCTACAAGCCATGGAATCTGAAATGCAATCCATGAGGGACAATAAAGTTTGGACTTTGATTGATCCTCCTGTTCAGGCAAAGGTTGTCGATCGCAAGTGGATTTTCAAGTTAAAACCTGGCGGGATCTTCAAGGCACGACTAGTGGCTAAAGGTTTCTGACAGACTCATGGTATAGACTATGATGAAACCTTCTCCTCTGTCATGATGCTCAAGTCCATTCGGACTATGCTCGCCATAGCTGCATATTATGACTATGAGATATAGCAGATGGATGTTAAGACGGCGTTCCTGAATGGAAACCTACTCGAGGATGTTTATATGAAACAACCCGAGGGATACATCGATCAAGAGCATCCAATTCGTGTATGCAAGCTTCAGAGGTCCATCTACGGACTAAAGCAAGCATCTCGGAGTTGGAATCTTCGTTTTGACGAGGCAGTAAAAGGTTACGGCTTCATAAAGAACGAAGATGAGCCTTGTGTTTACAAGAAGGTTAGTGGGAGCAAGATAGTTTTCCTTGTCCTATATGTGGACGACATCCTACTTATAGGAAATGACATTCCCATGATGAAAGACATCAAACAATGGTTGGGGACTGTATTATCTATGAAAGACTTAGGAGAAGCCGAAATGATACTAGGTATCAAGATCTATAGAGATAGGTCAAAAAGGCTTCTAGGACTAAGTCAAGAAGGGTACATAGACAAGATATTGAAAAGATTCAATATGTCTAACTCCAAAAATGGTAACGTACCATTTAGACATGGCCTTCTCTTGAAGAAGAACCAAGGTCCTTCAACAAGAGATGAGAGGGATACAATGAGTAGAGTACCATATACTTCGGCAATAGGATCTATCATGTATGCCATGTTATGTACCCACCCTGATGTCGTACATGCACTGAGCATGACTAGCAGATACCAACAAGATCCAGGAACATATCATTGGACTGCAGTCAAAGCAATCCTAAAGTACTTACGAAGAACTAAAGGATTAATGCTAGTGTATGGAGGACAATAACAGCTCATTGTACAAGGTTACGCTGATGCTGCTTTCTAAATAGATCAAGATGACATGAAGTCACAATCAGGCTACATGTTTAGTCTGAATGGTGGTGCAATAAGTTGGAAAAGCTCAAAGCAAGATACAACAGCCGATTCTACAACAGAGTCTGAGTACATTGCTGCATCAGATGCTGCAAAGGAAGCTGTTTGGTTAAGAAAGTTCGTGTTAGACATCGGAGTGATACCGAGTATCCAAGATCCGATAGAACTTTTCTGTGACAATAACGGGGTCATCGCACAAGCTAAGGAGTCTCGGTCACACCAGAAAACCAAACATATACTTAGAAGGTTTCACCTCATCCGAGAGATCATTGATCGAGGAGATGTGAAAGTGTGCAAAATAGGGTCAGACGACAATGTAGCAGATCCTCTCACAAAAGCTCTACCGCAGTCAAAGTTTGATAGACATGTAATAGAGCTTGGTCTTAAACAGTTTAGGACACAGCCCTTCAACGGGCAAGTGGGAGATTGTTGGTGTATGTGCCCTAATGAGGGCTATTTATGTAAATAAACTTTGATGTTATTTATGTAAATAAGACATTTGTCGTTTGATTGATTGTTTATCTGATGAGTTAATTTCATGAAATTATATTCTTGTGCATATTGAATTTAATGAAATCGATCCGCCAAAAAGAAACACTCCATGGACTTTTAGATCATGAGTGATTCTTTTGAGTAGTACTCGTACGAGGATCCTTAGACCAGAAATCACTGCATAGTCTTAGGTGAATTAGAGTGTGCTTTGACATATGCCTAACGGGACCGTAACAGGTTGCCAATATGATTGGGTACACTATGAGTCACACTAAGGTATGTAGGTGAAGTGATGGGACTACAAGTCTCTCTTAAATGAGAGATGATATCTTGGCCGCTTGATAGTGAACTGAGAAGTGCATAGCCATGCCCAAGAAATGATAAGGGTTATCATTTGCTTGATTAAGTTCAGTATCACTAAGAGATCAAGTAAAACGTTTAGCTATATAAGGATGATTGGTTCCATGCCTTATGCTAAACTGGATATCAGTGTAGAGGACATTATGTAGTATACTCGGAAGGTTGTGTTGAATCACCATTCGACCCTCCATTCTGAATTGTGTAGTCATTATGTCTTGCTAGAGACCACTAATGATTTATTGATTAATTAATGAGATTAATTTATTCATTGTCAATTTGGAATGGGCCTACAGGATCGCACATAAGTTAGTTCGATGATTCAGAATTAATTAAATTGCCTGTTTTAAGTATAAGAGTTATACTTAAATTGATAATATTTAATTAAATAGTTTAATTAAATATTATTGAAGAGTTTTATGGTATTAATTAAAAGTTAATTAATTACCTGGGAAGAATTGAGTTGAGCTGATAAATCAAGGGACCTAATTGTGAATTAAGGCTCTTGACCCATCAGCCTGATCCATGGATCGATGGGTTGATCCATGGTGTTGGTTAAACCCAACTCAGTAAATAATTAATTAATTATTATTAATTATTATTTATTATTAATTAAAACAGATACTTCTCAAATCAGAGAAGTATCTGGAGTCTGTTAAAAAAGGTTTTAACAAACTCAGTTTTAAAATATACGTTTTGAAAAGTTTTAAAAAAAGATAACTGACTCTCTGAGACTCAACGTACAGACGCTCTTCCAAAACTATTCTTCCCAGAGAAAAACGTTTTCTCTTAAAAACAGGCAAATTTTGGGGCTAGCACCGGTTCTGAGAGAACTCCAGTGCAAGAACGTAGAGGCAATTCGTGTGAATTGTTCTTTGGTGGTGAACGCAATCTTCCCAAAGGATCCAGGCGACTGCACAACCGATTACGCGTCGAGGGTAAGACCCGAATCCTTAGTGTTTAGGAATTCCGCCATTTAATTTAGAATTAAATGCCTAAACACAATCCAACATTGTCTTGTGTGACAAGTTTCATTATTTTTTCGAACAGGTGATCTTAGATTGGATTGATTGACTCCATCTTATTGCAGTAAAGTAGAGAATTGATAATAAGCAGGATTGATGACACTATTTCTAGTCCTTATAGATTTGGTGACGACGGTATTAAAAGAATGTTCTTAAACAATTGCATGATAATTTACTTAGCAATAGCCCCTTGGATCTTAGTTGTGGTGTGATTTTTCGCCTTTTACCCATTTTATCTTAGTTTATTTTGTTATTTGCATGGCTTTTACCAAATCACTAACCTACTTACTTTCTTAGATTCATAAACTACTAAAACTACTAGAAATTGTGGTGAGTAAGGACTCGAACCCAACAACTACTTCACTTAATACCACAAATTTTATGGGAACGAAACCTTAAATACTATAGTTTTAGTGTTTTTGTTTTGTTAATATAAATTTTATTTTTACGTGTTCACCTAAAGATTTTTACAACGGCAAGAACACGTAAAAAATAGGCGCCGTTGACAAAAATTTGTCTATTTTTTAGTCATTATTGTTGTTTAAAGTTTGTGGTGTTTACTTATTTTATTCATTTTTAGTAGTTTTTCTTTGTTTTGATTTTTTTTAAGTAATCTTTTGAGTGCAATAGTTCATCTATTGTACATATTCTTTTTGTGGTTTTAGCATGATTTTAATAGTTTTATTTTGTTTTTAGGTACTTGGTTACTTATAGAAATGAACATCAAATTTGGGCTCATCCAAGGTTTTATAAACCTAGGAGGAGTGAGTTTGTGGGTCATGATGATGCAATTGACTCGAGGAGAAACGAAGTAACGGATGCTATATTGAGGAGTTATGAGGTACAAAATCAAAGCATGCATAACAATTACTATGTTGATGTAGATTCTTTAAGAAAAGATAACCACTCTTTAGGTATGAAAAGTAAAGTTGATGATTTAGTGAGTGGTATAGTCAATGTTGGAGTATGTGATTGGTATTGGAATGAACCGTATGATGTTGGACCAATTATTGAGGAAATTAGTGAAATAAGTGATGATAATGAGTGTGAAGAAGATGAAAATATTCTCTTGTGCCTTAGTGGTTTGAGGAAAATAGAACTTAATGTGAATAAGGTACAAGACACTCTTGATATTCTCATGATTAATATGTTGGAAATGAAATATGCTCTATGGAAAGATCCAAAGAGAGAGAAGTTGTATAAGGACAATTTGAAGGAGTTAGAAGCTAACACTGAGATGGAGAAAAGTGAGCTTACTCATGAGGAAATAGTGGCCAAGGAGAATTGTAATAAAATGGTTGAGAATTTCTCTAACCTTAAGGAAGTCTTTGGAAATATCAATGAAGCCATTAGAAGTGCTAATTAAGTGCAAGATGTTGGTGTATGTGCCATTTTAGGGCTATATAGACATTTTTCGTTTAATTGATGTTATAATTAGATGAGTTAATTTCAAAGAAACACTCCATGGATTGCTTACATCATGAGTGATTCTTTTTTAGTAGTACTCGTACGGGGATCCTTAGACTAGAAATCACTACACGGTCTTAGGTGAATTATAGTGTGCTTTGACATACGCCTAACGGGGCCATAACAGGTTGCCAAGTACGGGTATGATTGGGTACACTATGAGTCACACTAAGGTAAGTAGGTGAAGTGATGGGACTACAAGTCTCTCTTAAGTGAAAGATGATATCTTGGCCACTTGATAGTGAACTGAGAAGTGCATGGTCGTGCCCAAGGAATGATTAGCGTTATCATTTGCTTGATGAATTCAATGTCACTAAGAGATCAAGTAAACGTTTAACTATATAAGGATGATGGTTCCATACCTTATGCTAAACGGGATATCAGTGTAGAGGATCGTATGTAGTTTGCTCAGAAATGTTGTGTTGAATCACCATTCGACCCTCCATTTTGAATTGGGTAGCCATTATGTCTTACTAGAGACCAGTAATGACTTATGGATTAATCAATGAGATTGAGTTATCCATTACCAATTTAGAATGGATCTACAGGATTGCACATAGGAGAGTTCAATGATGGAGAATAAGTATTCTTTCCTACACTAAGTATAATTGTTATACTTAGATAAATAATATTTAATTAAATGGTTTAGTCAAATATTATTGAAAAGTTCTGTGGTATTGATTAAGAGTTATTTAATTACCCAGGAACAATCGGGACAGATTGACAAATCAAGGGACTTAATTGCAATTGAGATTCTTGACCCATCAGCATGATCAATGGGTCATGGGTTGATTCATGGGCTTGGTGTATAACTCAAATCATTAAAGTATTATTTAATATTGATTTGGAATCAGTAGAGTACTTTTTGGTAATAATACTAATTTGAAATACAAGAACTTAGCCTCGAAAACTCAAGAACGAAATAGCCTAGATTGCTGTCGTGCACCACCGCCCTGCGCCGCCGCAAGATGCTCACGGGAACCGCGATCCGACCACTAGGAATCACCGTGATCTACACAAAGAAAGGCTACAGATCAGCGTGCGATTTAACCGAATCCGGTCGACAGCGATCGAAAATGCGCCCGCGATCGAAAATCTGGAAAAATAAATTGGGGCTGTAAGAAATAAAACTGGGCAGCTGTTTAAGGCTAAGTTTTTCAAAGGAAAAGGATTCTTAGTTGACTTCGAAAAAGAACTCCTACAAGGAAGACGAAGTTCTCTCTCTAGACTACTCCTTCTCACTCTAGGCAAACTTGCCTCCTAAGTTCTTATGTCTTGAAAGTGAAGACATTATGTTATTTATAGGGAGCTCCAAGGAGAACTAGTGAGCTTTTGAGTTGGGCCTTCTAATTAGATTTAATTGACTTTCTTAGTGTTCCCTAGACTAGTCAATTCTCAATTAGCCCAAGGATTATTTATTTGACCCACTTCGTCAATTAAATATTAATCGACCCTTAAGATTATTTCGTAACCAACTTTGTCAATTAAATATAAAATTGACCCAAGGGTGAACTTTATTTCATCCATTTTGCCAATTAATCTAATTCATAATTAATCGTACCACTAATGGATCAATTATGGAACTACCGCTCAAAAACAAAATTACTTCGTGCACACTTTAATTATTCTTTTATCTCCTCACGTTAAAGATATAGTGCTCGTCAATTCATCAATTTACTGACAAATTAATTCATCGACTTCTTGCTATCCGAGACTAGTACCACTTGACCTTATTACCATACCGGACATAAGTCCACCTGTCGGGTTTAGTATAATAATCCTTAGGAGCTCATCTCGGGAGCACCATCAACGGACGAATCGGTACATGGATTTTTTTCTGAAAGAATTTTTCCACATAGGATCTGGGTTTGCACTTGCTCGATTTACCACGCAACAAAAATTTCTAATTAAAGTGGAACCTTAGAAAGTTACCTTTGAAGCGTGCACATGGTGATTCGCTTGTATGCCTCAAAGACTATGACCGCTTGTTGTGTGGGCAACAATCTAGAAGTCAATTGATCAGCAACTCACCGTAATCCACCTGCTGAAAAAATTCAGCACCTCCGCACCTAGCACGTACTGCAAACGCACTGCCCGGAGAGAGAGAGAGAGAGAGAGAGAGAGAGAGAGAGAGAGAGAGAAAGCAACACACGGGGCTAGCAAAACCAAGGCAAAATTTCGGCCAAGGCAAGAAAAATCAGCCGCCCCAATTGCTCTTCAAAATTCGTTTTGGAGAGAGAAATTATTTTCTCTCTCTAGAATTTTACCTCTCTAGATTCTTGAATAATGAATCTATTGAACTGTGTTTCTTGAATGGCTAATCCCTTGTCTATTTATAGAGTTACAAGAGAGACTCCAAGTTGGTTTGGGATTGGTCTTCCTAATGGGTTTAGGTAATGAATTAGTTTCCAAATCCAATTAGGCAACCAATCTGATAGGATAAACCAAATTCTACTAGACTAGGATTTCCTAATTCCAATTGAAACTTAGACTTAATTAATTAATTAAATAATTCCACTTTGTTAATTACTTAATTAACCCTTAGGAATTAATTAAATAATTCCACTTTGTTAATTACTTAATTAACCCTTAGGAATAATTAACCAATTAATTAATTAAATCTACCTATTCAATTAACCTATTACAAAATTAATCGTACCACTAACGGATTAATTTTGGCACTACCATCCTACACCAGAATTGCTTCCGGAACAACTTAATTAAATTATATTCATTAATCTCCCCACATCAAAGATATAGTGCTCGTTAATTAAAATTAATTTACTGATAAATTAATTAATTAACTTTTTTAATTCCGAGACTAGTACCACTCGACCTTTTTACTATACCGAACATAAGTCCACCGGCTGGGTTTAGTATAATAAACATTTTGAGCTCATCTCGGGAGCACCATCACACCGGAAGCACCGGTACATGGTTTCCTTTCGACAAGCAGTAGCACACCAAGTAACTAAACATGCACACCCAACCCACCGAGACTATTGGCCGCAATTGACCTCACCCATTGGCAGATCAAAGTACACTATGTCTAATCCTCATGCCCACTCGAGTCTATGGATTTAGAGATAGAATACAAGGATTGATTTGTCTATTGAATCAGTACAAGACAAATCATTCCTAAAAGTCAAGTTCAATATGCCCCGGGCATATCTATATGATTCAATTAGTTTAGACAAACTAATTATCTGAATCACATAATAACCTAGACCGACAGTTTGTCCAAAGCTATCTCGGTTACGAACCTCATTTATATATTATGTCTTTCAACCAATGATGAGATTTACTGTGTCACACCAGACACCTCATCATCTACTTACATAATATAAATGGACATAAATATGCACAACAAAATATAATTGAAACATAAATTGATATATTAAACTGGGAAACTGTACAATACAAGCATAGCTTATGTATTCTCCTCCAACACTTTCAAAAAGCAACGGCACACTAAGAAGCCAAACATGCATACCCAACTTACCGAGATCTAGGCCTCAATTGACCGAACCCTTTCGCAAATAAATGTACACTATGTCTAACTCTCGTGCCCGCTCTAGTCTAGGGATTAAGAGATTAGAATATTAGGTTCGAATTAACTACGAAGATCGATACAAGTTAATTCGATCCTGAATAGGTCCTGCTCAATATGCCCCGGGCATATTCGTATAGTTCAATTAGTCTAGACAAACTAATTTTCTGAATCATACAATAACCTATACCGATAGTATATCAAACTATCTCGGTTACGAGCGCTTATTTATATATCATAAATTCAACCAATGATAAGATCTATTGTGCTACATCCGGCACCTTATCATCTATACATATGATATAAAGGAACAATTAATAATACTGAAACATAATCGATATGTAAACTGGGAATTAGTTTTTCAGACAAGCAAAGCTTTTAAGTATTCAAAACTAACAATCTACCACTAATACTCACAGCTATGCTCTGAAGTATAAAAACTGTTCAATATACTTATTCTGCTGTCATACTAAAAACTACAAAACTTCATGGCTCAATTAAGTATCTGACTCTCATGCCCTCCACATGGATCTCAAAGACTTTTGGAGTCAATGCCTTCGTGAATGGATCTAGAAGGTTGTCTCTTGATGCTATCTTGTCCACGACCACGTCTCCCCTCTTTACGATCTCTTGTATCATGTGGTACTTGCGCTCTATGTGTTTACTCGCCTTGTAGGCTCGTGGTTCCCTTGAGTTAGCAACTGCACCATTGTTATCACAGTAAATCGTGATAGACCTCGGCAACTCAGGAATCACATCTAAGTCCGCTAGGAAGTTCTTGAGCCATACAGTTGCTTTCGTTGTCTCTTATGCGGTAACGTACTCAGTTTCTATGGTGGAGTCTGCCACGCATTTCTGCTTAATACTCCGCCAAACTATGGCTCCTCCTCCTAGAGTAAACACAAACCCAGAGGTAGACTTATATCACCTTGGAAATCTGAATCTGTGTAACCCTTAGGAATAGCTCTTGTGCTCGATAGATCAAGACATGGTCTCTCGTCCTGCGCAAATACTTGAGGATGCACTTGACATCTTTCCAGTGAGCTTTCCCAGGGTTACTCTGATATTTGCTAACCATGCCAGCGGCAAAGCAAATATCAAGCCTAGTACATAACATAGTATACATGAGACTACCCACTACAGATGCATAGGGAACTACTTCATGGCCTCTATCTCCTCAGCAGTCTTGGGACACTGCTTCTTAGATAGATGCACTCCATGTCTAAAAGGTAGTGTACCCTTCTTAGAGTTCTGCATGTTAAAACGGACTAGAATCGTGTCTATGTGTGAGGATTGAGAGAGTGTCAGCAAACATCTCCTATGATCTCGAATGATCTTGATTCTAAGGATATGTCCAGCCTCTCCCAAATCATTCATATCAAACTGCTTGGACAACCATGCCTTTACGTCTGACAATACCTTCTTACTGTTGCTAATAAGAAGAATATCATCTATGTAAAGTACAAGAAACACCACCATATCACCATTACGCCTGCAGTATACACACTGCTCATCTGGACACTAAGTGAATCCATAGGACTGGATAATCTCGTCAAAACGGATGTTCCAATATCTGGATGCTTGCTTAAGTCCATAGATAGACCTCTTGAACTTGCAAACCTTGTGCTATTGGCCTTGTGCAATGAATCTCTCTGGTTGCTGCATAAAGATGGTCTCCTCAAGACTTCCATTAAGGAAAGTTGTCTTCACGTGCATCTGTTAAATCTCATAATCTAAATGAGCAGCTATGGCCAAAAGAATCCAGATCAACTTAAGCATAGCTACCGTGAAAAAGGTTTCCTCATAATCGATACCCTTTTTCTGAGTATACCCCTTCGCCACAAGCCTAGCCTTAAAGGTCTCAACCACCCTATCCGATCATCTCTTTATCTTGTAGACCCATTTGTACCCAATAGGTCGAAACCCATCAGGAAGGTCTACCAGCTCCTAGACATGATTTGAGTCTATAAAACCCACCTCAGCAATCATCGCTCTCTGCCAAAAATCTACATCTTTATCTTGGAAAGCCTCATTGTAGCTAACTGGGTATGGATCATGAGCGCCAGGGATAAAATCTGAAGACTCTCCCAAGCTCACGTATCTCTTGGGTTATCTCACAACCCTCCCACTATGACGAGGCACAGCCTGTGTAGGTGCATCATCTGTGATAGTTCGTGTAGTACTTTATGGTGTGTCATACTATACTAGTGCATCTGGAATACTCGACTGACCCCTAAGCTCCTATAATATGATCTTGCTATTGTGCTTGTGATCTAAAATATAGTCCTTCTCTAAAAATCTGGCATTAGTGCTAACCACCACCTTCTGATCTTTAGGACTATAAAATAGACCACCTTTCATTCCTCTGGGATAGCCTACAAATAGAATTACCTCAGACCTTGCATCTATCTTAGCTGCATCTGCCTTAAGCACATGTGCTGGGCAACCCCAAATCCTGAGATATCTCAGACTAGACTTACGCCCAGTCCACAATTCCACAGGGGTCGAAGACACAGATTTAGATGGTACGAGATTGAGGATAAAAGTTGTTATCTCCAAAGCATATCCCAAAAATGAATTAGGAAATTCAGTATAACTTATCATCAATCTCACCATATCTATAAGAGTCATGTTCCTCCTCTCTGCTACACCATTCTGCTGGGGTGTGCCAGGTGTAGACAACTGGGACTGAATACCCTCATCTGACAAGTAGCCCCTAAATTCACTAGAGAGGTATTCGCTACCATGATCAGATCGTAGTGTCTTAATACTCTTACCATGATGCTTCTCCACATCTGCCCTAAACTCTTTGAACTTGCCAAAGCATTTGGACTTGTGGTGCATCAAGTAAATGTATCTATATCTAGAGTAGTCATCTGTGAATGTCACAAAATACTCAAAACCACCTCTAGCTTGAACTGTCATAGGTCCACATATGTCAGAGTGAACCAGCTCTAAATCCTCTTTGGCCCTATACCTTTTTGCCTTAAAAGGCCTCTTGGTCATTTTACCCTCCAAGCAAGACTCACAGGTTGGATAACTGTCAATCTCCAATGAGCCCAAGGGCCCATCATTGACCAAGTCTTAGGTGCCAAAGATAAATCTAGTTCATTGGGGAAAGCTCCTTTATCTTACTATGATTAGATGATGTGTCATTAATCTCTGTGTTTTGCACTACAGGGGAGTTAGTCTTGATTAAGAATAGATTGACAACCAACGAAAAGGAACATATCAGTTTCTTGTTCTTTCTGACATAAACAGAATCATCGGTAAAAACAAACTTATAACCATCCTTTAGAAGTTTAGAAACTAAAAGCAAGTTCTTTCTAAAGTTGGGTATATAAAGACAATCTCTCAAAATTAAAACAAAGTCTGAAAATAAAAGCTTGACAACTCCCACTGCAACAACTGATAGTCTGGTAGAATCGCCCAAATAGACCTGCAACTTACCATCTTTAAGCCTCCGAGTTACTTGGAACCCTTGCAAAGAATTACAAACATAATCAGTGGTTCGTGAATTCACACACCAAGTATCTGTGGGAATCACCGCTAAACATGTCTCAGTAACAAAGGTGAAATTGCCCATACCTTTCAGCTTCGGGCAGTCTGGCTTCCAATGTCCTGGTTTGCCACAATTGAAGTACTTTCCTTTCAGTTTGGGCTTCTTGGTAACCCCACCCTTGGATCCATGATTAGCACCTGCATTCTGGGCTTTCTTCTTCTTCTTTCTGGCTTTGGGCCCAGAAGAAGATCATGAAGGCCCGACAGTTACCAAAGCTTGCTTCTTCTCATTGAAGAGGCCTTCAGCTGACACCAATGTAGTCATGAGCTCGGGAAGAGTATATTGAAGCTGGTTCATATTATAGTTCAACCAAAACTGCTCAAAACTCTGAGGCAAGCTCTGGAGAATGATATCGCACTGAGTCTCGCAGTCAATATCCCCTCCCAGTACCTCGATCTCATTGATGTTGCTAATCATATCAAGCACATGATCCCTCACTGGAGTGCCTTCAGCCATCTTGCCATTCATGAGTTTCCTCATAGCTGACTACCTGGCTGCCCTGCCCTGATACCCAAACATCTCCTTAAGGTTAGTCATCATGTCATAGGCTGAGGTCATCAACTGATGCTGGTGCTGCAATACATTTGACATTAAATCCAAAATGTAGCACCTGGTCATCTCATCAGCGTTCTTCCACCTGACATATGGCTCTTTCTCCTCATGAGTGGCATCATCTATGAGTGTCTCAGAGCACACCTCATTCAGCACATACTTGTAACCCTTAACAGTAGGGACAATGTATAGGTTACACTTCCAGTCAATGTAATTAAGACCGGTGAGTTTGTTCTGATTAAGTATGACAACAAGTGGATTGAACGACATATCGAAAGCTGAAAATAAATAAATAGAAAAGGTTTAGTATTTTATCTTTTTAGATTTAGAAAATATTGACATCCTCAAAACAATATAATCATAATCCACCAACATCTCGTTCATCGGGATTTACACAAGCCACGATCGTGTGAACGCCTACGCTAGTCCACATTCGTTCGAGAAGAACCAAGTTCATTAATTTCACTATATAACCAAACGATCTATTGATCAATGAAATTAATAGTCGGTGATTTTAGTCGTACACATAAGTAGAGGGTGTCGCACTTTTTCCAAATAAATGCACTATAGTCATCCCTTTATAAATTCAATCTATTAATCTTATGAGAAAGACTCATCCGATATGGAGGAAGGCCCTAATGCCAACACGCAAGTCTATCCACATCACATATGAATTCGTAATAGAGGCCATGGGAATATAAACCAACCCGCTCCAACTTAGATTCTTAATTGAGGATTTTTCTGGTTTTAACATACAACGTCTTAACTTTGGTCATTTCTAACTTTAGTTATTTACACCCATAAAACCGTTTGTTTTTTTATCATGCATAAAATATTAAAAAAAAACATACAAGCAACAATTAGGACATAAAGCAGGAAATAAATACTTAATGAAATATTTCTCGACTATTATGGCATTCTCGATCGTTGCTTCCTTTTTACGCCTTCTTGACACGTCCCGTCGCGTCGCTCCCACTCGTTATTTGGATTCCTCCTAATTCATTTAGGTTTTCTAAGTTTTCTACGTAATTAGGAATCACCCAAAATTACAATATACCAAAACCCATGAATATGAGTTACGCACAATAACGTCATCGTCATTTTATATAAATTCCTATATACAAAGCTTGTCTAGGAAAATAAAGACGACATCTTTAGAATAAATCCTACTACTAAATCTAATCTAATCCTACACGGCTTTCAGCTCGTGGTTATTACTATTACACACATTCACGTTCAAAATAAAATGAGCCCACACATGTCCAGGGGTTTATAAATGAATGTAAAACCATAATAGTCGGGAATAATAACTAAATGTAACAAAACCGTGTAATAAATCGAATAAGTATAAAGTCATAAACCTTAGCTCTGACACCAATTTGAAGGAAACATATCTGGTCTGGGCTAAACCGAAAATCTCATTTTCGTGCTATGCATTCCAGAATCGGAGACTTTCAATCGAGCCCAAACTCTAAAATCATTTCCCTTGAACGGATCTAGGCTTATACATGTTCAATCTATTAAATGACACGCTAAAAATTAAATCTTTATTTTAAAGCGAAATATAAAGATTATACCTTTGAAACGTGTCCTCGAAGCAAATAAAAAAAACCAAGCGAAATCCACAAGAGAATCCCTCAAATGACTCCGACGACCCCCGAAGTCAAGTGGGCAACTATCTACGGGGTGGATCTAGCACCGAACAAGAAACCCACAAGAACTTAGCCTCGAAAAACTCAAGAACGAAAAGCCTGGACTGCTGTCATGCACCGCCGCCCTGCGCCACCGCAAGATACTCACCGGAATCGCAATCCGACCACCGGGAATCACCGCGATCTACACGCAGCAAGGCCACGGATCAGCGCACAATTCAACCGGAGCCAATCTGCAGCTCGGAATTGGGATCGCGATTGGAAAAGTGCCGACGATCAGAAATCCAGAAAAATAAACCGGGGCGACAAGAAATAAAATCGGGCAGCAGTTTTAGGCTAAGTTTTTGGAAGGAAAAGGATCCTTAGTCTACTTCGAGAAAGAACTCCGACGAGGAAGACGAAGTTCTCTCTCTAGACTACTCCTTCTCACTCAAGGCAAACTTGCCTCCTAAGTTCTTATGTCTTGAAATTGAAGACATTATATTATTTATAGGGAGCTTCAAGGGAGACCTAGTGAGCTTTTGAATTGGGCCTTCTAATTAGATTTAATTGACTTTCTTAGTCTTCACTAGACTAGTTAATTCTCAATTAGCCCAAGGATTATTTATTCGACCCACTTTATCAATTAAATATTAATCAACCCTTAGAATTATTTCGTAACTCACTTTGTCTTAAATATAAAATTAACCCAAGGATGAACTTTATTTAATCCACTTTGCCAATTAATCTAATTTATAAAAAGCAAGAGGAGAAGTAGTGTGTACCATCCGCGGACTTGATGGAGAGGAGAACCACGTATGCCGTTGATCAAAATTATGAAGTTGGGAAGTGAGTTCAGAATATGTTGGATGAGGAGGCTTGAGCATGGTGGTTGTGAAAGTCTCATACTATGGAACGAGACTAGTGAAAAGACAATAGACCTTCTCTTTGTCAGAGAGTGATTGTTAGTCAAAGGTTGACTTTTATCAAGTTCTTGAATAGTTGATGTTAGGACAACAACCTTGTAACTAAATCAGTTGCTTTCTTTGACAGGTTCACCCTGGCATCAGCAAGAGTGAGATGAAGCGGATTTATAGGCTCATGGACTGCAAGAAGCTGTCTGTTGATGCTTGCATGCACGCCGTACAAAATGAGATACTTCCTTTGCGAGTTGTGGTACAGGTGTTGTTCTTCGAGCAAGTTCGGGCTGCTGCAACATCTGATAGCAGCACTCTCGATCTACCCAAAGTTCTTAAGGATCTCAACACTGCCTCCAGTGGGAGCACAAGATCAGCCACAACTAACACAGAAGAAGACTGGGATGCCATAGCCTTGGCCGAAGAGCTCAGAGCTTTAAAAGGGGAGCTGGCCACATTAAGATTGGAGAATGGATCCATCAGTGAGAGGAATGGCGGTGACATCAGAAGCCATAATGAGAAGGCTGCCATCAATAAAATGAAAGGACTTCTGATGACAAAGAAAATCTTCTCGAAAATCTGGTGCAGTAAAGGAGGAGGAATCTGGTCCAGCGAATACTCCGATCCCTACTCCAAAGCAAATATCAACTACAAAGCAAAGAGAAAATAAAATTCAGAGTTCACGAAAGTTCATACCAAATATTTAATCAAAGATGGAACTTAATCTAAGAGTAAATAGTGGAACAAAACTTGGAAACATATCTTACTGGAATTGCACCACAACACAAGCAGTTTAAAGAATACATCATTCCAAGATTCCACAAAATAATAGAAGAGTGTTTTTCCTTTTCTGGAATCAACAGTAACATAACCTGAATATTGGTTAATCTCTACTCCTTCGGGTTGTCCAGGAAACCTATCAATTTTATCCTTTTCTTTTATTACACTAGATGAAGATGTATATATTGAAAGACTATAAAGTGATGAAGAAGGTGATAAGGAAGACAAGCCTCCGCGAAAGGAAAGGGAGATACAATCCAAACATGGTGCAGAATTCTCCTCAATTTCAATGCATCATTCTTCAAGAAATTAGGTAAAACTTTCCAGTGATGAAAGAAAAGGTATATCTAACTCACGAAGCAAGTTGGAAAAGAATGTTGAGCGAAAGATTAATACTTTTCATACAAAAGGTAAAGTGGACAAGGAAATTTACTTGATTAATATTGATAGTGGTAGTTGGGTAAACATTGCTTCTAATTACTTGTAGATAATTTGAATCTAACTACTTTTCCTCATCATAAACCCTACACTTTGACATGTCTGAACATTATAGGTGAAGTTGTTATTGAAAGACAATGTAAGTAGTCATTCACTATAGGTAGATACCAAGAAGAGGTGACATGTAATGTAGCACATATTATCTTACGCCAACCTTGGATGTATGACAACAAAGCAAAGATGACCTCTCCAATAGGTATTTCTTATGTTCTCATTGTAAGAAAATTGCACTTATGCCCCCTTCTAGGGAACAAGTGTTTCAAGCAAATAAAGAGATGCATGAGGCAAGGGGACGAAATAAGAGGATACAAGAAGAAATTGAGAGCCAAAGTAAACCTTGACAAGCCAAGGAGACTCCTAAGGTAGAGACCATGAATCTCACTCCCATAATTAGGCATCCTTCTAAGAGTTTGCTAGGCCCATCAAGAGACTTAGTTTTTTTGCAAGAACTTGTAAAACCTAAAATTAGTTCAATTTGTGATTCACTAATATGTTTTACTTTTCTTGTGCAAAAATTTAGAGCTCAAAGTTTGTCAAGGCCAAGAATGCCCACGACATTCATAGTGCAACTAAGTCCACACATGGTCCAAATAAGTGAGTATGGTACTTTAAATCATATCAAACTTATTCCTTCCTTTGGTTATTTTGTCGGTTCTCAAGATTTGAGGACAAATCTTTTTTAAGAATTGGAGGATGATGTGATTCTAGGGTCCCAACTCACATCACTTGACCTTAGATGTGCTAGACAAGACAACTCCAATAATGTTCTCTACATTTTTTGATCAAAGCTAAGGTTCTTAGCCTAATGTGGATACAAGAGATTCTTTCAAGATAGAGTTGGGCTAAGCAAGGTCAAGAAGATTTACAAGAAGGCACCCTTGGGCAAGATAAGGTCCAACATTCTCACCAATGACTTATTCAAAATTGCTTGAAGAAAACCCGAGAGTGTTCCTCAATGGATCCACTAGATTTACCTAGTTGGAGCCATCAACAAGAGGAAAAACCCAAATAAAGAGAAAGCTACACAAAAACCCTTAATATAATAGTCCAAGAAGTGTTCAAGACAAGAACTTTTCATCCAAGACAAGTTCCTCCTCGAAATGGTCATTATATTAAGTATTTGTAATTTATTAGCTTTCTCCAATTTTGTTATGCTTTTGGGCCACTTGTAGTTAGGCCAATTAATTTTATTTTAAGAATATTGGCCATCAAAAGAGCTTTTAGATCCAATTTAATTATATTTGATCTAATAGGATTAGTTTTACCTTTTGAAAAATCCGAAATCAAAACCCAAGCTGAGGGGGAGAGAGAAGTCAAAGGGCAGCCACTTAAAGGACCTTCAAGAAGACACATTTTAAGCAAGAAAAACCATGGTCATCATGCAAGACACATTTTAGTCAAAGTCATAATTTCCTTTATTTATATTAGTTAATAAAGATTAGATCTTGTAGGATATAGGAATATCTAGTCAAAGATAGTAGATTTTTAAATAACAAATACTCTCTTCATATTCAAAATTTGTAAGAGAGAGAAACTTATTCCCCAAGTTTGTAATTCCTATTCCTACAAGGAAAGGATGTTATTGGCAACCCTCTCCTCTATAAAAGAGAGAGGATAGCCATGAAATATTAAGCAATCAAGGTTAAAGAATAATAAAATTTGTGAGTTCTTTTTCGAGTGTCTCTATTTCTGTATCAATTGAGTTTATCATTAGAGAGGTTAGACTGATTAGTGTGAGTGTCGTTCTACCGTAACTCTCTTTTGGAGTCCACATCCCATAACCATTATTCCGTCAA
Source organism: Knoxia roxburghii (assembly GCA_030378225.1). Classification (NCBI taxonomy): domain Eukaryota; kingdom Viridiplantae; phylum Streptophyta; class Magnoliopsida; order Gentianales; family Rubiaceae; genus Knoxia; species Knoxia roxburghii. The sequence continues at coordinate 30,829,732 of CM059416.1, read as the reverse complement.
TATATAGTATTTTCATGAGAGGTATAAGTATTAGATCGTGCAAAGTAATTTTCTCTCTGCTTTAGAGGAAGAAACCGCATCAAAACTCTTGTGCTAATAAGATGGCCAAGCTGACATTAAGTCTACCTATGGCACCTTTATTTATAAATTTTCAAAGTCGTGATTAGCATTCACCAGTTTTTAAACAAAACCAAAAGTCCAAGATATGTTTTCAAGAAAAGTTAGTAGTTTTGTTTCTCTTAAAAAATATGAAATCCAACCAATATTCGGTGATATGGTGACGATTACAGTGAAGAAAGCATGAGAGAAATAGACGATAACGTTAAATATGGAAAAGAAAATTGTGGCAGGAAATGTTGATAGGAGTGAGAATATAAATGGGAGGAAGAATTGCGATACTGTTTCCTATCTTTAAATCAATTACAATAAATTAAAATTCTCAATCAAGAATTAAAGTAAGATTTTAATAAATTACAATAATGATCAAATTTTGAGCTTGGGTGCATGTAGTAAAATTTTCCCGTGATCCAAATTTCTTGCTCTTGCTCACTAAATGTTGATTGGTGACGTGTTAAGAAAAAGGGCAAAATGATGAAAGCTGGATGGCATGGCACAGCACACAGCCCACAGCCCACAGCACACAGCCCATTAACGATGCGAAAGCTTATACATATACATCAAATATGTAGCCTTCTCAGCGACACCAATCAAAAACAGTACACACAATTTCACTCATATATCTCTAATAATATCTACTACTGCAAATACTTCCGCATCCCATAAGCAGGAGCGGAGAAACATCTAAATTTCATCATCATCCTCTGTTACAGTCTTTACCTTCCGTGTGTGTTCTTTTACAACAACAAAACTGACCCCCTTTTGTCAGGCCTCCTCCTCAGATGGCGGACGCCGTTGAGTTGTATCGCCGCCGCTTGTTGAATCTGGGTCGTAGCTCCAAAGTTCTTTCAGCTCACCTCTTACCAAACCCAATATCACACAAAGTCCTGAATTGTAACAAAGTCAGAATGAGATCTCACAAAGGAGGAGGGGGCCAAAAACAAATAAATAATAGAGCATGAAGGCAGAGAGTTCAAACCTAATGTGCAAGGAACAAGATACAGCAAAGCCGGTTGACCATGTCCATTCATTAAATACAAGCCCGTGTAAGTAAAAATCAGACCTGCATAATCGATTACCCACATTAAATAAATACCAAGCCAAATATTTTTTCCATCTTACAACAAAATACTAACTCATTCATCATCTACAGCGTGCAATACTATTCATTGACAAAAGAATAAGGTAACTAAGAATCATCTACAGTGAGCTTCATCTTTTATAGCTTTGCATCAAACTCTTCCTATATACAACCTAACAACTGCGCTAAAGCATTTTCCTATGGTCCAAAGTTCCTCAAAACTACATTTTACTACTATTGCATCTTTCTTTGCACATTTGAATGATAGCCACAGAGTCAGTGCAAGGTTGAGAAACCAACATGTACCCTTCTTGAGTAAAACCAAACATCAGCATTGTCATCTCAAAAAATTTGACAAGATTTATATTTATTCATCAAAAGTGATGTTATCCTTCGGAACCCAAACTGATTTTCCTTCATTCATAACATAATGCATAAAATGGTCTCAAGAGCCATAGCCTAAAACTGAAAATCCTTATCAATGAATTCCGTAAGACTTTATTCATCTCCAACCAAAAAAAAAAACCCAAAGATGATGGCAAACAAAAAGATTCTTAACGGAAGAAAGGCCAAAATGACACTAGTAGGTATACCAATTATGTACGCGCCCCCCCCCCCCCCCCCCCCCCCCCAATTTTGTATTTTGTATAGATTGGTTATTCCATTAATCCTTCGAAATTCAATAAGTAATCATGCTATTAATTTTGTCAAAAGAAAAATATGGATTGTTAAGGTAGTCTTCACATTCAGAGCCTTGGTACCATTTTTGGCAAGTTCAACGTAATTTTACTCTGCACTAACAGCAGTTTTCGCGAAGGTGTCCTCTCATCGAAATATTGAAGAAAAGGAAAGAAAATAAGCAACACCTACCACATCCGTAACCAATTGCCAACCAAAGGAAATATCCATTTCGACCACTTTTCTTTTTGGCTTTGTCAAATCTGCAATAAGCAATAATAGGTACAACGTAGTCAAAGTTCAAGAACCAATCTAAAACTCATATTAAGAGTATTCTATGTTGCACAAATGACAAACTTATCTTCTCTAGAGTTGTTAAAACTTTTTCAGATTCACATGGAGCACCCCCAGAATAACAATAGTTTTAAATAAGATAATGCCAATGCAAAAGTAGAATGAATTCAACATGTAAAATGTGGGCACCCCTCAACTTTTTCTACATCTAGTAATTTATAATAAAATGATTGAACAAAAAGTATACCTATGCGCAAAGGAAACTAGCAAACCAGGAAAGAGGATGTCGCCAAAACCAATCATATCAAAACCACCCCAAGGGTCAAACAGTCGAGGAACACGCAAAAGCATTGGGATGGATTCCCCACCAGCTTTGTCACCCCGTGCAACCTACAAAGTTAAAAGATCAATGAAGACATATCACAGAGGGGGGGAAAGAAAAAGGAAACTTTTCCATGACCTCAACCTTTTAACCATCTCTATTCAAATAGAATCACTATCTTACATATTCCAAAGTAACGAATAGAAAATGCACACCAAAGGAAATCAGTACGGCACGCATTTCAAAACTTCACCTTAATGCTACAGAAGATTATATATCTCTTGTAGGAATTAAGAAAACTAACCGTAATCATAACGCTGTCATGGAAGATGAAAGGTGAGAGAAACACCCAGAAGATGTCATAAAGAAAAGCACTACAAAGAAGTACAGTGGCCACCTATATGAAAACACTGATTACAAGCCGGCCAGAATAAACAATTTATTAAATGCCCAACATTTGTAAATTTCCAGAAACCTTTATATTCGGCAATTGTGCTAATTGCAAGACAGTTATCATCAAACAGATGCCCTGACAAAGAGAAAAACATATGGTCATTTTCATTTACAAGTATGACTGGAAGGGAAAAAATCCTCAAAAACTAACTTTAAGAAGAATAATTTACCTGTTTCAGATTTAAGTAAGTATACAGAAGTAAATAAATCAGTGAAACAGTATGAAGAGTTATAGCTGCACAAAGCCATGATGACCAAAATGCCAAAGGCTACTAATGTTTGAGAGAGATATACATTCAATGTTACACTTATCACCCACCAGTACATCTTCAGAATAAGACTAACTCTGATCACACGCCTGAGATGATCTCAGTGGTTTCTTTACATGGCAGAGTATTAGGGCTTTTAAGCTTGGGTCCCATGAATTAAACTACGAAGGAAATTTGCAAGAAATGACTGAAACACTAGAAACTAGGCTCATACATACAAACTAAAGAAGCTTCTGATAGGAAAGCAACCAACAAAACCAGAATCAGGAGAAGAAACTACACAATCCTTTAGTTTGATCAAGCCATGCAACTCCTGTAGTGGGGAGGGGGCCACAAGTGGTATAAACGTTAGATCGTACTTACGAGGCAAAAGCATGCTATGACTTTTAGATTACAAAAGTATCAACAAGACCCTAAATACTAATAAGTTTGGATTGCAAGGCAACTCATGAACACTGAAAGGGAATATTGGAATCAAAGCTCTATTAAAGCTCATCCAATCAACATCTCAATTAAAGCTCTACTCTATAAACCAACATAAGAGAAGTTTTTCAGCCTACTTCAATGAAGGGAATGTTGGAAATTTCACTATGCCCAACAAAAAAAAAACAAAAAAGAAAGTCGAAAAACATCAAATTCAAGGGGTACGCTAGAATGTTGTCACCAATTCCCCTAACCTGCACGAAAGGCCACTAGATTTTCTATCATTTGTAGTGTTGAGTTCTGATTTACAAGCATTGTTTCAAGATGCCAATTGAGAATGAAACTTGAAAGAAAATATACAAGGTTTGCACTAAAAATGTGGAAATCAGTCATCTTTACTCACAAGAATATCTTGTCCAATCCAGGAGTACGAAGCCTTCCTATTCAGAGCCCAAAAAATGGCAAAGGCCAAGCAGAACACCAAAACTCCAAGCGAGAGAAAGGAAATCTCTCCCAGAAGTGGCAACTTTAGGGTTTTCTTTCCACAGTTCTTACATTTGCTGCACATGAAAGGAGACATGTACAACAACACAGAGTATGAGGAATGAGCAGTAAAAGTAATTACATAGAAAAATAAAAAAATTAAAAAAAAAAGCGTAAGATATACCTTAAGACCAGAGAAACTATACAAGAATGCATGCCCTGCCAACACAAGATACTTGGAGACATAAGACTTAAAAGAATCATAAATAAATAGGACAACAAAAGTTAAATTAACATATCATAGATATGTCCTGAAATTTCAAAGTGAGAAAAAAGAGAAAATTCCAATAGTTAAAATTAATATCACAATATTCACAACAATTAAATTACTAAAAGGAAAAGTTTGTAGCTTGTTTCTTCCATCGGTAAAGTAAGGAAAAATTTAAACACTAAAATACAGTAATGCAAAAAATAAGCAATCAACTTTCTCAACATATTCATACTGGAGATAAAACAAGGAACATGAAAGAGCAACATTATGACAATAGAAAAGAACAAAATGGCATCAAAAAATTGCAATATGGATAGTTCAATACATGGTTAATGGAGAAATTAAGATTGACCTTGTCAAGATTAGAAGCACCAACAAAAACCCCCATCTCCCCGCAAAGAAAGAAAAAACCCATCAAATCCAGGAACATCTTTGGCCAAAAAGCTAAGGTCAGAGCCACTTAACTTGTCCCACACTTTGCACAACTTTTAAAACCCAGATATCCATATTTCATAAAAATTAGGATTCTCCTCTTTGTCATCTAATACTTCAAAACAAAATAAAGCCAAAAAGAACTGCTTTGTTAAATGTAAATCTGATCAACTAAAAGGAAAAGATTTAAATTTTGGCGTTATAGGCATCAGATTGGCTAAAGATAAGTATGTAATTAGCATAATGGGTTACATGCAATTTATGTTTTCCTGCATCACTAAGCAAATTAACAGGACATCCAATGTGAAGCAGAAAGAAAATCATGAGCCAACATCGAATACACAAGTGCAGACAAAAAAAAAAAAAATTATGCATGCTTTTCTCTCAAACATCTTAAATTCCTATACAATGTATAAAATATCTATACTTGAGTCATTATTTGTCTCTGTGTACAGTTTTTTATTTGGGGGTGCAGTAAGATCTACAACCTCTAACCCAAACAAGAATCATGTAAATGGAAGGAAATTGAATAAATACCTCAACAGCACCAATGCAGAAAAGTATGATCAGCACCCAGACAAACCAAGTTGACATGAATAGGTAAAGCAGCACTAGAAATGTGGATGCTGATATAACGAATAGTATGGCACTCTTAACGTTTATGCTGACAACCTCCCTGTCTTCCTCTGTCTTAGCTGCATTGGACGATTCCTAGCAGGGTAAACACAGATAAATTGCTAAGGCAAATCAAAATCACTTCAAAATGGCTGTTTCTCGGTGTAAATTTCAACTCATGAATGGCAGGACCAAATATTATTTGTAATTTACACATCAAGAAGGCCTGCAACTGGAAAGAATGATTCTGCTGATAAAGTGAAAAATCTGCTTTATGCTGTTGTTTGCTGAAGAAATAAGAGCACACCAGAGCATGATGAATCTAAGCTTATTGACTTTTGCTAAACTCATCCCACCCACACTTGCTAGCATATAATGCCAATTCTTCCCACTTAACAGCGTCTCTCAATGACTAACTAGTTTAATAACAGAAGATAATTGAAGTGCTTTTATAAACAGAAACAGAAGCAAGTTAGATCTAGGTTATCTGTACAACATCTTAACAAATTAGTGAAAACCACACAAGCAGGAACATGATGAAGTAGAATTGGTCATGGTTGTATAGTTTAATACTGAAAATCTACGCTTTGTTTGGAAACATATTCTTGAAGAAAAAGTTTACACTTTTTTCTTGAAAAAAAAATCATATCCAAACAATCATGCAATCACATAAAATCCAAATTTAAAAATTTCCGCTCTCCTAAATCCTCCACCACATAATTTTACAAAACAAATTTCCCTCCAACACATTTGTTCTCCTCTCCGTAATCCAAAAAAATTACATTCCCAACAAAAAATTTTCCCAAAAGAAATGTGAACATAACCTTAGTTTGCATGTCCTAACTTAAAAAGCACAAAAATTGTAAAGATTCCATCATATACCACTGTTTTGTTTCAAATATGATGTGATTTTCACTTTAAAAGACAATAATCAGATTCATGCCCTTTCAGTAGCACAAACAATAGAATGGATAGATCTTTAGACCAAGAGCCATAAGCTGCTTTAGAATATGGAACCCATTGAGCCACCATATCTGTACCAAGTAGTTAATAAAGATACACGTTCACATAATTAATGCCAGCCTAAAATGGCTCAACAGATATAGCTAAGTCGATGATAGTACCTTGCACATGCCACCGTCATTATATCAAACACCATGATCAAAAGGCTAAAACAAATAACTATTGCGTGTATTTTTAAAAAAATTAGCAATTTCTTTAGCATTTCATGTCTAATAGAAAATTTCCCATTGCACAAAAATAGCCTCTTGGCAGTTAAAATAATAGTTAAAGGAAATGTGAAATAGATTTTTGTTGAGATACATTCACAAACAAGACAAGCATATAGGTAAAAACAGGTTATCTGTAAGTATTATAAACTTAAGGGTCTTTTTTCCTATACCTTAGGTGACAATTCATTGTAGCGCTCATCATTTTGTTCAGATGCAGTAAACTCTGACCAAAGTGTTGCACATACAAGTGTCCCAACAGCCATTGACCATAAGAATACCACAGAGAAGTCTACAATTGGTCGATTTGGTGAATATACCAGAATTTCCACTGCATTGCAAAATAAATTTGTTACAAAATGGAGAGTGCATGCCTATGACACATCTGAAGCAAAAAATTAATACCAAAACAAAAAAAACCTCTGCAATAATAAGAGCACAACCATGTATAAAAAGTATACAATAAGTCAATAGACCTCACCTCACAACCCACCTAAGCTGTTTTGATAAAATTTTGAACTTTATACATTGAAAGCAAAATGTCCCAGAGAGGTGAATCATTATATGCTCATTGTTTCATAAAACAGTAACTAACTAACTATGATCAGACCCAACAAGATAAAGTTTTAAATGCAGAAAGTAGACACGGTCACTTAACAACCTACCAATCATTCATAATGATACTGATATAACATAAAGCTAACAGATGATGGATAAATATTACTAACAAGCACAAATCCAAATAACTAAATTATCATTAAATACCAGAAAGCACAAAAAGAGGTAGAAAGGATATCAGAATGTCTAAATTTCCTGCAAAATATAATTTGTCCTTCCACTTTTTAACCCTTCATATTAACGGTAGTCTAACGATCGGAAATCCATTATCTATTCCCACTTTTCACCTGAGTATGTGGTGTATTTTAAAGACAAGTTGTGACCAATGTACATAAAGCTTAGAGCTCACCACTATGTCCATCCGACATTGAGTTTTTAATAACCTCTCCTCCTGACTTTGAAATCATCACAACAGGAATGGTAATATTTAAATCTGTATCCTTGTCAGAACATCCCATCTCAAGGAGATCTGCAAAAAAGCAAAGGACCAATGTGTATGATTTTTTTGGTAATCAAAATAATACACCAGACAGTTTCATAGCTATGCAGGTGTATAAAGAAAGGTACGCGTGCGAACATGCATGAGGCCGGGATATATCATCTAGACTAACTTTTATGAATCTCAAAATTGTTCTATGGACCAATTCAATCAAAGGTAACAACCTTCATCATCATTTACTACCAACAGCCCAGCTGCACCTGCTGCTTGTGCAACTTGAGCCTTGGTCACAAAATCACAATCACCACGCATGCCTAACACAATGGAGCCTGGTACCTACAAAGAGTAAAAAAGTTTTCAAGCCACCAAAAAAGCACAAAGCACATGCAAACTAACGACAAATTGTACCTATCTTTCCTACAGAATCAAATGATATTACCACCCTACATCTCCATTAAATCTAAGAGACAAGCATGTTTAAGATTACGACTAACTTTCATCCAGAAAACCTTTTCATGTCAACTTACCAAGAAGAAGAGTTGCTCCATGCAATCCTGATTAACAAGTGCTTTTTCTCTCATTGTGCCAAATCAGAATTGTGATTAACAAGTACAACACTGATTCGTCCAAATATAAATAAAAATCAAGAATTATTAACCTCGGGACCTAGTGACCACCTATACAACATGATAGGTGTGAAGCCTACTCTTTCCTCAGTTTGCCAATTTTCCACTGGATAACAACAATGAGAGACTGCTCTATATGGTTTCATGTTACAGCTTAAGATAGTGTTCAACAGATAATTTATTTAGTTAAGGGGCTTTCATATATTCTGGATCGCAGCTACAACTTCAATGGGAAGATAAATCTAACACAATAATGATTATAGCCACTAAATCTTAAATGCAAGTCTCCAACTATAATCTCGGTCTGTCCCCAAGAACTAACAGCTACTCTGTAACCCTTTTTTCATCAACAAAATGCATTACTTTCTGCTTCCAACCTTTTATACACCACACGCAGATAAACATGACAAGGAAAACAAGTTTTTAAAGGTCAGATGCATCCTTGTGGACCCAAAAGTTCAAAAAAGATTGGCATGAAGCACAATAACATTTTATATACCTACCAACAATGCAATATCAATTTTTTTCCTGATCCTAACTCCAACAAGAATAATGGCAATCAGGAACCACTTCAACGATAAACCATTCACTGACCAATACATTGTCTTTAGATAACAAATTGATTTTAGCTTTTGAAACATCATATGATATAGCAACTCAAGTTTCAGTATTACCGCTGAATGATTCCATTTTCAGTTCTCATTAAATAAGCATAAAACAAATGGAAATGGGTAAAATATCTTAGAAACACCAGTCGTCAATGCAAGAGAACCTCATAAGGCATAGACTAAATATACCTTGGGAGACAGACTAGTGCAGCAATTCAATGGATTTGAAAATACTGCAGGGAATTTGAAGCCCTTTCCAGCTTCAGTAGGCATAAGTGCACCAAATGAAGCAGCTAACCCCGTTACTTCATCCGCATTATCACTAGCCTGCAACATGACCTTCACCTGGAACAAAGAAACGAAAGAACAAAATTAGGCGTACCTCAAAAGATAGCATTAAATGGAGAATAACTATAAAAAACAAAAACAAATATAATCAGCTCCCACATCTAATCTTCATGACATCCTATCCACTTATCAACCTTCTAACAAATGCTTCAACTTGCAAGATTCTTTCTAGTATTGTAGCTCTTTTAACTGTTGATATTCAAACATACCAGGAATTAACCAAAAAGGACAAGCCAAAGAAGGGGTGCTGAAGAAATATAAGAAAGTCACTGAAGATGGGGAAAACAGAACACAGAGATTAGCTTCAATTTTCATGGGCCCAAAGGCTGCGGTCATCTACGTAACTCTCTTCACCTAAATATTTGACCTGAATGATTTCTAACATAGTACATAAATAACCACACACGTCTATGGGCATACACCGTTTCAACAACATTACAATGAATGACCTTTCAAAGAACATGAATAACTGAAATGGCAGCAAACTAGAATTCTTAACTGAACCACCAAATATAATGTTTCAAAGTTCAATGATCCTTTGCTACCTAGATCACAAATCAACACTGCTTCTGCGAAGAGGCCAATATTTGCAAAAATGCTCTACCATAGTACATAATGGAAACCAATGACTACTCATGGTAAAGCAACTCTAGAACTAATCAAGTTAAGAACTGGATTGAAACTACCAAAAGAAAACATAATTAAGTATTAAAATCAAAACCAGCGGACACAGCAGAAGAAATGAGGGCAAAACGAGTTACACGGCTGCCTTTCCCATACTAAAAAGCTTCATAAGTGGATCTTTTCTTTTATTTTCTTAAGCTGTCGCACATTTTCCAAAATCTTGTACAAGATTATCCGAATAACTCTTCCCAATTCAGCAGCAATCCAAGAATCAATAATTGCACACACACCAAGAATAAACCGATAAGACCCAGCAAAATAGCGAAAAAAGCGCACACGCATTATTAAAATTCACGACAGCCAAATTAAAGCTACGAAAACTCACAAGACGATAAGGGTTGTTGCAGGCGGTAGAATTTAATCCGTTGGAGGGGGCCCGTGAGATATCATCACCTTCAGCAATCGATGAGAAGAAAAGAAATACAATTCCTAATTGAAAAGCCAAACCAAAAGACCCAAAAAATTTTGATTCCATAGTGAAACCGATTAGATTAAAACTACAAGTATTTACAAGAAATACAATATTTCATGAACAAATTGCTTGGAAATGAACCCCTCAGTTTCTTGTTTCTCTTTATTTCTTGTTTTTTTATGAAAAACAAAGAGAAACAGAGAGGAGAAAAAGAAAAAACACAAAACACCGAACACCAAACAGGGAGGAATAAAAACAAAAACAAATGCGAAAGGAAGGATTAGAGAGAAAGACGTCTGTGAAGAAAGATGGGACCAAAATTTGCGTGTGCACGTTAAAAAATTTGGAGACGAGCAAGTCCAGGAATATGGGGCAAATCGGAAATCGTGCTTTTTAAAAAAAAAAAATTGTTTCCTCTCTCCTGGATGAATGGAATCGAATGATGATGAAAACTTCGCAAGATATGCACTCGATTCGATTGTGAGAATTAAACTTAATGGTTGCCAATGTACAAATTACACTGGTCAATATTTTTTTTTTTGGCTGATTTATATTTACATTCCTTATCATTTGCTCAAACTACCAATTGCTCTTAAAATTTCTAACAATTATCAATATCTCCTTGACCTAATTCAAACATCAAAAAATAGAAAAAAATGAAAAAATTTGATAATATTTTGTTAAAAAGATATTATAAAATGATGTTAATTTTGTCTTTCAACACAATAATAATGCTTACGTCAGTATTTTTGCTCATTTTTTCTGTCGATCAGGGGCTAAATGTTATTAATTTAAACAGTCAATGAGAGTATACATTATTTTCAAAACCTAAGTAGGGTGTTGGTCGTTTCACCAAACCACATTGGAGGTAAATGTAATTCACCCTATTTTTTTCCCCACAATTTTCATCTTCTCTAAGGGTCTATTTGATAAACTAATTCAGTACTCATTCTAAATAGTTTAAGTACTTAATTGAATAAGGGTGTTTGATAACTCAACTTGTCTCTGACTTAATGAATTAAGAACTTTTTTAATTAAGCACTTAATAATTAAGTGCGTTTGATAACTATAATTCAAAATCTTAAGAGATTAAGTGGGTCTGAATTGCAAGTACAATTGTTAGCCTAAAAATAAGTGATTGGTAAATCACTTATTGCTGAACTGAGTTGCTTGCAAATTTTTTCTTATTTTCAATATTTATTATTCTTTTAGTTTTTTATTTAAATAATTTTTATTTTATTAAATATTTTTTAAAAAATATATTTATGACATGGATTTTTATTTTTTTATAATTTTAATTAATATGTGATATTTATTTAATCAATATTTTAGTTTTAAAATAATAATAATCTAATTTATTATTAAAAGTTTTTAAAATATTTTTATTAGTAGAATTTCACATTATTATGTAAAAAATTACACATCTTAAAAATTATGTTATATATTAAAAAAATATGTTTCTAACATTTTTTTAAAATAAGGTGATTTAACTTAAAATTTAAATACATTTAATTTTATAAACTTATTTTATAATTCAGACTTCATAATTCATGCTTCATAATTCACACTTCATATTCAGATTTCAGATTTCAGACTTCAGATTCAGACATGTTTTCTAATTTTATCAAACAGAGCTAATTTAATGGATTCAGACTTCAGACTTCAGATCTCAGATTAAGTTTTATTAAACGGAGCCTAAGTTTAAATTGGTAAATTATATAATAGTTCTAATAAATTTTGTACTCATCTCAGTTTTTAAATAGTTTTTTTTAACCAAGTTAGTTTGTCCGAAATTAGCGGTTCACTTGCTTTTTTTCTTAGCTGTTATAGTAGTTAATCACATTCCATATGTAAGGCACTTTTTTTTTGGGGATTTGAAATACTGATTTCATGCTATTACCATAATTTTGTTGATATCGTTCCTTTTTTTTCGCTCTATTTGATATTCCAACGATGAGAGATTGATTGGAATGAGATATTGAATTTCAACTGGTATGATATTGTGGTGATCCATAGGATGTGAAGATGGGTTTTTTTGGTGTTCGTCGTGAAGTTGTATATTTTTAGTCTCTGTTTTTTATCGTATTTTGCTTTTTGCATAATATCTCGTTTAGAATGGATACTTGTAATCGAGCTAGTTACGTTGATCGATCGGATGATACTTTGTTTGGAAGCGATTGTTTTGTTTTGGACCGTGAAGGTTCGTTAATGTTTTATGATGTTTCGATGTTTAGTTGCTTTAATTTTGTTGTTTAGATATGATAGAAACTGATGAGTATTATATTGTGCAGTGAATTGTTCGGGGGATGATTATAAACCAAATGTTAATTCTGTTTGGAACGATGTGGTTGTTGTTTCTGAATAATGTTAGTTATAAATTATATAATGTGAAGTTATATGTGATATAAAGTTAATGATGTGTCTCCTGTTGGATTTGAATACATAAGCTATGCTTGTGTTGTATAATTTCCCAGATTAATATATCGATTTGTGTTTCAATTATATTTAGTTGTGCATATCCATTTATATTATGTAAATAGATGATGAGGTGTCTGGTGCGACACAGTAGATCTCATCATTGGTTGAAAGACATAATATATAAATGAGGTTCGTAACCGAGACAGCTTTGGATAAACTGTCGGTCTAGGTTATTATGTGATTCAGATAATTAGTTTGTCTAAACTAATTGAATCATATAGATGTGCCCGGGGCATATTGAACTTGACTCTTAGGAATGATTTGTCTTGTACTGATTTAATAGACAAATCGATCCTTGTATTCTATCTCTAAATCCCTAGACTCGAGCGGGCATGAGGATTAGACATAGTGTACTTTGATCTGCCAATGGGTGAGGTCAAATGTGGCCAATAGTCTCGGTGGGTTGGGTGCGCGTGTTTAGTTACTTGGTGTGCTGCTGCTTGTCGAAAGGAAACCATGTACCGGTGCGTTCGGGGTGATGGTGCTCCCGAGATGAGCTCGAAATGTTTATTATACTAAACCTGGCCAGTGGACTTATGTCCGGTATAGTAAAAAGGTCGAGTGGTACTAGTCTCGGAATATTAAGAAGTTGATGAATTAATTTATCAGTAAATTAATGAATTAACGAGCACTATATCTTTGATGTGGGGAGATTATGAATATAATTTAATTAAGTTGTTCCGGAAGCAATTCTGGTGTAGGTTGGTAGTGCCATAATTAATCCGTTAGTGGTACGATTAATTATGTACTGGGTTGTTGACAAAGGTAGATTTAATTAGTTGAGAAATTAATTAATCCTTGTGTCAGTTGGTTGTGAATCATCCCAGAAACTGGATTGGGATAAGTGAATCCCTGTGTCAGTTGAGAGTGATTCATCCCAGGAACTGGATTGGGATAAGTGAATCCCTGTGACAGTTGGAAGTGTTTCAGTCCAGGAACAGGATTAAAGGAAACAAAATCTGTATCAGTCTAGAAACAGGATTGAAGGGAAACAGAAACCCAGTAGGAAGACCAATCCTATTCCAACTTGGAGTCTCTCTTGTAACTCTATAAATAGACAAGGGATCAGCCATTCAACAATCACAATTCAAGAGATTCATAATTCAAGAATCTAGAGAGATAAAATTCTAGAGAGAGAAATTTCTTTCTCTCTCAAGAACGAATTTTTGAGCAAATAGGCGGCTGGTTTTCTTCATCAAGTGGCCGAAAATATTGGTCCAAAATACTAGCCCCGTGTGTTGCTTTCTCTCTCTCCGGGCAGTGCGTTTGCAGTACGTGCTAGGTGCGGAGGTGCTGAATTTTTTTAGCAGGTGGATTGTGGTGAGTTGCTGATCAATTGACTTCTAGATTGTTGCCCACACAACAAGAGGTCATAGTCTTTGAGGCATATAAGAGATTCACCAGGTGCACGCTTCAAAGGTATTATTCTATGGTTCCGTTTTTATTAGAATTTTTGTTGCGTGGTAAATCGAGCAGGTACAAACCCAGATCCTACCAAAATCTTTCAATTGGTATCAGAGCGAGGTTTAGGGGGTTCTGTGCTTGTTCGATTTATTACATGGTTTTATTTGCAGGTGGTTTAGAATCCCGACTATTATGGTTACGTTTGTATGGGTTTTAATTAAACTCCGGGACATGTCCGGATTTAATTTTATTATGAATGTTTGTAATAGTTTAACTACGTGCTGGAAGCCGTGTAGGATTAGATCAAATCTGTAGTAGGATTTTTTCTATGTAATTTCGATTATTTAATTTTCCTAGAATGCCTTGTAGTAGGAAAATTTTTTTTTTTTGTAATCGAAGGCGTTATGGTGGGCGACTTGGATTCGTGGGTTTTGGGTTATCATGAATTTGAAGAAACCCAGGAAAACCCAGAACGAATTGCAAGAAGACCAAATAGCGTGGGAAAAAGCGAATGAGGAGTTGGCGGGAGGAGGCGACGCCGGCAACGATTGCCGGCAGCAAAATTGCCGCCGGCAGCCATAAAAAGGCAGCAGCAGGCAGCAGCAGCGCGCAGGCCCGCGCGCGCACGGCCCGTGCGGGCCGTGCGGGCGCGCGGGGGCGCGCCCGTTGGGCCGCGCACGCTGGACGCGCGCGCAGTGCCGCGCGCACGGCCCGTGCGGGCTGTGCGCGCGGGCAGCGCGGCCCTCGGGCCGTGCTGCGGCCCGGGCGGCCCGTTCGGGCTGTTCGGGCTGTTTTTGGCCCGTTTTTCCTCCAGTTTTCGTTTTTTGAAATTCAAGACTCTCTCCATCGAGTGACGTGACGGGACACGAGATCAAGGCAGAAGATGGAAGTAATTAAAACCATAATAATCGGGGAATTTATTTTTTCGAATTTATTTCCCGTATTTATTGTTTTAATTTTATGCTTTATTTTTTATGCTGTATTTTAGATGCATGAATTAAAGCATGTCTGGTTTTATGGTTGCACATAACTTAGGTTAGTTAATTGCATGTTAAAACCGGAAAAACCCTCAATTTGGAAATCTAAGTGGGAGCGGGTTGTGTTATATCCCCATGGCCACCATTACGGGTTCATATGCGATGTGGGTGGGCTTGCGCGTTGGCATTAGGGCCTTCCTCCATTCGGATGAGTCCAGCCCCGAGATCGCTAGACTATGAGCTTCTGAGTAAGATGACTAGAGCGAGTTTAACTAGGAGAAATGCGACACCCTCTCCATCTGAGGCGCACTATCCTGAGGTAACAAACTCAGAAGTCACGTAATGGCATACACTTAGTGTACGATCTGTAGTATTCCTCCCGCGAGGTTATGCTGCTTACTTGTACGGCTGAAAGCACCGACTATTAGCTACATTGATCAAAAGATCGTTGGTCAGATAGTGTAGTTAATGAACTTGGTTCTTCTCAAACGAATGTGGGTTAGCGTAAACGTCCACACTGCGTGGCTTGCGAGAATCCCGGTGGATGAGATGTTGGTGGATTAATATTATTGTTTTGAGGGAAATCAATAATTAATTGAATTTGCATGTTTTCGAAAATTCTAGCATATATAACTGAAACACTGTTTGTTTACTTTCCAGTTTTAAATCGATATGGCATTCAATCCTTTAGCTGCTATCTTGAAAGACAACAAATTAACTGGAACAAATTATGTCGACTGGAGTCGAAATTTGGACATAGTCCTGACAGCTGAGCAGTACAAGTTTGTGCTCATCGAAGCATGTCCAGAAACGCCTGATGAGGACTCTACCCAAGAGGAAAGGGACGCCTATGCGAGGTGGAGGAAAGCGGATGAGATGGCGTGGTGCTACATTTTGGCCTCTGTGTCGAATGTGCTGCAACATCAGCTTCATCCCATGCTCTCCGCCTTTGACATGATGGCGCACCTAAGGGAGATGTTTGCGCATCAAGGCAGGACTGCCAGGCAGTCAGCCATGAGGAAGTTAATGAACACCAAAATGGCTGAAGGCGGATCGGTGAGAGATCATGTTTTACACATGATCAGTAACATCAATGAAATAGAGGTGTTGGGAGGAAATATCGACCCAGAAAGTCAGATAGATATTATCCTCCAGAGTCTACCCTCTTGTTTTGAGCAGTTTCGGGTCAACTACAATATGAACCAAAGGGTTTATACGTTGCCCGAGCTCATGACTGATTTGGTGGCGGCTGAAGGTATCTTCCATGAGAAGAAGCAAGCTTTGGTCGCGGTAAAGGGTTCAAGCTCTTCTTCTGGGCCGAAAGGCAAGAAGAATAAGAAGAAGAAGAACGCCAAGAAACTTGTGGCAAAGCCAGATGTTGCGAAGAAAAGTAAGCCAAAGGGCAAGTGCTTTAAATGCGGCAAGGCAGGACATTGGAAAGTGGATTGTCCAAAGCTCAAAGGTACGATTGTTTCTGCCCTAATTACTGAGACATGTTTAGCGGTGATTCCCACAGATACTTGGTGTGTGGATTCAGGCGCCACTGACCATGTTTGTAATTCTTTGCAGGGGTTCCAAGTAACCCGGAAGCTTAGAGAGGGCGAACTGGACATCTACATGGGCGACACTACAAGAGTGTCAGTTGAAGCAGTGGGAGTAGTTAGGTTAAATTTCGAGAACTGTAACCTAGAGTTAGTAAACTGTCTTTATGTACCGAGTTTTAGAAAGAACCTGATTTCGGTTTCTAAACTCTTGAAGAACGGTTACAAGTTTATTTTTTCTGATGAGTCTGTTTTTATTAGAAGAAATGGCAAACTTGTTTGTTCTGGTTCATTGGTGAACAATTTATTTGTGGTTAATTCTAACTCCCCTGTTGCGCAAAACATAGAAATAGATAGCTCAGTATCTAACATTAATAAGAGGAAGAGACCTTCTGAAATGAATCAAACCTATCTTTGGCATCTAAGGTTAGGTCATATAAACCTTAGTAGGATTCAGAGGTTGGTCAATGATGGACCTTTGGGTTCATTAGATATTGACAGTTATGCAACCTGCGAATCTTGCTTGGAAGGTAAGATGACCAAGAGACCTTTTAAAGCAAAAGGCTATAGAGCTAAAGAAGTATTAGAGTTGATTCATTCTGACTTGTGTGGACCTATGACGGTCCAGGCACGAGGGAGATATGAGTATTTTGTGACATTCACGGATGATTACTCTAGGTACGGATACATTTACCTAATGCGCCACAAGTCCGAATGTTTTGGCAAGTTCAAAGAGTTTCGGGCAGATGTGGAGAAGCATCATGGTAAGAGTATCAAGACACTGCATTCAGATCGTGGTGGGGAGTACCTGTCCCATGAATTTCGAGATTACCTCACTAAGGTAGGAATTCAGTCTCAGTTGTCTGCACCTGGCACGCCACAGCAGAATGGTGTAGCAGAAAGGAGGAACCGAACTCTTATGGAAATGGTTAGGTCCATGATGAGCTATAGTGATTTGTCAAGTTCGTTCTGGGGATATGCCTTGGAAACGGCAATGTATATTCTTAATCTTGTACCATCTAAAACCGTGCCTTCAACCCCAATAGAGTTGTGGAACGGGCGGAAGCCCAGTCTAAGACATCTCAGAATTTGGGGCTGCCCAGCACATGTGCTTAAGGCAGATACGGCTAAGTTAGATGCAAGAACAGAATTAATGCTGTTTGTAGGATATCCTAGGGGAACGAAAGGTGGTCTATTCTATAGTCTTAAAGATCAGAAGGTGGTGGTAAGTATCAACGCTAGATTTTTAGAAGAGGACTATGTCTTAGACCACAAGCCCAAGAGTAAGATAGTACTAGAAGAGCTTAGACGACAAACTACTAATCCTGATGCACCAGCGCAAGTAGATACACCACACACTGCACATGAGATCACAGATGATGCGCCTACACAGGCGGTGCCTCGTCGTAGTGGGAGGGTTGTGAGACAGCCAGACAGGTTCATTGGCATGGGAGAGGCTTCAGACCTGGTCCCAGGTGTGCCTGAACCTGACCCAGTTAACTATAATGAGGCGCTTCGAGATAAAGATGCAGAATCTTGGCGTAAGGCAATGATATCCGAGATGGGGTCAATGGACCACAATCAAGTCTGGGAGCTTGTGGACCTGCCTGATGGGTATAAGCCCGTTGGATGCAAGTGGGTCTACAAACGTAAGAGAGGACCTGACGGGAAGGTGGAAACCTTTAAAGCTAGGCTGGTGGCGAAGGGGTATACTCAGAAAGAGGGAATCGACTATGAGGAAACCTTCTCCCCGGTAGCCATGCTTAAGTCGATCCGGATTCTCTTGGCCATAGCTGCTCATATGGATTATGAGATTTGGCAGATGGATGTCAAGACAGCTTTCCTAAACGGAAGTCTTGAAGAAACCATCTTTATGCAGCAACCAGAAGGATTCATTGAAAAAGGCCAAGAGCATAAGGTTTGCAGGCTTAAGAGGTCTATTTATGGACTTAAGCAGGCATCCAGATCTTGGAACATCCGGTTTGATGAAGTAATCCAGTCCTTTGGATTTACTCAGTGTCCGGATGAGCAATGTGTATATCGCAGACGTGATGGAAACTCAGTGGTGTTTCTTGTGCTTTACGTAGATGATATTCTATTGATTGGCAACAACAAGAAAGTGTTATCAGACGTAAAGGCATGGCTGTCCAAGCAATTTGATATGAAGGACTTAGGGGAAGCGGGACATATCCTTGGGATCAAGATTATTCGAGATCGTAGGAAACGTTCACTAACGCTCTCCCAAGCTTCATACATAGACACGATTCTGGCCCGTTTTAACATGCAGAACTCCAAGAAAGGTTTTCTACCTTTCAGGCATGGAGTGTTTCTATCTAAGGAACAGTCTCCTAAGACTGTTGAGGAGATAGAGACCATGAAGACAGTTCCATATGCTTCGGCAGTAGGAAGTCTCATGTATGCCATGTTGTGTACGAGGCCTGATATCTGTTATGCCGTTGGCATGGTGAGCAGATATCAGAGTAACCCCGGGAAAGCTCATTGGGAGGCAGTAAAATGCATTCTCAAGTATTTACGCAGAATGAGAGACCTAGTTCTGGTCTATCAGGCGTCTGAGCTGGTACCCCGAGGTTATGCAGATTCAGATTTCCAAGGCGACAGGGACAAGAGCAAGTCTACCTCAGGGTATGTGTTTACTCTAGGAGGTGGAGCCATAGTTTGGCGGAGTGTCAAGCAGAAATGCGTGGCGGACTCTACCATGGAGGCTGAATACGTTGCCGCATCAGAGGCAGCGAAAGAAGCAGTATGGCTCAAGAACTTCCTAGTGGACTTAGACGTGATTCCTGGTTTGCAGAAGTCTATCACAGTTTATTGTGATAACAATGGTGCAGTAGCAAACTCGAAGGAACCACGAGCCCACAAGGCGAGTAAACATATACAGTGCAAGTACCACCTGATACGAGACATCGTGAAGAGGAAAGACGTGGTCGTGGCTAAGATAGCATCAGAAGATAACCTTGCAGATCCATTCACGAAGACATTGACCTCTAAAGTCTTTGAGGTTCACGTGGAGGGCATGGGGATCAGATATCTAGGAGAGCCATGATAGTTTTTTCTAGATAGATAGCAGCAGGTAGTATAGGATTGTATGTAGTTGTATACTTAAAGCACAGCTTAAGTATTAGTGGGAGATTGTTGGATTTGAATACATAAGCTATGCTTGTGTTGTATAATTTCCCAGATTAATATATCGATTTGTGTTTCAATTATATTTAGTTGTGCATATCCATTTATATTATGTAAGTAGATGATGAGGTGTCTGGTGCGACACAGTAGATCTCATCATTGGTTGAAAGACATAATATATAAATGAGGTTCATAACCGAGACAGCTTTGGATAAACTGTCGGTCTAGGTTATTATGTGATTCAGATAATTAGTTTGTCTAAACTAATTGAATCATATAGATGTGCCCGGGGCATATTGAACTTGACTCTTAGGAATGATTTGTCTTGTACTGATTTAATAGACAAATCGATCCTTGTATTCTATCTCTAAATCCCTAGACTCGAGCGGGCATGAGGATTAGACATAGTGTACTTTGATCTGCCAATGGGTGAGGTCAAATGTGGCCAATAGTCTCGGTGGGTTGGGTACGCGTGTTTAGTTACTTGGTGTGCTGCTGCTTGTCGAAAGGAAACCATGTACCGGTGCGTCCGGGGTGATGGTGCTCCCGAGATGAGCTCGAAATGTTTATTATACTAAACCTGGCCAGTGGACTTATGTCCGGTATAGTAAAAAGGTCGAGTGGTACTAGTCTCGGAATATTAAGAAGTTGATGAATTAATTTATCAGTAAATTAATGAATTAACGAGCACTATATCTTTGATGTGGGAAGATTATGAATATAATTTAATTAAGTTGTTCCGGAAGCAATTCTGGTGTAGGTTGGTAGTGCCATAATTAATCCGTTAGTGGTACGATTAATTATGTACTGGGTTGTTGACAAAGGTAGATTTAATTAGTTGAGAAATTAATTAATCCTTGTGTCAGTTGGTTGTGAATCATCCCAGAAACTGGATTGGGATAAGTGAATCCCTGTGTCAGTTGAGAGTGATTCATCCCAGGAACTGGATTGGGATAAGTGAATCCCTGTGACAGTTGGGAGTGTTTCAGTCCAGGAACAGGATTAAAGGAAACA
Organism: Knoxia roxburghii; assembly: GCA_030378225.1. Lineage (NCBI taxonomy): Eukaryota > Viridiplantae > Streptophyta > Magnoliopsida > Gentianales > Rubiaceae > Knoxia > Knoxia roxburghii. The sequence continues at coordinate 30,808,772 of CM059416.1, read as the reverse complement.
AAATCTGTATCAGTCTAGAAACAGGATTGAAGGGAAACAGAAACCCAGTAGGAAGACCAATCCTATTCCAACTTGGAGTCTCTCTTGTAACTCTATAAATAGACAAGGGATCAGCCATTCAACAATCACAATTCAAGAGATTCATAATTCAAGAATCTAGAGAGATAAAATTCTAGAGAGAGAAATTTCTTTCTCTCTCAAGAACGAATTTTTGAGCAAATAGGCGGCTGGTTTTCTTCATCAAGTGGCCGAAAATATTGGTCCAAAATACTAGCCCCGTGTGTTGCTTTCTCTCTCTCCGGGCAGTGCGTTTGCAGTACGTGCTAGGTGCGGAGGTGCTGAATTTTTTCAGCAGGTGGATTGTGGTGAGTTGCTGATCAATTGACTTCTAGATTGTTGCCCACACAACAAGAGGTCATAGTCTTTGAGGCATACAAGAGATTCACCAGGTGCACGCTTCAAAGGTATTATTCTATGGTTCTGTTTTTATTAGAATTTTTGTTGCGTGGTAAATCGAGCAGGTACAAACCCAGATCCTACCAAAATCTTTCATCTCCTTCAATGAAAAGTTACCTAAGGTAACTTCCTAAAGGATTGGCCAACGGGTTGCCCAATCTTACTAACTATTCTGTACGTCACATCATGTGATCAGTTGGCTCACCAAGGCTCTTGGGAAATGCCAATTTGATTCATTTTTAGCCAAGTTGGGCATTCAAAATCATGCTCCAACTTGAGGGCGGTGTTAAGGAATGATTATATGTAATTATGTGTAATTGATATGTGTACATATTTATGTTAGCCTAATTGATAGTTAGACAATACATGCGATACGCTTGCCATATTTTAGTGATAGCTTTTGTATTAGACTACTTAGCCTTCAAATTTCTTCTTTTGTTCAAAGAGAAGTGTTGGGGGAGGAGATAATAATAATAATAATAATAAGTTAGGGGAAGAAGGGAGTAAATATACGTATTGGGGGAGGAGATAGGGTAACGAGGAGGGAGGGTAATTCATCTTTATTATCCCAAGGTAAAATTAAAAAATCATGTCTCAAAATATCAATTAAAAGTAAATTTTATTGTTTTTGTAAAAGGTAAATTAAAAAAAACATGAAGGGAGTATATTACACGTTGTAATCATTAATTCATGTATTAAAAATTATGTTGAAGGAAAGATAGCATTAAAAGAGCAAAAAAATGTGCGTGAGTATGAGGGTGGGTTTAGAAAGAATAACATTACAATACAAGAATTAAACAAATTCAAATCATGATTAATTTTTAAATAGCTTTTTATTCTTGGGAAGGTTTTAATAAATGGCAATTTATATAGTATTACTATATAGTAGTACAATACTCCTAGTAAAATTTGTATTAGTTTTTGGTTTTAGTGGAGTCCAGCTATAATGGTTGACTTTTTAACATGCAATAACTCCACACGTGTATCAGTTGCTTTAGCTTCACTTGCTTTGGCTTTCCATATATACTGCAGGGGCTTCTTTTTATTTTAATTTTCTCATATTTTAATTAATCATCCTTTTTTTTCAATTTTGTTTTCATTTTTTATTTTGGAAATAAATTTTATTTATTTATTTCAAAATAAAAAAACTTTAATTTTTTTTATAAATTAAAAATTTTTTAATTTAATTTTTATTTAATTAAGTTAAAATATGAGATTATGTCAAATTTTTAATTTCATAAATTTTTTTTTGAAATTTTGTATGTATAGATAATTAAAATTTTGATTATATCAGTCAGAATATGAGTTTAGATCATGGTTTTATGAAGTTTTATGTGTATATGTATATATAAAGTAAAGATTTAATTATATCATTGAAAACACGAGTTTATATCAAATAGAACATGAGTTTATATCATGTAAAACATGTGTTTATATCAATATAAGAATGGATATATTATGTGTATAATGGTTTCATGAAGTTTTATATGTATATAGAGTAAAGATTTGATTATATAATTGAAAACATGAGCTTATATCAAGTAAAACACGAGTTTATATCATATAAAACATGTATTTATATAAATATAACAATAGTTTATAGCATTTGTACAATGGTTTCATAATGTTATATGTAAACACCAATCTATATCAAGTAGAACATGAGTTTATATTATGTAAAACATGTGTTTATATCAATATAACAATGGTTATATTATGTGTATAATGATTTTATGAAGAGACTTTATATCATTTAAAATATGTATTTATATCAATATAACAAGGGGTTTATATCAACAAAAATGAACTTTATTTTATTTTATTTTTTGTGCCTCAAAATGCCAATTATTCACATAGAATAGAAATCAAAGCCCGGCCTGTCTATCGTTTAATTTAATTAAAAGCAATCGGCAACACAAGTAGAATTCTGGTATAAGTATCATTCCTCAAAAAACTAGTCTATTTTCCAATCCTATATATGTGAATCAAGCTTTTACACCATCCAATAGTATAACTTAAATATCACCAATGAAGATGGTTACCAACTTTTGCCCATGAGCCATAGCCAATCAAGAGTCACCCCAGCAAAAATACATGACGTGACTCCAAAATATACCATTTTATGACCCAAAATCATTCATGTTTAGCTTACTTTAGTTGATTTTCAATGAATATGATATCTTTTATGAGCTTTCAATGCACTTATAGTTGCATTTGTATGATTTTGTAGTAATGAGGCATTTGGAGATTTTGGAAGAAACTTAAAGACTTTTGTTGGAAAAAAGAAGAAAACACGTAGAATTGAAGCTTAAAGAGAAGAATTTGGAAAGAGTGCAAAGAGTTGAAGATTCCGAGACCAGCGTCCACTGGGTGCTGGCACCTGTTCACCGCCGTCCTTGCATCCACACGACGCAACCGCCTGGTCGTCGCCCAGAAAATCCTGCTGAAAGTCCAAATTTACCCTTAGCGTGATTCAACTTATGTAATTCTAATTTTAGCCCTCTGGAACCTTTCTTAATGGCCAAGGCCCCTTGTAAAGGCACATACTATTACACCTTAGTAGGTTTTTCATAATTTTAGAGAGAGTAACTTAGGGAGGGAGAAACACACACTTTCTCTCCTTTTTCACACACACACTATTAATTCTTTTTGAACAACTATGTTCTAAGTAGATTCTAGGGAAATCTATCCTTCTAAGTGATAGGTGTTGGGTTTAAATACTAAAACTTTGCTTGTATTAAACTATTTCCCAGTTGTATATATCGATTAAATTTTTTAGTTAAATTGTTTATATATTTTTACATATGTCGTCCATTTATAGTATGTAATTAGATGATGAGGTGTCTGGTGTGACACAATAGATCTCATCATTGGTTAAAAGACATAATATATAAATATGGTTCATAACTGAGACAGTTTTTGACACACTGTCAATTTAGGTTATCATGTGATTCAAATATTGGTTTGTCTAAACTAATTGAATCACATAGATATGCCCGGGACATGTTGAACTTGACCATTTAGGATGAATTGTCTTGTACTAATTTAATAGACTATTCAATCCTAGTATTCTATCTCTAAATCCCTAGACTTGAGCAGGCATGAGAATTAGACATAGTGTACTTTGATCTGCCAAAGAGTGAGGTTATTTGTGACCAATAGTCTCGGTAGGTTGGGTGCGCGTGTTTAGGCTTGGTGTGTTGTTGCTTGTCAAAAGGAAACCATGTACCGGTGCGTCCGGGGTGATGGTGCTCTCGAGATGAACTCGTTATGCTAAACCCAGCTGGTGGACTTATGCCTATTATAGTAAAAAAGGTCGAGTGATACTAATCTCGGATTATAAGAAGTTAATTAATTATTTAATCAGTAAATTAATTAACGAGCATTATATCTTTGATGTGGGAAGATTAAAGCATAATTAATTTAGCTGTTCCAGAAACAATTCTGGTGTATGATAGTAGTGCCATAATTAATTTGTTAGTGGTACGATTAATTATGTAGTAGGTTAATTGATAAAGTAGAATTAATTATTTTATTAATTATTCTTAATGGTTAATTAAGTAATTAACAAAGTGGAATTAATTAATTAATTAAGTCTTAATTTTTAATTAGAATTAGGAAATCCTAGAGATTAGGAAATCTAATTGAATTAGGAAATCCTATTAGATTTGGTTATCTAATTGGATTTGGAACTAATTAATTACCTAAACCCATTAGAAATGCCAATGCTAAACCAACTTGGGGTCTCTTTTGTAATTCTATAAATGGACAAGAGATTAGCAATTCACAATACATAATTCATAAGTTTTCAAGACAAGAAAACTAGAGAGAGAAAACAAGTTTCTCCCTCGAAGTCAATTTTCTCAGGCGGCGGCCGGCTACACTATTTTTCAGCGGCGGCGGCGAGGCTACTGGATTTTTTCTAGTGAGATTGTTTTGTGGTGATTGCTGATCAATTGTTCGTTAGTTCGTTGCCCACACAACGTACGATCAAAGTCTTGAGTCATACAAGATAATCACCTAAGTACACACTTCAAGAGGTAATTCTTAAACTTCCACTTTAATTAGGAATTAATTGTTGCGTGATAAATCGAACAAGTATAAGCTAAGATCTTGCGCAATGTTATTCCAGCAATGATTGGAATAGCGATTGTACTAGAGTTTAGACCTTGTCAAGAATTCAGATTCTGAAATGCATAGCACGAGAGTGAATTTTTGACCGAGCCCAGGAAAATAATCTTTCAATTGGTATCAAAGCCTGGTTTTGGCTTTATGCTTGTTCGATTTGTTATATGGTTTGGTTTGCAGGTGGTTTAGAAATTCCAGCTATTATGGTTGCGTTTGTATGTTTTAATTAAACTCCGAGACATGTCCGGGTTATTTTATTATGAATGCTTGTAATAGTAAAATCACGTGCTGGAAGCCGTGTAGGATTATATAAAATATGTAGTAGGTTTTTTTCTATGTAATTTTTCGATTTTATTTTCCTAAATGCCTTGTAGTAGGAAATTTCTTATGTAATCAAAGACGTTATGGTGGACAACTTGAATTTGTGCGTTTTGGTTTATCATTGATTTGTAGAAACCCAAGAAAACTCAGAACGAATTGCAAGAAGACCAAATAACGTAGTGGAAACAGGATAGAAGATCCAGAAATGAAATGGGGCATGCGGGCCTGCGCGAGTCGCCGGCAGAAACCGCCAACCGGCAGCAGCACAGCTGCGAGCACATCAGGCGCTGGTGCAGCACTACAAGAATGCGGTGCTGGTCAAACCATCGCGCACCTGCGTAGGCCTATGCAGGCTATGCGTGAGTGCGGCCCGGTCCGTTCAGGTCCACACGCAGGCTATTTTCTAGTTTTTTGAGTTTTTTTAAGATCCAACTTTTCAAAACTCTATCCATCGAGTGACGTGATGGGACATGAGATCAATGCAGAAGATGGAAGCAATTAAAACCATAATAGTTGATAAATTTATTTTACACATTTATTTCCCGCATTTATAGTTTTAATTTTTATGCTTTAATTTTTTATGCTGTATTTTAGATGCATAATTTTAAAGCATGCTGGTTTTGTGTTTGCACATAACTTTGGTTTAGTTAATTACATGTTAAAACTGGAAAAAACCCCTCATTTTAGAAATCTAAGTGGGAGCGGGTTAGTTAATATTCCCATAGCCTCCATTACGAGTTCATATGTGATGTGGGTGGACTTCCGCGTTGGCATTAGGGTCTTCCTTCATATCGGATGAGTTCAACCATAAGATCACTAGCTTATGAATTTCTAATTAAGATGACTAGAGTAAGTTGAAATAGGAGAAATGCGATACCCTCTCAATCTGAGGTGCATTATCCTAAGGTAATAAGCTCAGAAGTCACATAGTGGCATACACTTAGTGTATGATTTGTAGTATTCCTCTCATCGAGTTTACACTGCTCTTTTGTACGGCTGAAAGACACTGACTATTAGCTATATTGATAAATAGATTGTTTGGTCAGATAGTGTAGTTAATGAACCTGGTTCTTCTCAAACGAATGTGGGTTAGCATAAACGTCCACACTATCATGGCTTGCAAAAATCCCGATAAATGATATCAGTGGATTTAATTATTGTTTTGAGCGATGTCAATAATTGAAGAATTTATTTTCAAAATTCTGTGCTTATTTTCTTAAACATTGTCTGTTTATTTATTTATAGTCTTCGATATGACATTTAATCCTTTAGCTACAATATTGAAAGACAACAAATTAATCGGTTCGAACTATGTCGATTAGAGTCGAAATTTGGACATTATCCTAACGGCTGGGAACACTCTTGTGAGAGATCATGTCATTGACATAATTAGCAACATCAACGAGGTTGAGGTAGTGGGAGGCAAAATCAATGGTGAAACCAAAGTCGATATTGTCCTCCAGAACTTGTCTAAAAACTATGAGCAGTTTCAGTTGAACTACACCATAAGTCAATTGTTGTGTACTTCATCCGAGCTCTTAGCAGAGTTGGTGACGGCTAAAAGTCTTTTTCAAGAGAATAAGCAAGTTTTAGTCGCAGTCAAAGCTTCAGAATCTTCTTCTGAGCCTGAGGCTGGAAAGAAGAAGAGAAAGCTCGAGGGAATAGCTCAAAAGGCACAAATTACGCCAAAGCCAGATATTGCAAAGAAGAAGTCGAAAGGCAAATGCTTCAAGTGCAATCAGACGGGACATTAGAAATCAGATTGTCCAAAGCTCAAAAGTACGACAGTTTCTGCCTTAATTACTGAGACATGTTTAGCGGCGATTCTCACAGATACTTGGTGTGTGGATTCAGGCGCCACTGACCATGTTTGTAATTCTTTGTAAGGATTCCAAGTAACCTGGAAGCTTAGAGAAGGCGAGCTAGAAGTCTACTTGGGTGACTCTACAAGAGTGTCAGGAGTAGCAGTGGGAGTAGTTAGCCTATTTTTCGAAAATTCTAGGCTAGATTTACATAATTGTCTTTATGTACCGAATTTTAGAAAGAACCTTATTTCGGTTTCTAAACTCTTAATGAATGGTTATAAGTTTATTTTTTTTGATAATTCTGTTATTATTAGAAAAGATAGCAACCTTATTTGTTCTGGTTTGTTAGTTGACAATTTGTTTTTGATTAAATCAAACTCCCATGTTGTGCAAAACACAGAAATAAATGGCGCATTATCTAACCAAAATAAGAGAAAAGAACCTTCTAAAACAAATCAAATCTATCTTTGGCATCTCAGGCTAGGCTATATAAACCTTAGTAGGATTCAAGGTTAGTTAATGATAGACCTTTAAGTTCATTAGATATTGACAGTTATTCAACCATCAAATCTTGCTTGGAAGGTAAGATGACCAAGAGACCTTTTAAAGCGAAAGGTTATAGAGCCAAAGAAGTATTATAATTGATTCACTCTGACTTGTGTGGACCAATGTCAGTCCAAACACGAGGTGGTTTTGAGTATTTTGTGACATCCACTGACGATTACTCAAGGTATAGATACCTTTACCTAATACGCCACAAGTCCAAATGCTTTAGTAAATTCAAAAAGTATCGGGCAGATGTGGAGAAACATCACGGTAAAAGTATCAAGACACTGCGATCAGATTGTGGTGGTGAGTATTTGTCCCACAAATTTTGAGAATACCACAGTGAGGTCAGAATTCAGTCTCAGTTGTCTGCACCTGGTACACCACAGTAGAACGGTGTAGCAGAAAGAAGAAACAGAACTCTTATGGAAGTGGTTAAGTCAATGATAAGCTATAGTGATTTGCCTAGTTCATTCTGGGGATATGCCTTAGAAACTGCAATGTATATTCTAAATCTTGCATTTAAAATCGTGCCTTGAACCCCCACAGAGTTATGGAATGGGCAAAAACCCAGGCTAAGACATCTCAGAGTTTGGGGTTATTCAGCACATTTGCTTAAAGCATATGCGGCTAAGTTAGATGCAAGAATAGAAGTAATGTTGTTTGTAGGATATCCTAGAGGAATGAAAGGTGGTCTGTTCTATAGTCCTAAAGATTAGAAGGTAATAGTTAGCACTAACTCCGAATTTTTGGAGGAAGACTATATTTTAGATCACAAGCCCAAGAGTAAGATAGTACCAGAGGGACTTAGAAAACAATCTAATAATCCTGATGCACCAACCAAAGTAGATACACCACACATAACACAAGATATCACAGATGATGCACCTACATATGTGGTGCCTCGTCGTAGTGAGGGGGGTTGTGAGACAACCCGACAGGTTCATTGGCGTGGGAGAAGCCTCTGACTTCATCCCAGGCACTCCTGAACCAGACCCTGTAAATTACAATGAGACTCTTCGAGATAAAGATGTAGAATCTTGGCGAAAGGCAATGATATTCGAGATGGGATTGATGTACCACAATCAAGTCTTGGAACTTGACGGAAAGGTTGAAACCTTTAAAGCTAGGTTTGTGGCAAAGGGATATACTCAGAAATAGGGAATAGATTACGAGGAAACCTTCTCCCTGGTGGCCATGCTTAAGTCAATCTGGATTCTCTTGGCCATAGCTGCTCATTTAGATTATGAGATATGACAGATGGATGTCAAGATAGCTTTTCTTAATGGAAGTCTTAAGGAAACCATCTTCATGCAGCAACCAGAGGGATTCATTGAAAAAGGCCAAGAGCATAAGGTTTGCAGGCTTAAGAGGTCCATTTATGAATTTAAATAGGCATCCAGATATTGGAACATCCGGTTTAATGAGGTAATCCAATCATACGAATTTTCTCAGTGCCCGAATGAACAATGTGTGTACCGCAGATGTGATGAAAGTGCGGTGGTGTTTCTTGTACTTTACGTAGATGACATTTTACTAATTAGCAACAATAAGAAAGTGTTATTAGATGTAAAGGCATGGCTGTCCAAATAGTTTGATATGAAAGACTTAGGAGAAGCGGGACATATCCTTGGGATCAAGATAATTCGAGATCGTCGGAAACGTTCGCTAATGCTCTCTCAAGTTTCATACATAGACATAATTCTGGCATGTTTTAACATATAGAACTCTAAGAAAGGTTTTATACCTTTCAGACACGGAGTGCATCTATCTAAGAAGCAGTCTCCAAAGACTGTTGAGGAAATAGAAGCCATAAAGACAGTTACTTATGCTTTTGCAGTAGGAAGTCTCATGTATGCGATGTTATGTACGAGGCCTGATATCTGTTATGCTGTTGGTATTGTAAGCAGATATCAGAGTAATGGGGGAAAGCTCATTGGGAGGCGGTAAATGCATTCTAAAGTATTTGCGCAGAACGAATGACCAAGTATTGGTCTATCAGGCGCCTGAGCTGGTACCCTAAGGTTACACAGATTTAGATTTCCAAGGCAATAGGGACAAGAGCAAGTCTACCTCAGGGTATGTGTTTACTTTGGGAGGTGGAGCCATAGTTTATTGGAGTGTCAAGCAGAAATGCATGGCAGACTCTACCATGGAGGCCGAATACATTGTAGCATCAGAGGCAGTGAAAGAAGCAGTGTGGCTCAAGAACTTCCTAGTGGACTTAAACGTGATTCTAGGTTTGCAGAAGTGGATCACATTGTATTTTGATAACAATGGTGCAGTACCAAACTCGAAGGAACCACGAGTCTACAAGGCAAGTAAGCATATTGATGAGTTCCAAGGAAGTAATGCTAAAGATATCAAAGATGATTATGGCGAAGGCATGGCCGAACCACCCTCAACTCCAAATAATTCTGCACATATCATTCCACCAAATCCACTTGAAGGGATGACGGGCCCAATGACTCGTTTGAGAAAGAAAATGATGCAAGAATCCTTGAACATTTTGATTCTTGAAGTCTATTCAAAAGAGGATCCAAAGACTACCTCAATTCATGCCAAATATTACAACATTTTGCAAGTGTTGGATCTTGATCCAAATGGTGTGGGGAGTATTTTTTAATGAAGATTCCAGAAGTGAATATTTCCTCCGATATGCCCATGTAGCCTGAGGAAGGTTGGGCATAATAGAACTTTTCCTCTGACATGCCCATGTCGCCTGAGGAAGGTTGGGTAGAATAGAACTTTTCCTCCAACATGCCCATGGCGCCTGAGGAAGGTTGAAAGTCGCATTTATGAGCTAAATTTATGGACGAATTTCAACAGCATTTGGGTGATATTTTCAAGTTGTTTTCTGCATTGTTTAGTATTTATAATATTATAATTAAGTGCAAGAGTCTTCTAGATCAAAGAGCTTTTCTAGGTCAAAGAGCTTTTCTTGGTCAAAGAGAAGTGTTAATGCTAGTCTTGACTAGAAGATTTAGAATTGCTATTTTAATCCTTTAGTAATTTTCAACCTTGGTCCCTCTTGAAACTCTATAAATAGGGGCTTTGGTTAACTATTAGAATTGAAGATTTGATGTTATAAACTTTAAGGAATTTTTCCTTTTTTTGCTAGTTTTTTAGTGAGCTAGTTTTAGTCTTGCAAGTATGTTTGCAAAACTTATTTGGCTTATCAACTAACTCTTCCTTTTAGTTGTAGCGCCTTCTACTCTTCTTTTCTAATTCATTTCATAATCATGGTTATCTTTATCGTTGTATTCATCCCTATACGTCTCCGGACAATCATCACTTGCAATAGTATTCTCAAATTTATATCCACCCAATTGTTCTTGTGCATCTCCAACCCCTGGTGAGGCATTCCTATCGTAGCCAGAGTCAAAAATTTTCTACCACTGCCCAAGGAAGTTTTTCCTCCATCATATTCACCAGGACCACAACATTTTAGCTACAGAATAACCACCAACACTACCATTGGAGATCTAATGGCTTCCGCCGGTGGCGAGAGAGAGGGAGGCAGCTGGAAAGAGGAGATTGGGAGGCGAAGGGGAGAGAGGGAGGTCGGTGGCGAGAGTAGGGAGATGTGGATGAAGAAGATGAGAGAGGGAAAGAAGGATTATGAAAAGGTTTTGTTGGTAAAAGGGAAGTAACACGCGTGGAACTATGTGGTAATTTAGTAGGAGTACAATAGCATCATACTACTATAGTTTTATGATATAGAAACTGTTAAGAAAGAAAGGATGGCGCATATTAAAAATTCTTTAAATATTAAATAATTTTGAAAAAATACTAAATTATTTAAATGTTAGAGTTTTTTATGGTTTAAATATTTAAAATCAAATATTTGACGGATGAATCTCAGGGTGAGAAATATGATGTTATTTTCCATAAAATACAAATTTGACTTGAGTGCAGATGGTTGGCTGGACAAAACTGATATGAGACACATGTAACAAGATCTGGTAGACCTTGTAACTTGAGATTGAGAGGAGTAGTTCTTATACTACAGGACTGGGTGCATGTGCACCCATGACCAAACAGGTAAATAGAGCAGGATTAAAATTATAATTTATTAATAAATTCTAATCCTAATAAGTTTCTAATTTATATAATTAATTTTTAAATATTTCAACATATATGATTAACTACCATCTCTCTCACGTCTCTATCAAAATTTTTTGTCACTCGCTCAATCGATTTCAACCGCCGTTCAACACCAAAACAACATCAATAGCAACATCCAATCAATTGTTCTTCATCAACACAGAGAGTCAAATGTATGAATACTTTTGTTTTCATGCATGAACTTTGTTTTGTTTCGTTTTTCTTGTTTTCTTATTAGTAACAGATACATGAAAGAATGAGCCATAGTTGCTACTAAAGGTATGAATAATTCTGTTTGTGCACATGGATTTTGGATAAATTGTTTAGTTGATCTTGTTTTCTTATTAGTTTGATTTATAATGTCTAGCAAAAAATCATCATCATCTGCTCCGGTGCAGGCAAAGTAAGAGTATATCATAAACTATTTTATGTATTATTATCTTTTAAATAATAACATCATAAATTATATACATGCATGAAATACAAAAAAATAATGAAAGGGAACACTGGACCTAAAACTAGTAGATCAAATGCAAGAGGGAATGCTACGAATTTAGAAAGGTATTCTAATCTTTGCATTTTGTAAACACATATATTATTTGTATTTTATGTCTTTTTGGTAATTATGGTGTTTTTTATGCATATGAATGTATTTTTCATATTCACTCTAAAGTCACCAAAAAAAATACATGAAAATTTAGATAAACATACATGGTTACTTTATAATATATGCATGTATATTTTGAGCGTATATAATGTTGATTTATAGATTTAGTAGACATGAAATACATGAAATTTTAGAGAAATATAAATGAATACATAATGATATATACATCTATATTTTGAGGGTATATGATGTTGGCTATGCATTCAATAAAGAGGAAATACAAAAAATTTTAGAGAAATATACATATATATTTTCAGGGTATGTAAGGTTGATTTATGAATTTAATAAACTAGAAATACATGAGTGACATGCTTTTGTCATTGTATAAATTTTAGGCGAACACTTCAAAATAAATTTATAAATAAACAAAACAAAAATACTAAAACTATAGTACTTAAGGTTTCGTTCCCATAAGAAAGTTATCTTGATTGAAGTGGTTGTTGGATTCGAGTCCTTACTTACTACAATTTTTAGTAGTTTCTAGCCTAAGAACTAACAAAACAAAGGGTAGGATAGTAATTTCAAGTAAGTCATGCAAGTACTAAAATAAACAAAAGAAAAGATAATATGGATAAAGGCGGGAGAATCACACCACTTCAAGATCCAAGGAACTATTGTTAAGCAAAAATCATGCAATGACTAATCAAATTGATAATGCCTCTCTTTAACTTCCTATAGGGACTAAAATAGCCAATAGTATGAATATGGTCATCAATCCTACTCCACTATCAATCCTCTACACCATTACATAGGCCAATTGAAAATACCAACTTGAAATAACAAATGGATGTCAAGACAACCAAGCTTGCAACACAAGAAATCTCAATTGTACTTTACCAAATGATCAAACAAGTTAAACATCCACAATTAAATAAAGAAATGGAGTAGATTCAACAAATATTTCACTAACAAGGCAAAATCTACATGGAAAGGTAAGAATTACTTCAATTGCAAGAAACCCACTTAATAATATGTATGAATAACCATAGATAAGATCAAACCCATACATGGAAATATCAATTACATAATGAAAAGATTCAATTCATAAGAGAAGGTAATATCTTTCTCAACAAATGAAAGAAAAATCTACAAAACTCTTGAATTCCACCCAACAAAGCAATTCTTCTTCATTGAATCCTTGGATTTGGTCTACATCTCATGAAAATACACTACCCCCTATCACTTAGAAGGGTATATTTCCCTAGAATTTACTTAGAACATGGTTGTTCTAAGAGAATTCAAAGTGTATGTGTAAAAAATGTGAGAAAGTGTGTGTTTCTTCCTCACTAATCTACTCTCTCTAAACTCTCTAAAACATACTAAGGTGTAATAGTATGTGTCTTTACAAGAGGCCATGGCCATTCAGAAAAGATCTTCAAGGCTAATTTTGACAAAACATAAGTTAAAACATGCCAATGGAAAATTTGGATATTTGGTCACGATTTCCGGGCGACGGCATGACGTGGCACCGAGTTGACACCGAGGTCGGCTGCAATCAGGCGCTAGTGCCCAGTGGACGCCGGTCTCGGTCTTCATCTCTCTTTTCTCTCTTTTCCAAATTCTTCTCTTTCAGCTTCATTTCTGTGTGTTTTCTTCCTTTTTCTAGCAAAAGTCTTCAAGTTTTTTCGAAAATCTCCAATACGCCTTTCTACTACAAGATCATGCAAATCCAACTATAAGTGCATTGAAAGCTTATAAAAGGTATCATAATCATTGAAGATCAACTAAAAGTAAGCTAAATATGTATGATTTTAGGTCATAAAAGGTATATTTTGGAGTCACGTCATACCCACACTTAAGAATTTGCTTGTCCTCAAGCAAACTAACCAAGAAAACAAATAGAAAGTGAGCCCAAAATAAAAAAAAATTAGCTTTAAGATAGTTTTTCTCCCCCTTCAAGCTAAACATGAAAAACATGCACTCACTTTGTATTCATGGCATCAATACAACTTCATAAAGGAGACAGAACTAGCTCGGGCTAAACTAAAAATCTCACTTTCGTGCAATGCATTCCCGAATCGGAGACTTTCGATTCGGCTCAGGCTAAAATTCATTTCCCATGAACGAATCTAGGCTTATACTAGTTTGATCTATTAAAACAAAATGCAAAAATTGAATCTTTAAATTAAAGCGGAAACCTTTAAAGATTATACCTTTGAAGCGTGTCCTTCGCAAATATAAAAAACTGGGTCTTGTGATGCGAATCCACTAATGAGTCCCAAGAATAACTCCAAACGATCCTGAATCTGAGTGGGCAAATGTATATGGGATGGCTAAAGCACAATATGAAGAAATCCAATGGAACCCACTTCAAGAAAACTCAATCTGCCCAAATCTGAAACAGCCCGGAGACCTGATCCTAATCTGAAAACCCACACCGCCTAAATAAAACTTGTTGGAAAAAGTCTTTTGCTCATAGATCTAGACTTTGGAGTACCAGTAGGAATGAGCCAAAGGATCAACAAACAAAAGAATCAAAACCCAACAAAAGAAAACAACTTGCGCCGGAATTCCACTTCACCGGAACTCCAACGGCAGCCAAAAATCACGGACTGCTCAGCGGAGATCTCGAGGGACTGGGTGGGGTTTCTAAGATCGATTATGGGCTGGGTTTTCTTGAAGAAGAAGAATTGAAATAGACAATTTGTAGAGAATTCAAGAAGATGAAGAATTCTCTCTAGATTTCTCTTTCTCTCACTAGAGTTGCCTCTCTAAGTTCCTTATGTCTTCAAAGTGCCTATCTTAAGCTATTTATAGGAGTTTCAAGGAAGACCTAGTGGGCTTTTGAGTTGGGCCTTAATGTTTAACTTTCATTGACCCCTTGTCTTCCCTAGACTAATCAACTCCAATCGAGCCTTTCAAATTAATTTCTTAACCCACTTCGTTAATTAAATTTAATCGAACCTTTAGGATTATTTCGTATAATCCACTTAGTCAATTAAATATTAATTAAGCCTTTAGGATTAATTAATTCACTTTGTCGATTAGTCAAACGCATAATTAGTCGTATCACTAACAGACTAGTTATGGAACTACCGCTCAAAAATGAATTTATTTCGCGCTCACTTGATTATTCTTCTATCTAACTACATTAAAGATCTAGTGCTCGTCGATTCATCAATTTACTAACAAATTAATTCATCAACTTCTTAGTATCCGATATTAGTACCACTGGACTTTCTTATTATACCGGACGTAAAGTCCACTGGCTAGATTTAGTATAATAAACCTTACGAGCTCATCTTGGGAGCACCAACAACCCGACAAACCGGTACATAGATTTCTTCGACTAGCAACGGCACACAAAGAAGCTAAACACCATACCCAACTTATCAAGATTTAGGCCTCAATTGACCACACCCTTTGTCAAATCAAAGCATACGATATCTAACTCTCATGCCCGTCCCAATCTAGGGATTAAGAGATTATAATACTAGGATCGAATTAACTACGCCGATCAGTACAAGTTAATTCAATCCTGAACTGGTCATACTCAATATTGTTAGTTTTGAATACTAGAAAGCTATTTTTTTGTATAAAAAACTAATACCCAGTAGACATATCATTTTGTTTTAGTATTAAATTTGTTCCATTATATCATAGAACTAGATAACAAGGTGTACAAAAGCACAGTAGATCTCTTTATTGGTTAAAGTATTGATATATAAAAAGAGGCTTATAACTGAGATAGTCTAAACATACTATCGGTATAGATTATCGTGTGATATGGAAATTAGTTTGTCTAGACTAATTAAATCATACGGATGTGCCCAGGACATATTGAGCACGACCAGTTTGGGATTGAATCAACTTGTACTGATCAGCATAGTTAATTCGATCCTAGTATTCTAATCTCTTAATCCCTAGACTGGGATGTGCATGAGAGTTACATATCGTATGCTTTGATTTGTCAAAAGGGGTGGTCAATTGAGGCCTAAATCTCAGTAAGTTGGGTATGCAGTGTTTAGCTTCTTTGTGTGTCGTTGCTAGTCGAAGGAATCCACATACCGGTTCGCCGGGTTGATAGTGCTCCTGAGATGAGCTCGTAAGGTTTATTATACAAAATCTAGCCAGTGGACTTTATGTCCGGTATAATAAGAAAGTCGAGTGGTACTAATCTCGCATACTAATAAGACGATGAATTAATTTTTTAGTAAATTGATGAATCAACGAGCATTAGATCTTTGATGTGGTTAGATAGAAGAATAATAAAGTGAGCGCGAAATAAATTCATTTTTGAGCGGTAGTTCCATAATTGGTCTGTTAGTGGTACGACTATGCGTTTGACTAATCGACAAAGTGAATTAATTAATTCTAAAGGTTTAATTAATACTTAATTGACAAAGTGGGTTATTCAAAATAATCCTAAGGGTTCGATTAAATTTAATTAACGAAGTGAATTAAGAAATTAATTCAAAATGCACGATTAGAGTTGATTAGTCTAGGGAAGACTAAGGTGTCAACGAAAGTCAAACATTAAGGCCAACTCAAAAGCCCATTAGGTCTCTCTTAAAGCTCCTATAAATAGCTTAAGATAGGCATTGGAAGACATAAGAAACCTTTGTAGGCAAGTTAGCCTTAGAATGAGAAAGTCAAGCATGGAGAGAGAACTTCATCTCTTCCGTTGAGATTTCTCTTTCGAAGTCAGTTTGTGAACTTTCTTATTCGAGGAACTCATCACATGATCCTAGAGAACCCAAGACCACCGCTAGTGGCATGAGAGGGGTTTCTGGCCATCTGCAACAAGCTTCAGGCGGCGATTTGTCGCCATTTTCTCTATTTCTTGTGGGCTTTGTGTTTTTGTTGTGTTGATCATTTGGCTCATTCCTTTTGGTTTGTAATACCCCAGCCAAGTATGGGTATTACGACTAGGAGATTTTAGGGGTTTAAACTTTTAGGGAAATAAAATAAATCAGGTTTTAAATAGATATTGTTAGACAAATAGTTAAATAGAATAGGTGGGCATAAAATACGTATAATATTTCTTGTGAGGATTAATTTAATTTAAAAGATTAGAGTAGTTATGAAAAAGGTTGTGAAAAGGGACTTGATTGAAATATAAGGGACTTTGAGACGAAATTATATGGGTATAAAAACTTAGGAACCTAAGTTGTAATTTCTTAAACGAGAAACCTAACTTCCTACTTCCTTGTTTGCAGCTGGTCAAACTTTCTCTTTTCTTTTCTCTTCTTCTTCTTTCTTTCTTTTCTTTTCTTTCTTCTCCGTCGAGCTCCTTTGCCACCAGCCACAAGCCATCGCCACTTCTGCCTTTTCCCAACACCGACACGAGCATGCAAAACATTGACGAGTTTCCTCTCCTCAAGAACTATAAAACCCATACTTCTTCCTGATTTTCTCTCTCACTGATCACCCACCACCAGCTGCAATTCATCTTTGATTCCAGCCATTCCGGCAGGAGTTTGAATGGTTTCCCACCACGAAAATACTCCCCATCATTCCTACTACAAAACCCACCAAGAGATTGACCATTTTGATGACTGGAGGGCTACCCTAGGTTACCCCGCCCGACTGCCGTCGCCGCTGTTGGTTCTCCCCCTCTAGTCGCTCGCCAGAGTCTTCTCTATAAAACAAATAAAATGGCCATAAAACTCTTAAAATTTTTCAAGATCTCTTATGTAAGAGTTATAATAAGATAAAACAATTAAAATGGCCATACAACTCTAAGAAATGTTCATGATCGCTTATGTAAGAGTTGTAATACGATAAAAAAGATAAAATATCCATACAACTCTTTTAAATGTTCACGATATCTTTTCATAGAGTTTTAAAAAGATAAAACAATAAAATGGCCATAAGACTCTTAGAAATGTTTATTATCGCTTATCTAAGAGGTTTAATAAGAAAAACACATAAAATGGCATAAAACTCTTAAAAATGTTCAAGATCTCTTATGTAAGAGTTACAAATAAGATAAAACAAATAAAATGGCCATACAAATCTAAGAAATGTTCATGATCGCTTATGTAAGAGTTCTAATACGACAAAAAAGATAAAATGTCCATACAACTCTTTTAAATGTTCACGATCTCTTTTCATAGAGTTATAGTAAGAGAAAATAAATAAAATGGCCATATAACTCTTAGAAATGTTCATGATCACTTATCTAAGAGTTGTAATAAGATAAAACAAATAAAATGGCCATAAAACTCTGAAAAATTTTCAAGATCTCTTTGTAAGAGTTATAATAAGATAAAAGAATTAAAATGGCCATACAACTCTAAGAAATGTTCAAGATCGCTTATGTAAGGGTTGTAATACTATAAAAAAGATAAAATGTCCATACAACTCTTTTAAATATTCACGATCTCGTTTCATTGAGTTATAATAAGAGAAAACAAATAAAATGGCCATATAACTGTTAGAAATGTTCATGATCACTTATCTATGAGTTGTCATAAGATAAAACAAATAAAATGTCCATACAACTATTTTAAATGTTCACGATCTCTTTTCATAGAGTTATAATAAGAGAAAACAAATAAAATGACCATATAACTCTTAGAAATATTCATGATAACTTATCTAAGAGTTGTAATAAGGTAAAACAAATAAAATGGCCATAAAACTCTTAAAAATTTTACATATCTCTTATGTAAGAGTTATAAAATGATAAAATAAATAAAATGGCCATAGAACTCTAAGAAATGTTCATGATCTTTTATCATAGAGTTGTAATAAGAGAAACCAAATAAAATGCCTTGTAACGTGAAATGACATAAAACTTTAAATAATGTTCAAGATCTCTTATGTAAGAGTTATAATAACATAAAACAAAAAAAAATGGCCAAACAACTCTAAGAAATGTTCATGATCGCTTATGTAAGAGTTGTAATACGATAAAAAAGATAAAATGTCCATACAACTCTTTTAAATGTTCACGATCTTTTTTCATAGAGTTATAATAAGAGAAAACAAATAAAATGGCCATATAACTCTTAGAAATGTTCATGATAACTTATCTAAGAGTTGTAATAAGATAAAACAAATAAAATGGCCATAAAACTCTTAAAAATTTTCAAGATCTCTTTGTAAGAGTTATAATAAGATAAAAGAATTAAAATGGCCATACAACTCTAAGAAATGTTCATGATCGCTTATGTAAGAGTTGTAATATGATAAAAAAAGATAAAATGTCTATACAACTCTTTTAAATGTTCACGATCTCTTTTCATTGAGTTATAATAAGAGAAAACAAATAAAATGGCCATATAACTCTTAGAAATGTTCATGATAACTTATCTAAGAGTTGTAATAAGGTAAAACAAATAAAATGGCCATAAAACCCTTAAAAGTTTTCAAGATCTCTTATGTAAGAGTTATAATAAGTTATAAAAAATAAAATAGCCATACAACTCTAAGAAATGTTCATGATCACTTATGTAAGATTTGTAATACGATAAAAAGGATAAAATGTCCATACAACTCTTTTAAATGTTCACGATCTCATTTCATCGAGTTATAATAAGAGAAAACAAATAAAATGGCATATAACTGTTAGAAATGTTCATGATCACTTATCTATGAGTTGTCATAAGATAAAACAAATAAAATGGCCATACAACTCGTAAAAATGTTCATGATCACTTATCTAAGTGTTGTAATAAGATAAAACAAATAAAATGGCATACAACTCTTAGAAATGTTCAGGATCTTTTATCATAGAGTTGTAATAAGAGAAACCAGATAAAATGCCTTGTAACGTGAAATGACATAAAACTTTAAATAATGTTCAAGATCTCTTATGTAAGAGTTATAATAACATAAAACAAAAAAAATGGCCAAACAACTCTAAGAAATGTTCATGATCGCTTATGTAAGAGTTGTAATACGATAAAAAAGATAAAATGTCCATACAACTCTTTTAAATGTTCACAATATCTTTTCATAGAGTTATAATAAGAGAAAACAAATAAAATGGCCATATAACTCTTAGAAATGTTCATGATAACTTATCTAAGAGTTGTAATAAGATAAAACAAATAAAATGGCCATAAAACTCTTAAAAATTTTCAAGATCTCTTATGTAAGAGTTATAATAACATAAAACAATTAAAATGGCCATACAACTCTAAGAAATGTTCATGATCGCTTATGTAAGAGTTGTAATACGATAAAAAAGATAAAATGTCCATACAACTCTTTTAAATGTTCACGATCTCTTTTCATAGAGTTATAATAAGAGAAAACAAATAAAATGGCTATAGAACTCTTAGAAATGTTCATGATAACTTATCTAAGAGTTGTAATAAGATAAAAAAATAAAATGGCCATAAAACTCTTAAAAATTTTCAAGATCTCTTATGTAAGAGTTACAATAAGTTGAAAAATATTAAATGGCTATACAACACTAAGAAATGTTCATGATCGCTTATGTAAGAGTTGCGATACGATAAAAAAGATAAAATTTCCATACAATTCTTTTAAATGTTCACGATCTCTTTTCATAGAGTTATAATAAGAGAAAACAAATAAAATGGCCATATTACTCTTAGAAATGTTCATGATAACTTATCTAAGAGTTGTATTAAGATAAAACAAATAAAATGGCCATAAAACTCTTAAAAATTTTCAATATCTCTTATGTAAGAGTTACAATAAGTTGAAAAAAATAAAATGGCTATACAACTCTAAGAAATGTTCATGATCGCTTATGTAAGAGTTGTAATACGATAAAAAAGAATAAATTTCCATACAACTCTTTTAAATGTTTACGATATCTTTTCATAGAGTTATAATAAGAGAAAATAAATAAAATGGCCATATAACTCTTAGAATGTTCATGATCACTTATCTAAGAGTTGTATTAAGATAAAACAAATAAAATGGCCATAAAACTCTGAAAAATTTTCAAGATCTCTTTGTACGAGTTATAATAAGATAAAACAATTAAAATGGCCATACAACTCTAAGAAATATTCATGATCGCTTATGTAAGGGTTGTAATACGATAAAAAGGATAAAATGTCCATACAACTCTTTTAAATGTTCACGATCTCATTTCATCGAGTTATAATAAGAGAAAAAAAATAAAATGGCCATATAACTGTTAGAAATGTTCATGATCATTTATCTATGAGCTGTTATAAGATAAAACAAATAAAATGTCCATACAACTCTTTTAAATGTTCACGATCTCTTTTCATAGAGTTATATTATTAGAAAACAAATAAAATGGCCATATAACTCTTAGAAATGTTCATGATAACTTATCTAAGAGTTGTAATAAGGTAAAACAAATAAAATGGCCATAAAACTCTTAAAAATTTTACAGATCTCTTATGTAAGAGTTATAATATGATAAAATAAATAAAATGGCCATAGAACTCTAAGAAATGTTCATGATCGCTCATGTAAGAGTTGTAATATGATAAAAAAGATAAAATGTCCATACAACTCTTTTAAATCTTCACGATCTCTTTTCATAGAGTTATAATAAGAGAACACAAATAAAATGGCCATATAACTCTTAGAAATGTTCATGATAACTTATCTAAGAGTTGTAATAAGGTAAAACAAATAAAATGGCCATAAAACCCTTAAAAGCTTTCAAGATTTCTTATGCAAGAGTTATAATAAGTTAAAAAAAATAAAATAGCCATACAACTCTAAGAAATATTCATGATCGCTTATGTAAGAGTTGTAATACGATAAAAAGGATAAAATGTCCATACAACTCTTTTAAATGTTCACGATCTCGTTTCATCGAGTTATAATAAGAGAAAACAAATAAAATGGCCATATAACTGTTAGAAATGTTCATGATCACTTATCTATGAGTTGTCATAAGATAAAACAAATAAAATGGCCATACAACTCGTAAAAATGTTCATGATCACTTATCTAAGTGTTGTAATAAGATAAAACAAATAAAATGGCATAAAACTCTTAGAAATGTTCAGGATGTTTTATCATAGAGTTGTAATAAGAGAAAAAAAATAAAATGCCGTGTAACATGAATGACATAAAACTTTTAAAAATGTTCAAAATCTCTTATATAAGACTTATAATAAGATAAAACAAATAAAATGGCCAAACAACTCTAAAAAATGTTCATGATCGCTTATGTAAGTGTTGTAATATGATAAAAAAGATAAAATGTCCATACAACACTTTTATATGTTCACGATCTCGTTTCATCGAGTTATAATAAGTGAAAACAAATAAAATGGCCATATAACTGTTAGAAATGTTCATGATCACTTATCTATGAGTTGTCATAAGATAAAACAAATAAAATGGCCATACAACTCGTAAAAATGTTCATGATCACTTATCTAAGTGTTGTAATAAGATAAAACAAATAAAATGGCATACAACTCTTAGAAATGTTCAGGATGTTTTATCATAGAGTTGTAATAAGAGAAAAAAAATAAAATTCCGTGTAACATGAATTGACATAAAACTTTTAAAAATGTTCAAGATCTCTTATGTAAGACTTATAATAAGATAAAACAAATAAAATGGCCAAACAACTCTAAGAAATGTTCATGATCGCTTATGTAAGTGTTGTAATACGATAAAAAAGATAAAATGTCCATACAACTCTTTTAAATGTTCACGATCTCGTTTCATCGAGTTATAATAAGAGAAAACAAATAAAATAGCCATATAACTGTTAGAAATGTTCATGATCAGTTATCTATGAGTTGTCATAAGATAAAACAAATAAAATGCCCATACAACTAGTAAAAATGTTCGTGATCACTTATCAAAGTGTTGTAATAAGATAAAACAAATAAAATGCCATACAACTTTTAGAAATGTTCAGGATGTTTTGTCATAGAGTTGTAATAAGAGAAAAAAAATACAATGCCTTGTAACATGAAATGACATAAAACTCTTAAAAATGTTCAAGATCTCTTATGTAAGAGTTATAATAAGATAAACAAATAAAATGGCCATACAACTCTAAGAAATGTTCATGATCGCTTATGTAAGAGTTGTAATACGATAAAAAAGATAAAATGTCCATACAACTCTTTTAAATGTTCACTATCTCGTTTCATCGAGTTATAATAAGAGAAAGAAAATAAAATGGCCATATAACTCTAAGAAATGTTCATGATCACTTATCTAAGAGTTGTAATAAGATAAAACAAAAAAAATGGCCATAATACTCTTAAAAATTTTCAAGATCTCTTATGTAAGAGTTATAATAAGTTAAAAAAAATAAAATGACCAAACAACTTTAAGAAATGTTCATGTTCGCTTATGTAAGAGTTGTAATACGATAAAAAAGATAAAATGTCCATACAACTCTTTTAAATTTTCACGATCTTTTTTCATAGAGTTATAATAAGAGAAAACAAATAAAATGGCCATATAACTCTTAAAAATTGTCAACATTTCTTATGTAAGAGTTATAATAAGTTTACAAAAATAAAATGGCCATACAACTCTAAGAAATCTTCGTGATCGCGTATGTAAGAGTTGTAATACGATAAAAAAGATAAAATGTCCATACAACTCTTTTAAATGTTCACGATCTCTTTTCATAGAGTTATAATAAGAGAAAACAAATAAAATGGCCATATAACTCTTAGAAATGTTCATGATAACTTATCTAAGAGTTTTAATAAAATAAAACTAATATAATGACCATAAAACTCTTAAAAATTTTCAAGATCTCTTCTGTAAGAGTTACAATAAGTTAAAAAAAATAAAATAGCCATACAACTCTAAAAATTGTTCATGATCGCTTATGTAAGAGTTGTCATACGATTAAAAGGATAAAATTTCCATACAACTCTTTTAAATGTTCACGATCTCGTTTCATCGAGTTATAATAAGAGAAACCAAATAAAATGGCCATATAACCGTTAGAAATGTTCATGATCACTTATCTATGAGTTGTCATATGATAAAACAAATAAAATGGTCATACAACACGTAAAAATGTTCATGATCACTTATCTAAGTGTTGTAATAAGATAAAATAAATAAAATGGCATACAACTCTTAGAAATGTTCAGGATGTTTTATCAAAGAGTTGTAATAAGAGAAAAAAAATAAAATGCCGTGTAACATGAATTGACATAAAACTTTTAAAAATGTTCAAGATCTCTTATGTAAGACTTATAATAAGATAAAACAAATAAAATGGCCAAACAACTCTAAGAAATGTTCATGATCGCATATGTAAGTGTTGTAATACGATAAAAAAGATGAAATGTCCATACAACTCTTTTAAATGTTCACGATCTCGTTTCATCGAGTTATAATAAGAGAAAACAAATAAAATGGCCATATAACTGTTAGAAATGTTAATGATCACTTATCTATGAGTTGTCATAAGATAAAACAAATAAAATGGCCATACAACTCGTAAAAATATTCATGATCACTTATCTAAGTGTTGTAATAAGATAAAACAAATAAAATGGCATACAACTCTTAGAAATGTTCAGGATGTTTTATCATAGAGTTGTAATAAGAGAAAAAAAATAAAATGCCGTGTAACATGAATTGACATAAAACTTTTAAAAATGTTCAAGATCTCTTATGCAAGACTTATAATAAGATAAAACAAATAAAATGGCCAAACAACTCTAACAAATGTTCATGATCGCTTATGTAAGTGTTGTAATACGATAAAAAAGATAAAATGTCCATACAACTCTTTTAAATGTTCACGATCTCGTTTCATCGAGTTATAATAAGAGAAAACACATAAAATGGCCATATAACTGTTAGAAATGTTCATGACCACTTATCTATGAGTTGTCATAAGATAAAACAAATAAAATGGCCATACAACTCGTAAAAATGTTCATGATCACTTATCAAAGTGTTGTAATAAGATAAAACAAATAAAATGGCATACAACTCTTAGAAATGTTCAGGATGTTTTATCATAGAGTTGTAATAAGAGAAAAAAAATAAAATGCCTTGTAACATGAAATGACATAAAACTCTTAAAAATGTTCAAGATCTCTTATGTAAGAGTTATAATAAGATAAAACAAATAAAATGGCCATACAACTCTAAGAAATGTTCATGATCGCTTATGTAAGAGTTGTAATATGATAAAAAAGATAACGTGTCCATACAACTCTTTTAAATGTTCACGATCTTATTTCATCGATTTATAATAAGAGAAAACAAATAAAATGGCCTTATAACTCTAAGAAATGTTCATGATCACTTATCTAAGAGTTGTAATAAGATAAAACAAATAAAATGGCCATAATACTCTTAAAATTTTTCAAGATCTCTTATGTAAGAGGTATAATAAGTTAAAAAAATAAAATGGCCAAACAACTCTAAGAAATGTTCATGATCGCTTATGTAACAGTTGTAATACGATAAAAAAGCTAAAATTTCCATAAAACTCTTTTAAATGTTCACAATCTCTTTTCATAGAGTTATAATAAGAGAAAACAAATAAAATGGCCATATAACTCTTAAAAATTTTCAAGATCTCTTATGTAAGAGTTATAATAAGTTTACAAAAATAAAATGGCCATACAACTCTAAGAAATGTTCATGATCGCGTATGTAAGAGTTGTAATACGATAAAAAAGATAAAATGTCCATACAACTCTTTTAAATGTTCACGATCTCTTTTCATAGAGTTATAATAAGAGAAAACAAATAAAATGACCATATAACTCATAGAAATGTTCATGATAACTTATCTAAGAGTTTTAATAAGATAAACTAATATAATGGCCATAAAACTCTTAAAAATTTTCAAGATCTCTTATGTAAGAGTTACAATAAGTTAAAAAAAATAAAATAGCCATACAACTCTAAGAATTGTTCATGATCGCTTATGTAAGAGTTGTAATACGATTAAAAGGATAAAATTTCCATACAACTCTTTTAAATGTTCACGATCTCGTTTCATCGAGTTATAATAAGATAAACCAAATAAAATGGCCATATAACTGTTAGAAATGTTCATGATCACTTATCTATGAGTTGTCATAAGATAAAACAAATAAAATGGCCATACAACTCGTAAAAATGTTCATGATCACTTATCTAAGTGTTGTAATAAGATAAAATAAATAAAATGGCATACAACTCTTAGAAATGTTCAGGATGTTTTATCATAGAGTTGTAATAAGAGACAAAAAAATAAAATGCCGTGTAACATGAATTGACATAAAACTTTTAAAAATGTTCAAGATCTCTTATGTATGACTTATAATAAGATAAAACAAATAAAATGGCCAAAAAACTCTAAGAAATGTTCATGATCGCTTATGTAAGAGTTGTAATACGATAAAAAGGATAAAATGTCCATACAACTCTTTTAAATGTTCACGATCTCGTTTCATCGAGTTATAATAAGAGAAAACAAATAAAATGGCCATATAACTGTTAGAAATGTTCATGGTCACTTATCTATGAGTTGTCATAAGATAAAACAAATAAAATGGCCATACAACTCGTAAAAATGTTCATGATCACTTATCTAAGTGTTGTAATAAGATAAAACAAATAAAATGGCATACAACTCTTAGAAATGTTCATGATGTTTTATCTAAGAGTTGTAATAAGAGAAAAAAAAAAATAAAATGCCGTGTAACATGAATTGACATAAAACTTTTAAAAATGTTCAAGATCTCTTATGCAAGACTTATAATAAGATAAAACAAATAAAATGGCCAAAAAACTCTAAGAAATGTTCATGATCGCTTATGTAAGAGTTGTAATAAGATAAAAAAGATAAAATGTCCATACAACTCTTTTAAATGTTCACGATCTCTTTTCATAGAGTTATAATAAGAGAAAACAAATAAAATGGCCATATATCTCTTAGAAATGTTCATGATAACTTATCTAAGCGTTGTAATAAGGTAAAACAAATAAAATAGCCATAAAACCCTGAAAAGTTTTCAAGATCTCTTATGTAAGAGTTATAATAAGTTAAAAAGAAATAAAATAGACATACAACACTAAGAAATGTTCATGATCACTTATGTAAGATTTGTAATACGATAAAAAGGATAAAATGTCCATACAACTCTTTTAAATGTTCACGATCTCATTTTATCGAGTTATAATAAGAGAAAACAAATAAAATGGCCATATAACTGTTAGAAATGTTCATGATCACTTATCTATGAGTTATCATAAGATAAAACAAATAAAATGGCCATACAACTCGTAAAAATGTTCATGATCACTTATCTAAGTGTTGTAAAAAGATAAAACAAATAAAATGGCATACAACTCTTAGAAATGTTCAGGATATTTTATCATAGAGTTGTAATAAGAGAAAAAAAATAAAATGCCTTGTAACATGAAATGACATAAAACTCTTAAAAATGTTCAAGATCTCTTATGTAAGAGTTATAATAAGATAAAACAAATAAAATGGCCAAACAACTCTACCAAATGTTCATGATCGCTTATGTAAGAGTTGTAATACGATAAAAAAGATAAAATGTACATACAACTCTTTTAAATGTTCACTATCTCGTTTCATCGAGTTATAATAAGAGAAAGCAAATAAAATGGCCATATAACTCTAAGAAATGTTCATGATCACTTATCTAAGAGTTGTAATAAGATAAAACAAATAAAATGGCCATAATACTCTTAAAAATTTTCAAGATCTCTTATGTAAGAGGTATAATAAGTTAAAAAAATAAAATGGCCAAACAACTCTAAGAAATGTTCATGATCGCTTATGTAACAGTTGTAATACGATAAAAAAGCTAAAATTTCCATAAAACTCTTTTAAATGTTCACAATCTCTTTTCATAGAGTTATAATAAGAGAAAACAAATAAAATGGCCATATAACTCTTAAAAATTTTCAAGATCTCTTATGTAAGAGTTATAATAAGTTTACAAAAATAAAATGGCCATACAACTCTAAGAAATGTTCATGATCGCGTATGTAAGAGTTGTAATACGATAAAAAAGATAAAATGTCCATACAACTCTTTTAAATGTTCACGATCTCTTTTCATAGAGTTATAATAAGAGAAAACAAATAAAATGGCCATATAACTCTTAGAAATGTTCATGATAACTTATCTAAGAGTTTTAATAAGATAAAACTAATATAATGGCCATAAAACTCTTAAAAATTTTCAAGATCTCTTATGTAAGAGTTACAATAAGTTAAAAAAAATAAAATAGCCATACAACTCTAAGAATTGTTCATGATCGCTTATGTAAGAGTTGTAATACGATTAAAAGGATAAAATTTCCATACAACTCTTTTAAATGTTCACGATCTCGTTTCATCGAGTTATAATAAGATAAACCAAATAAAATGGCCATATAACTGTTAGAAATGTTCATGATCACTTATCTATGAGTTGTCATAAGATAAAACAAATAAAATGGCCATACAACTCGTAAAAATGTTCATGATCACTTATCTAAGTGTTGTAATAAGATAAAATAAATAAAATGGCATACAACTCTTAGAAATGTTCAGGATGTTTTATCATAGAGTTGTAATAAGAGACAAAAAAATAAAATGCCGTGTAACATGAATTGACATAAAACTTTTAAAAATGTTCAAGATCTCTTATGTATGACTTATAATAAGATAAAACAAATAAAATGGCCAAAAAACTCTAAGAAATGTTCATGATCGCTTATGTAAGAGTTGTAATACGATAAAAAGGATAAAATGTCCATACAACTCTTTTAAATGTTCACGATCTCGTTTCATCGAGTTATAATAAGAGAAAACAAATAAAATGGCCATATAACTGTTAGAAATGTTCATGGTCACTTATCTATGAGTTGTCATAAGATAAAACAAATAAAATGGCCATACAACTCGTAAAAATGTTCATGATCACTTATCTAAGTGTTGTAATAAGATAAAACAAATAAAATGGCATACAACTCTTAGAAATGTTCATGATGTTTTATCTAAGAGTTGTAATAAGAGAAAAAAAAAAATAAAATGCCGTGTAACATGAATTGACATAAAACTTTTAAAAATGTTCAAGATCTCTTATGCAAGACTTATAATAAGATAAAACAAATAAAATGGCCAAAAAACTCTAAGAAATGTTCATGATCGCTTATGTAAGAGTTGTAATAAGATAAAAAAGATAAAATGTCCATACAACTCTTTTAAATGTTCACGATCTCTTTTCATAGAGTTATAATAAGAGAAAACAAATAAAATGGCCATATATCTCTTAGAAATGTTCATGATAACTTATCTAAGCGTTGTAATAAGGTAAAACAAATAAAATAGCCATAAAACCCTGAAAAGTTTTCAAGATCTCTTATGTAAGAGTTATAATAAGTTAAAAAGAAATAAAATAGACATACAACACTAAGAAATGTTCATGATCACTTATGTAAGATTTGTAATACGATAAAAAGGATAAAATGTCCATACAACTCTTTTAAATGTTCACGATCTCATTTTATCGAGTTATAATAAGAGAAAACAAATAAAATGGCCATATAACTGTTAGAAATGTTCATGATCACTTATCTATGAGTTGTCATAAGATAAAACAAATAAAATGGCCATACAACTCGTAAAAATGTTCATGATCACTTATCTAAGTGTTGTAAAAAGATAAAACAAATAAAATGGCATACAACTCTTAGAAATGTTCAGGATATTTTATCATAGAGTTGTAATAAGAGAAAAAAAATAAAATGCCTTGTAACATGAAATGACATAAAACTCTTAAAAATGTTCAAGATCTCTTATGTAAGAGTTATAATAAGATAAAACAAATAAAATGGCCAAACAACTCTACCAAATGTTCATGATCGCTTATGTAAGAGTTGTAATACGATAAAAAAGATAAAATGTACATACAACTCTTTTAAATGTTCACTATCTCGTTTCATCGAGTTATAATAAGAGAAAGCAAATAAAATGGCCATATAACTCTAAGAAATGTTCATGATCACTTATCTATGAGTTGTAATAACATAAAACAAATAAAATGGCCATAATACTCTTAAAAATTTTCAAGATCTCTTATGTAAGAGTTATAATAAGTTAAAAAAAATAAAATGGCCAAACAACTTTAAGAAATGTTCATGTTCGCTTATGTAAGAGTTGTAATACGATAAAAAAGATAAAATGTCCATACAACTCTTTTAAATTTTCACGATCTTTTTTCATAGAGTTATAATAAGAGAAAACAAATAAAATGGCCATATAACTCTTAAAAATTTTCAACATCTCTTATGTAAGAGTTATAATAAGTTTACAAAAATAAAATGGCTATACAACTCTAAGAAATGTTCGTGATCGCGTATGTAAGAGTTGTAATACGATAAAAAAGATAAAATGTCCATACAACTCTTTTAAATGTTCATGATCTCTTTTCATAGAGTTATAATAAGAGAAAACAAATAAAATGGCCATATAACTCTTAGAAATGTTCATGATAACTTATCTAAGAGTTTTAATAAGATAAAACTAATATAATGACAACAAACTCTTAAAAATTTTCAAGATCTCTTATGTAAGAGTTACAATAAGTTAAAAAAAATAAAATAGCCATACAACTCTAAAAATTGTTCATGATCGCTTATGTAAGAGTTGTCATACAATTAAAAGGATTAAATTTCCATACAACTCTTTTAAATGTTCACGATCTCGTTTCATCGAGTTATAATAAGAGAAACCAAATAAAATGGCCATATAACCGTTAGAAATGTTCATGATCACTTATCTATGAGTTGTCATAAGATAAAACAAATAAAATGGCCATCCAACTCGTAAAAATGTTCATGATCACTTATCTAAGTGTTGTAATAAGATAAAATAAATAAAATGGCATACAACTCTTAGAAATGTTCAGGATGTTTTATCAAAGAGTTGTAATAAGAGAAAAAAATAAAATGCCGTGTAACATGAATTGACATAAAACTTTTAAAAATGTTCAAGATCTCTTATGTAAGACTTATAATAAGATAAAACAAATAAAAAGGCCAAACAACTCTAAGAAATGTTCATGATCGCATATGTAAGTGTTGTAATACGATAAAAAAGATGAAATGTCCATACAACTCTTTTAAATGTTCACGATCTCGTTTCATCGAGTTATAATAAGAGAAAACAAATAAAATGGCCATATAACTGTTAGAAATGTTCATGATCACTTATCTATGAGTTGTCATAAGATAAAACAAATAAAATGGCCATACAACTCGTAAAAATATTCATGATCACTTATCTAAGTGTTGTAATAAGATAAAACAAATAAAATGGCATACAACTCTTAGAAATGTTCAGGATGTTTTATCATAGAGTTGTAATAAGAGAAAAAAAATAAAATGCCGTGTAACATGAATTGACATAAAACTTTTAAAAATGTTCAAGATCTCTTATGCAAGACTTATAATAAGATAAAACAAATAAAATGGCCAAACAACTCTAACAAATGTTCATGATCGCTTATGTAAGTGTTGTAATACGATAAAAAAGATAAAATGTCCATACAACTCTTTTAAATATTCACGATCTCATTTCATCGAGTTATAATAAGAGAAAACACATAAAATGGCCATATAACTGTTAGAAATGTTCATGACCACGTATCTATGAGTTGTCATGAGATAAAACAAATAAAATGACCATACAACTCGTAAAAATGTTCATGATCACTTATCAAAGTGTTGTAATAAGATAAAACAAATAAAATGGCATACAACTCTTAGAAATGTTCAGGATGTTTTATCATAGAGTTGTAATAAGAGAAAAAAAATAAAATGCCTTGTGACATGAAATGACATAAAACTCTTAAAAATGTTCAAGATCTCTTATGTAAGAGTTATAATAAGATAAAACAAATAAAATGGCCATACAACTCTAAGAAATGTTCATGATCGCTTATGAAAGAGTTGTAATATGATAAAAAAGATAACATGTCCATACAACTCTTTTAAATGTTCACGATCTCGTTTCATCGATTTATAATAAGAGAAAACAAATAAAATGGCCATATAACTCTAAGACATGTTCATGATCACTTATCTAAGAGTTGTAATAAGATAAAACAAATAAAATGGCCATAATACTCTTAAAAATTTTCAAGATCTCTTATGTAAGAGGTATAATAAGTTAAAAAAATAAAATGGCCAAACAACTCTAAGAAATGTTCATGATCGCTTATGTAACAGTTGTACTACGATAAAAAAGATAAAATTTCCATAAAACTCTTTTAAATGTTCACAATCCCTTTTCATAGAGTTATAATAAGAGAAAACAAATAAAATGGCCATATAACTCTTAAAAATTTTCAAGATCATTTATGTAAGAGTTATAATAAGTTTACAAAAATAAAATGGCCATACAACTCTAAGAAATGTTCATGATCGCGTATGTAAGAGTTGTAATACGATAAAAAAGATAAAATGTCCATACAACTCTTTTAAATGTTCACGATCTCTTTTCATAGAGTTATAATAAGAGAAAACAAATAAAATGGCCATATAACTCTTAGAAATGTTCATGATAACTTATCTAAGAGTTTTAATAAGATAAAACTAATATAATGGCCATAAAACTCTTAAAAATTTTTAAGATCTCTTATGTAAGAGTTACAATAAGTTAAAAAAAATAAAATAGCCATACAAATCTAAGAATTGTTCATGATCGCTTATGTAAGAGTTGTAATACGATTAAAAGGATAAAATTTCCATACAACTCTTTTAAATGTTCACGATCTCGTTTCATCGAGTTATAATAAGATAAACCAAATAAAATGGCGATATAACTGTTAGAAATGTTCATGATCACTTATCTATGAGTTGTCATAAGATAAAACAAATAAAATGGCCATACAACTCGTAAAAATGTTCATGATCACTTATCTAAGTGTTGTAATAAGATAAAACAAATAAAATGGCATACAACTCTTAGAAATGTTCAGGATGTTTTATCTAAGAGTTGTAATAAGAGAAAAAAAAATAAAATGCCGTGCAACATGAATTGACATAAAACTTTTAAAAATGTTCAAGATCTCTTATGTAAGACTTATAATAAGATAAAAAAATAAAATGGCCAAAAAACTCTAAGAAATGTTCATGATCGCTTATGTAAGTGTTGTAATACGATAAAAAAGATAAAATGTCCATACACCTCTTTTAAATGTTCACGATCTCATTTCATCGAGTTATAATAAGAGGAAACAAATAAAATGGCCATATAACTGTTAGAAATATTCATGATCACTTATCTATGAGTTGTCATAAGATAAAACAAATAAAATGGCCATACAACTCGTAAAAATGTTCATGATCACTTATCTAAGTGTTGTAATAAGATAAAACAAATAAAATGGCATACAACTCTTAGAAATGTTCAGGATGTTTTATCATAGAGTTGTAATAAGAGAAAAAAATAAAATGCCGTGTAACATGAAATGACATAAAACTTTGAAAAATGTTCAAGATCTCTTATGTAAGACTTATAATAAGATAAAACAAATAAAATGGCCAAAAAACTCTAAGAAATGTTCATGATCGCTTATGTAAGTGTTGTAATACGATAAAAAAGATAAAATGTCCATACAACTCTTTTAAATGTTCATGATCTCGTTTCATCGAGTTATAATAAGAGAAAACAAATAAAATGGCCATATATCTCTAAGAAATGTTCATGATCACTTATCTATGAGTTGTCATAAGATAAAACAAATAAAATGGCCATACAACTCGTAAAAATGTTCATGATCACTTATCTAAGTGTTGTAATAAGATAAAACAAATAAAATGGCAGACAACTCTTAGAAATGTTCAGGATGTTTTATCATAGAGTTGTAATAAGAGAAAAAAAATAAAATGCCTCGTAACATGAAATGACATAAAACTCTTAAAAATGTTCAAGATCTCTTATGTAAGAGTTATAATAAGATAAAACAAATAAAATGGCCATACAACTCTAACAAATGTTCATGATCGCTTATGTAAGTGTTGTAATACGATAAAAAAGATAAAATGTCCATACAACTCTTTTAAATGTTCACGATCTCATTTCATCGAGTTATAATAAGAGAAAACACATAAAATGGCCATATAACTGTTAGAAATGTTCATGACCACGTATCTATGAGTTGTCATAAGATAAAACAAATAAAATGGCCATACAACTCGTAAAAATGTTCATGATCACTTATCAAAGTGTTGTAATAAGATAAAACAAATAAAATGGCATACAACTCTTAGAAATGTTCAAGATGTTTTATCATAGAGTTGTAATAAGAGAAAAAAAATAAAATGCCTTGTGACATGAAATGACATAAAACTCTTAAAAATGTTCAAGATCTCTTATGTAAGAGTTATAATAAGATAAAACAAATAAAATGGCCATACTACTCTAAGAAATGTTCATGATCGCTTATGTAACAGTTGTAATACTATAAAAAAGATAAAATTTCCATAAAACTCTTTTAAATGTTCACAATCTCTTTTCATAGAGTTATAATAAGAGAAAACAAATAAAATGGCCATATAACTCTTAAAAATTTTCAAGATCTTTTATGTAAGAGTTATAATAAGTTTACAAAAATAAAATGGCCATACAACTCTAAGAAATGTTCTTGATCGCGTATGTAAGAGTTGTAATAGGATAAAAAAGATAAAATGTCCATACAACTCTTTTAAATGTTCACGATCTCTTTTCATAGAGTTATAATAAGAGAAAACAAATAAAATGGCCATATAACTCTTAGAAATGTTCATGATAACTTATCTAAGAGTTTTAATAAGATAAAACTAATATAATGGCCATAAAACTCTTAAAAATTTTCAAGATCTCTTATGTAAGAGTTACAATAAGTTAAAAAAAATAAAATAGCCATACAACTCTAAGAATTGTTCAGGATCGCTTATATAAGAGTTGTAATACGATTAAAAGGATAAAATTTCCATACAACTCTTTTAAATGTTCACGATCTCGTTTCATCGAGTTATAATAAGATAAACCAAATAAAATGGCCATATAACTGTTAGAAATGTTCATGATCACTTATCTATGAGTTGTCATAAGATAAAACAAATAAAATGGCCATACAACTCGTAAAAATGTTCATGATCACTTATCAAAGTGTTGTAATAAGATAAAACAAATAAAATGGCATACAACTCTTAGAAATGTTCAGGATGTTTTATCATAGAGTTGTAATAAGAGAAAAAAAATAAAATGCCTTGTGACATGAAATGACATAAAACTCTTAAAAATGTTCAAGATCTCTTATGTAAGAGTTATAATAAGATAAAACAAATAAAATGGCCATACAACTCCAAGAAATGTTCATGATCGCTTATGTAAGAGTTGTAATATGATAAAAAAGATAACATGTCCATACAACTCTTTTAAATGTTCACGATCTCGTTTCATCTATTTATAATAAGAGAAAACAAATAAAATGGCCATATAACTCTAAGAAATGTTCATGATCACTTATCTAAGAGTTGTAATAAGATAAAACAAATAAAATGGCCATAATACTCTTAAAAATTTTCAAGATCTCTTATGTAAGAGGTATAATAAGTTAAAAAAATAAAATGGCCAAACAACTCTAAGAAATGTTCATGATCGCTTATGTAACAGTTGTAATACGATAAAAAAGATAAAATTTCCATAAAACTCTTTTAAATGTTCACAATCTCTTTTCATAGAGTTATAATAAGAGAAAACAAATAAAATGGCCATATAACTCTTAAAAATTTTCAAGATCTTTTATGTAAGAGTTATAATAAGTTTACAAAAATAAAATGGCCATACAACTCTAAGAAATGTTCATGATCGCGTATGTAAGAGTTGTAATACGATAAAAAAGATAAAATGTCCATACAACTCTTTTAAATGTTCACGATCTCTTTTCATAGAGTTATAATAAGAGAAAACAAATAAAATGGCCATATAACTCTTAGAAATGTTCATGATAACTTATCTAAGAGTTTTAATAAGATAAAACTAATATAATGGCCATAAAACTCTTAAAAATTTTCAAGATCTCTTATGTAAGAGTTACAATAAGTTAAAAAAAATAAAATAGCCATACAACTCTAAGAATTGTTCAGGATCGCTTATGTAAGAGTTGTAATACGATTAAAAGGATAAAATTTCCATACAACTCTTTTAAATGTTCACGATCTCGTTTCATCGAGTTATAATAAGATAAACCAAATAAAATGGCCATATAACTGTTAGAAATGTTCATGATCACTTATCTGTGAGTTGTCATAAGATAAAACAAATAAAATGGCCATACAACTCGTAAAAATGTTCATGATCACTTATCTAAGTGTTGTAATAAGATAAAACAAATAAAATGGCATACAACTCTTAGAAATGTTCAGGATGTTTTATCTAAGAGTTGTAATAAGAGAAAAAAAAATAAAATGCCGTGCAACATGAATTGACATAAAACTTTTAAAAATGTTCAAGATCTCTTATGTATGAGTTATAATAAGATAAAACAAATAAAATGGCCAAAAAACTCTAAGAAATGTTCATGATCGCTTATGTAAGAGTTGTAATACGATAAAAAGGATAAAATTTCCATACAACTCTTTTAAATGTTCACGATCTCGTTTCATCGAGTTATAATAAGAGAAAACAAATAAAATGGCCATATAACTGTTAGAAATGTTCATGGTCACTTATCTATGAGTTGTCATACGATAAAACAAATAAAATGGTCATACAACTCGTAAAAATGTTCATGATCACTTATCTAAGTGTTGTAATAAGATAAAACAAATAAAATGGCATACAACTCTTAGAAATGTTCAGGATGTTTTATCATAGAGTTGTAATAAGAGAAAAAAATAAAATGCCGTGTAACATGAAATGACATAAAACTTTGAAAAATGTTCAAGATCTCTTATGTAAGACTTATAATAAGATAAAACAAATAAAATGGCCAAAAACCTCTAAGAAATGTTCATGATCGCTTATATAAGTGTTGTAATACGATAAAAAAGATAAAATGTCCATACAACTCTTTTAAATGTTCATGATCTCGTTTCATCGAGTTATAATAAGAGAAAACAAATAAAATGGCCATATATCTCTAAGAAATGTTCATGATCACTTATCTATGAGTTGTCATAAGATAAAACAAATAAAATGGCCATACAACTCGTAAAAATGTTCATGATCACTTATCTAAGTGTTGTAATAAGATAAAACAAATAAAATGGCAGACAACTCTTAGAAATGTTCAGGATGTTTTATCATAGAGTTGTAATAAGAGAAAAAAAATAAAATGCCTCGTAACATGAAATGACATAAAACTCTTAAAAATGTTCAAGATCTCTTATGTAAGAGTTATAATAAGATAAAACAAATAAAATGGCCATACAACTCTAACAAATGTTCATGATCGCTTATGTAAGTGTTGTAATACGATAAAAAAGATAAA
Source organism: Knoxia roxburghii (assembly GCA_030378225.1). NCBI lineage: Eukaryota > Viridiplantae > Streptophyta > Magnoliopsida > Gentianales > Rubiaceae > Knoxia > Knoxia roxburghii. The sequence goes on along the minus strand of CM059416.1, from coordinate 30,771,385 downwards.
ATGTCCATACAACTCTTTTAAATGTTCACGATCTCATTTCATCGAGTTATAATAAGAGAAAACACATAAAATGGCCATATAACTGTTAGAAATGTTCATGACCACGTATCTATGAGTTGTCATAAGATAAAACAAATAAAATGGCCATACAACTCGTAAAAATGTTCATGATCACTTATCAAAGTGTTGTAATAAGATAAAACAAATAAAATGGCATACAACTCTTAGAAATGTTCAGGATGTTTTATCATAGAGTTGTAATAAGAGAAAAAAAATAAAATGCCTTGTGACATGAAATGACATAAAACACTTAAAAATGTTCAAGATCTCTTATGTAAGAGTTATAATAAGATAAAACAAATAAAATGGCCATACAACTCTAAGAAATGTTCATGATCGCTTATGTAAGAGTTGTAATATGATAAAAAAGATAACATGTCCATACAACTCTTTTAAATGTTCACGATCTCGTTTCATCTATTTATAATAAGAGAAAACAAATAAAATGGCCATATAACTCTAAGAAATGTTCATGATCACTTATCTAAGAGTTGTAATAAGATAAAACAAATAAAATGGCCATAATACTCTTAAAAATTTTCAAGATCTCTTATGTAAGAGGTATAATAAGTTAAAAAAATAAAATGGCCAAACAACTCTAAGAAATGTTCATGATCGCTTATGTAACAGTTGTAATACGATAAAAAAGATAAAATTTCCATAAAACTCTTTTAAATGTTCACAATCTCTTTTAATAGAGTTATAATAAGAGAAAACAAATAAAATGGCCATATAACTCTTAAAAATTTTCAAGATCTTTTATGTAAGAGTTATAATAAGTTTACAAAAATAAAATGGCCATACAACTCTAAGAAATGTTCATGATCGCGTATGTAAGAGTTGTAATACGATAAAAAAGATAAAATGTCCATACAACTCTTTTAAATGTTCACGATCTCTTTTCATAGAGTTATAATAAGAGAAAACAAATAAAATGGCCATATAACTCTTAGAAATGTTCATGATAACTTATCTAAGAGTTTTAATAAGATAAAACTAATATAATGGCCATAAAACTCTTAAAAATTTTCAAGATCTCTTATGTAAGAGTTACAATAAGTTAAAAAAATAAAATAGCCATACAACTCTAAGAATTGTTCATGATCGCTTATGTAAGAGTTGTAATACGATTAAAAGGATAAAATTTCCATACAACTCTTTTAAATGTTCACGATCTCGTTTCATCGAGTTATAATAAGATAAACCAAATAAAATGGCCATATAACTGTTAGAAATGTTCATGATCACTTATCTATGAGTCGTCATGAGATAAAACAAATAAAATGGCCATACAACTCGTAAAAATGTTCATGATCACTTATCTAAGTGTTGTAATAAGATAAAACAAATAAAATGGCATACAACTCTTAGAAATGTTCAGGATGTTTTATCTAAGAGTTGTAATAAGAGAAAAAAAAATAAAATGCCGTGCAACATGAATTGACATAAAACTTTTAAAAATGTTCAAGATCTCTTATGTAAGACTTATAATAAGATAAAAAAATAAAATGGCCAAAAAACTCTAAGAAATGTTCATGATCGCTTATGTAAGTGTTGTAATACGATAAAAAAGATAAAATGTCCATACAACTCTTTTAAATGTTCACGATCTCATTTCATCGAGTTATAATAAGAGGAAACAAATAAAATGGCCATATAACTGTTAGAAATATTCATGATCACTTATCTATGAGTTGTCATAAGATAAAACAAATAAAATGGCCATACAACTCGTAAAAATGTTCATGATCACTTATGTAAGTGTTGTAATAAGATAAAACAAATAAAATGACATACAACTCTTAGAAATGTTCAGGATGTTTTATCATAGAGTTGTAATAAGAGACAAAAATTAAAATGCCGTGTAACATGAATTGACATAAAACTTTTAAAAATGTTCAAGATCTCTTATGTATGAGTTATAATAAGATAAAACAAATAAAATGGCCAAAAAACTCTAAGAAATGTTCATGATCGCTTATGTAAGAGTTGTAATACGATAAAAAGGATAAAATTTCCATACAACTCTTTTAAATGTTCACGATCTCGTTTCATCGAGTTATAATAAGAGAAAACAAATAAAATGGCCATATAACTGTTAGAAATGTTCATGGTCACTTATCTATGAGTTGTCATAAGATAAAACATATAAAATGGCCATACAACTCGTAAAAATGTTCATGATCACTTATCTAAGTGTTGTAATAAGATAAAACAAATAAAATGGCATACAACTCTTAGAAATGTTCAGGATGTTTTATCTAAGAGTTGTAATAAGAGAAAAAAAATAAAATGCCGTGCAACATGAATTGACATAAAACTTTTAAAAATGTTCAAGATCTCTTATGTAAGACTTATAATAAGATAAAAAAATAAAATGGCCAAAAAACTCTAAGAAATGTTCATGATCGCTTATGTAAGTGTTGTAATACGATAAAAAAGATAAAATGTCCATACAACTCTTTTAAATGTTCACGATCTCATTTCATCGAGTTATAATAAGAGGAAACAAATAAAATGGCCATATAACTGTTAGAAATATTCATGATCACTTATCTATGAGTTGTCATAAGATAAAACAAATAAAATGGCCATACAACTCGTAAAAATGTTCATGATCACTTATGTAAGTGTTGTAATAAGATAAAACAAATAAAATGACATACAACTCTTAGAAATGTTCAGGATGTTTTATCATAGAGTTGTAATAAGAGACAAAAATTAAAATGCCGTGTAACATGAATTGACATAAAACTTTTAAAAATGTTCAAGATCTCTTATGTATGAGTTATAATAAGATAAAACAAATAAAATGGCCAAAAAACTCTAAGAAATGTTCATGATCGCTTATGTAAGAGTTGTAATACGATAAAAAGGATAAAATTTCCATACAACTCTTTTAAATGTTCACGATCTCGTTTCATCGAGTTATAATAAGAGAAAACAAATAAAATGGCCATATAACTGTTAGAAATGTTCATGGTCACTTATCTATGAGTTGTCATACGATAAAACAAATAAAATGGCCATACAACTCGTAAAAATGTTCATGATCACTTATCTAAGTGTTGTAATAAGATAAAACAAATAAAATGGCATACAACTCTTAGAAATGTTCAGGATGTTTTATCATAGAGTTGTAATAAGAGAAAAAAATAAAATGCCGTGTAACATGAAATGACATAAAACTTTGAAAAATGTTCAAGATCTCTTATGTAAGACTTATAATAAGATAAAACAAATAAAATGGCCAAAAACCTCTAAGAAATGTTCATGATCGCTTATATAAGTGTTGTAATACGATAAAAAAGATAAAATGTCCATACAACTCTTTTAAATGTTCATGATCTCGTTTCATCGAGTTATAATAAGAGAAAACAAATAAAATGGCCATATATCTCTAAGAAATGTTCATGATCACTTATCTATGAGTTGTCATAAGATAAAACAAATAAAATGGCCATACAACTCGTAAAAATGTTCATGATCACTTATCTAAGTGTTGTAATAAGATAAAACAAATAAAATGGCAGACAACTCTTAGAAATGTTCAGGATGTTTTATCATAGAGTTGTAATAAGAGAAAAAAAATAAAATGCCTCGTAACATGAAATGACATAAAACTCTTAAAAATGTTCAAGATCTCTTATGTAAGAGTTATAATAAGATAAAACAAATAAAATGGCCATACAACTCTAACAAATGTTCATGATCGCTTATGTAAGTGTTGTAATACGATAAAAAAGATAAAATGTCCATACAACTCTTTTAAATGTTCACGATCTCATTTCATCAAGTTATAATAAGAGAAAACACATAAAATGGCCATATAACTGTTAGAAATGTTCATGACCACGTATCTATGAGTTGTCATAAGATAAAACAAATAAAATGGCCATACAACTCGTAAAAATGTTCATGATCACTTATCAAAGTGTTGTAATAAGATAAAACAAATAAAATGGCATACAACTCTTAGAAATGTTCAGGATGTTTTATCATAGAGTTGTAATAAGAGAAAAAAAATAAAATGCCTTGTGACATGAAATGACATAAAACTCTTAAAAATGTTCAAGATCTCTTATGTAAGAGTTATAATAAGATAAAACAAATAAAATGGCCATACAACTCTAAGAAATGTTCATGATCGCTTATGTAAGAGTTGTAATATGATAAAAAAGATAACATGTCCATACAACTCTTTTAAATGTTCACGATCTCGTTTCATCTATTTATAATAAGAGAAAACAAATAAAATGGCCATATAACTCTAAGAAATGTTCATGATCACTTATCTAAGAGTTGTAATAAGATAAAACAAATAAAATGGCCATAATACTCTTAAAAATTTTCAAGATCTCTTATGTAAGAGGTATAATAAGTTAAAAAAATAAAATGGCCAAACAACTCTAAGAAATGTTCATGATCGCTTATGTAACAGTTGTAATACGATAAAAAAGATAAAATTTCCATAAAACTCTTTTAAATGTTCACAATCTCTTTTAATAGAGTTATAATAAGAGAAAACAAATAAAATGGCCATATAACTCTTAAAAATTTTCAAGATCTTTTATGTAAGAGTTATAATAAGTTTACAAAAATAAAATGGCCATACAACTCTAAGAAATGTTCATGATCGCGTATGTAAGAGTTGTAATACGATAAAAAAGATAAAATGTCCATACAACTCTTTTAAATGTTCACGATCTCTTTTCATAGAGTTATAATAAGAGAAAACAAATAAAATGGCCATATAACTCTTAGAAATGTTCATGATAACTTATCTAAGAGTTTTAATAAGATAAAACTAATATAATGGCCATAAAACTCTTAAAAATTTTCAAGATCTCTTATGTAAGAGTTACAATAAGTTAAAAAAATAAAATAGCCATACAACTCTAAGAATTGTTCATGATCGCTTATGTAAGAGTTGTAATACGATTAAAAGGATAAAATTTCCATACAACTCTTTTAAATGTTCACGATCTCGTTTCATCGAGTTATAATAAGATAAACCAAATAAAATGGCCATATAACAGTTAGAAATGTTCATGATCACTTATCTATGAGTTGTCATAAGATAAAACAAATAAAATGGCCATACAACTCGTAAAAATGTTCATGATCACTTATCTAAGTGTTGTAATAAGATAAAACAAATAAAATGGCATACAACTCTTAGAAATGTTCAGGATGTTTTATCTAAGAGTTGTAATAAGAGAAAAAAAATAAAATGCCGTGTAACATGAATTGACATAAAACTTTTAAAAATGTTCAAGATCTCTTTTGTAAGACTTATAATAAGATAAAAAAAATAAAATGGCCAAACAACTCTAAGAAATGTTCATGATCGCATGTACCCCGCTCTTCAAAAGCGCGTCTTTGGTGTCAGAAGTTAAGACTAGTCTCGTAGTGAATATGATGTGTGACAAATGTTGTACTCTTAAAATATTTAAAGTTTGGTAATATATTTAAACTTTTTACCAAAAAAAAAAATGTTCATGATCGCTTATGTAAGTGTTGTAATACGATAAAAAAGATAAAATGTCCATACAACTCTTTTAAATGTTCACGATCTCATTTCATCGAGTTATAATAAGAGGAAACAAATAAAATGGCCATATAACTGTTAGAAATGTTCATGATCACTTATCTATGAGTTGTCATAAGATAAAACAAATAAAATGGCCATACAACTCGTAAAAATGTTCATGATCACTTATCTAAGTGTTGTAATAAGATAAAACAAATAAAATGGCATACAACTCTTAGAAATGTTCAGGATGTTTTATCATAGAGTTGTAATAAGAGACAAAAAATAAAATGCCGTGTAACATGAATTGACATAAAACTTTTAAAAATGTTTAAGATCTCTTATGTATGACTTATAATAAGATAAAACAAATAAAATGGCCAAAAAACTCTAAGAAATGTTCATGATCGCTTATGTAAGAGTTGTAATACGATAAAAAGGATAAAATACAACTCTTTTAAATGTTCACGATCTCGTTTCATCGAGTTATAATAAGAGAAAACAAATAAAATGGCCATATAACTGTTAGAAATGTTCATGGTCACTTATCTATGAGTTGTCATACGATAAAACAAATAAAATGGCCATACAACTCGTAAAAATGTTCATGATCACTTATCTATGAGTTGTCATAAGATAAAACAAATAAAATGGCATACAACTCTTAGAAATGTTCAGGATGTTTTATCATAGAGTTGTAATAAGAGAAAAAAATAAAATGCCGTGTAACATGAAATGACATAAAACTTTGAAAAATGTTCAAGATCTCTTATGTAAGACTTATAATAAGATAAAACAAATAAAATGGCCAAAAACCTCTAAGAAATGTTCATGATCGCTTATGTAAGTGTTGTAATACGATAAAAAAGATAAAATGTCCATACAACTCTTTTAAATGTTCATGATCTCGTTTCATCGAGTTATAATAAGAGAAAACAAATAAAATGGCCATATATCTCTAAGAAATGTTCATGATCACTTATCTATGAGTTGTCATAAGATAAAACAAATAAAATGGCCATACAACTTGTAAAAATGTTCATGATCACTTATCTAAGTGTTGTAATAAGATAAAACAAATAAAATTGCAGACAACTCTTAGAAATGTTCAGGATGTTTTATCATAGAGTTGTAATAAGAGAAAAAAAATAAAATGCCTCGTAACATGAAATGACATAAAACTCTTAAAAATGTTCAAGATCTCTTATGTAAGAGTTATAATAAGATAAAACAAATAAAATGGCCATACAACTCTAACAAATGTTCATGATCGCTTATGTAAGTGTTGTAATACGATAAAAAAGATAAAATGTCCATACAACTCTTTTAAATGTTCACGATCTCATTTCATCGAGTTATAATAAGAGGAAACAAATAAAATGGCCATATAACTGTTAGAAATGTTCATGATCACTTATCTATGAGTTGTCATAAGATAAAACAAATAAAATGGCCATACAACTCGTAAAAATGTTCATGATCACTTATCTAAGTGTTGTAATAAGATAAAACAAATAAAATGGCATACAACTCTTAGAAATGTTCAGGATGTTTTATCTAAGAGTTGTAATAAGAGAAAAAAAATAAAATGCCGTGTAACATGAATTGACATAAAACTTTTAAAAATGTTCAAGATCTCTTTTGTAAGACTTATAATAAGATAAAAAAAATAAAATGGCCAAACAACTCTAAGAAATGTTCATGATCGCTTATGTAAGTGTTGTAATACGATAAAAAAGATAAAATGTCCATACAACTCTTTTAAATTTTCACGATCTTTTTTCATAGAGTTATAATAAGAGAAAACAAATAAAATGGCCATATAACTCTTAAAAATTGTCAACATTTCTTATGTAAGAGTTATAATAAGTTTACAAAAATAAAATGGCCATACAACTCTAAGAAATCTTCGTGATCGCGTATGTAAGAGTTGTAATACGATAAAAAAGATAAAATGTCCATACAACTCTTTTAAATGTTCACGATCTCTTTTCATAGAGTTATAATAAGAGAAAACAAATAAAATGGCCATATAACTCTTAGAAATGTTCATGATAACTTATCTAAGAGTTTTAATAAAATAAAACTAATATAATGACCATAAAACTCTTAAAAATTTTCAAGATCTCTTCTGTAAGAGTTACAATAAGTTAAAAAAAATAAAATAGCCATACAACTCTAAAAATTGTTCATGATCGCTTATGTAAGAGTTGTCATACGATTAAAAGGATAAAATTTCCATACAACTCTTTTAAATGTTCACGATCTCGTTTCATCGAGTTATAATAAGAGAAACCAAATAAAATGGCCATATAACCGTTAGAAATGTTCATGATCACTTATCTATGAGTTGTCATATGATAAAACAAATAAAATGGTCATACAACACGTAAAAATGTTCATGATCACTTATCTAAGTGTTGTAATAAGATAAAATAAATAAAATGGCATACAACTCTTAGAAATGTTCAGGATGTTTTATCAAAGAGTTGTAATAAGAGAAAAAAAATAAAATGCCGTGTAACATGAATTGACATAAAACTTTTAAAAATGTTCAAGATCTCTTATGTAAGACTTATAATAAGATAAAACAAATAAAATGGCCAAACAACTCTAAGAAATGTTCATGATCGCATATGTAAGTGTTGTAATACGATAAAAAAGATGAAATGTCCATACAACTCTTTTAAATGTTCACGATCTCGTTTCATCGAGTTATAATAAGAGAAAACAAATAAAATGGCCATATAACTGTTAGAAATGTTAATGATCACTTATCTATGAGTTGTCATAAGATAAAACAAATAAAATGGCCATACAACTCGTAAAAATATTCATGATCACTTATCTAAGTGTTGTAATAAGATAAAACAAATAAAATGGCATACAACTCTTAGAAATGTTCAGGATGTTTTATCATAGAGTTGTAATAAGAGAAAAAAAATAAAATGCCGTGTAACATGAATTGACATAAAACTTTTAAAAATGTTCAAGATCTCTTATGCAAGACTTATAATAAGATAAAACAAATAAAATGGCCAAACAACTCTAACAAATGTTCATGATCGCTTATGTAAGTGTTGTAATACGATAAAAAAGATAAAATGTCCATACAACTCTTTTAAATGTTCACGATCTCGTTTCATCGAGTTATAATAAGAGAAAACACATAAAATGGCCATATAACTGTTAGAAATGTTCATGACCACTTATCTATGAGTTGTCATAAGATAAAACAAATAAAATGGCCATACAACTCGTAAAAATGTTCATGATCACTTATCAAAGTGTTGTAATAAGATAAAACAAATAAAATGGCATACAACTCTTAGAAATGTTCAGGATGTTTTATCATAGAGTTGTAATAAGAGAAAAAAAATAAAATGCCTTGTAACATGAAATGACATAAAACTCTTAAAAATGTTCAAGATCTCTTATGTAAGAGTTATAATAAGATAAAACAAATAAAATGGCCATACAACTCTAAGAAATGTTCATGATCGCTTATGTAAGAGTTGTAATATGATAAAAAAGATAACGTGTCCATACAACTCTTTTAAATGTTCACGATCTTATTTCATCGATTTATAATAAGAGAAAACAAATAAAATGGCCTTATAACTCTAAGAAATGTTCATGATCACTTATCTAAGAGTTGTAATAAGATAAAACAAATAAAATGGCCATAATACTCTTAAAAATTTTCAAGATCTCTTATGTAAGAGGTATAATAAGTTAAAAAAATAAAATGGCCAAACAACTCTAAGAAATGTTCATGATCGCTTATGTAACAGTTGTAATACGATAAAAAAGCTAAAATTTCCATAAAACTCTTTTAAATGTTCACAATCTCTTTTCATAGAGTTATAATAAGAGAAAACAAATAAAATGGCCATATAACTCTTAAAAATTTTCAAGATCTCTTATGTAAGAGTTATAATAAGTTTACAAAAATAAAATGGCCATACAACTCTAAGAAATGTTCATGATCGCGTATGTAAGAGTTGTAATACGATAAAAAAGATAAAATGTCCATACAACTCTTTTAAATGTTCACGATCTCTTTTCATAGAGTTATAATAAGAGAAAACAAATAAAATGACCATATAACTCATAGAAATGTTCATGATAACTTATCTAAGAGTTTTAATAAGATAAACTAATATAATGGCCATAAAACTCTTAAAAATTTTCAAGATCTCTTATGTAAGAGTTACAATAAGTTAAAAAAAATAAAATAGCCATACAACTCTAAGAATTGTTCATGATCGCTTATGTAAGAGTTGTAATACGATTAAAAGGATAAAATTTCCATACAACTCTTTTAAATGTTCACGATCTCGTTTCATCGAGTTATAATAAGATAAACCAAATAAAATGGCCATATAACTGTTAGAAATGTTCATGATCACTTATCTATGAGTTGTCATAAGATAAAACAAATAAAATGGCCATACAACTCGTAAAAATGTTCATGATCACTTATCTAAGTGTTGTAATAAGATAAAATAAATAAAATGGCATACAACTCTTAGAAATGTTCAGGATGTTTTATCATAGAGTTGTAATAAGAGACAAAAAAATAAAATGCCGTGTAACATGAATTGACATAAAACTTTTAAAAATGTTCAAGATCTCTTATGTATGACTTATAATAAGATAAAACAAATAAAATGGCCAAAAAACTCTAAGAAATGTTCATGATCGCTTATGTAAGAGTTGTAATACGATAAAAAGGATAAAATGTCCATACAACTCTTTTAAATGTTCACGATCTCGTTTCATCGAGTTATAATAAGAGAAAACAAATAAAATGGCCATATAACTGTTAGAAATGTTCATGGTCACTTATCTATGAGTTGTCATAAGATAAAACAAATAAAATGGCCATACAACTCGTAAAAATGTTCATGATCACTTATCTAAGTGTTGTAATAAGATAAAACAAATAAAATGGCATACAACTCTTAGAAATGTTCATGATGTTTTATCTAAGAGTTGTAATAAGAGAAAAAAAAAAATAAAATGCCGTGTAACATGAATTGACATAAAACTTTTAAAAATGTTCAAGATCTCTTATGCAAGACTTATAATAAGATAAAACAAATAAAATGGCCAAAAAACTCTAAGAAATGTTCATGATCGCTTATGTAAGAGTTGTAATAAGATAAAAAAGATAAAATGTCCATACAACTCTTTTAAATGTTCACGATCTCTTTTCATAGAGTTATAATAAGAGAAAACAAATAAAATGGCCATATATCTCTTAGAAATGTTCATGATAACTTATCTAAGCGTTGTAATAAGGTAAAACAAATAAAATAGCCATAAAACCCTGAAAAGTTTTCAAGATCTCTTATGTAAGAGTTATAATAAGTTAAAAAGAAATAAAATAGACATACAACACTAAGAAATGTTCATGATCACTTATGTAAGATTTGTAATACGATAAAAAGGATAAAATGTCCATACAACTCTTTTAAATGTTCACGATCTCATTTTATCGAGTTATAATAAGAGAAAACAAATAAAATGGCCATATAACTGTTAGAAATGTTCATGATCACTTATCTATGAGTTATCATAAGATAAAACAAATAAAATGGCCATACAACTCGTAAAAATGTTCATGATCACTTATCTAAGTGTTGTAAAAAGATAAAACAAATAAAATGGCATACAACTCTTAGAAATGTTCAGGATATTTTATCATAGAGTTGTAATAAGAGAAAAAAAATAAAATGCCTTGTAACATGAAATGACATAAAACTCTTAAAAATGTTCAAGATCTCTTATGTAAGAGTTATAATAAGATAAAACAAATAAAATGGCCAAACAACTCTACCAAATGTTCATGATCGCTTATGTAAGAGTTGTAATACGATAAAAAAGATAAAATGTACATACAACTCTTTTAAATGTTCACTATCTCGTTTCATCGAGTTATAATAAGAGAAAGCAAATAAAATGGCCATATAACTCTAAGAAATGTTCATGATCACTTATCTAAGAGTTGTAATAAGATAAAACAAATAAAATGGCCATAATACTCTTAAAAATTTTCAAGATCTCTTATGTAAGAGGTATAATAAGTTAAAAAAATAAAATGGCCAAACAACTCTAAGAAATGTTCATGATCGCTTATGTAACAGTTGTAATACGATAAAAAAGCTAAAATTTCCATAAAACTCTTTTAAATGTTCACAATCTCTTTTCATAGAGTTATAATAAGAGAAAACAAATAAAATGGCCATATAACTCTTAAAAATTTTCAAGATCTCTTATGTAAGAGTTATAATAAGTTTACAAAAATAAAATGGCCATACAACTCTAAGAAATGTTCATGATCGCGTATGTAAGAGTTGTAATACGATAAAAAAGATAAAATGTCCATACAACTCTTTTAAATGTTCACGATCTCTTTTCATAGAGTTATAATAAGAGAAAACAAATAAAATGGCCATATAACTCTTAGAAATGTTCATGATAACTTATCTAAGAGTTTTAATAAGATAAAACTAATATAATGGCCATAAAACTCTTAAAAATTTTCAAGATCTCTTATGTAAGAGTTACAATAAGTTAAAAAAAATAAAATAGCCATACAACTCTAAGAATTGTTCATGATCGCTTATGTAAGAGTTGTAATACGATTAAAAGGATAAAATTTCCATACAACTCTTTTAAATGTTCACGATCTCGTTTCATCGAGTTATAATAAGATAAACCAAATAAAATGGCCATATAACTGTTAGAAATGTTCATGATCACTTATCTATGAGTTGTCATAAGATAAAACAAATAAAATGGCCATACAACTCGTAAAAATGTTCATGATCACTTATCTAAGTGTTGTAATAAGATAAAATAAATAAAATGGCATACAACTCTTAGAAATGTTCAGGATGTTTTATCATAGAGTTGTAATAAGAGACAAAAAAATAAAATGCCGTGTAACATGAATTGACATAAAACTTTTAAAAATGTTCAAGATCTCTTATGTATGACTTATAATAAGATAAAACAAATAAAATGGCCAAAAAACTCTAAGAAATGTTCATGATCGCTTATGTAAGAGTTGTAATACGATAAAATGGATAAAATGTCCATACAACTCTTTTAAATGTTCACGATCTCGTTTCATCGAGTTATAATAAGAGAAAACAAATAAAATGGCCATATAACTGTTAGAAATGTTCATGGTCACTTATCTATGAGTTGTCATAAGATAAAACAAATAAAATGGCCATACAACTCGTAAAAATGTTCATGATCACTTATCTAAGTGTTGTAATAAGATAAAACAAATAAAATGGCATACAACTCTTAGAAATGTTCATGATGTTTTATCTAAGAGTTGTAATAAGAGAAAAAAAAAAATAAAATGCCGTGTAACATGAATTGACATAAAACTTTTAAAAATGTTCAAGATCTCTTATGCAAGACTTATAATAAGATAAAACAAATAAAATGGCCAAAAAACTCTAAGAAATGTTCATGATCGCTTATGTAAGAGTTGTAATAAGATAAAAAAGATAAAATGTCCATACAACTCTTTTAAATGTTCACGATCTCTTTTCATAGAGTTATAATAAGAGAAAACAAATAAAATGGCCATATATCTCTTAGAAATGTTCATGATAACTTATCTAAGCGTTGTAATAAGGTAAAACAAATAAAATAGCCATAAAACCCTGAAAAGTTTTCAAGATCTCTTATGTAAGAGTTATAATAAGTTAAAAAGAAATAAAATAGACATACAACACTAAGAAATGTTCATGATCACTTATGTAAGATTTGTAATACGATAAAAAGGATAAAATGTCCATACAACTCTTTTAAATGTTCACGATCTCATTTTATCGAGTTATAATAAGAGAAAACAAATAAAATGGCCATATAACTGTTAGAAATGTTCATGATCACTTATCTATGAGTTGTCATAAGATAAAACAAATAAAATGGCCATACAACTCGTAAAAATGTTCATGATCACTTATCTAAGTGTTGTAAAAAGATAAAACAAATAAAATGGCATACAACTCTTAGAAATGTTCAGGATATTTTATCATAGAGTTGTAATAAGAGAAAAAAAATAAAATGCCTTGTAACATGAAATGACATAAAACTCTTAAAAATGTTCAAGATCTCTTATGTAAGAGTTATAATAAGATAAAACAAATAAAATGGCCAAACAACTCTACCAAATGTTCATGATCGCTTATGTAAGAGTTGTAATACGATAAAAAAGATAAAATGTACATACAACTCTTTTAAATGTTCACTATCTCGTTTCATCGAGTTATAATAAGAGAAAGCAAATAAAATGGCCATATAACTCTAAGAAATGTTCATGATCACTTATCTATGAGTTGTAATAACATAAAACAAATAAAATGGCCATAATACTCTTAAAAATTTTCAAGATCTCTTATGTAAGAGTTATAATAAGTTAAAAAAAATAAAATGGCCAAACAACTTTAAGAAATGTTCATGTTCGCTTATGTAAGAGTTGTAATACGATAAAAAAGATAAAATGTCCATACAACTCTTTTAAATTTTCACGATCTTTTTTCATAGAGTTATAATAAGAGAAAACAAATAAAATGGCCATATAACTCTTAAAAATTTTCAACATCTCTTATGTAAGAGTTATAATAAGTTTACAAAAATAAAATGGCTATACAACTCTAAGAAATGTTCGTGATCGCGTATGTAAGAGTTGTAATACGATAAAAAAGATAAAATGTCCATACAACTCTTTTAAATGTTCATGATCTCTTTTCATAGAGTTATAATAAGAGAAAACAAATAAAATGGCCATATAACTCTTAGAAATGTTCATGATAACTTATCTAAGAGTTTTAATAAGATAAAACTAATATAATGACAACAAACTCTTAAAAATTTTCAAGATCTCTTATGTAAGAGTTACAATAAGTTAAAAAAAATAAAATAGCCATACAACTCTAAAAATTGTTCATGATCGCTTATGTAAGAGTTGTCATACAATTAAAAGGATTAAATTTCCATACAACTCTTTTAAATGTTCACGATCTCGTTTCATCGAGTTATAATAAGAGAAACCAAATAAAATGGCCATATAACCGTTAGAAATGTTCATGATCACTTATCTATGAGTTGTCATAAGATAAAACAAATAAAATGGCCATCCAACTCGTAAAAATGTTCATGATCACTTATCTAAGTGTTGTAATAAGATAAAATAAATAAAATGGCATACAACTCTTAGAAATGTTCAGGATGTTTTATCAAAGAGTTGTAATAAGAGAAAAAAATAAAATGCCGTGTAACATGAATTGACATAAAACTTTTAAAAATGTTCAAGATCTCTTATGTAGGACTTATAATAAGATAAAACAAATAAAAAGGCCAAACAACTCTAAGAAATGTTCATGATCGCATATGTAAGTGTTGTAATACGATAAAAAAGATGAAATGTCCATACAACTCTTTTAAATGTTCACGATCTCGTTTCATCGAGTTATAATAAGAGAAAACAAATAAAATGGCCATATAACTGTTAGAAATGTTCATGATCACTTATCTATGAGTTGTCATAAGATAAAACAAATAAAATGGCCATACAACTCGTAAAAATATTCATGATCACTTATCTAAGTGTTGTAATAAGATAAAACAAATAAAATGGCATACAACTCTTAGAAATGTTCAGGATGTTTTATCATAGAGTTGTAATAAGAGAAAAAAAATAAAATGCCGTGTAACATGAATTGACATAAAACTTTTAAAAATGTTCAAGATCTCTTATGCAAGACTTATAATAAGATAAAACAAATAAAATGGCCAAACAACTCTAACAAATGTTCATGATCGCTTATGTAAGTGTTGTAATACGATAAAAAAGATAAAATGTCCATACAACTCTTTTAAATATTCACGATCTCATTTCATCGAGTTATAATAAGAGAAAACACATAAAATGGCCATATAACTGTTAGAAATGTTCATGACCACGTATCTATGAGTTGTCATGAGATAAAACAAATAAAATGACCATACAACTCGTAAAAATGTTCATGATCACTTATCAAAGTGTTGTAATAAGATAAAACAAATAAAATGGCATACAACTCTTAGAAATGTTCAGGATGTTTTATCATAGAGTTGTAATAAGAGAAAAAAAATAAAATGCCTTGTGACATGAAATGACATAAAACTCTTAAAAATGTTCAAGATCTCTTATGTAAGAGTTATAATAAGATAAAACAAATAAAATGGCCATACAACTCTAAGAAATGTTCATGATCGCTTATGAAAGAGTTGTAATATGATAAAAAAGATAACATGTCCATACAACTCTTTTAAATGTTCACGATCTCGTTTCATCGATTTATAATAAGAGAAAACAAATAAAATGGCCATATAACTCTAAGACATGTTCATGATCACTTATCTAAGAGTTGTAATAAGATAAAACAAATAAAATGGCCATAATACTCTTAAAAATTTTCAAGATCTCTTATGTAAGAGGTATAATAAGTTAAAAAAATAAAATGGCCAAACAACTCTAAGAAATGTTCAAGATCGCTTATGTAACAGTTGTACTACGATAAAAAAGATAAAATTTCCATAAAGCTCTTTTAAATGTTCACAATCCCTTTTCATAGAGTTATAATAAGAGAAAACAAATAAAATGGCCATATAACTCTTAAAAATTTTCAAGATCATTTATGTAAGAGTTATAATAAGTTTACAAAAATAAAATGGCCATACAACTCTAAGAAATGTTCATGATCGCGTATGTAAGAGTTGTAATACGATAAAAAAGATAAAATGTCCATACAACTCTTTTAAATGTTCACGATCTCTTTTCATAGAGTTATAATAAGAGAAAACAAATAAAATGGCCATATAACTCTTAGAAATGTTCATGATAACTTATCTAAGAGTTTTAATAAGATAAAACTAATATAATGGCCATAAAACTCTTAAAAATTTTTAAGATCTCTTATGTAAGAGTTACAATAAGTTAAAAAAAATAAAATAGCCATACAAATCTAAGAATTGTTCATGATCGCTTATGTAAGAGTTGTAATACGATTAAAAGGATAAAATTTCCATACAACTCTTTTAAATGTTCACGATCTCGTTTCATCGAGTTATAATAAGATAAACCAAATAAAATGGCGATATAACTGTTAGAAATGTTCATGATCACTTATCTATGAGTTGTCATAAGATAAAACAAATAAAATGGCCATACAACTCGTAAAAATGTTCATGATCACTTATCTAAGTGTTGTAATAAGATAAAACAAATAAAATGGCATACAACTCTTAGAAATGTTCAGGATGTTTTATCTAAGAGTTGTAATAAGAGAAAAAAAAATAAAATGCCGTGCAACATGAATTGACATAAAACTTTTAAAAATGTTCAAGATCTCTTATGTAAGACTTATAATAAGATAAAAAAATAAAATGGCCAAAAAACTCTAAGAAATGTTCATGATCGCTTATGTAAGTGTTGTAATACGATAAAAAAGATAAAATGTCCATACACCTCTTTTAAATGTTCACGATCTCATTTCATCGAGTTATAATAAGAGGAAACAAATAAAATGGCCATATAACTGTTAGAAATATTCATGATCACTTATCTATGAGTTGTCATAAGATAAAACAAATAAAATGGCCATACAACTCGTAAAAATGTTCATGATCACTTATCTAAGTGTTGTAATAAGATAAAACAAATAAAATGGCATACAACTCTTAGAAATGTTCAGGATGTTTTATCATAGAGTTGTAATAAGAGAAAAAAATAAAATGCCGTGTAACATGAAATGACATAAAACTTTGAAAAATGTTCAAGATCTCTTATGTAAGACTTATAATAAGATAAAACAAATAAAATGGCCAAAAAACTCTAAGAAATGTTCATGATCGCTTATGTAAGTGTTGTAATACGATAAAAAAGATAAAATGTCCATACAACTCTTTTAAATGTTCATGATCTCGTTTCATCGAGTTATAATAAGAGAAAACAAATAAAATGGCCATATATCTCTAAGAAATGTTCATGATCACTTATCTATGAGTTGTCATAAGATAAAACAAATAAAATGGCCATACAACTCGTAAAAATGTTCATGATCACTTATCTAAGTGTTGTAATAAGATAAAACAAATAAAATGGCAGACAACTCTTAGAAATGTTCAGGATGTTTTATCATAGAGTTGTAATAAGAGAAAAAAAATAAAATGCCTCGTAACATGAAATGACATAAAACTCTTAAAAATGTTCAAGATCTCTTATGTAAGAGTTATAATAAGATAAAACAAATAAAATGGCCATACAACTCTAACAAATGTTCATGATCGCTTATGTAAGTGTTGTAATACGATAAAAAAGATAAAATGTCCATACAACTCTTTTAAATGTTCACGATCTCATTTCATCGAGTTATAATAAGAGAAAACACATAAAATGGCCATATAACTGTTAGAAATGTTCATGACCACGTATCTATGAGTTGTCATAAGATAAAACAAATAAAATGGCCATACAACTCGTAAAAATGTTCATGATCACTTATCAAAGTGTTGTAATAAGATAAAACAAATAAAATGGCATACAACTCTTAGAAATGTTCAAGATGTTTTATCATAGAGTTGTAATAAGAGAAAAAAAATAAAATGCCTTGTGACATGAAATGACATAAAACTCTTAAAAATGTTCAAGATCTCTTATGTAAGAGTTATAATAAGATAAAACAAATAAAATGGCCATACTACTCTAAGAAATGTTCATGATCGCTTATGTAACAGTTGTAATACTATAAAAAAGATAAAATTTCCATAAAACTCTTTTAAATGTTCACAATCTCTTTTCATAGAGTTATAATAAGAGAAAACAAATAAAATGGCCATATAACTCTTAAAAATTTTCAAGATCTTTTATGTAAGAGTTATAATAAGTTTACAAAAATAAAATGGCCATACAACTCTAAGAAATGTTCTTGATCGCGTATGTAAGAGTTGTAATAGGATAAAAAAGATAAAATGTCCATACAACTCTTTTAAATGTTCACGATCTCTTTTCATAGAGTTATAATAAGAGAAAACAAATAAAATGGCCATATAACTCTTAGAAATGTTCATGATAACTTATCTAAGAGTTTTAATAAGATAAAACTAATATAATGGCCATAAAACTCTTAAAAATTTTCAAGATCTCTTATGTAAGAGTTACAATAAGTTAAAAAAAATAAAATAGCCATACAACTCTAAGAATTGTTCAGGATCGCTTATATAAGAGTTGTAATACGATTAAAAGGATAAAATTTCCATACAACTCTTTTAAATGTTCACGATCTCGTTTCATCGAGTTATAATAAGATAAACCAAATAAAATGGCCATATAACTGTTAGAAATGTTCATGATCACTTATCTATGAGTTGTCATAAGATAAAACAAATAAAATGGCCATACAACTCGTAAAAATGTTCATGATCACTTATCAAAGTGTTGTAATAAGATAAAACAAATAAAATGGCATACAACTCTTAGAAATGTTCAGGATGTTTTATCATAGAGTTGTAATAAGAGAAAAAAAATAAAATGCCTTGTGACATGAAATGACATAAAACTCTTAAAAATGTTCAAGATCTCTTATGTAAGAGTTATAATAAGATAAAACAAATAAAATGGCCATACAACTCCAAGAAATGTTCATGATCGCTTATGTAAGAGTTGTAATATGATAAAAAAGATAACATGTCCATACAACTCTTTTAAATGTTCACGATCTCGTTTCATCTATTTATAATAAGAGAAAACAAATAAAATGGCCATATAACTCTAAGAAATGTTCATGATCACTTATCTAAGAGTTGTAATAAGATAAAACAAATAAAATGGCCATAATACTCTTAAAAATTTTCAAGATCTCTTATGTAAGAGGTATAATAAGTTAAAAAAATAAAATGGCCAAACAACTCTAAGAAATGTTCATGATCGCTTATGTAACAGTTGTAATACGATAAAAAAGATAAAATTTCCATAAAACTCTTTTAAATGTTCACAATCTCTTTTCATAGAGTTATAATAAGAGAAAACAAATAAAATGGCCATATAACTCTTAAAAATTTTCAAGATCTTTTATGTAAGAGTTATAATAAGTTTACAAAAATAAAATGGCCATACAACTCTAAGAAATGTTCATGATCGCGTATGTAAGAGTTGTAATACGATAAAAAAGATAAAATGTCCATACAACTCTTTTAAATGTTCACGATCTCTTTTCATAGAGTTATAATAAGAGAAAACAAATAAAATGGCCATATAACTCTTAGAAATGTTCATGATAACTTATCTAAGAGTTTTAATAAGATAAAACTAATATAATGGCCATAAAACTCTTAAAAATTTTCAAGATCTCTTATGTAAGAGTTACAATAAGTTAAAAAAAATAAAATAGCCATACAACTCTAAGAATTGTTCAGGATCGCTTATGTAAGAGTTGTAATACGATTAAAAGGATAAAATTTCCATACAACTCTTTTAAATGTTCACGATCTCGTTTCATCGAGTTATAATAAGATAAACCAAATAAAATGGCCATATAACTGTTAGAAATGTTCATGATCACTTATCTGTGAGTTGTCATAAGATAAAACAAATAAAATGGCCATACAACTCGTAAAAATGTTCATGATCACTTATCTAAGTGTTGTAATAAGATAAAACAAATAAAATGGCATACAACTCTTAGAAATGTTCAGGATGTTTTATCTAAGAGTTGTAATAAGAGAAAAAAAAATAAAATGCCGTGCAACATGAATTGACATAAAACTTTTAAAAATGTTCAAGATCTCTTATGTATGAGTTATAATAAGATAAAACAAATAAAATGGCCAAAAAACTCTAAGAAATGTTCATGATCGCTTATGTAAGAGTTGTAATACGATAAAAAGGATAAAATTTCCATACAACTCTTTTAAATGTTCACGATCTCGTTTCATCGAGTTATAATAAGAGAAAACAAATAAAATGGCCATATAACTGTTAGAAATGTTCATGGTCACTTATCTATGAGTTGTCATACGATAAAACAAATAAAATGGCCATACAACTCGTAAAAATGTTCATGATCACTTATCTAAGTGTTGTAATAAGATAAAACAAATAAAATGGCATACAACTCTTAGAAATGTTCAGGATGTTTTATCATAGAGTTGTAATAAGAGAAAAAAATAAAATGCCGTGTAACATGAAATGACATAAAACTTTGAAAAATGTTCAAGATCTCTTATGTAAGACTTATAATAAGATAAAACAAATAAAATGGCCAAAAACCTCTAAGAAATGTTCATGATCGCTTATATAAGTGTTGTAATACGATAAAAAAGATAAAATGTCCATACAACTCTTTTAAATGTTCATGATCTCGTTTCATCGAGTTATAATAAGAGAAAACAAAAAAAATGGCCATATATCTCTAAGAAATGTTCATGATCACTTATCTATGAGTTGTCATAAGATAAAACAAATAAAATGGCCATACAACTCGTAAAAATGTTCATGATCACTTATCTAAGTGTTGTAATAAGATAAAACAAATAAAATGGCAGACAACTCTTAGAAATGTTCAGGATGTTTTATCATAGAGTTGTAATAAGAGAAAAAAAATAAAATGCCTCGTAACATGAAATGACATAAAACTCTTAAAAATGTTCAAGATCTCTTATGTAAGAGTTATAATAAGATAAAACAAATAAAATGGCCATACAACTCTAACAAATGTTCATGATCGCTTATGTAAGTGTTGTAATACGATAAAAAAGATAAAATGTCCATACAACTCTTTTAAATGTTCACGATCTCATTTCATCGAGTTATAATAAGAGAAAACACATAAAATGGCCATATAACTGTTAGAAATGTTCATGACCACGTATCTATGAGTTGTCATAAGATAAAACAAATAAAATGGCCATACAACTCGTAAAAATGTTCATGATCACTTATCAAAGTGTTGTAATAAGATAAAACAAATAAAATGGCATACAACTCTTAGAAATGTTCAGGATGTTTTATCATAGAGTTGTAATAAGAGAAAAAAAATAAAATGCCTTGTGACATGAAATGACATAAAACACTTAAAAATGTTCAAGATCTCTTATGTAAGAGTTATAATAAGATAAAACAAATAAAATGGCCATACAACTCTAAGAAATGTTCATGATCGCTTATGTAAGAGTTGTAATATGATAAAAAAGATAACATGTCCATACAACTCTTTTAAATGTTCACGATCTCGTTTCATCTATTTATAATAAGAGAAAACAAATAAAATGGCCATATAACTCTAAGAAATGTTCATGATCACTTATCTAAGAGTTGTAATAAGATAAAACAAATAAAATGGCCATAATACTCTTAAAAATTTTCAAGATCTCTTATGTAAGAGGTATAATAAGTTAAAAAAATAAAATGGCCAAACAACTCTAAGAAATGTTCATGATCGCTTATGTAACAGTTGTAATACGATAAAAAAGATAAAATTTCCATAAAACTCTTTTAAATGTTCACAATCTCTTTTAATAGAGTTATAATAAGAGAAAACAAATAAAATGGCCATATAACTCTTAAAAATTTTCAAGATCTTTTATGTAAGAGTTATAATAAGTTTACAAAAATAAAATGGCCATACAACTCTAAGAAATGTTCATGATCGCGTATGTAAGAGTTGTAATACGATAAAAAAGATAAAATGTCCATACAACTCTTTTAAATGTTCACGATCTCTTTTCATAGAGTTATAATAAGAGAAAACAAATAAAATGGCCATATAACTCTTAGAAATGTTCATGATAACTTATCTAAGAGTTTTAATAAGATAAAACTAATATAATGGCCATAAAACTCTTAAAAATTTTCAAGATCTCTTATGTAAGAGTTACAATAAGTTAAAAAAATAAAATAGCCATACAACTCTAAGAATTGTTCATGATCGCTTATGTAAGAGTTGTAATACGATTAAAAGGATAAAATTTCCATACAACTCTTTTAAATGTTCACGATCTCGTTTCATCGAGTTATAATAAGATAAACCAAATAAAATGGCCATATAACTGTTAGAAATGTTCATGATCACTTATCTATGAGTCGTCATAAGATAAAACAAATAAAATGGCCATACAACTCGTAAAAATGTTCATGATCACTTATCTAAGTGTTGTAATAAGATAAAACAAATAAAATGGCATACAACTCTTAGAAATGTTCAGGATGTTTTATCTAAGAGTTGTAATAAGAGAAAAAAAAATAAAATGCCGTGCAACATGAATTGACATAAAACTTTTAAAAATGTTCAAGATCTCTTATGTAAGACTTATAATAAGATAAAAAAATAAAATGGCCAAAAAACTCTAAGAAATGTTCATGATCGCTTATGTAAGTGTTGTAATACGATAAAAAAGATAAAATGTCCATACAACTCTTTTAAATGTTCACGATCTCATTTCATCGAGTTATAATAAGAGGAAACAAATAAAATGGCCATATAACTGTTAGAAATATTCATGATCACTTATCTATGAGTTGTCATAAGATAAAACAAATAAAATGGCCATACAACTCGTAAAAATGTTCATGATCACTTATGTAAGTGTTGTAATAAGATAAAACAAATAAAATGACATACAACTCTTAGAAATGTTCAGGATGTTTTATCATAGAGTTGTAATAAGAGACAAAAATTAAAATGCCGTGTAACATGAATTGACATAAAACTTTTAAAAATGTTCAAGATCTCTTATGTATGAGTTATAATAAGATAAAACAAATAAAATGGCCAAAAAACTCTAAGAAATGTTCATGATCGCTTATGTAAGAGTTGTAATACGATAAAAAGGATAAAATTTCCATACAACTCTTTTAAATGTTCACGATCTCGTTTCATCGAGTTATAATAAGAGAAAACAAATAAAATGGCCATATAACTGTTAGAAATGTTCATGGTCACTTATCTATGAGTTGTCATAAGATAAAACATATAAAATGGCCATACAACTCGTAAAAATGTTCATGATCACTTATCTAAGTGTTGTAATAAGATAAAACAAATAAAATGGCATACAACTCTTAGAAATGTTCAGGATGTTTTATCTAAGAGTTGTAATAAGAGAAAAAAAAATAAAATGCCGTGCAACATGAATTGACATAAAACTTTTAAAAATGTTCAAGATCTCTTATGTAAGACTTATAATAAGATAAAAAAATAAAATGGCCAAAAAACTCTAAGAAATGTTCATGATCGCTTATGTAAGTGTTGTAATACGATAAAAAAGATAAAATGTCCATACAACTCTTTTAAATGTTCACGATCTCATTTCATCGAGTTATAATAAGAGGAAACAAATAAAATGGCCATATAACTGTTAGAAATATTCATGATCACTTATCTATGAGTTGTCATAAGATAAAACAAATAAAATGGCCATACAACTCGTAAAAATGTTCATGATCACTTATGTAAGTGTTGTAATAAGATAAAACAAATAAAATGACATACAACTCTTAGAAATGTTCAGGATGTTTTATCATAGAGTTGTAATAAGAGACAAAAATTAAAATGCCGTGTAACATGAATTGACATAAAACTTTTAAAAATGTTCAAGATCTCTTATGTATGAGTTATAATAAGATAAAACAAATAAAATGGCCAAAAAACTCTAAGAAATGTTCATGATCGCTTATGTAAGAGTTGTAATACGATAAAAAGGATAAAATTTCCATACAACTCTTTTAAATGTTCACGATCTCGTTTCATCGAGTTATAATAAGAGAAAACAAATAAAATGGCCATATAACTGTTAGAAATGTTCATGGTCACTTATCTATGAGTTGTCATACGATAAAACAAATAAAATGGCCATACAACTCGTAAAAATGTTCATGATCACTTATCTAAGTGTTGTAATAAGATAAAACAAATAAAATGGCATACAACTCTTAGAAATGTTCAGGATGTTTTATCATAGAGTTGTAATAAGAGAAAAAAATAAAATGCCGTGTAACATGAAATGACATAAAACTTTGAAAAATGTTCAAGATCTCTTATGTAAGACTTATAATAAGATAAAACAAATAAAATGGCCAAAAACCTCTAAGAAATGTTCATGATCGCTTATATAAGTGTTGTAATACGATAAAAAAGATAAAATGTCCATACAACTCTTTTAAATGTTCATGATCTCGTTTCATCGAGTTATAATAAGAGAAAACAAATAAAATGGCCATATATCTCTAAGAAATGTTCATGATCACTTATCTATGAGTTGTCATAAGATAAAACAAATAAAATGGCCATACAACTCGTAAAAATGTTCATGATCACTTATCTAAGTGTTGTAATAAGATAAAACAAATAAAATGGCAGACAACTCTTAGAAATGTTCAGGATGTTTTATCATAGAGTTGTAATAAGAGAAAAAAAATAAAATGCCTCGTAACATGAAATGACATAAAACTCTTAAAAATGTTCAAGATCTCTTATGTAAGAGTTATAATAAGATAAAACAAATAAAATGGCCATACAACTCTAACAAATGTTCATGATCGCTTATGTAAGTGTTGTAATACGATAAAAAAGATAAAATGTCCATACAACTCTTTTAAATGTTCACGATCTCATTTCATCAAGTTATAATAAGAGAAAACACATAAAATGGCCATATAACTGTTAGAAATGTTCATGACCACGTATCTATGAGTTGTCATAAGATAAAACAAATAAAATGGCCATACAACTCGTAAAAATGTTCATGATCACTTATCAAAGTGTTGTAATAAGATAAAACAAATAAAATGGCATACAACTCTTAGAAATGTTCAGGATGTTTTATCATAGAGTTGTAATAAGAGAAAAAAAATAAAATGCCTTGTGACATGAAATGACATAAAACTCTTAAAAATGTTCAAGATCTCTTATGTAAGAGTTATAATAAGATAAAACAAATAAAATGGCCATACAACTCTAAGAAATGTTCATGATCGCTTATGTAAGAGTTGTAATATGATAAAAAAGATAACATGTCCATACAACTCTTTTAAATGTTCACGATCTCGTTTCATCTATTTATAATAAGAGAAAACAAATAAAATGGCCATATAACTCTAAGAAATGTTCATGATCACTTATCTAAGAGTTGTAATAAGATAAAACAAATAAAATGGCCATAATACTCTTAAAAATTTTCAAGATCTCTTATGTAAGAGGTATAATAAGTTAAAAAAATAAAATGGCCAAACAACTCTAAGAAATGTTCATGATCGCTTATGTAACAGTTGTAATACGATAAAAAAGATAAAATTTCCATAAAACTCTTTTAAATGTTCACAATCTCTTTTAATAGAGTTATAATAAGAGAAAACAAATAAAATGGCCATATAACTCTTAAAAATTTTCAAGATCTTTTATGTAAGAGTTATAATAAGTTTACAAAAATAAAATGGCCATACAACTCTAAGAAATGTTCATGATCGCGTATGTAAGAGTTGTAATACGATAAAAAAGATAAAATGTCCATACAACTCTTTTAAATGTTCACGATCTCTTTTCATAGAGTTATAATAAGAGAAAACAAATAAAATGGCCATATAACTCTTAGAAATGTTCATGATAACTTATCTAAGAGTTTTAATAAGATAAAACTAATATAATGGCCATAAAACTCTTAAAAATTTTCAAGATCTCTTATGTAAGAGTTACAATAAGTTAAAAAAATAAAATAGCCATACAACTCTAAGAATTGTTCATGATCGCTTATGTAAGAGTTGTAATACGATTAAAAGGATAAAATTTCCATACAACTCTTTTAAATGTTCACGATCTCGTTTCATCGAGTTATAATAAGATAAACCAAATAAAATGGCCATATAACAGTTAGAAATGTTCATGATCACTTATCTATGAGTTGTCATAAGATAAAACAAATAAAATGGCCATACAACTCGTAAAAATGTTCATGATCACTTATCTAAGTGTTGTAATAAGATAAAACAAATAAAATGGCATACAACTCTTAGAAATGTTCAGGATGTTTTATCTAAGAGTTGTAATAAGAGAAAAAAAATAAAATGCCGTGTAACATGAATTGACATAAAACTTTTAAAAATGTTCAAGATCTCTTTTGTAAGACTTATAATAAGATAAAAAAAATAAAATGGCCAAACAACTCTAAGAAATGTTCATGATCGCTTATGTAAGTGTTGTAATACGATAAAAAAGATAAAATGTCCATACAACTCTTTTAAATGTTCACGATCTCATTTCATCGAGTTATAATAAGAGGAAACAAATAAAATGGCCATATAACTGTTAGAAATGTTCATGATCACTTATCTATGAGTTGTCATAAGATAAAACAAATAAAATGGCCATACAACTCGTAAAAATGTTCATGATCACTTATCTAAGTGTTGTAATAAGATAAAACAAATAAAATGGCATACAACTCTTAGAAATGTTCAGGATGTTTTATCATAGAGTTGTAATAAGAGACAAAAAATAAAATGCCGTGTAACATGAATTGACATAAAACTTTTAAAAATGTTTAAGATCTCTTATGTATGACTTATAATAAGATAAAACAAATAAAATGGCCAAAAAACTCTAAGAAATGTTCATGATCGCTTATGTAAGAGTTGTAATACGATAAAAAGGATAAAATACAACTCTTTTAAATGTTCACGATCTCGTTTCATCGAGTTATAATAAGAGAAAACAAATAAAATGGCCATATAACTGTTAGAAATGTTCATGGTCACTTATCTATGAGTTGTCATACGATAAAACAAATAAAATGGCCATACAACTCGTAAAAATGTTCATGATCACTTATCTATGAGTTGTCATAAGATAAAACAAATAAAATGGCATACAACTCTTAGAAATGTTCAGGATGTTTTATCATAGAGTTGTAATAAGAGAAAAAAATAAAATGCCGTGTAACATGAAATGACATAAAACTTTGAAAAATGTTCAAGATCTCTTATGTAAGACTTATAATAAGATAAAACAAATAAAATGGCCAAAAACCTCTAAGAAATGTTCATGATCGCTTATGTAAGTGTTGTAATACGATAAAAAAGATAAAATGTCCATACAACTCTTTTAAATGTTCATGATCTCGTTTCATCGAGTTATAATAAGAGAAAACAAATAAAATGGCCATATATCTCTAAGAAATGTTCATGATCACTTATCTATGAGTTGTCATAAGATAAAACAAATAAAATGGCCATACAACTTGTAAAAATGTTCATGATCACTTATCTAAGTGTTGTAATAAGATAAAACAAATAAAATTGCAGACAACTCTTAGAAATGTTCAGGATGTTTTATCATAGAGTTGTAATAAGAGAAAAAAAATAAAATGCCTCGTAACATGAAATGACATAAAACTCTTAAAAATGTTCAAGATCTCTTATGTAAGAGTTATAATAAGATAAAACAAATAAAATGGCCATACAACTCTAACAAATGTTCATGATCGCTTATGTAAGTGTTGTAATACGATAAAAAAGATAAAATGTCCATACAACTCTTTTAAATGTTCACGATCTCATTTCATCGAGTTATAATAAGAGAAAACACATAAAATGGCCATATAACTGTTAGAAATGTTCATGACCACGTATCTATGAGTTGTCATAAGATAAAACAAATAAAATGGCCATACAACTCGTAAAAATGTTCATGATCACTTATCAAAGTGTTGTAATAAGATAAAACAAATAAAATGGCATACAACTCTTAGAAATGTTCAGGATGTTTTATCATAGAGTTGTAATAAGAGAAAAAAAATAAAATGCCTTGTGACATGAAATGACATAAAACTCTTAAAAATGTTCAAGATCTCTTATGTAAGAGTTATAATAAGATAAAACAAATAAAATGGCCATACAACTCTAAGAAATGTTCATGATCGCTTATGTAAGAGTTGTAATATGATAAAAAAGATAACATGTCCATACAACTCTTTTAAATGTTCACGATCTCGTTTCATCTATTTATAATAAGAGAAAACAAATAAAATGGCCATATAACTCTAAGAAATGTTCATGATCACTTATCTAAGAGTTGTAATAAGATAAAACAAATAAAATGGCCATAATACTCTTAAAAATTTTCAAGATCTCTTATGTAAGAGGTATAATAAGTTAAAAAAATAAAATGGCCAAACAACTCTAAGAAATGTTCATGATCGCTTATGTAACAGTTGTAATACGATAAAAAAGATAAAATTTCCATAAAACTCTTTTAAATGTTCACAATCTCTTTTAATAGAGTTATAATAAGAGAAAACAAATAAAATGGCCATATAACTCTTAAAAATTTTCAAGATCTTTTATGTAAGAGTTATAATAAGTTTACAAAAATAAAATGGCCATACAACTCTAAGAAATGTTCATGATCGCGTATGTAAGAGTTGTAATACGATAAAAAAGATAAAATGTCCATACAACTCTTTTAAATGTTCACGATCTCTTTTCATAGAGTTATAATAAGAGAAAACAAATAAAATGGCCATATAACTCTTAGAAATGTTCATGATAACTTATCTAAGAGTTTTAATAAGATAAAACTAATATAATGGCCATAAAACTCTTAAAAATTTTCAAGATCTCTTATGTAAGAGTTACAATAAGTTAAAAAAATAAAATAGCCATACAACTCTAAGAATTGTTCATGATCGCTTATGTAAGAGTTGTAATACGATTAAAAGGATAAAATTTCCATACAACTCTTTTAAATGTTCACGATCTCGTTTCATCGAGTTATAATAAGATAAACCAAATAAAATGGCCATATAACAGTTAGAAATGTTCATGATCACTTATCTATGAGTTGTCATAAGATAAAACAAATAAAATGGCCATACAACTCGTAAAAATGTTCATGATCACTTATCTAAGTGTTGTAATAAGATAAAACAAATAAAATGGCATACAACTCTTAGAAATGTTCAGGATGTTTTATCTAAGAGTTGTAATAAGAGAAAAAAAATAAAATGCCGTGTAACATGAATTGACATAAAACTTTTAAAAATGTTCAAGATCTCTTTTGTAAGACTTATAATAAGATAAAAAAAATAAAATGGCCAAACAACTCTAAGAAATGTTCATGATCGCTTATGTAAGTGTTGTAATACGATAAAAAAGATAAAATGTCCATACAACTCTTTTAAATGTTCACGATCTCATTTCATCGAGTTATAATAAGAGGAAACAAATAAAATCGCCATATAACTGTTAGAAATGTTCATGATCACTTATCTATGAGTTGTCATAAGATAAAACAAATAAAATGGCCATGCAACTCGTAAAAATGTTCATGATCACTTATCTAAGTGTTGTAATAAGATAAAACAAATAAAATGGCATACAACTCTTAGAAATGTTCAGGATGTTTTATCATAGAGTTGTAATAAGAGACAAAAAATAAAATGCCGTGTAACATGAATTGACATAAAACTTTTAAAAATGTTCAAGATCTCTTATGTATGACTTATAATAAGATAAAACAAATAAAATGGCCAAAAAACTCTAAGAAATGTTCATGATCGCTTATGTAAGAGTTGTAATACGATAAAAAGGATAAAATTTCCATACAACTCTTTTAAATGTTCACGATCTCGTTTCATCGAGTTATAATAAGAGAAAACAAATAAAATGGCCATATAACTGTTAGAAATGTTCATGGTCACTTATCTATGAGTTGTCATACGATAAAACAAATAAAATGGCCATACAACTCGTAAAAATGTTCATGATCACTTATCTATGAGTTGTCATAAGATAAAACAAATAAAATGGCATACAACTCTTAGAAATGTTCAGGATATTTTATCATAGAGTTGTGATAAGAGAAAAAAATAAAATGCCGTGTAACATGAAATGACATAAAACTTTGAAAAATGTTCAAGATCTCTTATGTAAGACTTATAATAAGATAAAACAAATAAAATGGCCAAACAACTCTAAGAAATGTTCATGATCGCTTATGTAAGTGTTGTAATACGATAAAAAAGATAAAATGTCCATACAACTCTTTTAAATGTTCATGATCTCGTATCATCGAGTTATAATAAGAGAAAACAAATAAAATGGCCATATATCTCTAAGAAATGTTCATGATCACTTATCTATGAGTTGTCATAAGATAAAACAAATAAAATGGCCATACAACTCGTAAAAATGTTCATGATCACTTATCTAAGTGTTGTAATAAGATAAAACAAATAAAATGGCAGACAACTCTTAGAAATGTTCAGGATGTTTTATCATAGAGTTGTAATAAGAGAAAAAAAATAAAATGCCTCGTAACATGAAATGACATAAAACTCTTAAAAATGTTCAAGATCTCTTATGTAAGAGTTATAATAAGATAAAACAAATAAAATGGCCAAAAAACTCTAAGAAATGTTCATGATCGCTTATGTAAGAGTTGTAATACGATAAAAAGGATAAAATTTCCATACAACTCTTTTAAATGTTCACGATCTCGTTTCATCGAGTTATAATAAGAGAAAACAAATAAAATGGCCATATAACTGTTAGAAATGTTCATGGTCACTTATCTATGAGTTGTCATACGATAAAACAAATAAAATGGCCATACAACTCGTAAAAATGTTCATGATCACTTATCTATGAGTTGTCATAAGATAAAACAAATAAAATGGCATACAACTCTTAGAAATGTTCAGGATGTTTTATCATAGAGTTGTAATAAGAGAAAAAAATAAAATGCCGTGTAACATGAAATGACATAAAACTTTGAAAAATGTTCAAGATCTCTTATGTAAGACTTATAATAAGATAAAACAAATAAAATG
Source organism: Knoxia roxburghii (assembly GCA_030378225.1). NCBI lineage: Eukaryota > Viridiplantae > Streptophyta > Magnoliopsida > Gentianales > Rubiaceae > Knoxia > Knoxia roxburghii. The sequence goes on along the minus strand of CM059416.1, from coordinate 30,739,899 downwards.
GCCAAAAACCTCTAAGAAATGTTCATGATCGCTTATGTAAGTGTTGTAATACGATAAAAAAGATAAAATGTCCATACAACTCTTTTAAATGTTCATGATCTCGTTTCATCGAGTTATAATAAGAGAAAACAAATAAAATGGCCATATATCTCTAAGAAATGTTCATGATCACTTATCTATGAGTTGTCATAAGATAAAACAAATAAAATGGCCATACAACTTGTAAAAATGTTCATGATCACTTATCTAAGTGTTGTAATAAGATAAAACAAATAAAATTGCAGACAACTCTTAGAAATGTTCAGGATGTTTTATCATAGAGTTGTAATAAGAGAAAAAAAATAAAATGCCTCGTAACATGAAATGACATAAAACTCTTAAAAATGTTCAAGATCTCTTATGTAAGAGTTATAATAAGATAAAATAATTAAAATGGCCATACAACTCTAACAAATGTTCATGATCGCTTATGTAAGTGTTGTAATACGATAAAAAAGATAAAATGTCCATACAACTCTTTTAAATGTTCACGATCTCATTTCATCGAGTTATAATAAGAGAAAACACATAAAATGGCCATATAACTGTTAGAAATGTTCATGACCACGTATCTATGAGTTGTCATAAGATAAAACAAATAAAATGGCCATACAACTCGTAAAAATGTTCATGATCACTTATCAAAGTGTTGTAATAAGATAAAACAAATAAAATGGCATACAACTCTTAGAAATGTTCAGGATGTTTTATCATAGAGTTGTAATAAGAGAAAAAAAATAAAATGCCTTGTGACATGAAATGACATAAAACTCTTAAAAATGTTCAAGATCTCTTATGTAAGAGTTATAATAAGATAAAACAAATAAAATGGCCATACAACTCTAAGAAATGTTCATGATCGCTTATGTAAGAGTTGTAATATGATAAAAAAGATAACATGTCCATACAACTCTTTTAAATGTTCACGATCTCGTTTCATCTATTTATAATAAGAGAAAACAAATAAAATGGCCATATAACTCTAAGAAATGTTCATGATCACTTATCTAAGAGTTGTAATAAGATAAAACAAATAAAATGGCCATAATACTCTTAAAAATTTTCAAGATCTCTTATGTAAGAGGTATAATAAGTTAAAAAAATAAAATGGCCAAACAACTCTAAGAAATGTTCATGATCGCTTATGTAACAGTTGTAATACGATAAAAAAGATAAAATTTCCATAAAACTCTTTTAAATGTTCACAATCTCTTTTAATAGAGTTATAATAAGAGAAAACAAATAAAATGGCCATATAACTCTTAAAAATTTTCAAGATCTTTTATGTAAGAGTTATAATAAGTTTACAAAAATAAAATGGCCATACAACTCTAAGAAATGTTCATGATCGCGTATGTAAGAGTTGTAATACGATAAAAAAGATAAAATGTCCATACAACTCTTTTAAATGTTCACGATCTCTTTTCATAGAGTTATAATAAGAGAAAACAAATAAAATGGCCATATAACTCTTAGAAATGTTCATGATAACTTATCTAAGAGTTTTAATAAGATAAAACTAATATAATGGCCATAAAACTCTTAAAAATTTTCAAGATCTCTTATGTAAGAGTTACAATAAGTTAAAAAAATAAAATAGCCATACAACTCTAAGAATTGTTCATGATCGCTTATGTAAGAGTTGTAATACGATTAAAAGGATAAAATTTCCATACAACTCTTTTAAATGTTCACGATCTCGTTTCATCGAGTTATAATAAGATAAACCAAATAAAATGGCCATATAACAGTTAGAAATGTTCATGATCACTTATCTATGAGTTGTCATAAGATAAAACAAATAAAATGGCCATACAACTCGTAAAAATGTTCATGATCACTTATCTAAGTGTTGTAATAAGATAAAACAAATAAAATGGCATACAACTCTTAGAAATGTTCAGGATGTTTTATCTAAGAGTTGTAATAAGAGAAAAAAAATAAAATGCCGTGTAACATGAATTGACATAAAACTTTTAAAAATGTTCAAGATCTCTTTTGTAAGACTTATAATAAGATAAAAAAAATAAAATGGCCAAACAACTCTAAGAAATGTTCATGATCGCTTATGTAAGTGTTGTAATACGATAAAAAAGATAAAATGTCCATACAACTCTTTTAAATGTTCACGATCTCATTTCATCGAGTTATAATAAGAGGAAACAAATAAAATCGCCATATAACTGTTAGAAATGTTCATGATCACTTATCTATGAGTTGTCATAAGATAAAACAAATAAAATGGCCATACAACTCGTAAAAATGTTCATGATCACTTATCTAAGTGTTGTAATAAGATAAAACAAATAAAATGGCATACAACTCTTAGAAATGTTCAGGATGTTTTATCATAGAGTTGTAATAAGAGACAAAAAATAAAATGCCGTGTAACATGAATTGACATAAAACTTTTAAAAATGTTCAAGATCTCTTATGTATGACTTATAATAAGATAAAACAAATAAAATGGCCAAAAAACTCTAAGAAATGTTCATGATCGCTTATGTAAGAGTTGTAATACGATAAAAAGGATAAAATTTCCATACAACTCTTTTAAATGTTCACGATCTCGTTTCATCGAGTTATAATAAGAGAAAACAAATAAAATGGCCATATAACTGTTAGAAATGTTCATGGTCACTTATCTATGAGTTGTCATACGATAAAACAAATAAAATGGCCATACAACTCGTAAAAATGTTCATGATCACTTATCTATGAGTTGTCATAAGATAAAACAAATAAAATGGCATACAACTCTTAGAAATGTTCAGGATATTTTATCATAGAGTTGTGATAAGAGAAAAAAATAAAATGCCGTGTAACATGAAATGACATAAAACTTTGAAAAATGTTCAAGATCTCTTATGTAAGACTTATAATAAGATAAAACAAATAAAATGGCCAAACAACTCTAAGAAATGTTCATGATCGCTTATGTAAGTGTTGTAATACGATAAAAAAGATAAAATGTCCATACAACTCTTTTAAATGTTCATGATCTCGTATCATCGAGTTATAATAAGAGAAAACAAATAAAATGGCCATATATCTCTAAGAAATGTTCATGATCACTTATCTATGAGTTGTCATAAGATAAAACAAATAAAATGGCCATACAACTCGTAAAAATGTTCATGATCACTTATCTAAGTGTTGTAATAAGATAAAACAAATAAAATGGCAGACAACTCTTAGAAATGTTCAGGATGTTTTATCATAGAGTTGTAATAAGAGAAAAAAAATAAAATGCCTCGTAACATGAAATGACATAAAACTCTTAAAAATGTTCAAGATCTCTTATGTAAGAGTTATAATAAGATAAAACAAATAAAATGGCCATACAACTATAAGAAATGTTTATGATCGCTTATGTATGAGTTGTAATACGATAAAAAAGATAAAATGTCCATACAACTCTTTTAAATGTTCACGATCTCGTTTCATCGAGTTATAATAAGAGAAAACAAATAAAATGGCCATATAACTCTAAGAAATGTTCATGATCACTTATCTAATAGTTGTAATAAGATAAAACAAATAAAATGGCCGTAAAACTCTGAAAAATTTTCAAGATCTCTTTGTAAGAGTTATAATAAGATAAAAGAATTAAAATGCCCATACAACTCTAAGAAATGTTCATGATCACTTATGTAAGAGTTTTAATACGATAAAAAAGATAAAATGTCCATACAACTCTTTTAAATGTTCACGATATCGTTTCATAGAGTTATAATAAGAGAAAACAAATAAAATGGCCATATAACTGTTAGAAATGTTCATGATAACTTATCTAAGAGTTGTAATAAGGTAAAACAAATAAAATGGTCATAAAACCCTGGAAAGTTTTCAAGATCTCTTATGTAAGAGTTATAATAAGTTAAAACAAATAAAATAGCAATACAACTCTAAGAAATGTTCATGATCACTTATGTAAGATTTGTAATACGATAAAAGAATGAAATGTCCATACAACTCTTTTAAATGTTCACGATCTCATTGCATCGAGTTATAATAAAAGAAAACAAATAAAATGGCCATATAACTATTAGAAATGTTCATGATCACTTATCTATGAGTTGTCATAAGATAAAACAAATAAAATGGCCATACAACTCGTAAAAATGTTCATGATCACTTATCTAAGTGTTGTAATAAAAGAAAGCAAATAAAATGGCATACAAGTCTTAGAAATGTTCAGGATGTTTTATCAGAGAGTTGTAATAAGAGAAAAAAAATAAAATGCCTTGTAACATGAAATGACATAAAACTTTTAAAAATGTTCAAGATCTCTTATGTAAGACTTATAATAAAATAAAACAAATAAAATGGCCAAACAACTCTAAGAAATGTTCATGATCGCATATGTAAGTGTTGTAATACGATAAAAAAGATGAAATGTCCATACAACTCTTTTAAATGTTCAAGATCTCATTTCATCGAGTTATAATAAGAGAAAACAAATAAAATGGCCATATAACTGTTAGAAATGTTCATGATCACTTATCTATGAGTTGTCATAAGATAAAACAAATAAAATGGCCATACAACTCGTAAAAATGTTCATGATAACTTATCTAAGTGTTGTAATAAGATAAAACAAATAAAATGGCAGACAACTCTTAGAAATGTTCAGGATGTTTTATCATAGAGTTGTAATAAGAGAAAAAAAAATAAAATGCCTCGTAACATGAAATGACATAAAACTCTTAAAAATGTTCAAGATCTCTTATGTAAGAGTTATAATAAGATAAAACAAATAAAATGGCCATAAAACTATAAGAAATGTTTATGATCGCTTATGTATGAGTTGTAATACGATAAAAAAGATAAAATGTCCATACAACTCTTTTAAATGTTCACGATCTCGTTTCATCGAGTTATAATAAGAGAAAACATATAAAATGGCCATATAACTCTAGGAAATGTTCATGATCACTTATCTAATAGTTGTAAAAAGATAAAACAAATAAAATGGCCATAAAACTCTGAAAAAATTTTCAAAATATCTTTGTAAGAGTTATAATAAGATAAAAGAATTAAAATGGCCATACAACTCTAAGAAATGTTCATGATCACTTATGTAAGAGTTGTAATACGATAAAAAAGATAAAATGTCCATACAACTCTTTTAAATGTTCACGATCTCGTTTCATAGAGTTATAATAAGAGAAAACAAATAAAATGGCCATATAACTGTTAGAAATGTTCATGGTCACTTATCTATGAGTTGTCATAAGATAAAACAAATAAAATGGCCATACAATTCGTAAAAATGTTCATGATCACTTATCTAAATGTTGTAATAAGATAAAACAAATAAAATGGCATACAACTCTTAGAAATGTTCAGGATGTTTTATCATAGAGTTGTAATAAGAGAAAAAAAAATAAAATGCCGTGTAACATGAAATGACATAAAACTTTGAAAAATGTTCAAGATCTCTTATGTAAGACTTATAATAAGATAAAACAAATAAAATGGCCAAATTACTCTAAGAAATGTTCATGATCGCTTATGTAAGTGTTGTAATACGATAAAAAAGATAAAATGTCCATACAACTCTTTTAAATGTTCATGATCTCGTTTCATCGAGTTATAATAAGAGAAAACAAATAAAATGGCCATATATCTCTAAGAAATGTTCATGATCACTTATCTATGAGTTGTCATAAGATAAAACAAATAAAATGGCCATACAACTCGTAAAAATGTTCATGATCACTTATCTAAGTGTTGTAATAAGATAAAACAAATAAAATGGCAGACAACTCTTAGAAATGTTCAGGATGTTTTATCAAAGAGTTGTAATAAGAGAAAAATAAAATAAAATGCCTCGTAACATGAAATGACATAAAACTCTTAAAAATGTTCAAGATCTCTTATGTAAGAGTTATAATAAGAGAAAACAAATAAAATGGCCATATAACTGTTAGAAATGTTCATGATCACTTATCTATGAGTTGTCATAAGATAAAACAAATAAAATGGCCATACAACTCGTAAAAATGTTCATGATAACTTATCTAAGTGTTGTAATAAGATAAAACAAATAAAATGGCAGACAACTCTTAGAAATGTTCAGGATGTTTTATCATAGAGTTGTAATAAGAGAAAAAAAATAAAATGCCTCGTAACATGAAATGACATAAAACTCTTAAAAATGTTCAAGATCTCTTATGTAAGAGTTATAATAAGATAAAACAAATAAAATGGCCATACAACTATAAGAAATGTTTATGATCGCTTATGTATGAGTTGTAATACGATAAAAAAGATAAAATGTCCATACAACTCTTTTAAATGTTCACGATCTCGTTTCATCGAGTTATAATAAGAGAAAACAAATAAAATGGCCATATAACTCTAAGAAATGTTCATGATCACTTATCTAATAGTTGTAATAAGATAAAACAAATAAAATGGCCGTAAAACTCTGAAAAATTTTCAAGATCTCTTTGTAAGAGTTATAATAAGATAAAAGAATTAAAATGCCCATACAACTCTAAGAAATGTTCATGATCACTTATGTAAGAGTTTTAATACGATAAAAAAGATAAAATGTCCATACAACTCTTTTAAATGTTCACGATATCGTTTCATAGAGTTATAATAAGAGAAAACAAATAAAATGGCCATATAACTGTTAGAAATGTTCATGATAACTTATCTAAGAGTTGTAATAAGGTAAAACAAATAAAATGGTCATAAAACCCTGGAAAGTTTTCAAGATCTCTTATGTAAGAGTTATAATAAGTTAAAACAAATAAAATAGCAATACAACTCTAAGAAATGTTCATGATCACTTATGTAAGATTTGTAATACGATAAAAGAATGAAATGTCCATACAACTCTTTTAAATGTTCACGATCTCATTGCATCGAGTTATAATAAAAGAAAACAAATAAAATGGCCATATAACTATTAGAAATGTTCATGATCACTTATCTATGAGTTGTCATAAGATAAAACAAATAAAATGGCCATACAACTCGTAAAAATGTTCATGATCACTTATCTAAGTGTTGTAATAAAAGAAAGCAAATAAAATGGCATACAAGTCTTAGAAATGTTCAGGATGTTTTATCAGAGAGTTGTAATAAGAGAAAAAAAATAAAATGCCTTGTAACATGAAATGACATAAAACTTTTAAAAATGTTCAAGATCTCTTATGTAAGACTTATAATAAAATAAAACAAATAAAATGGCCAAACAACTCTAAGAAATGTTCATGATCGCATATGTAAGTGTTGTAATACGATAAAAAAGATGAAATGTCCATACAACTCTTTTAAATGTTCAAGATCTCATTTCATCGAGTTATAATAAGAGAAAACAAATAAAATGGCCATATAACTGTTAGAAATGTTCATGATCACTTATCTATGAGTTGTCATAAGATAAAACAAATAAAATGGCCATACAACTCGTAAAAATGTTCATGATAACTTATCTAAGTGTTGTAATAAGATAAAACAAATAAAATGGCAGACAACTCTTAGAAATGTTCAGGATGTTTTATCATAGAGTTGTAATAAGAGAAAAAAAAATAAAATGCCTCGTAACATGAAATGACATAAAACTCTTAAAAATGTTCAAGATCTCTTATGTAAGAGTTATAATAAGATAAAACAAATAAAATGGCCATAAAACTATAAGAAATGTTTATGATCGCTTATGTATGAGTTGTAATACGATAAAAAAGATAAAATGTCCATACAACTCTTTTAAATGTTCACGATCTCGTTTCATCGAGTTATAATAAGAGAAAACATATAAAATGGCCATATAACTCTAGGAAATGTTCATGATCACTTATCTAATAGTTGTAAAAAGATAAAACAAATAAAATGGCCATAAAACTCTGAAAAAATTTTCAAAATATCTTTGTAAGAGTTATAATAAGATAAAAGAATTAAAATGGCCATACAACTCTAAGAAATGTTCATGATCACTTATGTAAGAGTTGTAATACGATAAAAAAGATAAAATGTCCATACAACTCTTTTAAATGTTCACGATCTCGTTTCATAGAGTTATAATAAGAGAAAACAAATAAAATGGCCATATAACTGTTAGAAATGTTCATGGTCACTTATCTATGAGTTGTCATAAGATAAAACAAATAAAATGGCCATACAATTCGTAAAAATGTTCATGATCACTTATCTAAATGTTGTAATAAGATAAAACAAATAAAATGGCATACAACTCTTAGAAATGTTCAGGATGTTTTATCATAGAGTTGTAATAAGAGAAAAAAAAATAAAATGCCGTGTAACATGAAATGACATAAAACTTTGAAAAATGTTCAAGATCTCTTATGTAAGACTTATAATAAGATAAAACAAATAAAATGGCCAAATTACTCTAAGAAATGTTCATGATCGCTTATGTAAGTGTTGTAATACGATAAAAAAGATAAAATGTCCATACAACTCTTTTAAATGTTCATGATCTCGTTTCATCGAGTTATAATAAGAGAAAACAAATAAAATGGCCATATATCTCTAAGAAATGTTCATGATCACTTATCTATGAGTTGTCATAAGATAAAACAAATAAAATGGCCATACAACTCGTAAAAATGTTCATGATCACTTATCTAAGTGTTGTAATAAGATAAAACAAATAAAATGGCAGACAACTCTTAGAAATGTTCAGGATGTTTTATCAAAGAGTTGTAATAAGAGAAAAATAAAATAAAATGCCTCGTAACATGAAATGACATAAAACTCTTAAAAATGTTCAAGATCTCTTTTGTAAGACTTATAATAAGATAAAAAAAATAAAATGGCCAAACAACTCTAAGAAATGTTCATGATCGCTTATGTAAGTGTTGTAATACGATAAAAAAGATAAAATGTCCATACAACTCTTTTAAATGTTCACGATCTCATTTCATCGAGTTATAATAAGAGGAAACAAATAAAATCGCCATATAACTGTTAGAAATGTTCATGATCACTTATCTATGAGTTGTCATAAGATAAAACAAATAAAATGGCCATACAACTCGTAAAAATGTTCATGATCACTTATCTAAGTGTTGTAATAAGATAAAACAAATAAAATGGCATACAACTCTTAGAAATGTTCAGGATGTTTTATCATAGAGTTGTAATAAGAGACAAAAAATAAAATGCCGTGTAACATGAATTGACATAAAACTTTTAAAAATGTTCAAGATCTCTTATGTATGACTTATAATAAGATAAAACAAATAAAATGGCCAAAAAACTCTAAGAAATGTTCATGATCGCTTATGTAAGAGTTGTAATACGATAAAAAGGATAAAATTTCCATACAACTCTTTTAAATGTTCACGATCTCGTTTCATCGAGTTATAATAAGAGAAAACAAATAAAATGGCCATATAACTGTTAGAAATGTTCATGGTCACTTATCTATGAGTTGTCATACGATAAAACAAATAAAATGGCCATACAACTAGTAAAAATGTTCATGATCACTTATCTATGAGTTGTCATAAGATAAAACAAATAAAATGGCATACAACTCTTAGAAATGTTCAGGATATTTTATCATAGAGTTGTGATAAGAGAAAAAAATAAAATGCCGTGTAACATGAAATGACATAAAACTTTGAAAAATGTTCAAGATCTCTTATGTAAGACTTATAATAAGATAAAACAAATAAAATGGCCAAACAACTCTAAGAAATGTTCATGATCGCTTATGTAAGTGTTGTAATACGATAAAAAAGATAAAATGTCCATACAACTCTTTTAAATGTTCATGATCTCGTATCATCGAGTTATAATAAGAGAAAACAAATAAAATGGCCATATATCTCTAAGAAATGTTCATGATCACTTATCTATGAGTTGTCATAAGATAAAACAAATAAAATGGCCATACAACTCGTAAAAATGTTCATGATCACTTATCTAAGTGTTGTAATAAGATAAAACAAATAAAATGGCAGACAACTCTTAGAAATGTTCAGGATGTTTTATCATAGAGTTGTAATAAGAGAAAAAAAAATAAAATGCCTCGTAACATGAAATGACATAAAACTCTTAAAAATGTTCAAGATCTCTTATGTAAGAGTTATAATAAGATAAAACAAATAAAATGGCCATAAAACTATAAGAAATGTTTATGATCGCTTATGTATGAGTTGTAATACGATAAAAAAGATAAAATGTCCATACAACTCTTTTAAATGTTCACGATCTCGTTTCATCGAGTTATAATAAGAGAAAACATATAAAATGGCCATATAACTCTAGGAAATGTTCATGATCACTTATCTAATAGTTGTAAAAAGATAAAACAAATAAAATGGCCATAAAACTCTGAAAAAATTTTCAAAATATCTTTGTAAGAGTTATAATAAGATAAAAGAATTAAAATGGCCATACAACTCTAAGAAATGTTCATGATCACTTATGTAAGAGTTGTAATACGATAAAAAAGATAAAATGTCCATACAACTCTTTTAAATGTTCACGATCTCGTTTCATAGAGTTATAATAAGAGAAAACAAATAAAATGGCCATATAACTGTTAGAAATGTTCATGGTCACTTATCTATGAGTTGTCATAAGATAAAACAAATAAAATGGCCATACAATTCGTAAAAATGTTCATGATCACTTATCTAAATGTTGTAATAAGATAAAACAAATAAAATGGCATACAACTCTTAGAAATGTTCAGGATGTTTTATCATAGAGTTGTAATAAGAGAAAAAAAAATAAAATGCCGTGTAACATGAAATGACATAAAACTTTGAAAAATGTTCAAGATCTCTTATGTAAGACTTATAATAAGATAAAACAAATAAAATGGCCAAATTACTCTAAGAAATGTTCATGATCGCTTATGTAAGTGTTGTAATACGATAAAAAAGATAAAATGTCCATACAACTCTTTTAAATGTTCATGATCTCGTTTCATCGAGTTATAATAAGAGAAAACAAATAAAATGGCCATATATCTCTAAGAAATGTTCATGATCACTTATCTATGAGTTGTCATAAGATAAAACAAATAAAATGGCCATACAACTCGTAAAAATGTTCATGATCACTTATCTAAGTGTTGTAATAAGATAAAACAAATAAAATGGCAGACAACTCTTAGAAATGTTCAGGATGTTTTATCAAAGAGTTGTAATAAGAGAAAAATAAAATAAAATGCCTCGTAACATGAAATGACATAAAACTCTTAAAAATGTTCAAGATCTCTTATGTAAGAGTTATAATAAGAGAAAACAAATAAAATGGCCATATAACTGTTAGAAATGTTCATGATCACTTATCTATGAGTTGTCATAAGATAAAACAAATAAAATGGCCATACAACTCGTAAAAATGTTCATGATAACTTATCTAAGTGTTGTAATAAGATAAAACAAATAAAATGGCAGACAACTCTTAGAAATGTTCAGGATGTTTTATCATAGAGTTGTAATAAGAGAAAAAAAATAAAATGCCTCGTAACATGAAATGACATAAAACTCTTAAAAATGTTCAAGATCTCTTATGTAAGAGTTATAATAAGATAAAACAAATAAAATGGCCATACAACTATAAGAAATGTTTATGATCGCTTATGTATGAGTTGTAATACGATAAAAAAGATAAAATGTCCATACAACTCTTTTAAATGTTCACGATCTCGTTTCATCGAGTTATAATAAGAGAAAACAAATAAAATGGCCATATAACTCTAAGAAATGTTCATGATCACTTATCTAATAGTTGTAATAAGATAAAACAAATAAAATGGCCGTAAAACTCTGAAAAATTTTCAAGATCTCTTTGTAAGAGTTATAATAAGATAAAAGAATTAAAATGCCCATACAACTCTAAGAAATGTTCATGATCACTTATGTAAGAGTTTTAATACGATAAAAAAGATAAAATGTCCATACAACTCTTTTAAATGTTCACGATATCGTTTCATAGAGTTATAATAAGAGAAAACAAATAAAATGGCCATATAACTGTTAGAAATGTTCATGATAACTTATCTAAGAGTTGTAATAAGGTAAAACAAATAAAATGGTCATAAAACCCTGGAAAGTTTTCAAGATCTCTTATGTAAGAGTTATAATAAGTTAAAACAAATAAAATAGCAATACAACTCTAAGAAATGTTCATGATCACTTATGTAAGATTTGTAATACGATAAAAGAATGAAATGTCCATACAACTCTTTTAAATGTTCACGATCTCATTGCATCGAGTTATAATAAAAGAAAACAAATAAAATGGCCATATAACTATTAGAAATGTTCATGATCACTTATCTATGAGTTGTCATAAGATAAAACAAATAAAATGGCCATACAACTCGTAAAAATGTTCATGATCACTTATCTAAGTGTTGTAATAAAAGAAAGCAAATAAAATGGCATACAAGTCTTAGAAATGTTCAGGATGTTTTATCAGAGAGTTGTAATAAGAGAAAAAAAATAAAATGCCTTGTAACATGAAATGACATAAAACTTTTAAAAATGTTCAAGATCTCTTATGTAAGACTTATAATAAAATAAAACAAATAAAATGGCCAAACAACTCTAAGAAATGTTCATGATCGCATATGTAAGTGTTGTAATACGATAAAAAAGATGAAATGTCCATACAACTCTTTTAAATGTTCAAGATCTCATTTCATCGAGTTATAATAAGAGAAAACAAATAAAATGGCCATATAACTGTTAGAAATGTTCATGATCACTTATCTATGAGTTGTCATAAGATAAAACAAATAAAATGGCCATACAACTCGTAAAAATGTTCATGATAACTTATCTAAGTGTTGTAATAAGATAAAACAAATAAAATGGCAGACAACTCTTAGAAATGTTCAGGATGTTTTATCATAGAGTTGTAATAAGAGAAAAAAAAATAAAATGCCTCGTAACATGAAATGACATAAAACTCTTAAAAATGTTCAAGATCTCTTATGTAAGAGTTATAATAAGATAAAACAAATAAAATGGCCATAAAACTATAAGAAATGTTTATGATCGCTTATGTATGAGTTGTAATACGATAAAAAAGATAAAATGTCCATACAACTCTTTTAAATGTTCACGATCTCGTTTCATCGAGTTATAATAAGAGAAAACATATAAAATGGCCATATAACTCTAGGAAATGTTCATGATCACTTATCTAATAGTTGTAAAAAGATAAAACAAATAAAATGGCCATAAAACTCTGAAAAAATTTTCAAAATATCTTTGTAAGAGTTATAATAAGATAAAAGAATTAAAATGGCCATACAACTCTAAGAAATGTTCATGATCACTTATGTAAGAGTTGTAATACGATAAAAAAGATAAAATGTCCATACAACTCTTTTAAATGTTCACGATCTCGTTTCATAGAGTTATAATAAGAGAAAACAAATAAAATGGCCATATAACTGTTAGAAATGTTCATGGTCACTTATCTATGAGTTGTCATAAGATAAAACAAATAAAATGGCCATACAATTCGTAAAAATGTTCATGATCACTTATCTAAATGTTGTAATAAGATAAAACAAATAAAATGGCATACAACTCTTAGAAATGTTCAGGATGTTTTATCATAGAGTTGTAATAAGAGAAAAAAAAATAAAATGCCGTGTAACATGAAATGACATAAAACTTTGAAAAATGTTCAAGATCTCTTATGTAAGACTTATAATAAGATAAAACAAATAAAATGGCCAAATTACTCTAAGAAATGTTCATGATCGCTTATGTAAGTGTTGTAATACGATAAAAAAGATAAAATGTCCATACAACTCTTTTAAATGTTCATGATCTCGTTTCATCGAGTTATAATAAGAGAAAACAAATAAAATGGCCATATATCTCTAAGAAATGTTCATGATCACTTATCTATGAGTTGTCATAAGATAAAACAAATAAAATGGCCATACAACTCGTAAAAATGTTCATGATCACTTATCTAAGTGTTGTAATAAGATAAAACAAATAAAATGGCAGACAACTCTTAGAAATGTTCAGGATGTTTTATCAAAGAGTTGTAATAAGAGAAAAATAAAATAAAATGCCTCGTAACATGAAATGACATAAAACTCTTAAAAATGTTCAAGATCTCTTATGTAAGAGTTATAATAAGAGAAAACAAATAAAATGGCCATATAACTGTTAGAAATGTTCATGATCACTTATCTATGAGTTGTCATAAGATAAAACAAATAAAATGGCCATACAACTCGTAAAAATGTTCATGATAACTTATCTAAGTGTTGTAATAAGATAAAACAAATAAAATGGCAGACAACTCTTAGAAATGTTCAGGATGTTTTATCATAGAGTTGTAATAAGAGAAAAAAAATAAAATGCCTCGTAACATGAAATGACATAAAACTCTTAAAAATGTTCAAGATCTCTTATGTAAGAGTTATAATAAGATAAAACAAATAAAATGGCCATACAACTATAAGAAATGTTTATGATCGCTTATGTATGAGTTGTAATACGATAAAAAAGATAAAATGTCCATACAACTCTTTTAAATGTTCACGATCTCGTTTCATCGAGTTATAATAAGAGAAAACAAATAAAATGGCCATATAACTCTAAGAAATGTTCATGATCACTTATCTAATAGTTGTAATAAGATAAAACAAATAAAATGGCCGTAAAACTCTGAAAAATTTTCAAGATCTCTTTGTAAGAGTTATAATAAGATAAAAGAATTAAAATGCCCATACAACTCTAAGAAATGTTCATGATCACTTATGTAAGAGTTTTAATACGATAAAAAAGATAAAATGTCCATACAACTCTTTTAAATGTTCACGATATCGTTTCATAGAGTTATAATAAGAGAAAACAAATAAAATGGCCATATAACTGTTAGAAATGTTCATGATAACTTATCTAAGAGTTGTAATAAGGTAAAACAAATAAAATGGTCATAAAACCCTGGAAAGTTTTCAAGATCTCTTATGTAAGAGTTATAATAAGTTAAAACAAATAAAATAGCAATACAACTCTAAGAAATGTTCATGATCACTTATGTAAGATTTGTAATACGATAAAAGAATGAAATGTCCATACAACTCTTTTAAATGTTCACGATCTCATTGCATCGAGTTATAATAAAAGAAAACAAATAAAATGGCCATATAACTATTAGAAATGTTCATGATCACTTATCTATGAGTTGTCATAAGATAAAACAAATAAAATGGCCATACAACTCGTAAAAATGTTCATGATCACTTATCTAAGTGTTGTAATAAAAGAAAGCAAATAAAATGGCATACAAGTCTTAGAAATGTTCAGGATGTTTTATCAGAGAGTTGTAATAAGAGAAAAAAAATAAAATGCCTTGTAACATGAAATGACATAAAACTTTTAAAAATGTTCAAGATCTCTTATGTAAGACTTATAATAAAATAAAACAAATAAAATGGCCAAACAACTCTAAGAAATGTTCATGATCGCATATGTAAGTGTTGTAATACGATAAAAAAGATGAAATGTCCATACAACTCTTTTAAATGTTCAAGATCTCATTTCATCGAGTTATAATAAGAGAAAACAAATAAAATGGCCATATAACTGTTAGAAATGTTCATGATCACTTATCTATGAGTTGTCATAAGATAAAACAAATAAAATGGCCATACAACTCGTAAAAATGTTCATGATAACTTATCTAAGTGTTGTAATAAGATAAAACAAATAAAATGGCAGACAACTCTTAGAAATGTTCAGGATGTTTTATCATAGAGTTGTAATAAGAGAAAAAAAAATAAAATGCCTCGTAACATGAAATGACATAAAACTCTTAAAAATGTTCAAGATCTCTTATGTAAGAGTTATAATAAGATAAAACAAATAAAATGGCCATAAAACTATAAGAAATGTTTATGATCGCTTATGTATGAGTTGTAATACGATAAAAAAGATAAAATGTCCATACAACTCTTTTAAATGTTCACGATCTCGTTTCATCGAGTTATAATAAGAGAAAACATATAAAATGGCCATATAACTCTAGGAAATGTTCATGATCACTTATCTAATAGTTGTAAAAAGATAAAACAAATAAAATGGCCATAAAACTCTGAAAAAATTTTCAAAATATCTTTGTAAGAGTTATAATAAGATAAAAGAATTAAAATGGCCATACAACTCTAAGAAATGTTCATGATCACTTATGTAAGAGTTGTAATACGATAAAAAAGATAAAATGTCCATACAACTCTTTTAAATGTTCACGATCTCGTTTCATAGAGTTATAATAAGAGAAAACAAATAAAATGGCCATATAACTGTTAGAAATGTTCATGGTCACTTATCTATGAGTTGTCATAAGATAAAACAAATAAAATGGCCATACAATTCGTAAAAATGTTCATGATCACTTATCTAAATGTTGTAATAAGATAAAACAAATAAAATGGCATACAACTCTTAGAAATGTTCAGGATGTTTTATCATAGAGTTGTAATAAGAGAAAAAAAAATAAAATGCCGTGTAACATGAAATGACATAAAACTTTGAAAAATGTTCAAGATCTCTTATGTAAGACTTATAATAAGATAAAACAAATAAAATGGCCAAATTACTCTAAGAAATGTTCATGATCGCTTATGTAAGTGTTGTAATACGATAAAAAAGATAAAATGTCCATACAACTCTTTTAAATGTTCATGATCTCGTTTCATCGAGTTATAATAAGAGAAAACAAATAAAATGGCCATATATCTCTAAGAAATGTTCATGATCACTTATCTATGAGTTGTCATAAGATAAAACAAATAAAATGGCCATACAACTCGTAAAAATGTTCATGATCACTTATCTAAGTGTTGTAATAAGATAAAACAAATAAAATGGCAGACAACTCTTAGAAATGTTCAGGATGTTTTATCAAAGAGTTGTAATAAGAGAAAAATAAAATAAAATGCCTCGTAACATGAAATGACATAAAACTCTTAAAAATGTTCAAGATCTCTTTTGTAAGACTTATAATAAGATAAAAAAAATAAAATGGCCAAACAACTCTAAGAAATGTTCATGATCGCTTATGTAAGTGTTGTAATACGATAAAAAAGATAAAATGTCCATACAACTCTTTTAAATGTTCACGATCTCATTTCATCGAGTTATAATAAGAGGAAACAAATAAAATCGCCATATAACTGTTAGAAATGTTCATGATCACTTATCTATGAGTTGTCATAAGATAAAACAAATAAAATGGCCATACAACTCGTAAAAATGTTCATGATCACTTATCTAAGTGTTGTAATAAGATAAAACAAATAAAATGGCATACAACTCTTAGAAATGTTCAGGATGTTTTATCATAGAGTTGTAATAAGAGACAAAAAATAAAATGCCGTGTAACATGAATTGACATAAAACTTTTAAAAATGTTCAAGATCTCTTATGTATGACTTATAATAAGATAAAACAAATAAAATGGCCAAAAAACTCTAAGAAATGTTCATGATCGCTTATGTAAGAGTTGTAATACGATAAAAAGGATAAAATTTCCATACAACTCTTTTAAATGTTCACGATCTCGTTTCATCGAGTTATAATAAGAGAAAACAAATAAAATGGCCATATAACTGTTAGAAATGTTCATGGTCACTTATCTATGAGTTGTCATACGATAAAACAAATAAAATGGCCATACAACTAGTAAAAATGTTCATGATCACTTATCTATGAGTTGTCATAAGATAAAACAAATAAAATGGCATACAACTCTTAGAAATGTTCAGGATATTTTATCATAGAGTTGTGATAAGAGAAAAAAATAAAATGCCGTGTAACATGAAATGACATAAAACTTTGAAAAATGTTCAAGATCTCTTATGTAAGACTTATAATAAGATAAAACAAATAAAATGGCCAAACAACTCTAAGAAATGTTCATGATCGCTTATGTAAGTGTTGTAATACGATAAAAAAGATAAAATGTCCATACAACTCTTTTAAATGTTCATGATCTCGTATCATCGAGTTATAATAAGAGAAAACAAATAAAATGGCCATATATCTCTAAGAAATGTTCATGATCACTTATCTATGAGTTGTCATAAGATAAAACAAATAAAATGGCCATACAACTCGTAAAAATGTTCATGATCACTTATCTAAGTGTTGTAATAAGATAAAACAAATAAAATGGCAGACAACTCTTAGAAATGTTCAGGATGTTTTATCATAGAGTTGTAATAAGAGAAAAAAAAATAAAATGCCTCGTAACATGAAATGACATAAAACTCTTAAAAATGTTCAAGATCTCTTATGTAAGAGTTATAATAAGATAAAACAAATAAAATGGCCATAAAACTATAAGAAATGTTTATGATCGCTTATGTATGAGTTGTAATACGATAAAAAAGATAAAATGTCCATACAACTCTTTTAAATGTTCACGATCTCGTTTCATCGAGTTATAATAAGAGAAAACATATAAAATGGCCATATAACTCTAGGAAATGTTCATGATCACTTATCTAATAGTTGTAAAAAGATAAAACAAATAAAATGGCCATAAAACTCTGAAAAAATTTTCAAAATATCTTTGTAAGAGTTATAATAAGATAAAAGAATTAAAATGGCCATACAACTCTAAGAAATGTTCATGATCACTTATGTAAGAGTTGTAATACGATAAAAAAGATAAAATGTCCATACAACTCTTTTAAATGTTCACGATCTCGTTTCATAGAGTTATAATAAGAGAAAACAAATAAAATGGCCATATAACTGTTAGAAATGTTCATGGTCACTTATCTATGAGTTGTCATAAGATAAAACAAATAAAATGGCCATACAATTCGTAAAAATGTTCATGATCACTTATCTAAATGTTGTAATAAGATAAAACAAATAAAATGGCATACAACTCTTAGAAATGTTCAGGATGTTTTATCATAGAGTTGTAATAAGAGAAAAAAAAATAAAATGCCGTGTAACATGAAATGACATAAAACTTTGAAAAATGTTCAAGATCTCTTATGTAAGACTTATAATAAGATAAAACAAATAAAATGGCCAAATTACTCTAAGAAATGTTCATGATCGCTTATGTAAGTGTTGTAATACGATAAAAAAGATAAAATGTCCATACAACTCTTTTAAATGTTCATGATCTCGTTTCATCGAGTTATAATAAAAGAAAACAAATAAAATGGCCATATATCTCTAAGAAATGTTCATGATCACTTATCTATGAGTTGTCATAAGATAAAACAAATAAAATGGCCATACAACTCGAAAAAATGTTCATGATCACTTATCTAAGTGTTGTAATAAGATAAAACAAATAAAATGGCAGACAACTCTTAGAAATGTTCAGGATGTTTTATCAAAGAGTTGTAATAAGAGAAAAATAAAATAAAATGCCGTGTAACATGAAATGACATAAAACTTTTAAAAATGTTCAAGATCTCTTTTGTAAGACTTATAATAAGATAAAAAAAAAAAAATGGCCAAACAACTCTAAGAAATGTTCATGATCGCTTATGTAAGTGTTGTAATACGATAAAAAAGATAAAATGTCCATACAACTCTTTTAAATGTTCACGATCTCATTTCATCGAGTTATAATAAGAGGAAACAAATAAAATCGCCATATAACTGTTAGAAATGTTCATGATCACTTATCTATGAGTTGTCATAAGATAAAACAAATAAAATGGCCATACAACTCGTAAAAATGTTCATGATCACTTATCTAAGTGTTGTAATAAGATAAAACAAATAAAATGGCATACAACTCTTAGAAATGTTCAGGATGTTTTATCATAGAGTTGTAATAAGAGACAAAAAATAAAATGCCGTGTAACATGAATTGACATAAAACTTTTAAAAATGTTCAAGATCTCTTATGTATGACTTATAATAAGATAAAACAAATAAAATGGCCAAAAAACTCTAAGAAATGTTCATGATCGCTTATGTAAGAGTTGTAATACGATAAAAAGGATAAAATTTCCATACAACTCTTTTAAATGTTCACGATCTCGTTTCATCGAGTTATAATAAGAGAAAACAAATAAAATGGCCATATAACTGTTAGAAATGTTCATGGTCACTTATCTATGAGTTGTCATACGATAAAACAAATAAAATGGCCATACAACTCGTAAAAATGTTCATGATCACTTATCTATGAGTTGTCATAAGATAAAACAAATAAAATGGCATACAACTCTTAGAAATGTTCAGGATATTTTATCATAGAGTTGTGATAAGAGAAAAAAATAAAATGCCGTGTAACATGAAATGACATAAAACTTTGAAAAATGTTCAAGATCTCTTATGTAAGACTTATAATAAGATAAAACAAATAAAATGGCCAAACAACTCTAAGAAATGTTCATGATCGCTTATGTAAGTGTTGTAATACGATAAAAAAGATAAAATGTCCATACAACTCTTTTAAATGTTCATGATCTCGTATCATCGAGTTATAATAAGAGAAAACAAATAAAATGGCCATATATCTCTAAGAAATGTTCATGATCACTTATCTATGAGTTGTCATAAGATAAAACAAATAAAATGGCCATACAACTCGTAAAAATGTTCATGATCACTTATCTAAGTGTTGTAATAAGATAAAACAAATAAAATGGCAGACAACTCTTAGAAATGTTCAGGATGTTTTATCATAGAGTTGTAATAAGAGAAAAAAAATAAAATGCCTCGTAACATGAAATGACATAAAACTCTTAAAAATGTTCAAGATCTCTTATGTAAGAGTTATAATAAGATAAAACAAATAAAATGGCCATACAACTATAAGAAATGTTTATGATCGCTTATGTATGAGTTGTAATACGATAAAAAAGATAAAATGTCCATACAACTCTTTTAAATGTTCACGATCTCGTTTCATCGAGTTATAATAAGAGAAAACAAATAAAATGGCCATATAACTCTAAGAAATGTTCATGATCACTTATCTAATAGTTGTAATAAGATAAAACAAATAAAATGGCCGTAAAACTCTGAAAAATTTTCAAGATCTCTTTGTAAGAGTTATAATAAGATAAAAGAATTAAAATGCCCATACAACTCTAAGAAATGTTCATGATCACTTATGTAAGAGTTTTAATACGATAAAAAAGATAAAATGTCCATACAACTCTTTTAAATGTTCACGATATCGTTTCATAGAGTTATAATAAGAGAAAACAAATAAAATGGCCATATAACTGTTAGAAATGTTCATGATAACTTATCTAAGAGTTGTAATAAGGTAAAACAAATAAAATGGTCATAAAACCCTGGAAAGTTTTCAAGATCTCTTATGTAAGAGTTATAATAAGTTAAAACAAATAAAATAGCAATACAACTCTAAGAAATGTTCATGATCACTTATGTAAGATTTGTAATACGATAAAAGAATGAAATGTCCATACAACTCTTTTAAATGTTCACGATCTCATTGCATCGAGTTATAATAAAAGAAAACAAATAAAATGGCCATATAACTATTAGAAATGTTCATGATCACTTATCTATGAGTTGTCATAAGATAAAACAAATAAAATGGCCATACAACTCGTAAAAATGTTCATGATCACTTATCTAAGTGTTGTAATAAAAGAAAGCAAATAAAATGGCATACAAGTCTTAGAAATGTTCAGGATGTTTTATCAGAGAGTTGTAATAAGAGAAAAAAAATAAAATGCCTTGTAACATGAAATGACATAAAACTTTTAAAAATGTTCAAGATCTCTTATGTAAGACTTATAATAAAATAAAACAAATAAAATGGCCAAACAACTCTAAGAAATGTTCATGATCGCATATGTAAGTGTTGTAATACGATAAAAAAGATGAAATGTCCATACAACTCTTTTAAATGTTCAAGATCTCATTTCATCGAGTTATAATAAGAGAAAACAAATAAAATGGCCATATAACTGTTAGAAATGTTCATGATCACTTATCTATGAGTTGTCATAAGATAAAACAAATAAAATGGCCATACAACTCGTAAAAATGTTCATGATAACTTATCTAAGTGTTGTAATAAGATAAAACAAATAAAATGGCAGACAACTCTTAGAAATGTTCAGGATGTTTTATCATAGAGTTGTAATAAGAGAAAAAAAAATAAAATGCCTCGTAACATGAAATGACATAAAACTCTTAAAAATGTTCAAGATCTCTTATGTAAGAGTTATAATAAGATAAAACAAATAAAATGGCCATAAAACTATAAGAAATGTTTATGATCGCTTATGTATGAGTTGTAATACGATAAAAAAGATAAAATGTCCATACAACTCTTTTAAATGTTCACGATCTCGTTTCATCGAGTTATAATAAGAGAAAACATATAAAATGGCCATATAACTCTAGGAAATGTTCATGATCACTTATCTAATAGTTGTAAAAAGAGAAAACAAATAAAATGGCCATAAAACTCTGAAAAAATTTTCAAAATATCTTTGTAAGAGTTATAATAAGATAAAAGAATTAAAATGGCCATACAACTCTAAGAAATGTTCATGATCACTTATGTAAGAGTTGTAATACGATAAAAAAGATAAAATGTCCATACAACTCTTTTAAATGTTCACGATCTCGTTTCATAGAGTTATAATAAGAGAAAACAAATAAAATGGCCATATAACTGTTAGAAATGTTCATGGTCACTTATCTATGAGTTGTCATAAGATAAAACAAATAAAATGGCCATACAATTCGTAAAAATGTTCATGATCACTTATCTAAATGTTGTAATAAGATAAAACAAATAAAATGGCATACAACTCTTAGAAATGTTCAGGATGTTTTATCATAGAGTTGTAATAAGAGAAAAAAAAATAAAATGCCGTGTAACATGAAATGACATAAAACTTTGAAAAATGTTCAAGATCTCTTATGTAAGACTTATAATAAGATAAAACAAATAAAATGGCCAAATTACTCTAAGAAATGTTCATGATCGCTTATGTAAGTGTTGTAATACGATAAAAAAGATAAAATGTCCATACAACTCTTTTAAATGTTCATGATCTCGTTTCATCGAGTTATAATAAGAGAAAACAAATAAAATGGCCATATATCTCTAAGAAATGTTCATGATCACTTATCTATGAGTTGTCATAAGATAAAACAAATAAAATGGCCATACAACTCGTAAAAATGTTCATGATCACTTATCTAAGTGTTGTAATAAGATAAAACAAATAAAATGGCAGACAACTCTTAGAAATGTTCAGGATGTTTTATCAAAGAGTTGTAATAAGAGAAAAATAAAATAAAATGCCTCGTAACATGAAATGACATAAAACTCTTAAAAATGTTCAAGATCTCTTATGTAAGAGTTATAATAAGAGAAAACAAATAAAATGGCCATATAACTGTTAGAAATGTTCATGATCACTTATCTATGAGTTGTCATAAGATAAAACAAATAAAATGGCCATACAACTCGTAAAAATGTTCATGATAACTTATCTAAGTGTTGTAATAAGATAAAACAAATAAAATGGCAGACAACTCTTAGAAATGTTCAGGATGTTTTATCATAGAGTTGTAATAAGAGAAAAAAAATAAAATGCCTCGTAACATGAAATGACATAAAACTCTTAAAAATGTTCAAGATCTCTTATGTAAGAGTTATAATAAGATAAAACAAATAAAATGGCCATACAACTATAAGAAATGTTTATGATCGCTTATGTATGAGTTGTAATACGATAAAAAAGATAAAATGTCCATACAACTCTTTTAAATGTTCACGATCTCGTTTCATCGAGTTATAATAAGAGAAAACAAATAAAATGGCCATATAACTCTAAGAAATGTTCATGATCACTTATCTAATAGTTGTAATAAGATAAAACAAATAAAATGGCCGTAAAACTCTGAAAAATTTTCAAGATCTCTTTGTAAGAGTTATAATAAGATAAAAGAATTAAAATGCCCATACAACTCTAAGAAATGTTCATGATCACTTATGTAAGAGTTTTAATACGATAAAAAAGATAAAATGTCCATACAACTCTTTTAAATGTTCACGATATCGTTTCATAGAGTTATAATAAGAGAAAACAAATAAAATGGCCATATAACTGTTAGAAATGTTCATGATAACTTATCTAAGAGTTGTAATAAGGTAAAACAAATAAAATGGTCATAAAACCCTGGAAAGTTTTCAAGATCTCTTATGTAAGAGTTATAATAAGTTAAAACAAATAAAATAGCAATACAACTCTAAGAAATGTTCATGATCACTTATGTAAGATTTGTAATACGATAAAAGAATGAAATGTCCATACAACTCTTTTAAATGTTCACGATCTCATTGCATCGAGTTATAATAAAAGAAAACAAATAAAATGGCCATATAACTATTAGAAATGTTCATGATCACTTATCTATGAGTTGTCATAAGATAAAACAAATAAAATGGCCATACAACTCGTAAAAATGTTCATGATCACTTATCTAAGTGTTGTAATAAAAGAAAGCAAATAAAATGGCATACAAGTCTTAGAAATGTTCAGGATGTTTTATCAGAGAGTTGTAATAAGAGAAAAAAAATAAAATGCCTTGTAACATGAAATGACATAAAACTTTTAAAAATGTTCAAGATCTCTTATGTAAGACTTATAATAAAATAAAACAAATAAAATGGCCAAACAACTCTAAGAAATGTTCATGATCGCATATGTAAGTGTTGTAATACGATAAAAAAGATGAAATGTCCATACAACTCTTTTAAATGTTCAAGATCTCATTTCATCGAGTTATAATAAGAGAAAACAAATAAAATGGCCATATAACTGTTAGAAATGTTCATGATCACTTATCTATGAGTTGTCATAAGATAAAACAAATAAAATGGCCATACAACTCGTAAAAATGTTCATGATAACTTATCTAAGTGTTGTAATAAGATAAAACAAATAAAATGGCAGACAACTCTTAGAAATGTTCAGGATGTTTTATCATAGAGTTGTAATAAGAGAAAAAAAAATAAAATGCCTCGTAACATGAAATGACATAAAACTCTTAAAAATGTTCAAGATCTCTTATGTAAGAGTTATAATAAGATAAAACAAATAAAATGGCCATAAAACTATAAGAAATGTTTATGATCGCTTATGTATGAGTTGTAATACGATAAAAAAGATAAAATGTCCATACAACTCTTTTAAATGTTCACGATCTCGTTTCATCGAGTTATAATAAGAGAAAACATATAAAATGGCCATATAACTCTAGGAAATGTTCATGATCACTTATCTAATAGTTGTAAAAAGATAAAACAAATAAAATGGCCATAAAACTCTGAAAAAATTTTCAAAATATCTTTGTAAGAGTTATAATAAGATAAAAGAATTAAAATGGCCATACAACTCTAAGAAATGTTCATGATCACTTATGTAAGAGTTGTAATACGATAAAAAAGATAAAATGTCCATACAACTCTTTTAAATGTTCACGATCTCGTTTCATAGAGTTATAATAAGAGAAAACAAATAAAATGGCCATATAACTGTTAGAAATGTTCATGGTCACTTATCTATGAGTTGTCATAAGATAAAACAAATAAAATGGCCATACAATTCGTAAAAATGTTCATGATCACTTATCTAAATGTTGTAATAAGATAAAACAAATAAAATGGCATACAACTCTTAGAAATGTTCAGGATGTTTTATCATAGAGTTGTAATAAGAGAAAAAAAAATAAAATGCCGTGTAACATGAAATGACATAAAACTTTGAAAAATGTTCAAGATCTCTTATGTAAGACTTATAATAAGATAAAACAAATAAAATGGCCAAATTACTCTAAGAAATGTTCATGATCGCTTATGTAAGTGTTGTAATACGATAAAAAAGATAAAATGTCCATACAACTCTTTTAAATGTTCATGATCTCGTTTCATCGAGTTATAATAAGAGAAAACAAATAAAATGGCCATATATCTCTAAGAAATGTTCATGATCACTTATCTATGAGTTGTCATAAGATAAAACAAATAAAATGGCCATACAACTCGTAAAAATGTTCATGATCACTTATCTAAGTGTTGTAATAAGATAAAACAAATAAAATGGCAGACAACTCTTAGAAATGTTCAGGATGTTTTATCAAAGAGTTGTAATAAGAGAAAAATAAAATAAAATGCCTCGTAACATGAAATGACATAAAACTCTTAAAAATGTTCAAGATCTCTTATGTAAGAGTTATAATAAGAGAAAACAAATAAAATGGCCATACAACTACAAGAAATGTTTATGATCGCTTATGTATGAGTTGTAATACGATAAAAAAGATAAAATGTCCATACAACTCTTTTAAATGTTCACGATCTCGTTTCATCGAGTTATAATAAGAGAAAACAAATAAAATGGCCATATAACTCTAAGAAATGTTCATGATCACTTATCTAATAGTTGTAATAAGATAAAACAAATAAAATGGCCATAAAACTCTGAAAAATTTTCAAGATCTCTTTGTAAGAGTTATAATAAGATAAAAGAATTAAAATGGCCATACAACTCTAAGAAATGTTCATGATCGCTTATGTAAGAGTTGTAATACGATAAAAAAGATAAAATGTCCATACAACTCTTTTAAATGTTCACGATCTCGTTTCATAGAGTTATAATAAGAGAAAACAAATAAAATGGCCATATAACTGTTAGAAATGTTCATGATAACTTATCTAAGAGTTGTAATAAGGTAAAACAAATAAAATGGTCATAAAACCCTGGAAAGTTTTCAAGATCTCTTATGTAAGAGTTATAATAAGTTAAAACAAATAAAATAGCCATACAACTCTAAGAAATGTTCATGATCACTTATGTAAGATTTGTAAAACGATAAAAAGGATGAAATGTCCATACAACTCTTTTAAATGTTCACGATCTCATTTTATCGAGTTATAATAAAAAAAAACAAATAAAATGGCCATATAACTGTTAGAAATGTTCATGATCACTTATCTATGAGTTGTCATAAGATAAAACAAATAAAATGGCCATACAACTCGTAAAAATGTTCATGATCACTTATCTAAGTGTTGTAATAAAAGAAAACAAATAAAATGGCATACAAGTCTTAGAAATGTTCAGGATGTTTTATCGTAGAGTTGTAATAAGAGAAAAAAATAAAATGCCTTGTAACATGAAATGACATAAAACTCTTAAAAATGTTCAAGATCTCTTATGTAAGAGTTATAATAAGATAAAACAAATAAAATGGCCATACAACTCTAAGAAATGTTCATGATCGCTTATGTAAGAGTTGTAATACGATAAAAAAGATAAAATGTCTATACAACTCTTTTAAATGTTCACGATCTCATTTCATCGAGTTATAATATGAGAAAACAAATAAAATGGCCATATAACTCTAAGAAATGTTTATGATCACTTATCAAAGAGTTGTAATAAGATAAAACAAATAAAATGGCCATAATACTCTTAAAAATTTTCAAGATCTCTTATGTAAGAGTTATAATAAGTTAAAAAAAATAAAATGGCCAAACAAATCTAAGAAATGTTCATGTTCGCTTATGTAAGTGTTGTAATACGATAAAAAAGATAAAATGTCCATACAACTCTTTTAAATTTTCACGATCTCTTTTCATAGAGTTATAATAAGAGAAAACAAATAAAATGGCCATATAACTCTTAAAAATTTTAACGATCTCTTATGTAAGAGTTATAATAAGTTTACAAAAATAAAATGGCCATACAACTCTAAGAAATGTTCGTGATCGCGTATGTAAGAGTTGTAATACGATAAAAAAGATAAAATGTCCATACAACTCTTTTAAATGTTCACGATCTCTTTTCATAGAGTTATAATACGATCTCTATTAAATGTTCATGATCACTTGTCTAAGATTTGTAATAAGATAACACAAATAAAATGGCATACAACTCTTAGAAATGTTTAGGATCTTTTATCATAGAGTTGTAATAAGAGAAAAAAAATAAAATGCCTATACAACTCTTAGAAATTTTTATGATCTCTAATATAAGAGTTTTAATAAGATAAAACAGAAAAATGGCCATAAGACTCTTAGAAATGTTTATTATCGCTTGTCTAAGAGGTTTAATAAGAAAAACACAGAAAATGGCATAAAACTCTTCAAAAAGTTCAAGATCTATTATGTAAGATTTACAAATAAGATAAAACAAATAAAATGGCCACACAAATCTAAGAAATGTTCATGATCGCTTATATAGGAGTTATAATACGACAAAAAAGATAAAATGGCCATACAACTCTTTTAAATGTTCACGATCTCTTTTCATAGAGTTATAATAAGAGAAAAAAAATAAAATGGCCATATAATTCTTAGAAATATTCATGATCACTTATCTAAGAGTTGTAATAAGATAAAACAAACAAAATGGCCATAAAACTCTTAAAAGTTTTCAAGATCTCTTATGTAAGAGTTATAATAAGATAAAACAAATAAAATGGCCATACAACTCTAAGAAATGTTTATGATCGCTTATGTAAGAGTTGTAATACGATAAAAAAGATAAAATTTCCATACAACTCTTTTAAATGTTCACTATCTATTTTCATAGAGTTATAATAAGAGAAAACAAATAAAATGGCCATATAACTCTTAGAAATGTTCATGATCACTTATCTAAGAGTTGTAATAAGATAAAACAAATAAAATAGCCATAAAACTCTTCAAAATGTTCAAGATCTCTTATGTAAGAGTTATAATAACTTAACAAAAATAAAATGGCCATAGAACTCTAAGAAATGTCTGTGATCGCTTATGTAAGAGTTATAATAAGATAAAACAAATAAAATGGCCATATAACTCTAAGAAATGTTCATGATCGCTTATGTAAGAGTTGTAATATGATAAAAAATATAAAATGTCCATACAACTCTTTTAAATGTTCACGATCACTTTTCATAGAGTTATAGTAAGAGAAAACAAATAAAATGGCCATATAACTCTTAAAAATGTTCATGATCACATTTCGAAGAGTTGTAATTAGAAAAAACAAATAAAGTGGCATACAACTCTTAGAAATGTTCAGGATCTTTTATCATAGAGTTGTACTAAGAGAAAAAAATAAAATGCCCATACAACTCTTGAAAATGTTTATGATCTCTAATGTAAGAGTTGTAATAAGATACAACAAATAAAATGGCCATAAGACTCTTAGAAATGTTTATTATCGCTTACCAAAGAGTGGTAATAAGATAAGCACATAAAATGGCATAAAACTCTTAGAAATGTTTAGTATCTTTTATCATAGAATTGTAATAAGAGAAAAAAAATAAAATGCCCATACAAATCTTAGAAATGTTTATGATCTCTAATCTAAGAGTTGTAATAAGATAAAACAAATAAAATTGTCATAGGACTCTTAGAAATGTTTATTATCGCTTATCTAAGAGGTTTAATAAGATAAACACATAAAATGGCATAAAACTCTTAGAAATATTCAGGATCTTTTATCATAGAGTTGTAGTGAGAGAAAAAAATAAATGCCCATAAAAATCTTAGAAATATTTATGATCTCTAATCTAAGAGTTGTAATAAGATAAAACAAATAAAATGGCCATATAACTCTTAGGAATGTTCATGATAACATATCTAAGAGTTGTAATAAGATAAAACAAATAAAACGGCCATAATACTGTTAAAAATTTTCAAGATCTCTTATGTAAGAGCTATAATAAGTTAAAAAAAAATAAAATAGCCGTACAACTCTAAGAAATGTTCATGATCACTTATGTAAGATTTGTAATACGATAAAAAGGATAAAATGTCCATACAACTCTTTTAAATGTTCACGATCTCATTTCATCGAGTTATAATAAGAGGAAACAAATTAAATAACCATATAACTGTTAGAAATGTTCATGATCACTTATCTATGAGTTGTCATAAGATAAAACAAATAAAATGGCCATACAACTCGTAAAAATGTGCATGATCACTTATCTAAGTGTTGTAATAAGATAAAACAAATAAAATGGCATACAACTCTTAGAAATGTTCAGGATATTTTATCATGGAGTCGTAATAAGAGAAAAAAAATAAAATGCCTTGTAACATGAAATGACATAAAACTCTTAAAAATGTTCAAGATCTCTTATGTAAGAGTTATAATAAGATAAAACAAATAAAATGGCCATACAACTCTAAGAAAAGTTCGTGATCGCGTATGTAAGAGTTGTAATACGATCAAAAAGATAAAATGTCCATACAACTCTTTTAAATGTTCACGATCTCTTTTCATAGAGTTATAATAAGGGAAAACAAATAAAATGGCCATATAACTCATAGAAATGTTCATGATAACTTATCTAAGAGTTTTAATAAGATAAAACTAATATAATGGCCATAAAACTCTTAAAAATTTTCAAGATCTCTTATGTAAGAGTTACAATAAGTTAAAAAAATAAAATAGCCATACAACTCTAGAAATTGTTCATGATAACTTATGTAAGAGTTGTAACACGATTAAAAGGATAAAATTTCCATACAACTCTTTTAAATGTTCACAATCTCGTTTCATCGAGTTATAATAAGAGAAACCAAATAAAATGGCCATATAACTGTTAGAAATGTTCATGATCACTTATCTATGAGTTGTCATAAGAGAAAACAAATAAAATGGCCATACAACTCGTAAAAATGTTCATGATCACTTATCTAAGTGTTGTAATAAGATAAAATAAATAAAATGGCATACAACTCTTAGAAATGTTCAGGATGTTTTATCAAAGAGTTGTAATAAGAGAAAATAAAATAAAATGCCGTGTAACATGAATTGACATAAAACTTTTAAAAATGTTCAAGATCTCTTATGTATGACTTATAATAAGATAAAACAAATAAAATGGCCAAAAAACTCTAACAAATGTTCATGATCGCTTATGTAAGAGTTGTAATACGATAAAAAGGATAAAATTTCCATACAACTCTTTTAAATGTTCATGATCTCGTTTCATCGAGTTATAATAAGAGAAAACAAATAAAATGGCCATATAACTGTTAGAAATGTTCATGGTCACTTATCTATGAGTTGTCATATGATAAAACAAATAAAATGGCCATACAACTCGTAAAAATGTTCATGATCACTTATCTATGTGTTGTAATAAGATAAAACAAATAAAATGGCATACAACTCTTAGAAATATTCAGGATGTTTTATCATAGAGTTGTGATAAGAGAAAAAAAATAAAATGCCGTGTAACATGAAATGACATAAAACTTTGAAAAATGTTCAAGATCTCTTATGTAAGACTTATAATAAGATAAAACAAATAAAATGGCCAAACAACTCTAAGAAATGTTCATGATCGCTTATGTATGTGTTGTAATACGATAAAAAAGATAAAATGTCCATACAACTCTTTTAAATGTTCATGATCTCGTTTCATCGAGTTATAATAAGAGAAAACAAATAAAATGGCCATATATCTCTAAGAAATGTTCATGATCACTTATCTATGAGTTGTCATAAGATAAAACAAATAAAATGGCCATACAACTCGTAAAAATGTTCATGATCACTTATCTAAGTGTTGTAATAAGATAAAACAAATAAAATGGCAGACAACTCTTAGAAATGTTCAGGATGTTTTATCATAGAGTTGTAATAAGAGAAAAAAAATAAAATGCCTCGTAACATGAAATGACATAAAACTCTTAAAAATGTTCAAGATCTCTTATGTAAGAGTTATAATAAGATAAAACAAATAAAATGGCCATACAACTATAAGAAATGTTTATGATCGCTTATGTATGAGTTGTAATACGATAAAAAAGATAAAATGTCCATACAACTCTTTTAAATGTTCACGATCTCGTTTCATCGAGTTATAATAAGAGAAAACAAATAAAATGGCCATATAACTCTAAGAAATGTTCATGATCACTTATCTAATAGTTGTAATAAGATAAAACAAATAAAATGGCCATAAAACTCTGAAAAATTTTCAAGATCTCTTTGTAAGAGTTATAATAAGATAAAAGAATTAAAATGGCCATACAACTCTAAGAAATGTTCATGATCGCTTATGTAAGAGTTGTAATACGATAAAAAAGATAAAATGTGCATACAACTCTTTGAAATGTTTACGATCTCGTTTCGTAGAGTTATAATAAGAGAAAACAAATAAAATGGCCATATAACTGTTAGAATGTTCATGATAACTTATCTAAGAGTTGTAATAAGGTAAAACAAATAAAATGGTCATAAAACCCTGGAAAGTTTTCAAGATCTCTTATGTAAGAGTTATAATAAGTTAAAACAAATAAAATAGCCATACAACTCTAAGAAATGTTCATGATAACTTATGTAAGAGTTGTAACACGATTAAAAGGATAAAATTTCCATACAACTCTTTTAAATGTTCACAATCTCGTTTCATCGAGTTATAATAAGAGAAACCAAATAAAATGGCCATATAACTGTTAGAAATGTTCATGATCACTTATCTATGAGTTGTCATAAGAGAAAACAAATAAAATGGCCATACAACTCGTAAAAATGTTCATGATCACTTATCTAAGTGTTGTAATAAGATAAAATAAATAAAATGGCATACAACTCTTAGAAATGTTCAGGATGTTTTATCAAAGAGTTGTAATAAGAGAAAATAAAATAAAATGCCGTGTAACATGAATTGACATAAAACTTTTAAAAATGTTCAAGATCTCTTATGTATGACTTATAATAAGATAAAACAAATAAAATGGCCAAAAAACTCTAACAAATGTTCATGATCGCTTATGTAAGAGTTGTAATACGATAAAAAGGATAAAATTTCCATACAACTCTTTTAAATGTTCATGATCTCGTTTCATCGAGTTATAATAAGAGAAAACAAATAAAATGGCCATATAACTGTTAGAAATGTTCATGGTCACTTATCTATGAGTTGTCATATGATAAAACAAATAAAATGGCCATACAACTCGTAAAAATGTTCATGATCACTTATCTATGTGTTGTAATAAGATAAAACAAATAAAATGGCATACAACTCTTAGAAATATTCAGGATGTTTTATCATAGAGTTGTGATAAGAGAAAAAAAATAAAATGCCGTGTAACATGAAATGACATAAAACTTTGAAAAATGTTCAAGATCTCTTATGTAAGACTTATAATAAGATAAAACAAATAAAATGGCCAAACAACTCTAAGAAATGTTCATGATCGCTTATGTATGTGTTGTAATACGATAAAAAAGATAAAATGTCCATACAACTCTTTTAAATGTTCATGATCTCGTTTCATCGAGTTATAATAAGAGAAAACAAATAAAATGGCCATATATCTCTAAGAAATGTTCATGATCACTTATCTATGAGTTGTCATAAGATAAAACAAATAAAATGGCCATACAACTCGTAAAAATGTTCATGATCACTTATCTAAGTGTTGTAATAAGATAAAACAAATAAAATGGCAGACAACTCTTAGAAATGTTCAGGATGTTTTATCATAGAGTTGTAATAAGAGAAAAAAAATAAAATGCCTCGTAACATGAAATGACATAAAACTCTTAAAAATGTTCAAGATCTCTTATGTAAGAGTTATAATAAGATAAAACAAATAAAATGGCCATACAACTATAAGAAATGTTTATGATCGCTTATGTATGAGTTGTAATACGATAAAAAAGATAAAATGTCCATACAACTCTTTTAAATGTTCACGATCTCGTTTCATCGAGTTATAATAAGAGAAAACAAATAAAATGGCCATATAACTCTAAGAAATGTTCATGATCACTTATCTAATAGTTGTAATAAGATAAAACAAATAAAATGGCCATAAAACTCTGAAAAATTTTCAAGATCTCTTTGTAAGAGTTATAATAAGATAAAAGAATTAAAATGGCCATA
Organism: Knoxia roxburghii; assembly: GCA_030378225.1. Taxonomy (NCBI): domain Eukaryota; kingdom Viridiplantae; phylum Streptophyta; class Magnoliopsida; order Gentianales; family Rubiaceae; genus Knoxia; species Knoxia roxburghii. Next base: position 30,705,982 of record CM059416.1, on the reverse strand, counting down.
CAACTCTAAGAAATGTTCATGATCGCTTATGTAAGAGTTGTAATACGATAAAAAAGATAAAATGTGCATACAACTCTTTGAAATGTTTACGATCTCGTTTCGTAGAGTTATAATAAGAGAAAACAAATAAAATGGCCATATAACTGTTAGAATGTTCATGATAACTTATCTAAGAGTTGTAATAAGGTAAAACAAATAAAATGGTCATAAAACCCTGGAAAGTTTTCAAGATCTCTTATGTAAGAGTTATAATAAGTTAAAACAAATAAAATAGCCATACAACTCTAAGAAATGTTCATGATCACTTATGTAAGATTTGTAATAGGATAAAAAGGATGAAATGTCCATACAACTCTTTTAAATGTTCACGATCTCATTTCATCGAGTTATAATAAAAGAAAACAAATAAAATGGCCATATAACTATTGGAAATGTTCATGATCACTTATCTATGAGTTGTCATAAGATAAAACAAATAAAATGGCCATACAACTCGTAAAAATGTTCATGATCACTTATCTAAGTGTTGTAATAAAAGAAAACAAATAAAATGGCATACAAGTCTTAGAAATGTTCAGGATGTTTTATCAGAGAGTTGTAATAAGAGAAAAAAAATAAAATGCCTTGTAACATGAAATGACATAAAACTTTTAAAAATGTTCAAGATCTCTTATGTAAGACTTATAATAAGATAAAACAAATAAAATGGCCAAACAACTCTAAGAAATGTTCATGATCGCATATGTAAGTGTTGTAATACGATAAAAAAGATGAAATGTCCATACAACTCTTTTAAATGTTCACGATCTCATTTCATCGAGTTATAATAAGAGAAAACAAATAAAATGGCCATATAACTGTTAGAAATGTTCATGATCACTTATCTATGAGTTTTCATAAGATAAAACAAATAAAATGGCCATACAACTCGTAAAAATGTTCATGATCACTTATCAAAGTGTTGTAATAAGATAAAACAAATAAAATGGCATACAACTCTTAGAAATGTTCAGGATGTTTTATCATAGAGTCGTAATAAGAGAAAAAAAATAAAATGCCTTGTAACATGAAATGACATAAAACTCTTAAAAATGTTCAAGATCTCTTATGTAAGAGTTATAATAAGATAAAACAAATAAAATGGCCATACAACTCTAAGAAATGTTCACGATCGCATGTAAGAGTTGTAATACGATAAAAAAGATAAAATGTCCATACAACTCTTTTAAATGTTCACGATCTCGTTTCATCGAGTTATAATAAGAGAAAGCAAATAAAATGGCCATATAGCTCTAAGAAATGTTCATGATCACTTATCTAAGAGTTGTAATAAGATAAAACAAATAAAATGGCCATAATACTCTTAAAAATTTTCAAGATCTCTTATGTAAGAGTTATAATAAGTTAAAAAAAAAAATGGCCAAACAACTCTAGGAAATGTTCATGTTCGCTTATGTAAGAGTTGTAATATGATAAAAGAGATAAAATGTCCATACAACTCTTTTAAATTTTCACGATCTTTTTTCATAGAGTTATATTAAGAGAAAACAAATAAAATAGCCATATAACTCTTAAAAATTTTCAAGATCTCTTATGTAAGAGTTATAATAAGTTTACAAAAATAAAATGGCCATACAACTCTAAGAAAAGTTTGTGATCGCGTATGTAAGAGTTGTAATACGATCAAAAAGATAAAATGTCCATACAACTCTTTTAAATGTTCACGATCTCTTTTCATAGAGTTATAATAAGGGAAAACAAATAAAATGGCCATATAACTCTAAGAAATGTTCATGATAACTTATCTAAGTGTTTTAATAAGATAAAACTAATATAATGGCCATAAAACTCTTAAAAATTTTCAAGATCTCTTATGTAAGAGTTACAATAAGTTAAAAAAATAAAATAGCCATACAACTCTAAAAATTGTTCATGATAACTTATGTAAGAGTTGTAATACGATTAAAAGGATAAAATTTCCATACAACTCTTTTAAATGTTCACAATCTCGTTTCATCGAGTTATAATAAGAGAAACCAAATAAAATGGCCATATAACTGTTAGAAATGTTCATGATCACTTATCTATGAGTTGTCATAAGAGAAAACAAATAAAATGGCCATACAACTCGTAAAAATGTTCATGATCACTTATCTAAGTGTTGTAATAAGATAAAATAAATAAAATGGCATACAACTCTTAGAAATGTTCAGGATGTTTTATCAAAGAGTTGTAATAAGAGAAAAAAAATAAAATGCCGTGTAACATGAATTGACATAAAACTTTTAAAAATGTTAAAGATCTCTTATGTAAGACTTATAATAAGATAAAACAAATAAAATGGCCAAACAACTCTAAGAAATGTTCGTGATCACTTATGTAAGTGTTGTAATACGATAAAAAAAGATGAAATGTCCATACAACTCTTTTAAATGTTCACGATCTCGTGTCATCGAGTTATAATAAGAGAAAACAAATAAAATGGCCATATAACTGTTAGAAATGTTCATGATCACTTTTCTATGAGTTGTAATAAGATAAAACAAATAAAATGGCCATACAACTCGTAAAAATATTCATGATCACTTATCTAAGTGTTGTAATAAGATAAAACAAATAAAATGGCATACAACTCTTAGAAATATTCAGGATGTTTTATCATAGAGTTGTAATAAGAGAAAAAAAATAAAATGCCGTGTAACAGGAATTGACATAAAACTTTTAAAAATGTTCAAGATCTCTTATGCAAGACTTATAATAAGATAAAACAAATAAAATGGCCAAACAACTCTAAGAAATGCTCATGATCGCTTATGTAAGTGTTGGAATACGATAAAAAAGATAAAATGTCCATACAACTCTTTTAAATGTTCACGATCTCGTTTCATCGTGTTATAATAAGAGAAAACACATAAAATGGCCATACAACTCGTAAAAATGTTCATGATCACTTATCAAAGTGTTGTAATAAGATAAAACAAATAAAATGGCATACAACTCTTAGAAATGTTCAGGATGTTTTATCATAGAGTTGTAATAAGAGAAAAAAAATAAAATGCCTTGTAACATGAAATGACATAAAACTCTTAAAAATGTTCAAGATCTCTTATGTAAGAGTTATAATAAGATCAAACAAATAAAATGGCCATACAACTCTAAGAAATGTTCATGATCGCTTATGTAAGAGTTGTAATATGATAAAAAAGATGAAATGTCCATACAACTCTTTTAAATATTCACGATCTCGTGTCATCGAGTTATAATAAAAGAAAACAAATAAAATGGCCATATAACTGTTAGAAATGTTCATGATCACTTATCTATGAGTTGTCATAAGATAAAACAAATAAAATGGCCATACAACTCGTAAAAATATTCAAGATCACTTATGAAAGTGTTGTAATAAGATAAAACAAATAAAATGGCACACAACTCTTAGAAATGTTCAGGATGTTTTATCATAGAGTTGTAATAAGAGAAAAAAATAAAATGCCGTGTAACAGGAATTGACAAAAAACTTTGAAAAATGTTCAAGATCTCTTATGTAAGACTTATAATAAGATAAAACACATAAAATGGCCAAACAACTCTAAGAAATGTTCATGATCGCTTATGTAAGTGTTGTAATACGATAAAAAAGATGAAATGTCCATACAACTCTTTTAAATGTTCACGATCTCGTGTCATCAAGTTATAATAAGAGAAAACAAATAAAATGGCCATATAACTGTTAGAAATGTTCATGATCACTTATCTATGAGTTGTCATAAGATAAAACAAATAAAATGGCCATACAACTCGTAAAAATATTCATGATCACTTATCAAAGTGTTGTAATAAGATAAAATAAATAAAATGGCATACAACTCTTAGAAATGTTCAGGATGTTTTATCATAGAGTTGTAATAAGAGAAAAAAAATAAAATGCCGTGTAACAGGAATTGACATAAAACTTTGAAAAATGTTCAAGATCTCTTATGTAAGACTTATAATAAGATAAAACAAATAAAATGGCCAAACAACTCTAAGAAATGTTCAAGATCGCTTATGTAAGTGTTGTAATACGATAAAAAAGATAAAATGTTCATACAACTCTTTTAAATGTTCATGATCTCGTTTCATCGAGTTATAATAAGAGAAAACAAATAAAATGGCCATATATCTCTAAGAAATGTTCATGATCACTTATCTATGAGTTGTCATAAGATAAAACAAATAAAATGGCCATATAACTCGTAAAAATGTTCTTGATCACTTATCTAAGTGTTGTAATAAGATAAAACAAATAAAATGGCAGACAACTCTTAGAAATGTTCAGGATGTTTTATCATAGAGTTGTAATAAGAGAAAAAAAATAAAATGCCGTGTAACAGGAATTGACATAAAACTTTGAAAAATGTTCAAGATCTCTTATGTAAGACTTATAATAAGATAAAACAAATAAAATGGCCAAACAACTCTAAGAAATGTTCATGATCGCTTATGTAAGTGTTGTAATACGATAAAAAAGATGAAATGTCCATACAACTCTTTTAAATGTTCACGATCTCGTGTCATCGAGTTATAATAAGAGAAAACAAATAAAATGGCCATATAACTGTTAGAAATGTTCATGATCACTTATCTATGAGTTGTCATAAGATAAAAGAAATAAAATGGCCATACAACTCGTAAAAATATTCATGATCACTTATCTAAGTGTTGTAATAAGATAAAACAAATAAAATGGCATACAACTCTTAGAAATGTTCGGGATGTTTTATCATAGAGTTGTAATAAGAGAAAAAAAATAAAATGCCGTGTAATAGGAATTGACATAAAACTTTGAAAAATGTTCAAGATCTCTTATGTAAGACTTATAATAAGATAAAACAAATAAAATGGCCAAACAACTCTAAGAAATGTTCATGATCGCTTATGTAAGTGTTGTAATACGATAAAAAAGATAAAATGTCCATACAACTCTTTTAAATGTTCATGATCTCGTTTCATCGAGTTATAATAAGAGAAAACAAATAAAATAGCCATATATCTCTAAGAAATGTTCATGATCACTTATCTATGAGTTGTCATAAGATAAAACAAATAAAATGGCCATACAACTCGTAAAAATATTCATGATCACTTATGAAAGTGTTGTAATAAGATAAAACAAATAAAATGGCACACAACTCTTAGAAATGTTCAGGATGTTTTATCATAGAGTTGTAATAAGAGAAAAAAAATAAAATGCCGTGTAACAGGAATTGACATAAAACTTTGAAAAATGTTCAAGATCTCTTATGTAAGACTTATAATAAGATAAAACAAATAAAATGGCCAAACAACTCTAAGAAATGTTCAAGATCGCTTATGTAAGTGTTGTAATACGATAAAAAAGATAAAATGTTCATACAACTCTTTTAAATGTTCATGATCTCGTTTCATCGAGTTATAATAAGAGAAAACAAATAAAATGGCCATATATCTCTAAGAAATGTTCATGATCACTTATCTATGAGTTGTCATAAGATAAAACAAATAAAATGGCCATATAACTCGTAAAAATGTTCTTGATCACTTATCTAAGTGTTGTAATAAGATAAAACAAATAAAATGGCAGACAACTCTTAGAAATGTTCAGGATGTTTTATCATAGAGTTGTAATAAGAGAAAAAAAATAAAATGCCGTGTAACAGGAATTGACATAAAACTTTGAAAAATGTTCAAGATCTCTTATGTAAGACTTATAATAAGATAAAACAAATAAAATGGCCAAACAACTCTAAGAAATGTTCATGATCGCTTATGTAAGTGTTGTAATACGATAAAAAAGATGAAATGTCCATACAACTCTTTTAAATGTTCACGATCTCGTGTCATCGAGTTATAATAAGAGAAAACAAATAAAATGGCCATATAACTGTTAGAAATGTTCATGATCACTTATCTATGAGTTGTCATAAGATAAAAGAAATAAAATGGCCATACAACTCGTAAAAATATTCATGATCACTTATCTAAGTGTTGTAATAAGATAAAACAAATAAAATGGCATACAACTCTTAGAAATGTTCGGGATGTTTTATCATAGAGTTGTAATAAGAGAAAAAAAATAAAATGCCGTGTAATAGGAATTGACATAAAACTTTGAAAAATGTTCAAGATCTCTTATGTAAGACTTATAATAAGATAAAACAAATAAAATGGCCAAACAACTCTAAGAAATGTTCATGATCGCTTATGTAAGTGTTGTAATACGATAAAAAAGATAAAATGTCCATACAACTCTTTTAAATGTTCATGATCTCGTTTCATTGAGTTATAATAAGAGAAAACAAATAAAATAGCCATATATCTCTAAGAAATGTTCATGATCACTTATCTATGAGTTGTCATAAGATAAAACAAATAAAATGGCCATACAACTCGTAAAAATATTCATGATCACTTATGAAAGTGTTGTAATAAGATAAAACTAATAAAATGGCAGACAACTCTTAGAAATGTTCAGGATGTTTTATCATAGAGTTGTAATAGGAGAAAAAAAATAAAATGCCTCGTAACATGAAATGACATAAAACTCTTAAAAATGTTCAAGATCTCTTATGTTAGAGTTATAATAAGATAAAACAAATAAAATGGCCATACAACTATAAGAAATGTTTATGATCGCTTATGTATGAGTTGTAATACGATAAAAAAGATAAAATGTCCATACAACTCTTTTAAATGTTCACGATCTCGTTTCATCGAGTTATAATAAGAGAAAACAAATAAAATGGCCATATAACTCTAAGAAATGTTCATGATCACTTATCTAATAGTTGTAATAAGATAAAACAAATAAAATGGCCATAAAACTCTGAAAAATTTTCAAGATCTCTTTGTAAGAGTTATAATAAGATAAAAGAATTAAAATGGCCATACAACTCTAAGAAATGTTCATGATCGCTTATGTAAGAGTTGTAATACGATAAAAAAGATAAAATGTCCATACAACTCTTTTAAATGTTCACGATCTCGTTTCATAGAGTTATAATAAGAGAAAACAAATAAAATGGCCATATAACTGTCAGAAATGTTCATGATAACTTATGTAAGAGTTGTAATAAGGTAAAACAAATAAAATGGTCATAAAACCCTGGAAAGTTTTCAAGATCTCTTATGTAAGAGTTATAATAAGTTAAAACAAATAAAATAGCCATACAACTCTAAGAAATGTTCATGATCACTTATGTAAGATTTGTAATACGATAAAAAGGATGAAATGTCCATACAACTCTTTTAAATGTTCACGATCTCATTTCATCGAGTTATAATAAAAGAAAACAAATAAAATGGCCATATAACTGTTAGAAATGTTCATAATCACTTATCTATGAGTTGTCATAAGATAAAAGAAATAAAATGGCCATACAACTCGTAAAAATGTTCATGATAACTTATCTAAGAGTTGTAATAAGGTAAAACAAATAAAATGGCCATATAACTCTGAAAAATTTTAAAGATCTCTTATGTAAGAGTTATAATAAGTTTACAAAAATAAAATGGCCATACAACTCTAAGAAATGTTCGTGATCGCGCATGTAAGAGTTGTAATACGATGAAAAAGATAAAATGTCCATACAACTCTTTTAAATGTTCACGATCTCTTTTCATAGAGTTGTAATACGATCTCTATTAAATGTTCATGATCACTTGTCTAAGATTTGTAATAAGATAACACAAATAAAATGGCATACAACTCTTAGAAATGTTTAGGATCTTTTTGTTGGATCGTGTCAAGTGTTGAGAGGGGGGGGTGAATCAACACTTTATCAATTTTTCTTTCAACTAAAGGATTCCCTCTCAAATGTTAGCTCAGTTAGAGCTTATTGTTGAACTCACGTTCTTGGCTTAGATGGACTCACTCAAGGAGGGTTCACTTACACAACCACGACACTCCTGTTCAAGCTTATAGGTTGAGAACACTACACCAGTCAAGACACACTCAAAGCAGTAAATGTGCACGGGGGATTTTTACGTGGTTCGATCAAATGATCTACATCCACGGACAGATTCACTCCTGTCAATCTTCACTATCACGGAATCATTCAGCTCTGGCCTCACTGACCGTAAGCAACATAAACAAGAGCTCACTGCTCAACACATTGAGGTTCACTACCTCTACAAGTTCATCAACTAAAACAACAACATATAAATCTCTATTGTACTGCCTTTTCTACACAAATATCTTTCAAAATCACTTAATGAAAGACGTTTGATAGTGTTCTAGGCTTACCACCTGAAGCTGCAACCTCAGGGTCAGTTCTCCCGATTCTGCATCATCTTTGATCTTAGTTTCAGTCTTCTCTTTTTCTGCTCCTCCTCAGCTTCTTCTTCTCCTTGATTTCTGCTTCTCCAAAGCTTCAGCTTCTCCTTGTGCAGCTGACTGTTTCTTACTCTCTTGTATTTCTCATATCATCTTTTTGCAGCTCTCACTCTTTTACTTCTCCCTTTTCTCGGTTTCGTTCGGTTCAGCACACATCTTCGCTGTTGCTCATCTCTCTCTCTCTTTTTCTTCTCGTGCCTGCCTCCTTTTTGGTTTATCCTACGTTCTGCCGTTGTTGTACCTACCACGCCTACTCATATGCCCGTTTTTTTTTTATTATCTTCCGCACTCTATCTTCTTTTTCCCAGAAGAAAAACTGTGCCCTACCGTGCAGTGTGTCAGCACATCATACACGAAAGGCGGCTCAAGATTCAAATAATCCATTTTTAACCTTTTGAGTTGCAACTTGCTTGCCATGTCATATTGTTGACTGTACTCCTTCATACTTCTCGAGTAGCTCGTCTTAGATATTTTGAAACAGCAGAAGTGATCTGATCTTAGCTTATAGCTGATCTGATGTGCGCGGCATTTGATCTGATGTCGCGCTTCGGTTGATCTGATGTTAGCTTGCAGTTGATCTGATGTTAGCCTTCGGTTGATCTGATGTTAGCTTGCAGTTGATCTGATGTTAGCTTGCAGTTGATCTGATGTTAGCCTTCAGTTGATCTGATGTTAGCTTGCAGTTGATCTGATGTTAGCCTTCGGTTGATCTGATGTTAGCTTCATGTCACAACGTTCTGTCCAGCAACTCAGAACCATCCATGTAGCTCCTGCAGTTCTTCTGATCGGGCACTGCTTGATTCTTTTGTATTTCTGCTCGCTCACAGGATTGCTAGATACTTCAACATGATGCTCCTGCGTCTTCTGAATCTTTGAGAGACTTTTAGAGTCGCGCGTTTGAGATGTGATTCACTAGCCGTCCTTGACTTCAGCTTCTTAGGTGTCTGCTCTAGCTCTCCAGCCTTGAGTTGTTCTCTTCTGCTGCAAATATGTTTTGTTGCTGACTTGCCTTGCTTCTGTGAAATCAAGCTGCTGAGCAATCCCTTGAGAATTTGATCTGATCTTTACTTCCGTTGATCTGATCTGTGCTGCATGTGATCTGATGTGTGCATCCTTTGATCTGATGCGCACTGCATTTGATCTGATCTTCACTTCCTTTGATCTGATACGCACTGCCTTTGATCTGATCTGTGTGGCCTTTGATCTGATATGCCAACAGTACACTTCCTTCTCATTTTGGCACTTCAGTTTATTCATCGGCTTCTTGCTGAGATTTTGTCCAGATAAAATGCTTTCAAACCTCATGAACTCAGTCCATTTTTGCCTTAGTAATTCACAGATTTGTCACAATGTGGTTGCAACAATTACAACAAAACATTGGACTTTAACAAAGGCTAAGAAAGCTTCATTGTAGCAGCTTATGACATCCTTACTGATTCAGCTCCATTGTAGCGGCTCCAATGGCTCAACAATCTCCCCCTTTGGAATTGTTGGCAACCACATTTGCAGCCAATCAGTCAACTCAGTGCTAAGCTCCCCCTGAGCCTTATTCTTCTTCATAGTAAGCTCCCCCTGCATAGAGCTTTTTCCAACGTCCTTCTCTCCCAAGGATAATACTGCTGCGTCTGGCCGGCTGCTGCGGCTATCTCTCCCCCTTTGACAACCAATTTCAAAGGGATTTGGGGATGCTCAACTGATTCAGCATGAGAAGGAGGACTGCACTCCCATTTGCATCCTCAAAGTTTCAAACATCTCGGCTGGAAGAGGCTTTGTCATTACATCAGCTATTTGTTTAGCTGTGGGAACATACTCTAGCATAATTTCTCCTTTCTCAACCTTGTCCTTTATGAAGTGATACTTGATTTCTATATGTTTGGCTCTCGAGTGCTGCACTGAATTCTTTGACAAATCAATGGCACTTTTGTTGTCACAAAGAATTATCAGTGGCAGGGAAACTTCTTCTTTAAGATTTTGCAGTTCAGATCTCATCCATATAGCTTGAGTGCATGCCTTGGTTGCTGCTATGTACTCGGCTTCAGCAGTGCTTAAGGCTATACTTTCTTGCTTCTTGCTTAACCAGCTCACACATCTATTACCAAGAAAGAATACTCCTCCTGAAGTGGATCTCCTGTCATCAACATTTCCTGCCCAATCAGCATCAGTGAAGCTTCTTAATCCCAAGCTTCCTTTCCTTGCATACCACAGACCATAATCTACTGTCCCTTGCAAGTATCTTAGCACCCTCTTTAGTGCAATCATATGAGAACTCTTTGGATTTGCCTGGTATCTAGCAGCTTGGCAGACAGCAAAGGTAATATCAGGCCTTGTTGCTGTTAAGTACAATAAGCTTCCTATCATGCTTCTGTATAGACTTTGATCAGCTTCAGCTCCTTTTTCATCCTTGCTCAGCTTGCAGTTAGTTGCCATGGGTGTAGACATTGGCTTAGCATCAGTCATACCAAATTTCTTCAGCACTTCTTTGGTATACTTGGTTTGAGAGATAAAAATTCCAGTTGCTTTTTGATGAATCTGTAGTCCAAGGAAAAATGATAGCTCTCCTATCATGGACATTTCAAACTCTTCTTGCATCTTTCTAGCAAATTCATGGCACAGCTGCTCCTTGTCTCCTCCAAATATTATGTCATCAACATAGACTATGGCTATTAACTGTCCACCCTTTCCATCAAGGACATATAGATTGCTATTTATGCAACTTTTTCTGAAATTCAGATTCTTCAGGTAACTATCCAGCCTTGAGTACCATGCTCTTGGGGCTTGTTTTAATCCATACAGTGCCTTTTTGAGCTTGCACACCTTGTTTTCATCTTCACAAACTAGAAAACCATCCGGTTGCTCAATGTACACTTCTTCTTCCAGATTTCCATTCAAGAAGGCAGATTTAACATCCATTTGGAAGACCTTGTAACTCCTTGCTGAAGCCACTGCCAAAAACATTCTTATGGCTTCAAGCCTTGCTACTGGGGCAAAGGTTTCATCCACATCTACTCCTTCAATTTGAGAGTATCCTTTGCACACAAGCCTTGCCTTATTCTTTACAACCTTTCCTTCCTCATTCAACTTGTTCCTGAACACCCATTTTGTGCCTATCACATTTTTGTTTGCTGGCCTATCCACGAGCTCCCAAGTTTGGTTTTTCTCAATTTGGTCCAGCTCTTCATTCATGGCTTGCAGCCATGACTGGTCCTCCAGGGCTTCCTCTATTGACCTTGGCTCAACTTGAGACAGTAGGGCAGTTGCAACCATACTTTTCAGTTGCCTTCTTGTTCTTACTGGAGCTTTGGGGTCTCCAATGATAGGCATCTTGTCAATTCTCTTGTTGTACTTTCTTTTTGCTATTTCCAGGCCTTCTGTAACTTCTGTCTCTGATCCTTCTACATCAGTCTCCTCAGTAGCTGATTTCAGCTCCAGGTCTGCCTCATCTTGGCTCTCTAAGTCATCTAAGTGATCCAGAAAATTTTCAGGATCAGTGGCTTTCATCTTGACTTCCTCAACCACTTTCACATCATAGCTTTCCATAATCTTATCCAGCCTCTTGTTATAAACCTTGTAAGCCTTGCTCTTATTTGAGTAACCAAGGAAAATGCCCTCATCAGCCCTCTCTTCAAATTTTCCAAGGCTTTGCTCCTTGTTCTTGATGAAGCATTTGCTGCCAAAAACTCTAAAGTACTTCACATTTGGCTTGTGACCATACCAAAGTTCATATGGTGTCTTTTCAGTGTTTGGCCTCAACATGGTTCTATTTTGTACATGCACAGCTGCCATTGTGGCTTCCTTCCAGAAGTGCTTTGGAGTATTGTGCTCCAACAGCATGGTTCTTGCCATCTCAATCACACTTCTATTTTTCCTCTCTACAACTCCATTTTGCTGGGGAGTGTGAGGACTTGAGACTTGATGTTTGATTCCCATTTCCTCCAAGTATTCTTCAAATTCCTGCGAGGTAAACTCTCCTCCATTATCTGATCTCAAAACTTTGATCTTCCTTCCATGCTGGTTTTCTGCCAGTTTTTGAAATCTTTTGAAACAGCTGAAGGCTTCACTCTTTTGCTTCATGTGCATGATGCACATTATCCTAGTGAAGTCATCCACAAAAAGAATGAAATACATCTCTTTACCTGTGCCTTTTCTTTTCATTGGTCCACATACATCAGTGTGAACTAGCTCCAATGGCTTAGAGGTTCTATGCTCCCTGGACTTGTGAGAAAGCTTTGCAAATTTCCCTTTTTGGCATGAGTCACAAGTGCTGTTGTCCCTCTTTAGTACAGGGAGGTTTAATACTGCATTGCACTTCACCAGGCTTCTCATGCTCTTTTGATTTAAATGTCCAAGCCTGCAATGCCAAAGCGTATTTTCATCCATTTTGCTTAGCATGCACAACTTTTCCTTCACATCTATGAGGTATAAATCCTTGTTGTCTCTTATTCCTTTGGCCATGATTTCTCCAGTCTTGCAGTCTTTGATGAAACAGCCATTTTTTGAGAAGTCTACTTTGAAACCATTGTCACACAGTTGTCTTACACTTAGCAAGTTGTACTTCAGCCCTTCTACAAACAGCACCTCCTTAGATTTGAACTTTTCTGATCCAATGGTGGCTTCTCCAACAGCCTTGATCTTTAACCCACTCTTATCTGCAAACTTGACAAACCCTCTTTCAACTTCTTTTGTGTTTCTCAGTAGAGTTTTGTCTCCAGTCATATGGCTTGTGCACCCACTGTCAATGATCCATTGGGCTTCCTTAGCTTTTGTTTTCAGTGCAACTTCAGCAATGCAAGCTTCTTCAAACCTGTGTTTCTTCCTCCAAATTTTTCTTGCTGCTGGTATGCCTTGCTGTTCATTCAATCTCTGATTGCTCCTGCTGCAACTCCAGTGATCATTCTCTTCTAACCCTTCAAAAATTTGAAATCTGTTTCTCAGATTAAGTGGCTGCATTAGAGACTGATTTCTTCTTGCGTAATCTGCTTGGTTTTTTCTTGTTCCTGCTGCAAAGTTTCTTCTATTTGTAGCTTGTTGCAGTGGCTGGGCTCTCCTGCTATTCACTCCTTCAGACCACTTGCTTCTCTTATTTGGCAATCTGCATCTGCACCAGACATTCAATTTCTGATACACTTCTCCAGGTTGTATGATATGGCCTTTTCTGATTTCAGCTTCAGGGATCCTTCTTGAAGTACTTAGGCTTCTTTGATGATAATACTCTTTTCTATTCCATCCTCTTGACTGCATTGTTCTTCCTCCAAATCTCCAGAATACCTTCCTCCAGCAATTTGCTGCATAGTGACCTGATTCTCCACAGGTGAAACATACTCCAGCAATCAGCCTTCTACTTTTGAGCAGGCTTCTTTGATACATAGATTGCCTCCCCCTCAGCTCGTGCAGTCTTTCATTTTGCTCAGTAGACTTTCTTGATCCATTAGAAATTTCCATCTTCTTAGAATCAACAAAACTAGTTCCTGCCTTTACACCAGCAACACAAATTGAACCTTCTTTGACAAAGGTAACAGTCTTCTTGGTTGTTGCAGCTGGTTGTCCTTCTGATTTTTTATCTCCTTCATAACCAAGACCTTTCTTCCCTTCTGAATGAGATCTCTGCTTGCTGAGGCACTCATCTAACTTCCTTGTGGCTTCTTCAGTTTTTGCAGCCACTTCTTTGCTCCTTGAGGATTCACCAGGCTCAGTTTTGCTTGACTGAAGCTCCAGCTTTCCTTTCAATTTTGATTCTACAGTAGTTCCATCAGTCATTTCTTCAGCTTTGATCACAGTTTGTTGAGACAGCAGATCTTCTATCTTTCTTGTTGCATCCTCTAGTTCGGCAGTGGTGGCATCTAGCTTTTCTACCAAGGTTTCACATGTCTTTTGAAGTTCCATCTTTTCTCTTGTACAATTTTTGTGAACCTCAGCTTCATTTTGTATGAGAATCAGTTCCTGCTCCAATTCAATTACTCTATTCTCCAGTATTGAGTTTTCTTCTTGACTGCTCAAGATGACCTTTTCCATCTCCTTCATTGTCTTCATTGTCTTCTTGTGCAATCTCTTCTGCTCCTCTATCTTGTTGTATGCAAACTCCAGTTCTTCCTCTAGATCCACTTCTTCAGCATCAGCTGATTGGTTCTCTAGTTCAGCATCCTCCTTTAATGAAACAGTTGAAGATTTCATCACCATGAGAGTCTCCTCTTCAGCTTCAGACTCATCTTCACTGTCTGAGACATCAGTCTCTTCATCCTCCTCAGAGCTATCATTTTTCTTCTTGCTCAGGTAGCTCCGTTTTCTGTAAGCTTTCCCTTTTCTTGATTTGAAGCTTATCTTCTTCTTTCCTTTCTGCTCAGGCCACCTGTCTGATGGCTTGTCAGCTTCCTCATCTTCTGTTCTCTTGTTCTTCATGAAGCACTTGCTTGCAAAGTGGCCTATTTTGCCACAATTGAAGCATTTTAAGGGCAACTTTCCCTTGTACTTTCCAGTCTGGCCTCTGAAACTCCTTGAAATCAGCACCATCATTCTTTCAAGATCACTGTCTGCTGCTTCATCTTCACTGCTTTCCTCCTTTAGCTTCCTTGAGTGTTTTGTTTTAAATGCTATCTCCTTGACTGCCTTTGACGTCTCCTCCTTTGAATTTGAAATCCTCATTTCATATGCTACAAAGGTGCTTTGTAGCTCATCTAATGTCACTTTATCTAGGTCCCTCTCCTCTATAGCAGAGACCTTAGAATCATATCTTGCTGGTAGGGATCTAAGAACCTTTTTAACTATATTGGAATCTCCAACACTCTCACCCAGACCCCTCATTGAGCTAACTAATTCAACAACTCTGTTTAGAAAGTCCTCAATGTTTTCACCTTCTCCCATCTTAAGACCTTCAAACTTACTTCTAAGAACCTGCAATTTTGCCTCCTTAACCTTGATGTCTCCCTCATGAATATTAATCAGTTTAATCCATATTTCATGAGCAGTAACACAGTCTATAACTTTAAAGTTCTCTTTTTCCGACAGAGCTGCATATAGAGCATTCCTTGCCTTTCCATCAGCTTCTAAGTTTTTAATTTCTACAGCTGTAGGATTCTCCTCATCTACGGTTGGTGTAAATCCATGCAAGACTACTCTTTGTACTTGTAGGCCTTGTGCTAAGAGATAAGCACTCATTCTCTTTTTCCATAACTGGAAATTTTGGCCACCGAAATAAGGAACTCCCTTAACAGTCGTTGCTTGATTCTCCATTTCTACTGCTGGTTCTAAGTTTCAACAATCACTTGACAAAAGCGAACCTTGCTCTGATACCAATTGTTGGATCGTGTCAAGTGTTGAGAGGGGGGGGTGAATCAACACTTTATCAATTTTTCTTTCAACTAAAGGATTCCCTCTCAAATGTTAGCTCAGTTAGAGCTTATTGTTGAACTCACGTTCTTGGCTTAGATGGACTCACTCAAGGAGGGTTCACTTACACAACCACGACACTCCTGTTCAAGCTTATAGGTTGAGAACACTACACCAGTCAAGACACACTCAAAGCAGTAAATGTGCACGGGGGATTTTTACGTGGTTCGATCAAATGATCTACATCCACGGACAGATTCACTCCTGTCAATCTTCACTATCACGGAATCATTCAGCTCTGGCCTCACTGACCGTAAGCAACATAAACAAGAGCTCACTGCTCAACACATTGAGGTTCACTACCTCTACAAGTTCATCAACTAAAACAATAACATATAAATCTCTATTGTACTGCCTTTTCTACACAAATATCTTTCAAAATCACTTAATGAAAGACGTTTGATAGTGTTCTAGGCTTACCACCTGAAGCTGCAACCTCAGGGTCAGTTCTCCCGATTCTGCATCATCTTTGATCTTAGTTTCAGTCTTCTCTTTTTCTGCTCCTCCTCAGCTTCTTCTTCTCCTTGATTTCTGCTTCTCCAAAGCTTCAGCTTCTCCTTGTGCAGCTGACTGTTTCTTACTCTCTTGTATTTCTCATATCATCTTTTTGCAGCTCTCACTCTTTTACTTCTCCCTTTTCTCGGTTTCGTTCGGTTCAGCACACATCTTCGCTGTTGCTCATCTCTCTCTCTCTTTTTCTTCTCGTGCCTGCCTCCTTTTTGGTTTATCCTACGTTCTGCCGTTGTTGTACCTACCACGCCTACTCATATGCCCGTTTTTTTTTTATTATCTTCCGCACTCTATCTTCTTTTTCCCAGAAGAAAAACTGTGCCCTACCGTGCAGTGTGTCAGCACATCATACACGAAAGGCGGCTCAAGATTCAAATAATCCATTTTTAACCTTTTGAGTTGCAACTTGCTTGCCATGTCATATTGTTGACTGTACTCCTTCATACTTCTCGAGTAGCTCGTCTTAGATATTTTGAAACAGCAGAAGTGATCTGATCTTAGCTTATAGCTGATCTGATGTGCGCGGCATTTGATCTGATGTCGCGCTTCGGTTGATCTGATGTTAGCTTGCAGTTGATCTGATGTTAGCCTTCGGTTGATCTGATGTTAGCTTGCAGTTGATCTGATGTTAGCTTGCAGTTGATCTGATGTTAGCCTTCAGTTGATCTGATGTTAGCTTGCAGTTGATCTGATGTTAGCCTTCGGTTGATCTGATGTTAGCTTCATGTCACAACGTTCTGTCCAGCAACTCAGAACCATCCATGTAGCTCCTGCAGTTCTTCTGATCGGGCACTGCTTGATTCTTTTGTATTTCTGCTCGCTCACAGGATTGCTAGATACTTCAACATGATGCTCCTGCGTCTTCTGAATCTTTGAGAGACTTTTAGAGTCGCGCGTTTGAGATGTGATTCACTAGCCGTCCTTGACTTCAGCTTCTTAGGTGTCTGCTCTAGCTCTCCAGCCTTGAGTTGTTCTCTTCTGCTGCAAATATGTTTTGTTGCTGACTTGCCTTGCTTCTGTGAAATCAAGCTGCTGAGCAATCCCTTGAGAATTTGATCTGATCTTTACTTCCGTTGATCTGATCTGTGCTGCATGTGATCTGATGTGTGCATCCTTTGATCTGATGCGCACTGCATTTGATCTGATCTTCACTTCCTTTGATCTGATACGCACTGCCTTTGATCTGATCTGTGTGGCCTTTGATCTGATATGCCAACAGTACACTTCCTTCTCATTTTGGCACTTCAGTTTATTCATCGGCTTCTTGCTGAGATTTTGTCCAGATAAAATGCTTTCAAACCTCATGAACTCAGTCCATTTTTGCCTTAGTAATTCACAGATTTGTCACAATGTGGTTGCAACAATTACAACAAAACATTGGACTTTAACAAAGGCTAAGAAAGCTTCATTGTAGCAGCTTATGACATCCTTACTGATTCAGCTCCATTGTAGCGGCTCCAATGGCTCAACACTTTTATCATAGAGTTGTAATAAGAGAAAAAAAATAAAATTCCTATACAACTCTTAGAAATTTTTATGATCTCTAATATAAGAGTTTTAATAAGATAAAACAAAAAAATGGCCATAAGACTCTTAGAAATGTTTATTATCGCTTGTCTAAGAGGTTTAATAAGAAAAACACATAAAATGGCATAAAACTCTCCAAATTTTTCAAGATCTATTATGTAAGAGTTACAAATAAGATAAAACAAATAAAATGGCCATACAAATCTAAGAAATGTTCATGATCGCTTATGTAGGAGTTATAATACGACAAAAAAGATAAAATGGCCATACAACTCTTTTGAATGTTCACGATCTCTTTTCATAGAGTTATAATAAGAGAAAACAAATAAAATGGCCATATAATTCTTAGAAATGTTCATGATCACTTATCTAAGAGTTGTAATAAGATAAAACAAACAAAATGACCATTAAACTCTTAAAAGTTTTCAAGATCTCTTATGTAAGAGTTATAATAAGATAAAACAAATAAAATGGCCATACAAATCTAAGAAATGTTCATGATCGCTTATGTAGGAGTTATAATACGACAAAAAAGTTAAAATGGTAATACAACTCTTTTAAATATTCACGATCTCTTTTCATAGAGTTATAATAAGAGAAAACAAATAAAATGGCCATATAATTCTTAGAAATGTTCACGATCACTTATCTAAGAGTTGTAATAAGATAAAACAAACAAAATGGCCATAAAACTCTTAAAAGTTTTCAAGATCTCTTATGTAAGAGTTATAATAAGATAAAACAAATACAATGGCCATACAACTCTAAGAAATGTTCATGTTCGCTTATGTAAGTGTTGTTATACGATAAAAAAGATAAAATGTCCCTACAACTCTTTTAAATTTTCACGATCTCTTTTCATAGAGTTATAATAAGAGAAAACAAATAAAATGTCCATAGAACTCTTAAAAATTTTAAAGATCTCTTATGTAAGAGTTATAATAAATTTACAAAAATAAAATGGCCATACAACTCTAAGAAATGTTCGTGATCGCGTATGTAAGAGTTGTAATACGATAAAAAAGATAAAATGTCCATACAACTCTTTTAAATGTTCACGATCTCTTTTCATAGAGTTGTAATACGATCTCTATTAAATGTTCATGATCACTTGTCTAAGATTTGTAATAAGATAACACAAATAAAATGGCATACAACTCTTAGAAATGTTTTGGATCTTTTATCATAGAGTTGTAATAAGAGAAAAAAAAGAAAATGCCTATACAACTCTTAGAAATTTTTATGATCTCTAATATAAGAGTTTTAATAAGATAAAACAAAAAAATGGCCATAAGACTCTTAGAAATGTTTATTATTGCTTGTCTAAGAGGTTTAATAAAAAAAACACATAAAATGGCATAAAACTATTCAAAATGTTCAAGATCTATTATGTAAGAGTTACAAATAAGATAAAACAAATAAAATGGCCATACAAATCTAAGAAATGTTCATGATCGCTTATGTAGGAGTTATAATACAACAAAAAAGATCAAATGGCCATACAACTCTTTTAAATGTTCATGATCTCTTTTCATAAAGTTATAATAAGAGAAAACAAATAAAATGGCCATATAATTCTTAGAAATGTTCATGATCACTTATCTAAGAGTTGTAATAAGATAAAACAAACAAAATGGCCATAAAACTCTTAAAAGTTTTCAAGATCTCTTATGTAAGAGTTATAATAAGATAAAACAAATAAAATGGCCATACAACTCTAAGAAATGTTCATGATCGCTTATGTAAGAGTTGTAATACGATAAAAAAGATAAAATTTCCATACAACTCTTTTAAATGTTCACTATCTATTTTCATAGAGTTATAATAAGAGAAAACAAATAAAATGGCCATATAACTCTTAGAAATGTCCATGATCACTTATCTAAGAGTTGTAATAAGATAAAACAAATAAAATAGCCATAAAACTCTTCAAAATGTTCAAGATCTCTTATGTAAGAGTTATAATAACTTAACAAAAATAAAATGGCCATAGAACTCTAAGAAATGTCCGTGATCGCTTATGTAAGAGTTATAATAAGATAAAACAAATAAAATGGCCATATAACTCTAAGAAATGTTCATGATCGCTTATGTAAGAGTTGTAATATGATAAAAAAGATAAAATGTCCATACAACTCTTTTAAATGTTCACGATCACTTTTCATAGAGTTATAATAAGAGAAAACAAATAAAATGTCCATACAACTCTTTTAAATGTTCACGATCTCTTTTCATAGAGTTATAGTAAGAGAAAACAAATAAAATGGCCATATAACTCTTAAAAATGTTCATGATCACATTTCGAAGAGTTGTAATTAGAAAAAACAAATAAAGTGGCATACAACTCTTAGAAATATTCAGGATCTTTTATCATAGAGTTGTACTAAGAGAAAAAAATAAAATGCCCATACAACTCTTGAAAATGTTTATGATCTCTAATGTAAGAGTTGTAATAAGATAAAACAAATAAAATGGCCATAAGACTCTTAGAAATGTTTATTATCGCTTACCAAAGAGTGGTAATAAGATAAGCACATAAAATGGCATAAAACTCTTAGAAATGTTTAGTATCTTTTATCATAGAATTGTAATAAGAGAAAAAAAATAAAATGCCCATACAAATCTTAGAAATGTTTATGATCTCTAATCTAAGAGTTGTAATAAGATAAAACAAATAAAATTGTCATAGGACTCTTAGAAATGTTTATTATCGCTTATCTAAGAGGTTTAATAAGATAAACACATAAAATGGCATAAAACTCTTAGAAATATTCAGGATCTTTTATCATAGAGTTGTAGTGAGAGAAAAAAATAAATGCCCATAAAAATCTTAGAAATATTTATGATCTCTAATCTAAGAGTTGTAATAAGATAAAACAAATAAAATAGCCATATAACTCTTAGGAATGTTCATGATAACATATCTAAGAGTTGTAATAAGATAAAACAAATAAAATGGCCATAATACTCTTAAAAATTTTCAAGATCTCTTATGTAAGAGTTATAATAAGTTAAAAAAATAAAATAGCCATACAACTCTAAGAAATGTTCATGATCACTTATGTAAGATTTGTAATACGATAAAAAGGATAAAATGTCCATACAACTCTTTTAAATGTTCACGATATCATTTCATCGAGTTATAATAAGAGGAAACAAATAAAATGGCCATATAACTGTTAGAAATGTTCTTGATCACTTATCTATGAGTTGTCATAAGATAAAACAAATAAAATGGCCATACAACTCGTAAAAATGTTCATGATCACTTATCTATGAGTTGTCATAAGATAAAACAAATAAAATGGCATACAACTCTTAGAAATGTTCAGGATATTTTATCATAGAGTCGTAATAAGAGAAAAAAAATAAAATGCCTTGTAACATGAAATGACATAAAACTCTTAAAAATGTTCAAGATCTCTTATGTAAGAGTTATAATAAGATAAAACAAATAAAATGGCCATACAACTCTAAGAAATGTTCATGATCGCATGTAAGAGTTGTAATACGATAAAAAAGATAAAATGTCCATACAACTCTTTTAAATGTTCACGATCTCGTTTCATCGAGTTATAATAAGAGAAAGCAAATAAAATGGCAATATAACTCTAAGAAATGTTCATGATCACTTATCTAAGAGTTGTAATAAGATAAAACAAATAAAATGGCCATAATACTCTTAAAAATTTTCAAGATCTCTTATGTAAGAGTTATAATAAGTTAAAAAAAAAATGGCCAAACAACTCTAAGAAATGTTCATGTTCGCTTATGTAAGAGTTGTAATACGATAAAAAAGATAAAATGTCCATACAACTCTTTTAAATTTTCACGATCTTTTTTCATAGAGTTATATTAAGAGAAAACAAATAAAATAGCCATATAACTCTTAAAAATTTTCAAGATCTCTTATGTAAGAGTTATAATAAGTTTACAAAAATAAAATGACCATACAACTCTAAGAAAAGTTCGTGATCGCGTATGTAAGAGTTGTAATACGATGAAAAAGATAAAATGTCCATACAACTCTTTTAAATGTTCACGATCTCTTTTCATAGAGTTATAATAAGCGAAAACAAATAAAATGGCCATATAACTCTTAGAAATGTTCATGATAACTTATCTAAGAGTTTTAATAAGATAAAACTAATATAATGGCCATAAAACTCTTAAAAATTTTCAAGATCTCTTATGTAAGAGTTACAATAAGTTAAAAAAAATAAAATAGCCATACAACTCTAAGAATTGTTCAAGATCGCTTATGTAAGAGTTGTAATACGATTAAAAGGATAAAATTTCCATACAACTCTTTTAAATGTTCACGATCTCGTTTCATCGAGTTATAATAAGAGAAAACAAATAAAATGGCCATATAACTGTTAGAAATGTTCATGATCACTTATCTATGAGTTGTCATAAGATAAAACAAATAAAATGGCCATACAACTCGTAAAAATGTTCATGATCACTTATCTAAGTGTTGTAATAAGATAAAACAAATAAAATGGCATACAACTCTTAGAAATGTTCAGGATGTTTTATCATAGAGTTGTAATAAGAGAAAAAAATAAAATGCCGTGTAACATGAAATGACATAAAACTTTGAAAAATGTTCAAGATCTCTTATGTATGACTTATAATAAGATAAAACAAATAAAATGGCCAAACAACTCTAAGAAATGTTCATGATCGCTTATGTAAGTGTTGTAATATGATAAAAAAGATAAAATGTCCATACAACTCTTTTAAATGTTCACGATCTCGTTTCATCGAGTTATAATAAGAGAAAACAAATAAAATGGCCATATATCTCTAAGAAATGTTCATGATCACTTATCTATGAGTTGTAATAAGATAAAGCAAATAAAATGGCCATAAAACTCTTCAAAATGTTCAAGATCTCTTATGTAAGAGTTATAATAACTTAACAAAAATAAAATGGCCATAGAACTCTAAGAAATGTCCGTGATCGCTTATGTAAGAGTTATAATAAGATAAAACAAATAAAATGGCCATATAACTCTAAGAAATGTTCATGATCGCTTATGTAAGAGTTGTAATATGATAAAAAAGATAAAATGTCCATACAACTCTTTTAAATGTTCACGATCACTTTTCATAGAGTTATAATAAGAGAAAACAAATAAAATGTCCATACAACTCTTTTAAATGTTCACGATCTCTTTTCATAGTGTTGTAATACGATCTCTATTAAATGTTCATGATCACTTGTCTAAGATTTGTAATAAGATAACACAAATAAAATGGCATACAACTCTTAGAAATGTTTAGGATCTTTTATCATAGAGTTGTAATAAGAGAAAAAAAATAAAATGCCTATACAACTCTTAGAAATTTTTATGATCTCTAATATAAGATTTTTAATAAGATAAAACAAAAAAATGGCCATAAGACTCTTAGAAATGTTTATTATCGCTTGTCTAAGAGGTTTAATAAGAAAAACACATAAAATGGCATAAAACTCTTCAAAATGTTCAAGATCTATTATGTAAGAGTTACAAATAAGATAAAACAAATAAAATGGCCATCCAAATCTAAGAAATGTTCATGATCGCTTATGTAGGAGTTATAATACGACAAAAAAGATAAAATGGCCATACAACTCTTTTAAATGTTCACGATCTCTTTTCATTGAGTTATAATTAGAGAAAACAAATAAAATGGCCATATAATTCTTAGAAATGTTCATGATCACTTATCTAAGAGTTGTAATAAGATAAAACAAACAAAATGGCCATAAAACTCTTAAAAGTTTACAAGATCTCTTATGTAAGAGTTATAATAAGACAAAACAAATAAAATGGCCATACAACTCTAAGAAATGTTCATGATCGCTTATGTAAGAGTTGTAATACGATAAAAAAGATAAATTTCCATACAACTCTTTTAAATGTTCACTATCTATTTTCATAGAGTTATAATAAGAGAAAACAAATAAAATGGCCATATAACTCTTAGAAATGTTCATGATCACTTATCTAAGAGTTGTAATAAGATAAAACAAATAAAATGGCCATAAAACTCTTCAAAATGTTCAAGATCTCTTATGTAAGAGTTATAATAACTTAACAAAAATAAAATGGCCATAGAACTCTAAGAAATGTCCGCGATCGCTTATGTAAGAGTTATAATAAGATAAAACAAATAAAATAGCCATATAACTCTAAGAAATGTTCATGATCGCTGATGTAAGAGTTGTAATATGATAAAAAAGATAAAATGTCCATACAACTCTTTTAAATGTTCACGATCACTTTTCATAGAGTTATAATAAGAGAAAACAAATAAAATGTCCATACAACTCTTTTAAATGTTCACGATCTCTTTTCATAGAGTTATAGTAAGAGAAAACAAATAAAATGGCCATATAACTCTTAAAAATGTTCATGATCACATTTCGAAGAGTTGTAATTAGAAAAAACAAATAAAGTGGCATACAACTCTTAGAAATGTTCAGGATCTTTTATCATAGATTTGTACAAAGAGAAAAAAATAAAATGCCCATACAACTCTTGAAAATGTTTATGATCTCTAATGTAAGACTTGTAATAAGATAAAACAAATAAAATGGCCATAAGACTCTTAGAAATGTTTATTATCGCTTACCAAAGAGTGGTAATAAGATAAGCACATAAAATGGCATAAAACTCTTAGAAATGTTCATGATCGCTTATGTAAGAGTTGTAATATGATAAAAAAGATAAAATGTCCATACAACTCTTTTAAATGTTCACGATCACTTTTCATAGAGTTATAATAAGCGAAAACAAATAAAATGTCCATACAACTCTTTTAAATGTTCACGATCTCTTTTCATAGAGTTATAGTAAGAGAAAACAAATAAAATGGCCATATAACTCTTAAAAATGTTCATGATCACATTTTGAAGAGTTGTAATTAGAAAAAACAAATAAAGTGGCATACAACTCTTAGAAATGTTCAGGATCTTTTATCATAGAGTTGTACAAAGAGAAAAAAATAAAATGCCCATACAACTCTTGAAAATGTTTATGATCTCTAATGTAAGAGTTGTAATAAGATAAAACAAATAAAATGGCCATAAGACTCTTAGAAATGTTTATTATCGCTTACCAAAGAGTGGTAATAAGATAAGCACATAAAATGGCATAAAACTCTTAGAAATGTTTAGTATCTTTTATCATAGAATTGTAATAAGAGAAAAAAAATAAAATGCCCATACAAATCTTAGAAATGTTTATGATTTATAATCTAAGAGTTGTAATAAGATAAAACAAATAAAATTGTCATAAGACTCGTAGAAATGTTTATTATCGCTTATCTAAGAGGTTTAATAAGATAAACACATAAAATGGCATAAAACTCTTAGAAATATTCAGGATCTTTTATCAAAGAGTTGTAGTGAGAGAAAAAAATAAATGCCCATAAAACTCTTAGAAATATTTATGATCTCTAATCTAATAGTTGTAATAAGATAAAACAAATAAAATGGCCATATAACTCGTAAAAATGTTCATGATCACTTATCTAAGTGTTGTAATAAGATAAAACAAATAAAATGGCATACAACTCTTAGAAATGTTCAGGATGTTTTATCATAGAGTTGTAATAAGAGAAAAAAAATAAAATGCCTTGTAACATGAAATGACATAAAACTCATAAAAATGTTCAAGATCTCTTATGTAAGAGTTATAATAAGATAAAACAAATAAAATGGCCATACAACTCTAAGAAATGTTCATGATCGCTTATGTAAGAGTTGTAATATGATAAAAAAGATAACATGTCCATACAACTCTTTTAAATGTTCACGATCTCGTTTCATCGATTTATAATAAGAGAAAACAAATAAAATGGCCATATAACTCTAAGAAATGTTCATGATCACTTATCTAAGAGTTGTAATAAGATAAAACAAATAAAATGGCCATAATACTCTTAAAAATTTTCAAGATCTCTTATGTAAGAGGTATAATAAGTTAAAAAAATAAAATGGCCAAACAACTCTAAGAAATGTTCATGATCGCTTATGTAATAGTTGTAATACAATAAAAAAGATAAAATTTCCATAAAACTCTTTTAAATGTTCACCATCTCTTTTCATAGAGTTATAATAAGAGAAAACAAATAAAATGGCCATATAACTCTTTAAAATTTTCAAGATCTCTTATGTAAGAGTTATAATAAGTTTACAAAAATAAAATGGCCATACAACACTAAGAAATGTTCGTGATCGCGTATGTAAGAGTTGTAATACGATAAAAAAGTTAAAATGTCCATACAACTCTTTTAAATGTTCACGATCTCTTTTCATAGAGTTATAATAAGGGAAAACAAATAAAATGGCCATATAACTCTTAGAAATGTTCATGATAACTGATCTAAGAGTTTTAATAAGAAAAAACTAATACAACGGCCATAAAACTCTTAAAAATTTTCAAGATCTCTTATGTAAGAGTTACAATAAGTTAAAAAAAATAAAATGGCCATACAACTCTAAGAATTGTTCAAGATCGCTTATGTAAGAGTTGTAATACGATTAAAAGGATAAAATTTCCATACAACTCTTTTAAATGTTCACGATCTCGTTTCATCGAGTTATAATAAGATAAACCAAATAAAATGGCCATATAACTGTTAGAAATGTTCATGATCACTTATCTATGAGTTGTCATAAGAGAAAACAAATAAAATGGCCAAACAACTCGTAAAAATGTTCATGATCACTTATCTAAGTGTTGTAATAAGATAAAATAAATAAAATGGCATACAACTCTTAGAAATGTTCATGATCACTTATCTAAGAGTTGTAATAAGATAAAACAAATAAAATGGCCATAAAACTCTTCAAAATGTTCAAGATCTCTTATGTAAGAGTTATAATAACTTAACAAAAATAAAATGGCCATAGAACTCTAAGAAATGTCCGCGATCGCTTATGTAAGAGTTATAATAAGATAAAACAAATAAAATAGCCATATAACTCTAAGAAATGTTCATGATCGCTGATGTAAGAGTTGTAATATGATAAAAAAGATAAAATGTCCATACAACTCTTTTAAATGTTCACGATCACTTTTCATAGAGTTATAATAAGAGAAAACAAATAAAATGTCCATACAACTCTTTTAAATGTTCACGATCTCTTTTCATAGAGTTATAGTAAGAGAAAACAAATAAAATGGCCATATAACTCTTAAAAATGTTCATGATCACATTTCGAAGAGTTGTAATTAGAAAAAACAAATAAAGTGGCATACAACTCTTAGAAATGTTCAGGATCTTTTATCATAGATTTGTACAAAGAGAAAAAAATAAAATGCCCATACAACTCTTGAAAATGTTTATGATCTCTAATGTAAGACTTGTAATAAGATAAAACAAATAAAATGGCCATAAGACTCTTAGAAATGTTTATTATCGCTTACCAAAGAGTGGTAATAAGATAAGCACATAAAATGGCATAAAACTCTTAGAAATGTTCATGATCGCTTATGTAAGAGTTGTAATATGATAAAAAAGATAAAATGTCCATACAACTCTTTTAAATGTTCACGATCACTTTTCATAGAGTTATAATAAGAGAAAACAAATAAAATGTCCATACAACTCTTTTAAATGTTCACGATCTCTTTTCATAGAGTTATAGTAAGAGAAAACAAATAAAATGGCCATATAACTCTTAAAAATGTTCATGATCACATTTTGAAGAGTTGTAATTAGAAAAAACAAATAAAGTGGCATACAACTCTTAGAAATGTTCAGGATCTTTTATCATAGAGTTGTACAAAGAGAAAAAAATAAAATGCCCATACAACTCTTGAAAATGTTTATGATCTCTAATGTAAGAGTTGTAATAAGATAAAACAAATAAAATGGCCATAAGACTCTTAGAAATGTTTATTATCGCTTACCAAAGAGTGGTAATAAGATAAGCACATAAAATGGCATAAAACTCTTAGAAATGTTTAGTATCTTTTATCATAGAATTGTAATAAGAGAAAAAAAATAAAATGCCCATACAAATCTTAGAAATGTTTATGATTTATAATCTAAGAGTTGTAATAAGATAAAACAAATAAAATTGTCATAAGACTCGTAGAAATGTTTATTATCGCTTATCTAAGAGGTTTAATAAGATAAACACATAAAATGGCATAAAACTCTTAGAAATATTCAGGATCTTTTATCAAAGAGTTGTAGTGAGAGAAAAAAATAAATGCCCATAAAACTCTTAGAAATATTTATGATCTCTAATCTAAGAGTTGTAATAAGATAAAACAAATAAAATGGCCATATAACTCGTAAAAATGTTCATGATCACTTATCTAAGTGTTGTAATAAGATAAAACAAATAAAATGGCATACAACTCTTAGAAATGTTCAGGATGTTTTATCATAGAGTTGTAATAAGAGAAAAAAAATAAAATGCCTTGTAACATGAAATGACATAAAACTCATAAAAATGTTCAAGATCTCTTATGTAAGAGTTATAATAAGATAAAACAAATAAAATGGCCATACAACTCTAAGAAATGTTCATGATCGCTTATGTAAGAGTTGTAATATGATAAAAAAGATAACATGTCCATACAACTCTTTTAAATGTTCACGATCTCGTTTCATCGATTTATAATAAGAGAAAACAAATAAAATGGCCATATAACTCTAAGAAATGTTCATGATCACTTATCTAAGAGTTGTAATAAGATAAAACAAATAAAATGGCCATAATACTCTTAAAAATTTTCAAGATCTCTTATGTAAGAGGTATAATAAGTTAAAAAAATAAAATGGCCAAACAACTCTAAGAAATGTTCATGATCGCTTATGTAATAGTTGTAATACAATAAAAAAGATAAAATTTCCATAAAACTCTTTTAAATGTTCACAATCTCTTTTCATAGAGTTATAATAAGAGAAAACAAATAAAATGGCCATATAACTCTTTAAAATTTTCAAGATCTCTTATGTAAGAGTTATAATAAGTTTACAAAAATAAAATGGCCATACAACACTAAGAAATGTTCGTGATCGCGTATGTAAGAGTTGTAATACGATAAAAAAGTTAAAATGTCCATACAACTCTTTTAAATGTTCACGATCTCTTTTCATAGAGTTATAATAAGGGAAAACAAATAAAATGGCCATATAACTCTTAGAAATGTTCATGATAACTGATCTAAGAGTTTTAATAAGAAAAAACTAATACAACGGCCATAAAACTCTTAAAAATTTTCAAGATCTCTTATGTAAGAGTTACAATAAGTTAAAAAAAATAAAATGGCCATACAACTCTAAGAATTGTTCAAGATCGCTTATGTAAGAGTTGTAATACGATTAAAAGGATAAAATTTCCATACAACTCTTTTAAATGTTCACGATCTCGTTTCATCGAGTTATAATAAGATAAACCAAATAAAATGGCCATATAACTGTTAGAAATGTTCATGATCACTTATCTATGAGTTGTCATAAGAGAAAACAAATAAAATGGCCAAACAACTCGTAAAAATGTTCATGATCACTTATCTAAGTGTTGTAATAAGATAAAATAAATAAAATGGCATACAACTCTTAGAAATGTTCAGGATGTTTTATCTAAGAGTTGTAATAAGAGAAAAAAATAAAATGCCGTGTAACATGAATTGACATAAAACATTTAAAAATGTTCAAGATCTCTTATGTAAGACTTATAATAAGATAAAACAAATAAAATGGCGAAACAACTCTAAGAAATGTTCATGATCGCTTATGTAAGTGTTGTAATACGATAAAAAAGATAAAATGTCCATACAACTCTTTTAAATGTTCACGATCTCGTTTCATCGAGTTATAATAAGAGAAAACAAATAAAATGGGCATATAACTGTTAGAAATGTTCATGATCACTTATCTATGAGATGTCATAAGATAAAATAAATAAAATTGCCATACAACTCGTAAAAATGTTCATGATCACTTATCTAAGTGTTGTAATAAGATAAAACAAATAAAATGGCATACAACTCTTAGAAATGTTCAGGATGTTTTTTCATAGAGTTGTAATAAGAGAAAACAAATAAAATGCCGTGTAACATGAAATGACATAAAACTTTGAAAAATGTTCAAGATCTCTTATGTAAGACTTATAATAAGATAAAACAAATAAAATGGCCAAACAACTCTAAGAAATGTTCATGATCGCTTATGTAAGAGTTGTAATACGATAAAAAGGATAAAATGTCCATACAACTCTTTTAAATGTTCACGATCTCATTTCATCGAGTTATAATAAGAGAAAACAAATAAAATGGCCATATAACTGTTATAAATGTTCATGATCACTTATCTATGAGTTGTCATAAGATAAAACAAATAAAATGGCCATACAACTCGTAAAAATGTTCACGATCACTTATCTAAGTGTTGTAATAAGATAAAACAAATAAAATGGCAGACAACTCTTAGAAACGTTCAGGATGTTTTATCATAGAGTTGTAATAAGAGAAAAAAAATAAAATGCCTCGTAACATGAAATGACATAAAACTCTTAAAAATGTTCAAGATCTTTTATGTAAGAGTTATAATAAGATAATTAGAAATGTTTATTATCGCTTATGTAAGAGTTGTAATACGATAAAAAGGATAAAATGTCCATACAACTCTTTTAAATGTTCACGATCTCATGTCATCGAGTTATAATAAGAGAAAACAAATAAAATGGCCATATAACTGTTAGAAATGTTCATGATCACTTATCTATGAGTTGTCATAAGATAAAACAAATAAAATGGCCATATAACTCGTAAAAATGTTCATGATCACTTATCCAAGTGTTGTAATAAGATAAAACAAATAAAATGGCATACAACTCTTAGAAATGTTCAGGATGTTTTTTCATAGAGTTGTAATAAGAGAAAACAAATAAAATGCCGTGTAACATGAAATGACATAAAACTTTGAAAAATGTTCAAGATCTCTTATGTAAGACTTATAATAAGATAAAACAAATAAAATGGCCAAACAACTCTAAGAAATGTTCATGATCGCTTATGTAAGTGTTGTAATATGATAAAAAAGATAAAATGTCCATACAACTCTTTCAAATATTCACGATCTCGTTTCTTCGAGTTATAATAAGAGAAAACAAATAAAATGGCCATATATCTCTAAGAAATGTTCATGATCACTTATCTATGAGTTGTCATAAGATAAAACAAATAAAATGGCCATACAACTCGTAAAAATGTTCACGATCACTTATCTAAGTGTTGTAATAAGATAAAACAAATAAAATGGCAGACAACTCTTAGAAACGTTCAGGATGTTTTATCATAGAGTTGTAATAAGAGAAAAAAAATAAAATGCCTCGTAACATGAAATGACATAAAACTCTTAAAAATGTTCAAGATCTTTTATGTAAGAGTTATAATAAGATAATTAGAAATGTTTATTATCGCTTACCAAAGAGTGGTAATAAGATAAACACATAAAATGGCATAAAACTCTTAGAAATGTTTAGGATCTTTTATCATAGAATTGTAATAAGAGAAAAAAAATAAAATGCCCATACAAATCTTAGAAATGTTTATGATCTCTAATCTAAGAGTTGTAATAAGATAAAACAAATAAAATTGTCATAAAACTCTTAGAAATATTCAGGATCTTTTATCATAGAGTTGTAGTGAGAGAAAAAAAATAAATGCCCATAAAACTCTTAGAAATATTTATGATCTCTAATCTAAGAGTTGTAATAAGATAAAACAAATAAAATGGCCATATAACTCTTAGAAATGTTCATGATAACATATCTAAGAGTTGTAATAAGATAAAACAAATAAAATGGCCATAATACTCTTAAAAATTTTCAAGATCTCTTATGTAAGAGTTATAATAAGTTAGAAAAAATAAAATGGATAATTAACTCTAAGAAATGTTCATGATCGCTTATGTAACAGTTGTAATATGATAAAAAAGATAAAACTTCCATAAAACTCTTTTAAATGTTCACAATCTCTTTTCATTGGGTTATAATAAGAGAAAACAAACAAAATGGCCACACAAGTCATAGAAATGTTCATGATCACTTATCCAAGAGTTGTAATAAGATAAAACAAACAAAATGGCCACAAAATTCTTAAAAATTTTCAAGATCTCTTATGTAAGAGTTATAATAAGATAAAACAAATAAAATGGTCATACAACTCTAAGAAATGTTGATGATCGCTTATGTAAGAGTTGTAATACGATAAAAAAGATTAAATATCCATACACCTCTTTTAAATGTTACAACTCTTTTAAATGTTCACGATCTCTAATCTAAGAGTTGTAATAAGATAAAACAAATAAAATGGCCATAAGACTCTTAGAAATGTTCATAATCACTTATCTAAGAGTTGTAATAAGATAAAACAAATAAAATGGCCATAAAACTCTTAATAATTTTCAAGATCTCTTATGTAAGAGTTATAATAAGATAAAACAAATAAAATGGCAATACAACTCTAAAAAATGTTCATGAGAAAGAATGAAAGGAAAATCAATAACTCTTTTAAATGTTCACGATCTCTTTTCATAGAGTTATAATAAGAGAAAACAAATAAAATGGCCATAAAACTCTTAAAAATTTTCAAGATCTCTTATGTAAGAGTTATAATAAGATAAAACAAATAAAATAGCCATACAACTCTAAGAAATATTCATGATCGCTTATGTAAGGGTTGTAATACGATAAAAAAGATAAAATGTCCATACAACACTTTTAAATGTTCACGATCTCGTTTGATCGAGTTACAATAAGAGAAAACAAATAAAATGGCCATATAACTCTAAGAAATGTTCATGATCACTTATCTAAGAGTAGTAATAAGATAAAACAAATAAAATGGTCATACAACTCTTAAAAATGTTCATGATCACTTATCTAAGAGTTGTAATAAGATAAAACAAATAAAATGCCCATACAACTCTTAAAAATGTTTATGATCTCTAATGTAAGAGTTGTAATAAGATAAAATAAATAAAATGGCCATAAGACTCTTAGAAATGTTTATTAGCGCTTACCAAAGAGTGGTAATAAGAAATGTTCAGGATCTTTTATCATAGGGTTGTAATAAGAGAAAAAAATAAAATGCCCATACAACTCTTAGAAATGTTTATGATCTCTAATCTAAGAGTTGTAATAAGATAAAACAAATAAAATTGTCATAAGACTCTTAGAAATGTTTATTATCGCTTATCTAAGAGGTTTAACAAGATAAACACATAAAATGGCATAAAACCCTTAAAAATGTTCAAGATCTCGTATGTAAAAGTTACAAATAAGATAAAACAATAAAATGACCATACAACTCTAAGAAATGTTCATGATCGCTTATGTAAGAGTTGTAATACGATAAAAAAGATAAAATGTCCATACCACTCTTTTAAATGCCCACGATCTCTAATCTAAGAGTTGTAAAAAGATAAAACAAATAAAATGGCCATAAAACTCTTAAAAATTTTTAAGATCACTTATGAAAAATTTATAATAAGATAAAACAAATAAAATGGCCATACAACTCTAAAAAATGTTCATGAGGAAGAATGAAAGGAAAATCATATAACTCATTTAAATGTTCACGATCTCTTTTCATAGAGTTATAATAAGAGAAAACAAATAAAATGGCCATATAACTCTAAGAAATGTTCATGATCACTTATCTAAGATTTGTAATAAGATAAAACAAATAAAATGGCCATAAGACTCTTAGAAATGTTCATAATCACTTATCTAAGAGTTGTAATAAGATAAAAAAAATAAAGTGGCCATAAAACTCTTAATAATTTTCAAGATCTCTTATGTAAGAGTTATAATAAGATAAAACAAATAAAATGGCAATACAACTCTAAAAAATGTTCATGAGGAAGAATGAAAGGAAAATCATATAACTCTTTTAAACGTTCACGATCTCTTTTCATAGAGTTATAATAAGAGAAAACAAATAAAATGGCCATAAAACTCTTAAAAATTTTCAAGATCTCTTATGTAAGAGTTATAATAAGATAAAACAAATAAAATAGCCATACAACTCTAAGAAATATTCATGATCGCTTATGTAAGGGTTGTAATACGATAAAAAAGATAAAATGTCCATACACCTCTTTTAAATGTTACAACTCTTTTAAATGTTCACGATCTCTAATCTAAGAGTTGTAATAAGATAAAACAAATAAAATGGCCATAAGACTCTTAGAAATGTTCATAATCACTTATCTAAGAGTTGTAATAAGATAAAACAAATAAAATGGCCTTAAAACTCTTAATAATTTTCAAGATCTCTTATGTAAGAGTTATAATAAGATAAAACAAATAAAATGGCAATACAACTCTAAAAAATGTTCATGAGGAAGAATGAAAGGAAAATCAATAACTCTTTTAAATGTTCACGATCTCTTTTCATAGAGTTATAATAAGAGAAAACAAATAAAATGGCCATAAAACTCTTAAAAATTTTCAAGATCTCTTATGTAAGAGTTATAATAAGATAAAACAAATAAAATAGCCATACAACTCTAAGAAATATTCATGATCACTTATGTAAGGGTTGTAATACGATAAAAAAGATAAAATGTCCATACAACACTTTTAAATGTTCACGATCTCGTTTGATCGAGTTACAATAAGAGAAAACAAATAAAATGGCCATATAACTCTAAGAAATGTTCATGATCACTTATCTAAGAGTAGTAATAAGATAAAACAAATAAAAATGGTCATACAACTCTTAAAAATGTTCATGATCACTTATCTAAGAGTTGTAATAAGATAAAACAAATAAAATGCCCATACAACTCTTAAAAATGTTTATGATCTCTAATGTAAGAGTTGTAATAAGATAAAATAAATAAAATGGCCATAAGACTCTTAGAAATGTTTATTAGCGCTTACCAAAGAGTGGTAATAAGAAATGTTCAGGATCTTTTATCATAGGGTTGTAATAAGAGAAAAAAAATAAAATGCCCATACAACTCTTAGAAATGTTTATGATCTCTAATCTAAGAGTTGTAATAAGATAAAACAAATAAAATTGTCATAAGACTCTTAGAAATGTTTATTGTGGCTTATCTAAGAGGTTTAACAAGATAAACACATAAAATGGCATAAAACCCTTAAAAATGTTCAAGATATCTTATGTAAAAGTTACAAATAAGATAAAACAATAAAATGACCATACAACTCTAAGAAATGTTCATGATCGCTTATGTAAGAGTTGTAATACGATCTCTTTTCTCTTTTCTCTCTCTTGTAAAAACTCTTTTTATCTTTCTATCTTTGCTTTAATATATTACTCCAGCGGAGGTTTTCATAAGCAGCAGTCTTATTATTATCAGCAGCTTTTTGGGATTTCTTATATATTTCTTATTTTGGTATCATCACCCAAGTAAGTTTGTATTTATTTTTTATTTAACGATGCAAGGCTAAAAGCCTTATGGTTAGAATAAAAGCTGAGTAATTATGTAAATTCATTCTTTAGATCCTTGTTATTGAGAAATTCTCAGTATGATAATATAGAATTAAAGAATGGGTTAGAATTATTAGACAGGTTATAAATTTAGAGAAGAAGGGTGTTGCCGTTAGCCGTAATGTTTTGAAGGCGTTAGGCGTATAGCCCGGATTGCTTTGATAAATTTGTAGTTCTGTCTGACTAATTCTGTAATATCCTTTGCTTCTTTAATCATCATGCTGAGAGTCTCTCTGTAATTTGGTATCAGAGCCTGGTGTCCTTACACGAGGTCTCGGGTTCGATTCCTGCAAAAGACGTAAGCGTGTAAGACGGCCTAAGACCAAGAGTGGGCAGCCGCAGGCGAGAAGGTGAGCGGGATGAAATACTCAGAGGCCCCGGGTGGGATAACTAGTAATGAGATCCGTTACCTAACAGGATATCCTTTTAGGCCAAATGGTATCAGAGCCTGGATTTATGAATTTACTTACTTTTATTCTAACCAGTTAATTTAATTTCCTAATGAATATAGGAAAAGGAAAGCAGATTATTAAAAATAGTCTGAAACAGGAATTTGATATCCCTGAAAATTTAGAAGACCTTAATAGGTGGACAATTCCCAGAATTGATGTTAAAACTGTTTATCAGTTAGGAACCTTTGAAAAATTAGGTTTCAAACAGATTATAAAAACAACCGAAGAATCAGTTTCTTTAGATAATGAAGAAATTGAAATTAAATTAATACAATCAGATGATATTAATAGATATACTGATTTATATAGATTCATACATATTGGTCTAGTACAAATTGCTTTTAAACCATTAACCTTAGAAGGTTTACCTGAAAGTTTTATAGCATGTTTAAGAGATGCTAGGAATTTAAATTGGAAACAATCTTTAATGGGTATTATACAATCGAGTTTAGCTCATGGCCCAGTTTATTTTAATGTATATCCGAATTTATCTTTATCATTAAGTGATGATAATATATTAAATGCTTTAACATTAAATGTTAAAACTCATGGATATAATTATATGCCTGGTTCTGAATTAATTTGTGTATGTTATAGAA
Source organism: Knoxia roxburghii (assembly GCA_030378225.1). Lineage (NCBI taxonomy): Eukaryota > Viridiplantae > Streptophyta > Magnoliopsida > Gentianales > Rubiaceae > Knoxia > Knoxia roxburghii. Next base: position 30,669,675 of record CM059416.1, on the reverse strand, counting down.
TTTATTATAAACCTTTAAAAACATTGAATCCTAATTGCAGATTAATGGATAAAAAAATAGATGAAACCATACTTATAGAAACTAATTTTAATAAATCTAAAATTATAAAAAGAAGAACTATTAAATGGAATGAAATACCTATTCCAGAGCAGTGGACAATAGAAAAGGTTAGTAATAAACAACCTCAAATTAATAGTCACATAGATTATATTGAACAAACTCCTGAAGGAAAGATTAAAATAAAAATGCAAAATAATCCAATTTTGTTGGATAATAAATCTAAATTATATCGATCATATTCTTCTCATTTTATATCTCCTATAGATAGCAAAGATGATATATCTGTGGCACCTAGAAATTCTGTCTCACAACCTTATAGAGTTTCTACCTCTCAAGTTAGTGATGATACTGACAATTATGTTGATAGATTGGTTAAAAATAAACATAATATTGTTAAAGGTATTTATAATACAGATAAGGACGAAGAAATAACTGAGTCTGAAATGGCTTTTCCAATATGAATAAAATAGATTTTAGTCCTGGATCTTTAGCCCGAAATCAGGTTAAAGCAGAATTTAATAAGGATAGATGGCAACCATTTAGAACATGGTTTTTTCACACTTTCACATTAAATGAACAGAAAGATATTTCTGATCAGTTTTATGCATTTCTATCACAGCATAATATTCTATTTCCTTTTGTTCCATGGTTTATTTCTAATTATATTGAACCATGTATATGTGTTTTAGAAAGAGATTATAAACTTCTGAATGGTAATACTTTAAGAGAAATATTTCCTCCTCAACAACCTTTTAAATTAGAAAAGGAAAATCATATATTAAATTTCTCTGCTTTTGCTAAATTATTTGAAAATGATACATTAGTCATAACTGTTAAACAAATGAATAAAGTTATAGAACAAAATAATTATACAAACATTTATTTAAATGTTTTAGGCGAACAGATTATATCTTTACATCATAGACTAGATCACATCATAAATAGATTACAAAAGTCATCTGTCGAGGAATCATCTTCTAAAGAACAGGTTATAACGGCCCCAACTCTTCAACCACCTCCTGAAATAAAAGATTTCAAGTTAAAATCTATGTCTGAATTAGAAAAATTACTTGATGAAAAATTTAAAGGTTTAAAAATTAACACATTAGAAGAAGAATTAGAAGAATTTGAAAACCAACTTAAAGATCCATCTCATAATAATAAAGATGAAATAAATAAGATAGGAAAATTTGCTGATAGACCAGCCCAGAGACTTTATTACTATAATAGACCTTCTCCTATGGATATTTTACATGAAGAACAAGAATATGTACTTAATAATAGTTACAATGGAAAATGCATATATGAATGGAATATAGATGGTTATACTGAAAAACAGATTTATAATCAAGCTCATAGAATGCTCATGTATAGTAGCATTTGTAAAACCAATGGTAATACTGATGTAGGTATAGCTAAAATGATAGTTTCAGGATTTACAGGACAACTAAAAGGTTGGTGGGATAATTATTTAACTCCACAAAATAAAAATGAAATTTTTACAACAGTAAAAATGGAAGAATCCACTTCCCAACCTACTGAAAATGCGGTTTATACTCTCATAGTAACTATATTAGAACACTTTACGGGTAGAATTTCTGATAATAGTGAAAATATTCGCACCTTATTACAAAATCTGAGATGTAAAACATTATCAGATTTTAGGTGGTATAAAGATGCATTTCTTAATAGAGTTATGGAATTAAATGATAGTAATAGTAATCATTGGAAGTCTAAATTTATAGATGGATTACCACACTTATTTGCTGAAAGAATTAAAAAAGTTTTAAGGAAAGATAGGATGAATATACCCTATGAAATTTATACTTATGGAAAATTAATAGGAATTTGCATACAAGAAGGTTTAGCCTTATGCAATGAAATTAAATTAAATCAACAAATTAAAAGTCAAAGACTCAATGAAAGACGTCAATTAGGACAGTTTTGTAGTCAATTTGGCATGAATATACCATCCAAAGAAAAGATTAAAACATTGGATAAGGATTATAAAAAATATTCTCGATCTAAATATAAAAAAAGAAAATATTCTCCAGATAAAAAATATAAAAAGGAATCTAGAAAACTAGAAAGACGTAATAAGAAAAATATGGATAATATTACATGTTATAAGTGTAAACAAAAGGGACATTTTGCTAATAAATGTAAAATGAAAAAGAAGATTAATAGTCTTGAAATAGATGAGAAACTTAAAGAAGAATTACTTCAAATAGTAACTACTGATTCTGAGTATGAGTCAGAAATATCTGACAATGAAGAAAATATGAAAAGTTCAGAAGATGAACAGGAATGTCATTGTAATACTTTAGAGCAAAAAGATACTAATAGTGACGATGATGAATATTATAAAATTTTGTCACAATTTCAAGATATAGATTTGGATGTTAATGTATTAACTAATAATCATATCTTAGAATTCTTAAAATCTATAAAAGATCAAGAATTAAGATCTAGAATAATAGAACAAATGGATGATATTCCAGAACCTAGTCAGACTACTAGTCTCAATAATAATAAATTAGAAGAAAATCAGAATCCCTATACCATGTCTGAAGTATATAAAATCTTAAAACAGAAACATAGTCATACAGAAAGGTTTCCTACGACAATAGAAGATTTAGGAACAGAGATTAAAAATCTTAAAAATGAGATTAAAATATTAAAAAAACTTAATGAAAATTTAGATGAGAGAGTTTCTTATTTAGAAAAGAAAGATCACATTAAATTAGATTATGATAAGATACTAGAAGATACAGGAAATGAAAATTTCTTAGGATCATTAAATTTGATCACTTCTTTTAAATTTCACGTTAAGATCAAATTATTAATTGATCACTCTTTTCATATTGAATTAGTAGCTCTTTTTGATAGTGGAGCAGATGTTAGTGTTATACAAGAAGGAATAATTCCTACTAGATATTTTGAAAAATCTATACATATCGTAAGACATGCAGGAGGGAAAGCCTTAGATATCAATTATAAATTATCTAATGGTTATATTTGTAATAATAAGGTTTGTATTCCAGAAAGTTTTCTAATAGCAAAAAATATTACTAGTCAAATGATATTAGGAACTTCTTTTATAAAAAAGATATTTCCCATCACACATATTAATACTGACAAGATTATAGGTACTTATGATAAAAAGAGTGTCAGTTTTCAGTTTATAACTGAACCTAATACTAGATTTATAAATGAATTAAAAGATTTAATTAATAGAAAAAATACTCAAATTAATTTTTTAAAATTTGAAATTAACTCTTTTTCTATTGAAGACACTTTGCAGAATAATCTTAAATTAAAAGAAAAAATAAAAAGTGTTTATAATACATTTTCTAATGAAATTTGTAATGAACATCCTAATGCTTTTTGGGATAGGAAGAAACACATTGTAAGTTTACCTTACGAAGATGATTTTAATGAAAGGACTATGATAAAAACTAAGGCCAGACCATGTCAAATGAACTCTGAATATTTAGAGTTATGTAAAAAAGAAATAAGCATGTTATTAGAAAAAGGATTAATAAAACAGTCCGAATCACCTTGGTCATGTACGGGATTTTATGTTAATAAACATAGTGAAATAGAAAGAGGAAGACCTAGATTGGTTATCAATTATAAGCCTCTTAATAAAGTTTTAAAATGGATAAGACATCCTATTCCTAATAAAAAGGATTTATTAGATAGGTTATATGATGCATTAATATTTTCTAAGTTTGATTTAAAATCAGGTTATTGGCAGATTCAAATAAAGGAATTAGATCAATATAAAACAGCTTTTAATGTTCCAATAGGCCATTATGAATGGAAAGTAATGCCTTTTGGATTAAAAAATGCACCGTCTGAATTTCAGCAGATTATGAATGATGTTTTTATTCCTTATAGTAATTTTATTATTGTTTATATTGATGATATTTTAGTATTTTCTAAAGATATTCAATCACATTTTTATCATTTAGATATATTTAAGAAGATTATAAAGACTAATGGATTTGTTATATCACAGTCCAAAATGGTTTTATTTCAGACTAATATTAGATTTTTAGGTCATAATATTGAAAAAGGAAAAATAATTCCTATCGATAGAAGTATTGATTTTGCTACTAAATTTGCTGATGAAATAAAGGATAAAACTCAATTGCAAAGATTTTTAGGAAGTTTGAATTATATTCTACCTTATTATAAAAATCTCGCATATGATACAGCTATTCTATATGATAGACTAAAAGATAAACCTAAGCCTTGGACAACAGAACATACTAAGATAGTACAGAAAATTAAAGAAAAAGTTAAAACTTTGCCATGTCTCATACTAGCTAATCCAAATTGGGTTAAAATTGTTGAAACAGATGCCTCTGATATAGGATATGGAGGAATATTAAAACAAATATGTCCTGATGATAAGACAGAAAAATTAGTTAGATATCATTCAGGAAAATGGACTAATAGTCAGAAAAATTATGCCACAGTAGCTAAAGAAGTACTAGCTATATTAAAATGTGTTTTAAAATTTCAAGATGATTTATATAATCAGCGATTTATAATCAGAACTGATTGCCAAGCTGCAAAATATATGTTTAATAAAGATTTTAAACATGATGTGTCTAAGCAAATGTATGCCAGATGGCAAGCTAATTTAGCTCCCTTTGATTTTGATATTGTTTATAAGAAAGGGAAAGATAATAGTCTTCCTGATTTTCTCTCTCGTGAATTTATACAGGATGATACCCAGGGACTCTTATAGAGGAAGAGGTGGCAGAGGAGGTTATCCTTCTCTTGCTGCTGGTTCTCGTGGCAGAGGCAGAGGGAGACATATGCTCTCTCAGAATTATAATACAACTCTATATGCGGATAATATTGCCGACCTCTCTAATAATCCTACGGATCTTATAAAAAATCCAAACTTGTTTACTAAGTTTCAAAAGTTTTTAGAACAAGAGAAAAAAGAAGAATCTTCTTCTTCTGTAGATACTCCTTCATATGTGGAGACAGTTCTTAAAGAAGATTCACTCACAAATTATAAACCTCATCCTCATAAAGAAATTCTCTTTCTTATAGAAGAGAAAGATCTACAGTGGGGAAAAGACCCATGGCTTATAATTAATCGTTACTTGGATACTGGCTCAAAGTCAAGTGGAATTTATGTTCATGCTCATGGTGCTTATAAGCCTAGAATGTACTATGAGACCATTTTGAGGGTTTCTGGTGCATGTGAGATTAAACATTTCTATCCTAATCAGGGTAGTCAAATTTATAATTTCAGCAAAATCATAATCAAAAAGATTATTTCTCCAGAGGAATGGGGACTTTCTACTTTGAAGGATAAGGAATTCATAGTTCCTGAAAACCGGGTTACTTATAAATATAATTATTGGGATTATATTGAGGCTCATAACCAAGTTTTCTTATATGAAAACCCCAATAAGAAACATTCATGGTTTATTAAAGTATGTGGAAACATTTATAATGATCCCATACCCAATTGGTTTATCCAATGGTGGTATAGATTTGGTGCTTATAAATCTATTCTTCCTGAAAAATTCCTTTCCTCATATGGAAATTGGATAAAAGTTTCTCCCAAGATATCAGAATTGGTGGCATCTAATAGATGTACTGAAGAAATTGCTAATATGTGGTTCTTTATAGAATTTTCTATCCCCTGGATATGGAAATGGACTCCAGAGATCAGTTATACTGATACCAAATTACCATGTATTATGCAAACTGCTTATATTCAGTTTTGGGCTCATCTGAATAAAGTGGATCCCACTACTAATGACTTATATGGTCAAGAAGTTTTAATGACAATCCAAGAAAAAGTGACGCATTATATGCAGCATCAAGATACTCAAAGTCAGGAAATTGATCCCTTCCAGCACATTGCCATGAAGATAAAGCTACAAAAAGAAAATGTTTCTCAACAAGATCTGATTAAAGCTTATATGGTGGAGCTTAAAAAACATTTGAAAAATCATAATTCTACTGATACTAAATCAGATATTTCTATGGCCTCTTCTAGCAAATCTCAAGATGATATGGATGAATTTGCTCAAGACCCGAATGATATGGAAGAACTTGATGAAGAGTTCATGAATGAACAATTACAAGAGCTGATAACAGGACTCCACAAAGAAGAAAAAGACAAAGACAAGGGGAAAAGCAAAATAATTTGAAGCAGACATAAAGCAGCCGTCAAAGTGGACTTCAAGACTCAAAGTTTTGCTTTTATGATGTAAGCAGTGACATAATAGGGATGCCTATGTAAGCAATGACCTCATAGGGAAATAATGTATGGACTTGAAAAAATAGATTTAAAGTCCGTAATAGTTAGGATTAAATTAGTATAAATAGCCTACTAGTTTTTGGTTTTCGGCAGACTTCTTCTGAAATGTTCATGATCGCTTATGTAAGAGTTGTAATACGATAAAAAAGATAAAATGTCCATACCACTCTTTTAAATGCCCACGATCTCTAATCTAAGAGTTGTAAAAAGATAAAACAAATAAAATGGCCATAAAACTCTTAAAAATTTTCAAGATCACTTATGAAAAAGTTATAATAAGATAAAACAAATAAAATGGCCATACAACTGTAAAAAATGTTCATGAGGAAGAATGAAAGGAAAATCATATAACTCTTTTAAATGTTCACGATCTCTTTTCATAGAGTTATAATAAGAGAAAACAAATAAAATGGCCATATAACTCTAAGAAATGTTCATGATCACTTATCTAAGATTTGTAATAAGATAAAACAAATAAAATGGCCATAAGACTCTTTGAAATGTTCATAATCACTTATCTAAGAGTTGTAATAAGATAAAACAAATAAAATGGCCTTAAAACTCTTAATAATTTTCAAGATCTCTTATGTAAGAGTTATAATAAGATAAAACAAATAAAATGGCAATACAACTCTAAAAAATGTTCATGAGGAAGAATGAAAGGAAAATCAATAACTCTTTTAAAAGTTCACGATCTCTTTTCATAGAGTTATAATAAGAGAAAATAAATAAAATGGCCATAAAACTCTTAAAAATTTTCAAGATCTCTTATGTAAGAGTTATAATAAGATAAAACAAATAAAATAGCCATACAACTCTAAGAAATATTCATGATCACTTATGTAAGGGTTGTAATACGATAAAAAAGATAAAATGTCCATACAACACTTTTAAATGTTTACGATCTCGTTTGATCGAGTTACAATAAGAGAAAACAAATAAAATGGCCATATAACTCTAAGAAATGTTCATGATCACTTATCTAAGAGTAGTAATAAGATAAAACAAATAAAATGGTCATACAACTCTTAAAAATGTTCATGATCACTTATCTAAGAGTTGTAATAAGATAAAACAAATAAAATGCCCATACAACTCTTAAAAATGTTTATGATCTCTAATGTAAGAGTTGTAATAAGATAAAATAAATAAAATGGCCATAAGACTCTTAGAAATGTTTATTAGCGCTTACCAAAGAGTGGTAATAAGAAATGTTCAGGATCTTTTATCATAGGGTTGTAATAAGAGAAAAAAATAAAATGCCCATACAACTCTTAGAAATGTTTATGATCTCTAATCTAAGAGTTGTAATAAGATAAAACAAATAAAATTGTCATAAGACTCTTAGAAATGTTTATTGTCGCTTATCTAAGAGGTTTAACAAGATAAACACATAAAATGGCATAAAACCCTTAAAAATGTTCAAGATCTCTTATGTAAAAGTTACAAATAAGATAAAACAATAAAATGACCATACAACTCTAAGAAATGTTCATGATCGCTTATGTAAGAGTTGTAATACGATAAAAAAGATAAAATGTCCATACCACTCTTTTAAATGCCCACGATCTCTAATCTAAGAGTTGTAAAAAGATAAAACAAATAAAATGGCCATAAAACTCTTAAAAATTTTCAAGATCACTTATGAAAAAGTTATAATAAGATAAAACAAATAAAATGGCCTTACAACTCTAAAAAATGTTCATGAGGAAGAATGAAAGGAAAATCATATAACTCTTTTAAATGTTCACGATCTCTTTTCATAGAGTTATAATAAGAGAAAACAAATAAAATGGCCATATAACTCTAAGAAATGTTCATGATCACTTATCTAAGAGTTGTAATAAGATAAAACAAATAAAATGGCCATAAGACTCTTAGAAATGTTCATAATCACTTATCTAAGAGTTGTAATAAGATAAAACAAATAAAATGGCCATAAAACTCTTAATAATTTTCAAGATCTCTTATGTAAGAGTTATAATAAGATAAAACAAATAAAATGGCAATACAACTCTAAAAAATGTTCATGAGGAAGAATGAAAGGAAAATCAATAACTCTTTTAAATGTTCACGATCTCTTTTCATAGAGTTATAATAAGAGAAAACAAATAAAATGGCCATAAAACTCTTAAAAATTTTCAAGATCTCTTATGTAAGAGTTATAATAAGATAAAACAAATAAAATAGCCATACAACTCTAAGAAATATTCATGATCGCTTATGTAAGGGTTGTAATACGATAAAAAAAATAAAATGTCCATACAACACTTTTAAGTGTTCAAGATCTCGTTTGATCGAGTTACAATAAGAGAAAACAAATAAAATGGCCATATAACTCTAAGAAATGTTCATGATCACTTATCTAAGAGTAGTAATAAGATAAAAAAATATAAAATGTCCATACAACTCTTTTAAATGTTCACGATCTCTTTTCATACAGTTATAATAAGAGAAAACAAATAAAATGGCCATATAACTCTTAGAAATGTTCATGATCACTTATCTAAGAGTTGTAATAAGATAAAACAAATAAAATGGCCATAAAACTCTTAAAAATTTTCTAGATCTCTTATGTAAGAGTTATAATAAGATAAAACAAATAAAATGGCCATACAACTCTAAGAAATGTTCATGATCGCTTATGTAAGAGTTGTAATACGATAAAAAAGATAAAATGTCCATACAACTCTTTTAAATGTTCACGATCTCTAATCTAAGAGTTGTAATAAGATAAAACAAATAAAATGGCCATAAGACTCTTAGAAATGTTCATTATCACTTATCTAAGAGTTGTAATAAGATAAAACAAATAAAATGGCCTTAAAACTCTTAAAAATTTTCAAGATCTCTTATGTAAGAGTTATAATAAGATAAAACAAATAAAATTGTCATACAACTCTAAAAAATGTTCATGAGGAAGAATGAAAGGAAAATCATATAACTCTTTTAAGTGTTCACGATCTTTTTTCATAGAGTTATAATAAGAGAAAACCAATAAAATGGCCATATAACTCTTAGAAATGTTCATGATCACTTATCTAAGAGTTGTAATAAGATAAAACAAATAAAATGGCCATAAAACTCTTAAAAATTTTCAAGATCTCTTATGTAAGAGTTGTAATAAGATAAAATAAATAAAATGGCCATACAACTCTAAGAAATGTTCATGATCGCTTATGTAAGAGTTGTAATACGATAAAAAAGATAAAATGTCCATACAACTCTTTTAAATGCCCACGATCTCTAATCTAAGAGTTGTAAAAAGATAAAACAAATAAAATGGCCATAAAACTCTTAAAAATTTTCAAGATCACTTATGAAAAAGTTATAATAAGATAAAACAAATAAAATGGCCATACAACTCTAAAAAATGTTCATGAGGAAGAATGAAAGGAAAATCATATAACTCTTTTAAATGTTCACGATCTCTTTTCATAGAGTTATAATAAGAGAAAACAAATAAAATGGCCATATAACTCTAAGAAATGTTCATGATCACTTATCTAAGAGTTGTAATAAGATAAAACAAATAAAATGGCCATAAGACTCTTAGAAATGTTCATAATCACTTATCTAAGAGTTGTAATAAGATAAAACAAATAAAATGGCCATAAAACTCTTAATAGTTTTCAAGATCTCTTATGTAAGAGTTATAATAAGATAAAACAAATAAAATGGCAATACAACTCTAAAAAATGTTCATGAGGAAGAATGAAAGGAAAATCAATAACTCTTTTAAATGTTCACGATCTCTTTTCATAGAGTTATAATAAGAGAAAACAAATAAAATGGCCATAAAACTCTTAAAAATTTTCAAGATCTCTTATGTAAGAGTTATAATAAGATAAAACAAATAAAATAGCTATACAACTCTAAGAAATATTCATGATCGCTTATGTAAGGGTTGTAATACGATAAAAAAGATAAAATGTCCATACAACACTTTTAAATGTTCACGATCTCGTTTGACCGAGTTACAATAAGAGAAAACAAATAAAATGGCCATATAACTCTAAGAAATGTTCATGATCGCTTATGTAAGAGTTGTAATACGATAAAAAATATAAAATGTCCATACAACTCTTTTAAATGTTCACGATCTCTTTTCATACAGTTATAATAAGAGAAAACAAATAAATTGGCCATATAACTCTTAGAAATGTTCATGATCACTTATCTAAGAGTTGTAATAAGATAAAACAAATAAAATGGCCATAAAACTCTTAAAAATTTTCTAGATCTCTTATGTAAGAGTTATAATAAGATAAAACAAATAAAATGGCCATACAACTCTAAGAAATGTTCATGATCGCTTATGTAAGAGTTGTAATACGATAAAAAAGATAAAATGTCCATACAACTCTTTTAAATGTTCACGATCTCTAATCTAAGAGTTGTAATAAGATAAAACAAATAAAATGGCCAGAAGACTCTTAGAAATGTTCATTATCACTTATCTAAGAGTTGTAATAAGATAAAATAAATAAAATGGCCTTAAAACTCTTAAAAATTTTCAAGATCTCTTATGTAAGAGTTATAATAAGATAAAACAAATAAAATTGTCATACAACTCTAAAAAATGTTCATGAGGAAGAATGAAAGGAAAATCATATAACTCTTTTAAGTGTTCACGATCTTTTTTCATAGAGTTATAATAAGAGAAAACCAATAAAATGGCCATATAACTCTAAGAAATGTTCATGATCACTTATCTAAGATTTGTAATAAGATAAAACAAATAAAATGGCCATAAGACTCTTTGAAATGTTCATAATCACTTATCTAAGAGTTGTAATAAGATAAAACAAATAAAATGGCCTTAAAACTCTTAATAATTTTCAAGATCTCTTATGTAAGAGTTATAATAAGATAAAACAAATAAAATGGCAATACAACTCTAAAAAATGTTCATGAGGAAGAATGAAAGGAAAATCAATAACTCTTTTAAATGTTCACGATCTCTTTTCATAGAGTTATAATAAGAGAAAACAAATAAAATGGCCATAAAACTCTTAAAAATTTTCAAGATCTCTTATGTAAGAGTTATAATAAGATAAAACAAATAAAATAGCTATACAACTCTAAGAAATATTCATGATCGCTTATGTAAGGGTTGTAATACGATAAAAAAGATAAAATGTCCATACAACACTTTTAAATGTTCACGATCTCGTTTGACCGAGTTACAATAAGAGAAAACAAATAAAATGGCCATATAACTCTAAGAAATGTTCATGATCACTTATGTAAGAGTTGTAATACGATAAAAAATATAAAATGTCCATACAACTCTTTTAAATGTTCACGATCTCGTTTGACCGAGTTACAATAAGAGAAAACAAATAAAATGGCCATATAACTCTAAGAAATGTTCATGATCACTTATGTAAGAGTTGTAATACGATAAAAAATATAAAATGTCCATACAACTCTTTTAAATGTTCACGATCTCTTTTCATACAGTTATAATAAGAGAAAACAAATAAAATGGCCATATAACTCTTAGAAATGTTCATGATCACTTATCTAAGAGTTGTAATTAGATAAAACAAATAAAATGGCCATAAAACTCTTAAAAATTTTCTAGATCTCTTATGTAAGAGTTATAATAAGATAAAACAAATAAAATGGTCATACAACTCTAAGAAATGTTCATGATCGCTTATGTAAGAGTTGTAATACGATAAAAAAGATAAAATGTCCATACAACTCTTTTAAATGTTCACGATCTCTAATCTAAGAGTTGTAATAAGATAAAACAAATAAAATGGCCACAAGACTCTTAGAAATGTTCATTATCACTTATCTAAGAGTTGTAATAAGATAAAATAAATAAAATGGCCTTAAAACTCTTAAAAATTTTCAAGATCTCTTATGTAAGAGTTATAATAAGATAAAACAAATAAAATTGTCATACAACTCTAAAAAATGTTCATGAGGAAGAATGAAAGGAAAATCATATAACTCTTTTAAGTGTTCACGATCTTTTTTCATAGAGTTATAATAAGAGAAAACCAATAAAATGGCCATATAACTCTTAGAAATGTTCATGATCACTTATCTAAGAGTTGTAATAAGATAAAACAAATAAAATGGCCATAAAACTCTTAAAAATTTTCAAGATCTCTTATGTAAGAGTTGTAATAAGATAAAACAAATAAAATGGCCATACAACTCTAAGAAATGTTCATGATCGCTTATGTAAGAGTTGTAATACGATAAAAAAGATAAAATGTCCATACAACTCTTTTAAATGCCCACGATCTCTAATCTAAGAGTTGTAAAAAGATAAAACAAATAAAATGGCCATAAAACTCTTAAAAATTTTCAAGATCACTTATGAAAAAGTTATAATAAGATAAAACAAATAAAATGGCCATACAACTCTAAAAAATGTTCATGAGGAAGAAAGAAAGGAAAATCATATAACTCTTTTAAATGTTCACGATCTCTTTTCATAGAGTTATAATAAGAGAAAAAAAATAAAATGGCCATATAACTCTAGGAAATGTTCATGATCACTTATCTAAGAGTTGTAATAAGATAAAACAAATAAAATGGCCATAAGACTCTTAGAAATGTTCATAATCACTTATCTAAGAGCTGTAATAAGATAAAACAAATAAAATGGCTATAAAACTCTTAATAATTTTCAAGATCTCTTATGTAAGAGTTATAATAAGATAAAACAAATAAAATGGCAATACAACTCTAAAAAATGTTCATGAGGAAGAATGAAAGGAAAATCAATAACTCTTTTAAATGTTCACGATCTCTTTTCATAGAGTTATAATAAGAGAAAACAAATAAAATGGCCATAAAACTCTTAAAAATTTTCAAGATCTCTTATGTAAGAGTTATAATAAGATAAAACAAATAAAATAGCTATACAACTCTAAGAAATATTCATGATCGCTTATGTAAGGGTTGTAATACGATAAAAAAGATAAAATGTCCATACAACACTTTTAAATGTTCACGATCTCGTTTGACCGAGTTACAATAAGAGAAAACAAATAAAATGGCCATATAACTCTAAGAAATGTTCATGATCACTTATGTAAGAGTTGTAATACGATAAAAAATATAAAATGTCCATACAACTCTTTTAAATGTTCACGATCTCTTTTCATACAGTTATAATAAGAGAAAACAAATAAAATGGCCATATAACTCTTAGAAATGTTCATGATCACTTATCTAAGAGTTGTAATTAGATAAAACAAATAAAATGGCCATAAAACTCTTAAAAATTTTCTAGATCTCTTATGTAAGAGTTATAATAAGATAAAACAAATAAAATGGCCATACAACTCTAAGAAATGTTCATGATCGCTTATGTAAGAGTTGTAATACGATAAAAAAGATAAAATGTCCATACAACTCTTTTAAATGTTCACGATCTCTAATCTAAGAGTTGTAATAAGATAAAACAAATAAAATGGCCACAAGACTCTTAGAAATGTTCATTATCACTTATCTAAGAGTTGTAATAAGATAAAATAAATAAAATGGCCTTAAAACTCTTAAAAATTTTCAAGATCTCTTATGTAAGAGTTATAATAAGATAAAACAAATAAAATTGTCATACAACTCTAAAAAATGTTCATGAGGAAGAATGAAAGGAAAATCATATAACTCTTTTAAGTGTTCACGATCTTTTTTCATAGAGTTATAATAAGAGAAAACCAATAAAATGGCCATATAACTCTTAGAAATGTTCATGATCACTTATCTAAGAGTTGTAATAAGATAAAACAAATAAAATGGCCATAAAACTCTTAAAAATTTTCAAGATCTCTTATGTAAGAGTTGTAATAAGATAAAACAAATAAAATGGCCATACAACTCTAAGAAATGTTCATGATCGCTTATGTAAGAGTTGTAATACGATAAAAAAGATAAAATGTCCATACAACTCTTTTAAATGCCCACGATCTCTAATCTAAGAGTTGTAAAAAGATAAAACAAATAAAATGGCCATAAAACTCTTAAAAATTTTCAAGATCACTTATGAAAAAGTTATAATAAGATAAAACAAATAAAATGGCCATACAACTCTAAAAAATGTTCATGAGGAAGAATGAAAGGAAAATCATATAACTCTTTTAAATGTTCACGATCTCTTTTCATAGAGTTATAATAAGAGAAAAAAAATAAAATGGCCATATAACTCTAGGAAATGTTCATGATCACTTATCTAAGAGTTGTAATAAGATAAAACAAATAAAATGGCCATAAGACTCTTAGAAATGTTCATAATCACTTATCTAAGAGCTGTAATAAGATAAAACAAATAAAATGGCCATAAAACTCTTAATAATTTTCAAGATCTCTTATGTAAGAGTTATAATAAGATAAAACAAATAAAATGGCAATACAACTCTAAAAAATGTTCATGAGGAAGAATGAAAGGAAAATCAATAACTCTTTTAAATGTTCACGATCTCTTTTCATAGAGTTATAATAAGAGAAAACAAATAAAATGGCCATAAAACTCTTAAAAATTTTCAAGATCTCTTATGTAAGAGTTATAATAAGATAAAACAAATAAAATAGCTATACAACTCTAAGAAATATTCATGATCGCTTATGTAAGGGTTGTAATACGATAAAAAAGATAAAATGTCCATACAACACTTTTAAATGTTCACGATATCGTTTGACCGAGTTACAATAAGAGAAAACAAATAAAATGGCCATATAACTCTAAGAAATGTTCATGATCACTTATGTAAGAGTTGTAATACGATAAAAAATATAAAATGTCCATACAACTCTTTTAAATGTTCACGATCTCTTTTCATACAGTTATAATAAGAGAAAACAAATAAAATGGCCATATAACTCTTAGAAATGTTCATGATCACTTATCTAAGAGTTGTAATAAGATAAAACAAATAAAATGGCCATAAAACTCTTAAAAATTTTCTAGATCTCTTATGTAAGAGTTATAATAAGATAAAACAAATAAAATGGCCATACAACTCTAAGAAATATTCATGATCGCTTATGTAAGAGTTGTAATACGATAAAAAAGATAAAATGTCCATACAACTCTTTTAAATGTTCACGATCTCTAATCTAAGAGTTGTAATAAGATAAAACAAATAAAATGGCCATAAGACTCTTAGAAATGTTCATTATCACTTATCTAAGAGTTGTAATAAGATAAAACAAATAAAATGGCCTTAAAACTCTTAAAAATTTCAAGATCTCTTATGTAAGAGTTATAATAAGATAAAACAAATAAAATTGTCATACAACTCTAAAAAATGTTCATGAGGAAGAATGAAAGGAAAATCATATAACTCTTTTAAGTGTTCACGATCTTTTTTCATAGAGTTATAATAAGAGAAAACCAATAAAATGGCCATATAACTCTTAGAAATGTTCATGATCACTTATCTAAGAGTTGTAATAAGATAAAACAAATAAAATGGCCATAAAACTCTTAAAAATTTTCAAGATCTCTTATGTAAGAGTTGTAATAAGATAAAACAAATAAAATGGCCATACAACTCTAAGAAATGTTCATGATCGCTTATGTAAGAGTTGTAATACGATAAAAAAAGATAAAATGTCCATACAACTCTTTTAAATGCCCACGATCTCTAATCTAAGAGTTGTAAAAAGATAAAACAAATAAAATGGCCATAAAACTCTTAAAAATTTTCAAGATCACTTATGAAAAAGTTATAATAAGATAAAACAAATAAAATGGCCATACAACTCTAAAAAATGTTCATGAGAAAGAATGAAAGGAAAATCATATAACTCTTTTAAATGTTCACGATCTCTTTTCATAGAGTTATAATAAGAGAAAACAAATAAAATGGCCATATAACTCTAAGAAATGTTCATGATCACTTATCTAAGAGTTGTAATAAGATAAAACAAATAAAATGGCCATAAGACTCTTAGAAATGTTCATAATCACTTATCTAAGAGTTGTAATAAGATAAAACAAATAAAATGGCCATAAAACTCTTAAAAATTTTCAAGATCTCTTATGTAAGAGTTGTAATAAGATAAAACAAATAAAATGGCCATACAACTCTAAGAAATGTTCATGATCGCTTATGTAAGAGTTGTAATACGATAAAAAAGATAAAATGTCCATACAACTCTTTTAAATGCCCACGATCTCTAATCTAAGAGTTGTAAAAAGATAAAACAAATAAAATGGCCATAAAACTCTTAAAAATTTTCAAGATCACTTATGAAAAAGTTATAATAAGATAAAACAAATAAAATGGCCATACAACTCTAAAAAATGTTCATGAGGAAGAATGAAAGGAAAATCATATAACTCTTTTAAATGTTCACGATCTCTTTTCATAGAGTTATAATAAGAGAAAAAAAATAAAATGGCCATATAACTCTAGGAAATGTTCATGATCACTTATCTAAGAGTTGTAATAAGATAAAACAAATAAAATGGCCATAAGACTCTTAGAAATGTTCATAATCACTTATCTAAGAGCTGTAATAAGATAAAACAAATAAAATGGCCATAAAACTCTTAATAATTTTCAAGATCTCTTATGTAAGAGTTATAATAAGATAAAACAAATAAAATGGCAATACAACTCTAAAAAATGTTCATGAGGAAGAATGAAAGGAAAATCAATAACTCTTTTAAATGTTCACGATCTCTTTTCATAGAGTTATAATAAGAGAAAACAAATAAAATGGCCATAAAACTCTTAAAAATTTTCAAGATCTCTTATGTAAGAGTTATAATAAAATAAAACAAATAAAATAGCTATACAACTCTAAGAAATATTCATGATCGCTTATGTAAGGGTTGTAATACGATAAAAAAGATAAAATGTCCATACAACACTTTTAAATGTTCACGATATCGTTTGACCGAGTTACAATAAGAGAAAACAAATAAAATGGCCATATAACTCTAAGAAATGTTCATGATCACTTATGTAAGAGTTGTAATACGATAAAAAATATAAAATGTCCATACAACTCTTTTAAATGTTCACGATCTCTTTTCATACAGTTATAATAAGAGAAAACAAATAAAATGGCCATATAACTCTTAGAAATGTTCATGATCACTTATCTAAGAGTTGTAATAAGATAAAACAAATAAAATGGCCATAAAACTCTTAAAAATTTTCTAGATCTCTTATGTAAGAGTTATAATAAGATAAAACAAATAAAATGGCCATACAACTCTAAGAAATATTCATGATCGCTTATGTAAGAGTTGTAATACGATAAAAAAGATAAAATGTCCATACAACTCTTTTAAATGTTCACGATCTCTAATCTAAGAGTTGTAATAAGATAAAACAAATAAAATGGCCATAAGACTCTTAGAAATGTTCATTATCACTTATCTAAGAGTTGTAATAAGATAAAACAAATAAAATGGCCTTAAAACTCTTAAAAATTTCAAGATCTCTTATGTAAGAGTTATAATAAGATAAAACAAATAAAATTGTCATACAACTCTAAAAAATGTTCATGAGGAAGAATGAAAGGAAAATCATATAACTCTTTTAAGTGTTCACGATCTTTTTTCATAGAGTTATAATAAGAGAAAACCAATAAAATGGCCATATAACTCTTAGAAATGTTCATGATCACTTATCTAAGAGTTGTAATAAGATAAAACAAATAAAATGGCCATAAAACTCTTAAAAATTTTCAAGATCTCTTATGTAAGAGTTGTAATAAGATAAAACAAATAAAATGGCCATACAACTCTAAGAAATGTTCATGATCGCTTATGTAAGAGTTGTAATACGATAAAAAAAGATAAAATGTCCATACAACTCTTTTAAATGCCCACGATCTCTAATCTAAGAGTTGTAAAAAGATAAAACAAATAAAATGGCCATAAAACTCTTAAAAATTTTCAAGATCACTTATGAAAAAGTTATAATAAGATAAAACAAATAAAATGGCCATACAACTCTAAAAAATGTTCATGAGAAAGAATGAAAGGAAAATCATATAACTCTTTTAAATGTTCACGATCTCTTTTCATAGAGTTATAATAAGAGAAAACAAATAAAATGGCCATATAACTCTAAGAAATGTTCATGATCACTTATCTAAGAGTTGTAATAAGATAAAACAAATAAAATGGCCATAAGACTCTTAGAAATGTTCATAATCACTTATCTAAGAGTTGTAATAAGATAAAACAAATAAAATGGCCATAAAACTCTTAATAATTTTCAAGATCTCTTATGTAAGAGTTATAATAAGATAAAACAAATAAAATGGCAATACAACTCTAAAAAATGTTCATGAGGAAGAATGAAAGGAAAATCAATAACTCTTTTAAATGTTCACGATCTCTTTTCATAGAGTTATAATAAGAGAAAACAAATAAAATGGCCATAAAACTCTTAAAAATTTTCAAGATCTCTTATGTAAGAGTTATAATAAGATAAAACAAATAAAATAGCTATACAACTCTAAGAAATATTCATGATCGCTTATGTAAGGGTTGTAATACGATAAAAAAGATAAAATGTCCATACAACACTTTTAAATGTTCACGATCTCGTTTGACCGAGTTACAATAAGAGAAAACAAATAAAATGGCCATATAACTCTAAGAAATGTTCATGATCGCTTATGTAAGAGTTGTAATACGATAAAAAATCTAAAATGTCCATACAACTCTTTTAAATGTTCACGATCTCTTTTCATACAGTTATAATAAGAGAAAACAAATAATTTGGCCATATAACTCTTAGAAATGTTCATGATCACTTATCTAAGAGTTGTAATAAGATGAAACAAATAAAATGGCCATAAAACTCTTAAAAATTTTCTAGATCTCTTATGTAAGAGTTATAATAAGATAAAACAAATAAAATGGCCATACAACTCTAAGAAATGTTCATGATCGCTTATGTAAGAGTTGTAATACGATAAAAAAGATAAAATGTCCATACAACTCTTTTAAATGTTCACGATCTCTAATCTAAGAGTTGTAATAAGATAAAACAAATAAAATGGCCATAAGACTCTTAGAACTGTTCATTATCACTTATCTAAGAGTTGTAATAAGATAAAATAAATAAAATGGCCTTAAAACTCTTGAAAATTTTCAAGATCTCTTATGTAAGAGTTATAATAAGATAAAACAAATAAAATTGTCATACAACTCTAAAAAATGTTCATGAGGAAGAATGAAAGGAAAATCATATAACTCTTTTAAGTGTTCACGATCTTTTTTCATAGAGTTATAATAAGAGAAAACCAATAAAATGGCCATATAACTCTTAGAAATGTTCATGATCACTTATCTAAGAGTTGTAATAAGATAAAACAAATAAAATGGCCATAAAACTCTTAAAAATTTTCAAGATCTCTTATGTAAGAGTTGTAATAAGATAAAACAAATAAAATGGCCATACAACTCTAAGAAATGTTCATGATCGCTTATGTAAGAGTTGTAATACGATAAAAAAGATAAAATGTCCATACAACTCTTTTAAATGCCCACGATCTCTAATCTAAGAGTTGTAAAAAGATAAAACAAATAAAATGGCCATAAAACTCTTAAAAATTTTCAAGATCACTTATGAAAAAGTTATAATAAGATAAAACAAATAAAATGGCCATACAACTGTAAAAAATGTTCATGAGGAAGAATGAAAGGAAAATCATATAACTCTTTTAAATGTTCGCGATCTCTTTTCATAGAGTTATAATAAGAGAAAAAAAATAAAATGGCCATATAACTCTAAGAAATGTTCATGATCACTTATCTAAGAGTTGTAATAAGATAAAACAAATAAAATGGCCATAAGACTCTTAGAAATGTTCATAATCACTTATCTAAGAGTTGTAATAAGATAAAACAAATAAAATGGCCATAAAACTCTTAATAATTTTCAAGATCTCTTATGTAAGAGTTATAATAAGATAAAACAAATAAAATGGCAATACAACTCTAAAAAATGTTCATGAGGAAGAATGAAAGGAAAATCAATAAATCTTTTAAATGTTTACGATCTCTTTTCATAGAGTTATAATAAGAGAAAACAAATAAAATGGCCATAAAACTCTTAAAAATTTTCAAGATCTCTTATGTAAGAGTTATAATAAGATAAAACAAATAAAATAGCTATACAACTCTAAGAAATATTCATGATCGCTTATGTAAGGGTTGTAATACGATAAAAAAGATAAAATGTCCATACAACACTTTTAAATGTTCACGATCTCGTTTGACCGAGTTACAATAAGAGAAAACAAATAAAATGGCCATATAACTCTAAGAAATGTTCATGATCGCTTATGTAAGAGTTGTAATACGATAAAAAATATAAAATGTCCATACAACTCTTTTAAATGTTCACGATCTCTTTTCATACAGTTATAATAAGAGAAAACAAATAAAATAGCCATATAACTCTTAGAAATGTTCATGATCACTTATCTAAGAGTTGTAATAAGATAAAAAAAATAAAATGGCCATAAAACTCTTAAAAATTTTCTAGATCTCTTATGTAAGAGTTATAATAAGATAAAACAAATAAAATGGCCATACAACTCTAAGAAATGTTCATGATCGCTTATGTAAGAGTTGTAATACGATAAAAAAGATAAAATGTCCATACAACTCTTTTAAATGTTCACGATCTCTAATCTAAGAGTTGTAATAAGATAAAACAAATAAAATGGCCATACAACTGTAAAAAATGTTCATGAGGAAGAATGAAAGGAAAATCATATAACTCTTTTAAATGTTCACGATCTCTTTTCATAGAGTTATAATAAGAGAAAACAAATAAAATGTCCATATAACTCTAAGAAATGTTCATGATCACTTATCTAAGATTTGTAATAAGATAAAACAAATAAAATGGCCATAAGACTCTTTGAAGTGTTCATAATCACTTATCTAAGAGTTGTAATAAGATAAAACAAATAAAATGGCCTTAAAACTCTTAATAATTTTCAAGATCTCTTATGTAAGAGTTATAATAAGATAAAACAAATAAAATGGCAATACAACTCTAAAAAATGTTCATGAGGAAGAATGAAAGGAAAATCAATTACTCTTTTAAAAGTTCACGATCTCTTTTCATAGAGTTATAATAAGAGAAAATAAATAAAATGGCCATAAAACTCTTAAAAATTTTCAAGATCTCTTATGTAAGAGTTATAATAAGATAAAACAAATAAAATAGCCATACAACTCTAAGAAATATTCATGATCACTTATGTAAGGGTTGTAATACGATAAAAAAGATAAAATGTCCATACAACACTTTTAAATGTTCACGATCTCGTTTGATCGAGTTACAATAAGAGAAAACAAATAAAATGGCCATCTAACTCTAAGAAATGTTCATGATCACTTATCTAAGAGTAGTAATAAGATAAAACAAATAAAATGGTCATACAACTCTTAAAAATGTTCATGATCACTTATCTAAGAGTTGTAATAAGATAAAACAAATAAAATGCCCATACAACTCTTAAAAATGTTTATGATCTCTAATGTAAGAGTTGTAATAAGATAAAATAAATAAAATGGCCATAAGACTCTTAGAAATGTTTATTAGCGCTTACCAAAGAGTGGTAATAAGAAATGTTCAGGATCTTTTATCATAGGGTTGTAATAAGAGAAAAAAAATAAAATGCCCATACAACTCTTAGAAATGTTTATGATCTCTAATCTAAGAGTTGTAATAAGATAAAACAAATAAAATTGTCATAAGACTCTTAGAAATGTTTATTGTCGCTTATCTAAGAGGTTTAACAAGATAAACACATAAAATGGCATCAAACCCTTAAAAATGTTCAATATCTCTTATGTAAAAGTTACAAATAAGATAAAACAATAAAATGACCATACAACTCTAAGAAATGTTCATGATCGCTTATGTAAGAGTTGTAATACGATAAAAAAGATAAAATGTCCATACCACTCTTTTAAATGCCCACGATCTCTAATCTAAGAGTTGTAAAAAGATAAAACAAATAAAATGGCCATAAAACTCTTAAAAATTTTCAAGATCACTTATGAAAAAGTTATAATAAGATAAAACAAATAAAATGGCCTTACAACTCTAAAAAATGTTCATGAGGAAGAATGAAAGGAAAATCATATAACTCTTTTAAATGTTCACGATCTCTTTTCATAGAGTTATAATAAGAGAAAACAAATAAAATGGCCATATAACTCTAAGAAATGTTCATGATCACTTATCTAAGAGTTATAATAAGATAAAACAAATAAAATGGCCATAAGACTCTTAGAAATGTTCATAATCACTTATCTAAGAGTTGTAATAAGATAAAACAAATAAAATGGCCATAAAACTCTTAATAATTTTCAAGATCTCTTATGTAAGAGTTATAATAAGATAAAACAAATAAAATGGCAATACAACTCTAAAAAATGTTCATGAGGAAGAATGAAAGGAAAATCAATAACTCTTTTAAATGTTCACGATCTCTTTTCATAGAGTTATAATAAGAGAAAACAAATAAAATGGCCATAAAACTCTTAAAAATTTTCAAGATCTCTTATGTAAGAGTTATAATAAGATAAAACAAATAAAATAGCCATACAACTCTAAGAAATATTCATGATCGCTTATGTAAGGGTTGTAATACGATAAAAAAAATAAAATGTCCATACAACACTTTTAAATGTTCAAGATCTCGTTTGATCGAGTTACAATAAGAGAAAACAAATAAAATGGCCATATAACTCTAAGAAATGTTCATGATCACTTATCTAAGAGTAGTAATAAGATAAAAAAATATAAAATGTCCATACAACTCTTTTAAATGTTCACGATCTCTTTTCATACAGTTATAATAAGAGAAAACAAATAAAATGGCCATATAACTCTTAGAAATGTTCATGATCACTTATCTAAGAGTTGTAATAAGATAAAACAAATAAAATGGCCATAAAACTCTTAAAAATTTTCTAGATCTCTTATGTAAGAGTTATAATAAGATAAAACAAATAAAATGGCCATACAACTCTAAGAAATGTTCATGATCGCTTATGTAAGAGTTGTAATACGATAAAAAAGATAAAATGTCCATACAACTCTTTTAAATGTTCACGATCTCTAATCTAAGAGTTGTAATAAGATAAAACAAATAAAATGGCCATAAGACTCTTAGAAATGTTCATTATCACTTATCTAAGAGTTGTAATAAGATAAAACAAATAAAATGGCCTTAAAACTCTTAAAAATTTTCAAGATCTCTTATGTAAGAGTTATAATAAGATAAAACAAATAAAATTGTCATACAAGTCTAAAAAATGTTCATGAGGAAGAATGAAAGGAAAATCATATAACTCTTTTAAGTGTTCACGATCTTTTTTCATAGAGTTATAATAAGAGAAAACCAATAAAATGGCCATATAACTCTTAGAAATGTTCATGATCACTTATCTAAGAGTTGTAATAAGATAAAACAAATAAAATGGCCATAAAACTCTTAAAAATTTTCAAGATCTCTTATGTAAGAGTTGTAATAAGATAAAATAAATAAAATGGCCATACAACTCTAAGAAATGTTCATGATCGCCTATGTAAGAGTTGTAATACGATAAAAAAGATAAAATGTCCATACAACTCTTTTAAATGCCCACGATCTCTAATCTAAGAGTTGTAAAAAGATAAAACAAATAAAATGGCCATAAAACTCTTAAAAATTTTCAAGATCACTTATGAAAAAGTTATAATAAGATAAAACAAATAAAATGGCCATACAACTCTAAAAAATGTTCATGAGGAAGAATGAAAGGAAAATCATATAACTCTTTTAAATGTTCACGATCTCTTTTCATAGAGTTATAATAAGAGAAAACAAATAAAATGGCCATATAACTCTAAGAAATGTTCATGATCACTTATCTAAGAGTTGTAATAAGATAAAACAAATAAAATGGCCATAAGACTCTTAGAAATGTTCATAATCACTTATCTAAGAGTTGTAATAAGATAAAACAAATAAAATGGCCATAAAACTCTTAATAGTTTTCAAGATCTCTTATGTAAGAGTTATAATAAGATAAAACAAATAAAATGGCAATACAACTCTAAAAAATGTTCATGAGGAAGAATGAAAGGAAAATCAATAACTCTTTTAAATGTTCACGATCTCTTTTCATAGAGTTATAATAAGAGAAAACAAATAAAATGGCCATAAAACTCTTAAAAATTTTCAAGATCTCTTATGTAAGAGTTATAATAAGATAAAACAAATAAAATAGCTATACAACTCTAAGAAATATTCATGATCGCTTATGTAAGGGTTGTAATACGATAAAAAAGATAAAATGTCCATACAACACTTTTAAATGTTCACGATCTCGTTTGACCGAGTTACAATAAGAGAAAACAAATAAAATGGCCATATAACTCTAAGAAATGTTCATGATCGCTTATGTAAGAGTTGTAATACGATAAAAAATATAAAATGTCCATACAACTCTTTTAAATGTTCACGATCTCTTTTCATACAGTTATAATAAGAGAAAACAAATAAATTGGCCATATAACTCTTAGAAATGTTCATGATCACTTATCTAAGAGTTGTAATAAGATAAAACAAATAAAATGGCCATAAAACTCTTAAAAATTTTCTAGATCTCTTATGTAAGAGTTATAATAAGATAAAACAAATAAAATGGCCATACAACTCTAAGAAATGTTCATGATCGCTTATGTAAGAGTTGTAATACGATAAAAAAGATAAAATGTCCATGCAACTCTTTTAAATGTTCACGATCTCTAATCTAAGAGTTGTAATAAGATAAAACAAATAAAATGGCCACAAGACTCTTAGAAATGTTCATTATCACTTATCTAAGAGTTGTAATAAGATAAAATAAATAAAATGGCCTTAAAACTCTTAAAAATTTTCAAGATCTCTTATGTAAGAGTTATAATAAGATAAAACAAATAAAATTGTCATACAACTCTAAAAAATGTTCATGAGGAAGAATGAAAGGAAAATCATATAACTCTTTTAAGTGTTCACGATCTTTTTTCATAGAGTTATAATAAGAGAAAACCAATAAAATGGCCATATAACTCTTAGAAATGTTCATGATCACTTATCTAAGAGTTGTAATAAGATAAAACAAATAAAATGGCCATAAAACTCTTAAAAATTTTCAAGATCTCTTATGTAAGAGTTGTAATAAGATAAAACAAATAAAATGGCCATACAACTCTAAGAAATGTTCATGATCGCTTATGTAAGAGTTGTAATACGATAAAAAAGATAAAATGTCCATACAACTCTTTTAAATGCCCACGATCTCTAATCTAAGAGTTCTAAAAAGATAAAACAAATAAAATGGCCATAAAACTCTTAAAAATTTTCAAGATCACTTATGAAAAAGTTATAATAAGATAAAACAAATAAAATGGCCATACAACTCTAAAAAATGTTCATGAGGAAGAATGAAAGGAAAATCATATAACTCTTTTAAATGTTCACGATCTCTTTTCATAGAGTTATAATAAGAGAAAAAAAATAAAATGGCCATATAACTCTAAGAAATGTTCATAATCACTTATCTAAGAGTTGTAATAAGATAAAACAAATAAAATGGCCATAAGACTCTTAGAAATGTTCATAATCACTTATCTAAGAGTTGTAATAAGATAAAACAAATAAAATGGCCATAAAACTCTTAATAATTTTCAAGATCTCTTATGTAAGAGTTATAATAAGATAAAACAAATAAAATGGCAATACAACTCTAAAAAATGTTCATGAGGAAGAATGAAAGGAAAATCAATAACTCTTTTAAATGTTCACGATCTCTTTTCATAGAGTTATAATAAGAGAAAACAAATAAAATGGCCATAAAACTCTTAAAAATTTTCAAGATCTCTTATGTAATAGTTATAATAAGATAAAACAAATAAAATAGCTATACAACTCTAAGAAATATTCATGATCGCTTATGTAAGGGTTGTAATACGATAAAAAAGATAAAATGTCCATACAACACTTTTAAATGTTCACGATCTCGTTTGACCGAGTTACAATAAGAGAAAACAAATAAAATGGCCATATAACTCTAAGAAATGTTCATGATCGCTTATGTAAGAGTTGTAATACGATAAAAAATATAAAATGTCCATACAACTCTTTTAAATGTTCACGATCTCTTTTCATACAGTTATAATAAGAGAAAACAAATAAAATGGCCATATAACTCTTAGAAATGTTCATGATCACTTATCTAAGAGTTGTAATAAGATAAAACAAATAAAATGGCCATAAAACTCTTAAAAATTTTCTAGATCTCTTATGTAAGAGTTATAATAAGATAAAACAAATAAAATGGCCATACAACTCTAAGAAATGTTCATGATCGCTTATGTAAGAGTTGTAATACGATAAAAAAGATAAAATATCCATACAACTCTTTTAAATGTTCACGATCTCTAATCTAAGAGTTGTAATAAGATAAAACAAATAAAATGGCCATAAGACTCTTAGAAATGTTCATTATCACTTATCTAAGAGTTGTAATAAGATAAAACAAATAAAATGGCCTTAAAACTCTTAAAAATTTTCAAGATCTCTTATGTAAGAGTTATAATAAGATAAAACAAATAAAATTGTCATACAACTCTAAAAAATGTTCATGAGGAAGAATGAAAGGAAAATCATATAACTCTTTTAAGTGTTCACGATCTTTTTTCATAGAGTTATAATAAGAGAAAACCAATAAAATGGCCATATAACTCTTAGAAATGTTCATGATCACTTATCTAAGAGTTGTAATAAGATAAAACAAATAAAATGGCCATAAAACTCTTAAAAATTTTCAAGATCTCTTATGTAAGAGTTGTAATAAGATAAAACAAATAAAATGGCCATACAACTCTAAGAAATGTTCATGATCGCTTATGTAAGAGTTGTAATACGATAAAAAAAGATAAAATGTCCATACAACTCTTTTAAATGCCCACGATCTCTAATCTAAGAGTTGTAAAAAGATAAAACAAATAAAATGGCCATAAAACTCTTAAAAATTTTCAAGATCACTTATGAAAAAGTTATAATAAGATAAAACAAATAAAATGGCCATACAACTCTAAAAAATGTTCATGAGAAAGAATGAAAGGAAAATCATATAACTCTTTTAAATGTTCACGATCTCTTTTCATAGAGTTATAATAAGAGAAAACAAATAAAATGGCCATCTAACTCTAAGAAATGTTCATGATCACTTATCTAAGAGTTGTAATAAGATAAAACAAATAAAATGGCCATAAGACTCTTAGAAATGTTCATAATCACTTATCTAAGAGTTGTAATAAGATAAAACAAATAAAATGGCCATAAAACTCTTAATAATTTTCAAGATCTCTTATGTAAGAGTTATAATAAGATAAAACAAATAAAATGGCAATACAACTCTAAAAAATGTTCATGAGGAAGAATGAAAGGAAAATCAATAACTCTTTTAAATGTTCACGATCTCTTTTCATAGAGTTATAATAAGAGAAAACAAATAAAATGGCCATAAAACTCTTAAAAATTTTCAAGATCTCTTATGTAAGAGTTATAATAAGATAAAACAAATAAAATAGCTATACAACTCTAAGAAATATTCATGATCGCTTATGTAAGGGTTGTAATACGATAAAAAAGATAAAATGTCCATACAACACTTTTAAATGTTCACGATCTCGTTTGACCGAGTTACAATAAGAGAAAACAAATAAAATGGCCATATAACTCTAAGAAATGTTCATGATCGCTTATGTAAGAGTTGTAATACGATAAAAAATCTAAAATGTCCATACAACTCTTTTAAATGTTCACGATCTCTTTTCATACAGTTATAATAAGAGAAAACAAATAATTTGGCCATATAACTCTTAGAAATGTTCATGATCACTTATCTAAGAGTTGAAATAAGATGAAACAAATAAAATGGCCATAAAACTCTTAAAAATTTTCTAGATCTCTTATGTAAGAGTTATAATAAGATAAAACAAATAAAATGGCCATACAACTCTAAGAAATGTTCATGATCGCTTATGTAAGAGTTGTAATACGATAAAAAAGATAAAATGTCCATACAACTCTTTTAAATGTTCACGATCTCTAATCTAAGAGTTGTAATAAGATAAAACAAATAAAATGGCCATAAGACTCTTAGAACCGTTCATTATCACTTATCTAAGAGTTGTAATAAGATAAAATAAATAAAATGGCCTTAAAACTCTTGAAAATTTTCAAGATCTCTTATGTAAGAGTTATAATAAGATAAAACAAATAAAATTGTCATACAACTCTAAAAAATGTTCATGAGGAAGAATGAAAGGAAAATCATATAACTCTTTTAAGTGTTCACGATCTTTTTTCATAGAGTTATAATAAGAGAAAACCAATAAAATGGCCATATAACTCTTAGAAATGTTCATGATCACTTATCTAAGAGTTGTAATAAGATAAAACAAATAAAATGGCCATAAAACTCTTAAAAATTTTCAAGATCTCTTATGTAAGAGTTGTAATAAGATAAAACAAATAAAATGGCCATACAACTCTAAGAAATGTTCATGATCGCTTATGTAAGAGTTGTAATACGATAAAAAAGATAAAATGTCCATACAACTCTTTTAAATGCCCACGATCTCTAATCTAAGAGTTGTAAAAAGATAAAACAAATAAAATGGCCATAAAACTCTTAAAAATTTTCAAGATCACTTGTGAAAAAGTTATAATAAGATAAAACAAATAAAATGGCCATACAACTGTAAAAAATGTTCATGAGGAAGAATGAAAGGAAAATCATATAACTCTTTTAAATGTTCGCGATCTCTTTTCATAGAGTTATAATAAGAGAAAAAAAATAAAATGGCCATATAACTCTAAGAAATGTTCATGATCACTTATCTAAGAGTTGTAATAAGATAAAACAAATAAAATGGCCATAAGACTCTTAGAAATGTTCATAATCACTTATCTAAGAGTTGTAATAAGATAAAACAAATAAAATGGCCATAAAACTCTTAATAATTTTCAAGATCTCTTATGTAAGAGTTATAATAAGATAAAACAAATAAAATGGCAATACAACTCTAAAAAATGTTCATGAGGAAGAATGAAAGGAAAATCAATAAATCTTTTAAATGTTTACGATCTCTTTTCATAGAGTTATAATAAGAGAAAACAAATAAAATGGCCATAAAACTCTTAAAAATTTTCAAGATCTCTTATGTAAGAGTTATAATAAGATAAAACAAATAAAATAGCTATACAACTCTAAGAAATATTCATGATCGCTTATGTAAGGGTTGTAATACGATAAAAAAGATAAAATGTCCATACAACACTTTTAAATGTTCACGATCTCGTTTGACCGAGTTACAATAAGAGAAAACAAATAAAATGGCCATATAACTCTAAGAAATGTTCTTGATCGCTTATGTAAGAGTTGTAATACGATAAAAAATATAAAATGTCCATACAACTCTTTTAAATGTTCACGATCTCTTTTCATACAGTTATAATAAGAGAAAACAAATAAAATAGCCATATAACTCTTAGAAATGTTCATGATCACTTATCTAAGAGTTGTAATAAGATAAAACAAATAAAATGGCCATAAAACTCTTAAAAATTTTCTAGATCTCTTATGTAAGAGTTATAATAAGATAAAACAAATAAAATGGCCATACAACTCTAAGAAATGTTCATGATCGCTTATGTAAGAGTTGTAATACGATAAAAAAGATAAAATGTCCATACAACTCTTTTAAATGTTCACGATCTCTAATCTAAGAGTTGTAATAAGATAAAACAAATAAAATGGCCATAAGACTCTTAGAAATGTTCATTATCACTTATCTAAGAGTTGTAATAAGATAAAACAAATAAAATGGCCTTAAAACTCTTAAAAATTTTCAAGATCTCTTATGTAAGAGTTATAATAAGATAAAACAAATAAAATGGCAATACAACTCTAAAAAATGTTCATGAGGAAGAATGAAAGGAAAATCAATAAATCTTTTAAATGTTTACGATCTCTTTTCATAGAGTTATAATAAGAGAAAACAAATAAAATGGCCATAAAACTCTTAAAAATTTTCAAGATCTCTTATGTAAGAGTTATAATAAGATAAAACAAATAAAATAGCTATACAACTCTAAGAAATATTCATGATCGCTTATGTAAGGGTTGTAATACGATAAAAAAGATAAAATGTCCATACAACACTTTTAAATGTTCACGATCTCGTTTGACCGAGTTACAATAAGAGAAAACAAATAAAATGGCCATATAACTCTAAGAAATGTTCTTGATCGCTTATGTAAGAGTTGTAATACGATAAAAAATATAAAATGTCCATACAACTCTTTTAAATGTTCACGATCTCTTTTCATACAGTTATAATAAGAGAAAACAAATAAAATAGCCATATAACTCTTAGAAATGTTCATGATCACTTATCTAAGAGTTGTAATAAGATAAAACAAATAAAATGGCCATAAAACTCTTAAAAATTTTCTAGATCTCTTATGTAAGAGTTATAATAAGATAAAACAAATAAAATGGCCATACAACTCTAAGAAATGTTCATGATCACTTATGTAAGAGTTGTAATACGATAAAAAAGATAAAATGTCCATACAACTCTTTTAAATGTTCACGATCTCTAATCTAAGAGTTGTAATAAGATAAAACAAATAAAATGGCCATAAGACTCTTAGAAATGTTCATTATCACTTATCTAAGAGTTGTAATAAGATAAAACAAATAAAATGGCCTTAAAACTCTTAAAAATTTTCAAGATCTCTTATGTAAGAGTTATAATAAGATAAAACAAATAAAATTGTCATACAACTCTAAAAAATGTTCATGAGGAAGAATGAAAGGAAAATCATATAACTCTTTTAAGTGTTCACGATCTTTTTTCATAGAGTTATAATAAGAGAAAACCAATAAAATGGCCATATAACTCTTAGAAATGTTCATGATCACTTATCTAAGAGTTGTAATAAGATAAAACAAATAAAATGGCCATAAAACTCTTAAAAATTTTCAAGATCTCTTATGTAAGAGTTGTAATAAGATAAAACAAATAAAATGGCCATACAACTCTAAGAAATGTTCATGATCGCTTATGTAAGAGTTGTAATACGATAAAAAAGATAAAATGTCCATACAACTCTTTTAAATGATCACGATCTCTTTTCATAGAGTTATAATAAGAGAAAATAAATAAAATGGCCATATAACTCTTAGAAATGTTCATGACCACTTATCTAAGAGTTGTAATAAGATAAAACAAATTAAATGGCCATAAAACTCTTAAAAATTTTCAAGATCTCTTATGTAGGAGTTATAATAAGATAAAACAAATAATATGACCATACAACTCTAAGAAATATTCATGATCGCTTATGTAAGAGTTGTA
Organism: Knoxia roxburghii; assembly: GCA_030378225.1. Classification (NCBI taxonomy): domain Eukaryota; kingdom Viridiplantae; phylum Streptophyta; class Magnoliopsida; order Gentianales; family Rubiaceae; genus Knoxia; species Knoxia roxburghii. The sequence goes on along the minus strand of CM059416.1, from coordinate 30,637,878 downwards.
ATACGATAAAAAAAGATAAAATGTTCATACAACTCTTTTAAATGTTCACGATCTCTTTTCATAGAGTTATAATAAGAATAAAGTAGTATAATAATAATATATCATATCAACGCAAACTTCATATTAGATCAATACATAACTAATATCAGGTCATCTAACAAATCATACAAAAAAACACACACCTATTCAAAAAGTGATTAAATTCAGCTTCTGTGCAAACTTGATTAAGCAAGAAATGAAAGGCTTCTGAAAATCCTTCTTGACTCATCAAATGAGGTATATTACTACGAGCATTCTTTGCAATGTGCCAAACACAAATACGATGACGAACATTTGGAAAAACCACACACACAGCAGCTGCCATCGAAAAATCCTGATCTGTCATTAATGTCACTGGTTGCTTGTTCTCCATCGATCTCAAAAATGTACCATACAACCAAATAAACGACTCCTCTTTCTCATTTTTTATGAAACCTATACCAAACATAACATTACGACAATGGTTGTCCCTACCAACAAAAGGTCCACAGATCATGTCGTATTTGTTTGTCCGATAAGTTGTATCATGAACCAACAAATCCCCAAATATACTATAATCCTCCTTCATCTTCCGATCTCTCCAAAATACACTACATAATGAAGACTCCTCATCCAAATCAAAATCATAATAAAAATCCTTCTCATCCGTAAATCTCTGTTTTAGCATATTGATCAATGCATTACTATCACAACCATCAATCTTTCTACTCTTCTCTTGTTCCAAATGATTATATACATTTCGCATGGTATAACCAACCTTTGATGAACCTCCAGACTGAAAAATACACATATCAGATCAAACAGAAAAATAATATCAGATCAACAGGAACATAATATCAGATCAATAGAAAAGTAATATCAGATCAACTCAAACGTAATATCAGATCATAACAAATATCACATTTATATAGATTCATAAAAAATAAACTTAAAGTATAACTAACCTCTTTGGACAGTATATGATAACCATCCGTTACACGAACACCTGAACTTTTCAATTCCTCAAAATACTGTAATGCAGAATCATCAAACTTCCTCTGAGAACGTAAAAACTGCCTCTCAGCTACAGGACACAGTTCATGATTATGCTTCCTGAAATGCTTTTGGACAATCCAACTCCCATCTTCTCTTTTCTTAAATTCAATAAAAGCTTTACATCTAGATCGCATATCAACTTTCGTATAAATCTTCTTCAAATTCTCCTTGTATTGTTTAGCTCCTTCTCTATTACAAAGATATCTTCTCAAATACCTGATTCCAGTAGTTTTGTTTTTACGATCTTTACCTTTCCTCACACTAAATCCTAACCTAAAAGCATAATCATTATATAAATTGTATGCTGCATCTTCATTTTCAACCACTGATTTACACAAAGATTTCATAGATTCATCATTTGAACCTGTATAAAAAAATAATAATATCATATTAGTTTAAACATAGTTGATCTGATATCTATAGTCAGTTGATCTGATATCTATAGTCAATTGATCTGATATATGTAGTCAGTTCATCTGATACCTATAATCAGTTGATCTGATATCTATAGTCAGTTGATCTGATATCTATAGTCGATTCATCTGATATCTATAGTCACTTGATCTGATATCTATAATTATAATCCTCCTTGTTCAGTATGTTTGGTTCTATTGTATGATTTGTTTAATATTATTGATCTGATATCTATAGTACGTTGATCTGATTTCAATTACTTTCTGATCTGATATCTACACTCCACTGATCTGATGTTAACTATCATCTGATAGATTCAGAACAATATATTAAAAACGTATCACATCAACATAGAACTAATATCAGATCAATGAATAACTAATATCATATCATCTAAAACTAATATCATACCACAATACATATAGATCCAAAATAATATACTGAAAACATATCATATTAACATATAACTATTATCAGATAAAAAAAAGTAATATCAGATCAATGAATAACTAATATCACATCATGACTTACTTTCCAACATAGATATCACATATTCTTCCTGTTTATCAAAATCAAACAATTCAGGAGCATCTTCTTTGCGAAAGAAATCCACTATATCACCAGCCGTATCATCCATTGCAATTTCTTCAATCCAGAATGATCTATCAACAAAAAAACAGACGTTAAGCAACAATATTCGATGAAAAACAAAACGCGAAGAACAATAGAATCGTAGAAACAACAATTTCAAACACATAAATCAATCGAAAAGATCAAAACACAGGAATAATTACCTTAATTATCAAATTCGAAGCAAAAACTCCATCGAAAGATAAAACAGAGCACAAACGGTAACAAACTAAGAGAAAAACGAAGACGAAAAACAGAGAAAGAACAAATTCTTAAACATAAATCAATCACAATCATCAAATACATACCGTAATAAAAATTGGATCAAATTTGGAAGCAAAAGCATCCAAGCAAAAAACGAAGACGAAAAATGGCAACAAAAGACGAAGCAAATTATCGGCAACAAACACGCGAAAAAAAGAACCTTATATAGCTTCGGGTAAGTAAGGCGCGTGTCCGATTTTTTTTAAAAAAGAAACTACTAATACAATCGGGGGGCTAAAATAGAAACTACTACTATATTAAGGGGTAGGAGTGAAATTGCAGGACCACCATATAAATTACCCTCTCGAATATATTATATTTACTCCTCTCTCCCTCTCTTCTCTCTCCAAGTATATTATATTCATTATTTTGTATTATATACTTATATTTTATATTTTGAAATAAATTTATTATTTAGATTAAAGGGCCAAACAATTAATTTCAACAAAGAAACTGAGAATTTCATTAATTAACAAATAAAAAGGGCCAAACAATTAATTTGAAGCAAAGTTTACTTAAATAAGGAGTTGCATAACGGTTGTGAAAAAACCTTTCCTTTTTCTTAAAATAATAATAATAATAAATTCAATAAAAACCTTTCGTTATTATATCCCTTAGAATTTGTAAGGCCGATATTTATTTTATTTTAAACATTAGGAGTCATTTAGTTCGTCCCAAAATAAAGTCATTGAATTTGCAAGGCCGATATTTATTTTATTTTAAACATTAGGAGTCATTTAGTTCGTCCCAAAATAAAGTCATGAAAAAATATGATTTTAAAATTTTAATTTTAAAAAAAATTAAATAGAATTTTTTTCTTTTTTTTTTTTTGTTCTTTGATGAAAAAAAAATTTATTTCACAAAAAATTTAAAAGATGATGAAAAACAATGAGTGCAAAAATAAAAATAATATTAATGTTAATAAATTAAAATATATAATAATCATTTAAAATTATAACTATTAAAATAATTAACCTAATAAATAAATTATATTAAGTAATTAAAGAATTAAATAGTATAAAAACAAAATTCATAATGATCTATAAAAAAATAATAAAAAAAATTAATACTATTAAATATAAAATAAAAAATTTAATTTAAAATATAAAATATAAGTATATAATACAAAATAATGAATATAATATAATTAGAGAGAGAAGAGAGTGAGAAGGAGATAATTATAAATATATTGGAGAGAGGAGAGAGGAGAGAGGAGATAAATATAATAGAAGGGAACTAACATTTTAACATTTTTACCCTTAAATAATTGGTTAGTTAATGAGGTTAACGGTCAAAGATGACAAAATGACCTTAAATAAAACAAAATGTAAACGTTAGTGATTTTATATGGGATTTTTAAAAATTAGTGACAAAAAGCTGAATTTCAGCAAAGTAAGATGACCTATTTTGGAATTTACTCTAAAAACAAAGTACAAAATGCATTCATATCAAGTGACATAATATATCATATCAGTTAATATAACAAATCATATCAGGATATATATCATATCAGCAAATGCAGGGTTTCATATCATACAATTGAATGTGTCATATCATGTAAATATTGAATTCATGTCAAGACACATAATATATCATATCAGTTAATATAAGTAATCATATCAGGATACATAATATATAATATCAGAATACATGAGATTTCATATTATACAATTGAATGTGTATTATCACGTAAATCTTGAATTCGTATCAAGAGACATCATATATTGAAATATTATCTGCCCGAGCCGGGTCAAAAATTCACTTTCGTGCTATGCATTCCAGAATCAGAATCCTTGACCAAGCCTAGACTCTAGCACCATCGCTATTTCAATCCTTACTTGAAATAACATTGCGCATGATCATGGTTTGCACTTATTCGATTTATCACACAACAAAATTTCTAATTAAAAGCGGAAGTTTTAGAAATACCTGTCGAAGCGTAAACTCAAGTGATCACTTGTATGACTCAAGACTAGGCTCGAACGTTGTGTGGGCAACGATCCAATGAACCAACGATCAGCAATCAACACAAAAAACTAGCTAGAATTTCTTCCGACCAAGCCACCGCCGCCGCGAGAAGTTCACGCGCCAAACACCAAGCCCCCGTGCCGCCTGCTCCGGTCCATGCGCTACCGCCGGTGCCTCGAGACTAGAGCCGCCGCTGGCTTTTGGTGAGAGGGAAATTCCAACTTTGAGAGAGAAAGTTTATTTCTCTTTCTAAGATTTTCTCTCTCTAGTTTTCTTGTCTTGAAAACTTAAGAATTGTGTGTTGTAGAATTACTAATCCCTTGTCTATATATAGAGCAACAAGAGAGACCCCAAGTTGATTTAGGATTGGCCTTCCTAATGGGTTTAGATAATTAATTAGTTTTCAAATCCAATTAGGTAAATAATCTAATAGGATAATCCAAATCATATTAGATTTCCTAATCTCTAGGATTTCCTAATTCTAATTGAAACTTAGGACTTAATTAATTTATTAAATCATTCTATTTTGTTAATTACTTAATTAACCCTCCGGAATAATTAATTAAATAATTAATTCTACTTATTCAATTAACCCACTACAAAATTAATCGTACACTAACAGATTAATTTTGGCACTACCATCCTACACCAGAATTGCTTCCGTAATAACTAAATTAATTTATTCTTAATCTCCTCACATCAAAGATTTAGTGCTTGTTAATTTATTAATTTACTGATAAGTTAATTAATTAACTTATTTAATTCTGAGATTAGTACCACTCGACATTTTTACTATACCAGACATAAGTCCACTGGCCGGGTTTGGTATAATAAACATAACGAGCTCATCTCGGGAGCACCATCATCCCAGATGCACAAGTACATGGTTTCCTTTTGACAAGCAGCAACACACCAAGTAACTAAACATGCGCACCCAACCCACCGAGACTATTGGCCACAAATGACCTCACCCATTGGCATATATAAGTACACTATTTCTAATCCTCATGCCCGCTCAAGTCTAGGGATTAAGAGATAAAATACTAAGAATGAATTTTCTATTAAATCAGTACAAGACAAATTATTCTAAATGGTCAAGTTCAATACGGCCCGGGCATATCTATATGATTCAATTAGTTTAGATAAACCAATTTCTGAATCACATAATAATCTAAACCGACAGCTTATCCAAAACTGTCTCGGTTACGAACCTCATTTATATATTATGTCTTTTAACTAATGATGAGATCTACTGTGTCACACCAAACACCTCATTATCTAACTACATAATATAAATGGACGACATGTACAAAAAATAAACCAAAACATTAAATCGATACATTAACTGGGAAAAAGTATAATACAAGCATTGCTTATGTATTCTAACCTAACAATCCCCCACTAATACTTAAGTTGTGCTTTAAGTATATAACTACATTCAATCTTTTACAATCTAGAATACATCTACAAAAACTATCATGGCTCTCCTAAGTATCTGATCCCCATGCCCTCCACGTGAGCCTCAATGTCTTTTGAAGTCAATGTCTTCGTGAAAGGATATGCTAGGTTATCCTCCGATGCTATCATTTCCACGACCAAGTCTTCCCTCTTGACGATATCTCGTATTAGGTGGTACTTGCGCTGTATATATTTACTCACCTTGTGGGCTCATGGTTCCTTCGAGTTTGCTACTGCACCATTGTTATCACAGTACACTGTGATTGACTTCTGCAAACCAGGAATCACATCTAAGTCCACTAGGAAGTTCTTGAGCCACAATACTTCTTTCGCTGCCGCTGATATGGCAATGTATTCAGCCTCCATGGTAGAGTTCGCCACGTATTTCTGCTTGACACTCCGCCATACTATGGCTCCACCTCTCATAGTAGACACATACCCTGAGGTAGACTACCTCTTGTCCCTGTCGCCTTGGAAATCTGAATCTGTGTAACCTCGGGGTATCAGCTCAGGCGTCTGATAGACTAACACTTGGTCTCTTGTTCTACATAAATACTTGAGAATACATTTGACTGCCTCCCAATGAACTTTTCCAGGGTTACTTTGATATCTTCTTACAATGCAAACGACATAACAGATATCAGGCCTCGTACACAACATGGCATACATGAGACTTCCTACTGCCGAAGCATAATGAACAGTCTTCATGGCCTCTATCTCTTCAACAGTCTTAGGAGACTATTCTTTAGATAGATGCACTCCGTGTCTGAAAGGTAGAAAACCTTTCTTGGAGTTTTGTATTTTAAAACGGGATAGAATTGTATACATGTAAGAAGCTTGAGAGAGGGTTAACGAACGTTTCATACGATCTCGAATTATCTTGAGCCCAAGGATATGTCTGCTTCTCCTAAGTCTTTCATATCAAATTGTTTAGACAGCCATGCCTTTATGTCTGATAACACTTTCTTATTGTTGCCAATTAGCAAAATGTCAGCCGCGTAAAGCACAAGAAAACCACCGCGTTTCCATCACGTCACACATGCTCATCTAGGCACTGAGTAAATCCATAGGATTGGATTACCTCATCAAACCGGAAGTTCCAAGTTCTGGATGTCTGCTTATGTCTGTAAATAGACCTCTTAAGCCTACAAACCATATGCTCTTGGCCTTTTTCAACGAATCCCTCTGGTTGCTTCATGAAGATGGTTTCCTCAAGACTTCCGTTAAGGAAAGCTATCTTGACATCCATATGCCATATCTCATAATCTAAATGAGCAGCTATAGCCAAGAGAATCCTGATTGACTTAAGCATGGCCACCTGGGAGAAGGTTTCCTCATAATCGATTCCCTCTTTCTGAGTATACCCCTTCGTCACAAGCCTAGCTTTAAAGGTTTCAACCTTTCCGTCAGGTTCTCTCTTGCGTTTATAGACCCACTTACATCTAATGGGTTTGAACCCATCAGGCAGGTCCACAAGCTCCTAGACTTGATTGTGGTCCATCAACCCTATCTCGGATATTATTGCTTTTCGCCAAGATTCTACATCTTTATCTCAGAGAGCCTCATTGTAGTTTATTGGGTCAGACTCAGGCACGCTTGGGACTAAGTCTGAGGCCTCTCCCATGCCAATGAACCTGTCAGGCTGTCTTATAACCCTCACACTACGGCGAGGCACCACCTGTGTAGGCATATCATCTGTGATATCTTGTGCAGTGTGTGGTGTATCTACTTGTGTTGGTACATCAGGATTATCAGATTGTTTCCTAAGCTCTTCTAGTACTATCTTGCTCTTGGTCTTGTGATCTGGAATATAGTATTCCTCTAAAACTCTGGCGTTATTGCTAACTATCACCTTCTGATCTTTAGGACTATAGAAAATACCACCTTTTGTCCCCTTAGAATATCCTACAAATAGCATTACTTCCGTTCTTGCATCTAACTTAGTCGCATCTGCCTTAAGCACATGTGCTGGGCAACCCCAAACTCTAAGTTGTCATAAATTGGGCTTGCGCCCGTTCTACAGCTCTGTCGGGATTGAAGGCATGGTTTTAGATTGTACAAGATTAAGGATGTACATTGTAGTTTCTAGGTATATCCCTAGAACGAACTCGACAAATCACTATAGCTCATCACTGATCTAACCATTTCCATGAGAGTTCGGTTCCTTCTTTCTGCTACACCGTTCTGTTGTGGTATGCCAGGTGCAGACAATTGAGACTGAATTCCAACCTCGCTGAGGTATTCTCGAAATTCATGGGACATGTACTCACTACCACAAGCTGATCACAATGTCTTGATACTTTTACCGTGGTGTTTCTTCACATATGCCTGATACTCTTTGAATTTACTACAGCATTCGGACTTGTGGCGCATTAGGTAAATATATCCGTACCTTGAGTAATCATCCGTGAATGTCACGAAATACTCAAACCCACCTCGTGCTTGGACTGACATTGATACACAAGTTAGAATGAATCAACTCTAATACTTATTTGGATCTATAACCTTTTGCCTTAAAAGGTCTCTTGGTCATCTTACCTTCCAAGCAAAATTCATAGGTTGAATAGTTGTCAAACTCTAATGAACTTAAAGGGCCATCATTGACTAACCTCTGAATCCTACTGAGGTTTATATGACCCAGCCTGATATGCCAAAGATAGATTTGATTCATTTCAGAAGGTTCTTTCCTCTTATTAGTGTTAGATGATGCGCCATTTATCTCTATATTTTACACAATAGGGGAGTTTGATTTAATTATAAACAAATTGTCAGCTAACGAACCAGAACAAATAAGTTTTTCATTTTTTCTAATAACAACAGAATCATCAGAAAAAATAAACTTATAACCATTCTTTAAAAGTTTAGAAACTGAAATAAGGTTCTTTCTAAAACTAGGTACATAAAGACAATTAACTAAATCTAGCCTAGAATTTTCGAAAATAAGGCTAGCTACTCCCACTGCTTATACTGACACTCTTGTAGTGTCGCCCAAGTAGATATCCAGCTCGCTTTCTTTAAGCTTCCAGGTTACTTAGAACCCCTGCAAAGAATTACAAACATGGTCAGTGGCGTCTGAATCCACACACCAAGTATTTGTGGGAATCGCCGCTAAACATGTCTCAGTAATTAAGGCAGAAACTATCGTACCTTTAAGCTTTGGACAATCTGATTTCCAATGTCCCGTTTTCCCACACTTGAAGCATTTGCCTTTAGGCTTATTCTTCTTTGCGATATCTGGCTTGGCAGCATGTTTCTTAGCATTCTTCTTCTTCTTGTTATTGCCTTTAGTCGTAGAAGAGGAGCTTGATGCCTTTACTATGACCAAAGCTTGCTTCTTCTCGTGGAAGATGCTTTCGACAGACATTAATGTTGTTAAGAGCTCAGGTAGAGTATACACTCTTTGGTTCATGTTATAGTTGACTCGAAACTGATCGAAACTAGAGGGTAAGCTCTAGAAGATGATATCAATCTGACTCTCCAGATCAATCTCACCTCCTAACACCTCTATCTCACTGATGTTACTGATTATGTGAAGCACGTGATCTCTCACCGATGAGCCCTCAGCCATTTTTGTGTTCATGATCTTCCTCATGGCTTCTTGCCTAGCTGTCCTGCCTTGATGAGCGAATATCTCTCTCAGGTGAGCCATCATGTTAAAGGCAGAAACCATGGGATGAAGCTGATGTTGCAGAACATTCGACACAGAGGCCAGAATGTAACATTGTGCCATCTCATCCGCTTTTCTCCACCTCGCATAGGTATCCCTATACTCTTGAGGAGAATCATCATTAGGCACATCTAGATAGACTTCGGTGAGCACAAACTTATACTGCTCAGCAATCAGGACGATGTCCAAATTATGACTCCAGTCGACATAATTCGGACCAATAAGTTTGTTGTCTTTCAATTTTGTAGCTAAAGGATTGAATGTCATATCGAAGACTGTAAATTAAATAAACAGACAATGTTTTAGTATTAAGCACATAATTTTCGAATTCATGCATTATTGATATCCCTCAAAACAATAACTTAAACCAGCGACACCTCATTAACTGGAATTCTCGTAAGCCACGATAGTGTGGACGTTTACGCTAACCTACATTCGTTTGAGAATAACCAAGTTCATTAACTACACTATCTAACAAAATGATCTATTGATCAATGTTGCTAATAGTCAGTGCTTTCAGCCATACAAATAAGCAGCGTAACCTCGATGGGAAGAATACTACAAATCGTACACTAAGTGTGTGCCATTTCGTGACTTTTGAGCTTGTTACCTCAGGATAGTGCACCTCAAATAGAGAGGGTATCACATTTCTTCTAGTTAAACTTACTCTAGTCATCTAACTTAGAAATTCATAATCTAGCGATCTTGTGGCTGGACTTATCCGATATGGTGGAAGGCCCTAATGCCAACGCGCAAGTCCACCCACATCACATATGAACTCGTAATGGTGGCTATGGGGATATTAAACCAACCCGCTCACACTTAGATTTCTAAATTGAGGGTTTTTCCAGTTTTGACATGCAATTAACTAATCCTAAGTTATGTGCAAACATAAAACCATCATGCTTTGAAATTATGCATATAAAATACAGCACAAAAATTAAAGCATAAAAATTAAAACTATTAATTCGGGAAATAAATACGTAAAATAAAATTTTTCGACTATTATGGCTTTAATTGCTTCCATCTACTGCCTTAATCTCGTGTCCCATAATTCAACTCAATGGATTGAGTCTTGAAAAATGAAATTTAAAAAAAAATGACCCCCGGAGGAAAACGGGCCGCATGTGCGAGCCAAATGGTCCGTGCGCAGTAGCTGCTGCTCCCACTGTCGCGCGCTTGCGCAACAATTTGCTACGTTATGTGACGGCGTTGCAGGTGCAGGTCGGTGGCTCCTGCTGGCAATTTGTCATCAACGCCGCTGCCCACTTCCGATTCCTCATTCGCTTCTTCTATGCTACTTGGTCTTCTTGCAATTTGTTCTAGGTTTTCCTGGTTTTCTACGAATTAACGATAAACCAAAACCTACGAACTCAAGTCGCCCACTATAATGCCTTCGATTACAAAATAAATTTTCGTACCACAAGCAATCTAGGAAAATAAAATCGAAATTACATAGAAAAAATCCTACTACATATTTGATTTAATCCTAAACGGCTTCCAGCACGTGGTTTTACTATTACAAGTATTCATAAAAACCAAAACCCGGACATGTCCCGGGGTTTAATTAAAAAAATATACAGACACAACCATAATAGTCGGGATTTCTAAACCACCTGCAAATAAAACCATGTAATAAATCGAACAAGCACAAAACCCAAATCCAGGCTCTGATACTGATTGAAAGATTATCTGCCAGGGCCTGGTCAAAAATTCACTTTCGTGCTATGCATTCCAGAATCAGAATTATTGAACAGGCCTAAACTCTAGCACAATCTCTATTTCAATCCTTGCTTGAAATAACATTGCGCAGGATCTTGGTTTGCACTTATTCGATTTATCACGCAACAACATTTCTAATTAAAAGTGGAAGTTTTAGAAATACCTTTTGAAGCGTAAACTCTGGTGATCATTTGTATGACTCAAGACTAGGCTCAAATGTTGTGTGGGCAATGATCCAACGAACCAACGATTAGCAATCAACAAAAAAACTCGCCAGAATTTCTTCCGATGAAACCGCTGCCGCTGCCTGAAGTTTACGCGCCAAACACCTAGCCCACGTGTCGCTTGCTCCTGTCCACGCGTCGTCGCTGGTGCCTCGGGAATAGAGCTGCCGTTGGCTTTTGGTGAGAGGGAAATTCTGACTTTGAGGGAGAAACTTTATTTCTCTCTCTAGGATTTTCTCTCTCTAGTTTTCTTGTCTTGAAAACTTATGAATTGTGTGTTGTAGAATTGCTAATCCATTGTCTATATATAGAGCTACAAGAGAGACCCCAAGTTGGTTTAGGATTGGCCTACCTGATGGGTTTAGGTAATTAATTAGTTTCAAAATCCAATTAGGTAACTAGTCCAATAGGATAATCCAAATCTAATTAGATTTCCTAATCTCTAGGATTTCCTTATTCTAATTGAAACTTAAGACTTAATTAATTAATTTATTAATTACTTAATTAACCCATAGGAATAATTAATTAAATAATTAATTATACTTATTCAATTTACCCACTACAAAATTAATCATACCACTAACGGATTAATTTTGGCGCTACCATCTTACACCAGGATTATTTCTGGAACAACTAAATTAATTTATTCTTAATCTCCACACATCAAAGATTTAGTGCTCGTTAATTTATTAATTTACTGATTAATTAATTAATTAACTTCTTTAATTTTGATTAGTACCACTCGACCTTTTTACTATACCGAACATAAGTCCACCGGCTGGGTTTGGTATAATAAACATAACGAGCTCATCTCGGGACGCCCCAGTATATGGTTTTCTTTTGAGAAGCAGTAGCACACCAAGTAACTAAACACACACACCAAACCCACTGAGACTATTAGCCACAAATGACCTCACCTACTGGCAGATCAAAGTACACTGTATCTAATCCTCATGCCCGCTCAAGTATAGGGATTAAGAGATAGAATACTAAGAACAAATTGTCTATTAAATTAGTACAAGACAAATCATTCTAAATGGTCAAGTTCAATACGCCCCGGGCATATCTATATGATTCAATTAGTTTAGACAAACCAATTTTGCAAATCACATAATAATCTAAACCGACAGCTTGTCTAAAACTGTCTCGGTTACGAACCTCATTTATATATTATGTCTTATAACCAATGATGAGATCTACTGGGTCACACCAGAAACCTCATCATTGTTGGGACTTGTTTAGGCATTTAATCTAATTAAATGGCGGAATCCTAAACACTAAGGATCGGGTCTTACCCTCGAAGCGTAATCGGTTGCGCACGTCGCCTGGCTCCTCTGAGAAGATGGCATTTTGTTGTCTCCAAAATCCTTCCTTGAAGGATCCTCTACTCTAAAGCACGAAAGCCTTCGCAGGTTAGTGCTAGCCAATCTTGCCTACCCAGAGAATTTGGGAAATTCTGTGTATTTTGGTTTGATGAGAATGATCAAAATCCTCTGCTCTACAATTATATCCCTAGTATATTTGTAGAGAATTAATTTCCAAAATCAGTATTGTAATTATCTAATTATAACTTAACTGATTTTGGTCATATTCCAAATCAGTATTATTATCAAATATTATTTTACTGATTCCAAATCAATATTTAAATAATATTTACTGATTCCAAACCAGCATTAAATAACACTTTAATGATTTGGGTTATACACCAAGCCCATGGATCAACCCATGACCCATGGATCAGGCTGATGGGTCAAGAACTTCAATTGCAATTAAGTCCCTTGATTTATCAGCCCAGCCCAATTGTTCCTAGGTAATTAATTGACTATTAATTAATACCATAGAACTTTTCAATAATATTTAATTAAACCATTTAATTAAATCTTATTTATTTAAGTATAACAATTATACTTATTGTAGGCAAGAATCCTTATTCTGCATCATTGAACTTTCTTATGTGCGATCCTGTAGGCCCATTCCAAATTGGCAACGGATAACTCAATCTCATTGATTAATCCATAAGTCATTAGTGGTCTCTAGCAAGACATAATGACTACCCAATTTAGAATGGAGGGTCGAATGGAGATTCAACACAACCTTTCCGAGCAAACTGCGTACGATCCTCTACATCGATATCCAGCTTAGCATAAGGCATGGAGCCATCATCCTTATATAGCTAAGCGTTTACTTGATCTCTCAGTGACACTGAATCCTTCAAGCAAATGATATCCTATCATTCCTTGGGCATGGCCATGCACTTTTCAGTTCACTATCAAGTGGCCAAGATATCATCTCTCACTTAAGAGAGATTTGTAGTCCCATCACTTCACCTACATACCTTAGCGTGTCTCATAGTGTACCCAATCATACCCGTACTTGGCAACCTGTTACGGCCCCGTTAGGCGTATGTCAAAGCACACTACAATTCACCTAAGACCATGTAGTGATTTCTGGTCTAAGGATCCTAGTACCAGTACTACTCAAAAGAATCACTCATGATCTAATTAGTCCATGGAGTGTTTCTTTTGGCAGATCGATTTCATGAATTTAAATATGCACAAGGATATTACTATCATGAAATTAACTCATTTGATAAATAATCAATCAAGCGACAAATATCTTATTTACATAAATACCCTCAAAGTATATTTACATAAATAGCCCTCATTAGGGCACATTCACCAACAATCATCTAACTACATAATATAAATGGATGACTTGCACAACATATAAACCAAAACATTAAATCGATATATTAACTGGGAAAAAGTATAATACTAGCATAGCTTATGTATTAAAACCTAACATATATCATATCATTTAATATAATAAATCATATCAGGATACAAAATATATCATATCAGAATAGGAATTAATATATGTCGTCCCCCAAATTAATATACTCTGACCCCTTAAGGACCAAAATACCCCCATCAAAACTTTTAATTCCATTATTCAAATTGAATATATAATATAATATAATAGGATTAAATGACTGAATTACTCATATAAAGTTAACTAAAATACCCCATTTTAATAGATAAACATTGGAAAATTTTTTTAGGGTTTTCTTCAAAGCTCCAGTCGTCCGCGCGATCCAAACAATGCTGGAGATGGCTTGAATTTTGAGGGAAAGGGCTGGCCGGGAAGAGAGGAAGAAGACCAGGGGAGGGGAAATGGGGTGTCGAGTTTTGAAACTTAGAAAGTGCTAACTCCAATTGGGGTTCAATGACAAAAAATGGCCGATGGGTGACGGCTTAACCGATAACACGAAACGGCCTAACAGAAGGGGTGAATCGGCAAGAGAGAAATAGTTCGATGATGGTGGTGGTTCGTAGTGAAGGAAAAAGAGGGAAGCTGGTGGGGTTCTATGGGGAAAAAAGAAGGCACAACACCGGTGATTGGAGAATGAGATAAGGGAATAGGGTTGGGTGGGGGTGTGAAGTACATGGTGTTTGTCTTTCTGCTTATTATGGTAGAGATTGCAGTGGCTATGGACGTGTTCCTAATGTTGGGATTGTAGGTACCTTTTTCAAAATATTTACGCAGCGGATCCATGCCAATTTTAATCTTAGTGTTAATTAATCATACGTTCAAAGCATGTAAATCATACCCTTAAAGCGTAATCGGTTGCCGCGTCTGGATCCTAGTTTGATGTTAGTCCAGATTCTTTTCTCTGATCGCATTTATCACCACCAAAATCCCTTCTTGAAGGATTCTCTACTTTCAAGCACAAAAGTTCTTCACAAATTCAGTGCTAGCTATTTTTTGCCTACAGAGAAATATCGGGATTCTGTGTATATTTTTTTTCTTGTTCTAATTTTTCGTCTCCGTCTCAAATAATATCCCTAGGATATTTGTAGAGTCAAATTTTCCAAATCAGTATTGTAATCAATTATTACTTTACTGATTTAATCAGATTCTAAATCAGTATTATTACCAAATATTACTTTACTGATTCCAAATCAGTATTAAATAATACTTTAATGATTTGGGTTATACACTAAGCCCGTGACTCAACTCATGACCCATGAATCATGCTGATGGGTCAAGAGTCTCAATTGCAATTAAGTCCCTTGATTTGTCAACCTATCCGGATTGTTCCTGGATAATTAATTAACTCTTAATCAATACCACAGAACTTTTTAATAATATTTAACTAAACCATTCAATTAAATATTATTTATCTAAGTATGACAATTATACTTAGTGTATGCAAGAATACTTATTTTGCATCATCGAACTCTCTTATGTGCGATCCTGTAGGCCAATTCTAAATTGGTAATGGATAACTAAATCACTTCAATTAATCCATAACTCATTAGTGATCTCGAGCAAGACATAATGACTACTCAATTCAAAATGGAGAGTCAAATGGTGATTCAACATAACCTTTTTGAGAAAACTACGTCGATCCTCTACATTGATATCCCGTTTAGCATAAGGCATGGAAGCATCATCCTTATATAGCTAAACGTTTACTTGATCTCTTAGTGACACTGAATTCATCAAGCAAAGGATAATGCTTATCATTCCTTGGGCACGACCATACGCTTCTCAGTTAACTATCAAGTGGCCAATATATCATCTCACTTACGAGAGACTTGTAGTCCCATCACTTCACCTACATACCTTAGCGTGACTCATAGTGTACCCAATCATACCCGTACTTGGCAACCTGTTACGGCCCCGTTAGGTGTATGTCAAAGCACACTACAATTAGTACGAGTACTACTCAAAAGAATCACTTATGATCTAAGCAATCCATTGAGTGTTTCTTTTGGCGGATCGATTTCGTGAAATTAAATATGCACAAGAATATTACTATCATGAAATTAACTCATCTGATTATATCATCAATCGAACAAAAAATGCCTATATAACCCTTAAAATGGCACGTACACCAATAATCTCCCACTTGCCCGTTGAAGGGCTATGTCCTAAACATCTTAAGACCAAGCTCTATTACATGTCTCTCAAACTTTGATGGTGGAAGAGCTTTTGTGAGAGGATCTACTATATCGTCGTCTGACCCTATTTTGCATACTTTCACATCTCTTCGATCGATGATCTCTCAAATGTGGTGATAACGTCTGAGTATGTGTTTGGTCTTCTGGTGTGACAGAGGCTCCTTTGCTTGTGCGATAGCCCTGTCATTATCACAAAATAAGTCTATCGGATCTTGGATACTAGGTATCACTCTGATGTCTGACACAAACTTTCTCAACCAAACAGCTTCCTTTGCAGGATCTGAAGCAGCAATATACTCAGATTCTATTGTAGAATCGGCTGTGGTATCTTGCTTCGAGCTTTTCCAACTCACCGCACCGTTATTCAAGCTAAAAATGTAGCCTGATTGTGACTTCATATCGTCTTGGTCAGTTTAGAAATCAGCATCGACGTAACCTTGTACGATAAACTGTTCTTGTCCTCCGTACACTAGCATAAATCCTTTAGTCTTGCATAAGTACTTTAGGATTACCTTGATTGCAGTCCAATGAGCCATTCCTGGATCTTGTTGGTATCTGCTATTCATGCTTAGTGTATGTGCGACATCCGGGCGGGTACATAACATGGCATACATGATAGATCCTATTGCCGAAGCATATGGGACTCTACTCATCGCATCCCTCTCCTCTTTAGTAGAAGGACATTGGTTTTTCTTTAAGAGGAGGCCATGTCTGAATGGTACCATACCATTCTTGGAGTTAGACATACTGAATCTCTTCAATATCTTGTCTATGTACCCTTCTTGACTTAGTCCTATAAGCCTTTTAGATCTATCTCTATAGATCTTGATACCTAGTATCATTTTGGCTTCTCTTAAGTCTTTCATAGAAAATAAACTCCCCGACCATATCTTTCAACATGGGGATGTCATTTCCAATGAGTAGGATGTCATCCACATATAGGACAAGAAAAACATTCTTGCTCCCACTAACCTTCTTGTAAACACAAGGCTCATCTTCATTCTTTATGAAGCTGATAGACATCTTCTGTGAATAACGGGGTCATCGCACAAGCAAAAGAGCCCCGGTCACACCAGAAAACCAAACACATACTCAGAAGGTTTCACCTCATCTGAGAGATCATCGATCGAGCAGATGTGAAAGTGTGCAAAATAGAATCAGACGACAATGTAGCAGATCCTCTCACAAAATCTCTACCAAAGTCAAAGTTTTAGAGACATGTAATAGAGCTTGGTCTTAAAATGTTTAGGACATAGCCCTTCAACGGGAAAGTGGGAGATTGTTGGTGTATGCCCTTTTGAGGGCTAATTTAGACATTTGTTGTCTGTTTGATAATTTATCAAATGAGTTAATTTCATGATAATTATATTCTTGTGCATATTTAATTTCATGAAATCGATCCGCCAAAAGAAATACTCCATGGACTTTTAGATCATGAATGATTCTTTTGAGTAGTACTCGTACAAGGATCCTCAGACCAGAAATCACTACATGGTCTTAGGTGAATTTTAGTGTGCTTTGACATACGCCTAATGGGACCGTAACAGGTTACCAAGTACGGGTATGATTGGGTACACTATGAGTCACGCTAAGATATGTAGGTGAAGTGATGGGACTACAAATCTCTCTTAAGTGAGAGATGATATCTTGGCCACTTGATAGTGAACTGAAAAGTGCATGGCCATGCCCAAGGAACGATAAGCGTTATCATTTGCTTAATGAATTCAGTGTCACTAAGAGATCAAGTAAACGTTTAGCTATATAAGGATGATGGTTCCGTGCCTTATGATAAACGGGATATCATTATAGAGGATCGTACGCAGTTTGCTCGGAAAGGTTGTGTTGAATCACCATTCGACCCTCCATTATGAATTGGGTAGTCATTATGTCTTGCTAGAGACCACTAATGATTTATGGATTGATCAATGAGATTAAGTTATCCATTGCCAATTTAGAATGGGCCTACAGGATCGCACGTAAGAAAGTTCGATGATGCAGAATAAGTATTATTGCCTACAATAAGTATAATTGTTATACTTAAATAAATAAGATTTAATTAACTGGTTTAATTAAATATTATTGAAAAGTTTTATGGTATTAATTAAGAGTTAATTAATTACCTGTGAACAATTGGGATGGGCTAATAAATAAAGGGACCTAATTGCAATTGAGGTTCTTGATCCATCAGCCTGATCCATGGGTCATGGGTTGATCCATGGGCTTGGTGTATAACCCAAATCATTAAGGTATTATTTAATACTGATTTGAAATCAGCAAATATTATTTAATACTGATTTGGAATCAGCAAAATAATATTTGGTAATAATACTGATTTGGAATACGATTAAATCAGTTAAGTAATAATTGATTGATTACAATACTGATTTTGGAAATTTCAACTTTACAAATATCCTAGGGATATTATTGAAATTGATGATGATTTTCAATTGAGGAAAATCAGAACAAGCAAGATACACGAAAATCCCAAATTCTCTCTGTAGGTGAAAAACGGCTAGCACCGAATCTGCAAAGGCTTTCGTGCTTGAAAGTAGAGAGTTCTTCAAGGAAGGATTTTGGTGGTGACAAACGTAACCGGAGCAGAAGGTTTGGACCAACATCAATCTAGGATCCAGACGCAGCAACCGATTATGCTTTAAGGGTATGATTTACTTATTTTGAACATGGGATTAAAACACTAAAATTGAAATTGACATGAATCCGCTGCGTAAAATTTTTGAAAAACATGCCTCCGATCCCAACATTGGTATCATAGCTAGGCTCAATTTTAGTGTTAATTAAAAATTAATTGATTGGATAGAAATAGTTTCCGTAGTAGAAAAATGTTTTTTCTGGGTGTTTTTGTGTCCCGTCGGAAAAATGGCTACTAGGCCATAGGTTTCAAAAAAAGGCTAAGATTTTTCTTTTTGGCCAGAAACTGGACTTCTTGGATTTTTCACCGGAAAAATGACCAGCCGGGGAAAGGTTCCTCGCACTTTTTGGTTTTCAAAACTTGTTTTCTTTTTGGGTTTATTTCGCCAAAAAATCGAGCTTGTCGGAAGTGTTCCAGCTTGTCATGGGTTTTAAAATCTCGTTTTGATTTTGGAAATCATTTTTGGCTGCCAAATGTTTGCCGGACAAACAATGAAAAGTTCTTGGTGTGTTTTGGTTTTAAAATCAAATCTGGGTTATTGTTTTTGGTGTGCTTGCCCGAAAAAAAAAAAAAAAAAAGGGCCACCGGAAGAGTTCCGGCTTGTTTTGAATATTGCTGTTTTTGATCGAGGAGATGGAGCCGGCCATGGCGCTAGTCGCTGGAAAACCAGAAAAGCCGGTGAACGGGAAAATGTTGAAGAAGAAGCAGGATTGGAGGCGGCTGGGGGTGAAGCCCTAGGGGCTGAATTTACCATAATACCCCTGCCACCCCATGACACCCTAATTGGGTAAAGAAAGAGAGGCGGTGCGAGCAGATGCCCTAATCGGCTTAAATTACTAAACTGCCCCTCCGCCCCTTGAACCCTAAACAGCCTTAAATTTTAAAATGGTTTTAAATTGAAGAATGGCCCATGGACTTTGAGTCCTCTTCAAAACATAGCCCAGAATTTCATTTAAATTATCAAACAGCCTCAAAATTTTAAGGAAAATTGTTTTCTGATTTTGGTAAGATTTTAAAATCTTAATTTGAAAATTAAATCGAATCTTATTAGATTTTAGTTTTAAAATGTTAAAATTGGATTTTAAGATTTTAAAAATTATCTTAAATAAATTATCTTAATAAGATTAAGATAATTAGATTAAATAAAAATAAATAAATAAATAAATTAATTAATTAGATTAATTAATTTGTTTAATTTTTAATTATTTATTTATTTATTTTATAATGTTTTTAATTTAAATTGTTTAAATTATGTGTGTGAAACATCATAATTATGACGAGCATGTTCATGCATCATTTTGGTTAAATGAAAAATGAACAAAAGGGATTGATTAAAATTGACCATGACACGATCAATTTTAATTTTGTAATAGTTACACAATCCTTAAATTTAATCGGTTTAAATTAAAACGGGCTTGTATGAACATATGCATTTATGTGTTTTAAAGCATGAATTGGGCTTATTAATGTTTTTAAAGGTTGGGGCCTGTGAGCCATTTGAATTTGGGCCTGCGTGCCTATTAAAATTTTATGTAATAGTTAGGCCCAAGAGGAGTTTCCAAGAGGAGCCCATGGTGGAGCCCAGGAACGGAAGCCCAACAATAAAGGCCCAAATATGAAGAATTTTAAAAGGCTCTGTAATAGACTAGAGCCCAATTCATTGTTTTTATTCATTTTTATTTATTTGATATACCAAATGAATGTTAAAACGAAAAATGCATGTTAAGCCGATCAAACTAAAATCCCAAAAACCCGAGTTGATTTTGCTTCCATACTTGGGGGCACACCAGAGCGTCGAACGTCTGTGGACTTGGAACGCCCAAGGGCCTCAGGTTTTCTTCGTGCGGCGGGTTGTCACATAATAGGTGCCCAACTTTACTCACTACCACTATGTGGAAAAACTGTTTGGGTATTTATTGATGTGATGCCTCGAGGGATGGTTTGACTTGGGAAAATTAATCCTAGCTTGACCCGATAAGTTGACTAGGGATTAATTTTGCAAAGATAGGATGGTGTCAAACATTTGGAATGTTCATCCTATCACCGAAAAGTTGCATGGTATGCAATTAGAAACCGTTAGATTACATGGAATGTAATTTGAACGTTGCCTACCAAAAGAGCCCGATCCCTACGATACTTGCCAAAGCAAGACTGGGGTTAACTCTTTATGAATTTTCGGCCCACAATCTAGCACCAACACAAAATTGTTCGGGATTTCAATTTTGGCTATTGTGTAAAATGATTTTAAAACTCATTCTAATATTTTGCATTTATTCTTTGCAGAAATAGCATCATCTAGCACTAATGTCATCTCAAACTTTACTCCAAGAAGTATATTGGATAAGAATAAATTGGTTGGGCCAAACTTCTTAGATTCGAAAAGAAACTTGAGAATAGTCTCAAACAAGAAAGGAAGCTACATGTCTTAGAGATTGTTTTACCTGAACCACCAAAGAATGCCACGGCCTCTGTTCAGTAAGCATGGGATTAGCTGAAAAGCGATTCTGATGACGTGATGTGCTTGATGCTCGTGTCTATGACAAGCGAGCTTCAAAAGTAGTTCATGAATTTAGAAGCGTTCCAGATTTATGAGTCACTGACGGAAATGTTTCGTGAACAAGCCTGTATCTTTGTTATTGAAATAAATCTTTCTATGTCCACCACATGGGTATTAGATACTTGATGTGGGGCTCACATTTGTACTAATGTGCAAGGACTCAGAAATAGAAGGATGACAAGGAAAGGTGAAGTTGATTTCCGAGTGGGCAACGGGGCAAGGGTTGCTGCTGTTGAAGTGGGAGATTACACTTTATCTTTACCTTCCAGTTTAAACATTGAACTTGAGAATTGTTATTATGTACCTGCTTTGAGCAGGAATATTATTTCAATTTCTTGTTTGGATATTAAAGGATTTCATTTTATTATTGGTAATAATTCGTTATCTTTATATCGTAAGATTTTATACGGAGTTGCGAATTTGTGCAACGGCCTATATGTATTGGATTTGAGCCAAGAAAGACCGGTCTATAACATTGAAAAGAAGGCTAATCAATTAAATTTGATATGAATCCAACTTATCTCTGGCACTATCGTTTAGGCCATGCAAACGAGAAACGAGTTCAAAGACTTCACAAGGATGGAGTGCTAGGGTCATTTGATTTCGAATCATATGACATGTGTGAACCCTGTTTG
The DNA here is from genome assembly GCA_030378225.1 of Knoxia roxburghii. Taxonomy (NCBI): domain Eukaryota; kingdom Viridiplantae; phylum Streptophyta; class Magnoliopsida; order Gentianales; family Rubiaceae; genus Knoxia; species Knoxia roxburghii. The sequence continues at coordinate 30,615,648 of CM059416.1, read as the reverse complement.
CAAGGAAAAATGACAAAGAGTCCTTTCAACAAGAAAGGCGAAAGAACTAGTGAGCTATTGGCCCTAATACGCACGGATGTATGTGGACCAATGAGCACACAAGCTAGAGGTGGATTCGTATACTTCGTTACTTTTATCGATGACTATAGTGTTGGGATCTAGGCATGCATAATTTCCTAAATATGCTATGGAATAGCCTAAATTCATGTGAAATCGGGTCTTACCCTTGAAGTGTAATCGGTTGCGCTCGTCGCCTGGCTCCCTTGAGAAGATTGCATTCACCAACAATTCACGCGAATTGTCTCTACAATCTTGCACCGGAGCCTATCAGAATTGGTGCTAGCCAAAAATTCTTTCCTACAAAAGAGAAAAACTATTTTTTTTTTCTCTGGAAGAGTGTTTTGGAAGAGAGAGAGAAAGAGTTTTCTAAAAAAAAAACTTTTTCCCGTGTTTCAAAAACAGAGTCAGTCAAAAGCCTCTCTTTCACAGATACGTTTCTACTCTTTTATAAAAGAGTTTTAACTTATCTGTTAATAATAAATAAATAATAATTAATTATTTACGGAGTTGAATTTAACCAACACCATGGATCAACCCCATTGACCCATGGATTAGGCTGATGGGTCAAGAACCTCAATTCACAATTAGGTCCCTTGATTTGTCAGCCCAATTCAATTCTTCCAAGGTAATTAATTAACTCTTAATTAATACCATAATACTCTTCAATAAAATTTAATTAAACTATTTAATTAAATATTATCAATTTAAGTATAACTCTTATACTTAATACAGGCAATTTAATTAATTCTGAATCATCGAACTCACTTATGTGCGATCCTGTAGGCCCATTCCAAATTGACAATGAATAAATTAATCTCATTAATTAATCCATAAATCATTAGTGGTCTCTAGCAAGACATAATGACTACACAATTCAGAACGGAGGGTCGAATGGTGATTCAACGCAACTTTCCGAGTATACTACGTAATGTCCTCTACACTGATATCCAGTTTAGCATAAGGCATGGAACCAATCATCCTTATATAGCTAAACGTTTTACTTAATCTCTTAGTGACACTGAACTCAATCAAGCAAATGATACCCCTTATCATTTCTTGGGCACGGTCATGCACTTCTCAGTTCACTATCAAGTGGTCAAGATATCTTCTCTCATTTAAGAGAGACTTGTAGTCCCATCACTTCACCTACATACCTTAGCGTGACTCATAGTGTACCCAATCATACCTGTACTTGGCAACCTGTTACGGTCCCGTTAGGCATATGTCAAAGCATACTATAATTAACCTAAGACTATGCAATGATTTCTGGTCTAAGGATCCTCGTACGAGTACTACACAAACGAATCACTCATGATCTAACAGTCCATGGAGTGTTTCTTTTGGCGGATCGATTTCATGAAATTCAATATGCACAAGAATATAATTACATGAAATTAACTCATCAGATAAAAAATAATCAATCAAACGAAAAATGTCTTAATTACATAAATAACCCTCAAAGTTTATTTACATAAATAGCCCTCAAAAGGGTACATACACCAACAATCTCCCACTTGCCCGTTGAAGGGCTATGTCCTAAACTGTTTAAGACATAGCTCTATTACATGTCTATCAAACTTCGACTGCGGTAGAGCTTTTGTGAGAGGATCTGCTACATTGTCGTCTGACCCTATTTTGCACACTTTCACATCTCCTCAATCGATGATCTCTCGGATGAGGTGAAACCTTCTGAGTATGTGTTTGGTTTTCTGGTGTGACCGAGGCTCCTTAGCTTGTGCGATGGCCCCGTTATTATCACAGAACAAGTCTATCGGATCTTGGATACTCGGTATCACTCCGATATCGGACACGAACTTTCTCAACCAAACAGCTTCCTTTGCAGCATCCGATGCAGCAATATACTCAGATTTTGTTGTAGAATCGACTGTGGTATCTTGCTTCGAGCTTTTCCAACTCACTGCACCGCCATTCAGGTTAAACACATAACCTGATTGTGACTTCATGTCATGTTGATCTGTTTGGAAAGCAGCATCAGCGTAACCTTATACGATGAGCTGTTCTTGTCCTCCATACACTAGCATCAATCCTTTAGTCCTTCGCAAGTACTTTAGGATTGCTTTGACTGTAGTCCAATGAGCCATTCCAGGATCTTGTGGGTATTTGCTAGTCATGTTCAGTGCATGTGCGACATCCGGGCGGGTACACAACATAGCATACATGATAGATCCTATTGCCGAAGCATATGGAACTCTACTCATTGTATCCCTCTCCTCTCTTGTTGAAGGACCTTGGTTCTTCTTCAAGAGAAGGCCATGTCTGAATGGTACCATACCATTCTTAGAGTTAGACATATTGAACCTCTTCAATATTTTGTCTATGTACCGTTCTTGACTTAGTCCTAGAAGCCTCTTTGATCTATCTCTATAGATTTTGATGCCTAGTATCATTTCGGCTTCTCCTAAGTCTTTCATAGAAAATACACTCCCCAACCATTGTTTGATGTCTTTCATCAAGGGAATGTCATTTCCTATGAACAGGATGTCGTCCACATATAGGACAAGGAAAACAATCTTGCTCCCACTAACTTTCTTGTAAACACAAGGCTCATCTTCGTTCTTGATGAATCCGTAACCTTTTACTTCCTCATCAAAATGAAGATTCCAACTTTGAGATGCTTGCTTTAGTCCATAGATGGACCTCTGAAGCTTACATACTCGATTAGGATGCTTTTGATAGATGTATCCATCGGTTTGTTTCACATAAACATCCTCGAATAGGTTTCCATATAGGAAAGCCATTTTAACATCCATCTGCCATATCTCATAGTCAAAATATGCTGCTATGGCAAGCATAGTCCGAATGGACTTGAGCATCACGACAGGGGAGAAGGTTTCATCATAGTCTATGCCAGGAGTCTGTCTGAAACCTTTAGCCACTAGTCGTGCCTTAAAGATCCCGCCAGGTTTTAACTTGAAAATCAACTTGCAATCGACAACCTTTGACTGAACAGGAGGATCAATCAAAGTCCATACTTTATTGTCCCTCATGGATTGCATTTCAGATTCCATTGCTTGCAGCCATTTATCTGAATCTGGACTTTCTAAAACCTGTTTGTAGTTCACGGGCTCATTAGAGTCCACTAAGATCAAATCTTGATCATCAGTCACGAGAAATCCGTATCTCTCGGGTTCATGACGAGATCAACTAGACCTTCTAGGTTCTTGTGTTTTTGACTCAGGGTGCTCATCTTCATGAGTTTCCATGTCAACTTCCATCTGAGTTTCTGTAGATACTTCTACATTCTCTTGTGGTTCTTGAACCTCTTCAAAATTTATTCCACTCCCACTGTCTTTCTTGTAGAGAAAATCTTTCTCTAAGAAAGTGGCTCCTCGAGCAACAAACACTTTGTTCTCAGTTGGATTGTAGAATTAATATCCTTTTGTTTCCTTAGAATATCCCACAAACAGGCATTTGTCAGTTTTAGGTTCAAGCTTATTACTTTGTAAACGCTTTACATGAGCTTGACAACCCCAAACTCGTAGATAGGACATATAGGGTTTTTAACCCGTCCACATCTCATATGGAGTCTTATCTACTGCCTTAGATGGAATACGATTTAGTAAGTAGGCTGCTGAAAGGAGGGCATAACCCCAAAAGGACATAGGGAGAGTCGCTTGGCCCATCATAGATCGAACCATATCTAATAAGGTCTGATTCCTCCTCTCGGATACACCATTCCATTGAGGTGTTCCTGGTGGAGTCAACTGTGAAACTATTCCACACTGTTTTAGATAACCATCGAACTCATCACTCAAGTATTCACCTCCCCGATCGGAGCGAATAGCCTTAATCCTTCTATTTAACTGATTTTCTACTTCGTTTTTAAACTCTTTGAACTTTTCAAAAGTTTCACTTTTATTCCTCATTAAGTAGACATAACCATGTCTACTATAGTCATCGGTAAAAGTCACGAAGTATTCAAATCCACCTCTGGCTTGTGTGCTCATTGGTCTACATACATCTGTATGTATTATGTATTACAGCCAATAGCTCACTAGTCCTCTCGCCTTTCTTGCTGAAAGGACTCTTCATCATTTTGCCTTGCAAACAGGGTTCACATGTGTCATATGATTCGAAATCAAATGACCCAAGCACTCTATCCTTATGAAGTCTTTGAACTCACTTCTCATTTGCATGGCCTAAACAACAATGCCACAGATATGTTGGACTTAAATCAGATTGAATTAATTTGGCTTTCTTTTCAATGTTATAAACTGGTTTCTCTTGGGTCAAATCCAAGATATATAGGCCATCGCATAAATTTGCAACTCCATATAAAACATCTTTTTGATATAAAGACAACGAATTATTACCAATAATAAAATGAAATCCTTTAATATCCAAACAAGAAATTGAAATAATATTCCTACTCATAGTAGGTACATAATAACAATTCTCTAAAACAATGTTTAAACCGGATGGTAAAGACAAAGTGTAATCTCCAACTTCAACAGCTGCAACTCTTGCCCCGTTGCCCACTCGGATATCTACTTCGCCTTTCTTTGTCATCCTCATATTTCTGAGTCCCTGCACATTAGTACAAATGTGAGCCCCACATCCGATATCTAATATCCATGAGGTGGACATAGAAAGATTAATTTCAATAACAAAGATACCTGAAGCCGAAGGATTCTGTTTCTTCTCTTCAAGAAATAGCTTGCAGTTTCTTCTCCAATGCTCCTTTTGATTGCAATGGAAACATACAGCGTCCTTCTGAGCATTTTTCTTAGCAGGAGGAGTTTGAGGCTGAGCCTTAGGAGCAGTATTACTGTGAGGCTTCTTGTTTTCAGCAACTTTTGCCTTGCCTTTAAACTGTCTCTTGTTGCCCTTACCTTTTTCTATAACAAGTACTGGTGTTGCCTTCCGAAGGGTTTGATCAATATTTTTAAGCATTCCATGGAGCTCAGGAATCGTCCTCTCCATGTTATGCATGTTGTAGTTCACCCACAAAGTCATTGTAATCATCAGACAGTGATGCCAAGATGATGTCAATGGCTAACTCTCTAGCAAGAGGTGCATTTAATCTCTCTAGGGTATCAATATACCCCTTCATCTTGATCAAATGCGTGCTTACTGACGAACCCTTCGCCATCTTGCACGAGATCAATGTTTTTCTCACAACGAACCTTTCGTTATAGGCTTATTCATGGAACATTTCCGTTAGTGACACATAAATTTGGAACGCTTCCGAATTCATGAATTGCTTCTGAAGCTCGTCTGACATAGTCGCGAGCATCAGGCATGTCACGTCATCGGAATAGCTTTTTAGCTTTTCCCATGCTCGTTGAACAGCAGCCGTAGCATTTACAGGTGGTTCAGGTAAAGCGGCGTCTAAGATATTTAGCTTCCTTTCTTGTTTGAGAACAATTCTCAAGTTTCTCTCCCAATCTAAGAAGTTTGAACCAATAAGTTTTTCTTTGTCCAAAATACTTCTTAGAGTAAGACTAAATGTAACATTAGTGCTAGTAGATGCCATTTCTACAAAAGAAAAATGCAAAAATATTAGAATGAGTTTTAAAATATTTTCCACAATAGCCAAACAATTTTGTGTTGGTGCTAGATTGTGGGCCAAAAATCCACAAAGAGTCAACCCCAGTCTTGCTTTGGCAAGTATCGTAGGAATTAGGCTGTTTTGGTAGGCAACGTTCAAATCACATCTCATGTAATTTAACGATTTCCAATTGCATCACTATGCAACTTTTCGGTGATAGGATGAACATTCCAAATGTTTGGCACCATCCTATCTTTGCAAAATCAATCCTAGTCAACTTATCGGGTCAACTAGGACCGATTTTCCTAAGTCAAACCATCCCTTGAAGCCTCATACCAATAAAGACCCAAACAGTTTTTCACACTACAGTGGTAGTGAGTAAAGTTGGGCTAGCCCAAGCAGTTTTTCACACTATAGTGGTAGTGAGTAAAGTTGGGCTTTTATTGCATGACAACTCGCCTCACAAAGAAAATCTGAGGCCCTTGGGCTCTCCAAGTCCGTCAGAAGTTCGATGATTTGACGGGCCCCCAAGTATGGAAGCAATTTTAGACTTAGGTATTTAGGGATTTTATTTTGAACGACTTAGCATGCATTTTCCTTTTTCATTCATTTACAAAACATAAAATAAAATTGCAAAAATGCGATGAATTTGGGCTCTAATCTATTACAGGGCTTTTTAAGAAAAACATCTTCTTTTGGGCCTCCATGGTTGGGCTTCCGTTCCTGGGCTCTACCATGGACTCCTTTGGAACCTCCTTTTTGGGCCTAACTATTACATAATGATTTACTAGGCACGCAGGCCCAAATTTAAAATGGCTCGCAGGCCCCAAATTTAAATAATAAATTTTAAGCCAAATTCATGCATAGAAAAACACACAAATGCATATGCCTCATACAAGCCAATTTTATTAAGCCGAATAATCTAATTAGGGATTGTATAACTCTTACACTATTAAAATTGATCGTGTCATGATCAATTTTAATCAATCTCATGTTCATTCATTTTAATCGAATGATGCATGAACATACCAATAATGCGTGCAATTATTTAAACACTTTAAATAAATAACACATTATTACGGAAAAATGAATAAATAAATAAATAAAACAAAATTATTAATTAACTAATCTTATTAATTAATTAATTATTTTTTTATTCATCTAATTATCTAATTTTATTAAGATAATCTTTCAAATTTTAAAATTTAAATATTTCTAATTATCCTAATCTCATTAAGATAATTATTCAAAATTCTAAATTTTAAAATTCTATAGGATAAGAATTAAATTCAAATCTAATCCTATCTTAACTATTTTGATAAGATTTTATTTTATCTAAATAATTAAATCTTATCAATTAAAATTTGATAATTTCTTTTAATTTATCCTAAATCATAAATTAAAATTTTATCAAATTTTAAAATTCAGAAAAATTAAGTTTTTCTGAAAATTTTAGGGCAAATTTGTTATTAACAAAAATTCTCGGGATAGGGTTTTAACGATTAAAACTGCTGGGGTTGGTTTTGCAAATTTTTTAAAAAATTTTAAATTTGGCATTTCTGGGATTATGGAGTGCGACGGGGGCAATTTGGTCATTTCACCCAATTAGGGCACCAGCCTCCCGCCGCCTCCTTTCTTCTCCGGCAAATATGCCCTCAGATTCATGGCCGGCATCCTTGAATCCCGGCGACACTCGCCGTTCATCTCATTCGGCTTATCCGACCGATTATCGTCTCTCTGTCGCTGCAATTTTTCGGTGACCAGAACATTTCCGGCCCCCGATAGCGATTTTCCCAATTGATACCGATCGACCAGCAGCGATTTGGAGAAGAAGAGCAGCGACGAGTTACCGCTCAATCTCCGTCCGTCAACGTAGAACCCAAGAGGTTTTAAAACAAGAAAATAACATCAGTCCAGATTTTTGAAACCAAATTGAACCCAGCAAATCAATTTTGAAAACCCAAAAGAATTTCAGTTCAAAACATTTTTCGGCCAAACGGAAACTCAGCAAATCAAAATCCCAAAACAAAATCGTTTTTCCGGTGGATTCCTTGAATAATCCAGATTTTCGACAAGGAAATAAAACATTAATTCAGCCCAGCAAGAAATTTAAACCAAATCATACCAAAACCAAAGCTTGGACGGAACCATTCCGTCCAGCCCGTTTTCCCGGTGACTCAGCGACCAAAACCCAGAACAAAATCGTTTTTCCGCCCAAAGAAGCAACAAAAGGAAAAAACCAATTTTGAAAAACCCAGAAACCCAAATTTGTTTCTTGCGAATTTGATTTTCGGGACTATTAAGCAACCCAAATTTGATATAATCCCGGAAATCCAGTTTCTGGCCATAAAGGGAAAAAATTTTCATAGCCTCGATTATTCCCGATTCTAAACCTTTTGTTTCAACTAAAATATTTTTAATTAAAACAAAATTAAACCTGGCTCTGATACCACTGTTGGGATCTAGGCATGCATAATTTCCTAAATATGCTACGGAATAGCCTAAATTCATGTGAAATCGGGTCTTACCTTTGAAGCGTAATCGGTTCCGCTCATCGCCTAGATCCCTTGAGAAGATTGCGTTCACCAACAATTCACGCGAATTGTCTCTACGATCTTGCACCCGAGCCTATCAGAATTGGTGCTAGCCAAAAATTCTTGCCTGCAAAAGAGAAAAACTATTTTTTTTTCTCTGGAAGAGTGTTTTGGAAGAGAGAGAGCGTTTTCTCAAAAAACTTTTTCCCGTGTTTCAAAAACAGAGTCAGTCAAAAGCCTCTCTTTCACAGATACGTTTCTACTCTTTTATAAAAGAGTTTTAACTTATCTGTTAATAATAAATAAATAATAATTAATTATTTACTGAGTTGGGTTTAACCAACACCATGGATCAACCCATCGACCCATGGATCAGGCTGATGGGTCAAAAACCTCAATTCACAATTAGGACCCTTGATTTGTCAGCCCAATTCAATTCTTCCTAGGTAATTAATTAACTCTTAATTAATACCATAATACTCTTCAATAATATTTAATTAAACTATTTAATTAAATATTATCAATTTAAGTATAACTCTTATACTTAATACAGGCAATTTAATTAATTCTGAATCATCAAACTCACTTATGTGCGATCCTGTAGGCCCATTCCAAATTGACAATGAATAAATTAATCTCATTAATTAATCCATAAATCATTAGTGGTCTCTAGCAAGACATAATGACTACACAATTCAGAACGGAGGGTCGAATGGTGATTCAACGCAACTTTCCGAGTATACTACGTAATGTCCTCTACACTGATATCCAGTTTAGCATAAGGCATGTAACCAATCATCCTTATATAGCTAAACATTTTACTTGATCTCTTAGTGACACTGAACTTAATCAAGCAAATGATACCCCTTATCATTTCTTGGGCACGGCCATGCACTTCTCAGTTCACTATCAAGTGGCCAAGATATCATCTCTCATTTAAGAGAGACTTGTAGTCCCATCACTTCACCTACATACCTTAGCGTGACTCATAGTGTACCCAATCATACCCGTACTTGGCAACCTGTTACGGTCCCGTTAGGCATATGTCAAAGCATAATATAATTCACCTAAGACTATGCAATGATTTTTGGTCTAAAGATCCTCGTACGAGTACTACTCAATAGAATCACTCATGATCTAACAGTCCATGGAGTGTTTCTTTTGGCGGATCGATTTCATGAAATTCAATATGCACAAGAATATAATTACATGAAATTAACTCATCAGATAAATAATCAATCAAACGACAAATGTCTTAATTACATAAATAACCCTCAAAGTTTATTTACATAAATAGCCCTAAAAATGGCACATACACCAACATATAGTAGATATGGCTATGTCTACTTAATGAGGCATAAAAATGAAACTTTTGAAAGGTTCAAAGAGTTTAAGAATGAAGTAGAGACTCAGTTGGATAGAAGGATTAAGGCTATTTGCTCCGATCGAGGAGGTGAATACCTTAGTGATGAGTTCGATGGCTATCTAAAATAGTGTAGAATAATTTCACAGCTGACTCCAGCTGGAACACCTCAATAGAATGGTGTATCCGAAAGGAGAAATCAGACCCTATTGGATGTGGTTCGATCAATGATGGGCCAAGCGACTCTCCCTATGTCCTTTTGGGGTTATGCTCTCCTTTTTGCTACCTACTTATTAAACCGTATTCCATCTAAAGCAGTAGATAAGACTCCATATGAGATATGGATAGGTCGGAAGCCCTATATGTCCTATCTACGAGGTTTGGGTTGTCAAGCTCATGTAAAATGTTTACAAAGTAATAAGCTTGAACCTAAAACTGACAAATGCCTATTTGTGGGATATCCTAAGGACACCAAAGGATATCAATTCTACAACCCAACTGAGAACAAAGTGTTCGTTGCTCGAGGAGCTACTTTCTTAGAGAAAGAATTTCTGCACAAGAAAGACAGTGGGAGTATAATAGAATTCGGAGAAGTTCAAGAACCACAAGAGAATGTAGAACCATCTACAGAAACTCAGATGGAAGTTGGCATGGAAACTCATGAAGATGAGCAACCTGAGCCAACAACATAAGAACCTAGAAGATCTAGTAGATCTTGTCACCAACCCGAGAGATAAGGATTTCTCGTGACTGATGATCAAGATTTGATCTTGGTGGACTCTGACGAGCCCACGACCTACAAACAGGTTTTAGAAAGTCCAGATTTAGATAAATGGCTACAAGCCATGGAATCTAAAATGCAATCAATGAGGGACAATAGAGTGTGGACTTTGATTGACCCTCCTGTTCAGGCAAAGGTTGTTGATTGTAAGTGGATTTTCAAGTTAAAACCTGGCGGGATCTTCAAGGCACAACTAGTGGCTAAAGGTTTCAGGCAGACTCATGGTATAGACTATGATGAAACCTTCTTCCATGTCATGATGCTCAAGTCCATTCGCCATAGCTGCATATTATGGCTATGAGATATGGCGTTAAAACGGCTTTCCTGAATGAAAATCTACTCGAGGATGTTTACATGAAATAACCCGAGGGATACATAGATCAAGAGCATCCAAATCGTGTATGCAAGCTTCAGAGGTCCATCTAAGGACTAAAGCAAGCATCTCGAAGTTAGAATCTTCGTTTTGACGAGGCAGTAAAAGGTTACGGCTTCATAAAGAACGAAGATGAGCCTTGTGTTTACAAGAAGGTTATTGGGAGCAAGAATGTTTTTCTCGTCCTATATGTGGACGACATCCTACTCATAGGAAATGACATTCCCATGATGAAAGACATCAAACAATGGTTGGGGAGTGTATTTTCTATGAATGATTTAGGAGAAGCCGAAATGATACTAGGTATCAAGATCTATAGAGATAGGTCTAAAAGGCTTCTAGGACTAAGTCAAGAAGGGTATATAGACAAGATATTGAAGAGGTTCAATATGTATAATTCTAAGAATGGTATGGTACCATTCAGACATGGCCTTCTTTTAAAGAGGAACCAATGTCCTTCTACTAAAGAGGAGAGGGATACGATGAGTAGAGTCCTATATGCTTCGGCAATAGGATCTATCATGTATGCCATGTTATGTACCCGCCCGAATGTTGCACATGCACTAAGCATGACAAGCAGATACCAACAAGATCCAGGTATGGATCATTAGACTGCAATCAAGTTAATCCAGCGCGGGCGGTCACTGCGCGCGCTGCCCTGGCGCGCGCAGCGACTGCTGCACGCTGCTGCTGCCTGCTGCTGCCTTTTTGGCCTGCCGGCCGGCGATTTTGCTGCCGGCAAACGTTGCCGGCGTCGCCTCCTGCCGCCAACTCCTCCTTCACTTTTTTCCACGTTATTTGGTCTTCTTGCAATTCATTCTGGATTTTCCTGGGTTTCTTCAAATTCATGATAACCCAAAACCCACGAATCCAAGTCGCGCACCATAACGCCTTCGATTACATAAAAAATAATTTTCCTACTACAAGGCATTCTAGGAAAATTAAATAATCGAAATTACATAGAATAAATCCTACTACAGATTTAATCTAATCCTACACGGCTTCCAACACGTGGTTATACTATTACAAACATTCATAATAAAATTAAATCCGGACATGTCCCGGAGTTTAATTAAAAACCATACAAACGTAACCATAATAGTCGGGATTCTAAACCACCTGCAAATAAAACCATGTAATAAATCGAACAAGCACAAAACCCCCTAAACCAGGCTCTGATATCAATTGAAAGATTTTGGTAGGATCTGGGTTTGTACCTGCTCGATTTACCACGCAACAAAAAATTCTAATAAAAGCGGGACTATAGAATAATACCTTTGAAGCGTGCACCTGGTGAATCTCTTGTATGCCTCAAAGACTATGACCTCTTGTTGTGTGGGCAACAATCTAGAAGTTAATTGATCAGCAACTCACCACAATCCACCTGCTAGAAAACTCTAGCCCCGCAGCACCTGGCACGTACTATAAACGCACCGCCCGCGGAGAGAGAAAGCTACGCGCAGCTGGTATAGACCAAGGCCAAAATTTTAGCCACTAGAAACCCAAAAATCAGCTACACGCTTTGTTGAAAATTCGACTTGGAGAGAGAAACGTTTTCTCTCTCTAGAAATCCTGTGGATTAATTGTGTAATTGTATTATCTGAATGACTGATCCCTTGTCTATTTATAGAGTTACAAGAGAGACTCCAAGTTGGTTTAGGATTGGTCTTCCTACTGGGTTTCTGTTTTCCTTCAATCCTGTTTCTGGACTGATACAGATTCTATTTCCTTCAATCCTGTTCCTGGACTGATACACTCCCAACTGTCACAGGGATTCACTTATCCCAATCCAGTTCCTGGGATGAATCACTCCCAACTGACACAGGGATTCACTTATCCCAATCCAGTTCCTGGGATGATTCACAACCAACTGACACAAGGATTAATTAATTTCTAAATTAATTAAATCTACCTTTGTCAACAACCCAGTACATAATTAATCGTACCACTAACGGATTAATTATGGCACTACCAACCTACACCAGAATTGCTTCCGGAACAACTTAATTAAATTATATTCATAATCTCCCCACATCAAAGATATAGTGCTCGTTAATTCATTAATTTACTGATAAATTAATTCATCAACTTCTTTAATTCCGAGACTAGTACCACTCGACCTTTTTACTATACCGGACATAAGTCCACCGGCCGGGTTTAGTATAATAAACATTTCGAGCTCATTTCGGGAGCACCATCACCCCGGACTCACCGGTACATGGTTTTCTTTCGACAAGCAGCAGCACACCAAGTAACTAAACACGTGCACCCAACCTACCGAGATTATTGGCCATAATTGACCTCACCCTTTGGCAGATCAAAGTACACTACGTCTAATCCTCATGCCCGCTCGAGTCTAGGGATTTAGAGATAGAATACAAGGATCGATTTGTCTATTAAATCAGTACAAGACAAATCATTCCTAAGAGTCAAGTTCAATATGCCCCGGGCATATCTATATGATTCAATTAGTTTAGACAAACTAATTATCTGAATCACATAATAACCTAGACCGACAGTTTGTCCAAAGCTGTCTCGGTTACGAACCTCATTTATATATTATGTCTTTCAACCAATGATGAGATCTACTGTGTCGCACCAGACACCTCATCATCTACTTACATAATATAAATAGACGATTAATACACAACAAGATATGACTGAAACACAAATCGATATATTAAACTGGGAAACTGTACAATACAAGCATAGCTTATGTATTCTACTCCAACAATCTCCCACTAATACTTAAGCTGTGCTTTAATTATACAACTACATACAATCCTACCCAATCTGCTTCTATCTATCTAGAAAAACTGTCAAGGCTCTCCTAAGCATCTGATCCCCATGCCCTTCACGTGAGCCTCAAAGACTTTTGAAGTCAATGTTTTCGTGAATGGATCCGCAAGGTTATCCTCTGATGCTATCTTAGCCACGACCACGTCTACCCTCTTTGTGATGTCTCGTATCAGTTGGTACTTGCGCTGTATATGTTTACTCGCCTTGTGGGCTCGTGGTTCCTTCGAGTTTGCAACTGCACCGTTGTCATCACAATTAACCGTGATAGACTTTTGCAAACCAGGAATCACATCTAAGTCCACTAGGAAGTTCTTGAGCCATACTGCTTCTTTCGCTGCCTCTGATGTGGCAACGTACTCAGCCTCCATGGTAGAGTCTGCCACGCATTTCTGCTTGACACTCCGCCAAACTATGGCTCCACCTCCTAGAGTAAACACATACCCTGAGGTAGACTTGCTCTTGTCCCTGACGCCTTGGAAATCTGAATCTGTGTAACCTCGGGGTACCAGCTCAAACGCCTGATAGACCAGAACTTGGTCCCTCGTTCTTCGCAAATACTTGAGAATGCATTTTACTGCCTCTCAATGAGCTTTCCCGGGGTTACTCTGATATCTGCTCACCATGCCAATGACATAACAGATATCAGGCCTCGTACACAACATGGCATACATGAGACTTCCTACTGCCGAAGCATATGGAACTGTCTTCATGGTCTCTATCTCCTCAACAGTCTTAGGAGATTGTTCCTTAGATAGAAACACTCCATGCCTGAAAGGTAGAAAACCTTTCTTGGAGTTCTGCATGTTAAAATGGGCCAGAATCGTGTCTATGTTGGAAGCTTGGGAGAGCGTTAGCGAACATTTCCTACGATCTCGAATAATCTTGATCCCAAGGATATGTCCCGCTTCCTCTAAGTCCTTCATATCAAATTGTTTGGACAGCCATGCCTTTACGTCCGATAACACTTTCTTGTTGTTGCCAATCAATAGAATGTCATCTACGTAAAGCACAAGAAACACCACTGAGTTTCCATCACGTCTGCGATATACACATTGCTTATCCGGACACTGAGTAAATCCAAAGGACTGGATTACCTCATCAAACCGGATGTTCCAAGATCTGGATGCCTGCTTAAGTCCATAAATAGACCTCTTAAGCCTGCAAACCTTATGTTCTTGGCCTTTTTCAATGAATCCCTCTGGTTGCTGCATAAAAATGGTTTCCTCAAGACTTCCGTTCAGGAAAGCTGTCTTGACATCCATCTGCCAAATCTTATAATCCATATGAGCAGCTATGGCCAAGAGAATCCGGATCGACTTAAGCATGGCTACCGGGGAGAAGGTTTCCTCATAATCGATTCCCTCTTTCTGAGTATACCCCTTCGCCACCAGCCTAGCTTTGAAGGTTTCCACCTTCCCGTCAGGTCCTCTCTTAAGTTTGTAGACCCACTTGCATCCAATGGGCTTAAACCCATCAGGCAGGTCCACAAGCTCCCAGACTTGATTGTGGTCCATTGACCCCATCTCGGATATCATTGCCTCACACTAAGTGTGTGCCATTACGTGACTTCTAAGTTTGTTACCTTAGGATAGTGCGTCTCAGATGGAGAGGGTGTCGCATTTCTCCTAGTTAAACTCGCTCTAGTCATCTTACTCAGAAGCTCATAGTCTAGCGATCTCGGGGCTGGACTCATCCGAATGGAGGAAGGCCCTAATGCCAACGCGCAAGCCCACCCACATCGCATATGAACCCGTAATGGTGGCCATGGGGATATAACACAACCCGCTCCCACTTAGATTTCCAAATTGAGCATTTTTTCGGTTTTAACATGCAATTAACTAACCTAAGTTATGTGCAACCATAAAACCAGACATGCTTTAAGTCATACATCTAAAATACAGCATAAAAATAAAGCATAAAAATTAAAACAATAAATACGGGAAATAAATTCGAAAAATAAATTCCCCGACTATTATGGTTTTAATTGCTTCCATCATTTGCCTTGATCTCGTGTCCTGCCACGTCACTCGATGGAGAGAGTCTTGAATTTCAAAAAATGAAAACTGGAGGAAAAACAGGCCAAAAACAGCCCGAACAGCCCGAACGGGACGCCCGGGCCGCAGCACGGCCCGAGGGCCGCGTTGCCCGCGCGCACAGCCCGCACGGGCCGTGCGCGCGGCTCAGCGCGCGGCCTCTGCGCGCGCGGCCCCTGCGCCCGGCAGCTGCTGCGTGCAGCGACTGCTGCGCGCTACTGCTGCCTGCTGCTGCGTTTTTCGCTTGCCGGCCGGCAATTTTGCTGTCGGCAATCGTTGCCGGCGTCGCCTCCTGCCGCCAACTCCTCTTTCGCTTTTTCCCACGCTATTTGGTCTTCTTGCAATTCGTTCTGGGTTTTCCTGGGTTTCTTCAAATTCGTGATAACCCAAAACCCACGAATCCAAATCGCCCAACATAACGCCTTCGATTACATAAAAAACAATTTTCCTACTACAAGGCATTCTAGGAAAATTTAATAATCGAAATTACATAGAAAAAATCCTACTACAGATTTGATCTAATCCTACACGGCTTCCAGCACGTGGTTAAACTATTACAAACATTCATAATAAAATTAAATCCGGACATGTCCCGGAGTTTAATTAAAACCCATACAAACGTAACCATAATAGTCAGGATTCTAAACCACCTGCAAATAAAACCATGTAATAAATCGAACAAGCACAGAACCCCCTAAACCAGGCTCTGATACCAATTGAAAGATTTTGGTAGGATCTGGGTTTGCACTTGCTCGATTTACCACGCAACAAAAACTTCTATTAAAGCGGAATCTTAGAAAAGTACCTTTGAAGCGTGCACTTGGTGATTCTCTTGTATGCCTCAAGACTATAACTTTACGTTGTGTGGGCAACGAACTAGAAGTCAATTGATCAGCTACTCACCACAATCCACCTGCTAGAAAACTCTAGCCCCGCAGCACCTGGCACGTACTATAAACGCACCGCCCGCAGAGAGAGAAAGCTACGCGCTGCTGGTATAGACAAAGGCCAAAATTTCAGCCACTAGAAACCCAAAAACCAGCTGCACACTTTCTTGAAAATTCGACTTGGAGAGAGAAACGTTTTCTCTCTCTAGAATTTTCTCTCTCTAGAAATCCCGTGGATTAATTGTGTTATTGTTGTAATCTGAATGACTGATCCCTTGTCTATTTATAGAGTTACAAGAGAGACTCCAAGTTGGTTTAGGATTGGTCTTCCTACTGGGTTTCTGTTTTCCTTCAATCCTGTTTCTGGACTGATACAGATTCTGTTTCCTTCAATCCTGTTCCTGGACTGATACACTCCCAACTGTCACAGGGATTCACTTATCCCAATCCAGTTCCTGGGATGAATCACTCCCAACTGACACAGGGATTCACTTATCCCAAACCAGTTCCTGGGATGATTCACAACCAACTGACACAAGGATTAATTAATTTCTCAATTAATTAAATCTACCTTTGTCATTAACCCAGTACATAATTAATCGTACCACTAACGGATTAATTATGGCACTACCACCCTACACCAGAATTGCTTCCGGAACAACTTAATTAAATTATATTCATAATCTCCCCACATCAAAGATATAGTGCTCGTTAATTCATTAATTTACTGATAAATTAATTCATCAACTTCTTTAGATTCCGAGACTAGTACCACTCGACCTTTTTACTATACCGGACATAAGTCCACCGGCCGGGTTTAGTATAATAAACATTTCGAGCTCATCTCGGGAGCACCATCACCCCGGACTCACCGGTACATGGTTTCCTTTCGACAAGCAGCAGCACACCAAGTAACTAAACACGCGCACCCAACCTACCGAGATTATTGGCTACATTTGACCTCACCCATTGGCAGATCAATGTACACTATGTCTAATCCTCATGCCCACTCGAGTCTAGGGATTTAGAGATAGAATACAAGGATCGATTTGTCTATTAAATCAGTACAAGACAAATCAATCCTAAGAGTCAAGTTCAATATGCCCCGGGCATATCTATATGATTCAATTAGTTTAGACAAACTAATTATCTGAACCACATAATAACCTAAACCGACAGTTTGTCCAAAGTTGTCTTGGTTACGAACCTCATTTATATATTATGTCTTTCAACCAATGATGAGATCTACTGTGTCGCACCAGACACCTCATCATCTACTTACATAATATAAATGGACGATTAATGCACAACAAGATATGACTGAAACACAAATCGATATATTAAACTGGGAAACTGTACAATACAAGCATAGCTTATGTATTCTTCTCCAACAGTCCCGGAGTTTAATTAAAAACCATACAAACGTAACCATAATAGTCGGGATTCTAAACCACCTGCAAATAAAACCATGTAATAAATCGAACAAGCACAAAACCCCCTAAACCAGGCTCTGATACCAATTGAAAGATTTTAGTAGGATCTGGGTTTGTACCCGCTCGATTTACCACGCAACAAAAAATTCTAATAAAAGCGGAACTATAGAATAATACCTTTGAAGCGTGCACCTGGTGAATCTCTTGTATGCCTCAAAGACTATGACCTCTTGTTGTATGGGCAACAATCTAGAAGTCAATTGATCAGCAACTCACCACAATCCACCTACTAGAAAACTCTAGCCCCGCAGCACCTGGCACGTACTATAAACGCACCGCCCGCAGAGAGAGAAAGCTACGCGCAGCTGGTATAGACCAAGGCCAAAATTTTAGCCACTAGAGACCCAAAAACCAGCTGCACACTTTCTTGAAAATTCGACTTGGAGAGAGAAACGTTTTCTCTCTCTAAAATTTTCTCTCTCTAGAAATCCTGTGGATTAATTGAGTAATTGTATTATCTGAATGACTGATCCCTTGTCTATTTATAGAGTTACAAGAGAGACTCCAAGTTGGTTTAGGATTGGTCTTCCTACTGGGTTTCTGTTTTCCTTCAATCCTGTTTCTGGACTGATACAGATTCTGTTTCCTTCAATCCTGTTTCTGGACTGATACAGATTCTGTTTCCTTCAATCCTGTTCCTGGACTGATACACTCCCAACTGTCACAGGGATTCACTTATCCCAATCCATTTCCTGGGATGAATCACTCCCAACTGACACATGGATTCACTTATCCCAATCCAATTCCTGGGATGATTCACAACCAACTGACACAAGGATTAATTAATTTCTAAATTAATTAAATCTACCTTTGTCAACAACCCAGTACATAATTAATTGTACCACTAACGGATTAATTATGGCACTACCAACCTACACCAGAATTGCTTCCGGAACAACTTAATTAAATTATATTCATAATCTCCCCACATCAAAGATATAGTGCTCGTTAATTCATTAATTTACTGATAAATTAATTCATCAACTTCTTTAATTCCGAGACTAGTACCACTCGACCTTTTTACTATACCGGACATAAGTCCACCGGCCGGGTTTAGTATAATAAACATTTCGAGCTCATCTCGGGAGCACCATCACCCCGGACTCACCGGTACATGGTTTCCTTTCGACAAGCAGCAGCACACCAAGTAACTAAACACGTGCACCCAACCTACCGAGATTATTGGCCACAATTGACCTCACCCTTTGGCAGATCAAAGTACACTATGTCTAATCCTCATGCCCGCTCGAGTCTAGGGATTTAGAGATAGAATACAAGGATCGATTTGTCTATTAAATCAGTACAAGACAAATCATTCCTAAGAGTCAAGTTCAATATGCCCCGGGCATATCTATATGATTCAATTAGTTTAGACAAACTAATTATCTGAATCACATAATAACCTAGACCGACAGTTTATCCAAAGCTGTCTCGGTTACGAACCTCATTTATATATTATGTCTTTCAACCAATGATGAGATCTACTGTGTCGCACCAGACACCTCATCGTCTACTTACATAATATAAATAGACGATTAATACACAACAAGATATGACTGAAACACAAATCGATATATTAAACTGGGAAACTGTACAATACAAGCATAGCTTATGTATTCTACTCCAACATGGTTGGGGAGTGTATTTTCTATGAAAGATTTAGGATAAGCCGAAATGATAGTAGGTATCAAGATCTATAGAGATAGGTCTAAAAGGCTTCTAGGACTAAGTCAAGAAGGGTATATAGACAAGATATTGAAGAGGTTCAATATGTATAATTCTAAGAATGGTATGGTACCATTCAGACATGGCCTTCTTTTAAAGAGGAACCAATGTCCTTCTACTAAAGAGGAGAGGGATACGATGAGTAGAGTCCTATATGCTTCGACAATAGGATCTATCATGTATGCCATGTTATGTACCCGCCCGGATGTTGCACATGCACTAAGCATGACAAGCAGATACCAACAAGATCCAGGTATGGATCATTGGACTGTAATCAAGTTAATCCTGAAGTACTTACGAAGGACTAAAGGATTAATACTAGTGTACGGAGGACAAGAACAGCTCGTCGTACAAGGTTACGCTGATGTTGCTTTCCAGACTGATCATGAAGACATGAAGTCATAATCAGGCTATGTTTTTAGCCTGAATGGCGGTGCGGCGAGTTGGAAAAGCTCGAAGCAAGATACCACAGCTGACTCTACAACAAAATCTGAGTATATTCCTCCATCAGATGCTGCAAAGGAAGCTGTTTGGTTGAGGAAGTTTGTGTCAAACATCAGAGTGATACCGAGTATCCAAGATCAGATAGACATCTTCTGTGATAATAACGGGGCCATCACACAAGCAAAGGAGCCCCGATCACACCAGAAAACCAAACACATACTCAGAAGGTTTCACCTCATCCGAGATATCATCAATCAAGGAGATGTGAAAGTGTGCGAAATAGGATCAGACGATAATGTAGCAGATCCTATCACAAAAGCTCTACCACAGTCAAAGTTTGAGAGACATGTAATATAGCTTGGTCTTAAAATGTTTAGGACATAGCCCTTCAACGGGCAAGTGGGAGATTGTTGGTGTATGCCCTTTTGAGGGCTAATTTAGACATTTGTCGTCTGTTTGATAATTTATCAAACGAGTTAATTTTATGATAATTATATTCTTGTGCATATTTAATTTCATGAAATCGATTCGCCAAAAGAAACACTCCATGGACTTTTAGATCATGAGTGATTCTTTTGAGTAGTACTCGTACGAGGATCCTTAGACCAGAAATCACTACATGGTCTTAGGTGAATTGTAGTGTGCTTTGACATACGCCTAACGGGACCGTAACAGGTTGCCAAGTACGGGTATAATTGGGTACACTATGAGTCACGCTAAGATATGTAGGTGAAGTGATGGGACTACAAATCTCTCTTAAGTGAGAGATGCTATCTTGGCCACTTGATAGTGAACTGAAAAGTGCATGGCCATGCCCAATGAATGATAAGCGTTATCATTTGCTTGATGAATTCAGTGTCACTAAGAGATCAAGTAAATGTTTAGCTATATAAGAATGAAGGTTCTGTGCCTTATTCTAAACGGGATATCAATGTAGAGGATCGTACGCAGTTTGCTCGGAAAGGTTGTGTTGAATCACCATTCGACCCTCCATTATGAATTGGGTAGTCATTATGTATTGCTAGAGACCACTAATGATTTATGGATTAATCAATGAGATTAAGTTATCCATTGCCAATTTAGAATGGGCCTACAGGATCGTACGTAAGAAAGTTCGATGATGCAGAATAAGTATTCTTGCCTACAATAAGTATAATTGTTATACTTCAATAAATAAGATTTAATTAAATATTATTGAAAAGTTCTATGGTATTAATTAAGAGTTAATTAATTACCTGTGAACAATTGGGATGGGCTGATAAATCAAGGGACCCAATTGCAATTGAGGTTCTTGATCCATCCGCCTGATCCATGGGTCATGGGTTGATCCATGGGTTTGGTGTATAACCCAAATCATTAAGGTATTATTTAATACTGATTTGGAATCATCAAATATTATTTAATACTGGTTTGGAATCAGCAAAATAATATTTTGTAATAATACTGATTTGGAATATGATTAAATCAGTTAAGTAATAATTGATTGATTACAATACTGATTTTGGAAATTTCAACTTTACAAATATCCTAGGGATATTATTTAAATTGATGATGATTTTCAATTGAGGAAAATCAGAACAAACAAGATACATGAAAATCCCAAATTCACTCTGTAGGCGAAAAAAGGCTAGGACCGAATCTACAAAGGCTTTCATGCTTGAAAGTAGAGAGTCCTTCAAGAAAGGATTTTGGTGGTGACAAACGTAACCGGAGCAGAAGGTTTGGACCAACATCAATCTAGGATCCAGACACGGCAACCGATTACGCTTCAAGGGTATGATTTACTTGTTTTGAACATAGGATTAAAACACTAAAATTGAAATTGGCATGAATCCGCTGCGTAAAATTTTTGAAAAATATGCCTCTGATCCCAACATGAAGACAGGTCCTTATGCTTCCGCAGTAGAAAGTCATATATATGTCATGCTGTGTACGAGGCCTGATATCTGTTATGCCAGTGGCATTGTAAGCAGCTATCAGAGTTTCCCTGGGAAAGCTCATTGGGAGACAGTAAAATGTATTCTCAAGTATTTGTGCAGAACGAGGGACTAAGTGTTGGTCTATTAGGCACCTAAGCTGGTACCCCGAGGTTACACAGATTCAGATTTCCAAGACGACAGGGACAAGAGCAAGTCTACCTCAGGGTATGTGTTTACTTTGGGAAGTGGAGCCATAGTTTAGCGGAGTGTCAAGCAGAAATGTGTGGCAGACTCTACCAGAGGCAGCGAAAGAAGCTGTGTGGCTCAAGAACTTCCTAGTGGACTTAGATGTGATTCCTGGTTTGTAGAAGTCAATTGTACTGTGATAACAACGGTGCAGTAGCAAACTCAAAGGAACCACGAGCCCACAAGGTGAGTAAACATATACTGCGCAAGTACCACCTGATACGAAATATCGTCAAGAGAGAAGGTGTGGTCGTGGCTAAGATAGCATCGGAGGATAACCTTACAGATCCGTTCACGATGACATTGACTTGGAAAGTCTTTGAGGCTCACCTGGAGGGCATGAGGATCAGATACTTATGAGTGAAAGATTTTGGTATGATCTGGGTTTGCACTTGCTCGATTTACCACGCAACAAAAATTTCTATTAAAGCAGAATCTTAGAAAAGTACCTTTGAAGCGTGCACTTGGTGATTCTCTTGTATGCCTCAAGACTATGACTTCACGTTGTGTGGGCAAAGAACTAGAAGTCAATTGATCAGCTACTCACCACAATCCACCTGCTAGAAAAAATTAGCCCTGCAGCACCTGGCACGTACTATAAACGCACCGCCCGCAGAGAGAGAAAGCTACGCGCAGCTGGTATAGACCAAGGCCAAAATTTTAGCCACTAGAAACCCAAAAACCAGCTGCACACTTTCTTGAAAATTCGACTTGGAGAGAGAAACGTTTTCTCTCTCTAGAATTTTCTCACTCTAGAAATCCTGTGGATTAATTGTGTAATTGTTGTATTCTTAATGGCTGATCCCTTGTCTATTTATAGAGTTACAAGAGAGACTCCAAGTTGGTTTAGGATTGGTCTTCCTACTGGGTTTCTGTTTTCCTTCAAACCTGTTTCTGGACTGATACAGATTCTGTTTCCTTCAATCCTGTTCCTGGACTGATACACTCCCAACTGTCACAGGGATACACTTATCCCAAACCAGTTCCTGAGATGATTCACAACCAACTGACACAAGGATTAATTAATTTCTCAATTAATTAAATCTACCTTTGTCAATAACCCAGTACATAATTAATCGTACCACTAACGGATTAATTATGGCACTACCACCCTACACCAGAATTGCTTCCGGAACAACTTAATTAAATTATATTCATAATCTCCCCACATCAAAGATATAGTGCTCGTTAATTTATTAATTTACTGATAAACTAATTCATCAACTTCTTAATTCCGAGACTAGTACCACTCGACCTTTTTACTATACCAGACATAAGTCCACCGGCCGGGTTTAGTATAATAAACATTTCGAGCTCATCTCAGGAGCACCATCACCCCGGACGCACCGGTACATGGTTTCCTTTCGACAAGCAGCAGCACACCAAGTAACTAAACACGCGCACCCTTCCTACCGAGATTATTGGCCACAATTGACCTCACCCTTTGGCAGATCAAAGTACACTATGTCTAATCCTCATGCCCGCTCGAGTCTAGGGATTTAGAGATAGAATACAAGGATCGATTTGTCTATTAAATCAGTACAAGACAAATCATTCCTAAGAGTCAAGTTCAATATGCCCCGGGCATATCTATATGATTCAATTAGTTTAGACAAACTAATTATCTGAATCACATAATAACCTAGACTGACAGTTTGTCCAAAGCTGTCTCGGTTACGAACCTCATTTATATATTATGTCTTTCAACCAATGATGAGATCTACTGTGTCGCACCAGACACCTCATCATCTACTTACATAATATAAATGGACGATTAATGCACAACCAGATATGACTGAAACACAAATCGATATATTAAACTGGGAAACTGTACAATACAAGCATAGCTTATGTATTCTACTCCAACAATCTCCCACTAATACTTAAGCTGTGCTTTAAGTATACAACTACATACAATCCTACCCAATCTGCTGCTATCTATCTTGAAAAACTGTCAAGGCTCTCCTAAGCATCTGATCCCCTTGCCCTTCACGTGAGCCTCAAAGACTTTAGAAGTTAATATTTTCGTGAATGGATCTGCAAGGTTATCCTCTGATGCTATCTTAGCCATGACCACGTCTACCCTCTTTACGATGTCTCGTATCAGGTGGTACTTGCGCTGTATATGTTTACTCACCTTGTGGGCTCGTGGTTCCTTCGAGTTTGCAACTGCACCGTTATTATCACAATAAACCGTGATAGACTTCTGCAAACCAGGAATCACATCTAAGTCCTCTAGGAAGTTCTTGAGCCATACTGCTTCTTTCGCTGCCTCTGATGCGGCAACGTACTCAGCCTCCATGGTAGAGTCCGCCATGCATTTCTGCTTGACACTCCGCCAAACTATGGCTCCACCTCCTAGAGTAAACACATACCCTGAGGTAGACTTGCTCTTGTCCATGTCTCCTTGGAAATCTGAATCCGTGTAACCTCGGGGTACCAGCTCAGACGCCTGATAGACCAGAACTTGGTCCCTCGTTCTGCGCAAATACTTGAGAATGCATTTTACTGCCTCTCAATGAGCTTTCCCGGGGTTACTCTGATATCTGCTCACCATGCCCACGGCATAACAGATATCAGGCCTCGTACACAACATGGCATACATGAGACTTCCTACTGCCGAAGCATATGGAACTGTCTTTATGGTCTCTATCTCTTCAACAGTCTTAGGAGACTGTTCCTTAGATAGAAACACTCCATGCCTGAAAAGTAGAAAACCTTTCTTGGAGTTCTGCATGTTAAAACGGGCCAGAATCGTGTCTATGTATGAAGCTTGGGAGAGCGTTAGCGAACGTTTCCTACGATCTCGAATAATCTTGATCCCAAGGATATGTCCCGCTTCCCCTAAGTCCTTCATATCAAATTGCTTGGACAGCCATGCCTTTACGTCTGATAACACTTTCTTGTTGTTGCCAATCAATAGAATGTCATCTACGTAAAGCACAAGAAACACCACTGAGTTTCCATCACGTCTGCGATATACACATTACTCATCCGGACACTGAGTAAATCCAAATGACTGGATTACCTCATCAAACCGGATGTTCCAAGATCTGGATGTCTGCTTAAGTCCATAAATAGACCTCTTAAGCCTGCAAACCTTATGCTCTTGGCCTTTTTCAATGAATCCCTCTGGTTGCTGCATAAAGATGGTTTCCTCAAGACTTCCGTTCAGGAAAGCTGTCTTGACATCCATCTGCCAAATCTCATAATCCATATGAGCAGCTATGGCCAAGAGAATCCGGATCGACTTAAGCATGGCTACCGGGGAGAAGGTTTCCTCATAATCGATTCCTTCTTTCTGAGTATACCCCTTTGCCACCAGCCTAGCTTTAAAGGTTTCCACCTTCCCGTCAGGTCCTCTCTTACGTTTGTAGACCCACTTGCATACAATGGGCTTAAACCCATCAGGCAGGTCCACAAGCTCCCAGACTTGATTGTGGTCCATTGACCCCATCTCGGATATCATTACCTTACGCCAAGATTCTGCATCTTTATCTCGAAGTGTCTCATTGTAGTTAACTGGGTCAGGTTCAGGCACACCTGGGACCAGGTCTGAAGCCTCTCCCATGCCAATGAACCTGTCTGGCTGTCTCACAACCCTCCCACTACGATGAGGCACCGCCTATGTAGGTGCATCATCTGTGATCTCATGTGCAGTGTGTGGTGTATCTACTTGCGCTGGTGCATCAGGATTAGTAGTTTGTCGTCTAAGCTCTTCTAGTACTATCTTACTCTTGGGCTTGTGATCTAAGACATAGTCCTCTTCTAAAAATCTAGCGTTGGTACTTACCACCACCTTCTGATCTTTAGGACTATAGAATAGACCACCTTTCGCTCCCCTAGGATATCCTACAAATAGCATTAACTCTGTTCTTGCATCTAACTTAGCCGTATCTGCCTTAAGCACATGTGCTGGGCAGCCCCAAATTCTGAGATGTCTTAGACTGGGCTTCCGCCCGTTCCACAACTCTACTGGGGTTGAAGGCACGGTTTTAGATGGTACAAGATTAAGAATATACATTGCCGTTTCCAAGGCATATCCCCAGAATGAACTTGGCAAATCACTATAGCTCATCATGGACCTAACCATTTCCATAAGAGTTCGGTTCCTCCTTTCTGCTACACCATTCTGCTGTGGCGTGCCAGGTGCAGACAACTGAGACTGAATTCCTACCTCAGTGAGGTAATCTCGAAATTCATGGGACAGGTACTCCCCACCACGATCTGAACGCAGTGTCTTGATACTCTTACTATGATGCTTCTCCACATCTTCCCGAAACTCTTTGAACTTGCCAAAACATTCGGACTTGTGGCGCATTAGGTAAATGTATCCGTACCTAGAGTAGTCATCCGTGAACGTCACGACATACTCATATCCCCCTCGTGCCTAGACCGTCATAGGTCCACACAAGTCAGAATGAATCAACTCTAATACTTCTTTAGCTCTATGACCTTTTGCCTTAAAAGGTCTCTTGGTTATCTTACCTTCCAAGCAAGTCTCGCAGGTTGCATAACTGTCAATATCTAATGAACCCAAAGGTCCATCATTGACCAACCTCTGAATCCTACTAAGGTTTATATGACCTAGCCTTAGCTGCCAAAGATAGGTTTGATTCATTTCAGAAGGTCTCTTCCTCTTATTAATGTTAGATACTGAGCTATCTATTTCTATGTTTTGCGCAACAGGGGAGTTAGAGTTAACCACAAACAAATTGTCCGCCAATGAACCAGAACAAATAAGTTTTCCATTTCTTCTAATAACAACACAGTCATCAGAAAAAATAAACTTATACCCGTTCTTCAAGAGTTTAGAAACCGAAATCAAGTTCTTTCTAAAACTCGGTACATAAAGACAATTAACTAACTCCAAGCTAGAATTTTCGAAATTCAACTTAACTACTCCCACTGCTTCTACTGACACTCTTGTAGTGTCGCCCAAGTAGATATCCAATTCGCCTTCTCTAAGATTCTGGGTTACTTGGAACCCTTGCAAAGAATTACAAACATGGTCAGTGGCACCTGAATCCACACACCAAGTATCTGTGGGAATCGCCGCTAAACATGTCTCAGTAATTAAGGCATAATTTATCATACTTATAAGCTTTGGACAATCCGCTTTCCAATGTCCCGTCTTATTGCACTTGAAGCACTTGTCTTTCGACTTCTTCTTTGCAATATCTGGCTTAGGCACAATTTGTGCCTTTTTAGCTACTCCCTCGAGCTTTCTCTTCTTCTTTCCAGCCCCAGGCTCAAAAGAAGATTCTAAAGCTTCGACTGCGACTAAAGCTCGCTTCTTATCTTGAAGAAGACTTTTAGCCGCCATCAACTCTGCTAAGAGCTCGGATGAACTCCACAACATCTTACTTATGTTGTAGTTCAACGAATCCACTCATAGCTTTGAGGCAAGCTCTGGAGGACAATATCGGCTTTGGTTTCACCAACGATTTTGCCTCCCACTACCTCAACCTTGTTGATGTTACTAATCATGTCAATGACACGATCTCTCACAGGAGCGCTCTCAGCCCTAAGGATAATATCCAAGTTACGACTTCCATCGACATTATTAGTTACAGTTAAATTGTTGTTTTTCAAAATAGCAGCTAAAGGATTGAATGCCATATCGATTTAAACTGGAAAGTTAAACAAACAGTGTTTCAGTTATATATGCTAGAATTTTCGAAAACATGAAAATTCAATTAATTATTGATTTCCCTCAAAACAATAATATTAATCCACCAACATCTCATCCACCGGGATTCTCGCAAGCCACGCAGTGTGGACGTTTACGCTAACCCACATTCGTTTGAGAAGAACCAAGTTCATTAACTACACTATCTGACCAACGATCTTTTGATCAATGTAGTTAATAGTCGGTGCTTTCAGCCGTACAAGTAAGCAGCGTAACCTCGCGGGAGGAATACTGCAGATCATACACTAAGTGTGTGCCATTACGTGACTTCTGAGTTTGTTACCTCAGGATAGTGCGCCTCAGATGGAGAGGGTATCGCATTTCTCCTAGTTAAACTCGCTCTAGTCATCTTACTCAGAAGCTCATAGTCTAGCGATCTCGGGGCTGGACTCATCCGAATGGAGGAAGGCCCTAATGCCAACGCGCAAGCCCACCCACATCGCATATGAACCCGTAATGGTGGCCATGGGGATATAACACAACCCGCTCCCACTTAGATTTCCTAATTGAGGGTTTTTTCGGTTTTAACATGCAATTAACTAACCTAAGTTATGTGCAACCATAAAACCAAACATGCTTTAATTCATGCATCTAAAATACAGCATAAAAATAAAGTATAAAAATTAAAACAATAAATACGGGAAATAAATTCGAAAAAAATAAATTCCCCGACTATTATGGTTTTAATTGCTTCCATCTTCTACCTTGATCTCGTGTCCCGTCACGTCACTCGATGGAGAGAGTTTTGAATTTCAAAAAACGAAAACTGGAGGAAAAATGGGCCAAAAACAGCCCGAACGGGCCGCCCGGGCCGCAGCACGGCCCGAGGGCCGCGCTGCCCGCGCGCACAGGCCGCACGGGCTTGCGCGCGGCCCCTGCGCGTGCGGACCATGCGCGTGCGGCGCCTGCGCGCGCGGCCCGCGCCCGGCAGCAGAGCTCAGCAGCTGCTGCGTGCAGCGACTGCTGAGCTCTGCTGCTGCCTGCTGCTGCCTTTTTGGCCTGCCGGCCGGCGATTTTGCTGCCGGCAAACGTTGCCGGCGTCGCCTCCTGCCGCCAACTCCTCCTTAGCTTTTTCCCACGTTATTTGGTCTTCTTGCAATTCGTTTTGGGTTTTCCTGGGTTTCTTCAAATTCATGATAACCCAAAAACCCACGAATCCAAGTCGCCCACCATAACGCCTTCGATTACAAAAAAAAATAATTTTCCTACTACAAGGCATTCTAGGAAAATTAAATAATCGAAATTACATAGAAAAAATCCTACTACAGATTTGATCTAATCCTACACGGCTTCCAACACGTGGTTAAACTATTACAAACATTCATAATAAAATTAAATCCGGACATGTCCCGGAGTTTAATTAAAACCCATACAAACGTAACCATAATAGTCGGGATTCTAAACCACCTGCAAATAAAACCATGTAATAAATCGAACAAGCACAGAACCCCCTAAACCAGGCTTTGATACCAATTGAAAGATTTTGGTATGATCTGGGTTTGCACTTGCTCGATTTACCACGCAACAAAAATTTCTATTAAAGCGGAATCTTAGAAAAGTACATTTGAAGCGTGCACTTGGTGATTCTCTTGTATGCCTCAAGACTATGACTTCACGTTGTGTGGGCAACGAACTAGAAGTCAATTGATCAGCTACTCACCACAATCCACCTGCTAGAAAAAACTAGCCCCGCAGCACCTGGCACGTACAATAAACGCACCGCCAGCAGAGAGAGAAAGCTACGCGCAGCTGGTATAGACCAAGGCCAAAATTTTAGCCACTAGAAACCCAAAAACCAGCTGCACACTTTCTTGAAAATTCGACTTGGAGAGAGAAACGTTTTCTCTCTCTAGAATTTTCTCTCTATAGAAATCCTGTGGATTAATTGTGTAATTGTTGTATTCTGAATGGCTGATCCCTTGTCTATTTATAGAGTTACAGGAGAGACTCCAAGTTGGTTTAGGATTGGTCTTCCTACTGGGTTTCTGTTTTCCTTCAATCCTGTTTCTGGACTGATACAGATTCTGTTTCCTTCAATCCTGTTCCTGGACTGATACACTCCCAACTGTCACAGGGATTCACTTATCCCAATCCAATTCCTGGGATGAATCACTCCCAACTGACACAGGGATACACTTATCCCAAACCAGTTCCTGGGATGATTCACAACCAACTGACACAAGGATTAATTAATTTCTCAATTAATTAAATCTACCTTTGTCAATAACCCAGTACATAATTAATCGTACCACTAACGGATTAATTATGGCACTACCACCCTACACCAGAATTGCTTCCGGAACAACTTAATTAAATTATATTCATAATCTCCCCACATCAAAGATATAGTGCTCGTTAATTTATTGATAAACTAATTCATCAACTTCTTAATTCCGAGACTAGTACCACTCGACCTTTTTACTATACCGGACATAAGTCCACCGGCCGGGTTTAGTATAATAAACATTTCGAGCTCATCTCGGGAGCACCATCACCCCGGACGCACCGGTACATGGTTTCCTTTCGACAAGCAGCAGCACACCAAGTAACTAAACACGCGCACCCAACCTACCGAGATTATTGGCCACAATTGACCTCACC
Source organism: Knoxia roxburghii (assembly GCA_030378225.1). Lineage (NCBI taxonomy): Eukaryota > Viridiplantae > Streptophyta > Magnoliopsida > Gentianales > Rubiaceae > Knoxia > Knoxia roxburghii. The sequence continues at coordinate 30,585,186 of CM059416.1, read as the reverse complement.
CTTTGGCAGATCAAAGTACACTATGTCTAATCCTCATGCCCGCTCGAGTCTAGGGATTTAGAGATAGAATACAAGGATCGATTTGTCTATTAAATCAGTACAAGACAAATCATTCCTAAGAGTCAAGTTCAATATGCCCCGGGCATATCTATATGATTCAATTAGTTTAGACAAACTAATTATCTGAATCACATAATAACCTAGACTGACAGTTTGTCCAAAGCTGTCTCGGTTACGAACCTCATTTATATATTATGTCTTTCAACCAATGATGAGATCTACTGTGTCGCACCAGACACCTCATCATCTACTTACATAATATAAATGGACGATTAATGCACAACCAGATATGACTGAAACACAAATCGATATATTAAACTGGGAAACTGTACAATACAAGCATAGCTTATGTATTCTACTCCAACAATGAGAGCCATGATTGTTTTTCTAGATATATTGTAGAGTGTAAAAGATGAATGTAGTTATATCTTTAAAGCACAGCTTAAGTATTAGTGAAAGATTGTTAGGTTTGAATACATAAGCTATGCTTGTATTATACTTTTTCCCAGTTAATATATCGATTTAATGTTTTGGTTTATAAGTTATGCATGTTTAGTCCATTTATATTATGTAGTTAGATGATGAGGTGTCTGGTGTGACACAGTAGATCTCATCATTGGTTAAAGGACATAATATATAAATGAGGTTCGTAACCGAGACAGTTTTGGACACGGTTATTATGTGATTCAGATAATTGGTTTGTCTAAACTAATTGAATCATATAGATATGCCGGGGCATATTGAACTTGACCATTTAGAATGATTTGTCTTGTACTAATTTATCTTAATCCCTAGACTTGAGCGGGCATGAGGATTAGACATAGCGTACTTTGATTGTTGGAGTTAAATGCATAAGCTATGCTTGTATTGTACTTTTTCCCAGTTAATATATCGATTAATGTTTTGGTTAAATTTAGTTGTGCATTATTTGTCCACTTATATTATGTAATTAGATGTTGAGGTGTCTTGTGTGACACAATAGATCTCATCATTGGTTAAAATACATAATTTATAAATGAGGTTCGTAACCGAGACAACTTTGGACAAACTGTCGGTTTAGGTTATTATGTGATTCAGATAATTGGTTTGTCTAAACTAATTGAATCATATAGATATGCTCGGGGCGTATTGAACTTGACTATTTAGAATAATTTGTCTTGTACTAATTTAATAGACAAATCATTCTTAGTATTCTATCTCTCAATCCCTAGACTCGAGCGGGCATGAGGATTAGACATAGTGTACTTTGATCTGTCAATGAGTGAGGTCAATTGTGGCCAATAGTCTCGGTAGGTTAGGTGCGCGTGTTTAGTTACTTGGTGTGCTGCTGCTTGTCGAAAGGAAACCTTGTACCGGTGCGTTCGGGGTGATGGTGCTCCCGAGATGAGCTCGTAATGTTTATTATACTAAACTCGGCCGGTAAATTTATGTCCAGTATAGTAAAAAGGTCGAGTGGTACTAGTCTCAAAATTAAAGAAGTTAATTTATTAATTTATCAGTAAATTAATAAATTAATGAGCATTATATCTTTGATGTGGGGATATTATGAATAAATTGATTAAGTTGTTCCGGAAGCAATTATGGTGTAGGATGGTAGTGCCAAAATTAATTTGTTAGTGGTACGATTAATTTTGTAATCGGTTAATTGAATAGATAGAATTAATTAATTTATTAATTATTCCTAATGGTTAATTGAGTAATTAACAATGGAGAATTAATTAATTAATTAATTAAGTCTTAAGTTTCAATTAGAATTAGGAAATCCTAGAGATTGAGAAATCTAATTTGGATTTGGTTTATCCTATTAGATTGGTTACCTAATTGGATTTCGAAACTAATTAATTACCTAAACCCATTAGGAAGACCAATCTTAAACCAACTTGGGGTCTCCCTTGTAACTCCATATATAGACAAGGGATTAGCTATTCCACAATATACAATTCAATAGTTACATAATTCAAGAAACTAGAGAGATAAAATCCTAGAGTGAGAAACATATTTTTTCTCTCTCTAAAAATGGATTTTTGAACCCTCTGGCTGCTGCACGGTTTTTGAGATTTAGGCGGCCAGTTTTTTATCTTCTGGTGGCGCGTGTATCGAGGTGTGGCTGCGCGTGGGTGGTTCTCTCAGACGTTGCGGCGGCACGTGGTTCCAGCAGGTGGGTTATGGTGATTAGCTTATCAATTGCTCGTTGTCTTAAGGCATACAAGAGAATCACCTGAGTATACGCTTCAATAGGTAATTCTTATGTTTTCACTTTTAATTAAGAATTTTTGTTGCGTGGTAGATCGAATAAGTGCAAACCCAGATCCTACGCAATGTTATTTCAAAAGGGTTGGAATAGCAATTGTGCTAACGTCTAGACCTGGCCAGAGATTCCGATTCTTTTAATGCTTAGCACGAAAGTGAGTTTCTGGCTAGGCCCGGGCAGATAATCTTTCATTAATCGGCCAATGGGTGAGGTCAATTGTGGCCAATATTCTCCGTGGGTTGGGTGCACGTGTTTAGTTACTTGGTGTGTTGCTACTTGTCGAAAAGAAACCATGTACCGGTGCGTTCGGGGTGATGGTGCTCCCGAGATGAGCTCGTTATGTTTATTATACTAAACCCAGGTAATGGACTTATGCCCAGTATAGTAAAAAGGTCGAGTGGTACTAGTCTAGGAATTAAAGAAGTTAATTAATTAATTTATCAATAAATTAATAAATTAATGAGCACTAAATCTTTGATGTGGGGAAGATTAAGAATAAATTAATTTAGTTGTTCCGAAAGCAATTCTGGTGTAGGATGGAAGTGCCAAAATTAATCCGTTAGTGGTACGATTAATTTTGTAATGGGTTAATTGAATAAGTAGAATTAATTATTTAATTAATTATTCCTAATGGTTAATTAAGTAATTAACAAAGTGGAATTAATTAATTAATTAAGTCTTAAGTTTAAATTAGAATTAGGAAATCCTAGAGATTAGGAAATCTAATTGGATTTGGATTATTCTATTAGATTAGTTACCTAATTGGATTTGGAAACTAATTAATTACCTAAACCCATTAGGAAGACCAATCCTAAACCAACTTGGGTCTCTCTTGTAGCTCTATATATAGACAAGGATTAGCAATTATATTATACACAATTCTTAAGTTTTCAAGACAATAAAACTAGAGAGAGAAATTTTAGAGAGAGAAAACATTTTTTCTCCCTCTTGAATAATTTTCGGTAGGTTTTTTGTCCCGGGCGGCGGCCAGTGGTGTAATTCTGGCAGGCGACGGTGGCAAGAGAAATCTGGTGGTGGCAGCGATTCAATTCAGACGGCGTCGAGCTGTAGAATTTTTCTGGCGAGTTTTTTTGTGTAGATTGCTGATCAATTGCTCGCTAGATCATTGCCTACACAACGTGCAATCAAAGTCTTGAGTCATACAAATGATCACCTAAGTAACACGCTTCAAGAGGTACTTTCTATGTTTCCGTTTTAATTAGAAATTATTGTTGTGTGATAAATCGAATGAGTACATACCAAGACTCTGCGCAATGTTATTTCAAGCAATGGCTGGAATAGAGATTGTGCTAGAGTCTAGGCCTGGTCAAAGATTCTGATTCTGGAATGCGTAGCACGAAATCTTTCAAGAAGAGGTTTGAGACATGGGTTTCGTTCCTGGGAGGGAGAGGGTCACTTCCGGGTGTTTGCACAACGAAACCGACGCCGGAAGAGGCGGGGATGGCAGTGGCCAGTGAAAAAGAAGAAAAGATGAGAAGAATGGTGTTGCTGGCTAGGGGAGGGAGAAATGAGATAGGGTTTTTGCCAAAAGAAGTATTTAAAGCCCCTCTATTTGCACCCTAAGTCCTCCAATCCCATTCTCACTACCCACCGCCCCTAGTTACTTTCGTATTCCTTTCAATTAAACCTAAATTATTAATCCGAAGTCCTATTAGCCAAATTAACCCTCCAAACCATAATCTATCTAATTAGGAGGGACCAATTATAATCTTTTTGCTTCGTTGACCCATTTATTTCCTAATTTCAAGTTAAATCCTAATAAATCAGGTGGGGATTTTCACCTGTTTTTCCACGATGTTACACATGTCATACGGAATACGAATTCATGTTCATATCATATAAAACATAATTTAATATCATGCGTAACAGACTTTGTATCAAATACAATATAGAGTTCCTATATGAAAATAAAAAAATTCATATATATAGAACATAGTTTCATATAAAACAGAACATCATTTAATATAATGTATAACATACATTTATATCACTACAACAAAGAGATTCTTATATGAAAACAAACAAAGAGATATCATATAAAACATAGTTTTATACCAAATAGAACATGATTTCATAGCATGCGCAGCAAACTTTCATATCAAATACAATATAGAGGTTACTATATGAAAGCAAACAAAAAATTCATATCATACAGAATATAGTTTAATATCCGATAGAACATCGTTTCATATCATGTATAATAAACTTTCATATCACTGCAACAAAGCGATTTTTATGTGAAAACAAACAAAGAGTTCATATCATACAAAACATAGTTTCGTATAAGAGAGAACATGATTTCATATCAATACAAAATAGAGGTTCCTATATGAAACAGAACATAGTTTTATATGATACAGAACTTGATTTCATATCAATACAATAAAGAGATTCTTATATGAAAGTAAACAAATCATTCATATCATATTGAACATAAATTCATATCAGACATAACATGTTTCATATCATGCATAATTGGGTTTCATATCAATAAACACATACATCTTCTTACATGAAAGCAAACAAATGGTCCATCTTATACAGAATATAGTATCATATCAAACAAAACATCATTTTATATTATGCATAGTAAGATTTCATATCAATACAACATTCATGTTTTTATAAATAAATCTAACCCTAGTTTTGCTTCATATAAAACCTTGTTTTTTTTACATAAATTCAATTTTTGCATGATATGAAAGCTTGTATGAACTCAATTAAATAATTTTAAAAAAATTTTTAATTTGAAAATAATAAAATAATAATAATAAAATATTTTTGTAAAAAAATGAAAAAATATAAAAAATGAATACTAAATTGTTTAGAAATAAAAACAGATGGAAGAAAAGAAAAAAAAAAGAAGAAGCGGTGTTTCACTAAGAAAATGAACAAAAAAACCAACCACAACTACGCGCGTATCTGAAGGATAAATATTGCACATTTTTTCTTATTTATTATTTTGAATTATCATTAAAAAATAATAAAAATTTTTTTGATAAAAATAAATAAATAACAAATAGGGTAAATATATATAAAAAAAACCCTCAAATATATTTACAAATCACATAAACGCCTGACCTTTAATAAATATCAAAAGCCCCCTTAACTTAATTAATTTTGAGAAAATGACCTAAAAACCCATACAAATTTTAGAAAAAAAAAAGGGTTAAAATTAAATTACATTTTTTATTTATTTTCTCCTCCGCCTTTCTTTTCCCCCACTGATTACCATGACCGGTCATCTCCCTCCCTTTTGCTTCACCACCACCCGATCCTTCCGTCGACCATAAAATGAATGAATGAATCCCAGCTGCATCCCGATTGAGTTCTCTCAGTAGCTTCATCAATCCATCATCATCATCCAGTTAGTTCTGATTATCCGGTGAATAACGGCACATTTCAGGCAACCAATGACGGGGCAGGTGAAGAAACTCCAGCATCGTATGGATACACCTTCGGAATTTCCTTCGTAATTCTTGTATTCCTCATCATCGTCATCACGTATGGTTATTATGTATATAGTCATAACCACCGTCGCGCTGCCGAAACTAATGGTCACAACTACCTCCGCCGTGGATACTCCATCACCAACACCACCACCGCTGGCCACTTGTCAGCCAGGTATCCCGACCCGGAAACAGGCTAGACGACACCCTCCAATTGTACCCAAAACAGGTTCTGAAGAGTAGCGAAACTCAATTGGCTAGACTGGAGGAATTGAAAAACGGCTGGAAGCTCTGAATCCTAGCAGATCATCGACATCAGTCCCTTCTGTCTTCTTTCTCTTCGGCCCTGTTTTTTAATAGGTAGCTGGATTATTTCCAAATTTATGTACGATTGGAAATGTTTGCGTTATGATTTTTTCTTCAAAGACTATGTCTTTTTTGCAATAGTAACCACGGTTTTTGGGCTATGCTTGTTCTGCTGTATTCTCAAGCCAAGAATCATGAGAATAATGAATATGTGGAGAGAGAGCCACCCACAAGCACAAGGGAGGGGTTATGGTCCGGAAGGATCCGGGTGGTGGTGAAGCAAAAGCCAGGGAGAAGGACCGGCATGGTAAGCTGGGCGGCCGATCATGTCCGGAAAAGGAAAGTGGGAGGAGAAAACAAATAAAAAATGTAACGAATATATTTTTACTTTTTAACTTATTTTTACTAAAATTTGTATGGGTTTTTAAGTTATTTTCTCAATTTTAATTAATTAAAAGGAAATTTTTGATATTTATTAAATGTTAAATGGGTGTTTGATTTATAATTAGTGTTGAGGGTTTTTTTTTTGGTATTCAACCTAAAAAAAAAAAAAAAACAATATTTAGTACTACCCTATTAAAACTCTCGGTTTTGTGGCTGTAGAATAAATGTTAGAGATTTTATTGCGACGCTGCCATTTTTGGCGAGTAGGTTCAAGACTCCTACCCCACCTTTAAGTTATATCTGTGCTCCATTAAGTTCTTCAATTAAATAACCCATTTCCTGTTCGTTGAAAATTTTAATATGATATAAAATAGTAGAGCTACGATGTGACATCAGATGCTAGGACGTGAAGGTGAAGGATTTCTTTCAAGATGGGAAAAAAAAAAGGTACAACATGGATTCAGATTTGTCTGCAGCAAATGATCGATTAAGGTACCGACAGGATAGTCCTGGACTCTTGCCGTCATAGTCCCATCTACGTTTGCAATGATGCACAAAATGTGGGAAAAAAAAAAAAAATTGCGGCCATACAAAATATATACTGTTCCACATGCATATATGCTGATTAGTCAGATGAAAGATACATTATTCTGTAATTATTGGAATCCTGAACGTGTAGGACTCTTTGTTCCTCGATAGTCGAGATAAATATTGACCCACGTTTTTTATGAAGAGAAGTAAGAAATAGATGATCTGTGGCTTGCCCTTTTATCTAAACATAGTTTTGATTGAGGGTCTGCTCTCCTGTTTGTTTGTTGAGTGTTTAGGTGAATTTTTGTGGCAGTCAGTCTTTTTGAAGAAGAACTTGGGATTGGTGGGGTTGCTGTGAACTTGTGAGAAGAAGAAAATGGCGGGCAATGATTTTCAGGAGTCGTTTCTGAAGAAACCTCATTACTATGAGAACTGCTCCGGTTGTAGAGTGGATCAGATGAAGGAGATGCAGAGAGGTTTCCCAATCAAGCAGTTTATCACTATATGGACTATTGTTCTCTGTTCAGGTAAGATTTCAGTTTTTAAGCGACTGTGATATCTCTAAGGTCAATCGTTTGTATTGTGTGATGTATGTACTGTTCTTGAAGTTGAGAGAGGGGTAGGGAAGAAACAGAAGAGTAAAGGAAAAGAGAAACAAAATGACGGAGTTGAAGTTCCATGTGATCAAAATATTTGAATGCTGCTTGGATTGAAGTTATGATGAATATTGTGATGATTTAGACAAGTGTTATGAACTTTTCCTTGTTCATCCACAAACATCATTCTAGCTTACTGCAGTCCCTTCATTTATGCTTTTGAATTTAAGTTGATGGTCCATGAAAACTCTTTCTGCTTCTCATGTTGTCAAGTACTGTTTCTGTACTCTTACTCAAGTCTCTCTTTGGCTTTGATTGCGTGCTCTCTTTACTGGCAAAGTCATATTTTAACTTCCTTTTTTTTTTTTTTTTTTATCCCTTTGTTTTCTCTGGTTGCCTCCTCAGCACTGCCAATTTCATCCCTCTTTCCATATCTCTATTTCATGGTAAGTTCTTTTTTTTCCCTGATTTCGTAATTTTCAGTCGAAAGGTTCTTTTAAGGCCTAGATGAGGGTTTGATCTATTGAAATTACACATTTCTCTTCAGTTTGATAGAGTCAATAGGACATGACATAGCATTCACATATTTGTAGGTCTCTTTTTACTATGTGTCCAACAAAGCAGAATGAAATGCAAGAACAGGAATGCAATTTGATATAGCTCTTTCTAACAACTGTGATATCTTTTAATTCCATATAGCTTTCTAAAAGTGTTGATAGTAATCATCAGATAGGAGAGGATCAACTTGACTTGCTTGTTCGTTCAGTTTATCGATGATCTTGAGATTGGTTCAATACTATTTAACAAAAAGCTTCTGAATTCAACAAAGATGCCTAAGCTGAAGCCTGGATTGTTTGCTTCAGGTGAGAGATTTCCATGTTGCAAAGAGGGAAGAAGATATCAACTCCTATGCTGGCTATGTTGGTAGGTGTAGTTTGCCTTTGCGTATGGTTTGTTGATAATTTTGCACAGATGATAATAAGATAGTCACGCATTTGCCTATGTACTTGAAGGTGCTGCTTATATGCTTGGAAGAACCTTGACGTCTGTTAGCTGGGGTCTAGTAGCTGACCGATATGGCCGAAAACCTGTCATAGTGATGGGAATTATCGCAGTGTAAAGTTAATCTACTTGCAGTTTGTTTGAGTTGTACGAATCTGAGAAAAAGGGATAGGGTAATAAGACTTGTATGCCTTTTTTTTTTTTTTTTGGTTTCAGAATTGTGTTCAACACTCTTTTTGGCCTGAGCATGAATTATTGGATGGCAATTTCCTCAAGGTTTCTTCTTGGAGCTTTCAATGGTTTACTTGGACCAATAAAGGTATTATGAATTTTTAGATGTAGCTTTCGTTTTCAAATATGCATTACTTACTGTGATTATCTGTCCTCAGGCTTATGCATCTGAGATATTTCGGTCAGAGTATCAAGCGTTGGCTCTGTCATCAGTAAGCATCTCGCATCCCTACTACCGGATGTATTCTGGATGTTCTGTTCACTCTCGGTCACTTGTTTAGCTTTGATGTTGAAGCAAGAAATGTTGAGTTTAAAAAACCATGAATTTTTGTTTCTCAGATTAGTACTTCATGGGGAATAGGATTGATAGTTGGCCCAGCTTTGGGTGGTTTTCTTGCTCAGGTACTGCTTATTTAGGCTGCTCTTGTTCATTAGCTTACATTTCTGCCTGTTGCTTCCCTTACAACTTGACCAGATTTCTAAATATAGTTTGTGGTTTTGTTTGTCCAACTAAGCCTGCAGAGAAATATCCAGCCATATTTTCTTCAGATTCTATTTTTGGAAGGTAACTGTTGTCATTTCTGAAATGTTTGGGCAGACTCTTAATAATTTGTTAAATGTTTTGAATACATGAATTTGTTTTTGCAGATTTCCCTACTTGTTGCCTTGCCTATCCATAACCATCTTTTCATTAGCTGTGATGGTTTCCATATATTGGCTTCCGGAAACATTGCACAAACATGATCCAGTAGCTGCTACTGAATCATATGATGCTTTGGAGGCTGCATTGCAAGTCTCTCAACAACAAAAAGCAGAAGCAGAAACAAGTCTGCTGAAGAATTGGCCATTGATGTCATCCATAATAGTATATTGTATATTTTCACTTCATGATATGGCTTATACCGAGATATTCTCACTGTGGGCCGTGAGCCCCAGGAAGTTTGGAGGCTTGAGCTATTCAACTCAAGCCATTGGTCAAGTGCTAGCAATTTCAGGTTGATTTTAGCTGAAACTAATAAGCAGGAAATGATTCAATCCATAGAGTGTTCACTGTTTCTTCTTCTTCTTCTTCTTCTTCTTCTTCTTCTTCTTCTTCTTCTTAATTACAGGTTTGGGTCTTTTAATTTTCCAACTCTCTGTGTATCAATTTATGGAGAAGATGCTTGGCCCAATTATGGTTGCTCGAATTTCGGGAGTTGTCTCAATACCTCTTCTGGCAAGTTACCCCTATATAGCAATGCTTTCTGGTGTTGCCCTCTCCCTGCTCTTGAATTGTGCTTCCGTTATGAAGAATGTGCTCTCTGTAAGTTCTTTCAAGCTCATTGTTGTTAGAGCTAATCCACATTGAGATTAATAAACCTCTGTTTTTGTCTACAGATCTCCATTATTACAGGTTTGTTCATACTACAGAACAATTCAGTGGTAATTTCTTCCACTCACTTTTCTCCTACCATTCTTCTTTTTTGCTTTACCATCTTCACCATTAAACTTGCAAGTCTGAAATCTTTTCTTCAGGAACAACACCAAAGGGGAGCTGCCAATGGCCTTGCCATGACAGCAATGTCTTTGTTCAAAACTGTAGGTCCAGCTGCTGGAGGTGCAATGTGAGTCAAACTTGTTTAAGATCAATCAATTTCACGTCCTTTACAACAACTGAATCAATCTTGTGTTGTTTTCTATTTCTGCAGTCTTTCTTGGGCACAAAAACGTCAACACGCTGCCATCCTCCCAGGTAAGTTGTTAGCCTCAGTCAGGGGCAGATGTAGATTTTTAATTTTTCTAGGCGGAATTGTAACGGCATAGAGGGCGGACATCGACTGAAATTCAGCCGGAATAACCTTATTAAGAAAAATTCCGACGGTTTCGCCCTCCGAAGCAAAAAATGTAGTGTTGCTCCTGGCCTTAGTTACTGGCTCTATAATTATTTGCTTCGTTCTCTTATTTGGCCTCACTATGAAGTGGACAAGGTACCTTCGGAAAGGTAATCAAGTTATTCTAAAACGCAGGTACACATTTAGTCTTCTTCATCTTGAATGTAATCGAGGCACTTGGGGTTGTGTCAACTTTCAGACCATTTTTAGTGGAACGCTGTCCCCGTTAGATCCTCGTACATGGTTCAGAATGGCTGGCGAAGATTGTGTTGTCGTAGGATTCCGACTCTTTCCCAGATAATACCACAGAATGCCATGCAGCATAAGAGCACATACAGTTATGAATCTATGATAATTGCAGCCTTACAACCATAGACACGTTTAACATATGTATTCATTTCTGGGATACAAAGTTGTTGTATCATCAATGTTGGAAGGCCATGTTTTAGGGACAGGGTGCATGCACTTAGGATCAAAGTTACAATTACGGTTTGAGATATCCTTATTCACCGGTTCTTATACTACTTAATAAAAAATTGAAACGTGTTCATTTTAATTTTACCTTCATTTAGTCGATCAATTCTCCTTTATCCATTTGATTCTATCTTTCGTTGACTTTTTCTCAAACTTCTTCTCAAACCCTCACCTTCATGTGAATTTCTCATACCCTCCATTCTCCTTCTTAAACGCTCCCTTCTCTGTTTCGTTGTTTGGATTATTTTAAAAAAAAAAACAAATTTAGGCTTTGGTTGCTGAGATTATACATCAACAACTTTTGTTTGGTTTAATCCGAAACAAATAATTTCAATGAGTATTGCTTGCATGACTGTTTTTTGTGAATAACTTTTTTTTTTTTTTTTTTATATTGTCTTTAATATTATGCTTTTGATGGGTTTATTTACGGGCTCCACGTAAATTTTCCCTAGGGATTGGAGAGTTTTTTGCGCGGAGATATTTCTTCTTATTGTGTTAATAGCGTTCAATTGAATTGAATTGAGATATGAATATTTGGCCTTTGGGGCTGAATTATTTTTGTTGAATAAACCTTTATTAGCTTCTTTCATATTTTTAGAACTGTTACTCGTGAGATTCACAAGATTGGTTTCTAAGAAACTGTAGTATAGAATCATAAGATAATCAAAATCAGACTTGAGCTTTAAAATCATAAAATTTTGATGTCCAAGAAGGTATTAGTCAATGATGGTTCGTATTAGAAGGAAGGGTAACAATGTTGTAGAGTTTTATAATCAGGGGTAGAAGCAGACTTTAAATTTTCAAAAGTGGAATTGCAGTGACATGAAGGGCGGACATCGATCAGAACTCGACCATAATAATCCTACTAGGAAAAATTACAACCGTTTTGGAAGGCAGACGCCCTCCTTGTCACACTATACATCTGCCCTATTTATAATCAGTGTCACTAGTAAAACTGAATCATGCACAAGTTTTCCAAGGGATTTTATCAAATTTAGTTAAAAAAAAAAAAGTCATTTAATGCTCTTATAGAACGTACAACAGATATAAGCTCTGTTGCAGCCATTGGAGGCCTTTTCTCCCAACTGTCAGCCCCGTGCCAATAGAAGAAGTTATATGAACAATAGTGCATTGGGAACAAATGTATATATTGTGCGGAATCGGGATTGCTCTGAAGACGACGATGTCGATGGACAGGTTGTTGGCAAGGATACCTATAAGGGATTGCAGAATAAGTGTTAGGGGAAGAATTATCGCAAGAATTCTGGTAGAATGACACGACAATAGTTCCTAACCCAACTATTGATAAAGTCGGGGGTTTTGATTAACGCATTAATCAAAGAAAAAGCTCGCAAGCTTAAAAAGAGAAATGTTCTGAAATCTCAATTGTATTATGCAAAAAGTGTATGAATTGTGTCTTACAATGAAGTACAAGGCCCCTTTATATAGTACTAGGTGGCCGGTCTTATTGTCTTGAGAAGCAAGAAAATTATTCAATCTTGCAAGATTAGGAAAATTCACTTTAGGAAGAATTTCCTAATCTCTAGAGATTCTACCAATCAATCAAAATAATTAAGGCATGACTTTATTCTTGCTAAACCCTACAAGAATAAGTTCTAATCAATTAAAATCTACTCAAAATAACTTAAATCATGTTGAAAATAAACTAGGGCAGCCGCTGAAAGATTATCTGCTTGGGTCTGGTAAAAAATTCACTTTTGTGCTATGCATTCTAGAATCGGAACTTTTGACCAGGCCTAAGTTCTAGCACAATCGCTAGTCCAATTCTTGCTTGAAATAACATTACACAGGATCTTAGCTTCTACTTGTTCGATTTGCCACGCAACAATAAATTCCTAATTAAAGCGGAAGTTTAAGAATTACCTCTTGTAGTGTGTACTTAGGTGATTCTCTTGTATGACTTAAGACTTGATCGTGCGTTGTGTGGGCAACGAACTAACAAGCAATTGATCAGCAAATCACCACAACTCCATCAAAAGCTGCAGCTGAAAATAGTAACCGGACCCGCCGCCACAAGAGCGTGTACTGCATGCGCCACCGAGAACAAACCCACATGCCGCCCGAATGATTCTCATGCGTCGGCAAACCAAAAAGGAAGTTCGAACGCCGCTTAGCTTGAAAAATGAGCTGCCGGGCTGCTGGGAAGAAATTCGACTTTGAGGGAGAATTCTCTTGATTTCTCTCTCTAGTTTCTTGAATTGTGAAACTAATAAATTGTGTATGTGAATTGCTAATCTCTTGTCTATTTATAGAGTTACAAGAGAGACCCCAAGTTTACGATTTGCCTTCCTATAAAACACAATCCCGTTCCTGGACTGATTCATATCCAACTGACACAAGGATTCACTTATCCCCAATCTAATTCCTAGTCTGATTCACAACCAACTGACAAAAGGATTCACTTATCCTCAATCCAGTTCCTGGTCTGAATCACAACCAATTAACACAATGATTAATTAATTAAATATACCTTTATCAATTTCCCAATACATAATTAATCGTATTACTAGCGGATTAATTATGGCACTACCATCCTACACCAGAATTGCTTCCGGAACAACTAAATTAATTATTTTTTAATCTCCCACATTAAAGATCTATTGCTCGTCAATTTATTAATTTACTGATAAATAAATAAATTAATTAACTTCTTATAATCCGAGATTAGTACCACTCGACCTTTTTACTATACCGGACATAAGTCCACCAGTTGGGTTTAGTATAATAAACATAACGAGCTCATCTCGGGAGCACCATCACCCCAGACACACAGGTATATGGTTTCCTTTCGATAAGCAACAGCACACCAAGCAACTAAGCAGGCATACCCAACCTACCGAGACTATTGGTCTCAAATGACCTCACTCTTTGGCAGATCAAAGTACATTATGTCTAATTCTCATACCTTCTCAAGTCTAGGGATTTAGAGATAGAATACTAGGATTGAATAGTCTATTAAATCAGTACAAGACAATTCATCCTAAATGGTTAAGTTCAATATGTTAGGGCATACCTATATGATTCAATTAGTTTAGACAAACCAATTTCTGAATCACATAATAATCTAAACTGACAGTGTGTCCAAAACTATCTCGGTTACGAACCTTATTTATATATTATGTTTTTTAACCAATGATGATATCTACTATGTCACACCAGACACCTCATCATCTAATTACATAATATAAATGGACGACATATGTAAAACATATAAAGAATTTAACTAAACATTTAATCAATATATAAAACTGGAAAATAGTTTAATACGAGCAAAGCATTAGTATTTAAACCCAACAATCTCCCACTAATACTTAAGTTGCGCTTTAAGTATAAAACTACATTAATCTTACAACTACAATAATATCTAGAAAAACACTCATGGCTCTATTGAGTATTTGATCCCCATGTCCCCCACGTGAGCCTCAAAGGCTTTTGAAGTCAATGTCTTTGTGAAAGGATCTACAAGGTTATCTTCCGATGCTATCTTTGCCACGACCACGTCTTCCCTCTTGACAATATCTCGTATTAGGTGGTACTTGCGCTGTATATGCTTACTCCCTTTGTGTGCTCGTGGTTCCTTCGAGTTTGCTACTGTACCATTGTTATCACAGTACACTGTGATCGACTTTTACAAACCAAAAATCACGTCTAAGTCCCCTAGGAAGTTCTTGAGCCACACTACTTCTTTCGCTGTATCTGATGTTGCAACGTATTCAGCCTTCGTGGTAGAGTTCGCCACGCATTTCTGCTTGACACTTCGCCAAACTATGGTTTCACCTCCCAAAGTAAACACATACCCTGAGGTACACTTGGTCTCTCATTCTGCGCAATTACTTGAGAATGCATTTTACTGCCTCCCAATGAGCTTTTATGGGGTTACTCTAATATCTGCTTACAATGCCACAAGCATAACATATATCAGGCCTCGTACATAACATTGCATACATGAGACTTCCTACTGCAGAAGCATAAGGAACTGTCTTCATGGCTTCTATCTCCTTAACAGTCTTTAGAGACTGCTCTTTAGAAAGATACACTCCGTGTTTGAAAGGTAGAAAACCTTTCTTTGAGTTCTGCATGTTAAATTAAGCCAGAATCGTATCTATGTACGAATCTTAAGAGAGCATTAGTGAACGTTTCCTACGATCTCGAATTATCTTGATCCCAAAGATATGTCCCGCTTCTCCTAAGTCTTTCATATCAAACTGTTTAGACAGCCATGCGTTTACGTCTAATAACACTTTCTTATTGTTGTCAATTAGTAAAATGTCATCTATGTAAAGCACAAGAAATACCATTGCATTTCCATCACGTCTGCGGTACACACATTGTTCATCTGGACAATGAGTAAATCTGTAAGATTGAATTACCTCATCGAACCGGATGTTCCAAGATCTGGATGCCTGCTTAAGTCCGTAAATGGACCTCTTAAACCTGCAAACCTTATGCTCTTGACTTTTTTTTTTTAACGAATCTCTCTGGTTGCTGCATGAATATGGTTTCTTCAAGACTTCCGTTAAGGAAAGCTGTATTGACATCCATCTGCCATATCACATAATCTAAATGAGTAGCTATAGCCAAGAAAATCCAGATCGACTTAAGCATGGCTACCAGGGAGAAGGTTTCCTTATAATATATTCCTTCTTTCTGATTATACCTCTTCGTCACAAGCCCGTCAGGTTCTCTCTTGTGTTTGTAGACCCACTTACATCCAATGGGAATGAAATCATCAGGCAGGTCCACAAGCTCCCAGCCTTAATTGTGGCCCATCGACCCCATCTCGGATATCATTAATTTTCACCAAGATTCTACATATTTATCTCAGAGAGCCTCTTTATAGTTCACAGGGTCCGGTTCAGGTGCGCCTGGGATGAAATCAGAGGCTTTTCCCATGCCAATGAACCTGTCGGGTTGTTTCACAACCTTCCCACTACAACGAGGCATCACCTGTGTAGGCGCATCATCTGTGATATCTTGTGGAGTGTGTGGTGTATCTTCTTCTGCTGGTGCATCAGGATTATCAGATTCCTTTCTAAGTTCTTCTAGTACTATCTTTCTTTTGGGCTTTTGATCTAGAATATATTCCTTCTCTAAAAATCTGGTGTTAGTAATAACTATCACCTTTGATCTTTAGAACTATAGAATATACCACCTTTCGTTTCTCTAGGATATCCTACAAACAGCATTACTTTTGTTCTTGTATCTACCTTAGCCGTATCTGCCTTAAGCACATGTGCTGGACAACCCCAAATTCTGAGATGTCTTAGACTGGGCTTGCGCCCATTCCACAACTCTATAAGGGTTGAAGGCACAGTTTTAGATGGTACAAGATTTAGAATGTACACTACAGTTTCTAAGGCATACCCCCAGAACGAACTCAACAAATCACTATAGCTCATCATTGACCTATCCATTTCTATGAGAGTTTTGTTTCTTCTTTCCGCTATACCATTCTGCTGTGGTGTGTCAGGCTGAGACTGAATTCTGACATCACTGATGTATTCTCAAATTTCATGGGATAGGTACTTACCACCATGATCTGATCGTAGTGTCGTGATACTCTTACCATGATGTTTCTCCACATCTGCCCGATACTCTTTGAATTTACTAAAGCATTCGAACTTGTGGCGCATTGGGTAAATATATCCGTACCTTGAGTAATCATCTGTGAATGTCACAAAATACTTAAACTCACCTCGTGCTTGGACCGAAATTAGTTCATACAAGTCAAAGTGAATCAACTCTAACACTTCTTTGGCTCTATAACCTTTTGCTTTAAAAGGTCTCTTGGTCATTTTACTTTCCAAACAAGATTTGCAGGTAAAATAACTGTTGATTCCTAATAAAATTAACTGTCAATCATCGACTAACCTTTGAATCATACTAAGGTTTATATGGCCTAGCCTGAGATGCCAAATAGGTTTGATTCGTTTTAGAAGGTTCTTTTCTCTTATATTGTTAGATGATGCGCCATTTAACTCTGTGCTTTGTACAACAGGGGAGTTTGATTTAATAAAAAATAAATTGTCTACTAATGAACCAGAACAAACAAGTTTGCTATATTTTCTAACAACAACAGATTTATCAGAAAAGATAAACTTATAACCATTCATCAAGAGTTTAGAAACCGAAATCAGGTTCTTTCTAAAACTCGGTACATAAAGACAATTGACTAAATCTAAACTACTATTTTCGAATCTAATAGTTACTGCTCTTACTGCTTCAACTGACACTCTAGTAGTGTCGCCCAATTAGACTTCAAGCTCGCCATTTCTAAGCTTCCGGGTTACTTGGAACCCCTACAAAGAATTACAAACACGGTCAGTGCGCCAAAATCCACACATCAAGTATCTGTGGGAATCGCCGCTAAATATGTCTCAGTAATTAAGGTGAAACTGTTGTACTTTTGAGCATTGGACAATTTGATTTCCAATGTCCCGTCTGATTGCATTTGAAGCACTTGCCTTTCGGCTTTTCTTTTGCAATCTCTGGCTTAAGCGCAATTTGTGCATTTTGAGCTATTCATACAAGTTTTCTCTTCTTTTTTCCAGCCTTAGGCTCAGAAGAAGATTCTGAAGCTTTGACTGTGACTAAAGCTCGCTTCTTCTCCTGAAAAAGACTTTTAGCCACCACCAACTCTACTAAGAGCTCGGGTGAAGTACACAACAATCGACTTATGGTGTAGTTCAACCGAAACTGCTCATAGCTTTGAGGTAAGTTCTGGAGGACAATATCGACTTTTGTTTCACCATCGATTTCGCCTCCCACTACCTCAACCTCATTAATGTTACTTATCATGTCAATGATATGATCTCTCACAGAAGTGCTCTCAGCCGTTAGGACAATGTCCAAATTTCAACTCTAATCGACATAATTATGACCAGTTAATTTGTTGTTTTTTAATATTGTAGCTAATGGATTAAATGCCATATTGAAGACTGTAAATAAATAAACAAACAATGTTTCAGTAAATAAATTCAAGAATTTCAAAAAATTCAAGTAATTATTGACATCCCTCAAACAATAATTAAATTCACTGACATCTCATTCACCGGGGTTTTCGTAAGCCACGATAGTGTGGACGTTTACGCTAATCCATATTCGTTTGAGAAGAACTAGGTTCATTAACTACACTATCTGACTAAATGATCTATTGATCAATGTAGCTAATAGTCAGTGCCTTTCAGCCGTACAAATAAGCAATGTAACCTCGATAGGAGGAATACTACAAATTATACACTAAGTGTGTGCCATTACGTGACTTCTGAAATTGTTACCTTAGGATAGTGCGCCTTAGATGGAGAGGGTAATGAAAGATTATCTGCCCCAGCCCGGTCAAAAATTCACTTTCGTGCTACGCATTTCAGAATCAGAATCTTTGACCAGGCCTAGACTCTAGCACAATCGCTATTCCAAACCTTGCTTGAAATAATATTGTGTAAGATCTTTGTATGTACTCATTCGACTTATCACGCAACAAAATATTTCTAATTAAAGTGGAAACATAGAAAGTACTCTTGAAGCGTGTTACTCAGGTGATCGTATGTATGACTCAAGACTTTGAACGCACGTTGTGTGGGTAACGATCTAGCGAGCAATTAATTAGCAATCTACACAAGAGGACTTGCAGGAAAAATTCTGCAGCTTGACACCGCCTGAATTGAACCGTTGCCGTCGCCAGAATTTACTTCCCACCGCACGAAAATTATACAACTCTCTCTTAGTTTTCCTGTCTTGAAAACTTAAGAATTGTGTGTTATAGAATTGCTAATCCATTGTCTATATATAGAGCTACAAGAGAGACCCCAAGTTGGTTTAGGATTGGTCTTCCTAATGGGTTTAGGTAATTAATTAGTTTCCAAATCAAATTAGGTAACTAATCTAATAGGATAATCCAAATCCAATTAGATTTCCTAATCTCTATGATTTTCTAATTCTAATTGAAACTTAAGACTTAATTAATTAATTAAACAAGTCTACTTTGTTAATTACTTAATTAACCATTATGAATAATTAATTAATTAATTCTACTTATTCAATTAACCCACTACAAAATTAATCTCTATGATTTCCGCATCAGTATATGGCTTCCTTTCGACAAGCAGCAGCACACCAAAAAACTAAACACGCGCACCTAACCTACCGAGACTATTGGTCTCAAGTGACCTCACTCTTTGGCAGATCAAAGTACACTTTGTCTAATCCTCATGCATGCTCAATTCTAGTGATTAAGAGATAGAATACTAGGATTGAATAGTCTATTAAATCATTATAAGACAATTCATCCTAATTGGTCCAGTTCAATATGCTCCGGGCATATCTACATGATTCAATTAGTTTAGACAAACCATTTTTGAATCACATAATAACCTAAATTGACAGTGTGTCCAAAACTGTCTTGGTTACAAACCTCATTTATATATTATGTCTTTTAACCAATGATAAGATCTACTGTGTCACACCAAACACCTCATCATCTAATTACATAATATAGATGATGACATATGTAAAAATATATAAACAATTTAACTAAAACAGTTAATCGATATACAAAACTGGGAAATAGTTTAATACAAGCAAAATTAGTATTCAAACCCAACAATCTCTCATTAATACTTAAGCTGCGCTTCAAGTATAAAACTACATTAATCCTACAACTACAATAATATCTAGAAAAACACTCATGGCTCTACTAAGTATTTGATCCCCATGTCGTCCACGTGAGTCTCAAAGATTTTTGTAGTCATTGTCTTCATGAATGGATCTGCAAGGTTATCTTCCGATGCTATCTTTGCCACGACCACGTCTTCCCTCTTAATATATCTCGTATTAGGTGGTACTTGCGTTGTATATATTTACTCACCTTGTGGGCTCGTGGTTCCTTCGAGTTTGCTACTGCACCATTGTTCTCACAATACACTGTGATGGACTTCTGCAAACTAGGAATCATATCTAAGTCCACTAGGAAATTCTAAAGCCACACTGCTTCTTTCACTGCCTCTGATGTTGCAACGTATTCAGCTTCTATGATAGAGTCTGCTACGCATTTCTGCTTGACACTCCGCCAAACTATGGCTCCACATCCCAAAGTAAACACATACCTTGAGGTAGACTTGCTCTTGTCCCTGTCGCCTTGGAAATCTGAATCTGTGTAACCTCGAGCTACTAGCTCAGGTGCCTGATAGACCAACACTTGATCTCTCATTCTACGCAAATACTTGAGAATGCATTTTACTGCCTCCCAATGAGCTTTCCCAGGGTTACTATGATATCTGCTTACAATGCCAACAGCATAATAGATATCATGCATAGTACATAATATTGCATACATGTCCTACTGTCGAAGCATAAGGAATTGTCTTCATGGCTTCTATATCCTCAACAGTCTTTGGAGATTGCTCGTTAGATAGATGAACTATGTGTCTGAAAGGTAGAAAAACTTTCTTGGAGTTTTGCATGTTAAAATGACCCAGAATCGTATCTATGTATGAAGTTTGAGAGAGGGTTAGCGAATGTTTCCTACGATCTCGAATTATCTTGATCCCAAGGATATGTCCAGCTTCTCCTAAGTCTTTCATATCAAACTTTTTGGACAGCCTGAGTCTTTCATTGGGAGGTAGTAAAATGCATTCTCAAGTATTTGAGCAGAACGAGAGACCAAGTGTTGGTCTATCAGGCACTTGAGCTGGTACCCTGAGGTTACACAGATTCAGATTTCCAATGCGACAGGGACAAGAGCAAGTCTACCTAAGGGTATGTGTTTACTTTGGGAGTTGGAGCCATAGTTTGACGGAGTGTCAAGCATAAATGCGTGGCAGACTCTATCATGGAGGCTGAATACGTTGTCGCATCAGAGACAGCGAAAGAAGCAGTGTGGCTCAAGAATTTCCTAGTGGACTTAGATGTGATTCCTAGTTTGTAGAAGTCAATCACATGTACTGTGATAACAACGGTTCAGTAGCAAACTCGAAGGAACCACGAGCCCACAAGGCGAGTAAACACATACAGTGCAAGTACCACCTAATACGAGATATTGTCAAGAGGGAAGATGTGGTCTTAGCTAATATAGCATCGGAGGATAACCTTGCAGAACTGTTCACGAAGATATTGACTTAAAAAGTCTTTGAGACTCACGTGGAGGGCATGATGATCAGATACTTAAGAGAGCCATGATAAGTTTTCTAGATGTACTGTAGAGTGTAAAAGATTGAATCCAGTTATATATACTTAAAGCACAACTTAAGTATTAGTAGGAGATTGTTAGGTTTGAATACATAAGCTATGTTTGTATTATCTTTTTCCCAGTTAATAAATCGATTTAATGTTTTAGTTTATATGTTGTGCATGTTTAGTCCATTTGTATTATGTAGTTAGATGATGAGGTGTCTGGTGTGACACAGTAGATCTCATCATTGGTTAAAAAAGATAATATATATATATGAAGTTCACAACCGAGACAGTTTTGGATAAACTGTTGGTTTAGGTTATTCTGTGATTCGAAAAATTAGTTTCTCTAAAATAATTGAATCATATAGATATGCCCGGGGCATATTGAACTTGACCGTTTAGAATGATTTGTCTTGTAATGATTTAATAGACAATTCGTTCTTAGTATTCTATCTCTTAATCCCTAGACTTGAGCGGGAATGAGGATTAGACATAGTGTACTTTGATCTGCCAATGAGTGAGGTCAATTTTGGCCAATAGTCTCGGTAGGTTGGATGCACGTGTTTAGTTGCTTGGTGTGCTGCTGCTTGTCGAAAGGAAACCATGTACCGGTGCGTTCGGGGTGATGGTGCTCCCAAGATGAGCTCGTTATGTTTATTATACTAAACCCAACAGGTGGACTTATGTTCGGTATAGTAAAAAGGTCGAGTAGTACTAGTCTCAAAATTAAAGAAGTTAATTAATTAATTTATTAGTAAATTAATAAATTAACGAGCACTAATTCTTTGATGTGGGGACATTAAGAATAAATTAATTTACTTGTTCTGGAAGCAATTCTGGTGTATGATGGTAGTGTCAAAATTAATCCGTTAGTGGTACGATTAATTTTGTAGTGGGTTAATTGAATAAGTAGAATTAATTAATTAATTATTCATAAAGGTTAATTAAGTAATTAACAAGTAGAATTATTTAATTAATTAATTAAGTCTTAAGTTTCAGTTAGAATTAGGAAATTCTAGAGATTAAAAAATCTAATTGGATTTGGATTATCCTATTAGATTAGTTACCTAATTGGATTTGGAAACTAATTAATTACCTAAACCCATTAGGAAGACCAATCCTAAACCAATTTGGGGTCTCTCTTGTAACTCTATATATAGACAAGGGATTAGCAATTCTACGACACAGAATTCATAAGTTTTCAAGACAAGAAAACTAGTGAGAGAAAATTTAGAGAGAGAAAATAAATTTCTACCCCTGGAATAATTTTTGGGCGGCCGAATTTCCTAGGGGCGGCGGCCGATCATCGTTCTTCCGGCAGCGGTGGCGGTTGAGTTTAGGTGGCGGCGAGATGCATAATTTTTCCAGCGAGTCCTTTTGTATAGATTACTGATCAATTGCTCGCTAGATCATTGCTCACACAATGTGCGATCAAAGTCTTGAGTCATACAAGCACTCACCTGAGTAACACACTTCAAGAGGTACTTTCTATGTTTCTGCTTTAATTAGAAATTATTGTTGCGTGATAAATTGAATGAGTACATACCAAGATCCTGCGCAATGTTATTTCAAACAAGAATTGGAATAGCGATTGTGCTAGAGTCTAGGCCTGGTCAAAGATTCCGATTCTGGAATGTGTACATGAAAATGAGTTTTTGACCGGGCCCGGGCAGATAAACTTTCGCCTCATTTGTATATTATGTCTTTTAACCAATGATGCGATTTACTGTCTCACACCAGACACCTAATTATCTATTTACATAATATAAATAGACAATATATGCAGAACATATAAACCGAAACATTCAATCGATATATTAACTGGGAAATAGTATAATACAAGCATAGCTTTAGTATTCAAACCTAACACACCCAACTTAAGTATATGATATTTAACTCTCATGCTCGCTCCAATCTCGGGATTAAGAGATTAGAATGCTGGGATCGAATTAACTATGCCAATCAGTACAAGTTAATTCAATCCAAACTAGTCATGCTCAATATGGCCGGGGCACATCCGTATCATTTTTAATTAGTCTAGACAAACTAATTTTCAAATCAGACGATAACCTATACTGATAGTATGTTCAGACTATCTCAGTTACGAACATCCTTTTTATATATCAATACTTTAACCAATAATGAGATCTATTGTGCTTTACTACATCTCGTTATCTAGTTCTATGATATAATGAGACACTGTCATACTGAAACATAAACGATATGTCAACTGGGTATTAGTTTTTTATACAAGCAAATAGCTTTCTAGTATTCAAAACTAACACTTACTCTCTTATTTTCATAGGACCTTTCCTGGATTTGGAGTACTACCATTCCTTAATTTCTACAATAATAGTCCAGAAATGACTTCAAATATATTGTGTATGGAGATCATAATCTGATTAGTCATCTTCCAATTTGTAGCCCTTCTATTCTTTGGTAGCCTCTTCAGGATTTCCTCTCCCTGAAGTCTTGATAAGCCTACGATGAACTCTATATCCTTGAAGACCTCATTCTCTTCTACATTTCTAATTTAAAAGATTTGAGGGTAAGTACTAGAAGTTAACCATATCAACCCTAAAACCTATCCTCTTATGAAAACCAATGAATAAGCCACATAAATAGAGGAGAAATGTTATAGTAATTCAGTCAAACAGTAATATAGTGAACTCAGGTCCTTGAACATAAACTTAAAGATACGGACGACAAGACAAGTTCAAAAAATGTAATAACATTAATGAACACAAGATTTGGGAATAACCTTCTGTTTAGCAACACCGTCAGGAGTTTATAAATTATCTATCAGTGATGGTAAAAGGAGAGGAGAAGAGGCGAAACCTTTTTAAACCAATCAGGATTCCTTTTTTAAGAATTTTTTCAATACAAGAGCTAGGCATCCTGATAAACAAGATAGTTAACACCCTGTCTTCTATCTCCTAGAAGGCATAATCATTTTTCACATTCTAAACTATTAAAACCCGTCAATTCTTTAAGCGTTTGGTGGTTTAAAGTTAAGAATCGCGTGACTTAGGAACATGTAATAGTAATAACCAAACCTTTAAATACAACAGTAAATTCAAGCTTGACTCCGACAGGTGTTCCATGAGAAACTACATTATCAAGTTTGTAATGGGAAATCACAGGTGATATTATAAATTTTAGAAATGACTCGTCTTCTTTAGGATCCACCCAAAATAATTTTGAGGACGAAATTTCCTAAGGGGTGTGATTGTAACATCCTGGTCGAGCAGGTGAAACCCTTACTTGGTTAATTACGGTTTAACTTGGAATTAGTAAAATAATTAGGTCTTAAATGAATATAAGAAAAGGATTGGTAAGGTTAATTAGGAAAAAGGAACTACAATTAACAAATTAGGGCTTCATTGAAGGGTTAATAAAACTGTTAGGGGCCAGAATAGAAAGATCAACATCTGGGGACTTGGGTTGTAATTTTATGCGGTATAAATACCTCGATTTCCCAAACCCTAATTCTTTCCCCCTATCTTGATCTCTCTCTCCCCGTCAAACCCTACCCTCCGTCGGCTTCTCTCCTACGTTACTGTTCACCGTCATTCCCAACCGTCTGATCGTACCCTTGGCTAGTCAAAGCATGAAAATGATCCTCTCACCCCCGGGAATAAAACCCAATTAATGGGTTCTCAGTTCTTGCGTGATTTTTCCTTCGTCCGACGTCTCGAGTCCAACCATAAAGTCACCGCCGTTCTCATACTTTTTGACGGTGTTTTAGGTGGGTTCTTATAACCAAAACACTTCCCATGGTCTCAAGAACACAACCCCCCAATGGGTTGGGGGGTTTTGATGGTTTGATTAGGATGGATGGTAAACCCTAGTCACCACCGCTTATCTCCACAGTGAACCACCGCTTCCCGATATCGTTTGGAGCTGTCACCACCACCAAAAGGATCTTTGTTCTCTCCGGTACAAAATCCATTGGTCAGATCTTTATTTGGATAATAGTTGGAATCTAGCTGGAACCCTAGCCGCCGACTAACCACCGACGTCACCAGATTTTTCTTTCTAGCCACAGGCCGACGTCTTCTCCCTTCAGTTCTGGTATTCCTATGACATTTTCGTGGATGGGTAAGCTTTAAGGTTCACTATGTTTTGGTTGTTATGGTGATTATAGTTATGCATGTCAAGGTTCTTAGCTACTATGCGAATTAGGTTACTGGTGAATGCTAAGAGATGCAAAACTTAAGGATTTGAATGGTGGGAAAGCGTAGGATTAGTATGCATGTGTTTTGGGTCAAGGTTAGGTTAAAAGGTTATGTGAATCCACCTAGGGTACGCGTTCTTGGGTGGAACCCATTTCCCTTTAACCTTACTATTGGTCAAGAATATGAATAGGATCATATAGACCTAGGATTCACATAAATGCTCAAGTATACCATGAAAGGTATACTGATTTGGGTTACTCGAGTTTGATATGGTTTAGGCAGTCTTGAGACTTGGAGATTGGTTGAGTTCATTCCAGGATTCAGGTTCTTAAAGCAGATGCTTTGCAAGGTGAGAGACCCTCCCTTTGTTTATTAGTTTGTTTAATCCAGGAGCTCACATGGTTGTCACATGTAACTTAGGTTGAACCTGGGAAGTAGTTATTCTATGTTTTGCTACAATTATGCCTATGTTCCTGTTTAGATATTATGGCCTTGCCAGCACCTAGGGTTGTCTCTTTATATACTAGTTCGGTTGTTGTTATGTGCTGTGATGTGTGGGTTGTTAGTTGTTCTCGTGGCTTGCTCTAATTGTACATATGGCCTGGCATGATGGTTGTTGCCTGTTACCTTCTGTACTTGATGTGACCCTAGGCTCATCTCAAGGTAACTCTACACCTTCTTCTTATGTTCATCTTAGTAGTACCTATCAAAGAGATCTATTGATAGACATTCAATGTCCAATGACAAGAGCTAGGACAAAGAGAGTTCAAGAGAAGCTTAATTTGATGGTTCAAGAGATTTATAGCAAGGAGATTATTTTCAAGTATGATATCAAGCTCAATGAAATTATCATATTAAGTGTTTATCTGGATCAAGGCATTACTTGAGAGTGAATGAGGAAGTGGGCGCACCACAAAGCTCAATTCAACAATCTCACTTGGTTTTCTCAGGCTATTTTAATTGTTTTGTGTATTGGGCTCTTTAATGGGGTATGCAGTCCTTAATGGATTATTTTTACTTTTAAATGGTGTCCATTTGTGTCCAAGGTCAGCCATGTTCAAGCCAAAATAAAGGTACAAGTCCATCTTGAAACTTCTAGAAGTTACTTGCATTGGAAGGCATCTAGAAGGTGAAGAGAATAAAGGTTATTCATGTGCAAGCATCAAGGGGTGGCTGCCCTAGTTATTTTCAGTAGATTTATGTTAAATAAGGTTTAATCTTGAAGGCATTAGCAAGATCAAATCATTCCTTATTTCACTTAGATTGATTGCAAGCATCTATAGAGATTAAGAAATTTTCCTAAAGTGTTGTTTCCTAATCTTGAAAGATTGATTGGAGTTTGATTGATTGTCTTGATTTTTAAGACATTATGGCCGACCACCTATATCTATAAAAAGGGGTCTTGTGTTTTATTGTAAGACACACTTCATACACTTTTTACAAGATATTTGATATTTGAGAGTTTTCTCTTTTGAAGCTTGCGAGTTTCAACCTTTGATTTATGGGTTAAATCAAACCCCCGACTTTACCAATAGTAGAGTTAGGTACTATTATGTCATCATTCTACAGGAATTCTTGCGAGAATTCTTTCCTCCTAACACTTATTCTACACCCCTAGTTGAATCCTTGCATACAACAAGGCCCACAACACATTGCCGCTTTCGGAGCAATCTGGAAATGCATCATTTGGTATCAGAGCTAAGAAGTTGTTCAAGGAGACAAAAAGGAGAGTCCTTTTGAAAAAAAAGGTTCTCATATTATTTATTCAAAATCTACCAATTCAAATATCGGAAGACTCAATTGGATAACCGCAAATCATTCGAGACTATGTCCCAATTGCCTATAGTCCAAGTTGATGTGATTCACTTGTCTCTTGAAGACCGGAGTCACCCATTCTTTGAAAGGAATTTCAAAATTTTCTTCATGGAAATATTGATCGAGTCAATCCAATTTTTCTTGTTGTTCAAAGTTGAGGAGAGACTAGGATATCAACCATTTTCAAAGGATATATCCATCAAACAAGGTAAAAACACTCAACTCAAAGTAGGAAGACTAGTGAAGGTTAAACTCTTTACTTTTTGACTTGTTATTTGTTGCTTTTTTTGCTTTGATTGAATATTTTTTAATTTTTTTTTTTGCATTAAAAACTACAGATCTAATCTTTAGGTTTGAAGTTTTGTTTTTTTTTTGTGTGTTTGGAATTTTTAGAGTCTTGTATCTAGGTTTTCCATACAAGAAAATTGAGAACCACAAAAAGATCGTATTCTGTATGTTTTTAGTTTTGTGTCGTTTTGCATGTCTTATGTATTTTTGATTGTTACCAAAATTAGAAGTGTAAAGCTAAGAGCTATAAGGAGTCCATAGGTATATTACTTGCAGTTTTAGAATTTTTCATCATAGGTTTTGAAAAATAAGAAAACAGTACCGCAAAAAGATTAAGAAGTTGTTTAAAGTCTTGTAGTTGTTTGATTTTTGGTGTAGTTTGTTTCCAAAAGCATCCTTACCATAATTTAACATTCAAAAAGTTTTAATATAGTTTTCTTTTGAGTCTTAACCATAGAGTTCATTAACTTGAAGCAATTTGGTGAGTTCTAAGTAGAGAAGGTATCCTTAAAGGATTGAAAGAGAAAGGTCAAGTCTAAAGAACCAACCATTAGCTTTAAAACCCTACACTATGTGGGTTTCTTACTGAGTCATTTAGTTGTGTCAAAAATCTTTTGTTTTAGAATTTCATTCTTGTTTTGCGTCTAAGTTGGCTTATGCCGCTTTGTTAGAAAAAAAAAAAAACAAAAAAAGTTGTACTTAAAGAGCAAGGTGCCTCAAAAGTTGTTGCTCAAAGTTTGAAAAGTTGCTAGTATTCAAAGAAAAATATTGTCATCTTGACAACAGTTCATAGCAACAAGAACAGAAAGTTTCTTGCAAAGAAAGTCATTGTAAAAGAACACCAAGGTGTCAAAAAAAAGCAAGAAAAGAAAAGAAAATAACACCAAAACGTGTCAAGGAAAAAGACATAGACATTCTCCAAAGAGAATCAAAAGAAAAAAGTCAAGACTATTCAAGTGTCCAAAGTGAAAGTATAAGTCTACAAAACTTACGCTTGAACTAAGGAAGGGGTTCTAGGATTAAAAGTGAGATACTTCTAGGTGTCTTAACATTAAGATCCAACATGAAACCGTAAAGGCGTGGGGAAGGTTCACTTGATTTTTGGGTTTAATCTTGTGTCTCCCTCCTTGAAAATTGATAACCGAAAAGTAGAAAGTGTGCTTTAGAGGATAAGTTCAAGGCCAAAAGTTCTTAAGCCTTGTGATTAAAATTGGATCAATTTAACACACCCCACTTGCATTGTTTTTGTAAGTCTATTTGTTTTTGAATTTTTGTGTGATTTTTGAATTTTTGAGTTTTATTTTTGGTATTTAAGTTTTATTGTATTATTTGGTTTTTCTTTTAAATATTTGTAATTTGTTTGCAATTATTTGGTAATTTTTGAGTTTTTTTTCGAATTTCGTAGTTAATTTTAAAAAATTTTCATGTAGCATCATTTGGTTACAAATCTTGGTTCACAAGGAGAAGTCTTTACTTCTACCAAATTTGTGAGTTCTTTTTTTTTTAGAGTAAATTTCAAAATTGGTCATCATACTATGGTCAGTTTCCAGTTTTGGTCATCATACTTTCAAAACTACTTTTAAGGTCATCATACTTTCATTTTATTTTCAAAAAAGGTCACTCCGTCCATATTGGCTGTTAACCCTCTTACCGGAGCCTTTTTTTGAGGGCATTTATGTCATTCTCATTTATTTTGCTTTCCAATTTCCATCCAGTAACGCGCTACAAACTTAACAAGGGAGATCAGATCAGGATTATATAGACATCAGATCAGCGAATACTTGACATCAGATCAGCATACTATAGATATCAGTTCAAGAATATAAAAGAAATCATACAGTAGAACAAAAACATACTTAACAATGGAGATCAGATCAGGATTATATAGACATCAAATCAGCGAATACTTGACATCAGATCAACAAACTATAGATATCAGATTAAGAATATAAAAGAAATCATACAATAGAACTAAAACATACTTAACAAGGGAGATCAGATCAGGATTATATAGACATCAGATCAGCGAATACTTGACATCAGATCAACATAATGATGGAACGAATGTTTTTTAACTTAAGAATTTGTTTGTATTTGTTTTTTGGATAGTTGATGTGTATGAATTTTTCTTCCAATTCACATGAATGTATGTACAATGCTCTTTTATTTTGTACTGGATTGCAACCAAATTTTTTTTGTATAAATAATTAATATTTCATTTGTATAAATAATTATATTGTAATTTTTTTGATTGTAATTATATTGTAATAATAATTATTTATACAAATGAAATATTAATTATTTATACAAAAAAATTGGTTGCAATCCAGTACAAAATAAAAGAGCATTTTTTATTTACATTCATGTGAATTGGAAGAAAAATTCATACACATCAACTATCCAAAAAAAAATACAAACAAATTCTTAAGTTAAAAAACATTCGTTACATCAGTCTGTTGATCTGATGTCAAGTATTCGCTGATCTGATTTCTATATAATCCTGATCTGATCTCCCTTGTTAAGTATGTTTTAGTTCTATTGTATGATTTCTTTTATATTCGTGATCTGATATCTATAGTCTGTTGATCTGATGTCAAGTATTCGCTGATCTGATGTCTATATAATCCAGATCTGATATCCCTTGGTAAGTATGTTTTAATTCTACTGTATGATTTCTTTTATATTCTTGATCTGATATCTATAGTGAAGGAAAACTGAACAAGCCCGGGCTAAATCGAAAACCTCACTTTCGTGCAATGCATTCCAGAATCAGAAGCGTTCGACCAAGCTCAGGCTCAAATTAGTTTACCCATGAACGGATCTAGGCTTATACTTATTTAATTTATTAATCGGGACACAAAAGATTTGATCTTTAATTAAAGTGGAATTTAAAGATACTACCTTTTGAAGCGAAGTCCCTTGCTTAAAGAAAAACCAATTCTTTGTTGCGATTCCAATAGAAATCCAATCGATTCTCCAAGAACACTTCGAATATTGCGTGGGCAATAATCTATCGAAGCTTACTTGCTTAGCCCACAAGAACCCACGAAGAAATCCTTCTAATCGGATTCTAAAAACCCCAAAATCCTGATCGAACAAAAACCCTCAAACTGCTCCAACCTCTTGCTCAAAAAACCCTGCTGTCCAGTCGGATCTGCACCAGTACCCAACCCCAAAACTTGCCGGGATCTAGACAAGACAGGCCTGCGGATCACCCATCATATGAAGGAGATCAACGCTGGCTGGTCTCGAATCAACCGCGTAAGCTTGCTGCTGAAGAAACTGGCGCCGAACTGCTCAACAAAATCGCGGTAGTAGCAGCGAAAATGGATATACACACAGCAGCAAGTTCGTGAAAATCCCAGCAAGAATCTGGTGGAATATATTTAATCTGACTAAGAAGTTTTGATCTTTGGGTTGAATCCAATTCGAAGAGCAAGAAATCTAGCTCGTTTTTGAGAAAGAATTCTTGAAGAAAAATTCTCTCTCTAGAACCTTCTTGCTCAAGAAAGGGGCAAGACTTGTCTTGCAAGATTTCTTAGCTTTCTTTGGTCTCAAGTTATTCTATTTATAGGAGCTCGATTGAAGACCTAATGGGCTCTCGAGTTAGGCCTTAAAATTTGACTTTCGTTGACCGCTAAGTCTTCCCGACTAATCAACTCCAATCGACCCTTTTAAATTAATTTATTTAATCCACTTTGTTAATTTAATTCAATCGAACCCTTAGAATTAATTAATTCAAAATCGAATTAATTTCTAAATTCACTTGGTCGATTAAATATTAATTAAACCTTTTGGATTAATTAATTTACCTTGTCGATTAGTCAAATGCATAATCGGTCGTACCACTAACGGACCAATTATGGAACTACCGCTTGAAAATGACTTTACATCGCGCCATTATATTTTATTCTATCTCCTCACATTAAAGATCTAGTGCTCGTCGGTTTATCAATTTACTGACAAATTAATTCACCGACTTCTTGGTTTCCGAGATTAGTACCACTCGTCCTTTTATTATACCGAACATAAAGTTCACCAACCGGGTTTAGTATAATAACCTTACGAGCTCATCTCGGGAGCACATCAACCCGGCGAACCGGTATGTGGATTCCTCCGACTAGCAACGACACGTAAGAAGCTAAACACCGCATACCCAACTTACCGAGGTATTGGCCTCAATTGACCTCACTCTTTGGCAAATCAAAGCACACGATATCCAACCCTCATGCCCGTCCCAATCTTGGGATTGAGAGACGAAATACTAGGACCGAATTGACTACGCCGATCAGTATAAGTCAATTCTATCCAAACTGGTCGTGCTCAATATGCCCCGGGCATATCTGTGTGATTTAAACTAGTTTAGATAAACTAATTTCCAAACCACACAATAACCTATACCGATAGTATGTTCAGACTATCTCGGTTACGAGCATACTTTTTATATATCAATACTTTAACCAATAACGGTATCTACTGTGTCTGTCCACACCCCGTTATTTAGTTCTATGATATAAAGGAACAAATTTATACTGAAACAAAGTGATATGTCAACTGTGGATATTAGTTTTTGATACAAGCCATAGCTTTTCTGTATTCAAAACTAACAATCTCCCACTAATACTCAAAGCTATGCTAAGAAGTACAAAAACTGTCCAACCCGCTATTACACTGCTGTCATAATGAAATCTCTAGAACACCTTTAAGCTCACTCACATGGCTCTCTGAAGAATCTGACTCTCATGCCCTCCACATGCCTCTCAAAGACCTTTGAGGTCAATGGCTTGGTGAAAGGATCTGCAAGGTTGTCCTCTGAAGCTGTCTTGGCCACGATCACGTCTCCCCTCTTTACGATCTCTCGTATCAGGTGGTACTTGCGCTCTATGTGTTTACTCGCCTTATGGGCTCGTGGTTCCCTCGAGTTAGCAACTGCACCATTGTTATCACAATAAACTGTGATAGACCTAGGCAACTCAGGAACCACATCTAAGTCCATCAGGAAGCTCCTGAGCCATACAGCCTCTTTCGCTGCCTCTAATGCGACAACGTACTCGGCCTCCATGGTAGAGTCCGCCACGCATTTCTGCTTGACACTCTTCCATACTATGGCTCCACCTCCTAGAGTAAACAGAAACCCAGAGGTAGACTTACTCTTGTCCAAATCACCTTGAAAGTCCGAATCTGTGTAATCCAATGGTACAAGCTCCTGCGCTCTATAAACTAGGACATAATCTCTCGTCCTGCGCAAGTACTTGAGAATGCATTTTACTGCCTCCCAGTGAGCCTTCCCAGGGTTACTCTGATATCTGCTGACCATGCCAACGGCAAAGCAAATATCAGGCCTCGTGCACAACATAACATACATGAGGCTACCCACTGCAGAAGCATAGGGTACTACTGCCTTCATGGCATCTATCTTCTCAGCAGTCTTAGGACACTGCTCCTTAGACAAATGCACTCCATGCCTGGAAGGTAGTGAACCCTTCTTGGAGTTCTGCATGTTAAAATGGGCCAGAATCGTGTCTAAGTAGGATGCCTGAGAGAGAGTCAGAGAACGTCTCCTACGATCTCGAATAATCTTAATCCCAAGGATATGTCCAGCCTCTCCCAAATCCTTCATATCGAATTGCCTGGACAACCATGCATTTACGTCTGACAACACCTTCTTACTGTTGCCAATAAGAAGAATGTCATCTACATAAAGTACGAGGAACACCACCATATCACCATCACGCTTGCGATAAACACACTGCTCATCCAGAGACCGAGTGAATCCATAGGACTGGATAACCTTATCAAAACGAATGTTCCAAGATCTGGATGCTTGCTTAAGTTCATAAATGGACCTCCTAAGCCTGCATACCTTGTGCTCTTGGCCTTTAACAATGAAGCCCTCTGGTTGCTGCATAAAAATGGTCTCCTCAAGACTTCCATTAAGGAAAGCTGTCTTGACGTCCATCTGCCAAATCTCATAATCCATTTGAGCAGCTATGGCCAAGAGAATCCGGATTGACTTAAGCATAGCTACTGCGGAAAAAGTCTCCTCATAATCGATCCCTTCTTTCTGAGTATACCCCTTCGCCACAAGCCTAGCCTTGAAGGTCTCAACCCTCCCGTCAGATCCTCTCTTTCGCTTGTAGACCCATTTGCACCCAATAGGCCTAAACCCATCAGGAAGGTCTACCAGCTCCCAGACTTGATTTGAGTCCATAGAACCCATCTCAGCAATCATCGCTCTCTCTCAAGAATCTGCATCTTTATCCTGGAGAGCCTCATTGTTGTTAACTGTGTCCGGTTCATGAGCACCAGGGATAAAGTCCGAAGACTCACCCAAACCCTTGCACCTTTCGGGCTGTCTCACAACCTTCCCACTACGACGAGGCGCAACCTGTGCAAGAGCATCATCTGTGATAGTGTGTGCAGTCTCTTGTGGTGTGTCTTCCTGTACGTGTGCATCTGGAATAGTGGACTGACTTCTAAGCTCTTCCAATACTACCTTGCTGCTTGACTTGTGATCTAAAATATAGTCATCCTCAAGAAATCTGGCAATGGTGCTTACCACCACCTTCTGATCATGAGGACTATAAAATAAACCACCTCTTGTTCCTTTGGGGTAGCCTATAAACAGCATAACCTTGGATCTCGTTTCTAACTTGCCTGCATCTGCCTCGAGCACATGTGCTGGACAAACCCAAATCCTGAGATGTCTCAGACTAGGCTTTCGCCCACTCCACAACTCTACTGGGGTCGTAGGCACAGACTTAGATGGCACAAGGTTGAGGATAAAACATGTTGTATCTAAGGCATATCCCCAAAACGAGGTGGGCAACTCACTGTAACTCATCATCGATCTAACCATCTCCATAAGAGTCTTGTTCCTCCTCTCTGCTACA
Source organism: Knoxia roxburghii (assembly GCA_030378225.1). Taxonomy (NCBI): domain Eukaryota; kingdom Viridiplantae; phylum Streptophyta; class Magnoliopsida; order Gentianales; family Rubiaceae; genus Knoxia; species Knoxia roxburghii. The sequence goes on along the minus strand of CM059416.1, from coordinate 30,550,648 downwards.
CCATTCTGTTGGGGTGTGCCAGGTGCAGACAACTGGGTCTGAATACCCTCCTCTGACAAATATGATCTAAATTCACTAGAGAGGTATTCGCCACCGCGATCAGACCGCAGTGACTTGATACTCTTACCCAGATGGTTCTCCACCTCTGCCTTGAATTCTCTGAACTTGCCAAAGCATTCAGACTTGTGGCGCATCAGGTATATGTATCCATATCTAGAGTAATCATCCGTGAAAGTCACGAAATACTCATAACCACCTCTAGCCTGAACTGACATAGGTCCACACACGTCAAAATGAATCAGCTCTAAAACCTCCTTGGCCCTATACCCCTTTGCTTTGAAAGGCCTCTTGGTCATTTTACCCTCCAAGCAGGACTCACAGGTCGAATAGCTGTCAATATCTAGTAAGTCCAAAGACCCACTCTTGACCAACCTTTCAATCCTACTAAGGTTGATATGACCTAGTCTCAGGTGCCAAAGAAAAGTCTGATTCAAAGGGAAAGACTCTTTTATCTTATTATGATTCGATGATGAGCTACTAGTTTCTGTGTTTAGCATTACTGGGGAGTATATCTTAAAAACCAATTGTCATGTCGAGTCTAAAAAATAAAGACAAACTACTCCCACTGCAACAACAGAAACTCTGGTAGTATCCTCAAGGTAGACCTGCAACTCTCCCTCTTTAAGCAGTCGGGTTACTTGGAACCCTTGTAAAGAATTACAAACGTGATCAGTGGCTCCTTAATCCACACACCAAGTATCTGTGGGAATCGCCACTAATCACGTCTCAGTAACTAGGGAAAATTTACATTTACCTCGAGGCTTTGGGCAGTCCTTCTTCCAATGTCCTGCTTTGCCATATCTGAAGCATTTTCCTTTCAGCTTGTGCTTCTTGGCAATGCCCGCCTTGGGTCCATGATAAGCTCCTGCCTTCTGGCCTCTCTTCCTTTTCTGCTTCCTGGATTTGGGCCTAGTAGAGGAACCTGAGGGACCAACAGTAGCAAAGGCTTGCTTCTTCTCAGCGAATAGCCCTCAACTGACACCAATGCAGTCATGAGCTCGGAGAGTGAATATGAGAGCTTGCCCACATTCTAGTTCAACCGAAACTGCTCAAAACTGGGGGCAAGCTCTGGAGAATGATATCGACCTGGGTCTCCCCATCAATATCATCTCCCAGTACCTCGATCTCATTGATGCAACTGATCATGTCCAGCACGTGATCTCTCACTGTAGTGTCGTCAGCCATCCTAACATTCATGAGTTTCCTCATAGCTGACTGCTTGGCTGCCCTACTCAGGGGAACACTCCTCAGTAAACACGTACTTGTAACTTTCAGCGGTAAGGACAATGTCCAGGTTACGTTTCCAGTCAATATAGTTTGGACCCGTGAGTTTGTTTTGGTTCAAAATGACAGCTAGCGGGTTGAACGACATATCATAACCGAAAAATAAACAATTCAAGTTTCAGTATACTTTTTCAAAAATATTGAAAAATCCTCAAAAAAAAATATAATCTTCTACCGACATCTCTCACACCGGGATTAACGCAGGTCACGATGGGTGAACGTCTACGCCAACCCACAATCGTTCGAGAAGAACCGAAGTTCATTAATTTCATTATCTGACCAACGATCTTATGATCAATGAAATTAATAGTCGATAATTTTAGCCGTACACGTAGAAAGCGTAACCTCGATGGGAGGGATACTATAAACAGTACACTAAGTGTATGCCATTACTTGACTTCTAAGTTTGTTACTTAGGATACTAATGCGCCTCGGATGGCGAGGGTTTCGCAACTTTCTCCAATTAAACTCACTATAGTCATCCCTTTAGAAATTCATTCCGGTGATATCTGTGATTGAAAACTCATCTGATAGGGAGGAAGGTCTAAGCCAACACGCAAGTTTAACCACATCACCAATGAACCCGTAATGGAGACCATGGGGCTATTAACCAATCCGCTTCCACTTAGATTTTTAATTTCGATTCGCCCAGGTTTTCTCGGTTTTCTACGTAATTAGGAATCACCCAAAATTATGATTAAACCAAAACCCGCGAATGTAATTAGTTTGAGGATTTTTTACGTTTTAACTTGCAATATCTTAACTATGGATATTCGCACCCATAAAATCGTTGGAGTTTTAATATACGAATAATCTACCTTAGTTAATTGCACATTACCTTTTAAAAAAACATTTTGGTTTGGTTTTCGTTCATGCAAAATAAAACGAAAATCACACAATCAACGAAAAGACATAAATACGGGAAATTAAACAAATAATATTTCCCGACTATTATGGCCTTCTCTATCGTTGATTCTTTGATGCCTCAGTGACACTTCCCGTCGTGTCGCTCCCACTCGTTATTTGGATTCCTCTCGATTCGCCCGGGTTTTCTCGGTTTACTACGTAATTAGGAATCACCCAAAATTACGATAAACCAAAACTCGCGAATATAAGTTACCCAAAATAACATCTTCGTCATAGTACATAAATTCCTATATACAAAGGCGTTTTTCTAGGAATTTAAAGACGACATGATTAGATCAAATCCTACTACAAGATTTTTCTAATCCTACACGACTTCCAGCTCGTTGTTATTACTATTACAGAAATTTCATTCAAAAATAAAACAAGCCCGGACATGTCTTGGGGTTTATGAATGAAAATTAAATTTCTACCATAATAGATGGAAAACCAATAACCACCTGTTTAAGCATTTCGACAAAAATAATAATGCCAAAATAAAGCCGTGTAATAAATCAAACAAGTATAAGACCGAAACCAACTCTCTGATACCAATTTGAAGGAAAACTGAACAAGCCCGGGCTAAATCGAAAGCCTCACTTTTGTGCAATGCATTCCAGAATCGGAAGCTTTCGACCAAGCTCAGGCTCAAATTAGTTTACCCATGAATGGATCTAGGCTTATACTTATTTAATTTATTAATCGGGACACAAAAGATTCGATCTTTAATTAAAGCAGAATTTAAAGATACTACCTTTTGAAGCGAAGTCCCTTGCTTAAAGAAAAACCAATTCTTTGTTGCGATTCCAATAGAAATCCAATCAATTCTCCAAGAACACTTCGAATATTGCATGGGCAATAATCTATCGAAGCTTACTTGCTTAGCCCACAAGAACCCACGAAGAAATCCTTCTAATCGGATTCTAAAAACCCCAAAATCCTGATCGAACAAAAACCCTCAAACTGCTCCAACCTCTTGCTCGAAAAACCCTGCTGTCCAGTCCGATCTGCACCACTACCCAGCCCAAAACTTGCCGGGATCTAGACAAGACAGGCATGTGGATCACCCATCATATGAAGGAGATCAACGCTGGCTAGTCTCGAATCAACCACGCAAGCCTGCTGCTGAAGAAACTGGCACCGAACTGCTCAACAAAATCGCGGCAGTAGCAGCGAAAATGGATATACACACAACAGCGAGTTCGTGAAAATCCCAACAAGAATCTGGTGAAATATATTAAATCCGACTAAGAAGGTTCGATCTTTGGGTTGAATCCAATTCAAAGAGCCAGAAATCTAGCTCGTTTTTGAGAAAGAATTCTTGAAGAAAAATTCTCTCTCTAGAACCTTCTTGCTCAAGAAAGGGGCAAGACTTGTCTTGCAAGATTTCTTAGCTTTCTTTGGTCTCAAGTTATTCTATTTATAGGAGCTCGATTGGAGACCTAATGGGCTCTCGAGTTAGGCCTTAAAATTTGACTTTCGTTGACCGCTAAGTCTTCCCGACTAATCAACTCCAATCGACCCTTTTAAATTAATTTATTTAATCCACTTTGTTAATTTAATTTAATCAAACCCTTAGAATTAATTAATTCAAAATCGAATTAATTTCTAAATTCACTTGGTCGATTAAATATTAATTAAACCTTTTGGATTAATTAATTTACCTTGTCGATTAGTCAAATGCATAATCGGTCGTACCACTAACGGACCAATTATGGAACTACCGCTCGAAAATGACTTTACATCGCGCCATTATATTTTTTTCTATCTCCTCACATTAAAGATCTAGTGCTCGTCGGTTTATCAATTTACTGACAAATTAATTCATCGACTTCTTGGTTTCCGAGATTAGTACCACTTGTCCTTTTATTATTTTGAACATAAAGTTCAATGGCCGGGTTTAGTATAATAACCTTACGAGCTCATCTCGGGAGCACCATCAACCGATGAACCGGTACGTGGATTCCTCCGACTAGCAACGGCACGTAAGAAGCTAAACACCGCATACCCAACTTACCGAGGTATTGGCCTCAATTGACCTCACTCTTTGGCAAATCAAAGCACACGATATCCAACCCTCACGCCCGTCCCAATCTCGGGATTGAGAGACGGAATACTAGGACCGAATTGACTACGCCGATCAGTATAAGTCAATTCTATCCAAACTGGTCGTGCTCAATATGCCCCGGGCATATCTGTGTGATTTAAACTAGTTTAGATAAACTAATTTCCAAACCACACAATAACCTATACATATAGTATGTTCAGACTATCTCGGTTACGAGCATACTTTTTATATATCAATACTTTAACCAATAACGATATCTACTATGTCTGTCCACACCCCGTTATCTAGTTCTATGATATAAAGGAACAAATTTATACTGAAACAAAGTGATATGTCAACTGTGAATATTAGTTTTTGATACAAGCCATAGCTTTTCTGTATTCAAAACTAACATATAGCCTGTTGATCTGATGTCAAGTATTCGCTGATCTGATGTCTATATAATCCTGATCTGATATCCCTTGTTAAGTATATTTTAATTCTACTGTATGATTTCTTTTATATTCTTGATCTGATATCTATAGTCTGTTGATCTGATGTCAAGTATTCGCTGATCTGATGTCTATATAATCCTGATCTGATCTCCCTTGTTAAGTATGTAGCGCGTTACTGGATGGAAATTAGAAAGCAAAATAAATGAGAATGACATAAATGCCCTCAAAAAAAGGCTCCATTAAGAGGGTTAACGGCCAATATGGACGGAGTGACCTTTTTTGAAAATAAAATGAAAGTATGATAACCTTAAAAGTAGTTTTGAAAGTATGATGACCAAAACTGGAAACTGACCATACTATGATGACCAATTTTGAAATTTACTCTTTTTTTTAAGTAAACATGCCATCACCATCAAGGAAAGATTAAGAATACTTCCAATATTTGTTCAAAGAACACACAAGAGTATTTGAGGAGATAGTTAGAGATTTGGCCATGAAAGTTGACAAGCTTTCTACGTCAAAGGAATATCCACACTCTAAGCCTTCTATATCAAAAGATAAATGCATCCATGATTCACCATCAAAGAAAGAAATTTGGGATGAAAGATGGGATGCATCGATAATGTATAAAAGAGGTTGTGAAAGAGGAGAGTATTTAAAACGAAGAGGCTGAAATTTATCACCTCAAAGTTTGAGAAACATTGAACTATATGAGGAAGAGTTTGATGAGGAATATCATGAACCAAGAGTGGACTGAAAAATGCATGATGAAGAGTTTCAAGAAGAGCTACCATAGAATTGGCAATCACATAGGCCTAAGGTTAATTTTCCATAGTTCAATGGCAAGGTTGACCCTGAGGCATTCATATTGTGGGAGAAAAGAATGGATTCTCTTCTTATTGTGAGCAAGTACCTCAGAGAGGATTGAGTCAAGATAGCATCTTCAGAGTTAACAGATTATGCCCTCAATAACTAATTGGGATGATATGAACATGATCATGTATAAGAGATACGTACCTCCAAGTTGCACAAGATCAATTCTCAACATTCTTAACAATTTTGTTCAAGAAACAAAGAGTGTAGGAGATTATGCAAGATAGTTTGAGAATATAAAGATTAGGAGTGGCGTACATGAGGAAGAAGAAATCACCATGTCAAGATTCATAAGTGGCTTGAATCCCAAGATTGCAAGGAACTATGAGCTTCATCATTACTTGACAATTGATGAGTTGATTCATAAAGCTGAAGGAATTATCTGTCTGGGCCCAATCAAAAATTTCCATATCGTCCAGAGCATCCATATCAGAAAACTTTCTCATGAACCCAAATGCTCGTTCAATCCGATTCAAACCCTTTTAAAATACGGTTGCAACGGATCTTGGTTTACCTTGTTCGATTTGTCACATATTCAAAATAAATTTAATTAAAGCGGAAGGAAAATATTTGACCTTTGAAGCATGATCCTCAAGAAATCTCTTGTATGACTCTGAGACAAGTCTGAACGTTGTGTAGGCAACAATCTACTGAACTGAATGAATTAGCACCAACAAAATAAACTAGCACAAAAGATCTCCCAAAATTTGCGTCGCATTTTTGGGTTCTATGCGCCACCAAACGTCGTGAATCCGAGCTTCACGCGTCACCGAGGAGAAATGCCTAGAGCTGCTGCCGCCGTTAACAGAAACCGCCGACCACCATTGATGAAAGGAGAAACCTGTCACCGCTATGTCAAAAGTAGACACGCCGCCACCTCTCTCTTTTTTCTATAGATTTTCTCTCTAGTTTCTTAAATTGCTTTTTCAATTATGAGTTTGGTATTGCTGACCCTTGTGTCTATTTATAGAGTTACAAGAGAGACCTTAAGTGGGCTTGGATTTGACCTTCCTATTGGGTTTGTGTTTTACTCCAATCCCATTTCTGGACTGATTCACACCCAACTGACACAAGGATTAATTAATTAATTAATTAATTAAATCTACCTTTGTCAATTACATAATTAATCGTACCACTAACGGATTAATTATGGAACTACCATCCAAACCAAAATTGCTTCCCAAACCACTTATTTAATTATTCTTTAATCTCCCCACATCGAAGATATAGTCCTCGTCAATTTATTAATTCACTGATAAATTAATTAATCAATTTCTTCTTATTTGAGATTAGTATCACTCAACTTTATTACTATACTAGACATAAGTCCAACGACTGGATTTAGTATAATAAACTTTATGAGCTCATCTTGAGAGCACCATCACCCTGGACGCACTAGTATATGGTTTCTTTTCGACAAGGAACGACACCACAAGCAACCAAACACGCGCACCCAAACTACCTAGATTATAGGTCTCAAGTGATCGCACTCTTTGGAAAATTAAAGTACACCATGCTTAATCCTCATTTCTGTTCTAGTCTAGGGATTAAGAGACAGAATACAAGGTTTGAATTTGTTGGAGTTGAATACATAAGCTATGCTTGTATTGTACATTTTCCCAGTTAATATATCGATTTATGTTTTGGTTATATTTTGTTGTGCATGATTTGTCCATTTATATTATGTAAGTAGATGATGAGGTGTCTTGTGTGACACAGTAGATCTCATCATTGGTTGAAAGACATAAAATATAAATGAGGTTCGTAACCGAGATAGCTTTGGACAAACTGTCAGTTTATGTTATTATGTGATTCCGATAATTGGTTTGTCTAAACTAATTGAATCATATAGATATGCCCGGGGCGTATTTAACTTGACAATTAGGAATGATTTGTCTTGTACTGATTTAATATAAAAATCGTTCTTGATATTTTATCTCTTAATCCCTAAACTCTAGCGGGCATGCGGATTAGGCATAGTATACTTTGATCTGCCAATAGGTGAGGTCTATTGTGGCCAATAATCTCGGTAGGTTGGGTGCGCGTGTTTAGTTGCTTGGTGTGCTGCTGCTTGTCGAAAGTAAACCATATACCGGTGCGTCCCGGGTGATGGTGCTTCCGAGATGAGCTCGTTATGTTTATTATACTAAACCTAGCAGGTGGACTGGTATAGTAAAAAGGTCGAGTGGTATTAGTCTTGGAATTAAAGAAGTTAATAAATTAATTTATCAGTAAATTAATAAATTAACGAGCACTATATCTTTGATGTGGAGAGATTATGAATAAATTAATTAAGTTGTTCCGAAAGCAATTATGGTGTAGGATGGTAGTGCCAAAATTAATCCATTAGTGGTACGATTAATTTTGTAATGGGTTAATTGAATAGGTCGAATTAATTAATTGATTAATTATTCCTAAGGGTTAATTAAGTAATTAACAAAGTGGAATTATTTAATTAATTAATTAAGTCTTAAGTTTCATTTAGAATTAGAAAATCCTAGAGATTAGGAAATCTAGTAGGATTTGGTTTATCCTATCAGATTGGTTACCTAATTGGATTTGGAAACTAATTAATTACCTAAACCCATTAGGAAGACCAATCCTAAACCAACTTGGGGTCTCTCTTGTAACTCTATATATAGATAAGGGATTAGCTATTCAAGAAACACAATTTATAAGTTTTCAAGACAAGAAAACTAGAGAGATAAAATCCTAGAGAAAGAAATAAACTTTCTCTCTCATAGTTGGATTTTAGAGGCTTAATTGCGGCTGGTTTTTCTCTATTTGGTGGCCGAAATTTTGGAATGTTTAAACCGGCAGTGCGTGTAGCTTTCTCTCTCTTCGGGCGGTGCATTTATTGTACATGCCAGGTGCAGCTGTGCTGGAATTTTCTAACTGGTGGATTGTACAACTACTAAAGAACAGTACAAGTTAATTCAATCCTAATCAGTCCCCGAGCATATCTATATGATTCAATTAGTTTAGATAAACCAATTTCATAATCACATAATAACTTAAACCGACAGTGTGTCCAAAACTGTCTTAGTTATGAGCCTTATTTATATATCATGACTTTAACCAATAATAGATCTACTGTGTCACATCAGAAACCTCATCTGTTGGTGTATGTGTCTTTTTAAGGGCTATATAGACATTTGTTGTTTGATTGATGATTTATCAGATGAGTTAATTTCATAAATGTAATATTCTTGTGCATGTTTGAATTCATGAAATTGATCTGCCAAAAGAAACACTCCATGGATTGCTTAGATCATGAGTGATTCTTCTGAGTAGTACTCTTATGAGGATCCTTAGACCAGAAATTACTACATGGTTTTGGGTGAATTGTAGTGTGCTTTGACATACGCCTAAGGGACCGTAACAGGTTGCCAAGTACGGGTTTGATTGGGTACACTATGAGTCACGCTAAGGTATGTAGGCGAAGTGATGAGACTACAAGTCTTTCTTAAGCGAGAAATGATATCTTGGCCACTTAATAGTGAACTGAGAAGTGCATTTCCATGCCCGAGAAATGATAAGTGTTATCATTTGCTTGAATATAATCAGTGTCACTAAGAGATCAAGTAAACGTTTAGTTAAATAAGGATGATGGTTCCATGTCTTATACTTAACTAATATCTATGTAGATGATTTTACGTAGTATGCTCGGAAAGTTGTGTTAATCACCATTCGACCCTCCGTTCTGAATTGGGTAATCATTACGTCTTGCTAGAGACCACTAATAACTTATGGATTAATCAATTAGATTTAATCCATTACAAATTTTGAATGGACCTACAAGATCGCACGTAAGAGAGTTCGATGATACAGAATAAATAATCTTACCTACACTAAGTGTAATTGTTATATTTAAATAACTAATATTTAATTAAATAGTTTAATTAAATTTTATTGAAAAGTTAATTAAGAGTTAATTAAGTACCTAGGAACAATTGAGAAAGGCTGATAAATCAAGGGACCTAATTGCAATTGAGTTTCTTGACCCATCAGCCTGATCCATGGGTCATTGGGTTGATCCTTGATTTTGGTAAAACCCAAGTTAGTAAAAAGTAATATTGAATTAATATTATTTTATTTTACTAATTTGGTATTATCTGACTCTATATATCCCGAGGATATGTGAGTCAGATGGAGACGGATTTTTTGAGAAAACAGTTTTACCAAAAACCAAAACTTTTCCAAACAATTTTCTCTGCATGAAAGAACGGGCTAGTAACCATTCTGTGAGATTTCGGTGCTTGAGAGTAGAGGGTTCTTTCGGGAAGAATCTGTTGTGGTCAATACGAGGAAGGATTTTGGTCTAACATCAAACTAGGATCCAGACGTTGGCCACCGATTACGCTTCGAGGTAAGCTTTACAAGCTTTGAATAGTAATTGAACTAACACTCAAATTAGATTAGGCATGAACTTTAGAAAATCCGCTGCGTAAAATTTTTAAAAACCATGCCTAGATCCTAACAGTAGAGCCAGGTTCTAAATATTTTAGTGTTTGAATTAATTATTAGTGGTATCAAAATTAATTATTCTTTTGATTGTCTAATTTTTGTGGAAAAATGTTAGAATTTATTTTTTAGAAAAATTTTGAATGTCTGCCAGTTTGATTGACACTGACCGACCGAAATAGTTCTGGTCGGTCGTGAAGGAAACAGACTTGTTCCGGGCTAAACAAAAAATCTCACTTTCGTGCTATGCATTCCAGAATCGGAGACTTTCGACCTTTCCCAGATTCTAAATCATTTCCCTTGAACGAATCTAGGCTTATACGAATTCGATTTATTAAAACGACACGCTAAAAATTAATTCCTTAATAAAAAGCGGAAGTCTTAAAAATTATACCTTTGAAGCGTGTCCCTAGCAATAAAGAAAACCCAAAGTCAAAAATTAGCGAATACCACTTCAAGTCCCAAGAATAACTCCTACAACTCAAAAATCGTGTGGGAGTTTGGCTACGGAGCGGCTAATAGCACTAACGAAGAAAACCAAAAGAAACCCGCTTCAAAAAACTCGTCAGAACCTCGACAAATCCTTGCCCGAAAAGAACCTGCACAGCTGCCAGATCGCCGCCACTTGGTTTGCTAGAAAAAACCACAAAAACCGAAGGATTCTAACCACGATCTTCACGAGAAATCAATGGATCACCGATCAGATTGATCAAGATCAACACCGCGAGCTCGGATCAAGCACCCTGGAAGCCCAACGGTTGCCAGAATTGTTCGTCAAAAACATGGACACAGCGGCGACAATGAGGAAAAATGGTGCACACTCAAATTGAGGGACATAGGCTGAGTTTCATCGAAGAAAAAAGTTCACCAAGCCGACTTCAAAAGAAAACTTCAATGAAGAAGATGAAGTTCTCTCTCTAGGCTTCACTTTATCATTAGCCTCCAAGGTTTCTTAATATCTTTAAGTGTCTAACATTAGCTATGAAAGATTATCTGCCCGGGCCTAGCCAGAAACCCACTGTTGTGCTATGCATTCCAGAATTGAAATCTCTGGCCAGGCCTAGACGCTAGCACAATGCTATTCCAACCCTTTTGAAATAACATTGCACAGGATCTGGGTTCGCACTTATTTGATTTACCACGCAACAAAAATTTCTAATTAAAAGCAGAACGTTAGAAAAATAACTTTGAAGTGTGAACTCAGGTGATTCTCTTGTATGCCTTAAGACTTTGATTTCACGTTGTGTGGGCAACGATCTAAAAACCAATTGATCAGCTAATCACCACAATCCACCTACCAGAAATTTCCAGCACTGTTGCGCCTGGCACGTACTGTAAACGCACCGCCGAGAGAGAGAGAAAGCTACACGAGCCACCAAATATTTGTAGGAAAATTCGGCAGCCCCAAAGCTTGTAAAATCCAAATTTTAGAGAGAGAATTTTCTCTCTCTAGGATTTTATCTCTCTAAGTTTTGTTGTCTTGAAAATTTATGAATTGTGTGTCTTGAATAGCTAATCCCTTGTCTATATATAGAGTTACAAGAGAGACCCCAAGTTGGTTTAGGATTGGCCTTTCTCCTGGGATTATGTTTTCCTTCAATCCTGTTCCTGGACTGATACACATCCAACTGATACAGGGATTCACTTATCCTAAACCAGTTCCTGATATGATTCACAACCAACTGATACAGGGATTCACTTATCCTAAACTAGTTCCTGGTATGATTCACAACCAACTGATACAGGGATTCACTTATCCCAAACCAGTTCCTGGTATGATTCACAATCAACTGATACAAGGATTAATTAATTACTTAATTAATTAAATCTACCTTTGTCAATAACGCAATACATAATTAATCGTACCACTAACGGATTAATTATGACACTACCATCCTACACCAGAATTGCTTCCGGAACAACTTAATTAAATTATATTCATAATCTCCCCACCTCAAAGATATAGTGCTCGTTAATATATTAATTTACTGATAAATTAATTAATTAACTTCTTTCATTCTGAGACTAGTACCACTCGACCTTTTTACTATACCAGACATAAGTCCGCCAACTGGGTTTAGTATAATAAACATAACGAGCTTAACTCGGGAGCACCATCACCCCGGACGCACCGATACATGGTTTCTTTTCGACAAGCAGCAGCACACCAAGCAACTAAACCTGCGCACCTAACCTACCGAGATTATTGGCCACAATTAACCTCACCCTTTGGCAGATCAAAGTACGCTATGTCTAATCCTCATGCCCGCTCTAGTCTAGGAGTTAAGAGATAGAATACCAAGAATGATTTGTCTATTAAATCAGTACAAGACAAATCATTCTTAATGGTCTAGTTCAATACACCCTAGGCATATCTATATTATTCAATCAGTTTAGACAAACCAATTACTCGAATCACATAATAACCTAAGCCGACAGTTTTGTCCAAAACTGTCTCGGTTACGAACCTCATTTATATATTATGTCTTTCAACAAATGATGAGATCAACTGTGTCACACAAGACACCTCATCATCTACTTACTTAATATAAATGGACATATTGTGCACAACAAGTTATAACCAAAACATAAATCGATATATTACTGGGAAAAAGTATAATACAAGCATAGCTTATATATTAAACTCCAACAATCTCCCACTAATACTTAAGTTGTGCTTTAAGTATACAACTACATACAACTCCTATACATTCTGTTGCTATATATCTTAAAAAACTGTCATGGCTCTCCTAAGTATCTGATTCCCATGCCCTCCACGTGAGCCTCAAAGACTTTCGAAGTCAATGTCTTCGTGAACAAATCTACAAGGTTATCATCTGATGCTATCTTATCAGGTGGTACTTGCGCTGTATATGTTTAATCGCCTTATGGGCTCGTGGTTCCTTTGAGTTTGCTACTGCACCGTTGTTATCACAATAAACCGTGATAGACTTCTGCAAACCAGGAATCACATCTAAGTCTACTAGGAAGTGCTTGAGCCATACTACTTCTTTCGCTGCCTCTGATGTGGTAACGTATTCAGCCTCCATGGGGGAGTTCGCAACGTATTTCTACTTGACACTCTGCCAAACTATGGCTCCACCTCCCAGAATAAAAACATACCCTGAGGTAGACTTGCTCTTGTCCCTGTCGCCTTGGAAATCTGAATCTGTGTAACCTCGGGGTACCAGCTCAGGCGCCTGATAGACCAAAACTTGGTCCCTCATTCTGCGCAAATACTTGAGAATTCATTTTACTGCCCCCCAATGAGCTTTCCCGGGGTTACTCTTTTATTTGCTTACCATGCCAACGACATAACAAATATCAGGCCTCGTACATAACATGGCATACATGAGACTTCCCACTGCCGAAGCATAAAGAACTGTCTTCATGGCATCTATCTCCTCAACAGTCTTAGGGGACTGTTCTTAGATAGATACACTCCATGTCTGAAAGGTAAAAAACCTTTCTTGGAGTTCTGCATGTTAAAACAGGCCAGAATCGTATCTATGTACGAAGCTTGGGAGAGCGTTAACGAACGTTTCCTACGATCTTGAATTATCTTGATCCCAAGGATATATCCCGCTTCCCCTAAGTCCTTCATATCAAACTGCTTGGACAGCCATGCATTTTGGTCTGATAACACTTTCTTGTTGTTACCAATCAATAGAATGTCATCTACGTAAAGCACAAGAAACACCACTGAGTTTCCATCACGTCTGCGGTACACACATTGCTCATCTGGACACTAAGTAAATCCGAAGGACTGGATTACCTCATCAAATCGGATGTTCCAAGATCTGGATACCTGCTTATGTCCGTAAATGGACCTCTTAAGCCTGGAAACCTTATGCTCTTGGCCTTTTTCAACGAATCCCTCTGGTTATTGCATAAAGATGGTTTCCTCAAGACTTCAGTTTGGGAAAGCTGTCTTGACATCCATCTGCCAAATCTCATAATCTAAATGAGCAGCTATGGCCAAGAGAATCTGGATCGACTTAAGCATGGCTACCGAGGAGAAGGTTTTGTCATAATCTATTCCCTCTTTCTGAGTATACCTCTTCTCCACCAGCCTAGCTTTAAAGGTTTCCACCTTCCCGTTAGGTCATCTCTTATGTTTGTAGACCCACTTGCATCCATTGGGCTTAAACCCATCAGGCAGGTCCACTAGCTCTCAGGCTTGATTGTGGTCCATTGACCCCATCTCGGATATCATTGCCTTACGCCAAGACTCTGCATCTTTATCTCAGAGAGCCTCATTGTAGTTAACCGGTTCAGGTTCAGGTGCACCTGGGACTAGGTCTAAGGCCTCTCCCACGCCAATGAACCTATCGGGCTATCTCACAACCCTCCCACTACGACGAGGCACCACCTGTGTATGCGCATCATCTGTGATCCCATGTGCAGTGTGTGGTGTATCTACTTGTGCAGGTGCATCAGGATTACTAGTTTGTCATCTAAGATCTTGTAGTACTATCTTACTCTTGGGCTTGTGGTCTAAGACATAGTCCTCTTCCAAAATCTAGCGTTGGTACTAACCACCACCTTCTGGTCTTTAGGACTATAAAATAGACCACCTTTCGTTCCCGTAGGATATCATACAAATAGCATTAATTCAGTTCTCGTATTTGACTTAGTCGTATCTGCCTTAAGCACATGTGCTGGGCAACCCCAAATTCTGAGATGTCTTAGACTGGGCTTGCGCCCATTTCACAACTCTAATGGGGTTGAAGGCACGGTTTTAGATGGTACAAGAATAAGAATATACATCACCGTTTCTAAGGCATATCCCCATAACGAACTTGGCAAATCACTATAGCTCATCATCGACCTAACCATTTTCATGAGAGTTCGATTCCTCCTTTCTGCTACACCGTTCTGATGTGGCGTGCCAGGTATAGACAACTGAGACTGAATTCTGACCTTACTGAGGTATTCTCGAAATTCATGGGACAGGTACTCCCCACCATGATCTGAACACAGTGTCTTGATACTCTTACCATGTTGCTTTTCCGCATCTACCAAAATTTTTTGAATTTGCCAAAACATTCGGACTTGTGACGCATAAGGTAAATGTACCCGTACCTTGAGTAGTCATCCGTGAATGTCATGAAATACTCAAACTCACCTCATGCCTGGACCGTCATTGGTCCACACAAGTCAGAATGAATCGACTATAATACTTTCTTAGCTCTATAACCTTTTGCCTTGAAAAGTCTCATGGTCATTTTACCTTCCAAGCAATATTCGCAGATTGTATAACTGTCAATCTCTAATGAACCTAAAGGCCCATCATTGACCAACATTTGAATCCTACTAAGGTTTATATGACCTAGCCTGAGATGCCAAAGATAGGTTTGATTCATTTCTGAATGTTTCTTCCTCTTATTAATGTTAGATAAAGAGCTATCTGTTTTTATGTTTTGTGCAACAGGGGAATTAGAGTTAACCACAAACAAATTGTCAGCCAATGAACCAGAGCAAATGAGTTTTCCATTTCTTCTAATAAATACAGACTCATCAAAAAAAACAAACTTATAACCATTCTTCAAGAGTTTAGAAACCGAAATGAGGTTCTTTCTAAAACTCGGTATATAAAGATAATTAACTAACTCTAATATAGAACTTTCAAAATTCAGAGTAACTACTCCCACTGCTTCTACTGACACTCTCCTAGTGTCGCCCAAGTAGACATCCAGCTCGCTCTCTCTAAGTTTCCGGGTTACTTGGAACCCTTGTAAAGAATTACAAACATGGTCAGTGGCACCTGAATCCACACACCAAGTATCTGTGGGAATTGCCGCTAAATATGTCTCAGTAATTAGGTGAGAAACTATCGTACGTTTAAGCTTTGGACAATCCGATTTCCAATGCACTTAAAGCACTTGTCTTTTGACTTCTTCTTTGCAATATCTGGCTTAGGCGCAATATGTGCCTTTTTAGCTACTCCCTCGAGCTTTCTTTTCTTCTTTCCAGCCTCAGGCTCAGAAGAAGATTTTAAAGCTTTGACTGCGACTAAAGCTTGTTTCTTCTCTTGAAGAAGACTTTTAGCCATCACCAACTCTGCCAAGAGCTAGGATGAAGTTCACAACATCTTACTTATATTGTAGTTCAACCGAATCTGCTCATAGCTTTGAGGCAAGCTTCGGAGGACAATATCGTCTTTGGTTTCACCAACGATTTCGCCTCCCGCTACCTCAACCTTGTTGATGTTACTAATCACGTCAATGACATGATCTCTCACAGGAGTACTCTCAGCCATAAGGACAATGTCCAAGTTACAACTCCAATCAACATAATTAGTTCCAGTTAATTTATTGTCTTTCAAAATAGAAGCTAAGGGGTTGAATGTCATATCGATAAAACTATAAAATTAACAAACAGACAATGTTTTAGTTATTAACCTAAAATTTTGAAAACATGAAATTCTAATAATTATTGACTTCCCTCAAAACAATAATTATAATCCACCAACATCTCATTCACCGGGATTCTCACAAGCAACGCAGTGTGGACGTTTACGCTAACCCACATTCATTAGAGAAGAACCAAGTTCATTAATTACACTCTCTGACCAAACGATCTATTGATCAATGTAGCTAATAGTCAGGGCTTTCAGCCGTACAAATAAGCAGCGTAACTTCTTGAGAGGAATACTGCAGATCGTACACTAAGTGTATGCCATTACGGACTTCTGAATTTGTTACCTCAGGATTGTGCGCATCAGATGGAGAGGGTGTCGCATTTCTCCTAGTTAAACTTACTCTAGTCATCTTACTCAGAAATTCATTATCTAACGATCTAGGGGATGGACTCATCCGAATGAAGGAAGGCCCTAATGCCAACGCGCAAGCCCACCCACATTGCATATGAACTCGTAATGGTGGCCATAGGGATATTAAACCAACCCGCTCCCACTTCGATTTCCAAATTGAGGGTTTTTCTGGTTTTAACATGCAATTAACTAACCCTAAGTTATATGCAACCATAAAACCAACATGCTTTAAAATCATGTATCTAAAATACAGCATAAAAATTAAAACAATAAATACGGGAAATAAATACGTAAAATAAATTTCCTGACTATTATGGTTTTAATCGCTTCCATCTTCTGCCTTGATCTTGTGTCCCCCTACGTCACTCGATGGAGAGAGTTTTGAACTTCAAAAAAAATGAAAACTGAAGGAAAAAGGGCCAAAATACAGCCCGAACGCGCACACGCGCAGCCCACATGGGCCGCGCACGCGGCCCAGCAGCGCGCGGCAGTTGCCGCGTGCCGGTACCGCCTTGCTGTTGCCGCGAGCTGGCGCAGCTTCCTGCCACTCGACCTTTTTACTATACCGGACATAAGTCCACCAGCTGGGTTTAGTATAATAAACATAACGAGCTCATCTCGGGAGCACCATCACCCCAGATGCACCGGTACATGGTTTCCTTTCGACAAGCAGCAGCACACCAAGCAACTAAATACGCGCACCCAACCTACCGAGATTATTGGCCACAATTGACCTCACCCTTTGGCAGATCAAAGTACGCTATGTCTAATCCTCATGCCCGCTCGAGTTTAGGGATTAAGAGATAGAATACCAAGAATGATTTGTCTATTAAATCAGTACAAGACAAATCATTCTTAATGGTCTAGTTCAATACGCCCTGGGCATATCTATATGATTCAATCAGTTTAGACAAACCAATTACCCGAATCACATAATAACCTAAACTGACAGTTTTGTCCAAAACTGTCTCGGTTACAAACCTCATTTATATATTATGTCTTTCAACTAATAATAAGATCTACTGTGTCACACAAGACACCTCATCATCTACTTACATAATATAAATGGACATATCGTGCACAAAAAGATATAACCAAAACATAAATCGATATATTACTGGGAAAAAGTACAATACAAGCATAACTTATGTATTCAACTCTAACAAGTTATTTATAGGGAGCTTCAAAGGAAACCCAGTGGTCTTTTGAGTTGGGCCTTAGTGTTGGACTTTCATTGACTCTCTTAGTTTTCCCTAGATTAATCAACTCCAATCGAACCTTTAGAATTAATTTCTTAACCCACTTCGTTAGTTCCTCTAAACATATGTTTCACACAACACTTCTCATTTGCTCATGGGATCAGAAAATGTTTTTGTGACACCACCAATGATAAATATCCATATCTACCTGCAAATGACGCCTCATACTGTATGCCAATCCTTGCTCCCTCCAAACAACAAATGACCTGCTCAAAAAGAGGGATAAGATATGTCACACAAGACACCTCATCATCTACTTACATAATATAAATGGACATATCGTGCACAACAAGATATAACCAAAACATAAATCGATATATTTCTGGGAAAAAGTACAATACAAGCATAGCTTAAGTATTCAACTCCAACAAGCTATTTATAGGGAGCTTTAAAGGAAACCCAGTGGTCTTTTGAGTTGGGCCTTAGTGTTGGACTTTCGTTGACTCTCTTAGTTTTCCCTAGATTAAACAACTCCAATCGAACCTTTAGAATTAATTTCTTAACCCACTTTGTTAATTAAATATTAAGCGAACCTTTAGGATTATTTCGTATAACCCACTTTGTCAATTAAATATTAATTAATCCTTTAGAATTATTTATTTCACTTTGTCAATTAGTCCAAAGCATAGTTAGTCGTACCACTAACGGATCAACTATGCAACCCCCGCTTAAAAATGAATTTACTTTGCACTCACTTTATTATCCTTCTATCTCCCCACATCAAAGATCTAGTGCTCATCGATTCATAAATTTACTAAAAAATTAATTCATCGACTTCTTGGTATCCGAGATTAGTACCATTCGACTTTCTTATTATACCTAACATAAAGTTCACCGGCCAGGTTTAGTATAATAAATCTTATGAGCTCATCTCGGGAGCACCATCAACCTGGTGAACCGGTACATGAATTCCTTCGACAAGCAACAGCACACAAAGAAGTCAAACACCGCATACCCAACTTATCGAGACCTAGGCCTCAATTGACAGCACCCTTTGGCAAATCAAAGCATACGATATCTAACTCTCGTGTCCGCTCTGGTCTATGGATTAAGAGATTAGAATATTAGGTTCGAATTAACTGCGCTGATCAGTTCAAGTTAATTCAATCTCAAACAGGTCGTGCTGATATGCCCCGGGCACATCCGTATGATTGAATTAGTTTGGACAAACTAATTATCCAAATCACATGATAACCTAAACCGATAATATGTTCAAACTATCTTAGTTACGAGCATCTATTTATATATCATTACTTTAATCAATAACGAGATCTACTGTGCTTTTCTACACCTTGTTATATAGATATATGATATAAAAGAACAATTTAATACTGAAACAAAATGATATGTCAACTGGGTATTAGTTTTTTATACAAGTAATAGCTTTTCAGTATTCAAAACCAACAGGCCAGAATATTCACCGGAAAACCTGAGGATCGCCGAGTTCATCCTTTTTGGATCAAAATTTTGATGGGCTTTTGTTTCTCTTCCTTCCCATAATTATTTCCAAACGAATTTGGGTTCAAAAACCGTATTAGATTTTGGAATTTTGTTGAATGGTCTTCTGGGTTTGGCAAAAGAACTCGCCAGGAAATTTTTTTTTTTTTTTTTTTTGCGTTTATTGATCAAAAAATTAGGGAGAAGTAAAAATCATTTTGGATTTGGGTTTTGGTTCTTCGATCAGAAAAAGGAAATTCAGAATGGTTCCGAAAAAGTTTTTCATTGTTTTTCAAAGATTTTAAGAAACATTTTGTTTTGGTTCGAAGTCTTCTATGCCGGGAAAATGAGGGCACCGAATTTTTTTCTGGGCTGCTCGATTTTGCTTATTGGTGAGGTTATCGGTCTCGTTTACAGTCGAAGAGGCTGTAATCGGACTGCTACAACAACGGACGAGATGAAAGGTGAGTTCACCGTTAATTAATGACGCCGGACAGCTTGTCCAAAAAAACCAAAGACTCGCCGAGGAAGACAAGGAATGGCTGAAACCCTAGGGGCTAAAATTACTAAATTGCCCCTGTAGCAGTCTTTAAACCCTAAAAGCCAAAAAATTTTAAACTTTTAAAATTATAAAACAACCCCATCAGTTTTGTTCATTCAAAACCTGACAAAAAACGTCCCAATTTACTAGCTAGTTTTCTTACGGCCATATCTAGTATTCAAAATCTGCATCGACTTGGTACCTATGCTAATGGGGCAAGTATTTTTCTCATTGTGGCCTCTAAATTTTCAGAAAAAAAATGTTTTTTTGAAATTTTAATTTAATTTGATAAGATTTAGTTTTAATTTAGGATAAAATTAAATATCTTATTAGATTAGAGATAGGATTAAAATTTTGTTTAAAATTATTATGTTATCAAAATATTTAAAATTTAAAGTTTTAGATAATTATCTTAATTAGATTAGGATAATTAGAAAAATATTTGAAATTTTAAATTTAGATATTATCTTAATTAGATTAGGATAATTAGAAAAATTTTTCAAATTTTAATTTAAATAATAATCTTAGTTAGATTAGGATAATTAGAAAAATGTTTCAAATTTTAAATTTAAATAATTATCGTGATTAGATTAGGATAATTAGACAAAAATATATATATTTGAAATTTTAAATTCAAATGATTATCTTAATTAGATTAGGATAATTAGGAAAAATAAATAAATAATTAATTAATGATATTAGTTAATTAATTAATTAATTTTTTTCATGATTTATTTATGATTTCAAATTTAGATTGTTTGCATTGTGAAATGCATACATAATCATGTGAAAAAATGTTCATGCATCATTTTGACAAATTGAATGAACAAGGGATTGATTAAAATTGATCATGACACGATCAATTTTAATGGTGTAATAGTTACACAATCCTTTAAAATTATTCGGGTTAATTAAAATTGGCTTGTATGAAGCACTTGCATTCTTATGTGTTTTTCCATACATTAATTGGGGTTTAAATTGTTTTAATTTAGGGTCTGTGAGCAAATTAAATTGGGTATGTGAGCCTATTAAATTCTATGTAATAGAATGTAATTAAATAGGCCCAAATTTATGTAATTCCAAAGGAGTCCAAGGTGGAGCCTAGGAACGGAAGCCCAACAATGAAGGCCCAAATGAAGACAAATATTTTAGAAGCCTTGTAATAGACTAGAGCCCAATTCATTGCACGTTATTCGCTTTATATATGAATGATGAAAACGAAATGCATGTTAAGCCATTCAAACTAAATCCTTAAAAACCTACGTTATAAAATGCTTCCATACTTGGGGGCTCGCCAGAGCGTCGAATGTCTGATGGACTTGGAGAGCCGAAGGGCCTCAAGTTTTCTTCATGAGGTGAGTTGTCACATAATAGGTGCCCAACTTTACTCACTACCACCAGGTGAAAAAACTGTTTGGGTATTTAGGTGCCTAACTTTACTCACTACCACTATGTGGAAAAACTGCTTGGGTATTTATTGATGTGATACTTCGAGTGATGGTTTGGCTTAGGGAAATCGGTCCTAGTTTAACCCTGATAAGTGACTAGGATTGGTTTTGCAATGATATGATGGTGTCAAACATTTGGAATGTTCATCCTATCACCAAAAGTTGCTTAGCGATGCAATTGGAAAGCGTTAAGTTGAATGAGATGTGATTTGAACGTTGCCTACCAAAAGGGCCCGATCCCTACAATACTTGCCAAACCAAGACTAGGGTTTGACTCTTTGTGGATTTTCGGCCCACAATCTAGCACCAACACAAAATTGTTTGGGATTTAAATTTTGGCTGGGAAATGGTTTTAAAACTCATCATAATATTTTGCATTTATTCTTTTGTAGAAATGGCATCATATAGCACTAATGTTGTCTCAAACTTCATTCTAAGAAGTATTTTTGATAAAGACAAATTTGTTGGTCCAAATTTCTTAGACTGGGAAAGAAATTTGAGAATTGTTCTAAAACAAGAAAGAAAGCTACATGTTTCAGAGACAGCTTTACCTGAACCACCACAAAATGCCATGGTAGTTGTTCAGCGAGCATAGGATAAGCTGAAAAGTGATTCCGATGATGTGAAATTTTTGATGCTTGCGTCTATGATAGGCAAGCTTCAAAAGTAGTTCATGAATTCAGAAGCATTCTAAATTTATGAGTCATTGATGGAGATGTTCAATGAACAAGCCCGTAACGAAAGGTTCGTTACAATCAAAGCATTGATCTCGTTCAAGATGGCGAATGGTTCGTCAGTAATCATGTATTTAATCAAGATGAAAGCGTATATTGATACCCTAGAGCAATCAAATGTGCCTCTTGCAATAGAGTTAGCCATTGACATCATCTTAGCCTCACTGCCTGAAAAATACAATGACTTTGTAGTGAACTACAACATGCACAACATGGAGAGGAGCATTCCTGAGCTTCATGGGATGCTGAAAAATACTGAGCAAACACTTCGGAAGGCCACGCCAGTAATGGTTGTAGAGAAAGGTAAAGGGAGCAAGAGGAAGTTTAAAGGCAAGACCAAAGTTGGGCAAAACAAGAAAGCTCGCAGTAAGACTGCTACAAAAGCCCAACCTCAAACTCCTCAACCTGCTAAGACAAAACCTCAAAAGGATGATACATGTCTCTTCTGCAAATAGAAGGGTCATTGGAAGAGAGACTGTAAACTGTTTCTTGAAAGCAAGAATCCTTGAGTTTCAGGTATTTTTTTATTGAAATAAATCTTTTTGTCCACTTCATGGGTATTAGATACCGGATATGGGGCTCACATTTGTACTAATGTGCAGGGACTCAAAAATAGAAGGATGATAAGGAAACGTGAAGTTGATCTTCGAGTGGGCAACATGGCAAGAGTTGCTGCTGTTTATGTGGGAGATTACACTTTATCTTGCCTTTCGGTTTTAACATTGAACTTGAGACGTTCTTTGAGCATAAATATTATTTCAAGTTCTTGTTTGGATATTAAAGGTTTTCATAATATTATTGATAGTAATTCGTTATCTTTATATCAGACTGATGTTTTATACAGAGTTGCGAATTTGTGCAGTGGCCTATATATCTTGGACTTGAATCAAGAAAGACCGGTCTATAACATTGTAAAGAAAGCTAAATCAACTAAATGGTCAAGTGTGAAAATAAAAAGACAAGTTTCTTAACGAGAGGGAAAAGTCAAGACTAGAGAGTCCTTGAGGCAAAAGTACAAGTCTACAAAACTTATACTTGAGCTAAAGGGAGGGTCGGTGAAGTGGGAGTTGAGATTCACATAATTATCAATGTTAGGACCCACACTTGAGTGAGAATAAAGGTCATTATGAACTTACCGGAATTTCGATTCTTGTAACAGGTGTCTCCCAACTTTGAATTGGATAACCGAGATTAATAGAATGTGTGCTAAAGTGAAACTTACAAATTTAAAGAAATTTAAGTTTTAAAAACTAGAATTTGATTAAAATCACACTAAAACGAGCATATTTGTATTGTTGTAGTTTATTTTTGATTGTTTTTGTAGTTTTTGTGTGAGTTTCTAATCTTATAGGTGTCGGACATAGGTCATTAATCTGTTTGTCTTGTGTAATTTATTTGCGTCCGAATTAATTTTGTTGCTGTTCGTGTTTTTGGTTTGCCAAATTAGTATCCAAATTCAGATGGTTTGTTTGCTAAATTTGTGTGTCTAGTAAATAAGGTCAGTACCTTAATTTGCTTGTTTTGCTGGTTTCCGTAATTTAGTATTTAAAGTAGGTAGTCAGTATTAGGTAACTTTGTGGAATTTTTTATAAAAAAATGGTGAAAATGAATTTGTGAACGGAAAAAGATGAAATTTAAAATTGTGGATGGAAAGATGCCACTCGGATTCTTAAAATCAGAATTCATGAATATTCGGATTTTAATCCGAAAAATCACCAAATCCGTTTAAATTAGAAACTTATTACGTTAATTAATTAGATTAATAAAATTTGGATTTTAAAAATTAAAAAATTAAAGAGGATTCAAAAATGAATTTTTTGAAAATTAATTAATTGAATTAAAGAAAATCAGATTTCTACAATATGAATTTTTTGTCATATTGACTAATATTCGGATTTTTAAAATCCGAATTTTGTTAAAATAAGAAAAATTTATACATAGAAAAAATAAGGTGTTGATTTGATTTGTTAGCAACAATGAAATCACTACTTCTAATGTTAAAAAATTTAAATATAAATAAATCACTATGAAAGAACATTTTTATTGAATTGAACCATAATATATATAAAAAAATCCAAAATGTTGAAATATGATAAATATTATAAAATCAAAATATCAAAACATCCAAGGGAAAAACTAAAAATCTAACTAAATCCATATTTTCTAGGTGGAGACTCATTTCTTCTACCCACTCTCTTATAAATAGGTCATGTACTAGAACCTGAACCCTGTGAACTTCCACCTCATGAACCTCTACCTCTACCTCTACCTCCACACAGTGAACCTCCATCTCTACCTCCACCTGGAGCCCCTGGACCACCTGGACCCCGTGGCGGCGACGAACCGCCATCATCATCGCTCGCCTCATCCTCTTCCTCATCTTCTTCAGATTCTTCATCTTCTTCATGTTGGCCCCCACTATGTTCCACAAATATTGGCTCTCCTTGCCCTTCATGGATTGTCCTCCTTTTTTTGCCTCCCCCCTTGGAGGAGCGTGCCTTGCTCGGCGAGCCAGAACTGCGGCCTGAGTGAAAGAAGGTGAATCATCGATGAGTAATTGGGACCTAGCATCAGCAAATGCCGCAAAAGGTGAAGTCTCAAGTGTGAGGACACTTTGGAGAGAGCTGGACAGTTCTTCGATGAACTGCAGTACTTCAGGGTGAGGGTCATCTCTTTGATAGTAATCACTTTGAAATTGAATACCCCTATTGTACCAGTCACTCATTGAATCCGACTACAAACAAATAAAAAAATTTGAATAGTTATAAAAAATCTATAATCATAGCGAATATGTAAATTAATGTAAACAACAACTAAATTAAACACTTACATATACTCTAACTCGATTCATTGAACCACGGTATCCAATTTGCGTAGGGTTATCTTTGCTTGGATCATTGATGAGCCTAACTGTCCTGCGGTTAAACTAGCTTTGGTACCGCATCAGCTTTTGGAGGTTGCTCTGAGTCACCTTGAGATAAATAATCGTCTGCCATCCTATCTCGCGAAACCTTATTGTACCGCAGACATTCAAATTCTCAGTCAACGTACCCTTTGCCTCGCTGCCCCCTGGTATGCTCCTTTTCATATACGTCCGCCCTGATGGGAAAAATCATTGGGTTGCCAAGAATAGACTGATGGCACCTAAATTGCCAAAATACCCTCCCAGCCTCATTAGGCTCGTGGGCGTCCCAATATATCAGCCAAGTATTAGACATCCAACATTCCCTCCCTTCTCGATAGTATTGGGGGAGATACCCATCAAGCAAATTGTCCTCAACATAAGGCTCCCAGAGAAACTGAAAAAATAATTAGAAAACACATGAAAATGTTCCTAAATATAATAATATATAAATATGCACCGAATTTCTCAAAATTTGAAACTTATGTTCGCCTCTCGAAGACCCTCTAGCTGATTTTGGTACGTGGGTGAGCAATGAGGACTCATGGTACTAAATTTTTTCATGACGTGCCACCTTTCTGCCAATAGGCAACCAACTTCAGATCTATCACTCTAGTCGGTCTTACGGTAAGAATACACTCTCAAACTATATCTAGATAATAAATTCAAATTGACATCCACATAAAATTAAATATGAAGAGATATAAGGTGAAAAATAATAAAATAACAAAAAAAGAAATAAAAAATAAACATATGAATATTTCCCTAAAAAACACAAAATATTTTTACCTGTAGTATGAGCAAACAACCGGTAATGTCATTTGATTCTTGCTGCCAAGCCTTGCATAGGCTAAGGTACAAACTGCATAGGGCTACCGAACCCCAACTAAGTGTTCTACACCTCTCTGGATTCTCTATATTCTGAAGAAGATATAGAGGGATATAGTTTCCTCCCGTGTCCGGAAATAGCTTTCCAAAACATATATAGAGGATGTAACATCTAGCCCGCTGTCTATATTCTACTTGTTCAACCCCACGAGCCTCTAGTGGGGTTTCGATGGCATGTTTAAGACATGTGAGATGTAGTGTGGCGTTCCTCAAATCTTTCGGCCCTAGAGCAAAACCAAAACCCGTTCACATTCTTCCTTCCATTCTTCGAGGGTTCTTTGAACAATAATACCCGTAACAGTATCACCATGTGTCGACAAACCTAATAGGACCTGGAAGTCTTGCAATGTCACCGTTGCCTCGCCAAAATAGAAATGGAAAGTGTGCATTTCTGGGTGCTATCTCTCTACCAATGCCATTATTAGGGCATGGTCGAGTTGAATCAACCCTACACGGCCAATTCCCGCAAATCCAAAACGTACCATTTCATATTTCACTTGGGGTGGTTCCCTGGCCAAAGGTTTCCACAAACCACCATCTGCCTTGCGATACTTGAGGGTACGCGATCGAAACCCTGGCGCATCTAAGTACACACTTTGAGATCGGTGTGAGTGTTGTAGATAAAGGAGCTTCGTATCAATAGGTCCTAGATTTAGATATTGGCGATGAGGTTGAGAGCTGCTCGATGATGCCATTTATCTTGTAACTAGAACAACACACTAAACGTGAATACTTTAATAAAAAATAAAAAAATCTGGCAGCATAACGATCGAAAATGTAACTTTCCAAATTCCCAACCAGCACATTAAACCATGAACACAACCATATCAATAAACCATAAATACACAACAACCATAAATAACAACCTATACGCCGGTAAGGCCATAATCGTCTAAATGTTTATATATAATCAAGAAATATATAAGCTAATAATAATTACACTAATAAATTAACTAACTAATAACAACAATTCCAACCATACAACAATTGTACCTATTACACTAATAAATTAAATATAATCTACCAAGAGACAACAATAGTAATAATCTGAATGTAACAAAAAAACATATTTAGGTAAAATAATAAAAAAATAAATGGCATATTACCGTGAAGATAAATAAAAAAAAGCAGTTTTTGGCAGCGGCAGTGGTGGTGGCTATGGCAGTCAGGCGGCGGTGGTTCGACTGTGGCTCGGTAGCGGTAATAATGTGAAACGGCCTGAAATTGAAATATAATTAATGGGGTTTGTTCTAGAGATTGAGATGAGTGTTTTGGTGGTGATTTTCGACAAAAAAATGGCCGGATTTGGAGAAATCTAAGATTTTTCTAGCGAGGCGGTAAATAACCATGAAAATAAAACCACTGACGAATTTCGAAATAGATGGTATGGTTTCGTTCCTTGTGTTATGGGGAGCGTGTTAGTGTATTTATTTTGTGGATTGGATGTGTAGATGGTCGAAAAATGGTGGAGGTGGCCGGAAATTTTTTTTTTGGGGAAAATTTGGGGTGCTGGCTAGGGTTTTGAGGGAGAATAATGAGGAAGAAAGGCATGCTCGCCCTTTTATACCCCCACTTGAATTCGGATTCTAAAATCCATATTCAATAGAATTTGGATTTTAGAAATTTGAATTCTATTCAATTCGGATTTTAGAAATCCAAATTCAAGGTATTCGGATCTCTAAAATCCGAATCCATAAAAAATCCCCCTAAAGCCAAACTTTTTCTGCTGTTTGGGCAGAATGTAAAATGATGGTTCAAATTTCATTTTACATTCGGTCCAATTAGACAGAATGTAAAATCCGAACTTTCCTTTAAAAAATCTTTGTCTCGAATTTATTAAATTCGGATTCTTGTAATCCGAATTTAGTTAAATTCGGATTAAACTATTTCTCATTTATATCAAGTTATATGTTTCAATTAATTACTTTGTGTTTTACATATGTAGTGCAATTATATCGTGTGACAAGATGATGAGGTGCCGGGTGTAGCACAGTAGATCTCTTCATTGTTTGAAGTCTTGATATATAAATTAGGCTTGTGGTTGAGACATTTTTGGACATACTATTGGTTTAAGCAATTATGTGGTTCTGAGATTAGTTGGTCTAGATTAATTGAATCATATAGATATGCCAGGGGCATATTGAGCATGATCGTCTAGGATTGAATTAACTTGTACTGTTCATTTGTAGTTAATTCATACCTTGAATTCTATCTCTTAATCCCTAGATGAGAATGAGCACGAGGATTGAGCATTGCGTAGTTTCATTTGCCAAAGAGTGCGGTTTCTTGAGGCCTATAATCTCGGTAGGTTGGTTGCGCGTGTTTAGTTGCTTAGTGTGTCGTTGCGAGTCGAAGGAAACTGCTTACCGGTGTATCCATGGTGATGGCGCTCTCGAGATGAGCTTGAAAGGTTTAATATACTAAATCTGATCAGTAGACTTTATGTCCGGTATAGTTATAAAGTCAAGTGGTACTAATCTCGGATAATAAGAAGTCAATGAATTAATTTATCAGTAAATTAATAAATTGATGAGCACTATATCTTTGATGTGGGAAGAATAAAAAATTTATTTATTTATTTGTACTGAAGCAATTCTGGTTTGGATAGTAGTGCCATAATTAATCCGTTAGTGGTATGATTAATTATGTATTTGTTAATTGGCAAAGGTAGATTTAATTAATTAAGATATTAATTAATACTTATGTCAGTTGGTTGTGAATCAGTCCAGGAACTGGATTAAGGATAAGTGATTATATCAGTTGCATGTGAATCAATCCCAAAACGGGATTGAAGTGAAACACAAATCCAATAGGAAGACCAATCGTTTTTCAAATTAAGGTCTCTCTTGTAACTCTATAAATAGACTTAGAGGGTCAACAACACAAGACAACAATTCACAAGTTTCATAATTCAAGAAACTAGAGAGAGAAAGATTAGAGAGATGTGTATGGGGCGGTAAATAAGCCGTGCATGGGCGGTAAATAAGCCAACAACCTGCAGCAGGTTTTTTTTTTTTCCTCTTCTTCACGGTCGACGGTCAGCGCCTCGTTTTCATAGGAGGGAGGCGGCGATTGTCGAGTTTCGGTGATTGACCGTAGGACATCTTCTAGCAGCGATGATCGAGCGTGTCAGATTGTGTTGTTGTTCAACTAGTTCTGTAGTTCGTTGTCCACACTATTGGTGTCTGTGCCTTTTAAGGGCTATATAGACATTTTTTGTTTGATTGATAATTTATCAGATGAGTTAATTTTCATGAATGTCATATTCTTGTGCATGTTTTAATTCATGAAAACGATCCGCCAAAAGAAACACTCCATGATTGCTGAGATCATGAGTGATTCTTTTGAGTAGTACTCGTACAAGGATCCTTATGTTGGAGTAGAATACATAAACTATGCTTGTATTGTACAGTTTCCCAGTTTAATATATCGATTTGTGTTTCAGTCATATCTTGTTGTGCATTAATCGTCCATTTATATTATGTAAGTAGATGATGAGGTGTCTGGTGCGACACAGTAGATCTCATCATTGGTTGAAAGACATAATATATAAATGAGGTTCGTAACCGAGACAGCTTTGGACAAACTGTCGGTTTAGGTTATTATGTGATTCCGATAATTAGTTTGTCTAAACTAATTGAATCATATAGATATGCCCGGGGCATATTGAACTTGACTCTTAGGAATGATTTGTCTTGTACTGATTTAATAGACAAATCGATCCTTGTATTCTATCTCTAAATCCCTAGACTCGAGCGGGCATGAGGATTAGACATAGTGTACTTTGATCTCCAAAGGGTGAGGTCAATTGTGGCCAATAATCTCGGTAGGTTGGGTGCGCGTGTTTAGTTACTTGGTGTGCTGCTGCTTGTCGAAAGGAAACCACGTACCGGTGAGGCCGGGATGATGGTGCTCCCGAGATGAGCTCGAAATGTTTATTATACTAAACCCGGCCGGTGGACTTATGTCCGGTATAGTAAGAAGGTCGAGTGGTACTAGTCTCGGAATATTAAGAAGTTGATGAATTAATTTATCAGTAAATTAATGAATTAACGAGCACTATTTCTTTGATGTGGGGAGATTAATGAATATAATTTAATTAAGTTGTTCCGGAAGCAATTCTGGTGTAGGGTGGTAATGCCATAATTAATCCGTTAGTGGTACGATTAATTATGTACTGGGTTATTGACAAAGGTAGATTTAATTAATTGAGAAATTAATTAATCCTTGTGTCAGTTGGGAGTGATTCATCCCAGGAACTGGATTGGGATAAGTGAATCCCTGTGACAGTTGGGAGTGTATCAGTCCAGGAACAGGATTGAAGGAAACAGAATCTGTATCAGTCCAGAAACAGGATTGAAGGAAAACAGAAACCCAGTAGGAAGACCAATCCTAAACCAACTTGGAGTCTCTCTTGTAACTCTATAAATAGACAAGGGATCAGTCATTCAGAATACACAATTAACACAATTAATCCACAGGATTTCTAGAGAGAAAAAATTCTAGAGAGAGAAAACGTTTCTCTCTCCAAGTCGAATTTTCAAGAAAGTGTGCAGTTGGTTTTTGGGTTTCTAGTGGCTGAAATTTTGGCCTTGGTCTATACCAGCTGCACGTAGCTTTCTCTCTCTGCGGGCAGTGCGTTTATAGTACGTGCCAGGTGCTGCGGAGCTAGAGTTTTCTAGCAGGTGGATTGTGGTGAGTAGCTGATCAATTAACTTCTAGTTCGTTGCCCACACAATGTGAAGTTATAGTCTTGAGGCATACAAGAGAATCACCAGGTGCACGCTTCAAAGGTACTTTTCAAAGATTCCGCTTTAATAGAAATTTTTGTTGCGTGGTAAATCGAGCAAGTGCAAACCCAGATCCTACCAAAATCTTTCAATTGGTATCAGAGCCTGTTTTAGGGGGTTCTGTGCTTGTTCGATTTATTACATGGTTTTATTTGCAGGTGGTTTAGAATCCCGACTATTATGGTTACGTTTGTATGGGTTTTAATTAAACTCCGGGACTTGTCCGGATTTAATTTTATTATGAATGTTTGTAATAGTTTAACCACGTGCTGGAAGCCGTGTAGGATTAGATCAAATCTGTAGTAGGATTTTTTCTATGTAATTTCGATTATTTAATTTTCCTAGAATGCCTTGTAGTAGGAAAATTGTTTTTTTTGTAATCGAAGGCGTTATGGTGGGCGACTTGGATTCGTGGGTTTTGGGTTATCATGAATTTGAAGAAACCCAGGAAAACCCAGAACAAATTGCAAGAAGACCAAATAGCGTGAGAAAAAGCGAAGGAGGAGTTGGCGGCAGGAGGCGACGCCGGCAACGTTTGCCGGCAGCAAAATTGCCGGCCGGCAGGCCAAGAAGGCAGCAGCAGGCAGCAGCAGCGCGCAGCAGTCGCTGCACGCAGCAGCTGCTGCGCGCTGCTGCTGGGCGCGAAGGGACGCGCGCGCAGGGCCCTTGCGGGCCGTGCGCCCGTACGCGAGCGCTGGGCCGCGCGCACGGCCCTGCGGGCTGTGCGCGCGGCCAGCGCGGCCCTCGGGCCATGCTGCAGCCCGGGCGGCCCGTTCGGGCTGTTTTGGGCCCGTTTTTCCTCCAGTTTTCATTTTTTGAAATTCAAAACTCTCTCCATCGAGTGACGTGACGGGACACGAGATCAAGGCAGAAGATGGAAGCAATTAAAACCATAATAGTCGGGGAATTTATTTTTTCGAATTTATTTCCCGTATTTATTGTTTTAATTTTTATGCTTTATTTTTATGCTGTATTTTAGATGCATGAATTAAAGCATGTCTGGTTTTATGGTTGCACATAACTTAGGTTAGTTAATTGCATGTTAAAACCGGAAAAACCCTCAATTTGGAAATCTAAGTGGGAGCGGGTTGTGTTATATCCCCATGGCCACCATTACGGGTTCATATGCGATGTGGGTGGGCTTGCGCGTTTGCATTAGGGCCTTCCTTCATTCGGATGAGTCCAGCCCCGAGATCGCTAGACTATGAGCTTCTGAGTAAGATGACTAGAGCGAGTTTAACTAGGAGAAATGCGACACCCTCTCCATCTGAGGCGCACTATCCTGAGGTAACAAACTCAGAAGTCATGTAATGGCACACACTTAGTGTACGATCTTCCGTATTCCTCCCGCGAGGTTACGCTGCTTACTTGTACGGCTAAAAGCACCGACTATTAGCTACATTGATCAAAAGATCGTTGGTCAGATAGTGTAGTTAATGAACTTGGTTCTTCTCAAACGAATGTGGGTTAGCGTAAACGTCCACACTGCGTGGCTTGCGAGAATCCCGGTGGATGAGATGTTGGTGGATTAATATTATTGTTTTGAGGGAAATCAATAATTAAATTGAATTTTCATCTTTTTCGAAAATTCTAGCATATATAACTGAAACACTGTTTGTTTACTTTCCAGTTTAAATCGATATGGCATTCAATCCTTTAGCTGTTATTTTGAAAAACAACAATTTAACTGGAACTAATAATGTCGATGGAAGTCGTAACTTGGACATTGTCCTTATGGCTGAGAGCGCTCCTGTGAGAGATCGTGTCATTGACATGATTAATAACATCAACAAGGTTGAGGTAGTGGGAGGCGAAATCGTTGGTGAAACCAAAGCCGATATTGTCCTCCAGAGCTTGCCTCAAAGCTATGAGCGGATTCGGTTGAACTACAACATAAGTAAGATATTGTGGAGTTCATCCGAGCTCTTAGCAGAGTTGATGGCACCTCAAAGCTATGAGCAGATTCGGTTGAACTACAACATAAGTAAGATGTTGTGGAGTTCATCCGAGCTCTTGGCAGAGTTGATGGCGGCTAAAAGTCTTCTTCAAGATAAGAAGCGAGCTTTAGTCGCAGTCGAAGCTGTAGAATCTTCTTCGGAGCATGAGGCTGGAAAGAAGAAGAGAAAGCTCGAGGGAGTAGCTAAAAAGGCACACATTACGCCTAAGCCAGATATTGCAAAGAAGAAGTTGAAAGACAAGTGCTTCAAGTGCAATAAGACGGGACATTGGAAAGCGGATTGTCCAAAGCTTATAAGTACGATAAATTATACCTTAATTACTGAGACATGTTTAGCGGCGATTCCCACAGATACTTGGTGTGTGGATTCAGGTGCCACTGACCATGTTTGTAATTCTTTGCAAGGGTTCCAAGTAACCCAGAAGCTTAGAGAAGGCGAATTGGATATCTACTTGGGCGACACTACAAGAGTGTCAGTAGAAGCAGTGGGAGCAGTTAAGTTGAATTTCGAAAATTCTAGCTTGGAGTTAGTTAATTGTCTTTATGTACCGAGTTTTAGAAAGAACTTGATTTCGGTTTCTAAACTCTTGAAGAACGGGTATAAGTTTATTTTTTCTGATGACTGTCTTGTTATTAGAAGAAATGGAAAACTTATTTGTTCTGGTTCATTGGCGGACAATTTGTTTGTGGTTAACTCTAACTCCCCTGTTGAGCAAAACATAGAGATAGATAGCTCAGTATCTAACATTAATAAGAGGAAGAGACCTTCTGAAATGAATCAAACCTATCTTTGGCATCTAAGGCTAGGTCATATAAACCTTAGTAGGATTCAGAGGTTAGTCAATGATGGACCTTTGGGTTCATTAGATATTGACAGTTATGCAACCTGCGAATCTTGCTTGGAATGTAAGATGACCAAGAGACCTTTTAAAGCAAAAGGCTATAGAGCTAAAGAAGTATTAGAGTTGATTCATTCTGACTTGTGTGGACCTATGACGGTCCAGACACGAGGGGGATATGAGTATTTCGTGACATTCACGGATGATTACTCTAGGTACGGATACATTTACCTAATACGCCACAAGTCTGAATGTTTTGGCAAGTTCAAAGAGTTTCGGGCAGATGTGGAGAAGCATCATGGTAAGAGTATCAAGACACTGCGTTCAGATCGTGGTGGGGAGTACCTATCCCATGAATTTCGTGATTACCTCACTGAGGTAGGAATTCAGTCTCAGTTGTCTGCACCTGGCACGCCACAGCAGAATGGTGTAGCAGAAAGGAGGAACCAAACTCTTATGGAAATGGTTAGGTCCATGATGAGCTATAGTGATTTGCCAAGTTCGTTCTGGGGATATGCCTTGGAAACGGCAATGTATATTCTTAATCTTGTACCATCTAAAACCATGCCTTCAACCCCAGTAGAGTTGTGGAACGGGCGGAAGCCCAGTCTAAGACATCTCAGAATTTGGGGCTGCCCAGCACATATGCTTAAGGCAGATACGGCTAAATTAGATGCAAGAACAGAATTAATGCTGTTTGTAGGATATCCTAGGGGAACGAAAGGTGGTCTATTCTATAGTCCTAAAGATCAGAAGGTGATGGTGAGTACCAACGCTAGATTTTTAGAAGAGGACTATGTCTTAGACCACAAGCCCAAAAGTAAGATAGTACAAGAAGAGCTTAGACGACAAACTACTAATCCTGATGCACCAGCACAAGTAGATACACCACACACTGCACATGAGATCACAGATGATGTGCCTACACAGGCAGTGCCTCGTCGTAGTGGGAGGGTTGTGAGATAACCAGACAGGTTCATTGGTGTGGGAGAGTCTTCAGACCTAGTCCCAAACCTGACCCAGTTAACTACAATAAGGCGTTTCGAGATAAAGATGCAGAATCTTGGCGTAAGGCAATGATATCCGAGATGGGGTCAATGGACCACAATCAAGTCTGGGAGCTTTTGGACCTGCCTGATGGGTTTAAGCCCATTGGATGCAAGTGGGTCTACAAACGTAAGAGAGGACCTGACGGGAAGGTGGAAACCTTTAAAGCTAGGCTGGTGGCGAAGGGGTATACTCAGAAAGAGGGAATCGACTATGAGGAAACCTTCTCCCCGGTAGCCATGCTTAAGTCGATCCGGATTCTCTTAGCCATAGCTGCTCATATGGATTATGAGATTTGGCAGATGGATGCCAAGACAGCTTTCCTAAACGGAAGTCTTGAGGAAACCATCTTTATACAGCAACCAGAGGGATTCATTGAAAAAAAGCCAAGAGGATATGGTTTGCAGGCTTAAGAGGTCTATTTATGGACTTAAGCAGGTATCCAGATCTTGGAACATCCGGTTTGATGAGGTAATCCAATCCTTTGGATTTACTCAGTGTCCGGATGAGCAATGTGTATATCGCAAACGTGATGGAAACTCAGTAGTGTTTCTTGTGCTTTACGTAGATGACATTCTATTGATTGGCAACAACAAGAAAGTGTTATCGGACATAAAGGCATGGTTGTCCAAGCAATTTGATATGAAGGACTTAGGGGAAGCGGGACATATCCTTGGGATCAAGATTATTCGAGATCGTAGGAAACGTTCGCTAACGCTCTCCCAAGCTTCGTACATAGACACGATTCTGGCCCGTTTTAACATCAGAACTCCAAGAAAGGTTTTCTACCTTTCAGGCATGGAGTGTTTCTATCTAAAGGAACAGTCTCCTAAGACTGTTGAGGAGATAGAGACCATGAAGACAGTTCCATATGCTTCGACAGTAGGAAGTCTCATGTATGCTATGTTATGTACGAGGCCTGATATCTGCTATGTCGTTGGCATGGTGAGCAGATATCAGAGTAACCCCGGGAAAGCTCATTGGGAGGCAGTAAAATGCATTCTCAAGTATTTGCGCAGAACGGGGGACCAAGTTCTGGTCTATCAGGCGCCTGAGCTGGTACCCCGAGGTTACACAGATTCAGATTTCCAAGGCGACAGGGACAAGAGCGAGTCTACCTCAGGGTATGTGTTTACTCTAGGAGGTGGAGCCATAGTTTGGCGGAGTGTCAAGCAGAAATGCGTGGCAGACTCTACCATGGAGGCTGAGTATGTTGCCGCATCAGAGGCAGCGAAAGAAGCAGTATGGCTCAAGAACTTCCTAGTGGACTTAGATGTGATTCCTGGTTTGCAGAAGTCTATCACGGTTTAATGTGATAACAACGGTGCAATTGCAAACTCGAAGGAACCACGAGCCCACAAGGCGAGTAAACATATACAGCGCAAGTACCACCTGATACTAGACATCGTAAAGAGGGTAGACGTGGTTATGGCTAAGATAGCATCAGAGGATAACCTTGCAGATCCGTTCACGAAAACATTGACTTCTAAAGTCTTTGAGGCTCACGTGAAGGGCAAGGGGATCAGATGCTTAGGAGAGCCTTGACAGTTTTTCTAGATAGATAGCAGCAGATTGGGTAGGATTGTATGTAGTTGTATACTTAAAGCACAGCTTAAGTATTAGTGGGAGATTGTTGGAGTAGAATACATAAGCTATGCTTGTATTGTACAGTTTCCCAGTTTAATATATCGATTTGTGTTTCAGTCATATTTTGGTGTGCATGCTTATGTCTATTTATATTATGTAAGTAGATGATGAGGTGTCTGGTGCGACACAGTAGATCTCATCATTGGTTGAAAGACATAATATATAAATGAGGTTCGTATCCGAGACAGCTTTGGACAAACTGTCGGTCTAGGTTATTATGTGATTCAGATAATTAGTTTGTCTAAACTAATTGAATCATATAGATATGCCCGGGGCATATTGAACTTGACTCTTAGGAATGATTTGTCTTGTACTGATTTAATAGACAAATCGATCCTTGTATTCTATCTCTAAATCCCTAGACTCGAGCGGGCATGAGGATTAGACATAGTGTACTTTGATCTGCCAATGGGTGAGGTCAAATGTGGCCAATAGTCTCGGTGGGTTGGGTTCGCGTATTTAGTTACTTGGTGTGCTACTGCTTGTCGAAAGGAAACCATGTACCGGTGCGTCCGGGGTGATGGTGCTCCCGAGATGAGCTCGAAATGTTTATTATACTAAACCCGGCCGGTGGACTTATGTTCAGTATAGTAAAAAGGTCGAGTGGTACTAGCCTCGGAATAAAAGAAGTTGATGAATTAATTTATCAGTAAATTAATGAATTAATGAGCACTATATCTTTGATGTGGGGAGATTATGAATATAATTTAATTAAGTTGTTCCGGAAGCAATTCTGGTGTAGGTTGATAGTGCCATAATTAATCCGTTAGTGGTACGATTAATTATGTACTGGGTTGATGACAAAGGTAGATTTAATTAATTTAGAAATTAATTAATCCTTGTGTCAGTTGGTTGTGAATCATCCCAGGAACTGGTTTGGGATAAGTGAATCCCTGTGTCAGTTGGGAGTGATTCATCCCAGGAACTGGATTGGGATAAGTCAATCCTTGTGACAGTTGGGAGTGTATCAGTCCAGGAACAGGATTGAAAGAAACAGAATCTGTATCAGTCCAGAAATAGGATTGAAGGAAAACAGAAACCCAGTAGGAAGACCAATCCTAAACCAACTTGGAGTCTCTCTTGTAACTCTATAAATAGACAAGGGATCAGTCATTCAGATAACACAATAACACAATTAATCCACAGGATTTCTAGAGAGAGAAAACGTTTCTCTCTCCAAGTCGAATTTTCAAGAAAGTGTGCATCTGGTTTTTGGGTTTCTAATGGCTGAAATTTTGGCCTTGGTCTATACCAGCTGCGCGTAGCTTTCTCTCTCTGCGGGCGGTGCGTTTGTAGTACGTGCCAGGTGCTGCGGGGCTAGAGTTTTCTAGCAGGTGGATTGTGGTGAGTAGCTGATCAATTGACTTCTAGTTCGTTGCCCACACAACGTGAAGTCATAGTCTTGAGGCATACAAGACAATCACCAAGTGCACGCTTCAAAGGTACTTTCTAAGATTCCGCTTTAATAGAAATTTTTGTTGCGTGGTAAATCGAGCAAGTGCAAACCCAGATCCTACCAAAATCTTTCAAGTACACTATGTCTAATCCTCATGCCAGCTCAAGTCTCGGGATTTAGAGATAGAATACAAGGATCGATTTGTCTATTAAATCAGTACAAGACAAATCATTCCCAAAGGTCAAGTTCAATATGCCCCGGGCATATCTATATGATTTAATTAGTTTAGACAAACCAATTATCGAATCACATAATAACGTAAACTGACAGTTTGTCCAAAGCTATGTCGGTTATAAACCTCATTTATATATTATGTCTTTCAACCAATGATGAGATCTACTGTGTAGCACCAGACACCTCATCATCTACTTACATAATATAAATGGACAATAAATGCACAACAAGATATGACTGAAACACAAATCGATATATTAATATGGGAAAATGTACAATACAAGCATAGCTTATGTATTCTACTCCAACAATCTCCCACTAATACTTAAGTTGTGCTTTAAGTATACAACTACATACAATCCCTATACAATCTGCTGCTATCTATCTAACAAAACTATCATTGCGCTACTAAGTATCTGATCTCCATGCCCTTCACATGAGCCTCAAAGACTTTAGAAGTTAATGTTTTCGTGAATGGATCTGCAAGGTTATCCTCTGATGCTATCTTAGCCACGACCACGTCTACCCTCTTTACGATGTCTCGTATCAGGTGGTACTTGCACTGTATATGTTTACTCGCCTTGTGGGCTCGTGGTTCCTTCGAGTTTACTACTGCACCGTTGTTATCACAATAAACCGTGATAGACTTCTGCAAACCAGGAATCACATCTAAGTCCACTAGGAAGTTCTTAAGCCATACTGCTTCTTTCGCTACCTCTGATGCTGTAACGTACTCAGCCTTCATGGTAGAGTCCGCCACGCATTTTTGCTTGACACTCCGCCAAACTATGGCTCCACCTCCTAGAGTAAACACATACCCTGAGGTAGACTTGCTCTTGTCCCTGTCGCCTTGGAAATCTGAATCTGTGTAACCTTGGGGTTACTCTGATATCTGCTCACCATGCCAACCACATAACAGATATAAGGCATTGTACACAACATGGCATACATGAGACTTCCTACTGCCAAAGCATAAGGAATTGTCTTCATGGCCTCTATCTCCTCAACAGTCTTAGGAGACTGTTCCTTAGATAGAAACACTCCATGCCTGAAAGGTAGAAAACCTTTCTTGGAGTTTTGCATGTTAAAACGGGCCAGAATCGTGTCTATGTACGAAGCTTGGGAGAGCATTAACGAATGTTTCCTATGATCTCGAACAATCTTGATCCCAAGGATATGTCTCGCTTCCCCTAAGTCCTTCATATCAAATTGCTTGGACCGCCATGCCTTTACGTCTGATAACACTTTCTTGTTGTTGCCAATTAATAGAATGTCATCTACATAAAGCACAAGAAACACCACTGAGTTTCCATCACGTCTGCGATATACACAATACTCATCCGGACACTGAGTAAATCCGAAGGACTGGATTACCTCATCAAACCGGATGTTCCAAGATCTGGATGCTTGCTTAAGTTCATAAGTAGACCTCTTAAGCCTGCAAACCTTATGCTCTTGGCCTTTTTCAATAAATCCCTCTGGTTGCTGCATAAAGATGGTTTCCTCAAGACTTCTGTTTAGGAAAGCTATCTTGACATCCATCTGCCAAATCTCATAATCCATATGAGCAGCTATGGCTAAGAGAATCCGGATCGACTTAAGCATGGCTACCGGGGAGAAGGTTTCCTTATAATCGATTCCCTCTTTCTGAGTATACCCCTTCACCACCAGCCTAGCTTTAAAGGTTTCCACCTTCCCGTCAGGTCCTCTCTTACGTTTGTAGACCCACTTGCATCTAATGGGCTTAAACCCATCAGGCAGGTCCACAAGCTCCCAGACTTGATTGTGGTCCATTGACCCCATCTTGGATATCATTGCCTTATGCCAAGATTCTGCATCTTTATTTCAAAGTGCCTCATTGTAGTTAACCGGGTCAGGTTCAGGCGCACCTGGGACTAGGTCTGAGGCCTCTCCCACGCCAACGAATCTGTCGGGCTGTCTCACAACCCTCCCACTAGGACGAGGCACCACCTGTGTAGGCACATCATCTGTGATCTCATGTGCAGTACGTGGTGTATCTACTTGTGCTGGTGTATCAGGATTAGTAGCTTGTCGTCTAAGCTCTTCTAGTACTATCTTACTCTTGGGCTTATGGTCTAAGACATAGTCCCCTTCTAAGATTCTAGCGTTGGTACTTACCACCACCTTCTGATCTTTAGAACTATAGAATAGACCACCTTTCGTTCCCCTAGGATATCTTACAAACAGCATTAATTCTGTTCTCGCATTTAACTTAGCCGTATCTGCCTTAAGCACATGTGCTGGGCAGCCCCAAATTCTGAGATGTCTTAGACTTGGCTTGCGCCCATTTCACAACTCTACTGGGGTTGAAGGCACGGTTTTAGATGGTACAAGATTAAGAATATACATTGTCGTTTCCAAGGCATATCCCCAGAACGAACTTGGCAAATCACTATAGCTCATCATGGACCTAACCATTTCCATAAGAGTTCGATTCCTCTTTTCTGCTACACCATTCTGCTGTGGTGTGCCAGGTACAGACAACTGAGACTGAATTCCTAGCTCAGTGAGGTAATCTCAAAATTCATGGGACAGGTACTCCCCACCATGATCTGAACGCAGTGTCTTGATACTCTTACCATGATACTTCTCGACATCTGCCCGAAACTCTTTGAACTTGCCAAAATATTCGGACTTATGGCGCATTAGGTAAATGTATCCGTACCTTGAGTAGTCATCCGTGAACCTCACGAAATACTTAAATCCCCCTCATGCCTGGACCGTCATAGGTCCACACAAGTCAGAATGAATCAACTCTAATACTTCTTTAGCTCTATAACCTTTTGCCTTAAAAGGTCTCTTGGTCATCTTACCTTCCAAGCAAGATTCGCAGGTTGCATAACTGTCAATATCTAATGAACCTAAAGGTCTATCATTGACCAACCTCTGAATCCTACTAAGGTTTATATGACCTAGCCTGAGATGCCAAAGATAGGTTTGATTCATTTCAGAAGGTTCCTTCCTCTTATTAACGTTGGATCCTGAGCTATCTATTTCTATGTTTTTCGCAACAGGGGAGTTAGAGTTAACCACAAACAAATTGTCCGCCAATGAACCAGAACAAATAAGTTTTCCATTTCTTCTAATAACAACACAGTCATCAGAAAAAATGAACTTATACCCGTTCTTGAAGAGTTTAGAAACCAAAATTAAGTTCTTTCTAAAACTCGATACATAAAGACAATTAACTAACTCAAAGCTAGAATTTTCAAAATTCAACTTAACTACTCCCACTGCTTCTACTGACACTCTTGTAGTGTCGCCCAAGTAGATATCCAATTCGTCTTCTCTAAGCTTTCAGGTTACTTGGAACCCTTACAAAGAATTACAAACATGGTCAGTGGCACCAGAATCCACACACCAAGTATCTGTTGGAATCGCCGCTAAATATGTCTCAGTAATTAAGGCAGAATTTATCGTACTTATAAGCTTTAGACAATCCGCTTTCCAATGCCCCGTCTTATTGCACTTGAAGTACTTGTCTTTCGACGTTTTCTTTGCAATACATGGCTTAGGCACAATTTGCGCCTTTTTAGCTACTCCCTCGTGCTTTCTCTTCTTCTTTCCAGCCTCAGGCTCATAAGAAGATTCTAAAGCTTTGACTGCGACTAAAGCTCGCTTCTTCTCTTGAAGAAGACTTTTAGCCGCCACCAACTATGCCAAGAGGTCGGATGAACTCCACAACATCTTACTTATGTTGTAGTTTAACCGAATCCACTCATAGCTTTGAGGCAAGCTCCGGAGGACAATATCGGCTTTGGTTTCACCAACGATTTCGCCTCCCACTACCTCAACTTTGTTGATGTTACTAATCATGTCAATGACATAATCTTTCGCAGGAGCGCTCTCAGCATTAAGGACAATGTCCAAGTTACGACTTCCATCGACATTATTAGTTCAGTTAAATTGTTGTTTTTTAAAATAGCAGCTAAAGGATTGAATGCCATATCGATTAAACTGGAAAATAAATAAACAATGTTTCAGTTATATATGCTTAGAATTTCGAAAAAATTCTAATTAATTATTGACTTCCCTCAAAACAATAATCATTATCCACCAACATCTCATCCATCGGGATTCTCGCAAGCCACGCAGTGTGGACGTTTACGCTAACCCACATTCGTTTGAGAAGAACCAAGTTCATTAACTACACTATCTGACCAACGATCTTTTGATCAATGTAGCTAATAGTCGGTGCTTTCAGTTGTACAACTAAGCAGCGTAACCTCGCGGGAGGAATACTGCAGATCGTACACTAAGTGTATGCCATTACGTGACTTCTGAGTTTGTTACCTCAGGATAGTGCGCCTCAGATGGAGAGAGTGTCGCATTTCTCCTAGTTAAACTCGCTCTAGTCATTTTACTCAGAAGTTCATAGTCTAGCAATCTTGGGGCTGGACTCATCCGAATGGAGGAAGGCCCTAATGCCAACGCGCAAGCCCACCCACATCGCATATGAACCCGTAATGGTGGTCATGGGGATATTAAACCAACCCGCTCCCACTTAGATTTCCAAATTGAGGGTTTTTCCCGTTTTAACATGCAATTAACTAAACCTAAGTTATATGCAACCATAAAACCAGACATGCTTTAATTCATGCATCTAAAATAAAGCATAAAAATTAAAACGATAAATACGGGAAATAAATACGTAAAATAAATTTCCCGACTATTATGATTTTAATTGCTTCTATCATCTGCCTTGATCTCGTGTCCCATCACGTCACTCGATGGAGAGAGTCTTGAACTTCAAAAAACAAAAATTGGAGGAAAAATGGGCAAAAAATAGCCCGAACGGCCCAAATGGGCCGCCCGTGCCGCAACACGGCCCGAAGGCTGCACCGCCCGCGCGCACATCCTGCACGGGACCTGCGCGAGCAGCCCGCATGGGCCGTGCGCGTGGCCCAGTAGCGCTCGCACGTGCCCAGTAGTAGCGTGCAGCAGCTGCTACACGCAGCAACTGCTTGCTGCCCACGTTTTGCCGGTGCGACTTGCTGCAGGCAGTCGTTGCTGGCGTCGCCTCCTGCCGCCAATTCCTCCTTCATTTTTTTCCAGGCTATTTGGTCTTCTTGCAATTCGTTCTGGGTTTTCCTTGGTTTCTACGAATTAAAGATAACCCAAAACCCATGAATTCAAGTTGTCCACCATAACGCCTTCGATTACAAAAATCAATTTTCCTACTACAAGGCTTTCTAGGAAAAATTAAATAATCGAAATTACATAGAAAAAATCCTACTACAAATTTAATCTAATCCTACACAGCTTCCAGCACGTGGTTATACTATTACAAACATCATAATAAAATTAAATCCGGACAAGTCCCGGAGTTTAATTAAAACCCAT
Source organism: Knoxia roxburghii (assembly GCA_030378225.1). NCBI lineage: Eukaryota > Viridiplantae > Streptophyta > Magnoliopsida > Gentianales > Rubiaceae > Knoxia > Knoxia roxburghii. The sequence goes on along the minus strand of CM059416.1, from coordinate 30,507,304 downwards.
ACAAAAGTAACCATAATAGTTGGGATTCTAAACAACCTGTAAATAAAACCATGTAATAAATCGAACAAGCACAGAACCCCCTAAACCAGGCTCTGATACCAATTGAAAGAATTTTGCCACATAGGATCTGGGTTTGCACTTGCTCGATTTACCACGCAACAAAAATTTCTAATTAAAGCGGAACCTTAGAAAAGTATCTTTGAAGCGTGCACCTGGTGATTCTCTTGTATGCCTCAAGACTATGACTTCTTGTTGTGTGGGCAATAATCTAGAAGTCAATTGATCAGCTATAACCACAACTCCACCTGCCAGAAAAATTCAGCACCTTCGTACCTAGCACGTACTACAAACGCACTGCCCGGAGAGAGAGAAAGCAACACACGGGGCTAGTATTTTGGACCAATATTTTTGGCCATTTGATGAAGAAAACCAGCCGCCTATGTGCTCTTCGAATTCGTTTTGGAGAGAGAAATTATTTTCTCTCTCTAGTTTTCTTGTCTTGAAAACTTAGGAGTTGTGTGGCTTGAATGGCTAATCCCTTGTCTATTTATAGAGTTACAAGAGAGACCCCAAGTTGGTTTAGGATTGGTCTTCCTAATGGGTTTAGGTAATGAATTAGTTTCCAAATCCAATTAGGCAACCAATCTGATAGGATAAACCAAATCCTACTAGATTCCTAATCTCTAGGATTTCCTAGTTCCAATTGAAACTTAAGACTTAATTAATTAATTAAATAATTCCACTTTGTTAATTACTTAATTAACCCTTAGGAATTAATTAAATAATTCCACTTTGTTAATTACTGAATTAACCCTTAGGAATAATTAACCAATAATTAATTAAATCTACCTATTCAATTAACCCATTACAAAATTAATCGTACCACTAACGGATTAATTTTGGCACTACCATCCTACACCAGAATTGCTTCCGGAACAACTTAATTAAATTATATTCATTAATCTCCCCACATCAAAGATATAGTGCTCGTTAATTAAAATTAATTTACTGATAAATTAACTAATTAACTTCTTTAATTCTGAGATTAATACCACTCGACCTTTTTACTATACCGGACATAAGTCCACCGGCCGGGTTTAGTATAATAAACATTTTGAGCTCATCTCAGGAGCACCATCACCCTGGATTCACCGATACATGGTTTCCTTTCGACAAGCAATAGCACACCAAGTAACTAAACACGCGCACCCAACCCACCGAGACTATTGGCCACATTTGACCTCACCCATTGGCAGATCAAAGTACACTATGTCTAATCCTCATGCCCGCTCGAGTCTAGGGATTTAGAGATAGAATACAAGGATCGATTTGTCTATTAAATCAGTACAAGACAAATCATTCCTAAAGGTCAAGTTCAATATGCCCCAGGCATATCTATATGATTCAATTAGTTTAGACAAACCAATTATCCGAATCACATAATAACCTAAACCGACAGTTTGTCCAAAGTTGTCTCGGTTACGAACCTCATTTATATATTATGTCTTTCAACCAATGATGAGATCTACTGTGTCGCACCAGACACCTCATCATCTACTTACATAATATAAATGGACAATAAATGCACAACAAGATATGCCTGAAACACAAATCAATATATTAATCTGGGAAACTGTACAATACAAGCATAGCTTATGTATTCTACTTCAACAAGGAAGCACAAGAGGAAGAAGGGCCAGAAGGCAGGAGCTGATCATGGACCCAAAGGTAGTGTTTTCAAGAAGCATAAGTCGAAAGGCAAGTGTTTCAGATGTGGCAAAGCAGGACACTGAAAGAAATACTACCCAAAGCCTAGAGGTATGAGCAATTTCACCTTTGTTACTGAAACATGTTTGGCGGCGATTCCCACAGATACTTGATGTGTGGATTCAGGAGCCACTGATCATGTTTGTAATTCTTTGCAGGGGTTCCAAGTGACCCAGCTGCTTAGAGATGGTGATTTTCAGGTCTACCTTAGGGATACTACCAGAGTATCAGTTGCTGCAGTGGGAGTAGTTCGTCTTTATTTTCCAGACTCTGTTTCACATTTGAGAGATTGTCTTTACGTACCCAACTTTAGAAAGAACTTACTTTCAGTTTCTAAGCTACTTTTAGATGGTTATAAGTTTTTCTTTTCTGCTAATTCTATTTTTTTAGAAAGAACAAGAAACTTATATGTTCGGGTGCATTGGTTAACAATTTTTTTTAATTAAGATGAACTCTCCAGTTTTGAAAAACACATAAATTAATGACACATCATCGAATCATAATAAGATAAAGTAGTCTTCCCCTTTGAACCAGACTTATCTTTGACACCTAAGACTAGGTCATATCAACCTTAATAGGATTCAGAGGTTGGTCAATGATAGGTCTTTGGACTCATTGCATATTGACAGTTTTCCTACCTGTGAGTCTTGCTTGGAGGGTAAAATGACCAAGAGGTCTTTTAATGCAAAGCGGTATAGGGCCAAAGAGGTTTTAGAGTTGGTTCATTCTGACTTGTGTGAACCTATGTTAGTTCGGGCTAAAGGTGGTCATGAGTATTTTGTGACATTCACATATGATTAGTCTAGATATGGATACATATACCTGAAGCATCACAAGTCTGAATGCTTTGGCAAGTTCAAAGAGTTTAAGGCTGAGGTGGAGAAGCATCTAGTTAAGAGTATCAAGACCCTGCGATCTGATTGTGGTGGTGAATACCTCTCTAGTGAATTTAGGACCTATTTGTCAGATGAGGGTATTAAGTCCCAGTTGTCTGCACTTGGCACATCCCAGGAAAATAGTGTAGCAGAGAGGAGGAACATGACTCTTATGGATATGGTTAGATCGATGATGAGTTATAGTGAGTTACCCAACTCATCATGGGGTTATGCCTTAGAGACAACGTGTTATCTTATTAATCTCGTATCATCTAAATTTGTGCCTACGACACCCTTGGAGTTATGGACTGGGCAAAAGCCCAGTCTAAGACATCTCATGATTTGGGGTTATCCAGCACATGTACTTGAGGCACATGCAGGTAAGTTATATGCGAGATCAAAGGTTATGTTATTTATAGGCTACCCAAAAAGAACGATAGGTGGTCAATGTTATAGTCCTCAGAATCAAAAGGTGGTGGTCACCACCAATGCCAGATTTCTAGAAAAAGATTATATTTTAGATTACAAGCCCAATATCAAAGTTATATTAGAGGAGTTACACACCACAGAATACTGCACGCACTATCACAGATGATGCACCTACATAGGTTGCGCCTCGTCGTAGTGGAAGGGTTGTCAGACAGCCCGAGAGGTACATGGGTTTGGGTGAGTCTTTGGACTTTATCCCTATAATTATGAACCAGAACCAGTTAGCTACAATAAGGTTCTTCAGGATAAAGATGCAGATTTTTAGCAGAGAGCAATGATTGCTGAGATGGGTTATATGGACTCAAATCAAGTCTGGGAGCTGGTAGACCTTCCTGATGGTTTTCAACCTATTGGGTGTAAATGGGTCTACAAGCGAAATAGAGGATCTGACGGGCGGGATGAGACCTTCATGGCTAGGCTTGTGGCGAAAGGGTATACTCAGAAAGAGGGTATCGATTATGAGGATACCTTTTCCCCGGTAGATATGCTTAAGTCGATCCAGATTCTCTTGGTCATAGCTGCTCATATGGATTATGAGATTTGGAAAATGGGCGTCAAGAGAGCTTTCCTTAATGGAAGTCTTGAGGAGACCATCTTTATGCAGCAACCAGAGGATTTCATTGTTCAGGGCCAAGAGCACAAGGTATGCAAGCTCAAGTGGTCCATCTATGGACTTAAGCAAGTATCCAGATCTTGGAACATCCGTTTTGACGAGATTATCAAGACCTATGGATTCACTTTTACCGCAGGCGTGATGGTGATTTGGTGGCATTTCTCGTACTTTACATAGATGACATTCTTCTTATTGGCAATAGTAAGAAGGTGTTGTCAAACGTGAAGGCATGGTTGTCCCAGCAGTTTGATATGAAGGACATGAGTGAGGCTGGACATATCCTTGGGATCAAGATTATTCGAGATCGTAGAAGACGTTCTCTGACACTCTCCTAGGCTTGATACATAGATACGATTCTGGCCCGTTTTAACATGCAGAACTCCAAGAAAGGTTCACTACCTTTCAGGCATGGAGTACATTTATCAAAGAAGCAGTGTCCCAAGACTGCCAAAGAGATAGATACCATAAAGGCAGTACCATATGCATCTGCAGTGGGTAGTCTCATGTATGCTATGTTATGTACTTGGCCTCTGATATTTGCTTTGTCGATGGTATGGTTAGCAAATATCAGAGTAATCCTGGGAAGGCTCATTGGGAGTCAGTCAATGCATTATCAAGTACTTGCGCAGGATGAGAGATCATGTCTTGATTTATCAAGCGCAGGAGCTAGTTCCATTGGGTTACACAGATTCGGACTTTCAAGGTGATATGGACAAGAGTAAGTCTACCTCTTGGTTTGTGTTTACTCTGGGAGGTGGAGCCATAGTATGGCGGAGTGTTAAGCAGAAATGTGTGGCGGACTCCAACATGGAGGCTGAGTACATTGTCACATCAGAGGCAGCAAAAAAAGTTTTATGGCTCAGGAACTTTCTGGTGGGCTTACAGGATCGCACATAAGAGAGTTTGATGATACAGAATTGCCTGCACTAAGTATAATTGTTATACTTAGAAAATAGTATTTAATTAAATAGTTTAATTAAACATTATTAAGAAGTTTTGTGGTATTAATTAAGAATTAATTAAGTACTTAGGAAGAATTGGAATAGGCTGACAAATCAATGGACCTAATTACAAATTAAGGTTGTTAACCCATCAGCTTGATTCACGGGTCACTAGGTGATCCATGGGTTTTGGTAAAACCCAAGTCAGTAAGTAAATAATCTTTTAATTAATTAAATAATTAAAAGATTTACTGACTAAGTCTCAAATCTTATGTCTATAAAACTACAAGACAAGTTCAGTTGAGATACACGATTTTCTAAAAAGAAAATTTTACCAGAAAAATTCTTCCAAAAAAAATTTTCTCTCTGCAGATGGGCTAGCAACCATTCTGTGAGACTCCAGTGCTTGAGAGTAGAGAGCGTCTCCTGGGGAGTGCTTTGGTGGTGATCAAAATTCCTGGAAGAACATCAATCAGGATCCAGGCGCGGCAACCGATTACGCTACGAGGGTAAGCATTAAGCGCTTTAAACCTAGGATTTAATTAACACTAAAATCACCGATTAGGCATTTCCGTTGCGTATTTTTTTGAAAACTATGCCTAAGATCCTAACACACACAACGTCAGGATCTATCTAAGAGTCATATGAGCGATTGCTTAAGGGACACGCTTCAAGAGGTCGATTTCTATCTTTTCGCTTTTATTAGTTATCATAAATTTGTATGTGTGATAAATCGAATAAAGTAAAACTAAGATCCGGTGCTCATGTGGTATTTCAAAAGGGTTTCAATGGTATTACACGAGTGTTCGGGTTTGTTTGGGAATCTCCGATTCTGAAATGCATAGCACAAAACTGATATTTTTGACCGGGCCCAGGCAGATAATTCCTTTAGTAATTACCTTTAGTGTGTAAGAATAGTGAGATAGATGAAGGATGAGAGAGAGTTCTTTATTGCTTGTTGAAGTCAAGATTTCTACAAAATGAGTTTTTATTATCAAATTGAACATGATGAATATATAAAATAAAATAATTAATGAAAATAACATAAAAAGAAATACGTTTGGTATGTGATAATAGTAAGGAAATTTGAATGATACAAGAGAATTATTGATTGCTTATTAAAGTAGTGAAAATTTATGCACAAAAAAAAAAAATATCGAGATAGATAGATAGAGAGATATATATATATATATATATTATGGTGTGGTGTGAGAATGAATAATTGATGAGAGGTATTTGTGTGGTTTAGTGTGAGAAAGTATGGTTGATTTTATAATAAGAGTTCAACAAAAGTATAAAATTATATTTTATAATTTGAATTGATAATTGATGATTAATTCTTAAGTTATTAATAGTAAATCATAAGTTCAATTGAGTTTATTGATAAATTAAAAAATATAAGAACGTAATTGAAGAATTTTATAGAATATTTGATATGTCAGCAAAGGTTAATGAGGTTATAACACGTACTCAGATTAGGAGTTGGTTGTTCAAGAAGTTATCTCAAAATATCATGCCTTAGTATATACAATGATAATGATACCCATAATATTATAATTTGTTGGGTGATGATGGTTCAAATCTGCGTGGTGACTGATCAACCAAAGTGTTAAACCCTCCTTCTGTTATGCAAATCACATGATTGGCACTTGATGCTGCTTAGAGGACAAATTTAATGGAGAATTAACAAAAGACTAGCCAAGCCTAGCCAAGCCACTTTTTTTTTAATTTGAGGTACTAAGAAAATCATTTACTACGGCCAAGGCAACGGTAAATTATATAGTAGTCTTATCAATTTGTACTATTTTCTAGTTTTAGTGGGGTTCAACAATGATTATTGACTTTTGTTCAGCCTCAAGTTCCACACTCCCGTCTGGTTATTTGGTTTCAGTTGCTTTTGGCTTCAATTGCTTTGCATTATTGCACGATTTTTTTCTCTTTTTTAAATTTTCTTATTTTTTAATTAATCATCCCATTTTCTTTTTTCTTTTTTTTTTGTTGCTTTCAATTTTTTTTATTTTTTATTTTGAAAATAAATTTTTTCATTTATTTATTTTTATTTAAAAAAATAAAATTTTAAAATTATTTAATTTACTTAAAAAATGCGAGATTATGTCATTTAAAATATGAGTTGGTATTTTATAAAATATAGGTTTATATTAATTAAAAAAAGAATTTGTATAATGTATACAAAGTTTTCATGAAGTTGTATATATATACGAAGGGAAGAATGTGATTACATGATGTAAAGCATGTGTTTATATTATGTAAAATATGTGTTTGTATAACAAGAGTTTATATCATGTGTACAATAGTTTCATGAAATTTTATATGTATATGTATATGTATATATATATATAAAATAAATATTTGATTATATCATTGAAAACACGAATTTATATCAAGCAAAACATCAATTTATATATTGTAGAACATGTGTTTATATGAATATAACAAGGGTTTATATCATGTGTACAATGGTTTTATGAAATTTTATATGTATATAAAGTAACGATTTTATTATATTATTAAAAACACGAGTTTATATCAAATAAAATATCAATTTATATCTTGTAAACCATGTGTTTATATCAATATAACAATGAGTTATAGCATGTGTACAATGGTTTCAGGAAGTTTTATATATATATATATATAAAGATTTGATTATATCATTTAAAAACACGAGTCTATATCAAGTAAATTATAAGTTTACATCATGTAAAGCATGTGTTCATATCAATATAACAAGAGTTTATATCAATAATAAAATGGTGTTCTACATCCATACTTCAGTAAGTGTCTATTAAATTTTAAAGTGGACGGTTATATCAACAAAAATAAGAGTTTATATCAACTAAAACATCACTTTATATAATATATAACATATTTTTATATCATATACAATAGTGTTTTTTATTATAAGAGTTTATATCAGATTTATATCAACAAAAACATAAATTTATATCAAACAAAACATCAATTTATATAATATATAATATAGTCTACGTCAATTACACTAGCAATTTATATCAACCAAAACAATAGATTATATCAAATAAAATATAACTATATAATATATAATAGTTTATAGTTTATAGATTAAACTCCAAAATAGTCCATTACATATAGCGAAAAGTAGATTTTCGTCCAAAAACAAAATAAAACTAGTTTTTTAGTCCATTACATTACATATTTAGAAAAATTTTGTCCAAAACTCATTTTTACATGTCTCGATTAAGGGCATTTTTGTCCTAATGAAATATATTTTTATTATAACGACCTAAAAATTATAAAATATTAAAAAATATATTTTTACTCACTCTTCCGTTAACCCTCTCTCTCCTCTTTCCCCCACTGCCATCCCTCCACCGCCGGCCCACCTCTCCCCATCTGCCCTCATCCTCCTCCTACTCCGCAGCCGATCTTTTCCCCAAACCTTCACCCCGACCTCCCGACCTCCTGCAACCTCTGCTCCACCTATCTCCCTCATCCTCTTCCCCCACCCGTGACCTCCCCGATCTCCCCTTGGGCTCCCACGTGACCTCGCTTAACCTCCCCGATCTCTCTCCTCTTCTGGGATCTGGAATGCAGGCAGTTCGAAGAGGGAGATATGGATCTCCCCCACCCTCCTCCTCCTCATCGCCCCCTCTGCCCGACTTCCACGATCTCCCCCCGGATCGCGACCTCCCCGATCTGAAACCATTTTCGATCGGCGGTGAGATCGATGAGGGTTTCTACGAAAACCCTCATCGATCTCACCGCGTCGAAACCCCCCTTCGTCGAGACCCCGCCTCCTCCCCCTTCATCAAACCCCCTCCCCCTTATTTTTCTTCTTCTTCGTCGAAACCCCACCCCTCCATTTGTTGAAACCCCACCATCAATCTCGCAGCCCTCCTCCAGCCGACAAAACTCATCGATCTGCGAGATCCATAAAATCCTCACCGATTTTCGCAAGTCGGAGGTAAATCAGGGGTGGTCAGGAATGTATATCTAGGGAAGGTCAGGAGGTTGGAGGAGGTCGGGATATCAGGATGAAGGTTGGGAGAAAAGATCGGCGGAGGAGAAGGGGGAGTAAGAAGAGGATGAGGGCAGATGGGGAGAGAAGGAGAGGGGGCCGGCGGACAAAGGGTACAGGGGAAAGAGGAGAGAGAGGGGGAAAGAAGAGAGGGTAAAAATATTTTTTTTTAATATTTTTAAATTTTTAGGTTGTTAAAATAAAAGACTAAACTCCAAAAATGGTCCATTACATATAGCGAAAATATCATTTTGGTCCAAAACAAAAAAAAACTACTTTTTTAGTCAACTATATCATGTTTTTTAAAAATTTTGGTCCAAAACCCACATTTATCTGTCTTAACCAGGGGCATTTTGGTCTTAATGAAAAGTATTTTTCTTTTAATCACTAAAAATAATAAAATAAAACTTTTTTATAAAATATTACCCTTCCCTTCCCTTCCCCTCTCTCTACTCCCTCTCCTCTCTCCTTTCTCCTCTCCTCTCTCTCGCTCTACCCGCCATCCCGCACCGTTCCCCTTGTCGGAAAACGTAGCACCACCACCGCCCTCCTCGCTCAAATATCTCTCTCTCCTACTCTTCTTATTCCTTCTTTGTCATCTCTCTTTCGGTTGTCTATTTCTCTATTTCTTTAGCTCGGAACGACTCTGAAAATGGACGGCGGCCGTCTCGTCGGCAACCAGCGCCAAGCATGTCTTGGTTTGCCCTTCTATCATTACTTTCCCCTTCTCCTATACGATGAACCGGCTGTTTATGTCGTTTCAAGTAGCAGGAACTATGTCTTTCAGAGATTGCATTCTTTTTCTACTTAGGTGCTTGGAAGATAGAAAGGCAAGGGTACGTTTATTTTCTCTCAATCAAATTGGCAAACACCTTGTAAACCTGCAAATTGGAAGGATAAAATTACCACACAGAACTTCATAGACATAGCATCCAGCCTGCAAACAACACAGATTAACATAACATGTACGACCATCTTCTAAACTTGATCTGCTCCTATATTTTTGTTCTGATAATATCAGTGAAAAATCGAACGTTGAAAATGCTTACATCAGAATCTACATATTATCAGCTCAAAAAATGGCTTATATACTTGCAGTTCATAGTATACCCAACAGAAATCATAACCAAACCACACGCAGCAAGTTCCAGCACCTAATAAACCATATTTCAATCCAATCAATCAGTACCATATACAGTGAATCGAATGGGAAAAATATACCCAAAACAAAAAAGTAAAAGTCTGAGATGAAACCTCAGTGGCAAGATACTCAAGACCAGCAACGAGGTAAACTGGTGACTCGGAGCCAACCCTTTGGGCATAGCGACCTTTCTTCAGAAACCGGGCAATCCAGCCAACGGGAAACTAGAGACCGGCCTTAGTAGACCTGGACACCGACTTAGAGGCTTTGGGGTTGCCTCTGCCACAGCCGGTAGACTTGGTTGCTGAACTCATTGTTTGAAGTGAAAGGATTGTCACATAGGATCTGGGTTTGCACTTGCTCGATTTACCACGCAACAAAAATTTCTAATTAGAGCGGAACCTTAGACAAATACCTTTTAAGCGTGCACTCGGTGATTCTCTTGTATGCCTCAAGACTATGACTTCTTGTTGTGTGGGCAACAATCCAGAAGCCAATTGATCAGCTATCACCACAACTCCACTTGCTAGAAAAATCCAGCACCTCCGCACCTAGCGCGTACTGCAAACGCACTGCCCGGAGAGAGATAAAACAATTCACACAGCCAGCAAAATTCGGCCAAATAAAACCAAAGGCCAGCCGCAATTGTTTTATAAAATTCGTTTAGGAGAGAGAAAGTTTTATCTCTCTAGAATTTGACCTCTCTAGAAAACTTGTGAATTAATTGTGTGTCTTGAATAGCAAATCCCTTGTCTATTTATAGAGTTACAAGAGAGACCCCAAGTTGGTTTAGGATTGGTCTTCCTAATGGGTTTAGGTAATGAATTAGTTTCCAAATCCAATTAGGCAACCAATATGATAGGATAAACCAAATCCTACTAGATTTCCTAATCTCTAGAATTTCCTAATTCCAATTGAAACTTCAGACTTAATTAATTAATTAAATTCTACTTTATTAATTACTTAATTAACCCTTAGGAATTAATTATTCCACTTTGTTAATTATTAAATTAACCCTTAAGAATAATTAACTAATTAATTAATTAAAATTACCTATTCAATTAACCCATTACAAAATTAATCATACCACTAATGGATTAATTTTGGCACTACCATCCTACACCAAAATTGCTTCCGAAACAACTTAATTAAATTATATTCATTTATCTCCCCACATCAAAGATATAGTGCTCGTTAATTATAAATTAATTTACTGATAAATTAATTAATTAACTTCTTTAATTCTGAGACTAGTACCACTCGACCTTTTTACCATACCGGACATAAGTCCACCGACCGGGTTTAGTATAATAAACATTTTGAGCTCATCTCGGGAGCACCATCACCCCGGACGCACTGGTACATGGTTTCCTTTCGACAAGCAACAGCACACCAAGTAACTAAACACGCGCACCCAATCTACCGAGACTATTAGCCACAATTGACCTCACCCATTGGCATATCAAAGTACACTATGTCTAATCCTCATGCCCGCTCGAGTCTAGGGATTAAGAGATAGAATACAAGGATCGATTTGTCTATTAAATCAGTACAAGACAAATCATTCCTAAAGGTCAAGTTCAATATGCTCCGGGCATATCTACATGATTCAATTAGTTTAGACAAACCAATTATCCGAATCACATAATAACCTAAACCGACAGTTTGTCCAAAGCTGTCTCGATTACGAACCTCATTTATATATTATGTCTTTCAACCAATGATGAGATCTACTGTTGCACATAAGACACCTCATCATCTACTTACATAATTCAAATGGACAATTAATGCACAACAAGATATAACCAAAACATAAATTGATATATTACAGGAAAAAAGTACAACACAAGCATAGCTTATGTATTCAATTCCAACATGAAGGTTTTGGAATTCAAAAATTGGGATTAAAATTCAGTGTTTTGTGGCAATAAAGAAGGATTTGAATGAGAAATGGTTGATGATATTCGATATATATAGAGAAAGGCCACACATTCCATCTCTTTTTTTGACTTCCCCAAGAAGCTTTTCTGGAAATATTTTAAAATTATTGTGCTCGGATTGCAAGCGTTGACTGACTTCCCCAGGAAAACAGCCGTTCTGGCAAAAAATACCCTTTTTGAATTTAAAAGATTTCCAGAAAAGCTTTTTCTTTTAGTACAATTTTGTAAAATAGACGATCAAGGAGAAGGAAATAACCTCACATAGTCGACTGGAAGACCTCTTCATTGTGAAACGGGGAGTATTGAAATCGGCTAGAGAAATAGACAACCGAAAGAGAGATGACAAAGAAGGGATAAGAAGAGTAGGAGAGAGGGATATGTGAGCGGGGAGGGCAGTGGCGGTGCTGCGTTTTCCAGCGAGGGGGGCGGTGTGGGGCGGTGCGGGCTGAGGGGGAAAGAGGAGAGGAGAAAGGAGAGAGATGAGAGAAAGGGGAAGGGAAGGGAATGAGAGGGTAATATTTTATAAAAAAATTTTATTTTATTATTATTTTATTATTTTTAGTGATTAAAATAAAAATATTTTTCATTAAGACCAAAATACCCCTGATTAAGACAGGCAAAAGTAAATTTTAGACCAAAATTTTTAAAAAACATGATGTAGTGGACTAAAAAAGTAATTTTTTTATTTTAGACCAAAATGATATTTTCGCTATTTGTAATGGATCATTTTTTGAGTTTAGTCAAAATAAAAACATATTTCATTAAAACAAAAATATCCCTGATCGAGACATGTAAAAATGAATTTTAAACCAAAATATTCTAAATATATAATATAATGAACTAAAAAACTAGTTTTACTTTGTTTTGAATAATGAATCATTTTTAGAGTTTAATCTAATTTATATCATATACTAGAAAATATTTATATCATATATTCTTGACAATGCTGAAAACGGGAGCAAAACTTTAACATTAATGCCAAGGACCAAGATCCCACTAATTACGCAATTGAATGGATAGCCAAGGCTTGTGTACTCAATGAAGCATCCTAAAGTTGAACATCCAGTATATTGTTACTACTTAACTAATTCCTAATTAGGAATATGACTAATGTTCCCAATTTATTACTACTTTTTGCATCGCCCATGAATTTGGAAATAAGTGGAAACAAGCTATAACTCGGGTGAAATACAAATTTGGCCTCCCCAAATTATTATAGTATGATTAATTTACAGCCAGAAGAACAAGATTCGCAAACCGTGGGGCAACGACGGGAAACTGAATTGCTATTTGTATAACTAAATTGCTATTTGTATCACAAAAAAAAATCAAAATAATTATGAAATGATGAAAATACCCTTATGAAGGAAAAAAGTAGAAAATGGCTAAGTAAATGTCGAAAACGCAACTAAAATGTGTTTTCTCTATTTACACAAACGCAGAAAATAACGTTTCTGAAATGTAAAATTTAATAATCATGACGTTTTAATACAAAAAAAGTCAAAATTCTCCAATAATGACAACAAAAAACGTATCACTTTAACGTTTCATTTTACCAAAAACGTCAAACTGGAGCGTTTAAACCTTGGTTCGCTCATTAAAATGGTGCGTTTCCACCATGGCTCGCTCGTTTAAATGGTGCGTTTCCACCATGGCTCGCTCGTTAAAATGTCGCTCGTTAAATGTCGCTCGTTATGGGACGTAACTGGACGTAATGGGACGTATCTGAACGTAGCTAGACGTATCTAGACGTAGCGATAGTTGTTTTGGACGTAGCGAGACGTGGTAGACTATGTTCTGTGAAAAATTCAGCTAAAAGTCACACGCATGGATGTAGACGTTTCTGGACGTGTTCCTGGTTGTTTTGGACATGGTGCTAGTTGTTCGGAGACGTGGTGGACTGTCCTTGTGAAAAAAATCAGCTTAAACTCACATGAATGGATGTAGACATTTCTGGACGTTGTGCAAGTTATTTTTGACGTGGTGCTAGTGTTCAGAGACGTGGTGGACCGTCTTTGTGGAAAAAACAGCTTAAATTCACATGAATACATGTAGACGTTTCTGGACGTGGTGCTAGTTATTTTTGACGTGGTGCTAGTGTTCTGAGACGTGGTGGACTGTCTTTGTGAAAAATTCAGCTAAAAGCCAAACACATGGATGTAGACGGTTCTGGACATGGTTCTAGATGTTTTTGACGTGGTGCTAGTTGTTCTAACACGTCTACATCCATTCGTGTGAATTTAAACTGATTTTTTTCACAAAGACAGTCAACCACGTCTCAGAACACTAGCACAACGTCTCAAAACACTAGAACCACGTCCAAAAAAGTTTACATCCAGACATGTGAATTGAAACTTATTTTTTCACAAAATATCTCAACTCATCTCAGAACAACTATAATTACGTCCAAAAACGTCTACATCCATTCATGTCAATTTTAACTGATTTTTTTCACAAAAATAGTCTACCACGTCTCATAACAACTAGCACCACGTCTCAAAACACAAGAACCACGTCCAAAAACGTCTACATCCATGCATGTGAATTTAAACTGATTTTTGCACAAAACATCTCAACTCGTCTCAGAACAACTAGAACTACGTCCAAAAACGTCTGATGTGGACCGAAATGTGCATAATCTATTATCTAAGGGTTTTGAAAAGATAAAACAAATAAAACGGCTATACAATTCTCAGAAATGATCATGATCTCATATCTAAGAGTTGTAATGAGATAAAAAAATAAAATGACCATTCAACTCTTAGAAATATTCATGATATCTGATCTAAGAGTTTTGTGAATATAAAACAATTAAAATGACCATATTACTCTTAGCAATGTTCATGATCTTGTATGTAGGTGTTATAATAAGATAAAACAAATAAAATGGCCATACAACATCTCAACTCGTCTCAGAACAACTAGAACCACGTCAAAAAATGTCTGCATCCATTCATGTGAATTTAAACTCATTTTTTTCACAAAGACAGTCTACCACGTCTCAGAACAACTAGCACCACGTCCAAAACAACCAGGAACACGTCCAGAAACGTCTACATCCATGCGTGTGACTTTTAGCTGAATTTTTCACAGAACATAGTCTACCACGTCTCGCTACGTCCAAAACAACTATCGCTACGTCTAGATACGTCTAGCTACGTTCAGATACGTCCCATTACGTCCAGTTACGTCCCATAACGAGCGACATTTTAACGAGCGAGCCATGGTGGAAACGCACCATTCAAACGAGCGAGCCATGGTGGAAACGCACCATTTTAATCAACTAGCACCACGTCTCAAAACACTAGAACCACGTCCAAAAATGTCTACATCAAGACATGTGAATTTAAACTTATTTTTTCACAAAACCTCTCAACTCGTCTCAGAACAACTATAATTATGTCCAAAAACGTCTACATCCATTCATGTCAATTTTAACTGATTTTTTTCACAAAAACAGTCTACCACGTCTCAGAACAACTAGCACCATGTCTCAAAACACAAGAATCACGTCCAAAAACGTCTACATCCATGCATGTGAATTTAAACTGATTTTTGCACAGAACATCTCAACTCGTCTCAGAACAACTAGAACTACGTCCAAAAACGTCTGATGTGGACCGAAATGTTCATAATCTATTATCCATTCAGAACAACTAGAACCACGTCAAAAAATATCTACATCAATTCATGTGATTTTAAACTGATTTTTTCACAAAGAATGTATGTAAACGTTTTTGAACTTCTGTACATGTCAAAAACACACCATTTTTACGAGCGAACCATGGTTAAAACGCACCATTTTAACGATTTGATACACTAAAAACGCAGCATTTTAACGAGCGAACCATGGTGAAAACTTCCCAGTTTGACGTTTTTGTGTGCCAAAAACGCTATAAATTTGTGTTTTCAACCCATAAAAATGCAATTTGGCATAAATTTTGTATGTTTGAAACGTTTTTTCATGAAGTTTTGGGAGAGAAAAAATGTAATTTTGCCCCGTTTTTTTACATAAAATCTGCCAATTTATTATTATTTATGTGATGATTATATTTTATTTTATTGTCTTTTTTCATACATATGTTGTATTTTATACGTATATTTTATCGGACATTCCACGTACCTAAAGAGTAACACAAATTGCGTTGAAACCAAGAAAACAGCTTAAAAAAACAAAAATTAAACATAGACGGGGCATGACGTAGCTGGACGTAACGGGAGGTTTTCGAACGTTGCTGATTTGTGTTTTTGGATGTTGCTGGACGTTGCGAGACGTTGTGGGACGTGGTGCTAGTTATTTTTGAGGTGGTATTAGTGTTCTGAGACTTGGTGGACTGTCTTTGTGAAAAAATCATCTTAAATTCACATGCATGGATGTAGACGTTTCTGGACGTGGTTATAGTCATTTTTGACGTGCTAGTTGTTCTGAGACGTGGTGGACTGTCTTTGTGAAAAAAAATCAGCTTAAATTCACATGCATGGATGTAGACGTTTCTGGACGTGGTTATAGTTATTTTTGACGTGGTGCTAGTGTTCTGAGACTTGGTGGACTGTCTTTGTGGAAAAAATCAGCTTAAATTCACATGAATAGATGTAGACATTTCTGGACGTGGTGCTAGTTATTTTTGACGTGGACTGTTTTTGTGGAAAAAATTAGCTTAAATTCACATGAATAGATGTAGACGTTTCTGGACGTGGTGCTTGTTATTTTTGACGTGGTGCTAGTGTTCTGAGACGTGGTGGACTGTCTGGATTTCGACGTCAACTGAATGATATAATGAATGATTTTTAAGTTAAGAATTTGTTTGCATTTGTTTTTTGGATTGTTGTTGTGTATAAAATTTTCCTCCAAATCACATGAATGTATGTAAACGTTTTTGAACTTCTGTACATGTCAAAACCACACCATTTTTACGAGCGAACCATGGTTAAAACGCACAATTTTAATGATTTGATTGACTAAAAACGCATCATTTTAACGAGCGAACCATGGTAAAAATTTCCCAATTTGACGTTTTAGATGCCATAAAACTCTGTAATTTAGCGTTTTTGGCCCATTGAAACGCAATTTTGGTTAAATTGTGTATGTCCAAAATGTTTTTTTATTGCGTTTTGGAAGAGAAAAAACTCAATTTTGCCCCGTTTTTTTATATAAAATCTGTCAACTTATTAAGAATTTTGTTCATAAGGGCATTTTGGTCATAATTAATTTTTTTTTTTTTTTTTTTATACAAATAGCAAGTCCCGACAGAAAAACACTGAATATGGTTTCCCGCCCGGTGAAACAGCGCAGTAATTAACGGAATGGATTGAGGTCATTATCTCCTTGGAGTCTGCTCATTGGCCAAACATTCTTTGTGAGACAAACTGGAATTCACAGACTCGACTCTTTGCTATGGGCAGAGTATGTCTCCAAGGTTTCGGCTTCCGGATATGTTTCACAGTGCCTGTAAGAACACGACAGTAAGGTAAGCTATTAGAATCAAATGAGGATGTTTGAGAAACATACGTACAAACTATGTATGCGTTATTTAACCAGTTAATACCATATTCATTGAAACAGAAGGTAACCAAAATTCTCATGCCATCCACCCAAACAAAATTACTGAGAAGAAATAGAATAATGAGCGAAGAATCTGCATTCACACAAATCAGTAGTTAGCTGTTCTTATATTATTATTATCGATAGTAAGAGCATCTCCAACCCCATACTCCAATTTACAGTACAGTCAACTCTAAAATCCAGTATCTACAGTATTTTACAGTACATCCACTCCAACCCAACAACTATATCTTCTACTTAATAATAATATTTTATTCACAAGTATTTTTATTTTTATTATTATATCACTATAATTTTTTTACTCATTCACATTATATTTTTTATAAACATATCTATATCTATAAATTTAGTGGTTTAATCTTAAATTATATTTTAAAATAATTAATATTAATTAATATTAAAATAATTTGTATAAAATTAAGTATAATAATAATAATGAACATATGAATTGTATTGATTTAGTTTTATAACGAAATAAAATAGGTAAAACGTACAACATATTAAATTTTATTAAACATAAAAATTTTAAAACATACAAAATATCAAATTAGCATGCTTACAAGATATTATTACAAAAAAAAATTAAAAACATAGCAATACCATTCAAATGAACATAACTTATTTCTTAGTTCGATAAGTAAGCACGACGTGCCCATAAATGATCTATTAAGCCATTTCTTAACTCAAAGTGTGCATTTTTGTCCTTGACTTGTCTGTACCGAATGAGAAATTGATCAAATCGACTATTACCATTTGGTATCATTTGCAAATACGTCTCGTTTAAATGATCTTACACAACATAATATGAATCTTATAGAGATGTTTAAGAAAGCACAAGAAAGTACACACGAAATGAATGAAGAGAGGAGGCTTAGGCACATAAATAAGATGGAGATGAAGAAAAAAAAGATGGAGATGGAGATGGAGATAGAGAAACAAAAGATGGAGATGGAGAACCGGAAATTGAATTTTGCAATTATGTCTCAAGACCCAAATCAAATTGAAGATCCTTCTCGCCATGCTTATATTATAGACTGTCAAACCAACATTATTAATGCAAGAGCAAGTCAAGATCCATATTCATCAAATGTTATATTTGGAGTTGACTTTAATAACATTGGTGGGAGTGGAAGCGGGTTAGATGATGACAATAATAAATTTTAATATATTTAGTTCTATTGTATGATTTCTGTCATATTCTTAATCTTATATCTATAGTCTGTTGATCTGATGTCCATTATTCTCTGATCTGATATCTATATAATCCTGGTCTGATCTCCCTTGTTAACTATGTTTTAGTTCTACTGAATGATTTCTGTTATATTCCTGATCTGATATCTATAGGCTATTGATATGATGTCAACTATTCGATGATCTGATGTCTATATAATCCTGATCTGATCTCCCTTGTTAAGTGTGTTTTAATTCTATTGTATGATTTCTTTTATATTCTTGATCTGATATCTATAGTCTGTTGATTTGATATCAAGTATTCACTGATCTAATGTCTATATAATCCTGATCTGATCTCCCTTGTTAAGTGTGTTTTAATTCTATTGTATGATTTCTTTTATATTCTTGATCTGATATCTATAGTATATTGATCTGATGTCTATATAATCCTAATCTGATCTCCCTTGTTAAGTATGTTTTAGTTCTACTGTATGATTTCTTTTATATTATTGATCTGATATCTATAGCCTGTTGATCTGATGTCTAGTATTCTCTGATCTGATGTAGTGGTGAAAAAAAATAAAATGAAAGAAATGGAAATAAGTAAGTTTTTTAAAAAAAAAGATAAAAGAAAATATAGTGGTGAAAAAAATATTAAAAAAATAAAATAACCCCACTTCTACAGGGATACAGCCTTCATCTTCGTACGCTACATTTGTCGTCCCTCTCTCCTTCCCCTAATTTTACAGTACCATTTGCAGTACCGATTGGAGCCGCTTCGTACGCCAAAATAGAGTAAAACGCAAAAGTAGCATATGCGTTGGAGATGCTCTAACAATATTAATGAACTTAAGTGTAGATCTCGAGCAAAACAAAACCATCAAGAAGATCAAGTTTAAAATCCTAACTTATGGTGTAAATAGCAACAGGAAGATGCCAAAAGATAACAAGAACCTCGGATCTAATGTTCTGCTTGCAACTTGGAACGAAATACCCGATTTCTTTTCAGAATCTCAAGTAATGAAGAAATTGACTCGACAAGAATCAGTTTCTTTTTTTGAGGACTGGGCCAAATCTTAAGAAATTCACTACCTATGTCAAGAGAGCAGAGGAAATACAAAGCCTCCATAATCTGAACCAAATACATCAGTTTTTTTCAGAAAAAAAAAAAAAATTCTAACTTTCAAAACATTCCAAAAAACTTCCAAACATACAAAAGGGAATGGAGGTGGAGGAAGAGGGTTGATGGGGAGCCACAGATGAAGGGGATTTTCTATTAATAGAGATGCTGCTGGAGTAGATAGAAGCGGAACTAAGGTGGCGTATGAATGGAACTACAGAGGGAGGGAGGGAGAAGAGAGAAAGTGGAGGGGAGGAGCACAGGGTGAAAGTAGTTTTGTTGGTCGGAAGGGAAAGAGGCGCGAGAATGTTTTACACGCGCGTGAGATGAAAGTTTTAATTGAGGTAGGACTACAAAATAACCATGGTATAAGAATGGCAAGGCAACATATATTTACTTATAGTAAAATATTATTCATAATAATTATAACAAATCATAGAGTCATAATCTAGCTGTTTGAGATAAATCTCATCCCATATCATAACTCAGAAGGTACATGGTTGTTTGGAAATGTGTATGATTGTAAAAGTTGAGAGAAATGGGTTTGATTCCTTTCACTATCAGAGAATTTGGTCTGAACCTCACAAATTAAAGAAGCAAACCTATACTCCCAAATTAAAGAATCAAACTCATTCCCCCATTTTCCCTTTCCAGTCCCCCACCAATCAAATGGGAAAGCAAAAATGATCTTGAAAGAAGCGACAAACCTTTATGCATTTGGATTTGTCCGAACAAACCTAAGTTGAGTTAAATAATGGGTCTCTGCGAAATCATGTAAGGTACGATGGACTCGTGTCCCTTCCCCATCACGCTTACATAACTCATCTTTCAACAATCTTCGGCAGTCATCAGCATCCTGCAAAAGAACTCATCTACAATTAAATTCAAAACACAAGTATGCTCTGGGGTTGTTAAAAAAGTACTAGAGGGAGAATTTCATGTTGACTCGTGAGTAATGAGGTTCAAACACACAAGACACAAGAAACTAACCATAATAATCCCATCATATAAAACACATCCACTGCCGGAAATCCATGCAGGTTTATATCTAGACCTGTAAGCTGCTCTAAGTAAAACTACCCTGACCTAAGGAGTTCAGGGAAGTCAGGAATCATGCTCAATCCTCTTTATATGCAGCATACCTTGTTTTCAATCTTACCTAAATGGCTAGGGAACAGATTGAGCTCTAGAGAAATTCATCAAAAGTATCACCACTATACCACAGGAATGAACATCTCGTCAAGGCATGAAACAAATAAGAATTATGACAAGAAACTGCCTTACCTATTAGTAAACCAAATCTATTTTGACACCCAACGCGTCAACACCACAAGTTAGAAAATGCACTACGGACATGCAAAGAATCCTGTGCTCTCATACAAGATCTAAAACTTATTATCCTCATGCATCTTAGCAGCAAAGCAAATGAGAATTGGTTGAATGCATCCCCAAGCGTGAAATCTAATGGATTTTCTATGCACAAGCACAACCAGATTTAACGAGATACAAAAGGAAAACAGAAAATTACAATAAAGAGAGAAAATTCAAAGTGGCCGGAGAACTCATTACCAAGATTTTCAACATCAGCTCTTCGATTGTACCATTCATTGCCAATGTTTCAACATAAATTGGACGTGTTGCACCCATCCTATGAGCACGACTGATGACTTGTTCCTCCATGCTAAGTATTGTTCCAAAAATAAAACAGGTAAGTGCAAAGGATAAACAATCCCAAGCTCCTAGTCATTTTAACAAGAAACGTCATATCCAAACATGAACTCAGCCTACCCAATAAAGTAACATTTTTTTAATATAAACCGTAGCGTCCCTCTTCACATTTATAATAGTTAGGGAAAATTTCCTTAAAAGGGCATAATGAGATATAAATTCCTCGTAAGGGAGCACAACTCCAGAAACATTCCTTAAAAGCACAATATTTTTACTATTAAAATTTCATAAGTATAAACAATTACACATTTTAAAAATCATATTCTAAAAATTTATAAAAAAATAATTATTTTTATTAGGATAATTTTACAAGTCCAATATTTTTGAAAAAAGAAAATTAATTTAGTTTAAGATCATAATATATTTAATTTCAAGAGCTTATTTCAAAATTCATACATGAGACATTTTTAGAATTTAAATTTTAGAAGTTTCGAAGTCAGACTGTCTATCAAGCAATCCAGTTCATTCAGCAACTACAGTGGGTGCCATAATGGTTCCACGGTTTCTTGGGGTTGAGTCTTCCAATTTTTCCGGAAAGTAAAATGTTTTATAAACAGAAGGGTCTGAATTGAAAATTTATTTATTATTCTACAGCTATTTTTGTACAAATAAGGAGAATTTTGAAAGTAATACACCCTCATGAGGAAGTCAGTATATCTCATTGCACCAGAGAGGGGAATTTTGCTAAGTTAGAAGGCCTCTTCACATTGTGAAGCTACGACAATACTTTAAATGGGTACCCTTTTTGGGGCAATCCCTAACATAACGACCTAGGAGTTTCTCAAATATATGAATCATAGAATAAGGATTCCCCCAAACAGTTATCATCAAGACTACCTACTTGGCACTGTAAAATATCTGAGTTGTTCTTACCTTTTGTCCCAAATAGGTTCCATAAGATAGACATGCGTTACAAAACTCAAATCAAGACCTAATGCTGCACTTCCATCCATCAGAAGAACCATACAGTTTGCATCATTCTGAAATGTTGCTAGAGATTTCATCTAACCCAGAGGAGAGTGGGGGGAAAAACAAAAAACAAAAGAACTTTTAATATCATGACCGAAATATTGTGAAAATGGAACACTTGGAAAAAAACAAGGCAAGCAAAGAGGGAACACCTTACTGGAAGAAGGCATAGGATTATACATGCCAGCAAACTGAATTTCAGCAATTGCTAACTGGGAACAGAGGCATTTAAGAAATCGCATGATGTCAACTGAATAAAGAATGCATCGAACAAAAGACTTGAGAAGTAAGTCCAAAGCTACCTGTTGTTCTATGACATGAATGTGCTCCAAAAACTGTGAAAATACAATAACCTTCTCTAAAATTGTATTCGCCGACTGACTTCCAAATTCCATACCATCATTCGGTTGTAGATTTGTGTAGAAATTGCACATTTGAAGGGGTAAATAGAACTGTTTGGTTCTGTCGACTCCTTCATCACTGAAACTACTTATCCTTCTGTTAGTTTCCCGCAAATGTTTTAATCTATGCACAAGATAAGTAACCTTACTGCTGGATGTCGACTGCCAATCAGGATGCCAGTCATCCTGCAAGACAGTTGAAGATATCACCTTGCTGTAGAACAAGCAGAGGAGGCATGAAAACTAGAAACACTATAAGCACAAGAAAGATGCAGTGCCTGTTTATATGATGGCTGTAACTCTATGAGATCCTTCGGAACAGGCCATTTCGGGTTGGGATTTTCTGGACGAGTTAATATATCAGGGCTCTGCATCTCATACAAGTTACCACAACCAGCAAAGGGACACATTGTACTATCCAAAGCAACACAATCAAGGCATAACAGATGTCTACAAGGTGTGACCAAAGGCAAACGACACCACTCCCTGCAACTGAATTAAGTACACAAAAGCCATCAGAATATCTTACAGTCAAATCAAGTAAAGGAAACAGGTACCCATTAAAAGTCTCATCATACCACATACAACTGCCGCCATAAAGGATATTATACTTTATTAGTTCGAACTCCTCTGAATGAGGCTCCAAACCTGTCTTTTGCAAAATATCCATGGTTTCCTGAATATCTTGGCCAGCATCAGTTACTTTGATCTGTCCAGCCACACAGCACGATAACCTTATATTTCTGATAGTAGCACTTCGAAATTTCCACTGCTTTGGATTTAGTAGACTCTCCACATGGGATGGATCATTCCAGTCTGCCAATAATATATTACGCCGTACTGTTTCTACTAGTTCATTGTAACTTCTTGTGTGTTCTCCAGTGAAATCTAAAAATGTAACTCTCTTGATGCAAGGAGGAATGATCTTTAAATCAGCTTTTCTGGCACTTATCATGCACCTCTGAAGCAGCTGCAACAATCGCAACCTACCTTCTTCCCTTTCGCCCTCAAATGGCCTGAGAATTCCATCTTCCCAAGATTTTTGGTTCAGCCCGTAAGCTTCTTCATGAAGAAACTTAAGAATGGGATGAAGATGAGAAAGCTGACTATTTGGAGTATTGGGAGTAGGAGTTCCAGTTAACACCCAGCGGCTGGAAGCTCTCAGGAAAACAGCCATTTGCAATTTGTTTGTCAAATTGAGACTGGAGCCAAGGGTGTGACCCTCATCCAAAATAATTCGCAGCCAGTGCACTTGCATCAATGCACTTTTTTTCCTGTGACCCCACTCTGCACTTAAACGACTGAAAGTAGTAATAACAATGTCATAATCCCAAGCAAGATGATGAGGCGAAGGCTTC
Organism: Knoxia roxburghii; assembly: GCA_030378225.1. Classification (NCBI taxonomy): domain Eukaryota; kingdom Viridiplantae; phylum Streptophyta; class Magnoliopsida; order Gentianales; family Rubiaceae; genus Knoxia; species Knoxia roxburghii. The sequence continues at coordinate 30,483,208 of CM059416.1, read as the reverse complement.
CGGTGACATTTTTTGTGATCAATCCATGCATATACCCTCAACTGGCCTGGTCTAACATGCTTTTCAATCTGAATTTTCCAATGATCAACTAAATTAGCAGGGACAACAATTAATGTTGCCCGTGACAAAAAGAACCTAAGTGAGTCCAATGGCTCACAAAGAGCACTTCTGAGGGCAACCAAGTCAAAGACAAGATTTGTAAGAGTTCTTGGGTAATACCACCGAGTGACACGCTTCTCTACCCTCTTGATAAGACCAAATGCTTGAAATAAATCACGATATTCGTGGACGCCAACAGCCAAAGAAATTTGGGAAACAGGATGAGCCAACCCAATTGTTTCCATTTCTGAGAGCTTCTCTGCTGAAAGTTTGGCCAACCAAGTTAGGACTTTCTTTGTTCTATAGTTTAATAGGTTCCTGTGCTCCTTGAGCACACTGACAAAAAATGACACATTTTCTTCCAAGCCCCCAGGGGTTCCTTTTGTACAGAATCCAGGTAAATATGTTATAGATTCATGCTGCCAAGTTTCTTCAGGAACGCTACAATCTTGATGCAGGGGATCCGTGTTCATACTACAGAACCAAACTCTAGAAGTGTCAGATGCATCTGCATCATCAAGCTTCCGCCACTTGCCACAGCCATCACACTGGACCCATGTCTCATTGTCCAGAGAGTGACCTGTATACATCATTTTAAGTCTCTTTCCTTTAGATGATGATCCATCGGAGTCAGCACTGCGATGCAAAGAGTTCAGCTTTGGATCACCTGAAGCAAGTTTTCTTTTATTAATAAATGTCTTTGCCTTTTCATCAACACGAAACGCAGAAGCTTCCTCATATTGATTTAGAAGATTTCTCCTAATCTGACGACAGTTTCTGGTGGCAGAAACAGAAAATGTCCTCGTTCTCGATTTTTCTGATATCATTCCACTCTCAAGACACGATCCATTATGTCCAACAGAATTTTCATCTGAAAGTGGTAAATTTTGTAGAGTGCATATTTCTGAGTTTCTGAGAGGAGTAAGGTCATCTTCACAAAACAGTCCCCTTCGAGGATAAAGACAAATAACTCTCCTATCTGCTGAAACTCCATCACTCCCTATATTTTGAGTCCTAAGCTCATAATAACCACATCTCTGATCAGAATTATGATTACACCAGAAAACTGGTACATCATCAGGTGGATCTGCCAGCGTTCCTTGCGTCTTCAGAATCAGAGAGAGAGCAGTAACAGTCTTACCAAGGCCAGGTTCATCACAAAACATTCCCCCGCGAAAATCCATGATGGAAGGAGCTACACCAGTCACCAATTTACCAGAAACGACGTTGATATAGAAGTCAAGTCCATCTTTGGAGGTAAAGGGCACGTATAAAGGATGTTGCAAACCTTCAGGATCCCTCTCACGCCATAACATCCACTCAACAGCGGCCTGCTGATGAGGAAAAAGTTTCATTTGCACACATGGAATCACTGTTGCTGCCAATGATCTTAAGCGATGGCATGTTGCCGCAACTCTGACAAGGTCAACAGGCTGAAGTGCAGTCAAGATTTTGACTATAACATCATCTGGGATCACCCAAATACCAGTCCCACAAGAGGTATCAGCTGGAATTAGGAACGAAACATCTAGATTTGGTGTCTTCATCACACTTGGCAAGCTCCTAAAGATTTCATGAAGTTCAAACAACTTTCCATCAGGAGCTTCTGGAATACTGCATTGATGTTTACAACCAATAGAATGACAGTCACGAACTTCCCAAATTCCATTGTCGTCTTCAAGATCAGGTTTTGAACCAGCAAGCGCCACATGCCTAGTTTTCCAGTTACAACTGTAGAGGACGTAAATCATTAGGTCAGAATTAGCTTCATGCACAAAGTACAAGTTAGGTAGCTGCAGAGTCATTTCCCTTTTACACTTCAAGGAGCAAAGATCTTTCAAAGAAGTTTTCCAAGCCCACTTAAACTATTAAAGTTGAATCAACCTAGACATTAGTTAGGTAGCTGCAGAGTCATTTCCCTTTTACACTTCATGGAGCAAAGATCTTTCAAAGACGTTTTCCACGCCCACTTAAACTACAAAGAGTAGAATCAACCTCCAACTTTAAATTTTCAGTCAGAAAATCAATGTACTACTCATTATGATTATCCAGGCACTGCCATTTCCCTAAGGGAGCAGGTTTGAAAAATGATCTTAGAGTATCTCGGGTTGGGACTAAGATGGAACTGATAAACACATCAAGTCTTTCAAGGTCACCCATTTCATTTCATAAAAAATAATCGATTTAACAGAGCTGTACGAAAAGAAGTTTTCTGAAGTTGGTGTTTGATGACTTCCCTTCAGATTTTAACATTGTTACACACATTTTCTTATTTTTCGTCTTCCATCGTTTCTTATTTATATTTCGAATTCCATATATTCTTTTCGTTCAAAGCGTAACTAAATTTCGAATAATGTATAGTTATTATTTTAATAAATTAAGTCATTTAAAATTTTTACACTAAAAATTTTGAGTTTTTCTTTTTCTTTAAGTATGTTTATAAAGGTGATGTATAAGTTTAATTTTTTTAATTAAACTTAGGCTTAATTACTTTAAACCTGCCTATGTTTTCTCCCCCTCTCCCAACCCCCCACACAACAAATAAATTCATGTGCTGATTATTACCTTTATGGTAAAAACAGAACAAAAAGCCCAATTTCTTGACAAATCAAAGTACCATTTAACATAAATCAAAGAAATCTATCTTCAAACACAATAAATTTTGTCATCAAAGAGTCTCTTAATATGGAAAGCTTTCAATTGAAGAGTTACAGACATGTTTTTTGCAAGTTAGTTTTAGAGTTTTTTCAATTTGAGCAAAACTAAGCAAGGGGAATTGAAGTTTCTCATTATTTTATTTCATTTGATCTATGGTCAAAGGGGGCAAAAGCAGCACATTTTTAAAACGCAGGGGCAAAATGGAACTTGCAAAGAACATGGGGTGGTTTAGAGCAATTATGCCAAACATTTGGTTTATATTATCATTATTAAACTCTATTTATATATTTTTTTTAAAAAAAATTGATTTTTTATTTGTGCATTTATCATTTTATTCATTGTTTTCAATCTTTTTAACAACTTCATTCTTATTTACAATTTAGATCCAATACCTGACATTGAAACATTACTTCTACATATTAGTTTAGATTTAAAATTTTCAATTCTCAAATTCTTCAAAACCAATTTCAATTCTCATATTAGTTCAATGAAGATGCTTATTTTATACATACCTCTAGAATATATTTGTAGTTTGTAATTAATAAATTACATAATGGAACTAAAATAATAGTTTTACTTATGAAAAGAGAAAAAGTACGATTAAGGCATTGATAACAGCATAATATACAGATATTTCACATTGAAGTAGCAATAGCACAAATGTAAAAGTTGGTGAACAAGAATTAAATACATCTAAAAGTTTTAAATGTTCAAGAACTATCCTTTAAAAAATGGGGAGATTGATAGAGACATTTCACATAGAATTCAGGCATACTGGAACAATACGAAAGTGTGTAAAGTACACCTGAAATCCAAAAAAATATATGTATTATGAAAGACACATAACCCGCAACGTTTTTCATAGATCAAAGTTTTGAGCCCTTAAATCCGAACGAAGGAAAAATGAGGATAAAAGATAAGAATGTCGAGATTGATATATGGGTACACTATATTAGATAAGGTTAGCACCAATAAGCAAGAAACCAAGAGATTCACACCTAATATGCTTTGGACATGTGCAAAGGAAACCTTTAAATGCCCTTGTATGTGAGTATAAATCATAAAATCATTAAACCAAATTTAAAAGAGAGACCTAAACTGCATTGAAAAGAAGCTAAAATGAAACACTTCATTCTAACTAAAATGCGGATGTGTATAAAGTACGATGACGACATGTGATCCATAAAGCCCCATGTGGAATAAAAGCTTATGGATGTTGCATTCACCTTTTGTCGAATCAACTGTGTAGTTATTAGCGTAGAACAGAAATGACGTGATTGTTCTTTCTATATTCTTGAATCTATTCATGCTCATTGCTTGTGGATTGGGACATGACACAAATTACCTTTAAGCTACATACTCGAATAAATAGACTTATCAATGGCACTTAGATTGTATGTAATTCAATCTAAGTTGAGTTAATACATTATATAATGGCAACAAATGGACCATTTGTTGAGGTCAAAATTCTTTTTTATTTTTCAAGTAATCTCGAGGTTTTCACACGCATCCAAGCAATTGGTATTCGATTAAAAGATAGAAAGCATAGATTCGCCTTCCGCTCCTAGTCCGCTTTTTTAATAAGATAAGTTCGCTTTGTCATTTTTAATTCTTCCTATTCTCCTGTCCAAAACTAACAAAAATTCATTCTAATGCGCCTCACGAGCTGCCTTAAGGCCTGCCTTTTGCCCTGCTACTCCTAAGCCCTTATTCATTCTAAATTGATGAAAGGTGCAATGGATTAAGATAGTTTGCCGCTAAATGTGATAATAGTAGGTGTAAGAACACTATTATTACAGCTCATGAGTTCTTCTAATGTCAACGCCATATGTTTGGTCATCTTGATAGATGGTTTACTCAAAATGAATGACTGGAATTTAAGCATTACTAAACAATAATCCATAACATTAATGAATACACGTTCAGCCTAAGTGCAGTGGATTTAGAGGCATCTTTACTAACATTAAATAAATGTCGACAACTTAGTAAATGCTTGATGCTGATAGAAGAACGAAAAGAAGGAATACAGCTTTTATCCATGATCAAACCTAGCGATTTTCGCGGGGGTTAGGAGGGGAAACATCTGAAAGCCCTATGACATCTCTTCTTGCGATAGCTAAGTCATCAAAAATGTATTCCACCTTATACCTAAAAAAACCAAACTTTCCTAATAAAAATAATTCCTATTATCTCTTTAAACCTTAAGCATTATCAAATCTGTTGAACATGACTGGAGTACATCCCATTGACAAGACATTTTGGTTCCCCTAAACATAAACAACCAAACTATTAAAACATTTATTTTTTTCTTGTGCACTAACTCAGTTGAACAGTAACTTATCAACTTTATTGTCATTCAGGAAGATGTCACAGATTGGCCAAACATTCTATTCTCGATCATGTTTCTCCATGGATCATTCTAAAATCCATTTGATGAAATTGCTTTTCCATTATAACCTTCCAATATGCAAAGAAAATTTAGTTGCAATCTTGAATATCATTATATACTTCCAAAAATTCTTGGTACATGAGAGCATTAAGCCTTTGGGACAAATGTAGAAGTTGTTTCGTAATATCTCCTAGTTCTTGCTGTCACGCTATGCAATGCTGAGCAAAAGAACAAACAAAAAGAATACAGCTTTGTTTTGGCAAGGAATTCTAGGAAAACCATGAACAAGCTTAAATCCATCTTAAATACCATTTCTCAGAGTTTCATATCATCAAATACGTATTCAACATTTTGTTGTCAAATCTCTCATAAAAAATATCATATACGGTTAGTTTCATATTTTCAAAATGATTCTACCAGTGTGAAAATACCCAAAACAGTGAGGACTGTCGAAAAAACTGAACTTTCCCAATAAGAAAGGATACCAAACTATCTCTTTAAACCTTAATATATGCCATCATGCATCAATTCCGCGATAAAATAGTATGTGAAATGCGAAGATCCATGGGAGAATCAATTTGGCTACAAGGCTCTATTATCTCATTCTTCTCCAAAATTGGTTTGTCTCTTTTATTTTTGAGTAGCAACGGCAATTTTAGTTTACAACCACCTAGTTTCCAAAGTCTAGAATTTTTAATATATCTTCATGGTATTGTCCCTACTTCTACTTGTACAATTTGACAACTGTTCATATCATATAGAGTTGGATTATGTACTAGTGCATCATTTCTGTACCTAATCTTAGTGCATCATTTCTATACCCAATCTCATAACACCAAACATGATGCAATTGATAGTAGTTTACTGAGTTTGCAGTGGACTTTTGAGGTAACCCACACACACAAATATATATATATATATATATATATATAGTCTAACAATAAATTTCAACAGTTCACTTATGATAGTTTCAAACAAAATAGCCTACCAATGGAAATAAAAGTGGTGCTTCTGTTCAATCAGCAATAATTAACTTATGCTGGTAGTGAAATTTGATCCAAGACTGAACATTCCTCTTCTAGCTTGTTTTTAGCATTCCCGTTTTGTAAGCAGCTATGTTCAATTCATCGTTGAAAAAGAAAAAAAAAAACAATCATTCTATACAACCCATCTATCCATAAGTTTGTACAGAACAAAAAATTAATAAATTTAGTCTCTCTATTTCTGGCATGTTTTCAGCCAGAAGATTAAAATTTTATCCTTAAAACTACTCAGAACGTACCATCTCTTACACCATTCTATCAATCTGGGGTTTCCCGTGCATGAAAATAACTTTTCTAGAGTTGATGGAGCAAAGAGTGTCAAATAACTTTCAGGAACTTCTGTTAATATGCAACATTTTTCTCTTGTAAGAAACTACAAAAGACTACAGAAAGCAATAACAAGAACTTTTCAGCAACAATACAATGAATAATTACGCCACATTTATAATACTGAAGAAACGGTTCATCAATTGCGCTGTAAGCTTACCATGAGAGTTAAGGCAAGCACAAACGATGGAACAAAAACATACAAAACGAATTCAAACAGGAATGTTACACAGAATTGATACTGCTAGCAGAAGAACAAACCTTAAGTGCTTGAAGAGCGCGGCAGCGATGGGCCCAGACCTAGGGAACTGCCACCCAGACCACAAAGTAATGGGCAAATACACGTTCACCAAGACCACAGCCCGAACTTCATCCTCACGCATTGAAACCCCAACTACACGCGCAGTGATGCTCAAGCACTTATTAATTAACAGCACGTGTAGCTGACGCACTACTGATAAGCTCCCATGAACCATCCCAATTCGACTCCATCTTTTCTTCGACGAAGAAGCCGACGAGGTTTTTGAGCTTTGGTCATCTTCCTTTGATGTAGAAGCAATCGGCAGCAACACAACGCCGTTATCGCATACAAATTGGATGTCAGAGTTATTGATGGAAACGTTACATGGCGTGTTGATTGGAGGAAGGCTTCGTGGATCGCCTGAGGGGGCAATTGCGAGAACTGCACGAAGATAACCGCAGAGTTTATGATCCAAAATTTCATCATCGCTGTCTTCATTAGGGTTGTCCATATCTGAAATATTGGCCGGCAGTGTTTCCTCCATCTCCGGCAGGGACCCGGCCAGTTGGGTTGGGTCGATCATGTCGCTCAGATTGTTTGTAAAATCATGGGCAGCTGTATCCTGAGATATGATGTTACGAGGGTCAAACCCACGCTTTTGCCTTTATTATTATTTTTTACGTATTTGCTTTTAATTAAGCGAGCGTTTAGTTCAACTCATATGAATCTGAATAAGTATGCGTTAACGGTAATTTATATGGTGGTCCTAGCAATTTTACTCCTACTGTTACAGTAGTGCGCTACAGTATTGTGCTACAGTGCGCGCTACAGTAGCACGCTATAATGCGCGCTACAGTAGTCTTCTTTTCTTTTGTTATTTTTGGCTTTTTTTTTTGCCTTCCTCTTTGATACTTTTTTTCGTCCATTTTTTTTCTAAATAATTCAGTATTTTTTTTTAATGTTTTTGAATTTTATAAAAAAATATTTTTAAATTATCATTTTATTTGTTTTATAATTAAATAATTTTAGATATTATGATACATATTATGGATGTTTTTGTTGTATGATATGATTTCTTTTTATATTCTTGATCTGATAACTATAGTCTGTTGATTTGATGTCTACTATTTTGTGATCTGATGTACATATAATAATGATTTAATCTACCTTGTTAAGCATATTTTAGTTCTACTGTATGATTTCTTTTATATTTTTGATCTGATATCTATAGTCTGTTGATCTGATGTCAAGTATTCGCTGATCTGATGTCTATATAATCCTGATGTGATCTCCCTTGTTAAGTATGTTTTAGTTCTACTGTATGATTTATTTTATATTCTTGATCTGATATCTATAGTCTGTTGATCTGATGTCAACTATTCGCTGATCTGATGTCTATATAATCCTGATCTGATCTCCCTTGTGAAGTATGTTTTAGTTCTACTGTATGATTTCTTTTATATTGTTGATCTGATATCTATAGTGTTTTGATCTGATGTCAAGTATTCGCTGATCTGATGTCTATATAGTCCTGATCTGATCTCCCTTGTTAAGTATGTTTTAGTTCTACTGTATGATTTCTTTTATATTCTTGATCTGATATCTATAGTCTGTTGATCTGATGTCTATATAATCCTGATGTGATCTCCCTTGTTAAGTATGTTTTAGTTCTACTGTATGATTTTTTTATATTCTTGATCTGATATCTATAGTCTGTTGATCTGATGTCTAGTATTCTCTGATCTGATGTCTATATAATCCTGATCTGATCTCCCTTGTTAAGTATGTTTTAGTTCTACTGGATGATTTTTTTATATTCTTGATCTGATACCTATAGTGTGTTGATCTGATGTCTAGTATTCTCTGATCTGATGTCTATATAATCCTGATCTGATCTCCCTTGTTAAGTATGTTTTAGTTCTACTGTATGATTTCTTTTATATTTTTGATGTGATATATATAATCTGTTGATCTGATATCTACTGTATTATTATTTTTTAAAAAAAGTTTTTTTAAAAAAAGACTGTACGTAAAAAAAAATAACTGTAGCACGCTACTGTAGCGCGCTAGTAGGAGTAAAATTCATCCTACTCCTATAGGACCACCGTAAACGGACTCTGCGTTAACTGAGAATATATTTAATTTAAGTCCGAATAAGTATAGATTTTGAAATTTGAGATAAGTATAATAAAAATTGTTTAGTTTACTGGATGGGTTTGTATTATTAGAATTTAAAATATTATAAAATTACTAGTTTATCTTAAGTAAAATTTAAAAAAAAAAAATTCACCAATTTTCAAACCCTAGCCAATGTTTCCCCGCCGTCTCCTTCCCTTCCCTTCCCTTCTCTTCTCTTCTCTTCTCCCCGGCACACCCCCCTTCCCTCCCTTCCCTAGCCCCTGTTTTTCCCGCCGTCTATAAAAAATTTCAATTTCAATCCGTGTAAACTATAAAAAAGTTCCAAACTTAGAAGGACCAGATTAAACACAAATAGAGAGAAATAGAGAATCTCATGATATCAGAAGCACTTAGAATTCACATTAAAACACAACATACTAAATTGAACCGAGCAAGTTATGGAGATGCATACTGGGTCGAGATCGGAGATGAAGCCAAGTAAAAAAGCAGTAATTTGAGCTTCAGAATAAGCTCGGGCAAATAAACAAGTTGTATAGAGAACCAAAAAAAAAAAAAAAACAACATCAATAGTAATAATGAGAAGGCGGCTGCGCATCCCCATTCCCCGGCAGCCTTCTCCCGCTGCTACCACCACCTTCTTCTTCTTCCTTAAATCAAGAATCCAAGGGCAGATGGAGGAAAACAAAAAAAAAGGATGGGAATGTGATGCTAAACCCACCTCCCCCATAGGTTTGAGTAAACCCATCTCCATTGGTTTTGTTTCAATTCTCCCATTCCCTTTTTTTTTTTTTTTTTTAACCAAACACAAGAAATAGGGTTAGGGGATGGGGCCAGGACGAAAAGGGGACCAAAATTTAATGTGTGAACTGAAATAAATTGAAAAAATAGGTGTGTGGACTGAAAGAGGCCTCTCGAATTTGTAAAATCCGAAACACTAATTAATTAATGTTAGTTTTGAATACAGAAAAGCTATGGCTTGTATCAAAAACTAATATCCACAGATGACATATCATTTTGTTTCAGTATAAATTTGTTCCTTTATATCATAGAACTAGATAACGGGGTGTCGACAAACACAGTAGATACCGTTATTGGTTAAAGTATTGATATATAAAAAGTATGCTCGTAACCGAGATAGTCTGAACATACTATCGGTATAGGTTATTGTGTGGTTTGGAAATTGGTTTATCTAAACTAGTTTAAATCACACAGATATGCCCGGGGCATATTGAGCACGACCAGTTTGGATAGAATTGACTTATACTGATCGGCGTAGTCAATTCGGTCCTAGTATTCCGTCTCTCAATCCCGAGATTGGGACGGGCGTGAGGGTTGGATATCGTGTGCTTTGATTTGCCAAAGAGTGAGGTCAATTGAGGCCAATATCTCGGTAAGTTGGGTATGCGGTGTTTAGCTTCTTACGTGCCGTTGCTAGTCGGAGGAATCCATGTACCGGTTCGCCGGGTTTATGGTGCTCCCGAGATGAGCTCGTAAGGTTATCATACTAAACCCGGCCGGTGAACTTTATGTTCGGTATAATAAAAGGACGAGTGGTACTAATCTCGGAAACCAAGAAGTCGGTGAATTAATTTGTCAGTAAATTGATAAATCGACGAGCACTAGATCTTTAATGTGGGGAGATAGAATAAAATATAATGGCGCGTTGTAAAGTCATTTTCGAGCGGTAGTTCCATAATTGGTCCGTTAGTGGTACGACCGATTATGCATTTGACTAATCGACAAGGTAAATTAATTAATCTGAAGGGTTTAATTAATATTTAATCGACAAAGTGAATTTAGAAATTAATTCTATTTTGAATTAATTAATTCTAAGGGTTCGATTAAATTAAATTAACAAAGTGGATTAAATAAATTAATTTAAATGGGTCGATTGGAGTTGATTAGTCGGGAAGACTTAGCGGTCAACGAAAGTCAAATTAAAAGGCCTAACTCGAGAGCCCATTAGGTCTCCAATCGAGCTCCTATAAATAGAAGACTTGAAGCCCAAGAAAACCTAAGGAAGTCTTGCAAGACAATTTTTCTTGCTTTCTTGAGTGAGAAGGTTTAAGAGAGAGAATTTTCTTCAAGAATTCTTTCTCAAAAACAAACCAGATTTCTCACTTGCTTGAATTGGATTCCTCTCAAAGATCAAACCTTTGGTTAATTAATTATCTAAGCTCGCTGGATTCTTGCTGTTTTATTTTCCTGGACAGCAGCAATTTACGCTGGAATTTTCTGGGCTGGAATTTTCTGGACAGCAGCAATTTACGCTGGAATTTTCTGGGCAGCAGCGTGCTAGATAGGACAGCCCAAGTGGTTTTTCTGCAGCTGATACGCTGGAATTTTATGGGCAGCAGCGTGCTAGATAGGACAGCCCAAGTGGTTTTTCTGCAGCTGATACGCTGGAATTTTCTGGGCAGCAGCGTGCTAGATAGGACAGCCCAAGTGGTTTTTCTGCCGCTAGTCTTCAGCTTCAGTCCCGCGCTTTTGATTCGAGAAGGGGCAGCGTTGATCTCTTTCTAATCAATTGGTGATCCGCTGCTTCTCCTTGCCTAGATCACGGTGGGATAAAGGGCTGGGTACTAGAGGTTTTTGTGGGTTTTATAAATTGTGGCAGCAGCAGTTTTGCCAAGCAAGAGGCTGAGCAGATTATGGGTTTTTGATCAGTTTTTGAGAGTGTCTTGAATCCGATTTGAGAGATTTCCTTGTGGGCTAAGCAAGTAGACTTCGATAGATTATTGCCCACGCAATATTCGAAGTTTCTACGGAGATATCAATTGGATTTCTATTGGAATCGCAACAAAGAATTGGTTTTTCTTTAGGCAAGGGACTTCGCTACAAAAGGTATAATCTTTAAATTCCGCTTTAATTAAAGATCGAATCTTTTGTGTCCCGATTAATAAATTAAATAAGTATAAGCCTAGATCCGTTCATGGGTAAACTAATTTGAGCCTGAGCTTGGTCGAAAGCTTCCGATTCTGGAATGCATTGCACGAAAGTGAGGTTTTCGATTTAGCCCGGGCTTGTTCAGTTTTCCTTCAATTAAGAGTTTGGAATTTTACAAATCCGAATCAGTTGTAAAAAGAAAAAAAAAAAAAAGAAAAACGAAAGCACAAATTCGGATTTCACCCGAAATACTTCTTCAAGATAGTCCACCACGTCCCAGACAACTAGCACCACGTCAAAAACAACTAGCACCAAGTCTAGAAACGTCTACATTCATGTGTGTGAATTTAAACTGATTTTTTCACAAAGACAGTCCACCACGACCTAGACAACTAGAACTACGTCAAAAAAAACTAGTACCACGTCCAGCAACGTCTACATCCATTCATGTGAATTCGGACGTGGTGCTAGTTATTCTGAGATGAGATGAGATGTTATTGTAGAAAATCAGTTTAAATTCACATGTCTAGATGTAGACGTTTTTGGACGTGGTGTTAGTTGTTTGAGACATGATGCTAGTTGTTTTAGAAGTGGTAGACTGTCATTGTGAAAGAAAATCAGTTTAAATTCACATGCATGGATATATTCTGAGACGAGGTGAGATGTTTTGTGAAAAAATTAGTTTAAATTCACATGTCTGGATGTAGACATTTTTGGACGTGGTGATAGTTTTTTAAGACGTGGTGCTAGTGGTTCTGAGACGTGGTAAACTATCTTTGTGAAAAAAATCAGTTTAAATTTGCATGCATGGATGTAGACGTTTTTGGACGTGGTGCTAGTTGTTCTGAGACGATGTGAGATATTTTGTGAAAAAATCAGTAAATTCACATGTCTGGATGTAGATGTTTTTGGACGTGGTGCTAGTTTTTCTGAGACGTTGTAGACTGTCTTTGTGAAAAAAATAGTTTAAATTCACATGAATGGATGTAGATGTTTTTGGCTGTGGTGCTAGTTGTCTGAGACGATTTGATATGTTGTATGGCCATTTTATTTGTTTAATCTTATTACAACATATACTTACAAAATCATGAACATTTCTAAGAGTTATATAATCATTTTAATTATTTTATCTTCACAAAACTCTTAGATCAGAGATCATGAACATTTCTAAGAGTTGAATGGTCATTTTATTTGTTTTATCTCATTACAAGTTTTAGATATGAGATCATGATCATTTATAAGAATTGTATAGCCTTTTTATTTGTTTTATCTTATCAAAACCCTTAGATAAGAGATTATGAACATTTCGGTCCACCTCAGACGTTTTTGGACGTGGTTCTAGTTGGTCTGAGATGAAGTGAGATGTTTTGTGAAAAAATCAGTTTAAATTCAAATGTCTGGATGTAGACATTTTTGGACGTGGTGCTAGTTTTTTGAGACGTGGTAGACTGTCATTGTGAAAGAAAATCAGTTTAAATTCACATGCATGGATGTAGACGTTTTTGTACGTGGTGCTAATGGTTCTGAGACGTGGTTGACTATCTTTGTGAAAAAAATCAGTTTAAATTCACATGCATGGATGTAGACGTTTTTGAACGTGGTGCTAGTGAAAAATTATCTGCCCGGGCCTAGCCAGAAACTCACTTTCGTGCTACGCATTCCTGAATCGGAATCTCTGGCCAGGCCTAGACGCTAGCACAATGCTATTCCAACCCTTTTGAAATAACATTGCACAAGATCTGGGTTCGCACTCATTCGATTTATTACGCAACAAAATTTCTAATTAAAAGCGGAATCTTAGAAAAATACCATTGAAGCGTGCACTCAGGTGATTCTCTTGTATGCCTCAAGACTTTGATTTCACGTTGTGTGGGCAACGAACTAGAAACCAATTGATCAGCTAATCACCACAATCCACCTGCTAGAAAATTCCAGCACTGTTGCACCTGGCACGTACTGTAAACGCACCGCCCGGAGAGAGAGAAAGCTACACGCATCTGGCATAAAACAGGCCAAAATTTGGTCAAAGGAGAGGGAAACCAGCCGCAAAAACTTCTTTAAAATCTGACTTTGAGAGAGAAAATTTTCTCTCTCTAGATTCTTGAATTATGAATCTATTGAATTGTGTGTCTTGAATAGCTAATCCCTTGTCTATATATAGAGTTACAAGAGAGACTCCAAGTTAGTTTAGGATTGGCCTTCCTACTGGGTTTCTATTTTCCTTCAATCATGTTCCTGGACTGATACACATCCAACTGATACAAGGATTCACTTATCCCAAACCAGTTCCTGGTATGATTCAAAACTAACTGACACAGGGATTCACTTATCCCTGGTATGATTCACAACTAACTGACACAGGGATTCACTTATCCCAAACCAGTTCCTGGTATGATTCACAACCAACTGACACAAGAATTAATTAATTACTCAATTAATTAAATCTACCTTTGTCAACAACCCAATACATAATTAATCGTACCACTAACGGATTAATTATGACACTACCATCCTACACCAGAATTGCTTTCGGGACAACTTAATTAATTATATTCATAATCTCCCCACATCAAAGATATAGTGCTCGTTAATATATTAATTTACTGATAAATTAATTAATTAACCTCTTTAATTCTGAGACTAGTACCACTCGACCTTTTTACTATACCGAACGTAAGTCCACCGGCTGGGTTTAGTATAATAAACTCTACGAGCTCATCTCGGGAGCACCATCACCCCGGACGCACCTGTACATGGTTTCTTTTCGACAAGCAGCAGCAGACCAAGTAACTAAACACGCGCACCTAACCTACCGAGACTATTGGCCACAATTGACCTCACCCATTGGCATATCAGAGTACACTATGTCTAATCCTCATGCTCGCTCGAAACTAGGGATTAAGAGAGAGAATACCAAGAACGATTTGTCTATTAAATCAGTACAAGACAAATCATTCTTAATGGTCAAGTTCAATACGCCCCGGGCATATCTATATGATTCAATTAGTTTAGACAAACTAATTATCCGAATCACATAATAACCTAAACCGACAGTTTGTCCAAAACTGTCTCGGTTACGAACCTCATTTATATATTATATCTTTTAACCAATGATGAGATCTACTGTGTCACACAAGACACCTCATCATCTAACTACATAATATAAATGGACAATTAATGCACAACAAGATATAACCAAAATATAAATCGATATATTACTTGGAAAAAGTACAATACAAGTATAGCTTATGTATTCAACTCCAACAATCTCCACTAATACTTAAGATGTGCTTTAAGTATACATCTACATACAACTCCTATACACTCTGCTGCTATATATATAGAAAAACTGTCATGGCTCTCATAAGTATCTAATTCCCATGCCCTCCACGTGGGCCTCAAAGACTTTCGAAGTCAATGTTTGAAAGATTTTGGTACGATCTGGGTTTGCACTTGCTCGATTTACCACGCAACAAAAATTTCTATTAAAACGGAATCTTAGAAAAGTACCTTTGAAGCGTGCACCTGGTGATTCTCTTGTATGCCTCAAGACTATGACTTCACGTTGTGTGGGCAACGAACTAGAAGCCAATTGATCAGCTACTCACCACAATTCACCTGCTAGAAAACTCTAGCCCCGCAGCACCTGGCACGTACTATAAACGCACCGCCCGCAGAGAGAGAAAGCTACGCGCAACTGGTATAGACCAAGGCCAAAATTTTAGCCACTAGAAACCCAAAAACCAGCTGCACACTTTCTTGAAAATTCGACTTGGAGAGAGAAACGTTTTCTCTCTCTAGAATTTTCTCTCTCTAGAAATCCTGTGGATTAATTGTGTTATTGTGTTAATCTGAATGACTGATCCCTTGTCTATTTATAGAGTTACAAGAGAGACTCCAAGTTGGTTTAGGATTGGTCTTCCTACTGGGTTTCTGTTTTCCTTCAATCCTGTTTCTGGACTGATACAAATTCTGTTTCCTTCAATCCTGTTCCTGGACTGATACACTCCCAACTGTCACAGGGATTCACTTATCCCAATCCAGTTCCTGGGATGAATCACTCCCAACTGACACAGGGATTCACTTATCCCAAACCAGTTCCTGGGATGATTCACAACCAACTGACACAAGGATTAATTAATTTCTAAATTAATTAAATCTACCTTTGTCAACAACCCAGTACATAATTAATCGTACCACTAACGGATTAATTATGGCACTACCAACCTACACCAGAATTGCTTCCGGAACAACTTAATTAAATTATATTCATAATCTCCCCACATCAAAGATATAGTGCTCGTTAATTCATTAATTTACTGATAAATTAATTCATCAACTTCTTTAATTCCGAGACTAGTACCACTCGACCTTTTTACTATACCGAACATAAGTCCACCGGCCGGGTTTAGTATAATAAACATTTCGAGTTCACCTCTGGAGCACCATCACCCCGGACGCACCGGTACATGGTTTCCTTTCGACAAGCAGCAGCACACCAAGTAACTAAACACGCGCACCCAACCCACCGAGACTATTGGCCACAATTGACCTCACCCTTTGGCAGATCAAAGTACACTATGTCTAATCCTCATGCCCGCTCGAGTCTAGGGATTTAGAGATAGAATACAAGGATCGATTTGTCTATTAAATCAGTACAAGACAAATCATTCCTAAGAGTCAAGTTCAATATGCCCCGGGCATATCTATATGATTCAATTAGTTTAGACAAACTAATTATCTGAATCACATAATAACCTAGACCGACAGTTTGTCTAAAGCTGTCTCGGTTACGAACCTCATGTATATATTATGTCTTTCAACCAATGATGATATCTACTGTGTCACACCAAACACCTCATCATCTACTTACATAATATAAATGGATGATTAATGCACAACTAAATATAATTGAAACACAAATCGATATATTAAACTGGGAAACTATACAATACAAGCATAGCTTATGTATTCTACTCCAACAATCTCCCACTAATACTTAAGCTGTGCTTTAAGTATACAACTACATACAATCCTACCCAATCTGCTGCTATCTATCTAGAAAAAATGTCAAGGCTCTCCTAAGCATCTGATCCCCTTGCCCTTCACGTGAGCCTCAAAGACTTTAGAAGTCAATGTTTTCGTGAACGGATCTGCAAGGTTATCCTCTGATGCTATCTTAGCCACGACCATATCTTCCCTCTTTACGATATCTCGTATCAGGTGGTACTTGCGCTGTATATGTTTACTCGCCTTGTGGGCTCGTGGTTCCTTAAAGTTTGCTACTGCACCGTTGTTATCACAATAAACCGTGATAGACTTCTGCAAACCAGGAGTTACATCTAAGTCCACTAGGAAGTTCTTTAGCCATACTGCTTCTTTCGCTGCCTCTGATGCGGCAACGTACTCAGCCTCCATGGTAGAGTCCGCCATGCATTTTTGCTTGACACTCCGCCAAACTATGGCTCCACCTCCTAGAGTAAACACATACCCTGGGGTAGACTTGCTCTTGTCCCTGTCGCCTTGGAAATCTGAATCTGTGTAACATCGGGGTACCAGCTCAGGCGCCTGATAGACCAGAACTTGGTCCCTTGTTCTACGCAAATACTTGAGAATGCATTTTACTGCCTCCCAATGAGCTTTCCCGGGGTTACTCTGATATCTGCTTACCATGCCAATGGCATAACAGATATCAGGCCTCGTACACAACATGGCATAAATGAGATTTCCTACTGTCGAAGCATAAGGAACTATCTTCATGGCTTCTATCTCCTCAATAGTTTTAGGGGACTGTTCCTTAGATAGATACACTCCATGTCTGATAGGTAGAAAACCTTTCTTAGAGTTCTGCATGTTAAAACCGGCTAGAATCGTATCTATGTACGAAGCTTGGAAGAGCGTTAATGAAAGTTTCCTATGATCTCGAATTATCTTGATCCCAAGGATATGTCCCGCTTCCCCTAAGTCTTTCATATCAAACTTCTTGGACAGCCATACCTTTACGTCTGATAAAACTTTCTTGTTATTGTCAATCAATAGAATGTCATCTACGTAAAGCACAAGAAACACCACTGAGTTTCCATCACGTCTACGGTACACACATTGCTCATCCAGACACTGAATAAATATGAAGGACTGGATTACCTCATCAAATTGGATGTTCCAAGATCTGGATACCTGCTTATGTCCGTAAATGGACCTCTTAAGCCTGCAAACCTTATGCTCTTGGCCTTTTTCAATGAATCCCTCTGGTTGCTGCATAAAGATGGTTTCCTCAAGACTTCTATTTAGGAAAGCTGTCTTGACATCCATTTGCCAAATCTCATAGTCTAAATGAGCAGCTATGGCCAAGAGAATCTGGATCGACTCAAGCATGGCTACCGGGGAGAAGGTTTCCTCATAATCGATTCCTTCTTTCTGAGTATACCCCTTCGCCACCAGCCTAGCTTTAAAGGTTTCCACCTTCCCATCAGGTTCTCTCTTATGTTTGTAGACCCACTTGCATCCAATGGGCTTAAACCCATCAGGCAGGTCCACCAGCTCCCAGACTTGATTGTGGTCCATTGACCCCATCTAGGATATCATTGCCTTACGCCAAGACTCTGCATATTTATCTCAGAGAGCCTCATTGTAGTTAACCGGGTCAGGTTCAAGCGCGCCTGGGACTAGGTCTGAGGCCTCTCCCACGCTAATGAACCTATCGGGCTGTCTCACAAACCTCCCGCTACGACGAGGCACCACCTGTGTAGGTGCATCATCTGTCATGTGCAGTGTGTGGTGTATCTACTTGTGCAGGTGCATCAGGATTAGTAGTTTGTTGTCTAAGCTCTTCTAGTACTATCTTACTCTTGGGCTTGTGGTCTAAGACATAGTCTTTTTCAAAAAATCTAGCGTTGGTACTAACCACCACCTTTTGATCTTTAGGAATATAAAACAGACCACCTTTCGTTCCCCTAGGATATCTTACAAACAGCATTAATTCAGTTCTCACATCTAACTTAGCTGTATCTACCTTAAGCACATGTGCTGGGCAACCCCAAATTCTTAGATGTCTTAGACTGGGCTTGCGCCCATTCCACAACTCTAATGAGGTTGAAGGCACAGTTTTAGATGGTACAAGATTAAGAATATACATCACCGTTTCTAAGGCATATCCCTAGAACGAACTTGGCAAATCACTATAGCTCATCATAGACCTAACCATTTCCATGAGAGTTCGATTCCTCCTTTCTGATACACCATTCTGCTGTGGCGTGCCAGGTGCAGACAACTAAGACTGAATTCTGACCTCACTGAGGTATTCTCCGACAGGTACTCCCCACCACGATCTGAACGCAGTGTCTTGATACACTTACCATGATGCTTTTCCACATCTGCCCGAAACTCTTTGAACTTGCCAAAACATTCGAACTTGTGGCGCATTAGGTAAATGTATCCGTACCTTGAGTAGTCATCCGTGAACGTCACGAAATACTCGAACCCACCTCGTGCTTGGACCGTCATTGGTCCACACAAGTCAGAATGAATCAACTCTAATACTTCCTTAGCTCTATAACCTTTTGCTTTAAAAAGTCTCTTGGTCATCTTACCTTCCAAGCAAGATTCGTAGGTTGCATAACTGTCAATCTCTAATGAACCTAAAGGTCCATCATTGACCAACCTCTGAATCCTACTAAGGTTTATATAACCTAGCCTGAGATGCCAAAGATAGGTTTGATTCATTTCAGAAGGTTTCTTCCTCATATTAATGTTAGATAAAGAGCTATCTGTTTCTATATTTTTCGCAACAGGGGAATTAGAGTTAACCACAAATAAATTGTCAGCCAATGAACCAGAACAAATAAGTTTGTCATTTCTTCTAATAAATACAGACTCATCCGAGAAAACAAACTTATAACCGTTCTTTAAGAGTTTAGAAACCGAAATAAGGTTCTTTCTAAAACTCGGTACATAAAGACAATTAACTAGCTCTAAACTAGAATTCTCAAAATTCAGAGTAACTACTCCCACTGCTTCTACTGACACTCTTGTAGTGTCGCCCAAGTAGATATCCAATTCGTCCTCTCTAAGCTTCTGGGTCACTTGGAACCCTTGCAAAGAATTACAAACATGATCATTGGCACCTGAATCCACACACCAAGTATCTGTGGGAATCGCCGCTAAACATGTCTTAGTAATTGGGGTAGAAACTTTCGTACGTTTAAGCTTTGAACAATCCGATTTCCAATATCTCGTCTTATTGCACTTGAAGCACTTGTCTTTCGACTTCTTCTTTGCAATAGCTGGCTTAGGCGCAATTTGTGCCTTTTTAGCTACTCCCTCGAGCTTTCTCTTCTTCTTTTCAGCCTCAGGCTCAGAAGAAGATTCTAAAGCTTTGAATGCGATTAAAGCTCGCTTCTTCTCTTGAAGAAGACTTTTAGCCGCTACCAACGCTGCCAAGAGCTCGGATAAAGTACTCAACATCTTACTTATGTTGTAGTTCAACCGAATCTGCTCATAGCTTTGAGGCAAACTCCGGAGGACAATATCGACTTTGGTTTCACCAACGATTTCGCCTCCTACTACCTCAACCTTGTTGATGTTACTAATCACGTCAATGAAATGATCTCTCACAGGAGTGCTCTCAGCCATAAGGACAATGTCCAAGTTACGACTCCAATCGACATAATTATTTCCAATTAATTTATTGTCTTTCAAAATAGCAGCTAAGGGGTTGAATGTCATATTGATAAAACTGTAAAATTAACAAGCAGACAATGTTTCAGTTATTAACCTAGAATTTTGAAAACATGAAATTCTATTAATTATTAACTTCCCTCAAAACAATAATTATAATCCACCAACATCTCATTCACCAGGATTCTCACAAGCCACGCAGTGTGGACGTTTATGCTAACCTACATTTGTTTGAGAAGAACCAAATTCATTAACTGCACTATCAGACCAAACGATCTATTGATCAATGTAGCTAATAGTCGGTGCTTTCAGCCGTACAAATAAGCAGCGTAACCTCTTGGGAGGAATACTGCAGATCGTACACTAAGTGTATGCGATTACGTGACTTCTGAGTTTGTTACCTCAGGATAGTGCTCCTCAGATGGAGAGGGTGTCGCATTTCTCCTAGTTAAACTTACTCTAGTCATCTTACTCAGAAATTCATAATGTAGCGATCTCGGGGTTGGACTCATCCGAATGGAGGAAGGCCCTAATGCCAAGCCCACCCACATCACATATGAACTCGTAATGGTGGCCATGGGAATATTAAACCAACCCGCTCCCACTTAGATTTCCAAATTGAAGGTTTTTCCAGTTTTAACATGCAATTAACTAACCCTAAGTTATATGCAACCATAAAACCAACATGCTTTAAAATTATGCATCTAAAATACAGCATAAAAATAAAGCATAAAAATTAAAACAATAAATAAGAGAAATAAATACGAAAAATAAATTCCCCGACTATTATAGTTTTAATTGCTTCCATCTTCTGCCTTGACCTCGTGTCCCGTCACGTCACTCGATGGAGAGAGTCTTGAACTTCAAAAAATGAAAATTGGAAAAAAAAAGGGCCAAAAATGCATCCTGAACGGGCCGCACGTGTGAAGCACGCCCAAAGGGCGCGCCTCACGCGCTCACTTACCGCATGTGCAGCGAGCGGCCCAGCAGCGCGCGCTGCTGCCTCGGCTGGTGCAGCCTCCTACTGCGCTCCGCGGCAGCGGCGCTGCTGCTGGCGGTCGCCGGAGAGCAACTGCAACCGGCGTGTGGTCACCGGCGCCACATCCTCCTTCGCTTTTTCCCACGCTATTTGGTCTTCTTGCAATTCATTATGAGTTTTCCTGGCTTTCTGCGAATTAACGATAACCCAAAACCCACAAATTCAAGTTGTCCACCATAACACCTTCGATTACAAAAATTGATTCTCCTAGTACAAGGCTTTCTAGGAAAATTAAATAATTGAAATTACATAGAAAAAATCCTACTACATATTTGATCTAATCCTACATGGCTTCCAGCACGTGGTTATACTATTACAAACATTCATAATAAAATCAAATCCGGACATGTCCCGGAGTTTAATTAAAACCCATACAAACATAACCATAATAGTCGGGATTTCTTAACCACCTACAAATAAAACCATGTAACAAATCGAACAAGCACAAAAACCCAAAACCAGGCTCTGATACCAATTAAAAGATTATCGGCCCGGGTCTAGCTAGAAACTCACTTTCGTGCTACGCATTCCTGAATCAGAATCTCTGGCCAGGCCTAGACGCTAGCACAATGCTATTCCAACCTTTTTGAAATAACATTGCACAGAATCTGGGTTCACACTCATTCGATTTATCATGCAACAAAATATCTAATTAAAAGCGAAATCTTAGAAAAATACCTTTGAAGCGTGCACTCAAGTGATTCTCTTGTATGCCTCAAGACTTTGATTTCACGTTGTGTGGACAACGAACTAAAAACCAAATTGATCAGCTAATCACTACAATCTACCTACTAGAAAATTCCAGCACCGCTGCACCTGGCACGTACTGTAAACGCACCGCCTGGAGAGAGAGAAAGCTATACGCAGCTGGTATAAAACAGGCCAAAATTTGGCCAAAGGAGAGAGAAACCAGCCGCAAAAACTTCTTTATAATCTGACTTTGAGAGAGAAAAATTTCTCTCTCTAGGAATTTCTCTCTCTAGATTCTTGAATTATGAATCTATTGAATTGTGTGTCTTGAATAGCTAATCCCTTGTCTATATAGAGAGTTACAAGAGAGACCCCAAGTTGGTTTAGGATTGGCCTTCCTACTGGGTTTCTGTTTTCCTTCAATCCTGTTCCTGGTCTGATACACATCCAACTGATACAGGGATTCACTTATCCCAAACCAGTTCCTGGTATGATTCACAACTAACTGACACAAGGATTCACTTATCTCAAACCTGTTCCTGGTATGATTCACAACCAACTAACACAAGGATTAATTAATTACTTAATTAATTAAATTTACCTTTGTCAACAACCCAATACATAATTAATCGTATCACTAACGAATTAATTATGACACTATCATCCTACACCAGAATTGTTTTTGGAACAACTTAATTAAATTATATTCATAATCTCCCCACATCAAAGATATATCGCTCGTTAATATATTAATTTACTGATAAATTAATTAATTAACCTCTTTAATTAAGAGACTAGTACCACTCGACCTTTTTACTATACCGAACGTAAGTCCACCGGCCGGGTTTAGTATAATAAACTTTACGAGCTCATCTCGGGAGCACCATCACCCCGGATGCACCAGTACATGGTTTCCTTTCGACAAGCAGCAGCACACCAAATAACTAAACACGCGCACCCAACCTACCGAGACTATTGGCCACAATTGACCTCACTCATTGGCATATCAAAGTACACTATGTCTAATCCTCATGCCCGCTCGAGTCTAGGGATAAAGAGATAGAATACCAAGAACGATTTGTCTATTAAATCAGTAAAAGACAAATCATTCTTAATGGTCAAGTTCAATACACCCCGGGCATATCTATATGATTCAATTAGTTTAGAAAAAACAATTATCCGAATCACATAATAACCTAAATCGGCAGTTTGTCCAAAGCTGTCTCGGTTACGAACCTCATTTATATATTATATCTTTTAACCAATGATGAGATCTATTGTGTCACACAAGACACCTCATCATCTAACCACATAATATAAATGGACAATTAATGCACAACAAGATATAACCAAAACATAAATCGATATATTACTGGGAAAAAGTACAATACAAGCATAGCTTATGTATTCAACTCCAACAGGTAGTTGTTCTGAGACGATGTGAGATGTTTTGTGAAAAAATCAGTAAATTCACATATCTGGATGTAGATATTTTTGGACGTGGTGTTAGTTTTTCTGAGACGTTGTAGATTGTCTTTGTGAAAAAAAATAGTTTAAATTCACATGAATGGATGTAGACATTTTTGGCTGTGGTGCTAGTTTTTCTGAGACGATTTGATATGTTGTATGGCCATTTTATTTGTTTTATCTTATTATGACACATACTTACAAGATCATGAACATTTCTAAGAGTTATATGGTCATTTTAATTGTTTTATCTTCACAAAACTCTTAGATCAGATATCATGAACATTTCTAAGAGTTGAATGGTCATTTTCTTTGTTTTATCTCATTACAAGTCTTAGATATGAGATCATGATCATTTATAAGAATTGTATAGCCGTTTTATTTGTTTTATCTTATCAAAACCCTTAGATAAGAGATTATGAACATTTCGATCCACCTCATACGTTTTTGGACGTGGTTCTAGTTGTTCTGAGATGAGGTGAGATGTTTTGTGAAAAAATCAGTTTAAATTCACATGTCTGGATGTGGAAGTTTTTGGACGTGGTGCTAGTTGTTTGAGACGTGGTGCTAGGTTTATGAGATGTGGTAGACTGTCATTGTGAAAGAAAATCAATTTACATTCAAATGCATGGATGTAGACATTTTTGTACGTGGTGCTAGTTGTTCTGAGACTAGGTGAGATGTTTTGTGAAAAAATCAGTTTAAATTCACATGTCTGGATGTGGTCATTTTTGGATGTTGTGATAGGTTGTTAAGACGTGGTGCTAGTGGTTCTGAGATGTGGTTGACTATCTTTGTGAAAAAAATCAGTTTAAATTCACATGCGTGGATGTAGACGTGGTGCTAGTTGTTCTGAAACGATGTGAGATGCTTTGTGAAAAAATCAGTAAATTCACATGTTTGGATGTAGATATTTTTTGGACGTGGTGCTAGTGTTTTGAGACGTGGTGCTAGTTGTTTTGAGACGTTGTAGACTGTCTTTGTGAAAAAAAAAGTTTAAATTCACATGAATAGATGTAGACTTTTTTGCTATGGTGCTAGTTGTTTTGAGACGATTTGATAATGTTCTTTGGCCATTTTATTTGTTTTACTTATTACAACACTACTTACAAGATCATGAACATTTATAAGAGTTGAATGGTCGTTTTATTTGTTTTATCTCATTACAAGTCTTAGATATGAGATCATGATCATTTATAAGAATTGTATAGCCGTTTTATTTTTTTTATCTCATCAAAACCCCTAGATAATAGATTATGAACATTTCGGTCCACCTCAAACGTTTTTGGACGTGGTTCTAGTTGTTCTGAGACGAGGTGAGATGTTTTGTGAAAGAATCAGTTTAAATTCACATGTCTGGATGTAGACGTTTTTGGACGTGGTGCTAGTTGTTTGAGACGTGGTGATAGTTGTTTGAGACGTGGTAGACCGTCATTGTGAAAAAAATCAGTTTAAATTCACATGCATTGATGCAGACGTTTTTTGAAGTGGTGCTAGTTGTTGTAATACGAGGTGAGATGTTTTGTGAAAAAATATGTTTAAATTCACATGTCTGGATGTGGATGTTTTTGGACGTAGTGCTACATTTTTTTAAACGTGGTGATAGTTGTTCTGAGACGTGGTAGACTATCTTTATGAAAGAAAATCAGTTTAACTTCACATGAATGGATGTAGACGTTTTTTCCGTGGTGCTAGTTGTTTTTGTTGGAATTGAATACATAAGCTATGCTTGTGTTGTACTTTTTCCCTGTAATATATCGATTTATGTTTTGGTTATATCTTGTTGTGCATTAATTGTCCATTTATATTATGTAAATAGATGATGAGGTGTCTTGTGTGACACAGTAGATCTCATCATTGGTTGAAACACATAATATATAAATGAGGTTTGTAACCGAGACAACTTTGGACAAACTGTCGGTTTAGGTTATTATGTGATTCGGATAATTGGTTTGTCTAAACTAATTGAATCATATAGATATGCCCGGGGCATATTGAACTTGACCTTTAGGAATGATTTGTCTTGTACTGATTTAATAGACAAATCGATCCTTGTATTCTATCTTTTAATCCCTAGACTCGAGCGGGTATGAGGATTAGACATAGTGTACTTTGATCTGCCAAAGGGTGAGGTCAATTGTGGCCAATAGTCTCGGTGGATTGGGTGCGCGTGTTTAGTTACTTGATGTGCTGCTGCTTGTCAAAAGGAAACCATGTATCGGTATGTCCGGGGTGATGTGCTCCCGAGATGAGCTCGAAATGTTTATTTTACTAAACCCAGCCGGTGGACTTATGTCTGGTATAGTAAAAAGGTCGAGTGGTACTAGTCTCGGAATTAAAGAATTTAATTAATTTATTTATTAGTAAATTAATTTATATTAACGAGCACTATATCTTTGATATGGGGAGATAAATGAATATAATTTAATTAAATTGTTCCGGAAACAATTCTGGTGTAGGATGGTAGTGCCAAAATTAATCCGTTAGTGGTATGATTAATTTTGTAATGGGTTAATTGAATATGTAGATTTAATTAATTAATTGGTTAATTATTCCTAAGGGTTAATTCAGTAATTAACAAAGTGGAATTATTTAATTAATTCCTAAGGGTTAATTAAGTAATTAACAAAGTGGAATTATTTAATTAATTAATTAAGTCTTAAGTTTCAATTGGAATTAGGAAATCCTAGAGATTAAGAATCTAGTAGGATTTGGTTTAGCCTATCAGATTGGTTGTCTAATTGGATTTGGAAACTAATTCATTACCTAAACCCATTAGGAAGACCAATTCTAAACCAACTTGGGGTCTCTCTTGTAACTCTATATATAGACAAGGGATTAGCTATTCAAGACAGACAATTCAATATATTCATAATTGAAGAATCTAGAGAGATAAAATTCTAGAGAGAGAAAAATTTCTCTCTCCTAAACGAATTTTATACAACAAATTACGGTTGGCCTTGGTTTTATTTGTCCGAATTTTTTGGCTAAATTTTGCTGGCTGCGTGAATTGTTTTCTCTCTCTCCAGGCGGTGCATTTACAGTACGTGCCAGGTGTTGGGGTGCTAGAATTTTCTAGCAGGTGGATTGTGGTGATTAGTTGATCGATTAGCTTCTAGTTTGTTGCCCACATAACTTGAAGTCAAAGTCTTAAGGCATACAAGAGAATCACCAAGTGCGCGCTTGAAAGGTACTTTTCTAAGATTCTGCTTTAATTAGAAATTTTTGTTGCGTGGTAAATCGAGCAAGTGCAAACCCAAATCCTATGTGGCAATCTTTTCAGTTCTGAGACGAGTTGAGATGTTGTATGGCCATTTTATTTGTTTTATCTTATTACAACACCTACTTACAAGACCATGAACATTTATAAGAGTTATATGGTCATTTTAATTGTTTTATCTTCAAAAAAACTCTTAGATCAGAGATCATGAATGCACAAGGTGTGGAAGTATGGCCCATAGAGCTACAAGGTGTCCCGTCTCTCATCCCAGATCAGATTGTACAATGTTTGGTAGACTATATGACCCCGATGAAATGATATGACGTTTATATGTATGTAATTGGTACAATTGTTTACAAGTGCTTACAGGTATAATTGATTATGTGTAGTTGCATTGGTGATTTGGTTAGGTATTGATGTAAATGAAAGATTATCTGCCCGGCCCTAGCCAGAAACTCACTTTCATGCTACGCATTCAAGAATCGGAATCTCTGGTCAGGCCTAGACGCTAGCACAATCGCTATTCCAACCCTTGCTTGAAATAACATTGCGCAGGATCTTGGTTTGTACTTATTCGATTTATCACGTAACAAATAAATTCTTTATTAAAAGCGGAAACATAAAAATTACCTATTGAAACGTAAACTCAGGTGATTTTCTTGGATACCTCAAGACTTTGATCACTCGTTGTGTGGGCAATAATCTAGCAACCAATTGATCAACTAATCACCACAATCCACTAGCCGGAAAAATTCTGCAGCTCGTCGCCGCCGCCAGATTTTCCTGTCATCACCGCCTGTCGTAATTAACCACCGACCGCCGCTTAGGACAATAACTAGCCGCCTGAGATTATGCTAGATAAAGAAAAATGTTTTCTCTCTCTAGACTTTATCTCTCTAGTTTTCTTGTCTTGAAAACTTATGAATTGTATATCGTGTAATAACTAATCCCTTGTCTATATATAGAGTTACAAGAGAGACCCCAAGTTGGTTTAGGATTGGCCTTCCTACTGGGTTTCTGTTTTCTTCAATCATGTTCCTAGACTGATACACATCCAACTGCTACAGGGATTCACTTATCCCCAATCCAGTTCCTGGTATGATTCACAACCAACTGACCCAAGGATTAATTAATTACTTAATTAATTAAATTTACCTTTGTCAATAACCCAATACATAATTAATCGTACCACTAACGGATTAATTATGGCACTATCATCCTACACCAGAATTGCTTCCAGAACAACTTAATTAATTTATTCTTAATCTCCACACATCAAAGATATAGTGCTCGTTAATTTATTAATTTACTGATAAATTAATTAATCAACTTATTTAATTTCGAGACTAGTACCACTCGACCTTTTTACTATACTGGACATAAGTTTACCAGCTGGATTTAGTATAATAAAAATAACGAGCTCATCTCAGGAGCACCATCACCCCGGACGCACCGGTATATGGTTTTCTTTCGACAAGCAGTAGCACTCCAAGCAACTAAACAAGTGTACCCAACCTATCGAGACTATTGCCACAATTGACCTCACCCATTGGCAGATCAAAGTACACTATGTCTAATTCTCATGACCGCTCAAGTCTAGGGATTAAGAGGTAGAATACTAAGAACGATTTGTCTATCAAATCAGTACAAGATAAATCATTCTAAATGGTCAAGTTCAATACGCCCCGGGCATATCTATATGATTCAATTAGTTTAGAAAAACCAATTATCCAAATCACATAATAACCTAAACCAACAGTTTGTCCAAAGTTGTCTCGGTTACGAACCTCATTTATATATTATGTCTTTTAACCAATGATGAGATCTACTGTGTCACACAAGACACCTCATCATCTAACTACTTAATATAAATGGACAAATAATGCACAACAAAATATAACCAAAACATAAATCGATATATTAACTGGGAAAATTTACAATACAAGCATAACATATGTATTCAACTCCAACAATCTCCCACTAATACTTAAGTTGTGCTTTAAGTATACAACTACATTCAACTCCTACACTCTACTACTATATATCTTGAAAAACTGTCATGGCTCCCCTAAGTATCTGATTCCCATGTCCTCCACGTGAGCCTCAAAGACTTTTGTAGTCAATGTCTTCGTGAACGGATCTGCAAAGTTATCCTTTGATGCTATCTTAGCCACGACAACGTCTTCCCTCTTTACGATATCTCATATCAGGTGGTACTTGCATTGTATATGTTTACTCGCCTTGTGGGCTCGTGGTTCCTTCGAGTTTGCTATTGCACCGTTGTTATCACAATAGACTTCTGCAAACCAGGAATCACATCTAAGTTTACTAGGAAGTTCTTGAGCCATACTGCTTCTTTCGCTGCCTCTGATGCGGCAACGTATTCAGCTTCCATGGTAGAGTCCGCCACACATTTCTGCTTGACACTCCGCCAAACTATGGCTCCACCTCCTAGAGTAAACACATACCCTGAGGTAGACTTGCTCTTGTCTCTGTCGCCTTGGAAATCTGAATCTGTATAACCTCTGGGTACCAGCTCAGACGCCTGATAGACCAACACTTGGTCTCTCGTTCTACTCAAATACTTGAGAATGCATTTTACTGCCTCCCAATGAGCTTTCCTGGGTTACTCTGATATCTGCTTACAATGCCAATGGCATAACAGATATCAAGTCTCGTACACAACATGACATACATAAGACTTCCTACTTCCGAAGCATAAGGAACTGTCTTCATAGCCTCTATCTCCTCAACAGTCTTGGGAGACTGTTCTTTAGACAGATGCACTCCATGTCTAAAAGGTATAAAACCTTTCTTGGAGTTTTACATGTTAAAACGGGACATAATCGTATCTATGTATGAAGCTTGGGAGAGCGTTGACGAACGTTTTCTATGATCTCGAATTATCTTGACCCCAAGGATATGTCCCGTTTCCCCTAAGTCCTTCAGATCAAACTGCTTGGACAACCATGTCTTTACGTCTGATAACACTTTCTTGTTGTTGCCAATCAATAGAATATCATCTACGTAAAGCACAATAAACACCACCAAGTTTCTATCACGTCTGCGGTACACACATTGCTCATCCGGACACTGAGTAAATCCGTAGGACTGGATTACCTCATCAAACCGGATGTTCCAAGATCTGGATGCCTGCTTAAGTCCTTAAATGGACCTCTTAAGCCTGCAAACCTTATGCTCTTGGCCTTTTTCAACGAATCCCTCTAGTTGCTGCATGAAGATGGTTTCCTCAAGACTTTCATTTAGGAAAACTGTCTTGACATCCATCTGCCATATCTTATCATCTAAATGAGCAGCTATGGCCAAGAGAATCTGGATCGACTTAAGCATGACTACCAAGGAGAAGGTTTCCTCATAATCGTTTCCCTCTTTCTGAGTATACCTCTTCGCCACCAGCCTAGCTTTAAAGGTTAACACCTTTCCTTCAGGTCATCTCTTACGTTTGTAGACCCACTTGCATCCAATGGGCTTAAACCCATCAGGCAGGTCCACAAGCTCCCAGATTTGATTGTGGTTCGTTGACCCCATCTCGGATATCATTGCCTTATGCTAAGATTCTGCATCTTTATCTCAGAGAGCCTCATTGTAGTTTATTGGGTCAGGCTCAGGCGCGCCTGGGACTAGGTCTAAGACCTCTCCCACACCGATGAACCTGTCAGGCTGTCTCACAACCCTCTCACTACGATGGGGCACCACTTGTGTAGGCACATCATCTATGATATCTTGTGCATTGTGTGGTGTATCTACTTATGCTGGTGTATCAGGATTATCAGTTTGTCTCCTAAGCTATTCTAGTACTATCTTACTCTTGGGCTTGTGATCTAGGATATAGTCTTCCTCCAAAAATCTAGCGTTGGTACTAACCACCACCTTCTGATCTTTAGGACTATAAAACAGACAATCTTTCGTTCCCTTAGGATATCCTACAAACAACATTAATTCTATTCTTGCATCTAACTTAGCCGCATCTGCCTTATGCACATGTGATGGGCAACCCCAAATTCTGAGATGTCTTAGACTAGGCTTTCGCCCGTTCCACAGCTCTACTGGGGTTGAAGGCACGATTTTAAATGGTACAAGATTAAGAATATACGTCGCTATTTCTAAGGCATATCCCCAGAATGAACTCAGCAAATCACTATAGCTCATCATCGACCTAACCATTTTCATGAGAGTTCGATTCCTTCTTTCTGCTACACTGTTCTGCTGTGGCGTGCCAGGTGCAGACAACTGAGACTGAATTTCTACCTCTCTGAGGTATTCTTGAAATTCGTGGGACAGTTACTCCCCATTACGATCTGATCGTAGTGTCTTGATGCTCTTACCATGATACTTCTCCACATCTACCCGAAACTCTTTGAACTTGCCACAGCACTCGGACTTGTGACGCATTAGGTAAATGCACTCGTACCTTGAGTAGTCATCCGTGAACGTCACGAAATACTCAAACCCACCTCGTGCTTGGACCGACATTGGTCCACACAAGTCAAAATGAATCAACTCTAGTACTTCATTGGCTCTATAACCTTTTGCTTTAAAAGGTCTCTTGGTCATCTTACCCTCCAAGCAAGATTCACAGGTTGAATAACTGTCAATCTCTAATGAACCTAAAGGTCCATCATTGACTAACCTCTGAATCCTACTAAGGTTTATATGACATAGCCTGAGATACCAAAGATAGGTTTGATTCATTTCAGAAGGTTTCTTCCTCTTATTAATGTTAGATAAAGAGCTATTTGTTTCTATGTTTTGCACAACAGGGGAGTTAGAATTAACCACAAACAAATTATCTATCAATGAACCAGAACAAATAAGTTTGCCATTTCTTCTAATAACAACACAATCATCAGAAAAAATTAACTTATAACTGTTCTTTAAGAGTTTAGAAACCGAAATAAGGTCCTTTCTAAAACTCGATACATAAAGACAATTAAATAACTCTAATACAGAACTCTCAAAATTTAGAGTGACAACTCCCACTGCTTCTACTGACACTCTTGTAGTGTCGCCCATGTAGATATCCAATTTGCCTTCTCTAAGCTTCCGGGTTACTTGGAACCCTTGCAAAGGATTACAAACATGGTTAGTGGCACCTGAATCTACACACCAAGCATCTGTGGGAATCTCCGCTAAACATGTCTCAGTAATTAAGGCAGAAACTATCGCACGTTTAAGCTTTGAACAATCCAATTTCCAATGTCCTATCTTATTGCACTTGAAGCACTTGTCTTTCGACTTCTTCTTTGCAAAGCACAATTCGCGCCTTTTGAGCTATTCCCTCGAGCTTTCTCTTCTTCTTTTTAGCCTCAGGCTCAGAAGAAGATTCTGATGCTTTGCCTGTGACTAAAGTGCACTTTTTCTCTTGAAGAAGACTTTTAGCCACCACCAACTCGGCCAAGAGCTTGGATGAAGTACACAACATATTACTTATGTTGTAGTTCAACCGAAACTGCTCATAGCATTAAGGCAAGCTCCGGAGGACAATACCAACTTTGGTTTCACCAACGATTTCGCCTCCCACTACCTTAACCTTGTTGATGTTACTAATCACGTCAATGACATGATCTCTCACAGGAGTGCTCTCAGCCATAAGGACAATGTCCAAGTTACGACTCCAATCGACATAATTAGGTCCAGTTAACTTGTTGTCTTTCAATATAGTAGCTAATGGGTTGAATGTCATATCAAAAAACAGTAAATTAAATAGACAATGTTTTAGTTATCTAACCTAGAATTTTGAACATGACAAAATTCTAAAAATTATTGACTTTCCTCAAAACAATAATTTTAATCCACCAACATATCATTCATCGGGATTCTCGCAAGCCACGATAGTGTGGACGTTTACGCTAACCCACATTCGTTTGAGAAGAACCAAGTTCATTAACTCCACTATCTGACCAAAATGATCTATTGATCAATGTAACTAATAGTCGGTGCTTTCAACCATACAAATAAGCAGCATAACCTCGATGGGAGGAATACTGCAGATCATACACTAAGTGTGTGCCATTACGTGACTTCTGAGTTTGTTACCTCAGGATAGTGCGCCTCAGATGGAGAGGGTGTCGCATTTCTCCTAGTTAAACTTACTCTAGCCATCTTACTCAGAACTTCATAATCTAGCGATCTCGTGGTTGGACTCATCCGAATGGAGGAAGACCCTAATACCAACGCGCAAGCCCACCCACGTCACATATAAACTCGTAATGGTGGCAGTGGGGATATTAATCCAACCCGCTCCCACTTAGATTTCTAACTTGAGGGTTTTTCCAGTTTTAACATGAAATTAACTAACCCTGAGTTATATGTAACCATAAAACCATCATGCTTTAAAATCATGCATGTAAAATACAGCACAAAAGAAATTAAAGCATAAAATTAAAACAATAAATACGGGAAGTTAATGTGAAAATTAAAATTTCCTGACTATTATGGTTTTAATCGCTTCCATCTTCTGCCTTGATCTCGTGTCCCACCACGTAACTCGATGGAAAGAGTTTTGAACTTCAAAAAACTGAAATTTGGAGGAAAAAGGGGCCAAAACGTGACCCAAACGGGCTGAATGCGCGAAATATACCTAAAGGCTCATCGCTCGCATGCAGCAGTTGCCGCGCCTACTGCCGCGCACTGGCGCAGCAAATCTACTGCGCCGCGCGGCAGTGGTGCTGCCATTTTTTGGCTGTTGCTGGCGACCTCCCGCCTGCGAGTCGTTGCTATCGCCGCCCCCTGCTACCAATGCCTCATTTGCTTCTTCTAAGCTATTTGGTCTTCTTGCAATTTGTTCTGGGTTTTGCTGGGTTTCTACGAATTAACGATAACCCAAAACCCACGAATTCAAGTTGCCCATCATAACGCCTTCTATTACAAAAAATTAATTCTCCTACTACAAGGCTTTCTAGGAAAATTAAATAATCGAAACTATATAGAAAAAATCCTACTACAGATTTGATCCAATCCTACACGGCTTCCATCACGTGGTTATACTATTACAAACATTCATAATAAAATCAAATCCATGTCACGGTGTTTAATTAAAACCCATGCAAATGTAACCATAATAGTTGGGATTTCTTAACCACCTGCAAATAAAACCATGTAATAAATCGAACAAACACAAAACCCAAAACCAGGCTTTGATACCAATTAAAAGATTATCTTCCTGGACCTAGCCAGAAACTAACTTTCGTGCTACGCATTCCAGAATCGGAATCTCTAGCCAGGCCTAGACGCTAGCACAATCGCTATTCCAACCCTTGCTTGAAATAACATTGCGCAGGATCTTGGTTTGTACTTATTCAATTTATCACGCAACAAATAAAATCTTAATTAAAAGTGAAAACATAAGAATTACCTATTGAAGCGTAAACTCAGGTGATTTTCTGGTATGCCTGAAGACTTTGATCGCTCGTTGTGGGGCAACGATCTAGCAACCAATTGATAAGCTAATCACCATAATCCACTCACCGGAAAAATTCCTGCAGCTCGTCGACGCATGAATTTCAACTGCCTCCGCCGCCTGCCAGAATTAACCACTGACCATCGCCTGGGACAATAACCGGCCGCCTGAGGTTATGCTTGATGGATAAAAATGTTTTCTCTCTAGACTTTCTCTCTCTATTTTTCTTGTCTTGAATGAATTGTATATCGTGTAATAACTAATCCCTTGTCTATATATAGAGTTACAAGAGAGACCCAAAGTTGGTTTAGGATTGGCCTTCCTACTGGGTTTCTGTTTCCTTCAATTCTGTTCCTGGACTGATACACATCCAACTGATACATGGATTCACTTATCCCCAATTCAGTTCCTGGTATGATTCACAACCAACTGACACAAGAATTAATTAATTACTTAATTAATTAAATCTACCTTTGTCAATAACCCAATACATAATTAATCGTACCACTAACGGATTAATTATGACACTACCATCCTATATCAGAATTGCTTCCGGAGTAACTTAATTAATTTATTCTTAATCTCCCCACATCAAAGATATAATGCTCGTTAATTATTAATTTACTGATAAATTAATTAATTAACTTATTTAATTATGAGACTAGTACCACTCGACCTTTTTACTATACCGGACATAAGTCCACCAGTTGGGTTTAGTATAATAAACATAACGAGCTCATCTCGGGAGCACCATCACCCCGGACGCACCTGTACATGGTTTCCTTTCGACGAGCAGCAGCACACCAAGCAACTAAACACGCACCCTTGGCCACAATTGACCTCACCCATTGGTAGATCAAAGTACACTATGTCTAATCCTCATGTCCGCTCAAGTCTAGGGATTAAGAGATAGAACACTAAGAACGATTTGTTTATTAAATCAGTACAAGACAAATCATTCCAAATGGTTAAGTTCAATACGCCCCCGGACATATCTATATGATTCAATTAGTTTAGACAAACTAATTATCCGAATCATATAATAACCTAAACCGACAGTTTGTCCAAAGCTGTCTCGGTTACGAACCTCATTTATATATTATGTCTTTTAACCAATGATGAGATCTACTGTGTCACACAAGTCACCTCATCATCTAACTACATAATATAAATGGACAAATAATGCCCAACAGAATATAACCAAAACATAAATCGATATATTACCTAGGAAAATGTACAATATAAGTATAGCTTATGTATTCAACTCCAACAGTACTTGCATTGTATATGCTTACTTGCTTTGTGGGCTTGTGGTTCTTTTGAGTTTGCTACTGCACCATTGTTATCACAGTATACTGTGATTGACTTCTACAAACCAGGAATCACATCTAAGTCCACTAGGAAGTTCTTTAGCTACACTACTTCTTTTGCTGCCTCTGATGCTGCAACGTATTCAGCCTCAATGGTAAAGTTTGCCACGCATTTCTGCTTGACACTCTGCCATACTATGGCTCTACCTCCCAAAGTAAATACATACCCTGAGGTAGACTTGCTCTTGTCCCTGTCACCTTGGAAATCTGAATCTGTGTAACCTCGGGGTACCAGCTCAGGCACCTGATAAACTAACACTTGGTCTCTCGTTCTGCGTAAATACTTGAGAATGCATTTTACTGCCTCCCAATGAGATTTATCAGGGTTACTCTGATATCTGCTTACAATGCCAACGGTATAACAGATATCAGGCATCGTACATAACATCGCATACATGAGACTTCCTACTGCTGAAGCATAAGGAACTGTCTTCATGGCTTCTATCTCCTCAACAGTCTTGGGAGATAGTTCTTTAGACAGATGCACTCCGTGTCTGAAAGGTAGAAAATCTTTCTTAGAGTTTTGCATGATCTATGGGTCACTGGGTGATCCATAGGTTTTGGTAAAACCCAAGTCAGTAGGTAAATAATCTTTTAATTATTTAATTAAAAGATTAAATGATTTACTGACTAAGTATTATGGTTTTATATCTATAAAACTGTGGGATTTGTTCAATTGAGAGACATACGTGATTTTCTGAAAGAAAATTTTACAAGAAAAATTCATTCTGCAAAATTTTTCTCTCTACAAACGGGCTAGCAACCACTCTGTGAGACTCCAGTGCTTGAGAGTAGAGAGCGTCTCCTGGGGAGAGCTTTGGTGGTGATCAATCCCGGATGAACATCAATCATAATCCAGATGCGGTAACCGATTACGCTATGAGGGTAAGCTTTAGAAGCTTTGAACGTATGATTTAATTAAACACTAAAATAAGAAATTAGGCATTTTCATTGCGTAATTTTTGTTAATCATGCTTAAACAATCCAACAGTGATATCAGAGCTAGTCTCAATATTTTAGTGTTAATTAAATTTAATTTTTTGATTAAGACGAAAAGTTTGGTTTCGAAAATTAAATGAATGGCCGGTTAGGAAATTGGTCTCCGGAAAGGTAAAAGAAAATTTAATTTCTTTTCTAGGTTGCGGTTTCGAAAACCCCATCGGTAAGAAGTTTTTTTCTTTTGCTGTAAAAATTTTCCCCTGTTTTGGTCTTAGTTTCTGGGTTTTGGAAACCCTCGCCGGGAAAACGGGCTGGCCGGAATGATTCTGGCCAAGCCTTGGTTTTGAAGAAATGAAAAGATTTTCACCAGAAAGTTTTGGGGTTTTTGGGTTTGATTTTGATCGGATAGACGGGGCACTGGGTTCTCTTCGTTTTTCGTCGGAAATTGTTTTTGAAATTCTGGGTTGTTATATTCCTTGCCGGAAAAACGAATTGAATAGAAATGGATTTTGTTTTGGTTTTGGAAAAACCTTGCTAAAATAAATTGGATTTATTTTCTGGGATGGTAAAGTTTCACCGGAGAATTGGGTTCTTTTTGATTTAACGAATTCCACAGCAAATCTGTTTTTGTTTTGGTTTGTATTTTCAAAACCTTGCCGGAAAAACAATTTGCGTTTCTGCGTTGTTTTTGTTTTCTGGCTTCTCACCGGGAAAATGGTGCCGAGATAGGTTTTTTGCTGAGTTTTCCATACTGGGAAGTCGCGAGAAAGGCCGCTGGGTTTATGAATCCTAGCACCGATCGAGGACAGAGAATGCACGGTGAGCGTCGCCGTTATATCTTCGTCTCTATCGGGAGTCTTCATCCCGTAGGCGTTGGACGCCGAAAATCATCTTCGATCGGTGCTTTGTCATCGGTCGTTAGAGATTTCGATCGGGAATATAGCTGGAGAAACGAACAAAGCCGGAAGAGACAACCAGCGAATGTCACCGGAAGTCAAGGAATCCGATGAGGGACCTTCCGGGGGATGTTGAAGGCTGCGGCGGAAGGGCTGAAACCCTAATCGGGAGAAATTACGAGAATGCCCCCGCCGCTGCCCTTAATTCCAGAAAACCCTAAAAGCAGCCAAAATTTTAAAGTTTCAAAAATTATGAATTGGCCTAAGAGGTTTTGTCTTTCTTTAAACCCTTACCCAGAATATCTGTTAATTGCGGAATTGCCCAGTAGTTTTCTAGAAATTGCTTTTCTTGAATTTTAATATTAGGTAGGGGCCGGACTGAGGCTTAGTACGTAGGACAGGATTGGCCCGGGGTACCTTTGGTGGCTCGGTGGATATTGGTGGCTCGGTTGATAGCGGGTGGGATGCCCGTTTTCCGTATATCCTAGGGAGGGCATTGGTTGCGATGACCTATACCTCTCTAGGATTTAGGTTGGCTTTATTTAAGTTGTTGCACATTATTTGGTTGGTTGACTTTTCTTGTTAGCATGTTTAAATGTTTTACCTTTTTGATGCCTAATTATGTGGTTATGTTATCGATGGTTCTTGTATATGTTTGTGGGTTTGTTGTTTGTGTGCTTATCTTTTTGACCCTCCATCCAGCGCAGGCGGCGCCAGGTAAGCTAATAGAGAATCCTCACTGAGTATGCCTAGCATGCTTATTTAGTTACGTGTGTTTTCCAGGAATAAGTTCGGAGCGAGTCTAGGGGGAAGCTGGGTTGGTATATGGGTTTGAAGGAAGGTGTTTGAAGCTGCGAACTAAGGAATTGAATTTAAAACTAGAACTTGTATGTAATGTACTTAAGTACTTTATGATTTAAACTTGTTTAGGATTCTTGTAAATAAATTGTAGCAAGATAATGATGATTTTGGGTTTAGCTATTACGAATTTGATGTTATAAACGTTAAGTTATTTTGGAAAAGTCAAATCGAGCATTGTATGCTGATTCAGGTAGAATGACCTTTTTGGGGTCGTTACAATTGGTATCAGAGCAGTAGGTTAATAACCTAAAAGACATCAATAAGCTTTAATCAGTGGAAATATGTATTGGGTAGTAAATAGGTGTCTTGTTAGGTTAGAACCTCTCGCCTGTGAGTTGTGACACTTAATCCAAATTACTTTGGTTTAAGTTTCTTTGTGTAATGCATATATGTTATGGTGTTGGGTAGACTTGTGATGTGAAAACATCACATAGATCATATATGTCTAGGGACCATGTAGCTTTTGAGATGGTGTATGTAAGGTTTAGTTATTGTTATCTCTGTAGTAATTTGATTTGGTTGCTTTTGGTTTGTTTGCTTATATTATAAACAATCAGGTGGACCTCTCAAGAGGCAGGGCAGCAATTATGCAGCTCTGTCATGAGAGGCTGCGACTATTCCTCTACTTTTCATGACTTACGGTGGCTATGTGGAGATGTTCTACCCTTAGCCACTGTGGGTCATGGTTTGGCAGAAGATAGCTGCGGCTCCTAGTAATTAAGGGGTAGAATTTCTACCATTCGGCTACTAGGGGTCCTAAATTTTCTTAACTAACATAATCATAACACATAGTTCTTAGGGTGTGCTAAAATGAACATATTGCTGGTCATATGAGTAATTCACTAATAGTTATAATCGTAATAATCGTTAACTTAGCGAAATACTTGTCATTAGTAAATCTTTGTTGTATAAATACTAATAAAATCAAACAAATCTAATCAATCAAGTTACGTAAATGGACACTAAAACATAAGCTTAACATTGTGAGTTTAAAAAGGAAACTTAGGTTAAAAATTCCAGTCATCTTTGCTTCTATTTTCCCTCTATTCCTGTTTTACATGTTCAACCTGAAGCCCCAACTTTTGTTTTAAACCCTGAGCCTTCAATCATCATTCTATCCTTAATTGGGCATCAAATCCACTCTTAGATATGATTGTGCACATTTTGTGTTTCTCCAGCCAATTTGGAAACCAAAATCCAAGTAAATTCGTAACCAAGGAACGAAGAAAAATCTCAAGTAAAATTCATAGCCAAAGCTTTTGGATTTCTGCTGCACCACTTCCAGTTTCTAAAAGCATTATAGAACAACTAGAATTCATCCGTCTCATCCATTTTTTTTGTAACCTCTTTATATGCATTTCAACCCTTTATACCAAGGTTTGATATGGTTCCCGTGGTCTGTGAAAATGAATTCTAGATCCTTCCTGAAATTAGTTTTCGAAACAGTTGGTTGCCGCTGAATTTTACTTTCAAGAAATCCATGGTCGAGAAACCAACTTTAAAACTCCAGATTTTTTTTCGATCAATAATGCTTTTGACTGGAATTTGTGTTGGTTTTAACCTCCATACTTTTAAATTTAGAGTGTCCCTTTCGGTTTGCAGAATGAGATTTTAGACCACCTGTAAACTTACTTGAAAACAGTGCAACAAACGCGGTGTTTTCCTGGAAAGATTCAACAAGGCTCTGATTTGAACCTTCAACTTTGGGACCTCATATCTCCCTCATCTTACATCCGAATGAAGCAAACTTTATTTTGTTTCAAAACTTATTCAACCAGAGTTTTCCAGAAATTTCTAGCTCGCAATTTGGATCTGTAAATTGCTCAGAAAACTTGTTTGAAACCAGACTGCCGTGTTGTTCCCTGCAGAAATTCTGCAGTCATTGCTACATTTGGAAAATCATCTCTCTTTCATTCCCTGACCAATTTGATCAAGCCATAGCTTGATTTAAACCTCATACAACAAGGATTTCTCAGAATTTTCTAGATCACAATTTGGATATGCGAATGGTCCAGAAAACCGTTCTTAAAATCGGACCAGCTGGCTGTTTTCTGCAGCAACTCTGCAGATTTTGCCAATTTTGGAAAAATCATATCTTCGCCATTCCTTATCCGTTTTGGCCAAAATTTGTCTTGTTTTAATCCTCTCCAATCAAGGTTTACTCATAATTTCATAACTTGCAAAATGATTTTACAGAATCTTGCATTGAACAGGGTACTCTACTGCATGTTCTAAAGATTTTGTTTTTTTTTTTTTGTTTTAGCTGGATAGTTTGAAGAGAACTATACATTACCTACGACCGTAGGAGTAATGAAATTCATCCAGGAATAAACAATTTACCAGAACATAACCATTTCAATAAAAGACTAAAAGACAAACATAGAAGACTAACCAACATCAATATTCTGTACATCTATGCAAACGTGACATGGGTTTAAGAATCAAGAAGTTCAAGACATAAATGAAGGGAAAGCTACATCCCGAAACTTCTCCTGGCTTTTGTGTAACGGATTGGAACTGTTCTACCTACATCAATTAGACTTAACAACCTGAACATAAGAATAAATGACCTAACTAGAATAGCAATGGCTGAGATAACTATACGCCAGAAACAATGAGTATAATAAGGGTCCTTTATAAGTGTATAAGGACGAATATACCACACTAAGATGTTAGAATATACAAGTGGGATGAGTTAAACAAAATAATGATAATAATAATCAATACATAAGATATAAAAGTAATCAGTAGTAAAACTGATAAAATGAAGATATTAACAAACCATAGGAGGGAAGTAACATAACTATAACAAAAGGAGTATAATTCAATACTCTTTTAGTAGAATGTATTCTTAAGTTGGGTTTGTAAGGAAGAGCCTGTATATAAGAATCAGGAAAACTTATCCCTTATTATAGTCTATAAATAGCTAGCTCGTTATATCAACCTTGAGAGTAAAGATCTTCATATTAAATTCCAGACTCTAAAACAAGTGCTTAGTGTGTAGTTTGGTTGCTCTCAAGAAGATTAAGCTAGGTCTGAAGTGAGAACCTTATATAGTGCACACAAGTCAATCATACAAACTTAACATAATTCAGTTAGTGGTGGTAATAATAATAGAAATTTATCTAAACATGTATAACATGAGTAGTTAGTGATTCTAAACCTATAAAGAAACCTAGGGAGAGATAATCAAGGGTTTAGAATGATATGAGAACTTAGTAAAACTAAACTACCATCACATGTCCCTTATACTAAGATAGTTAAGATAATATGATAGCTGAAATAAGACTAAAGGACTATCTTGAAGATGAAAATATAATAACTTAGTTATGCAACTTAGGTTAGTGAAGTCTACCAACAATTAATCATATAACATGGAAGTACACAACCAGTACAACAGTAAATTCAAGCTTGTTTCTTGGAAGTACACAACCAGAAACAAACTGTCCTCTTTATTGCACCTAGGATGCAAAGAAACTATCAGTCATGTGTAATATAGTCACCATAAGACCTACAAAGGGAAATTTCGGGACGAAATTTCCTAAGGAGGGGTGATTGTAATACCCCAACCAAACAGGGGTATTATGACTAGGAAATTTTAGGGGTTTGAACTTTAAGGGAATAAAATAAATAAGGTTTTAAATAAATATAGGTTGGTCAATTAGTTAAATAGAATATGTGGGCATAAAATACGTATAATATTTTTTGTGAGGATTAAGTTAATTTAAAGGATTAGAGTAGTTATGCTAAAAGGTTGTAAAAAGGGCTTAACTGAAGAAATTAGGGACTTTGAGATGAAATTAGTTGAGCTTAAAAACTTGGGGACTTAAGTTGTAAATTTCCTAAACAAACTCCACTTTCCCGTTTTTCTTTCCTTTCTCAGCCGGTCAAACTTTCTTTCCCTTTTCTTTTCTTTCTTCTTCTTTTTCTTTCATCCTTCTTTTCTTCTTTGTCGAGCTCCTCCGCCATCAGCCACCAGCCACAAGCCATCGTCGAGTCTGCCTTTTCTCGACGCCAATACGAGCATGCAAAACACCGGTGAGATTCCTGTCCTCAAGAACTATAAATCCCATAGCTTAAAATCCCTTCTCCCTGATTTTCTTTCTCCCCGACCACCCGACACCACCCGCAATTTGTCGCCGATTCTGGCCTTTTCGACTATGCATTTGGTCGGTTCTTAACACCAAAATGCTCCTCATACCATTTAGAACAAAACCCACCAAGTAATTCCTCATTTGGATGGCTGGGGTGTTACTTAGGATCGTCGCCAACGGACTGCTGCCGCCGGACTGCCGCCGCTGCTGTTGGTTCTCCCCCTTTAGTTGCTAGCCAGAGTCTTCTCTCCTAGATTCAGCTCTTTTCAACTAAATTGTGGGTAAATTCCTAAAACCCCTTTTAACCACATTACAATATTTAGGCCATGCATTGTAAGGATTAATGTTATGATTGTGTGATTAGCATAATGTTACCTGGTCTAGTCAATGCATGAACTGGATAGAAGGTATTAACCTAGCTTTCATTGATAAGATTAAAAAGGGGCAAATAACTAAACCTTAAGACTTGTTAGTACAGTAAATGACTAAGATTATAAGGTCTATTATCAATGGAGATAGAT
This sequence comes from Knoxia roxburghii, assembly GCA_030378225.1. Taxonomy (NCBI): domain Eukaryota; kingdom Viridiplantae; phylum Streptophyta; class Magnoliopsida; order Gentianales; family Rubiaceae; genus Knoxia; species Knoxia roxburghii. The sequence continues at coordinate 30,440,233 of CM059416.1, read as the reverse complement.
TAATTAGCAAAGTTATAATGTATCAAATGGTAAAAAAAAATGATAAGGTTATTTAGCATTGGGAATGAGATCATTTGATGCTCGTATATATACTTGCAGGTAGATTGTAGTAGGGAACGTCTATAAAAACAAGGATAGTAACGTTATTAAATATAAAAGAACTTGCATTTGGCTCTTTACTAAACTGGGATTTAAAAGGACGTGAGAATCGACTTGGGTTTTGCGATCCCTTGTAGAATCTCATTTCTTTTACTCCTATAATTAGTTTTGGGACATGAATAGGATAAGGATAGTTTTTGTTTAGTAACCCTTAGGACATATGCACTATATACAATCTTTATGTGGGATTTTGATAAGTGGACTTTATATGTTATGTGTAATAGGAATATTTGTGACCAAGAGACAGGTGGTGTATTCTTGTCAACTTAAGTTGTGCGAGATTGACCCAGTAAAGGTGAGTTGATTCTTTTTATGTGTTGCTTTGTTAAATTCAGGAGTACTTATATGCCCTCAAAAGCATATGGGTAGCCTGGGTTTAACCTGGAAAACATTCGTATGTACTTTTGCGTGTCTCTGCTTATTGCTCTCGATGCATCTAGACAATTATGGCCTTGCCGGCACTTAGGATTTATTCTCTGTAACCATGGTTATGTTTTGATGCTAGTTTGTGGTAATGAATTATGTGTGGTATTTACGACTTTGGATGCTTAGCATGATGGTTGATGGGTGTTATTTCCGCACATTTGTTGTGTTTGCATCTTTTGGGGGCCCCGCCCTTTTCGCGCCGACCTACTAGGTAGGGGCCAGACTGAGGCTTAGTACGTAGGACAGGTATGGCCCGGGGTACCTTTGGTGGCTCGGTGGATATTGGTGGCTCGGTTGATAGCGGGTGGGATGCCCGTTTTCCGTATATCCTAGGGAGGGCATTGGTTGCGATGACCTATACCTCTCTAGGATTCAGGTTGGCTTTATTTAAGTTGTTGCACATTATTTGGTTGGTTGACTTTTCTTGTTAGCATGTTTAAATGTTGTACCGTTTTGATGCCTAATTATGTGGTTATGTTATCGATGGTTCTTGTATATGTTTGTGGGTTTGTTGTTTGTGTGCTTATCTTTTTGACCCTCCATCCAGCGCAGGTGGCGCCAGGTAAGCTAATAGAGAATCCTCACTGAGTATGCCTAGCATGCTTATTTAGTTACGTGTGTTTTCCAGGAATAAGTCCGGAGCGAGCCTAGGGGGAAGCTGGGTTGGTATATGGGTTTGAAGGAAGGTGTTTGAAGCTGCAAACTAAGGAATTGAATTTAAAACTAGAACTTGTATGTAATGTACTTAAGTACTTTATGATTTAAACTTGTTTAGGATTCTTGTAAATAAATTGTAGCAAGATAATGATGATTTTGGGTTTAGCTATTACGAATTTGATGTTATAAACGTTAAGTTATTTTGGAAAAGTCAAATCGAGCTTTGTATGCTGATTCAGGTAGAATGACCTTTTTGGGGTCGTTACAGACTTAGAAGTCAATGTCTTAAATAATAATACTATTTTAGAATTTCTCAAATCAATAAAAGATCAAGAATTAAGATCTAGAATAATAGAACAAATGGATAATATTCCAGAATCAAGTCAAAATAGAATAGAAAATATTGAAGAACATAAAAATCCATATACAATGACTAAAGTATATGCGATGTTAAAAAATATAAAAAGTCTTATAGACAAATTTCCTACAACTACAGATGATTTAGGAAAAGAGATTAATAATCTTAAGAATGAAATAAAAATCTTAAAAAAGATGAATGAAAATTTAGATGAAAGAGTTTTTTTATTTTGAAAAGAAAGATAATATAAAGGAAAATTATGATATGTTAATAGAAGACACTGGAAATGAAAATTTGCTAGTATCATTAGATCTTATATCTTCTTTTAAATTTCATGTTACTATAAAACTACTGATAGATCATTCTTTTAAAATTGAATTAGTCGCTCTTATTGATAGTGGAGCAGATGTCAGTGTTATACAAGAGGGAATAATCCCTACTAGATACTTTGAGAAAATGACTCATATAGTCAGACATGCAGGTGGAAAAGCCTTAGATATAAGTTATAAATTATCTAAAGGATATATTTGCAATAATAAAGTCTGCATACCTGAAAGCTTCCTAATAGCAAAGAATATTACTAGTCAAATAATACTTGGTACTTCTTTTGTAAAGAAGATATTTTCGATAACCCACATTGATACTGATAAACTTATAGGTACATATGATAAGAAAATTGTAAGTTTTCAGTTTATAACTGAACCTAATACAAGATTTATAAATGAATTAAAAGATTTGATTAATAGAAAAACTAATCAAATAAATTTCTTAAAATTTGAAATAAATTCTTTTTCTATAGAAGACAATTTGAAAAATAATTTTAAATTGCAAGAAAAAATAAAAAGAGTAAATGATAATTTCTCTACAGAAATTTGTAATGAACACCCAAATGCTTTTTGGGACAGGAAAAGACATATTATTAGTCTTCCTTATGAGGAAGATTTTGATGAAAAGACAATGATAATGACAAAGTCAAGACCGTGTCAGATGAACTCTGAATATTTAGAGTTATGTAAACAAGAAAGAAGTATGTTATTAGAAAAATGACTAATAAAAAGTTCTGAATCACCATGGTCATGTACGGGATTTTATGTTAATAAACATAGTGAAATTGAAAGAGGAAGACCTAGATTAGTCATAAATTAAAAACCTCTTAATAAAGTCTTAAAATGGATAAGACATCCCATTCCTAATAAGAAGGACTTATTAGATAGATCATATGATGCATTGATATTTTCTAAGTTTGATTTAAAATCAGGATATTGACAGATTCAAATAAAAGAATCAGACCAATATAAAACTGCTTTTAATATTCCTATAGGACATTATGAATGGAAGGTAATGCCTTTTGGTTTAAAGAATGCACCGTCTGAAATCCAGCAGATTATGAATGATGTTTTTATTCTTTATAGTAATTTTATAATTGTTTATATTAATGATATCTTAGTATTTTCTAAAGATATTCAAACTCATTTTAATTATTTGAATATATTTAAAACAATTATAAAGAATAATGGATTTGTGATATCGCAATAAAAAATGATTTTATTTGAAACCAATATTAGATTTTTAGGTCATAATATTGAAAAAGGAAAAATAATTCCTATAGATAGAAGTATAGATTTTGCTTCTAAATTTCCTGATGAAATTAAGGATAAAACCCAATTACAAAGATTTTTAGGAAGTTTGAATTATATTCTGCCTTATTATAAAAATTTATCATATGATACTGCTATTTTATATGATAGATTAAAAGATAAACCTAAACCCTGTACAGATGAACATACTAGGACAGTCCAGAAAATTAAAGAAAAAGTTAAATCATTGCCATGCTTGATACTAGCAAACCCTTAATGGTTTAAAATCATTGAGACTGACGCCTCTGATATAGGCTATGAAGGTATATTAAGACAGATTTGTCCTGATGATAAGTCAGAAAAATTAGTCAGATATCATTCAGGAAAATGGACTGATAGTTCGAAAAATTATGCCACAGTGGCGAAAGAAATACTTGCCATAGTTCGATATGTTTTAAAATTTCAAGATGATTTATATAATCAGAGATTTATAATCAGAACTGATTGCCAGGTGGAAAAATATATGTTTAATAAAGATTTTAAACATGATGTATCTAAGCAAATGTATGCTAGATGGCCGGCTAATTTAGCCCCTTTTGATTTTGATATTGTTTTTAAACAAGGGAAAGATAATAGTCTCCCTGATTTCTTATTTCGTGAATTTATACAAGATGATACCATGAGACCCTTATAGGGGAAGAGGAGGCAAAGGTTATACCTCACGTGCTTCAGGTATGTATGGAAGAGGTAGAGGGAGAAATCTCCTATCTCAAATGGGTGATAAAACCCTATATTCGGATAATATTGCCGATCTTAATAATAATTCCATATTATATAATAAATTCTAGAAATTTCTGGAACAAGAAAAAGAAGAATCTTCTTCTTCTATAGGAACCACATCATATGTGGAATCCGTTATAACGGAAGATTATATCACTGATTATAAAGTTCATCCTAATAAGGAACTTTTATTTCTTATAGAAGAAAAAGTTTTATAGTGGGGCAAAGACCCATGGATTATAATCCAACGATACCTTGATACAGTTCTTCTAATTATGGCACTTATACACATGCCCATGGAGATTATAAGCCCAGAATGTACTATGAGACAATCTTAAAGGTCTTAGGTACTTGTGATATAAAACATTTTTACCCTAATACGGGTAGTAAACTTTATAATTTCAGTAAAATTATAATAAAAAAGCTTTTATCAGCTGAAGAATGGGGTTTATCAACCATGAAAGATAAGAAATTTATAATTCCTGAAACTAAGGTTACTTATAAGTATAATTATTTGGATTATATTGAAGTCCATAATCAAGTTTTCTTATATGAAAATGGTTATAAGAAACATTCATGGTTTATCAAAGTATGTGGAAATGTTTATAATGATCCCATACCAAATTGGTATACAAAATGGTGATACCAATAGTCCATCCAAATCAATTCTTCCTAATACATTTCTTTCCTTATGTGGAGATTGGATTAAATCCTCACCAAAAATATCTGAATTGGTGGCATCTAATAGATACAGTGAGGAAACCGCTAATATGTGGTTTTTTTATTGAATTCTCCATTTCTTGGATTTGGAGATGGATTCCTGAAATCAATTATACTGATGAAAAATTACCCTGTATCAGGAAAGTAACTTATACGAGGTTTTAGGATAAACTACAAAAAATTGATCCCAATGCAAATGAGTTATATGGAAATGAAACGCTTATAGCTATCCAAGAAAAAGTCAAGCATTATATGCAGCACAAAGAGACTAATAGTCAAAAGGAAATTGATTCGTTCAAACACATTTCTATGAAGATTAAATTACAAAAAGATTTAATCACAACTTATATGGCTGAATTAAAGAAACATCTTAAAAATAATGATGCAAGTGATGCTAAATCCGATGTTTCGATGGGAGTATCTTTCGAAGATAATGTTTTAGCGGGTGAATCTTAAGACCCCTATGATAATGAAGACCTGGATGAAAAATTCATGTAGGAACAATTAGAAGAATTAATATCAGGCTTGAATAAGGAGCGCGCGATGCTAAAAGCAAAGGAAAAGCCAAAATTATACGACGCGACGTAAAGTATGGATGAAGACTTAAAGCTGACATAAAGCTGCAGATTGATGATGACTTAAAGATGAAGCTGACTTAAAGTAAAGCTGAAGACGACTTAAAGATATACTTTTATGAAGTAGATACTGATGTAAGCAGTGACCTCATAGGCCAATAATGTAATGGACTTCAGAAAAATATTTTCAAGTCCGTAATAGTTAGATTTTGTTTTCTATAAATAGCTTAGGAAGTTTTTTAGTTTAGACAGACTCGGATAGAATTCCTTCTTCTTCTTCTTTCTCTTGTAAAAACTCTCTAATTGTAAATTTCTTACCAGATATAATATTACTCCAGCGGAGTTTCTCTCATTTATAAGCAGCATTGGGATTTCTTTATATTTATTCTGGTGTCATCAAACCAGTAAGTTCCCTTTATATTTGTTGAATTATATTCATTAGAATGAGAGGCTAAAAGCCTCATGGTTAGAATAAGGGTTAAGTAAGAATGTAAATTCACAGTTTAGATCCTTTATTGCGAAGTAGCCAGTATGATGATATTTAATTAAGAATAAGGTTAGAATTTATAATCTGCCTGTAGGCTTGGAGAAGAAGGGCGTTGTTGTTAGCCGTGTTGTGAAAAGGCGTTAGGCGTTAAGCCCGGATTGCTTCAATAAGTCTATAGTGTCAGATTATGATACTTATAGGATGATTCTGTAAAGATTCCTTGGATTCCTTGGATTGTCTTACTTCTTTATCATCATGCTGGCTGCCTTTCTATAATGGTAAATAAATAAATAATTATTTATTTATTTTCATGATTTATTTATGATTTCGAATTTAAATTGTTTAAACTGTGAAATGCATACATAAACATGTGAAAAATGTTCATGCATCATTTTGACCAAATGAATAAACAAGAGATTGATTAAAATTGATTATGACACGATCAATTTTAATAGTGTAATAGTTACACGATTCGGCTTAATTAAAATGGGCTTGTATGAAGCACTTTCATTCTTATGTGTTTTTCATGCATGAATTAGGTTTTACAATTATTTTAATTTGGGGCGTGCGAGCCTATTAAATTCTATGTAATAGAATAGAATTAGATAGACCCAAATTCAAGTAATTCCAAGGAGTCCAAGGTGGAGCCTAGGAACGGAAGTCCGACAATGAAGGCCCAAATGAAGACAAATATTTTAAAAGCCTTGTAATAGACTAGAGCCCAATTCATTGCATTTCATTCGTTTTAAATTTATTTGATATATGTTATTGGGAATAATGAAAAACGAAATACATGTTAAGCTGTTTAAACTAAATCCCTAAAAACCTAAGTCATAAATTGCTTCCACACTTGGGGGCTCGCCAGAGCGTCGAACGTCTGTGGACTTGGAGAGCATAAGGGCCTCAGGTTTTCTTCGTGAGGCGAGTTGTTATATAATAGGTGCCCAACTTTACTCACTACCACTATGTGAAAAAATTGTTTGGGTATTTATTGATGTGATGTTTTGAGGGATGGTTTGACTTAGGGAAATCGGTCTTAGTTTAACCCGGTAAGTGACTAGGATTGGTTTTGCAATGATAGGATGGTGTCAAACATTTGGAATGTTCATCCTATCACTGAAAAGTTGCATAGTGATGTAATTGGAAAGCGTTACGTTGCATGAGATGTGATTTGAACGTTGCCTACCAAAATGGCCTGATCCCTACGATACTTGCCAATACATGACTGGGGTTTGGTTCTTTGTGGATTTTCGGTCCACAATCTAGCACCAACACAAAATTGTACGGGATTTCAATTTTGGCTATTGTGGAAATGATTTTATTAAAATTCATTCTAATATTTTGCATTATTCTTTTGTGGATGGCATTATCTTGAACTTAAATTTCAAATAACTGTCCATAAGAAACATTTTAAAACAAGAAAGGAAGCGTTATTGTTAGGATTGAATACATAAGCTATGCTTGTTTTATACATTTTTCCCAGTTAATATATCGATTTAATGTTTTTGATTTATATGTTGTGCATGTTTAGTCCATTTATATTATGTAGTTAGATGATAAGGTGTCTTGTGTGATACAGTAGATCTATTCATTGGTTAAAAGAAATAATACATAAATGAGGTTCATAACCGAGACAGCTTTGAACACGCTGTCGATTTAGGTTATTGTATGATTCAGATAATTGGTTTGTCTAAACTAATTGAATCATATAGATATGCCCGGGGTGTATTAAACTTGACCATTTAGAATGATTTGTCTTGTACTAATTTAATAGACAAATCGTTCTCAGTATTCTATCTCTTAATCCCTAGACTTGAGCGAGCATGAGATTAGACGTGTACTTTGATATGCCAATGGGTGAGGTCAATTGTGCCCAATAATCTTGGTGGATTGGGTGCGCGTGTTTAGTTACTTGGTGTGTCGTTGCTTGTCGAAAGGAAACCATGTACCGGTACGTCCGGGGTGATGGTGCTCTCGAGATGAGCTCGTAATGTTTATTATACTAAACTCGACCGGTGGACTTATGTCCGGTATAGTAAAATGGTCGAGTGGTACTAGTCTCAGAATTAAAGAAGTTAATTAATTAATTTATCAGTAAATTAATAAATTAACGAGCACTAAATCTTTGACGTGAGGAGATTAAGAATAAATTAATTTAGTTGTTCCGGAAGTAATTCTGGTGTAGGATGGTAGTGCCAAAATTAATCCGTTCGTGGTGCGATTAATTTTTGCGTGGGCTAATTAAATAAGTAGAATTAATTATTTAATTAATTATTCTTAAGGGGTAATTAAGTAATTAACAAAGTAGAATTATTTAATTATTTAAGTAATTAAGTATTAAGTTTCAATTAGAATTAGGAAATCCTAGAGATTCAGAAATCTAATTGGATTTGGTTTATCCTATTAGATTAGTTACCTAATTGGATTTGGAAACTAATTAATTACCTAAACCCATTAGAAAGGCCAATCCTAAACCAACTTGGGGTCTCTCTTGTAACTCTATATATAGACAAGGGATTAGCAATTACAGAATACACAACTCATAAGTTTTCAAGACAAGAAAACTAAAGAGAGAAAGTTTAGAGAGAGAAAATAATTTTCTCCCTCTAGGAAAGCTTTGGGCGGCTGAATTTTGGTCCAGGCCGCGGGCGGCAGTTCGTTTTCTGGCGAGAATTCCGAAGCAGTATTTTGTGTTGATTGCTGATCAATTAGTTGCTAGATCATTGCCCACACAACTTGCAATCATAGTATTGAGTCATACAAACTATCACCTGAGTTAACACGCTTCAAAAGGTATTTTCTATGATTCCGCTTTTAATTAGAAAATTATTGTTGCGTGATAAATCAAATGAGTAGAAACCAAGATCCTGCGCAATGTTATTTCAAGCAAGGATTGAAATAGCGATTGTGCTAGAGTCTAGGTCTGGTCAAAGATTCCGATTCTGGAATGCGTAGCACGAAAGTGAGTTTTTGACCGGACCCGGGGAGATAATCTTTCAATTGGTATCAAAGCCTGGTTTTGGGTTTTGTGCTTGTTCGATTTATTACATGGTTTTATTAGAGGTGGTTTAGAAATCTCGATTATTATGGTTGCGTTTGTATGGTTTTTAATTAAACCTCGAGACATGTCCAGGTTTGGTTATATTATGAATGCTTGTAATAGTATAACCACGTGTTGGAAGCCGTGTAGGATTAGATAAAATCTGTAGTAGGATTTTTCTATGTAATTTCGATTTTTTAATTTTCCTAGAAGCCTTGTAGTAGGAGAATTAATTTTTTGTAATCGAAGGTGTTATGGTGGGCAACTTGAATTCGTGAGGTTTGGGTTATCATTAATTCGTAGAAACCCAGGAAAACCTAGAATGAATTGCAAGAGGACAAAATAGCGTAGAAGGAATGAAGGAAGAATCAGAGGTGTGGGCGGTGCCGGCGTCCCGCCGGCAGATCGACAGCATCGCTGCCACGCCACACAGCAAATTGCTACGCACTGCTGGGCTGCGCACGACCCGTTTGGCTCGAGCTTTGGTCCAGTTTTCCTCCAAGTTTGTTTTTTTACTTCAAGACTCAATCCATCCAGTGGCGTGACGGGAAACGAGATCAAGGTAGAAGATGGAAGCAATTAAAACCATAATAGTCAGAAAATTTATTTTTCATATTTATTTCCTGTATTTATAGTTTTAATATTTGTGCTGTATTTTAGATGCATAATTTTAAAGCATGCTGGTTTTATGTTTGCATATAACTTAGGATTAGTTAACTACATTTAAAACCGAAAAAAACCCTCAATTTAGAAATCTAAGTGGGAGGGGTTGGTTTAATATCCCCACGGCCACCATTACGAGTTCATATGTGATGTGGGTGGACTTGCGCATTGGCATTAGGGCCTTTCTCCATTCGGATGAGTCCAACCATAAGATCGCTAGATTATGAATTTCTAAGTAAGATGACTAGAGTAGGCTAGGAGAAATGTGATACCCTCTCCATCTGAGGCGCACTATCTGGAGGCAACAAACTCAGAAGTCACGTAATGGCACACACTTAGTGTATGATTTGTAGTATTCCTCCCATCAAGGTTATGCTGCTTATTTGTATAGGCTGAAAGCACCGACTATTAACTACATTGATCAATAGATCATTTGGTCAGATAGTGTAGTTAATGAACTTGGTTGTTCTCAAACGAATGTGGGTTAGCATAAACGTCCACACTATCGTGGCTTGCGAGAATCCCGGTGAATGAGATGTCGGTGGTTTAAATTATTATTTTGAGGGAAGTTAATATTTATTAGAATTTTTTGTCATTTTCAAAATTCTAGATTAGATAACTAAAACATTGTCTGTTTAATTTACAGTATTCGATATGACATTCAATCTTTTAGCTACAATATTGAAAGACAACAAATTAATTAGTCCGAACTATGTCGATTGGAGTCGTAATTTGGACACTGTCCTAAGGGCTGAGAGCACTCCTGTAGGAGATCATGTCATTGACATGATTAGTAACATCAACGAGGTTGAGATAGCGGGAGGCAAAATCAATAGTGAAATCGATGGTGAAACCAAAGTCGATATTGTCTTCCGGAACTTGCCTCAAAGCTATGAGCAGTTTTGGTTGAACTAAAACATGAGTAAGATGTTGTGTACTTCATCCGAGCTCTTGGCAGAGTTGGTGACAGCTAAAAGTTTTATTCAAGAGAAGAAGCGATCTTTAGTCGCAATCAAAGCTTCAGAATCTTTCTCTGAGCCTGAGGCTGGAAAGAAGAAGAGAAAGCTCGATGGAATAGTTTACAAGGTGCGAATTGCGCATAAGCCAGATATTGCAAAGAAGAAGTGAAAAGACAAGTGCTTCAAGTGCAATCAGAAGGGACATTGGAAATTAGATTATCCAAAACTTAAAAGTACAACAGTTTATGCCTTAATTACTGAGACATGTTTAGCGGCGATTCCCACAGATACTTGGTGTGTGGATTCAGGCGCCACTGACTATATTTGTAATTCTTTGCAAGGGTTCCAAGTGACCCGAAAGCTTAGAGAAGGCGAGCTGAATATCTACTTGGGCGACACTACAAGAGTGTCAGTAGAAACAGTGGGAGTAGTAAGTTTATTTTTTGAATATCATAGACTAGATTTACCAAATTGTCTTTATGTATCGAGTTTTAGAAAGAACCTTATTTAGGTTTCTAAACTCTTAAAGAATGGTTTCAATTTTATTTTTTCTGATTATACAGTTGTTGTTAGAAAAGATGGCAAACTTGTTTGTTCTGGTTCATTAGTAGATAATTTGTTTGTGGTTAAATCTAACTTCCCTGTTGTGCAAAACATAGAAACAAATAGCGTATAATCTAACCTTAATAAGAGGAAAGAACCTTCTAAAACAAATCAAACCTATCTTTGTCATCTCAGGCTAGGTCATATAAACTTTAGTAGGATTCAAAGGTTGGTCAATGATGGACCTTTAAGTTCATTAGAGATTGACAGTTATTCAACCTGCGAATCTTGCTTGGAAGGTAAAATGACCAAGAGACCTTTTAAGGCAAAAGGTTACAGATCCAAAGAAGTTTTAGAGTTGATTCACTCTGACTTGTGTGGACCAATGTCAGTCTAAGAACGAGGTGGGTTTGAGTATTTTGTGACATTTAGGGATGATTACTCAAGGTACGGATACATTTAACTAATGCGCCACAAGTCCGAATGCATTAGTAAATTAAATGAGTATCGGGCAGATATGGAGAAGCATTATGGTAAAAGTATAAAAAAATTGCAATCAGACCGTGGTAGGGAGTACCTGCCCCATGAATTTCGAGATTACCTCAATGAGGTCAGAATTCAGTCTCAGTTGTCTGCACCTGGCACACAGCAACAGAACAGTGTAGCAGAAATAAGGAATCAAACTCTCATGGAAATGGTTAGGTCAATGATAAGCTTTAGTGATTTGTCAGTTTGTTCTGGGGATATGCCTTAGAAATAGTGATGTACATCCTTAATCTTGTACCATCTAAAACCGTGCCTTTAACCCTAGTAGATTTGAGGAACGGGCGTAAGTCCAGTATAAGACATCTCAGAATTTAGAGTTGCCCAACACACGTGCTTAAGGCAGATGCGGCTAAGTTAGATTCGAGAACTGAAGTAATATTGTTTGTAGGATATCCTAGGGGAAAGAAGGGTGGTTTGTTTTATAGTCCTAAGATCAGAAGGTGGTAGTTAGTACATACGCTAGATTTTTAGAGGAAGACTATATCCTAGATCACAAGCCCAAGAGCAAGATAGTACTAGAAGAGCTTAGGAGAAAAACTGATAATCCTGATGCACCAGCATATGAAGATACACTACACACTTCACAAGATATCATAGATGATGCACCTACACAGGTGGTGCCTCATCATAGTGAGAGGGTTGTGAGACAGCTCGACAGGTTCATTGGTGTGAGAGAGGCCTCAGACCTAGTCCCAGGTGCACCTGAGCCTGACCCAATAAACTACAATGAGGCTTTTTGAGATAAAGATGCAGAATCTTGGCAAAAAGCAATGATATCTGAGATGGGGTCAATAGATCTGGGAGCTTGTAGACCTACCTGATGGTTTTAAACGCATTGGATGTAAGTTGGTTTACAAACGCAAGAGAGGGCTTGACGGAAAGGTGAAAACTTTTAAAGCTAGGCTTGTGGCAAAGGGGTATACTAAGAAAGAAGGAATCGATTATGAGTAAACCTTTTTCCAAGTAGCCATGCTTAAGTTACTCTTGGCCATAGCTGCTCATTTAGATTATGAGATATGGCAGATGGATACAAAGACAGCTTTCCTTAACGAAAGTCTTAAGGAAACCATCTTCATGCAGCAACCAGAAGGGATTCGTTTAAAAAGGCCAAGAGCATAAGGTTTGTAGGCTTAAGAGGTCCATTTATGGATTTAAGCAGGCATCCAGATCTTGGAACATCCAGTTCGATGAGGTAATCCAATCTTATGGATTTACTCAGTGCCCAAATGAGCAATGTGTGTATCCCAGACATGATGGAAACGCGGTGGTGTTTCTTGTGCTTTACATAGATGACATTCTATTGATTGGCAACAACAAGAAAGTGTTATCAGACGTAAAGACATGGCTGTCCAAACAATTTGATATGAAGGACTTAGGAGAAACAGGACATATCCTTGAGATCAAGATAATTCGAGATCGTAGGAAATGTTCGTTAACACTCTCTCAAGCTTCATACATAGATACGATTCTGGCCCGTTTTAACATGTAGAACTCCAAGAAAGGTTTTTTGCCTTTCAGACATGAAGTGCATCAATCTAAAGAACAGTCTCCTAAGATTGTTGAGGAGATAGAGGCCAAGAAGACAGTTCCTTATGCTTCAGCAGTATGAAGTCTCATGTATGCCAATATGTGTATGAGGCCTGATATCTGTTATGCCATCAGCATTTTAAGCAGATATCAGAGTAACATCAGGAAAGTTCACTGGGAAGCAATAAAATGCATTCTCAAGTATTTGCGCAGAACGAGAGACCAAGTGTTGGTCTATCAGGCGCCTGAGCTGGTACCTCGAGGTTACACAGATCAGATTTCCAAGGTGACAGGGACAAAAGTAAGTCTACCATAGGGTATGTGTTTACTTTTGGAGGTGGAGCCATAGTTTGGCAGAGTGTCAAGCAGAAATGCGTGGCGGACTCTACCATGGAGGCTAAATACGTTGCCGCATCAAAGGTAGCAAAAGAAGCAGTGTGGCTCAAGAACTTCCTAGTTGACTTAGATGTGGCTCCTGGTTTGCAGAAGTCTACCACAGTATACTGTGATAAAAATGGCGCAGTAGCAAACTTGAAGGAACCACGAGCCCACAAGGTGAGTAAACATATACAGTGCAAGTACCACCTAATAAGAGGCATCATCAAGAGGGAAGACGTGGTCGTGGCTAAGATAAAATCAAAAGATAACCTTGCAGATCCATTCACGAAGACAATGACTTCAAAAGTCTTTGAGGCTTACGTGGAAGGCATGAGGATCAGATTCTTAGGAGAGCCGTGATAGTTTTTCTAGATATATATTAGAGTTTATAGAGTTGAATGTAGTTGTATACTTAAAGCACAACTTAAGTATTAGTGGGAGATTGTTAGGATTGAATACATAAACTATGCTTGTATTATACATTTTTCACAGTTAATATATCGATTTAATGTTTTTGGTTTATATGTTGTGCATGTTTAGTCCATTTATATTATGTAGTTAGATGATGAGGTGTCTTGTGTGACACAGTAGATCTCATAATTAGTTAAAAGACATAATATATAAATGAGGTTCGTAACTGAGATAGCTTTGGACACGCTGTCAGTTTAGGTTATTATATGATTCAGCTAATTGGTTTGTCTAAACTAATTGAATCATATAGATATGTCCGGGGAGTATTGAACTTGACCATTTAGAATGATTTGTCTTGTATTGATTTAATAGACAAATCATTCTTAGTATTCTATCTCTTAATCCTTAGATTCAAGCGGGCATGAGGATTAGACCTGTACTTTGATCTACCAATGGGTGAGGTCAATTGTGGCCAATAATCTCGGTCGATTGGGTGCGCGTGTTTAGTTACTTGGGGTGTTGCTGCTTGTCAAAAAGAAACCATGTACAGATGCGTCCGGGGTGATGGTGCTCCCGAGATGAGCTCGTTATGTTTATTATACCAAACCCGGTCGGTGGACTTATGTCTGGTATAGTAAAACGGTCAAGTGGTACTAATCTCGGAATTAAAGAAGTTAATTAATAAAATTATCAGTAAATTAATAAATTAATGAGCACTAAATCTTTGATGTTGGGAGATTAAGAATAAATTAATTTAGTTGTTCCGGAAGCAATTCTGGTGTAGGATAGTAGTGCCAAAATTAATCCGTTAGTTGTACGATTAATTTTTTAGTGGGTTAATTAAATAAATAGAATTAATTATTTAATTAATTATTCCTAAGGGTTAATTAAGTAATTAACAAAATAGAATTATTTAATTAATTAATTAAGTTTTAAGTTTCAATTAGAATTAGGAAATCCTAGAGATTAGAAAATCTTATTAGATTTGGATTATCCTATTAGATTAGTGTTAGTTTTGAATACAGAAAAGCTATGACTTATATCAAAAACTAATATCCACAGTTGACATATCATTTTGTTTCGGTATAAATTTGTTCCTTATATCATAAACTAGATAACGGGGTGTGGAAAGACACAGTAGATACCATTATTGGTTAAAGTATTGATATATTAAAAGTATGCTCGTAACCGAGATAGTCTGAACATACTATCGGTATAGGTTATTGTGTGGTTTGGAAATTAGTTTATCTAAACTAGTTTAAATCACACGGATATGTCCGGGGCATATTGAGCACGACCAGTTTGGATAGAATTGACTTATACTGATCGGCGTAGTCAATTCGGTCCTAGTATTCCGTCTCTCAATCCCAAGATTGGGACGGGCATGAGAGTTGAATATCGTATGCTTTGATTTGCCAAAGAGTGCGGTCAATTGAGGCCTATACCTCGGTAGGTTGGGTATGCGGTGTTTAGCTTCTTACGTGCCGTTACTAGTCGGAGGAATCCACGTACCGGTTCACCGGGTTGATGGTACTCCCGAGATGAGCTCGTAAAGTCTATTATACTAAACCCGGCCGGTGAACTTTATGTTCGGTATAATAAAAGGACGAGTGGTACTAATCTCAGAAATCAAGAAGTCGGTGAATTAATTTGTCAGTAAATTGATAAACTGACGAGCGCTAGATCTTTAATGCGGGGAGATAGAAAAAAATATAATGGCGCGATATAAAGTCATGTTCGAGCGGTAGTTCCATAATTGGTCCGTTAGTGGTACGACTAATTATGCATTTGACTAATCGACAAGGTGAATTAATTAATCCTAAAGGTTTAATTAATATTTAATCGACAAAGTGAATTAAGAAATTAATTCTATTTGAATTAATTAATTCTAAGGGTTTGATTAAATTAAATTAACAAAGTGGGTTATGAAATTAATTCAAATGGGTCGATTGGAGTTGACTAGTCGGGAAAGACTTAGCGGTCAATGAAAGTCAAATTAAAAGGCCTAACTCGAGAGCCCATTAGGTCTCATTCGAAGCTCCTTATAAATATCCTTGTTTGGCAAGAAAGTAGATCAAGAAAACTTGGCAACCAAGAAAAGGCTAGTGAGAGAAAGTCTAGTCTAGAGAGAGAACTTTGTCTTCCTCGTCAAGTTTTCTCTCGAAGTCGACTAGGATAGCTTTCTTCTTCGAATAGGAACTCAGCCCACTCGATTTTTAGAGCAGCCCGGTCATTTCTTCACGGAAAATAGTCGCCAGACTCTGCTGGTTTTTAGCACCGCTGCTGCGCATTTTTTTTTCGGCAAGCGAACTGCTTCAACCTTGGGGTGCTAATCCAGTGGTCACCTCACGTCGATCTCTTGCTCGCTTGGTGATCCGTGAGACCCATTGTACAGATCGTGGCCGGGGTTTAGTTGTTCGAACAGCCGGCGGTCAGTTTAAGAAGTGGAAATCCGGCGGCTGGAATTTAGGCTGCTCTGGGAAGAATTTTTGAGTTTTCTTGAGAAGAAAGTTTCTTGGGTTTTCTTATTTTGCCGTGGGTAACTCCGTAGATAATAGCCCACACTATTTCGGAGTTTGGATCGGAGTCATTCTTTGGATTTTTTGTGGTAATCGCAACAAAGATTGGATTTTTTCTTTAGGCAAGGGACTTCGCTACAAAAGGTAGAATCTTTAATATTCCGCTTTAATTAAAGATTTAATTTTTTTGTCCCGATTAATAAATTAAATAAGTATAAGCTAAGATCCGTTCATGGGTAAACTAATTTGAGCCTGAGCTTGGTCGAAAGCTTCCGATTCTGGAATGCATTGCACGAAAGTGAGGTTTTCGATTTAGCCCGGGCTTGATCAGTTTTCCTTCAATTAGTTACCTAACTGGATTTGTAAACTAATTAATTACCTAAACCCATTAGGAATACCAATCCTAAACCAACTTGGAGTCTCTATTGTAACTCTATATGTAGATAAGGGATTAGCAATTACAGAATACACAACTCATAAGTTTTCAGGACAAGAAAACTAGAGAGAGAAAGTTTAGAGAGAGAAAAAAATTTTCTCCCTCTAGGAAAGCTTTGGGCAACCAAATTTTGGTCCCGGTGGTGGGCGACGGTTCATTTTCTGGCGAGAATCTCGATGCAATTTTTTGTGTTGATTACTGATGAATTGGTTGCAAGATTGTTGCCCACACAACGTGCAATCATAGTCCTGAGTCATAAAAGCGATCACCTGAGTTAACACGCTTCAAGAGGTATTTTCTATGATTCCACTTTTAATTAGAAAAATATTGTTGCGTGAAAAATCAAATGAGTAGAAACCAAGATCCTGCACAATGTTATTTCAAGCAAGCATTAGAATAGTGATTGTGCTAGAGTCTAGGCCTGGTCAAAGATTCTGATTCTGGAATGCGTAGCATGAAAGTGAGTTTTTGACCGGGCCTGGGCAGGTAATCTTTTAGTTATTGTCTTAGAAGCTACTTTGCCCGAAATACCCGAAAAATGCTATAAAGGTTGCTCGAAAAGCCTCTGGAAGGCAAAAAGAACAAATCCAATGATGTGACATGTTTGAGGCTTGCTTCAGGAACATGAATATGGAAGCGTTCTATATTTATGCGTCACGAAAGAAAAGTGTTCTAAAAGTAGGCTCGTAACGAAAGGTTCGTTACATTGATAGCATTAAAATTCATGTAAGAAGGTGAATAGTTCGCCTGTGAGTACTTGCCTAGTTAAGATGAATGGGTATACTGATACTCTAGAGATACTAGGTGTACCTCGGTTCAGGAAACTAGACATTGATGTCATCTTGGCTTCATTGTTAGATGAGTATAATGATTTCGTGGTAAATTTCAACATTCATAAGATGTTGAGAAACGCTGAGCAGACCCTTGAGAAAGGTACTCAAGTGTAAGTGGTTGAAAAGGGCAAAGTGAACAAGAGAAAGTCCAAGGGCAAGGCAAATTTGTTGGGAACAAAGAGGTACACGGTAAGACTGCTGCCATGGCCAAGCCAGATTCTAAGACTAAACCCGAAAATAACACTACATGTTTCTATTAAAATGAATGTCATTGGAAGAGAAAATGTAAAGTGTATCAAGAAAAATCCTTTATACCTATGACACTATCATTAGCTAGAAACGTGTTCAAAGACTTCATGAGATGGAGTCGTTGTGTCATTTGATTTTGAATCATATGACACTTGTGAACCCTATTTGCAAGGCAAAATGACAAAGTGTCCTTTTAACAAGAAAGATGAAAGAACTAATGAGCTATTGACCCTAATACAACGAGATGTATGTAGCCCAATGAGCACACAAGCCAGAGATGGATTCGTTTACTTCATGACTTTCACTGATAACTATATCAGATATGGTTATAAAAGTGAGTCCTTTGAAAAGTTCAAAGTGTTTAATATGAAGTAGAGAATCAATTGCAATGAAGGATCAAGGTTATTCACTCCAATCTGGGAGATGGATACCTAAGTGATAAGTTTGATGGCTATCTAAAACATTGTGGAATTGTTTCACAGCTGACTCCACCGGGAACACCTAAATGGAATAGTGTATCCAAAAGGAGGAATAAGACCTTATTAGATATAGTTCGATCAATGATAGGCCAAACAACTCTACTAACGTCCTTTTTGGGTTACCGACTCCTTTCTGCTGCTCATGTACTAAATCGTATTCCGTCAAAAACAGTAGATAATACTCTATATGAGATATGAATAGGCCAAAAACCCTATAAGTCCTATCTATGAGTTTGGGGTTGTCAAGCTCATGTAAAGCATTTACAAAGTAATAAGCTTCAACCTAAAACTGACAAATACCTATTTGTGGGGTATCCTAAGGAAACTAATGGATATCAATTCTACAATCCAACTAAGAACAAATTGTTTGCTGCTCAAGGGCTATTTTCTTAGAGAAAAAGTTTCACTACAAGAAAGACAGTGGGAGTAGAATAAATCTCGAAGAGATTCGAGACCCACAAGAGAATGTAAAACTGTCTATAGAAACTCAGATGGACATTGGGGTGGAAACTCATGAGATGAGTAACCTGAGTCAACAACACAAAACCTAGAAGGTCTAGTAGATATCATCAACAACTTGAAATATACAGATTTCTAATAATTGACGATCAAGATTTAATCTTGGTGGAACCTGATGAACCCACGACCTACAGAAAAGTTTTAGAAAGTCCAGATTCAGATAAATGGCTATAAGACATGGAGTCTAAAATGCAATCCATAAGGGACAATAAAGTGTGGACTTTGATTGACCCTCCTGTTCAGGCAAAGGTTGTCGATTGCAAGTGGATTTTCAAGTTAAAACTTGGCAGGATCTTCAAGGCGCGTCTAGTGGCTAAAGGTTTTAGACAGACTCATGGTATTGACTATGATGAAACCTTCTCCCCTGTCATGATGCTCAAGTCCATTAGGACAATGTTTGCCATAGCTGCGTATTATGACTATGAGGTATAACAGATGGATGTAAAGACGGTTTGCCTAAACGAAAACCTACTCGAGGATATTTACATGAAACAACTTGAGGGATACATCGATCAAGAGTGTCCTAATCGAGTGTGCAAGCTTTAGAGGTCCATTTATGGACTAAAGCAAGCATCTCGAAATTAGAATATTCATTTTAATGAGGCAGTAAATGGTTACGAATTCATAAAGAATGAATATGAGCCTTGTGTTTACAAGAAGGTTAGTGGGAGCAGGAATGTTTTTCTTGTCTCATATGTGGAAGACATCCTACTCATAGGAAATGATATCCCCATGTTGAAAGATATCAAACAATGGTTAAGGAGTATATTTTCTATTAAAGACTTAGGAGAAGCCGAAATGATACTAGGTATCAAGATCTATAGAGATAGGTCTAAAAAGCTTCTAAACTAAGTCAATGAGGGTACATATACAAGATACTGAAGAGATTCAGTATGTCTAACTCTAAGAATGGTATGGTACCATTCAAACATGGTCTCCTCTTAAAGAAGAACCAATGTCTTTCAACTAAAGAGGAGTTGGAAACAATGAGTAGAGTTCAATATGCTTCGGCAATATGATCTATCATGTATGCCATGTTATGTACCCGCCAGGATGTCGCACATGCACTAAGCATGACTAGCAGATACCAACAACATCCAGGAATGGCTCATTGAACTGCAGTCAAAGCAATCCTTAAGTACTTACGAAGGACTAAAAGATTGATGCTAGTGTATGGAGGACAAGAACAGTGTTACATTTGAATACATAAGCTATGTTTGTATTGTACTTTTCCCAGTTAATATATCAATTTAGTGTTTTGGTTTATATGTTGTGCATGTTTAATCTATTTATTTTATGTCATTAGATGATGAGGTGCCTGGTATGACACAGTAGATCACATAACTGGTTAAAAGACATAATATATAAATGAGATTCGTAACCGAGACAGTTTTGGACACACTGTCGGTTTAGGTTATTATGTGATTTGGATAATTGGTTTGTCTAAACTAATTGAATCATATATATATATATATATCCGGGGCATATTGAACTTGACCATTTAGGATGAATTGTCTTATACTGATTTATTAGACAATTCATTCCTTGTATTCTATCTCTTAATCCCTAGATTTGAGCGGGCATAAGGATTAGACATAGTGAACTTTGATCTGGCAATTGGTGAGATCATTTGTGGCCAATAGTCTCGGTAGGTTGGGTGCGCGTGTTTAGTTACTTAGTGTGCTGCTGCTTGTCGAAAGGAAACCATGTACCGTTGCGTTTGGGGTGATGGTGCTCCCGAGATGAGCTCGTTATGTTTATTATACCAAACCTAGCCGGTGGACTTATGTCCGGTATAGTAAAAAGGTCAAGTGGTATTAATCTCGGAATTAAAGAAGTTAATTAATTAATTTATTAGTAAATTAATAAATTAATGAGCACTAAATCTTTGATGTGGGGAGATTAAAGAATAAATTAATTTAGTTGTTCCGGAAGCAATTATGGTATAGGATGGTAGTGCCAAAATTAATCCGTTAGTGGTACGATTAATTTTGTAGTGGGTTAATTGAATAAGTAGAATTAATTAATTAATTATTCCTAAGTGTTGATTAAGTAATTAACAAAGTATAATTAATTTACGATTAATTTTGTAGTGGGTTAATTGAATAAGTAGAATTAATTAATTAATTATTCCTAAGTGTTGATTAAGTAATTAACAAAGTATAATTAATTAATTAATTAAGTCTTAAGTTTCAATTAGAAATAGAAAATCCTAGAGATTAGGAAATCTAATTGGATTTGGATTATCCCATTAGGTTAGTTATCTAATTGGATTTGGAAACTAATTAATTACCTAAACCCATTGGGAAGGGCAATCCTAAACCAACTTGGGTCTCTCTTGTAGCTCTATACATAGACAAGCGATTAGCAATTCTACAACACACAATTCATAAGTTTTTAAAAAAAAAAAACTAGAGAGATAAAATCCTAAAGAGAGAAACTAATTTTCTTCTCTCAAGAATCGGATTTTCTAAGCCATTAGTGGCGGCCAGTTTTTCCCAAGAATCTCCAGCAAATTTGTTCTTCAAGTCTTGCGACGCGTGGGATTTACTTGGGCGGCGTGTGAGGCAAGTCGGCGGTGCATGCAGTGGTTCTAGTCGGCGTGTGCGGCGGCGGTTGGTCGGAAGAAATTTCGGCGAGTCCTTTTGAGTTGATTGCTAATCATTGGTCCGTTGCCCACACAACATTTGAGCCTAGTCTTGAGTCATTGAAGCGATCACCTAAGTTTACGCTTCAAGAGGTATTTATAAACTTCCGCTTTAATTAGAAATTATTTCTTGCGTAATAAATCAAATAAGTGCAAACCAAGATCCTGCGCATTGTTATTTCAAGCAAGGGTTAGAATAGCGATTGTGCTAGAGTCTAGGCCTGGTCAAGAGTTCCGATTCTGGAATTCGTAGCACGAAAGTGAATTTTTTACCAGACCCGGGCAGATAATATTTCAATTGGTATCAGAGCTTGGTTTTGGGTTTTGTGCTTGTTCGATTTACTACATGGTTTTATTTGCAGGTGGTTTAAAAATTCCGACTATTATGGTTGGGTTTGTATGGTTTTTAATTAAATCCCGGGACATGTCCAGGTTTTGATTTTTATGAATGCTTGTAATAGTAAAACCACATGCTGGAAGCCGTGTAGGATTAGATCAAATTTGTAGTAGGATTTTTCTATGTAATTTTGATTTTATTTTCCTAGACGCCTTATAGTAGGAAAATTTAATTTGTAATCGAAGGCGTTATGGTGGGCGACTTAAATTCGTGGGATTTGGTTTATTGTTAATTCGTAGAAAATTAAGAAAACCTAGAACGAATTGCAAGAAGACCAAGTAGCGTAGAAGAAGCGAAGGAGAAATTGGGGATGAGCAGCGGCGCGGGCAACAAATCACCGGTAAGAGCCGCAGGGTGGTACCAACAGTGCCGCCACAGTGTAGCGCAGCAAATTGCTGCATAGGCGCGTGGCAGCAGCAGCAGCAGCAGTAGAGGTATGCAGCGGTGGTGAGCTGCTGGGCGCGCGGCCCATTTTGCTGCTTGCGAACTGCTCTTTTTTCCTCCGGGGATTATTTTTTTTGAAATTTTATTTTTCAAGACTCAATCCATCGAGTGGCGTGATGGGACACGAGATCAAGGTAAAAGATGGAAGCAATTAAAGCCATAATAGTTGGAAAATTTATTTTACGTATTTATTTTCCAAATTTATAGTTTTAATTTTTATGCTTTAATTTTGTGCTGTATTTTATATGCATAATTTTAAAGCATGCTAGTTTTATGTTTGCATATAACTTAAAATTATTTAATTGCGTGTTAAAACCGAAAAAATCCTCAATTTAGAAATCTAAATGGAAGCGGGTTGGTTTAATATCCCCATAGCCTCCATTATGAATTAATATGTGATGTGAGCGAGCTTGTGCGTTGGTATTAGGGCCTTCATCCATATCAGATGAGTCCAACCACAAGATCACTAGACTATGAATTTCTAAGAAAGATGACTAGAGTAAGTTTAACTAGAAGAAATGTGATACCCTCTCTATCTGAGGTGCACTATCCTAAGGTAACAAGCTTAGAAGTCATGTAATGGCACACACTTAGTGTACGATTTGTAGTATCCCTCCCATCGAGGTTACGCTGCTTATTTGTACGGATGAAAGCACCGACTATTAGCTGCATTGATCAATAGATCTTTTGATTAGATAGTGTAGTTAATGAATTTGGTTATTATCAAACGAATGTGGGTTAGCGTAAACGTCCACACTATCGAGGCTTATGAGAATCTCGGTGAATGAGGTGTGGGTAGTTTAAATTATTGTTTGAGGGATATCAATAATTACATGAATTTCAAAAATTCTATGCTTAATACTAAAACATTGTCTGTTTATTTAATTTACAGTCTTCGACATGTCATTCAATTATTTACCCACAATATTGAAAGATAACAAACTTACCGGTCCGAAATATGTTGACTGGAGTCAAAATCTCGACATCGTCCTGACGGCTAAGCAATATAAATTTGTGCTCACCAAAGTCTATCCAGATGTTCCTAAAGATGATTCTCCTCAGGAGGATAGGGATGCCTATGTGAGGTGAAGAAAAGTGAATGAGATAGCGCGGTGTTACATTCTGGCCTCTGTGTCGAATGTTCTACAATATTAGTTTCATCCCATGGTCTCTGCCTTTAACATGATGGCTCACCTAAGAGAGATGTTCGCTCATCAAGGCAGGACAACTAGGCAAGCAGCCATGAGAAAGATCATGAATACCAAAATGGCTGAGGGCTCATCGATGAGAGATCATATGCTCTACATGATCAGTAACATCAATGAGATAGAGGTGTTGGGAGGTGAGATTGATCCGGAGAGTCAGATCGATATCATCATCTAGAGCTTACCCTATAGTTTCGAGCAGTTTCCGGTAATTATAACATGAATCATACCCGAGCTCCTAACAGCATTGGTGTCGGCCGAAAGCATCTTCCACGAGAAGAAGCAAGCTTTGGTTACAGTAAAGGCTTCAAGCTCATCTTCTGCGCCTAAAGGCAAGAACAAAAAGAAGAAGAATGCCAAGAAACATGCTTCCAAGCCAGACATCGCAAAGAAGAATAAGCCTAAAGGAAAATGCTTCAAGTGTGGCAAAATGGGACACTGGAAATCAGATTGTCCAAAGCTTAATGGTACGATAGTTTCCGCCTTAATTACTGAGACATGTTTAGTGGCGATTTCCAAAGATACTTGGTGTGTGGATTCAAGCGCCACAGACCATGTTTGTAATTCTTTGCTGGGGTTTTAAGTAACCCAGAAGCTTAGAGAATGCGAGCTGGATATCTACTTAGGAGACACTACAAGAGTGTTAGTAGAAGTAGTGGGAGTAGTTAGCCTTATTTTAAAAAATTCTAGGCTAGATTTAGTTAATTGTCTTTATGTACCGAGTTTTAGAAAGAACCTTGTTTCAGTTTCTAAACTCTTAAAGAATGGTTATAAGTTTATTTTTTCTGATGATTCTGTTGTTATTAGAAAAGATGGAGAACTTATTTGTTCAAGTTTATTAGCTGACAATTTGTTTATAATTAAATCAAACTCCCCTGTTGTGCAAAACATATAGATAAATGACGTATCATCTAACACTTATAAGAGGAAAGAACCTTCTAAAAAGAATTAAACCTATCTTTGGAATCTCAGGCTAGGTCATATAAACCTTAGTTGGATTCAATTGTTAGTCAATGATGAACCTTTAAGTTCATTAGAGATTGACAGTTATTCAACCTGCGAATCTTACTTGGAAGGTAAGATGACCAAGAGACCTTTTAAGGCAAAAGGTTATAGAGCCAAAGAAGTATGAGAGTTGATTCACTCTGACTTGTGTGGACCAATGTTGGTCCAAGCATGAGGTGGGTTTGAGTATTTCGTGACGTTCACGGATGATTACTCAAGGTATAAATATATTTACCTAATGCACCACAAGTCCAAATGCTTTAGTAAATTCAAAGAGTATCGGGCTGGTGTAGAGAAACATCATGGTAAGAGTATCAAGATACTGTGATCAGATCATGGTGGTGAGTACTTGTCCCACAAATTTCTAGAGTACCTCAGCGAGGTTAGAATTCAGTCTCAGTTGTTTGTATCCGGCACACCACAGTAGAATAGTGTAGCATAAAGAAAGAACTGAACTCTCATGGAAATAGTTAGATCAATGATGAGCTATAGTGATTTGCCGAGTTCGTTCTGGGGATATGCCTTATAAACTACAATGTACATCATTAATCTTGTACCATCTAAAACTGTGCCTTCAACCTCGACAGAGCTGTGGAACTGGCGCAAGCCCAGTCTAAGACATCTCAGAATTTGTGGTTACCCAGCACATGTGATTAAGGCTGATGCGGCTAAGTTAGATGTAAAAATGAAAGTAATGCTATTTGTAGGATATCCTAAGGGAACGAAAAGTGATTTGTTCTATAGTCCTAAAGATCAGAAGGTGATAGATAGCACTAATGCTAGATTTTTAGAGGAAGACTATATTCTAGATCACAAGCCCAAGAGCAAGATAGTACTAGAAGAGCTTAGGAACCAATCTGCAAAATCCTGTTGCACCAGCATAAGTAGATACACCACACACTATACAAGATATCACAGATGATGCACCTACACAGTGGTGCCTTGTCGTAGTTGAAGGATTATAAGACAGCCTGATAGAATCATTGGCATGGAAGAGGCCTCAGACCTAGTCCCTGGTGTACCTAAGCCTGACCAAGTAAACTAATGAGGCTCTTCGAGATAAAGAGGTAGAATCTTGGCAAAAAGCAATGATATCTGAGATGGGATCGATAGACCACAATCAAGTTTGGGAGTTTGTGGACCTGCCTGATGGGTTCAAACCCATTTGATGTAAGTGGGTCTACAAATGCAAGAGAGGACCTGATGGAAAAGTTGAAACCTTTAAAGCTAGGCTTGTGGCGAAGGGGTATACTCAGAAAGAGGGAATCGATTATGAGGAAACATTCTCCCCTGTGGCCATGCTTAAGTCAATCTGGATTCTCTTGGCCATAGCTGCTCATTTAGATTATTAGATATGATAGATGGATGTTAAGACAACTTTCCTTAAAGAAAGTCATGAGGAAACTATCTTCATGCAGCAACCAGATGGATTCATGGGAAAAAACCAAGAGCATAAGGTTTGCAGGCTGAAGATGTCTATTTACGAACTTAAGCAGGCATGCAGATCTTGGAATATCAGGTTTGATAAGGTAATCCAATCTTACAGATTTACTCAGTGCCCAGATGAATAATGTGCGTATCGCAAACATGATGAAAACGTGGTAGTGTTTCTTGTGCTTTACGTAGATGACATTTTACTAATTGACAACAATAAGAAAGTGTTATCAGACGTAAAGGCATGGCTGTCCAAACAGTTTGATATGAAAGACTTAGGAGAAGTGGGATATATCCTTGAGATCAAGATAATTCGAGATCGTAGGAAACTTTCGTTAATGCTCTCTCAAGCTTCATACATAGATACAATTCTGGCCCGTTTTAACATGCAGAACTCCAAGAAAGGTTTTCTACCTTTCAGACATAGAGTGCATCTGTCTAAAGAATAGTCTCCCAAGACTATTGAGGAGATAAATGCCATAAAGACAGTTCCTTATGATTTGGCAGTAGGAAGTCTAATGTATGCCATGTTATGTACGAGGCTAGATATCTGTTATGCTGTTGGCACTGTAAGAAAATATCAGAGTAACCCAGGGAAAGCTCATTGGGAGGCAGTAAAATGCATTCTCAAGTATTTGCGTAGTACGAGAGACCAAGTGTTGGTCTATCTGGTGCCTGAGCTGGTACCCCGAGGTTACACAGATTTAGATTTCTAAGCCGACAGGGACAAGAGCAAGTCTACCTCAGGGTATAGGTTTACTTTGGTAGGTGGAGCCATAGTTTGGTGGAGTGTCAAGTAGAAATGCGTAGCGAACTTTACCATGGAGACTGAATACATTGCTACATCAGAGGCAGTGAAAGAAATAGTGTGGCTCAAGAACTTCCTAGTGGACATAGATGTGATTCTTGGTTTGCAAAAGTCAATCACAGTGTACTATGATAACAATGGTGTAGTAGCAAAATCGAAGAAACCACGAGCCCACAAGGCGAGTAAACACATATAGCGCAAGTACCACCTAATATGAGATATTGTCAAGAGGGAAGATGTGGTCATGGCAAAGATAGAATCGGAGGATAACCTTGCAGATCCTTTCACGAAGACATTAACTTCAAAAGTCTTTGAGACTCACGTGGAGGGCATGGGGATCAAATACTTAGGAGAGCCATGATAGTAGTTTTCTAGATGTATTGTAGATTGTAAAAAATTGAATGTATTTAGATATACTTAAAGCACAACATAAGTATTAGTGGGAGATTATTAGGTCTGAATACATAAGCTATGCTTGTATTAGATGATGAGGTGTCTGGTGTGACACAGTAGATCTCATCATTGGTTAAAAGACATAATATATAAATGAGGTTCGTAACTGAGACAATTTTGGACACACTGTCGATTTAGATAATTTTGTGATTCGGATAATTAGTTTGTCTAAACTAATTGAATCATATAGATATGCCCAGGGTATATTGAACTTGACCATTTAGGATGAATTTTCTTATAATGATTTAATAGACAATTCATTCCTTGTATTCTATCTCTTAATCCCTAGACTTGAGTGGGCATGAGGATTAGACATAGTGTACTTTGATCTGCCAATGGGTGAGGTCATTTGTGGCAAATAGTCTTGGTAGGTTGGGTACGCATGCTTAGTTACTTGGTATGCTGTTGCTTGTAAAAAGGAAACCAGGTAAAGATGCGTCCGGGGTGATGGTGCTCTCAAGTGAGCTCGTTATATTTATTGTACCAAACTCGGCCGGTGGATTTATATCGGGTATAGTAAAAAGGTCGAGCGGTACTAATCTCAGAATTAAAGAAGTAAATTAATTAATTTATCAGTAAATTACTAAATTAACGAGCACTAAATCTTTGATTGAGAAGATTAAAGAATAAATTAATTTAGTTGTTCCAGAAGCAATTCTATTATAGGATGGTAGTGCCAAAATTAATCCGTTAGTGGTATGATTAATTTTGTAGTGGGTTAATTGAATAAGTATAATTAATTAATTAATTATTTCTAAGGGTTAATTAAGTAATTAATAAAGTGAAATAATTTAATTAATTAATTAAGGCATAAGTTTCAATTAGAATTTGAAAATCCTAGAGATTAGGAAATCTAATTAGATTTGGATTATTCTATTAGATTAGTTACCTAATTGGATTTGAAAACTAATTAATTACCTAAACCCATTGGGAAGGGCAATCCTAAACCAACTTGGTGTCTCTTGTAGCTCTATACATAGACAAGGGATTAGCAATTCTACAACACACAATTCATAAGTTTTCAAGACAAAAAAACTAGAGAGATAAAATCCTAGAGAGAGAAACAAATTTTTTTCTCTCAAGAATCAAATTTTCTAAGTTATTAGCGGTGGCCGATTTTTCCCAAAAAGCTCCGGCGAATTTTTTCTTCAAGTTCGGTGGCATGTGGGATTTACTTGGGAGGCGCGTGAGTCAAGTCGGCGGCGCGTGTGGCGGTTCTAGTCGGCGCGTGCGGTGGCTGTTGGTCGGAAGAAATTCCTGCGAGTCCTTTTATGTTGATTGATGATCATTGGTTCATTGCCCACACAACGTTCGAGCCTAGTCTTGAGTCACACAAGCGATCACCTAAGTTTACGCTTCAATAGGTATTTCTAAACTTCCATTTTAATTTGAAGTTATTTGTTGTGTGATAAATCAAATAAGTGCAAACCAAGATCCTACCCAATGTTATTCTCAGTATGGGTTAGAATAGCGATTGTGCTAGAGTCTAGACCAGGTCAAGAGTTCTGATTCTGGAATGCGTAGCACGAATGTGAATTTTTGACCAGGCCTGGGCAGATAATCTTGCAAATAGATCATTGTACAAGGTTACGCCGTTGTTGCTTTTCAGACAGATCAAAATGACATGAAATCATAATTAGGTTATGTGATTAACCTTAATGGTGATGCATGAGTTAGAAAAACTCAAAGCAAGATACAATGGCTGACTCTATAATAGAATCTGAGCACTTTGCTACATGAGATGTTACAATGGGAGTGTCTGGTTAAGAGAAGTTTGTGTCTAACATCAAAATGATATAGACCTCTTCTGTGACAATAACAGGGTCATCGCACAAGCTAAGTTGCCCCGGTCACACCAAAAGACCACACACATACTCAGAAGGTTTCACCTCATTTGAGAGAACATCGATCGAGGAATGTGAAAGTGTCCAAAATAGGGTCAGACGATAATGTAGCAGATCCTCTCACAAAAGCTATATCACTGTCAAAGTTGAGAGACATGTAACAGAGGTTAGTCTTAAAATGTTTAGGACATAGCCCTTCAATGGGAAAATGGGAGATTGTTGGTGTATGTGCCCTTTTTAATGGCTATATAGACATTTGTCATTTGATTAATGATTTATCAGATGAGTTAATTTCATGAATGTAATATTT
The DNA here is from genome assembly GCA_030378225.1 of Knoxia roxburghii. NCBI lineage: Eukaryota > Viridiplantae > Streptophyta > Magnoliopsida > Gentianales > Rubiaceae > Knoxia > Knoxia roxburghii. The sequence continues at coordinate 30,410,845 of CM059416.1, read as the reverse complement.
GTGCATGTTTGAATTCACGAAATCGATCTGGCAAAAGAAACACTCCATAGATTGCTTAGATCATGAGTGATTCTTTTGAGTAGTACTCGTACGAGAATCCTTAGACCAGAAATCACTACATGGTCTTAGGTGAATTAGTGTGCTTTGACATATGCCTAACATGGCTGTAACAGGTTGCCAAGTACGGGTATGATTGAGTACACTATGAGTCACGCTAAAGAATGTAGGTGAAGTGATAGGACTACAAGTCTCTCTTAAGTGAGGGATGATATCTTGGCCACTTGATAGTGAACTGAGAAGTGCATGGCCATGCCCGAGAAATGATAAGTGTTATCATTTGCTCGAATAGAATCAGTGTCACTAAGAAATCAAGTAAACGTTTAGCTACATAAGGATGATGGTTCCCTTATCTAAACAGGATATGAATGTAAAAGACCGTACGTAGTATGCTCAGGAGGTTGTGTTGAATCACCATTCGACCCTCCGTTCTGAATTGAGTAGTCATTATGTCTTGCTAGAGACCACTAATGATTTATGGATTAATAAATGTGATTGATTTATCCATTGTCAATTTAGAATGGGCCTATAGGATTGCACATAAGAGAGTTCATTGATACAGAATTGCCTGCACCAAGTATAATTATTATAGTTAGACAGATAGTATTTAAATAAATAGTTTAATTAAATATTATTAAAAAATTTTGTGGTATTAATTAAGAGTTAATTAAGTACCTAGGAAGAATTGGAATAGGCTGACAAATCAAGGGACCTAATTACAAATTAAGGTTCTTGACCCATCAGCTTGATCCATGGGTCACTGGGTTATCCATGCGTTTTGGTAAAACCCAAGCCAGTACGTAAATAATTTTTTAATTATTTAATTAAAAGATTAAAATATTTACTGACTAAGTTTTATGGTTTTATGTCTATAAAACTGCGGGACTTACTCAGTTGAGAGACAAATGTGATTTTCTGAAAAGAAAATTTTACCAGAAAAATTCTTCCAATAAAATTTTTCTCTCTGCAGATGTGCTAGCAACCACTCTGTGAGACTCCAGTGCTTGGGAGTAGAGAGCGTCTCCTGGGGAGTGCTTTGGTGGTGATCAATCCCGGACGAACATCAATCAGGATTCAGGTGCGGTAACTGATTACGCTACGAGGGTAAGCTTTAGAAGCTTTGAACGTAGGATTTAATTAAACACTAAAACAAGAAATTAGGCATTTCTGCTGCGTAATTTTTGTTAATCATGCCAAAACGATCCAATAGTTGGGGATCTAGGCATAGTTTTTTTTTAATTTATGCAGAGGAAATGCCTAAAATATGGTTTTAGTGTTAATCAAATCCTAGGTTTAAAGCATTTGATGCTTACCCTCGTAGCGTAATTGGTTGTCGTGGTTGGATTCTGATTGATGTTCGTCCGGGATTGATAAAAAAATCACTCCCCAGGAGACGCTCTCTACTCTCAAGCACTGGAGTCTCACATAGTAGTTGCTAGACCGTCTGCAGAGAGAAGAATATTTGGGAAATTTTTTTGTTTTAGTAAAACCCGTTTTCTCAAAAAAAAAAAAAAAAAAGACTTGAGTATCTGACTCCATATCCCAGGGACATATAGGAGTTAGATACTAAGTGAGTAAAATAAAAATTAATATTAATATGAATATTAATTTAATATTAATATGAATATTAATTTAATATTAATATTACTTTTACTGATATGGGTTTTTTATCAAAACCATGGATCAACCCATTGACCTATGGATCAGGCTGATTGGTCAAGAACCTCAATTATAATTAGGTACATTGATTTGTCAGCCTATCCCAATTTTTCCTAAGTACTTAATTAACTCATAATTAATACCACAGAACTGTTGCAGTTGAATACATAATCTATGCTTGTATTGTACATTTTAACAGTTAATATATCGATTTATGTTTTGATTATATTTTGTTGTGCATGATTTTGTTATGAACTAGGCATGCATAATTTCCTAAATTATGCTACGGAATAGCCTAAATTCTATGGAATCGGGTCTTACCCTCGACGCGTAATTGGTTGCGCTCGTCGCCTGGATCCCTTGGGAAGATTGCGTTCACCACCAAACAATTCACATGAATTGTCTCTACGTTCTTGCACTGCAGTCTCTCAGAACCGGTGCTAGCCAAAATTGCCTGTAAAAGAGAAAACGTTTTTCTCTGGAAGAATTTTCTCGAAGAGTCAGTCCTTGAAAAAGTGAGAGAGAGTCTTTCTAAAATTTTCTTTTAAAACGTGTTTTTAAAACTGAATTCTGTTAAAATCTCTCAGCTCACAGATACTTCTCTGATTTGAGAAGTATCTGTTAATAATTGATAATAATTAATTATTTACTGAGTTGGGTTTAACCAACACCATGGATCAACCCATTGATCCATGGGTCAGGCTGATGGGTCAAGAACCTTAATTCACAATTAGGTCCCTTGATTTGTCAGCCCAACTCAATTCTTCCCAGGTAATTAATTAACTTTTAATTAATACCATAAAACTCTTCAATAATATTTAATTAAACCATTTAATTAAATATTATCTATTTAAGCATAACTCTTATACTTATTACAGGCAATTTAATTAATTCTGAATCATCGAACTCACTTATGTGCGATCCTGTAGGCCCATTCCAAATTGACAATGAATAAATTAATCTATTAATTAATCCATAAATCATTAGTGGTCTCTAGCAAGACATAATGACTACACAATTCAGAACGGAGGGTCGAATGGTGATTCAACACAACCTTCCGAGTATACTACATAATGTTCTCTACACTGATATCCAGTTTAGCATAAGGCTTGGAACCAATCATCCTTTTATAGCTAAATGTTTTACTTGATCTCTTAGTGACACTGAACTGAATCAAGCAAATGATAACCCTTATCATTTCTTGGGCACGGCCATGCACTTCTCAGTTCACTATCAAGCGACCAAGATATCATCTCTCATTTAAGAGAGACTTGTAGTCCCATCACTTCACCTACATACCTTAGCGTGAATCATAGTGTACCCAATCATACCCTTACTTGGCAACCTGTTACGGTCCCGTTAGGCATATGTCAAAGCACACTCTAATTCACCTAAGACTATGCAATGATTTCTGGTCTAAGGATCCTCGTACGAGTACAACTCAAAAGAATCACTCATGATCTAAAAGTCCATGGAGTGTTTCTTTTTGGCGGATCGATTTCATGAAATTCAATATGCACAAGAATATAATTTCATGAAATTAACTCATCAGATAAATAATCAATCAGACGACAAATGTCTTATTTACATAAATAACCCTCAAAGTTTATTTACATAAATAGCCCTCAAAAGGGCACATACACCAACAATCTCCAACTTGCCTGTTGAAGGGCTATGTCCTAAACTGTTTAAGACCAAGCTCTATTACATTCTATCAAACTTTGACTGCGGTAGAGCTTTTGTGAGAGGATCTGCTACATTGTCGTCTGACCCTATTTTGCACACTTTCACATCTCCTCGATCAATGATCTCTTGGATAAGGTGAAATCTTCTGAGTATATGTTTGGTTTTCTGGTGTGACTGAGGCTCCTTAGCTTGTGCGATGACCCCGTTATTGTCACAGAAAAGTTCTATCGGATCTTGGATACTTGGTATCACTCCGATGTCTGACATGAACTTTCTCAACCAAACAGCTTCCTTTGCAGCATCTGATGCAGCAATGTACTCAGACTCTGTTGTAGAATCGGCTGTTGTATCTTGCTTTGAGCTTTTCCAACTTATTGCACCGCCATTCAGACTAAACACGTAGCCTAATTGTGACTTCATGTCATCTTGATCTGTTTGGAAAGCAGCATCAGCGTAACCTTGTACGATAAGCTGTTCTTGTCCTCCATACACTAGCATCAATCCTTTAGTCCTTCGTAAGTACTTTAGGATTGCTTTGACTGCAGTCCAATGAGCCATTCCAGGATCTTGTTGGTATCTGCTAGTCATGCTCAGTGCATGTGTGACATCCGGGCGGGTACACAACATGACATACATGATAGATCCTATTGCCGAAGTATATGGAACTCTACTCATTGGATTCCTCTCCTCTCTTGTTGAAGGACCTTGGTTATTCTTCAAGAGAAGGCCATGTCTGAATGGTACCATACCATTCTTAGAGTTAGACATATTGAACCTCTTCAATATTTTGTCTATGTACCCTTCTTGACTTAGTCCTAGAAGCCTCTTTGATCTATCTCTATAGATTTTGATACCCAGTATCATTTCAGCTTCTCCTAAGTCTTTCATAGAAAATACACTCCCCAACCATTGTTTGATATCTTTCAACATGGGAATGTCATTTCCTATGAGTAGGATGTCGTCCACATATAGGACAAGGAAAACTATCTTGCTCCCACTAACCTTCTTGTAAACACAAGGCTCATCTTCGTTCTTTATGAAGTCGTAACCTTTTACTGCCTCGTCAAAACGAAGATTCCAACTCCGAGATGCTTGCTTTAGTCCGTAGATGGACCTCTAAAGCTTGCATACACGATTTGGATGCTCTTGATCGATGTATCCCTCGGGTTGTTTCATGTAAACATCCTCGAGTAGGTTTCCATTTAGGAAAGCCGTCTTAACATCCATCTGCCATATCTCATAGTCATAATATGCAGCTATGGCGAGCATAGTCCGAATAGACTTGAGCATCACGACAGGGGAGAAGGTTTCATCATAGTCTATACCATGAGTCTGTTTGAAACCTTTAGCCACTAGTCGTGCCTTGAAGATCCCGCCAGGTTTTAACTTGAAAATCCATTTGCAATCGACAACCTTTGCCTGAACAGGAGGATCAATCAAAGTCCATACTTTATTGTCCCTCATAGATTGCATTTCGGATTCCATTGCTTGTAGCCATTTATCTGAATCTGGACTTTCTAAAACCTGTCTGTAGGTCACGAGCTCATTAGAGTCCACCAAGAAAGTGGCACCTCAAGCAACAAACACTTTGTTCTCAGTTGGATTGTAGAATTGATATCCTTTTGTTTCCTTAGGATATCCCACAAACAGGCATTTGTCAGTTTTAGGTTTAAGCTTACTACTTTGTAAACGCTTTAAATGAGCTTGACAACCCCAAACTCGTAGATATGACATATAGGGTTTTTGACCCATCCATATCTCATATGGAGTCTTATCTACTGCCTTAGATGGAATACGATTTAGTAAGTAGGCTACTGAAAGGAGGGCATAACCCCAAAAGGACATAGGAGAGTCGCTTGGCCCATCATAGATCAAACCATATCTAAAAAAGTCTGATTCTTCCTCTCGGATACACCATTCCATTGAGGTGTTCCTGGTGGAGTCAGCTGTGAAACAATTCCACACTGTTTTAGATAGCCATCGAACTCATTACTAAGGTATTCACCTCCCCGATCGGAGCCAATAGCCTTAATCCTTATATTTAACTGATTTTCTACTTTGTTTTTAAACTCTTTGAACTTTTCAAAAGTTTCATTTTTATACCTCATTAAGTAGACATAACCATATCTACTATAGCCATCGGTAAAAGTCACGAAGTATTCAAATCCACCTCTGGCTTGTGTGCTCATTGGTCCACATACATCTGTATGTATTAGAGCCAATAGCTCACTAGTCCTCTCGCCTTTCTTGCTGAAAGGACTCTTCGTCATTTTGCCTTGCAAACAGGGTTCACATGTGTCATATGATTCGAAATCAAATGACCCAAGCACTCCATCCTTATGAAGTCTCTGAACTCGCTTCTTATTTGCATAGCCTAAACGACAATGCCACAGATATGTTGGACTTAAATCAGATTGAACTAATTTGGCTTTCTTTTCAATGT